>OY282516.1:2400000-4800000 GCA_958296145.1 Hydrotaea cyrtoneurina | reverse complement strand
ACTCACAGCTTCACTCCCACGGAAGCGCGATCTTCCCTTACCCGGCGATGGTTGCCCGATCCACGATGCAGCCCAGCCGATAATCTCTTGTCTAGACCATAGATTAAAGTCTCATTTCCCCCCAAACATGTGCACAGTGGCCGGTAAACACTGTACGCCTGGAACATGGACAGGGTACAGTGGTTTTCTTCCACTCAAGTCCGTATATCGGAGCAGTGATTAGTTTAAATTTAACAATCAAAAATTTATACAAATACAAATGGACCGACTGTAATAAATAATATTACATCGGTTTTGATTTGGTTCCATCAATACAAGTACAAATCAATTTGGTAATTTATATGGCCGGGGTGCTTGATTGATTGAGTTGTGGTTTGGAACTTGCTTGTCCCATACTCTATTACTTCGGGATATGAGTGGTGACATCGGAAACTACTTCTGTTGGTTCCTCCCCGTGGAATTGTTCATATGTCATTGTCATATGGCATCAGCAGTAATGCCAACTATTGCATAAAAAACGAAAATGTTCTAAAATGATATTACCAACAGCAGCGTTCAGACCGGCCGCACTTTAAAATAGAGATGATTTCCATTTCAATTTTAAATTTAATGATTTTATTTAAAGATAGATTTTTATTATTGAGTTTTTCTCCATATATTTTTATTGTTATTTATTTATTATTGTTCTTTTTCATTTTTATTTCTAATATGATTGTTCTCCTTTTCAATGGTCAACCTTACCCACTGTCCCGAATCATTCGAGCCTTGGTGTCCCCTGTTATAGCGAACGAGGCTCTGACTCTATGACTAGCGCAAAACTAGATGGTGATTTCGTTTTAAAAGACGCCAAAAACGCGACAATTCGACATTTCTCATTTGTAAACAATTCCCACACACAGCTGTTTTATGTCAAGTTTGCTTCGTGGAACCATCTTACATCTTGCTTCTTTGAGCATTGAATTCCAATTTATGGTGGTCTGGTTTCAATTCCCTGAGAACTGATTAGCAAATAAAAGTCGAACAATGAGCAAAAGGATTCCAGACAGATGGCTGAACTTTACATCGATTGGGGAGCGGATTGATGGAACAAGGTTTATAGCATTCAAAGTGCCACTGAATCAGGTATGTATCGGAGAATGCTTTCGAGCTGACTTAGTGTCGGATAGGTGGAACTGCGAAACATGCCACAACCCTTGATTGAGGTTAACTATCAGACATGATCCGGGAACTGTGTACACCGGCTCGTGTTTTTCTGATTTGCGACACACTTTCACTTTTGATCAAATCTCCTATATGTCTGTACGTGTAGATAATCCAACAACAGGAGCATTGGTCAGGAATCCAAGCCTTACCCATGTGAAGATGGTGTCTGACTAGTCCCCGAGAGAAATCGACATAAGCTTTTACATCGCATTGCCGGTTTTGGTACTTATGTCGGAGACCGGTCAAATTCGCTGGCAGAAGTTTTATATGATTATAACCGTGAAGGCCTGAATGATGGTGTCATCACCACAAGGAATTTGTACGATGAGTCCTTCTAGCTTGCCAACTAAACCCAGTGAATCAACCACGTAAACCTGATATGGGTCGGCCAGTTGGAGAATTCGCTCTGTAGTCGAATCCGAACCGTCTTGGTAAAGGGTTGAGACATATACCCGCAGCTATTTTGGACGTAGCGGAGATCGTAACGGAACGCAGAGCCGAACCACTGACGGATGGTCTTAGATCAAGTCAAGTCCCGATTGAGCGCAAGGCACGTCAAGGCTGTGTATAAACGATTGCGGGAAAGCCAATTAAAATACTTTTCAGCGATTAACTCGAAGACACAGCCTCAAGTCTAGTACAAATATAGAACACTTAAACTTGAGACAGAACTTTAAACAGAATTAAAGTTATTCCGAAAGTCTGTTCCGCAATTCGACAAAGCCCACATCATTATATCTGTCTAAACAATACTACCATACACAATACTTTAATATGTATTTTTCATTTCGTTGCAGCATATCAATAAAGATGTTGAGCGAAACGATCGCTTCGATGGCATTATGCTGCTGGAGAAAGTGCCAAATCTTGGCATAATCATTGATCTAACTAATACGAATCGTTACTACAATCCAAGTGTAAGTCTCAGCGAATATGATTCCGCCAAAAGGTGTTTCAAAGTTTATGCAAGTTTTGAAGTGATTTTTGTATTTCGTTGCCAACCGCATCACTTGACTTCAAATCTTCTGTCCATTTTCATGAATTCTTGTTTTTATTAATAGTATTTCCAAAAAAAGGGCATTGAATATGCAAAACTAATGATACCGGGCAGGGTGACTCCGGCACAGAATTTCGTAAATAAGTGAGTTCAAACACAGAACTCTATTTGAATTATATCATTTACCATTTCACTGCATTTACAGATTTAAGACATTTGTAAGAACATTCATGGAAAACAATGGGGATAATGGTGAGTACAATACATATTTTCAAACTGTTTATTTATTTATTAATATGTAATACGTAATCTAAAGCCCCGATCTGAATAATAGTAACAAATTCCCTCATGAATATTCCCAAAGCAGTTATATACAGCTATATGTTAGTCAATGGAATAAAGGCAGGACAACGTTATTTTGTCTTGCAAGGTTTTTACATTCACAATTGCATGACTCGACAAATGTTTAGTAATTTCGTTTGCAAAATTTAAAAGTACTGATCTTTTACTGATTAAGGTAATGAACAAAAAAATGCTTTCGAACTTCATTTTGGATTTTTTGGTTATATAAATGACCTATCTTCTTGCATATATATAAAATTCGAATGACAGTCATTATAAGCACACTCAATTAGATCCTGTGGTCCATTACGATACCATAATTCCGCGCTTCCCAAACGTAGACGACAATATTGAACTATTCACTCATTCACATTATTTGTTTATCAGCGATTTGGTTCTAATATTGTATAGCTTACAACTCCGTTGTAATTATAAATTTTTATTTATACTTTGCAAAACAGGCACATTTTCTCAGTAGCAACTTTACCTCCAGGTAGACGACAATATTGAACTATTCATTCATTCTCTGATGTCACGTTTATTATTTTCTATCAGAGATTTGGTTCTATTGTTGTATAGCTCAGGCCATATCATTATCGAACCAAAGAGTACGGCTTTAACATTTTTTAAACACTTTCTCTCCGGTAGCCGGTATAGTCGTTTGTCCCAGAAATTGGAAATGTATTATCTACTGAATGTCCGACGACTTTATGTATAGAAGCCGATTTCAGTTCGTATGTATTTCTGTTAACATTCCATGAAGGGGCCAACTCTGGTTGGGGCATTCACTGTATTTTGATTAGCTTAACTACGGTGATGTCAGGTCATGCATCCGTTGGCGCCGATACTTTTCGTTGACACTATGTTTAATTAAGTGTCGTTGGTTTTTTTTTTTTTGGTTTTTCTTTACATCAGAATGTTGAACAGCTGACACGAAAGATTCTCATGGAATGGTCATGGGGTCCTTCTCTATTATAACTGACAGACTGGTCAGTCGGATTTATGTGGTCATCTGTAGATTTACCAAAGATTTACTGATTTTTGTTCGAGCCTATGATGTTGTCTAGATTGAAATCCTGGTTATTATATTATTATAAACTAACTTGGCCAAAGCCTCCTTGGACCCTCATGGCTACATGGACTTGTAGTTAGTGCGTTTGTCTTTCTTTTTGAATAAAGTGCAGAGATCATATTTTTGGTCGGCAAAAGTGTTCAGAGTCCACTCTATTCGATTCATGGGCCTTGTGTTGATCATATATATTGACCTCGTCCTTAGACGTTTTCATATTTCAATTTTAAATGTCTATTCACTGGCCGAACCCAAAAAAACACAAAAGACCCCTATCCACCGAAGACCAACAACCCAGTGGGGGTTAATGAAGACGAACGAAAATAAGCAAAGCTCAAATGCCATATTTGTTCGAAATATAAAAACACTAAACTTCAACAAATAATACTGGATTTATTTTACAAGTTAAACTAATAGCAACAAATCAGACATGTCGTCGGTGGTCTTGTCATCTACGTTACTCTGGTGCAAGCAGCCATATCTGCTCTATGGACACATTTCTGTATATCATTAAACTCAAAGGGAGTGAGAGGTGCTGAAGAGGCAGTAGACGTAGCAAAGCAATAACGTGGCTTCGAGGCAAATGGTTTACTGCTACCACCATCCGTGCGTCATACTCAGCATCAGCATCATACATGGCGGCGCGTATCTGCTCTTGTATCTGTCCGACCCGTTGGCTGGTATCTGTCCGTAGCAAGTGCGGCAACCAGAGTATTTTTTGTTGTTCTATGAAGGCGCACACACTTTTTGTTGTTGTTGTTGTTCAGCTGCCGCCGCACATTGTGATCTGGAGTTGCTTTCTTTACCAAATTATGCTGCTGACATGTTTTGTGCAATTTATGACCGATGTTTTATCCGTTTTTTGTCTTCTTCTTTTTTTTTTTTTGCTTTGTTGCTGTTGTTGTTTTTAACTGCTGCCAACAAAAAACGGTGTGAATGCAAGCAAACGGGGTGTACATGCCACATACCAGGGCTCATAGCATATCGGAGGAGTTCTTCTGGTGAATTTCGTTTAACGTCGTCTGGGGGTCAGGTTGTCAGGATAGAACAGAAACCCAAACTACGAATGACTTGGCGTTTCTTTTGATTTACTTGCAATGATTGCTAGTTGCGGGTTGCTGTTTGCATCTACCATCCACCAAACCTACATATGAACATGTGTACATACTCCGGCATACCATACATTGTACCTTACATCCAGTCATAAGCTGAATTTGGTTGGCCGTGTGGGTGTTGACATACATCCATACGGTTGTTGTACGTACGGGGTTCGCTGCATTGCTTGGTGTTGTTCTTTTTTCCTTGCTTGTTGGCGTCGCTGGTTGCCATTCTGTCGAGTGAGATTAAACGTTTTTGTATTTTGTGGCATTCATTGTTCACATCCAACATCCATATTCATAGAGTCATGTAGAGAGTGTGCTGCAGAGATGGGGGAGAGGAATATTGGCTGGTGGGATGTTGGTTTATGTTACGACTTGTTTGTTTATTTGATAAAATGTTTTGATTTGATTTTGATCTTGAATTGATTGGATCATAATTGGCTTAAACGTGTACAACAGGTACATAAATAGGCAGACAGACAGACAGACGGGTAGACCGACGTTCCTCATGCTATTGTTGGGTTCAGCGATGCGAAACGTTGATGATTTGATGGTTTAGAGCAGGTCTGAACCCGTTCACTGGAAAGGTGATATGGTTCGGCCCGGAATCGGTTAAGGTTTTGTTTATTTTATTTATTTATTAATTACAATACAAAGTAAATTTATATTCTAATTTTGGGTCCAAGGATAAACCGAGTGACAAAGACTATTTGGCTTGATTTTTGCAGCGACAGACCAAAGCCTCTGGTGGGAATCGAACCCACAACCCCCACGCTGATAGGCAAGCACGCTACCAACTCGCCTACCGGGGCGCTTTGGTTTTGTTTTGCCTCTTTAACAAATTAGTTTTTTCCAGTTATTTCCAACAGAGATATGCGAATGCGAACTTCCCAACATTCCCAATAAAGACTACTTTATCCATTATCCCTTGAATGAATTGCTTTCGTCACTTATGTATGTGTTTCATCTTTTAATTTCAGACAAACTTATTGGAGTTCACTGCACGCACGGCGTTAATAGGACCGGATTTTTAATATGCAATTATATGATATCGGAAATGTCTGTCGAGCCAAACGACGCCATATCCAGTGAGTAGAGTTAAGAGCCGCCGCCTTACTAACCTACTAACTAAAATGTATTTTCCCCCAATCTTAAACAGAATTTGCTCTTGCCCGGGGACATGAAATCGAACGGAACAATTATTTGGAAGCCCTGCACCAATTAACGGCTTCAGAAAGCGAGAGCAACAATAAGCCCATCGTCCGAAATGCTGAAACGTGTGCCATTAGGGACACTGTAAATCCGTACAATTGGAGACGAACGGATGATTCCAACATTGTGGGGCCGTCGGTGATGCCGCAACCATCATCAAGTCGATGGAGCAGAACAAATAATCACAATGAAGAATGGAGGACGCCTCCACCGTCCGTACCAACTAGTTGTAGAAGTACGTTTCAACGAAATCATGAATGGACTGAGCCACCGCCACCGTCCGTACCAAGTAGTTGTAGAAGTACGTTTAAACGAAACCATGAATGGACTGAGCCACCGCCACCGTCCGTACCAAGTAGTTGTAGAAGTACGTTTCAACGAAACCATGAATGGACTGAGCCACCGCCACCGTCCGTACCAAGTAGTTGTATAAGTACGTTTCAACGAAACCATGAATGGACTGAGCCACCGCCCCATCCATCGAAGCGGGCCAGAATTGCTCACCCCACTTACAATGAGAGGCAACGGGAGCCAATTCGACCTTATGGAAGTAAATGGAGCAATAATCCACCATATATGCAACAATGTCGCCGTATGAATTTTAACTTTCCACAAATGGAATTTAGAGGACGTAGTAATTCCCATACTGATGATAATAGCAGTAATAGTTTAGGTCATCCTCGCACTTATTGTAGTCCACATGAGATTGGCCACCCACGACAGCCATATTCAAGTCATATTCCAGACAATGACCATCGCCGTCACAATACGAGATGGAGGTCGCAATCGCCGCTTTCGGCTCCCGGAGTCGATCGCCCAACATCATCATATCGCCGAGCGTAGCAATAATTCTCTACAATCCTTTTGGTTACAATTTATAGTTAACAAGAAATGGTGGAATAGTTTTCTTTATTTTATTTTTCTTAAATAAAACACTTCACAACACCTGAGTTTTATCGGCCGTCCACCACTATCTATGGTCTTATGATGTTGTTGAATGGATGAAGTCTTCTTGGACAATAAAGATTGTTTCTTATCTGTCAATCGCAATCTTTAGTCGTGGATAAAAAAGACAAGTTAGCCACCAAACCGAGTGAGCAGTAAAAAAAACGACGCTGTAATTGTAAGTAATTTGTCGATGTCGCCAGACGTGATATCGAACAAAAGCTTTTACAACACATCACCTCACACTAGGTATTATTAGGCCTTGATACTGCATAAACATACGCTGGCACACCGACCAACACCAAGCATGACATCCATAGCTTGCCTCACCGGTCCGTCTGTCCTTGCAACATATAAACACAATTAACCAAGGAAGGGGCTGCTTGTCGGCGAGGGGCAAAATGCTAATGTGACATTTGACCACCATGACGAAAGATAATGAAGGACCACCAAAAACAAAAATAAAAAAGAGTAACTCAATAATATGGCCCCAAGTGAAATGCCGGGCTACCATCGTCCCATATGATGGGTAGGTACGTATTATAACATTTGACAAACAAGCAACTGCTTTGGCAGGAGTTGGTTGGTTGGCGTAGCTGGAATTTTCTGCGTGTGTCCAACGGTGTGTGCATACATTTTTTTTTTTTAATTAATCGCACATTGTTTGTGTGTAGGACATGTGCCGCTTTTCCAGGAACTGCCTCGTTTTGCATTATCTTTACACGATCTGTTGTCGGCGATAAAATAGCAAGTGATATTATCTCTCATGCTCGCTTGCCTCTCCCCCAGTAATTGTGTGTGTGTTTTTTTCTTTTAACTTTACAAGTCCAAACATTTTACAACATATTTGTTTGTTTAATTTGAGACAAGACCACCCCGCAGTTTGAGCTGCAGCAGGACGGGATCGCCTGACGGTGAAAAAAATTGACATTTCGATTTTCAGAGATCATGCTTGTCAATGAAATGGTTATCATGGGAAGTGCAATAAGGAACACTGGCGTCCATCAGATGTTTCAAAACCTGGCAAAGACATATGACACTTTTCGGAACAAAATGTACAAGCTAAATATAAGTCGAGTAATAAATTGGTATGGCAATGAAAGCAGTACGAGTGGAACTAATGATAACGTAATGGGAGAAGCTTAAACTCTTCACTGTATTGGAGAACGGCAATGGTTGGGCGTGATGCTATGCAAGATACTAGGAGCTAAGGAAAGTCTAGTAGAATTGTTATTTGGAAATACATTTTCTTTATATTTATTCCCATTTCGAAGATGCGTTTATGAGAAATTTGAAACACCAAACGAACGACTCGGCAAGGATATGGAAGCAGAATAACAACCAATCGGAGATGAGGATATGGAACGTTCACCTTCTATCACCGATGAGGCCACGACAATCGCATCTACGCTCCGGAACGACTCGAGTTCATCTCGGCTAAGGATTGTCATCCCAGCGACAGCTGTATCTACCAAGAGTCTCGGCAACAGCAGCAGAACTGTTACAACAACAACGAAGAGTTGTTAAAGAATGCACGAATACCGGATGATTAAAAAAAACTCCGCAATTCACAAAGCCAGGGACAGGACCAGAACTCACTTATCCATCGCATCGCAAGATTATTTAAACAGCTTGCGCTCGGCTTCATGCTAATCAGTCCTTAGACCAAAATTAGTTTCTGTTGCACCTTTTTCCATCAAATCTGTGAGATCATAAGATCCGGGGCGAATTTGGATGCAGGTATTTTATACTTGACCAAGGACCAACAAAGACTGTAAATCACTTTTATGATGGTATGTACATATGTAAGTAGAGATAGAGCATTAAAGAGTATTCTCTTTATGGTTTGAGACAAATTGATCGCAATAACTTTTGTGGACTACCAAACTTTATAATATCGCTAGCGACACATAAGTCAACCTGATTCTAAAAGATCAGCCGCAGGAGCCTGATCAAGGCGTCCGTTATCGACATAATTGTAGATGCTTCGACTTCTTGGGATCACGGCTTCCGATCGAAATTTGCCTTAGTTTTTTTTTATCATTTTACGCCGGATGCAAAATGCGATGTTTACGGTGGACAACTGTCGATAACGAATGCCATGATTAGTCCGCGGGTCACAATTAGGTTTTGCAGTTGTAATGGAATCCCTGCCCAGTCGTCCATCTAATGCAAAATACCATTTATTTCAAGAATTAATGGTGCGATATTCCCTTTAAGGGTCTGGCGCATTAACAGCGGCACTTCAGGATATCCCATCGAAAGACCGAGGCACCGCAGGCAAAAATTCTCAATACGGCGACAGAAAAATTTGAGGTACTGGAAAGAGTTTTGGTTTGGTTGACAGGCTTTAGGTATAGAATGAAAAGGGAATTAGCTACTACTCTAATCACGAATCAAAAGTAAAGCTCAGTTAACATGAATGAAAACATTTTTTTTTCTAAATTAAATGTATTGTATCCCTTTTTTTTTTGTTGGTAACAATTATAGGGCATTATTGGGGCTAAAATTGCCAATGCGCTTTCTCTCACAGCCAATCGATATAATTGCCAACTCATACTCCCACATTCCGGATGACTTCACTTGAAGTTACCATAAATTAGCAATTGGTCAAGGTGAACTAATGAGAAAAATGTTTCCTCGTTTAATTGTAAGCGAATAACCTTCTCCACTTGCACTTCCCCAACAAATCGAAATCGTTTATATACATTTGCTAAATACTTTTTAGAAAAAAAAAACGTTGCCGTGGCCCTGACTTTCACGTTTCAACGTTTCTTTACTGGGGAAAAAAAAGGAAACAAAAAACAGTATTCGCCACCAACCAGTACACATGGGTTACTTTAAGAGTAACAACACACAGCAGGCGGTCGTCTCACCCATGGACAATGGCAGAGACGACGTTGCGCCGCAAAGCGTTTTCGTTTTTTTTCTTTAGTTTGCCAAAATGTTGTGGTGATAAAAAACCGTCAGTAGAGTAGAGTGCCGCTTTGAAGCGTATGCCAGAAATAACATTTGATTTTGGTATTTTGCATGAAATCGAAGCGTTTCCCTCCCCCCCCCCCCTCCGATGTATTAAACTCCTGGAAACATTGCTGGATGCGTGTTCTACTATGTTGGTCGTATTTACCATCTGATGGTCTTGTTTAGCTGTTGAAGAATGTTTCGCAGCAGCCTAGTGTGAACATGCGGACATGCGGCATAATTTAGCAAAGATTGCTGGGTAATTGCATTCTGTTGGCCATGGCCTCTCAAGCGACCGATTTTTGCTTAACTGCTTAATTTGATATGGTCCATAAATTCGCACTTGTTGCTTAAATGTTAGTGGAGGGCGACACGTCTTCGAGGAGATGAGAGAATTGGTTGAGCATTCTGTATACATTGTAGTAGTCGAGGTTAATAGTGTGGCTTTTGGAAAGTAACCAATGTCTAGCTGGTTTCTCAGAGCTCTGACTTTGTAAAGGAGAAATCAGACCGTCATATAACGGTGGAAATGTGAGCAGGGTAAACCGGACTAAAAACCAAGTAATCCCATACGAACCTGGGCAAACAATGCGCGAACGCATAACCTTCGATAGAAAACGAATTTTACCCAAAAACGCGGTTAGGCGGATGAAACCCGGGTTTTCGGGTAAATGCCAGGTTTGATGGAGATTTTAAGAGGACAAAAACCGGATGAACCTGGACTAATGAAGATTGATACAGGTAGCCATATGTGTTATCCGATTATTTTTTTAATGAAAACCGGGTTTGCGGGTAAAACCAAGTAAATCCCTATGAAACTGGACGCGACCGCATAACCTTAGGTGGAAAACGAATTTTACCCGAAAACCCGGTTATGCGGATGAAACCCGGGTTTTCGGGTAAATGCCAGGTTTGATGGAGATTTTAACCGGACAAAAACCGGATGAACCTGGACTAATGAAGATTGATACAGGTAGCCATATGTGTTATCCAATTTTTTTTTAATGAAAACCGGGTTTGCGGGTAAAACCAAGTAAACCCCTATGAAAGTGGACAAACAGGACGCGACCGCATAACCTTAGGTGGAAAACGAATTTTACCCAAAAAACCCGGTTAGGCGGATGAAACCCGGGTTTTCGGGTAAATGCTAGGTTTGATGGAGATTTTAACCGGACAAAAACCGGATGAACCTGGACTAATGAAGATTGATACAGGTAGCCATATGTGTTATCCGATTTTTTTTTTAATGAAAACCGGTTTTGCGGGTAAAACCAAGTAAATCCCTATGAAACTGGACGCGACCGCATAACCTTAGGTGGAAAACGAATTTTACCCGAAAACCCGGTTATGCGGATGAAACCCGGGTTTTCGGGTAAATGCTAGGTTTGATGGAGATTTTAACCGGACAAAAACCGGATGAACCTGGACTAATGAAGATTGAAGCAGACAGTCATATGTGTTATCCGATTTTTTTTAAATAAAAAACCGGATTTGCGGGTAAAACCAAGTAAACCCCTGTGAAACTGGACAAACAGGACGCGACCGCATAACCTTAGAAAATTAATTTATCCTGAAAACCCGGTTAGGCGGATGAAACCCGGGTTTTCGGGTAAATGCCAGGTTTGATGGAGATTTTAATGAAGATTGAAGCAGACAGTCATATGTGTTATCCGATTTTTTTTTTAATGTATCTCTCTCATAAGACGACACCTCTCATAAGCGGGCAAAATTCTCAGTTGCCTCAGGTATCCGCTTATGAGAGAGTACACTGTACTTGTGTGATATTCACACTGCACAAAAATAGATAGTTGTGTTTTTCTCGGAGTGGTAGAGAAGAAAATATTCTAAACCATTTCCAGCCTGATTATGATATTTTTTGCAGAATTCTCGAAGAGGTTGAAAATATTCCAAACCATTTCCAGCCTGATTATTATTTTTTTTCCCAGAATTCTCAACTCTATCCACTATTCAGAGCATCTTAAGCATTTCCACAGAGATCTTTTCCAGATTCCTTTCCTAAAGGACATTCCCGTCTTGATAAATATCCCACACACACACACACACACACTTGAACATAACTAAAAAGAAACGTTCATCGTTTATCAACTTTAACCCAACCGCCGCACATCTGTCCCTCCGAATTGCCATCCACCCAGACCCACTAACGTTCAAGGAAAAACTTTCATGCTTCGAAACTTTTAACAGTTCAACGACATCACCGGCATTTTTGCTCTTAATGTTTGTAAGGTTGCATCAGATGGGGAAAAAAAAAGAAAAACAACAACAACAATAACGGGCAATCGGCGTCGAAAAGTATGCAACATTGTGTCGCGACAATAAAATTCTTGTTTGTCCATTCTTTTTCTTTTAAAACATTTTTATAAGCTTGCCAAGTGATGCCAACAACATTAGTTTTGTTGGTGTACGTGTACGTTGTTTTTTTTTTGTTTGTTGGCTTTTTTGGATGAATTTGATGACGTTGAAGGAAACAGCTTAAAAGTCATACGTAAGAGATTTGTAGTGACAGTGTATGGGTGTGTGTGTGTGTGTGTCCTTTTTCCTGGAGCCAAATGCAGTTTATGTAAACCCATGTACCCATGTACATGTAGACGTATGGTTTTTAGTTCTGGGAGTACATCAAGAACTTAGCTAACGACATTACACAATGTTGCAAATTATCGAGACAAATTTGAGGTTAGTTTTGCTTGGAATAGGTGGCGCATCCATTGAATCTCTCTCTCTCTCTCACTCTATTTAGTTCAGGACTTTTGGGATCCACTGTGATTCCTTTTGGAGACCAGGAAGACTAAGGTTGAGGTGAAAAGTATCAGTAGACAAGTAAACGAAGAGGATAATGATGTCATTAGGAATGCCTGACTTTCAACCTACTGCGGTTTTCTCTCCTTCTCCAGGGTGTATTTTCATTGATGACCTGTGACCTCAGATTGTGAACGCAATCACCTATTTTACAGATGACATCTGTGCGATGCAAGGTGCCGTACATCGTAAGCCTTTCTCAGAACGTTCCCCGTCTCCCTGCACACGCACCATAGGTCACGCCAAAATTTGCACAAACAAAGGGAAAATTCCAACACATCCATTGAGAACTTAAATGGCAGAACCTTAATTTCTGACAACACACACACACACACACAGACATCCACTATTCACTGTGCTAAAATTCAGTTGGATAGATTCCACACAAAGGTTTGTAGGCAAGTGTGTTTGTATGTACGCACACTTGGGCTTTTGCAGTCATGTGCGTGCATTATAAACACGTCCATTATTCCGCCACGAATAATAACAGCAACAGCAAAATAATGAATCATGGTCCGTCTTGAGCCATACTGCGAAGAACGTTGTAGTTGTGTTTCCAGGAGACCAACGGCAACCAACACCACAGAGCGTTAAAGTGATTTGACGTGACAGATTATAAAACTTTTGACACAAAGCCGCCATGTAGAACAGCACAAACGTTGCCCGAAGAAGTTATTTCCATCTATATTTTCTCCCATGTATGTGTGTGGACAGTGTGGTCACGGCCGTACACTCTGTGCCACGAGAGCCAGAGTCTAAGAGATTATCGACTAAGCTTGTGCAGCGCCCTCTACATCTCAATACGTTTCGGTTTGGTAGAGAGCCGTAACAGCAGAGTGGAGAAATTCTCATAAATTCGCTCTTTATGTTAAATATCCAGGTTCTCCACAGTAACCTGAATATCGAGGTGCTAAATCACCAGCAAACGTATGTGGTTCACTTCCACTATACCCGGATATATTAAAATTGCCCGGGTTACCTACATATATCCTTAAGTTGCCTTTGAAATCGGTTAATCTTGGTGTGTGCTTAATAAATTAAGTGCACCTCGCCTAGTGCGGTTAATGGGTTCCTTCATTTTTTCGTACTATTTGAAATCGGACAAATCGAAGCAGACGGCCCTATGCGCCCATTTACCGGCCCTATACTCATATGAAGGAGTCACAAAAGACCTGAATCATCAGGTTTCGACTGTTTTCACACATAAACATCAAATCAAAAACAGCTGTCATCTGTTTTTTCCGTATTCATATTGAACACAGCACATCTTTACAAGACGCTCGAAACAGCAAATCCGCCGTCAAATTTATAGAAATGGGAATTTAAAAAGTCATGAGGTTTAAAAAAATTGGGGAGGCGTTTAGTTTTTTTTAGAACGCTTTCCAATGAACGAAGTTTTTGTTGTGGAAATTTCAGAACCGTTCTATAGAGCAACCGTACTGGGGCCTAATCACGACCTCCGTCAGCAAATCCGCCGTCAAATTTATAGAAATGGAAATTTAAAAAGACATGAGGTTCGAAAAAAAATGGGGAGGCGTTTATTTTTTTTAGAACGCTTTCCAATGAACGAAGTTTTTGTTGTGGAAATTTCATAACCGTTCTATAGAGCAACCGTACTGGGGCCTAATCACGACATCCGTCAGCAAATCCGCCGTCAAATTTATAGAAATGGAAATTTAAAAAGACATGAGGTTCGAAAAAAAATGGGGAGGCGTTTATTTTTTTTAGAACGCTTTCCAATGAACGAAGTTTTTGTTGTGGAAATTTCATCCTAGCTGCTATCCAACGTAAATGTGAGAACAAACTAAGACAAATTTCGTTTGGAAGCCGTGATCCAAAGAAGTCGAATCATCTGCAATTATGTTGACACGAAAATGCTCCTGATCGAAGCTGTACTATGCGAGGTATTCCTGTACTAGTTCGTACGACCACAAACGTCTCACACTCACCTAGTTGATCCTTTCACTGGCATCTCTGTCTTCCCTGTCTCGGTCATCCTTGTTGCGGTCTTCGCCGTTTGCTTGGTCCAATCTGGAATCCATTTGCCAGAACGATCCTTCGGCTTGATTATTTGCTTTCGGTTCGATGCTAACGCCATTCGTTCTATTTCGTTAAATAAATTTGTCGCGACGTCTGCCCGAGTGGCCACGCCATAGTCAGAGTGAAAGGCGAGCACCGAAAACTCCGGACTGCCGATGCTTGCTTGCTTCAGTCTGCCAATATACCCTGTAGACTAAACTCCTGCCATGTTTCCCTTCCATAAGGCATCAGGGTAGTGAGACACTTCAAAGACTGGCTTCGGTCGTGGAATTTAACTAGGCCCTTTAGGCCTTTAACCATTGGCCCTCTGTAGACGGTCCTGGCGGTTAAAGGGTTAAGCCTCATTCCATTCCATTGTGTAACACCGTGATAAGCCTTCGATCATGCACTGTCACTAGATGGCGTTAGCTTCCAATATTTAGTCGGCCCGAGCCGCCATCACCATTTAAAATCTCAGCGGTTCATTTCTTCTAAAATACACTGTAAATACAAAATAAACAGAAAACCAAAAAAAGAACGAAAAAAACAAACTCCACCAAAGAGTTACATGCTCGCAAATGGCAATGACAATAGCTGCTTCTTCTTAATTGTGGCATAATTTGAAATTTTGCAGCACGTTTCAGCCAACGGTAGCAAACGCGGGCATGTGCACGATCCCGGTCCAGCTGTCCATCTACACTTCGTGCTCAAGCCCAGTTGATGGCAGATTAAAGTCATTGGAAAAAATGCCCACAACTACCCAGACATGGCTGCATACACACACACACACACACACACACATCTACATAATTCATTTACATTGCGTAGTTTCCGTTTGTGTCTATTACAAATAATCAGATGAGGCAGTTCATAGATGCTCCACGTATCCGCAGTGCTAGCGCCTGGAACATTTCACCTGTTTGGCAGGCAGGTCGACTGACTGGCTGCCCGGCTGGCTGGCTGGCTGGCATTCAGACAACATCACTCAATTTGAAATGGCCATAATCTGCGACTCCCTCTCATGGAGACGTTGACTGGAGCTGGTTGGCATGGTCAGCATCCAGTCATGGGAATTTTGACTATTTGTCTAAATAACATTTTGTCGCTTGACTGGTTGAAAATGCTGCATGCTCCGTGTACACACACGTAACATGCGTTTCGTTGGATATGGACATGGAAAGTACGGCCGAATTATTTTCTCCGAATTATTTAGTGAGTTTAGCGTTGGGATATTGACAGCATTTGGCCAACTCAGCTCCGGCCTCAATAGAACGAACGATGTCAGCATCAATTTAAGAACAGAGCCCTCTCTCTCTCTTGACGAACTACAAATCCCCGGGAATGTAACAGGAATCTACCAGGATAGGGCAAAAATGTGGGGGGAATTCTGATGATGAACGAGGACAAGGCACTACTTGTGCTGGCAACTGCTGAGCGAAGGCGCAAACCGGATATGGTGGAGATATAGTGGAAGAATTTCAGCCCACATTTTTAATAACAAATCCCTGGGAATTTGTTTCCCTTTTTTCCTGTTACCCCGGGAATATTCACAGAGGAAAAAAACAACAGACTTTGAATAGTCGAAATTCTCTCTCCGTTATTATTATTCTCGCCGTTTGTTTAAGAGTAGGAGGATTTTATTTGTGGGGAAAAATAAATTCAGAATCGGGCTGTTTATCTGCCTCAGCTCCACGGAATAAAGGGGTCATCGACATAAAGCAAATGATATGTTTGCTACTTGGAACTAAGCAAACAATTCAAGAGCAGAGCCCTCTGTTGACGCTCAACTGAAACAACTAAAACAAGGCTGTACAACATGCTTGTTCTGCCCGTGACACCTGATCAAGGGACAAACATAACTCCTTCGGCAGTGGGCTTCGGTGAGGTAGTTGAAAAATCCCTGATTTGAGATACGTTCTATTTTAGTACAAGTCAAGTTTTTTTGGCCAACCGAAGAAGAGATCCCACCGTATTTTCTTGTGTCACCGAACTTCACATGTACGTGTGCTGCCTAGTCTGGCCGAAGATGAACGATGATAATTGTCAGAACGTCATGTTATCTAAAGTGAGTGACTGAGTGATAGAGTAAAATTGTTGTACACATGAGGAACACACGGACAGACAGACAGAGAAGTGATGTTGTAGCACAAGGAGCGACGGACAAACGCAAGCACGATGCGATGGTTTGTTCCCTTTGTTGTTGCTGTTTGTTGATGTATGTGGTTATGGTTGAAACCTACTGTCGCCCTGCCACGCACGCATAATTGACTTTGCTGCTGAAGTTGTGGCCGTGGCCGTGGAAGTGGTTTGTTCGTGCCCACAGATCCTTCAGTTCTTACTTTCAAACTTAATATGTGTTTAGTGGTTGACTGCTGTTGGGTATATGTCAGTAGGGCTACACTTCAGAGTAATCTTTGAATTTTTCTTCCCCCCCCCCCCACACGCTTCGTTTGTTGTTGTTTGAATATAAGAGGTGTGCAAGTTATAGAAAGCAACCACTCACACTAAACTTTATGAGGCTTTCAACAAGGTTTGCTGGTTGGAGGGGATTGGTGGGGGTGGGGGTGGAGTTTTGGTCCCCACATCCTTTAGCACAAGGTTTATGTATAGAAGGTTACGCCATCAGCAAAAATTGCCGTTAGGTGACGTAGTTGGTGACAAACGTCAAAAAGAAGTGGGTTGCCAGCTCTATGTCTGCCTACTTTTAGTTAACAAAGCTACGATTTCATGTGAAAAATGTACATATTGCAGTGAGTTGGCAACCCTACTTTGTCAGATTTGTGAAGAAATAAAACAACAAATCGAAACGTAAACATTAAGTGTGCAGTGGGCAAATGTATGAAAACCAACAGTAAAAAATATGTGAGTATGTAAAAATGTAAAAAGACTGTTTTTCCGGTGCAGAATGTACTTTAGGTTAAGAATATTAAATGCCGACATTACCAAAAATATTTATACCAAAAAATGAAAATTAAATAAAACTTTAACTTAATATACAAAAAAATTTTCGTTTTTCGCTAATAAATAAATTGATGGCAAAAATAGTCAATTGTCCCACTGTTATGAATACACAAATATTATCAGCTGTTAGATCGAAATTTTTAGCCAATAGGAACAAAGTTTGCGTGACGTCATTGGTGACAAACGTCAAAAACAGAAAAGGGAAGGGGGCTGGGATGGCGTAACCTTCTATACATAAACCTTGCTTTAGCATGCCCGAAGAGTCTTCACACTCTTTCTGAAGAGTCTTTCGGGGCCCCCTTTACTTACATATTTCCCTTAACATTCAATGAGGGAAGTGATGGGGGAAATTCTCTCGCATCGATGAGCTGTGCGCCATATCATTGTGGAATCCACGAATGACAGACAGAAAAATGTGCTGCGCAGGTTGATCGAATGACGTCATGCGTAGCGTATTCCTATTGACTGATAGTCAAAGTGGTTTCAATTGCAGTGGTGCCAACAATAAATCATCATAAAAATCGTTGTACATAGAAATAGAGTTGGCAACCCCAACAAGAGACTAACTATGTCGTCTAAACGGCGTAATCATTCTTTCTATCATTCTTGGTGGAATCTACTGTTTAAAGCCAGCGTCTAGAGAAAAGTTCTAGAAGGCATAGAGATTACTCGCCTACTTGTAAAGTCAAAAAATGTTTGATGGTCTTATCAGGTTCTTGGGGCAACACAGAGTTTCCAAATTCGTTGCATTTTTCTATTCACTTGAAACGGCTTTGCCGTCATCTCCGGAAGGGCCCGCCGAAAAAGTGCTGAACGTTTTTGGCCACTGACGGTGGGCCTGAACACCCACCCACATCGTAACAGTGATATTTTGTTCTGTTACACTTCCTGGGAAGTGAGCGCGTAATTTTCACAAAATCACATCGTTTTTTCATTTTTTTTGGTTGGCGTTCGCTTTAAAAAACTATATACGAGTACATACATATGTGTATGGCCGTCTGTATACATATGTATATAGTTCAGCGTTTCTTTTTTGTTGTTGTGGTTGTTTGTTTGTCTCGGACCCTTTTTCTTGGTGCTCGATGGTCGCCAGAACGCCCACTTCTCGTGTGTTGTTTGTTATTTTGGCACTGTGTGGATTTTAAGGTTTCCGCTGAAAACGGAGTCAGGTTATTTATACAGACGGACGGACACACCGCCATATCTAGCTATGTCCATATGTATGTCCCGCGCATGTGTGTGTTTGCTGTTTACTGTTTTTTTTTTGCTTCGGTTTTTTTGTTTTTCGTTCTCTTTTCATTTTTTTGGGAATTTTAATTAAAATATTTCTCATGATATACCTTTGTATGGCGGTGCTCTGTTTCGCTGCCTCTGCCGCCTCCGTCTTCGGTGCGGTATCTTCGCCACCTTGTGCATCGTCATACATTTGGTATTGCACTCTGTAGCAAGTCCCCCAATGAAACAAAGGTGTCGGAGTGCTGACCTTAGCGTTAATTGAAATCTAAGATAAAACAGTTTTATTTGTTTTGTTCCATACGCAAAATCCCGCCACAGACCGAAAATGTGCCAACGGTTTTTTGCCCGCCTGTGTTTTTTTTTTTTTTTTGGGGCCAGTATTTAAATTTATTGCATTTCAATACAAATGCAATTTTGAAAATCCTCAAAGCGAGATAAGAATAATTCAAATAATTAAGAATTTCATTTCAACCACAAACGAATTCCAAATAAACGGAACGAACGTGTTACCACAGACGTTTAATCTGGGCCTTGGTCATATTAATAAAATTTGATGTAGCTACGTTCCGAGGTGCAAACATGGATTAGGTGAAGGCAAAAAACCAATCGGCGACCTAAGTCAGAGGCTCTATGAAAAATGCCCCCAAATGAGCAATTCCCAAAAATAAATGAAAAATCCCCCCCAAAAGCCCAATATGGAAATTTCACCAAAAATTCTGAAAAATCCCCCAAACAATTTATGAAAAATTACCCAATGCAAAATCCCCCAAACATTATGAAAATATTATTCTGAATTTGTTTTTCAAAATTTACCAAAAAAAAAAAAAAAATCCTCAAAAATAAATTTGTTTGGCACTGCATTGTTTTTATTATTTGAAGAATGAAGAACTCTCAAAAAACCCATTATGGAAACTTCCCCAAAAAATCTTAAAAATCCCTTAAACAATTTATGAAAAATTACCCAATGCAAAATCGCCCAAATATTATGAAAAATTTCCCAAAAAACAGCATTATAAACAAAAAAAATTCTGAAAAATCCCCCACAAAAATTTATGAAAAATTACCCAATGCAAAATCCTCCAACATTATTCTGAATTTGTTTTGAAAATTTACCAAAAAAAAAAAATCCTCAAAAATACATTTTTTTGGCACTGCATTGTTTTTATTATTTGAAGAATTCTCAAAAAGCCCATTATGGAAACTTCCCCAAAAAAATCTTAAAAATCCCTTAAACAATTTATGAAAAATTACCCAATGCAAAATCACCCAAATATTATCAAAAATTTCCCAAAAAACAGCATTATAAACCAAAAAATTCTGAAAAATCCCCCAAACAATTTATGAAAAATTACCCAATGCAAAATCCTTCAAACATTATGAAAACATTATTCTGAATTTGTTTTGAAAATTTACCAAAAAAAAAAAAAAAAAAATCCTCAAAAATTAATTTTTTTTGGCACTGCATTGTTTTTATTATTTGAAGAATGAAGAATTCTCAAAAAGCCCATAATGGAAACTTCCCCAAAAAATCTTAAAAATCCCTTTAACAATTTATGAAAAATTACCCAAATATTATAAAAAATTTCCCCAAAAAACAGCATTATAAAAAAAAAATTGCTTTTGTTTTGAAAATATCCCCAAAAAAAAATTTATAAAAATGTGGGGAAATTTTCATTGTCCATTTCATATTTTCATATGGCCCAAATGCCCAATTTGAAAAATTCCCCAATTTTATAGGAGATTTTCTTGGGGGCAATTTTCATGTGTCACTAATTCACCATTCGTAGAAAAACCCGTAGCTGCCACCTAAAGGCAAAGATTGCCTATGTCGAACGTACACACCAGAGACACCGAGAGAAAGCTAGAAATGGCAGAGTTGCATACGCGAAAGACATTTATGCGTCAGATTAGTAATCACCTGCCCTTGATTCGGATTTGGGCGGCGTGGAAATATATTTCCAACTCAGTGGCCAAACCAAACTACCGAATACCACTTCCCGACAATCCTGTTACTACAACTTGTCTAGAAAGTTGTAAAATCAAAAACCACCTGCCCAAATACAACTCTGCAGGATTTTTGCGTTATGGGTACAAAAAAAAAAGTATGAAAAGTTTTAAAACAAAAAATGAATATTGAGACGAAAGAAAAGAGAAATGGAATTCAATGCCCGACCACGGCATTATCAGTACTCGATGTTGTTTAAAGTCTCAATGAAGTGATAACTGAGTTACCTCCACCCTAGGAAACACGACCCTTAACCTAACCTAACCTAACTGCGAAATTAAATTGAATCAGTGCGAGTGGACTGAGTCTCCTGTACATCTGAATTTTCTTACGTTTCGATGCCCGTTTAAAGTCACTGGAATGATATGCAAGTGCATAATGCTGCTCATAACGCAGCGCTGCAAGGTGCAATAATGACAACTAAATGGCTAGGATATAAGTTGAAAAGAAAACGACGGTCCTTTGGACGAAAGACAAAACAAAATGGCATTACACGTGTCGGAGGAGATTGAGATATGGAGGAGTGCCAATAAAGTCAAATATTATGCGGCGTCTCTGGGGCGGTCACAAAGAACTGCCTGGGATAGAAATCGAACGGTGAGAACAGACCAAATGAGATTGTGAGAAGATTGCGATGCAGAGGAGATTTAATGGGCAAATGATGCCCGGAAAACATATCGCTAAGATGAGCATGGACGTACTGGTGAGTATTACTTTGCTATTACTACAGTCGAACTTCCATATAGCGAATCTCAAGGGGACCAAAAAAAAATTCGTTATATAGAAAATTCGTAATATAGAATTATTTTAAAAAAAAATTATTTTTATGTATGTTGAATTTTATTTAAAATAATTGGTAATTTTTGTCTGCGTTTGATTTTTCCATTTTTCCGTGTAGTCTACTATGCGAGCCTACATTTCTCTCACTTACAGAGAGTAGAAATGTGAATCTCACACTCAAAAACAAATAAAAAATGAAAATATGTGTGTGTATGGTGAGAGTGAAAAATGTGTTTATGTAAAACTCGTTATACGGAGATCAAAAACGCATGAGCATTCGAGTTACGGGCGTAGAAAAAATTCGTAGTAAAGAAATATTCGCTATAAGGAAACTCGTTATAAGGAGATCAAAACATACTGAAAATTTAACGAAATTGCAGTGTTCTGGAAATAAATTCGTTATATAGAGAACTTCGTTGTACGGAAGTTCGTAATAGAGAAGTTCGACTGTATTTTGTTTCAATGACTTTTGACGTTACTACCAATTTGCTATTGGTATTTTATTATTCTCGTATTGTTACTATTTTGCTATTTACTATTGCTATTATTATTATTGCTCCCCTTGTTTTTCATACTTTGCTTTTACTATTTTGTTCTTAATATTTTGCTATTTCCGATAACTTTTTTTACTATTATTATTTTGCTATTGCTATTTTACTATTTTGCTATTACATGTTAGCTACTATTATTTGTTTTTTGTTTGTTTTACTATTTCGCTTTTGCTATTTATTAATTTCTATGCAACTGATTGATATTTTACTCCAACTTTTAACACAATTTCGTTGTTCAATATTTCTAATATTTTGCTATTCTTTTATTTGTCTCTTAATAATGTTCTTTTACTATTTTCACTATAAGTCAGCTCCAACTGCTCCAACTATAACTATTATGGCTAAATAACTATGGTTTTTGATATTCCTACCCGCATACAAAGTACTTGTCTAAATTGATCAGAATTAGAATTCTGTATTCGCCATTTGCGGTTTGATCAATTAATTAGCTGCGTTCCAAGGGTGATAATTGACCACATAAAATTCTGCTGCCCCTACTCGATGATTGTGCAGCCTTCCGTTGTCAGCTCCGCAACGGGAGGGGCGGGAGAGCGGATGACAACCAGTCGAACTATGGCTTGTGTCGCCGATTAGAAAGTTCCACCGACACAAAACCAAAAATAAAACACTGCAATGTCGCAGCTGTTTAAAAAAAATAGCAACAAACACCACAAAGATTTGAACAATAAAATTTACATATGACTTTAACACCCAAGTGCGAATCACATAACAATAATCGGCCAATCTGCTGCACAGATAGCGCCAATGTGAGAAGTTGCTGAGGTGGCGAGCGGTGCCGTTCGTAACTGGAGGCCCAGTTGGAGCCGTTGCCGTTGCCGACCCACTGCAAAACCTTTCCACGTTTCAGTATTCGCAAAATACGGTTGATGTTGAGCGGGCAGAATGAGAATTTCCGCCAAAGGTCGTGGCGCAATGCTGAGGTTGCACTGGCTAATCAGTTAAATCAATGCGGATGCTTGTGGGGTGAATGATTCTTCCTTCCACATGACACCGGCCACCAGATGTTGCTGGACATTGAGATGGCGAATGTATGTTAATACTGGGTTTTGTGTACTTTTTTTTTTTTTTGCCATGCTAAAGATTTTGTTAAATATTTTTGGATTTGTTGATGTTTGCACAATGAATTTAAACGGAGATATATCCATGCAGTGTGTGTATAACTATATATACTCGCACATGTCTGTCTGTCTGTCTGTCAGTATGTGTTAGTAGTTACCAGACTTTGCAATATAACGTCGCAATATATGTCTGTATGTCGCCTGCATAAATATACACACATGTGTGTGTGTCCATTCGTATATCTGAAGTTTGGAATTCCTTTGTCAATTAGGAACCAACTGAAAATTTGTTGAATCAACATTATCATCTCTATTATTTTTAATATAGTATGTGTATTTTTAGGAGAACACAGCTACAACGAAGACCAACAACTGGTGGTCTAAACTAGTATATCCCCCCCCCCAACGACCCCAATCAGATGTCGGTCACCATGATCAATGGGGATGAACTAGGTTGCTTTCGGTTACCAGTGTTTTTTTTTTTGTTGCAATCACCCTGACTGGATCGCCCTTTTGCACCATATCGCTCATCTCTAATGCCACCACATTCTGTGACCACTCAGAAGACCCTGAGATCTATTCATGGTGTGGTGCTTCAATAATAAAATGTGTTTTGAAGGTTGCAATGCCTGTTCGCCAACATCGATTAGTACCAATTTAAATGAGTCATTATTTTATAAAAATATGAGACCACAAAGTGCTTTATTTTAAATTATTATTTCAAATATAATTATGTGGTTTATTTTGTAAAATTATTGTTCGTTCTTTGTTCGTGCTTTATTTTAAATTATTATTTCAAATATAATTATGTGGTTTATTTGGTAAAATTATTGTTCGTTCGTTTCGATTTGCTCCACAGTGGTATGTTTGAGATCTAGATGAATTTTTAAACGACCCTTGCAAGTTTGTTCCAACAATCGACTTCGTGTGAGCTACCCAGAAGCCAGAATTTACGTTTTGTCTCTTGTCGAATTCGATTTATAAAACCTCACTGTTACACTCCCTAATAAGACCAGATAAATATTCGGAAATTCTCATAGAGTTTGATTCCAACCTCTCCTCGTTCTATTCGTTTCGAATAGGATAACTTTTGCCTTGACATCCGCCGGAAGTCTTTGATTTCGTATTGGATTGCAAAACTGTTTGTTGTTTTGTTTTTCGCATTTGTACTTTGTACCAATTGCGGCCCATACAACAACTCACCCCTTGTGCAGAGTTGGCAACGCGGCGAGTATGTCATGAGTAGAAAACACATTTTCCATTAGCTCAATTGGAACATGTTAGCTGTTGCATACAACTCACCATCCAACTTGTGCGAGTTTGAGGTGATTGTTTTTTTTTTGCTCGTGGCTTAGACGACGACAGCGTTTGCTTTGGGGTTTGCCCGTTTCCTAAATTCCTTTTTGCTTCCGCCGAATGTTTAGTTGGGGGATCGTTCATAGCATTGACATTAAATTAATACCACCCGAGAGGGTAATAATGGAGACAATTGAACGAACGTTTATGTTGTGTTGGAAAATGTGAATACACCAGACACACATAAACTACTTTCTTTCAGCTGTGTTTACCGCATTTTGCTTAAGTATAACGGATATGGAAAATTCCTTAGCCAAGCACACCTTCAAAATGTACTCTCTGCTTGCGGACACCTCTGTTAAGCGGACACCTCTCATAACCGCACACTATTCGGTTAAGTCACATTCGATCGACATCGTGAAACAGGCTGTAATACAATTCAGCTTAACTCGAATCATGATTGGGCAGGGTTCGAGGTCTATGTAACATTCTCTGGGTGAAAGCACCCACCAGCAACGCACTGAGCCGCAACTCTTTCCTCGATGTCGGTTCGCATAGAATTTCCCAATGTCCAAATGGAATTTCGCCTGAACCCTCCAACATAGGGGAGGTCAATAACGATAGATAGAAAGAATGATTACGCCATGCGCACAATTTGCCGTTAGATGACGTAGTTTGTCCCTTGTAAGGATTGCCAACTCTATTTGAATGTACAACGAGTGACAAGCTTCAGATTGAAAAACAGCATAAGATTTATTGTTGGCAGCACTGCAATTGAAACCACTTTGACTATCAGCCAATAGGAATACGCTTCGCGTGACGTCATTTGATCAACCTGCGCTGAACATTTTTTTCTCTGCGCGGGATGGCGTAATCTTTGGCGGAGACTCTGGTCGAACAAATCATTCCGTAACAAAGTGTTTAGTAGGCTGCCAATGGTTTCTTTTAAAAAGTTGTGTGTTTTTTTTCTTTTCTTTTCGTTTCTTTTCTTTGTAAGATAACAGACTCAGACATTTCGTGTCGTTAGTGAGTGAGTACAAATTTCTCCTCAAAACATTCTTGAGATTCCAAACTGTGCTAACAATGACATTCTCTCTGCTGGTTTGTTGGATTTTTCCTTTTCTACATCAATGTCTTCACGTATCCAATTAACCTCAGCCATTGTGTCTTTGGCGATTTTTCGCTGTCTAGAGCCCAGTTTTCCCTGAGCTTGAGACATTCACAAAAAAGAAGTAGTACAAGCAAATTATGACTTGTGCCACAGTAATTTTCTCACACCTTCTCGCAGCAGAGAATTTAGAATTTACTATACAACAACAACAACAACAGGCATAAGAAGAAGACGAACAGAATTACTACTGTTACAACTGAGTTTGTAACACCACCACCACACAAAGGCAGAAGCAGCAAGAAAGACACTAACAACTCCAACATCAACTGGAGCAATGTTAGGGTGGCAGAAGAGAAGTAGAGAACTGCATGAGTGAATTCTTTATTTCCCCTGTGTGTGTGTGTGTGTGTGTGGGTATGCATGCGAGTGCTGGTCAAACACCAAACGTTCGTACGGTTCGTTCGTTCGTTTGCAGTCGTACAATTAGCGTGAGCTTCGTTGATGTTGTGCGGTCGAAGACGTTTGCTTGGTTGTGTGTTGTTGTTGGTTCGCTCGTTCGTTGGTATGTTAGTTGGTAGGTTGGTAGTATAGAAACCAATACTGCTTGCTTCAGTTTGAAACATCCACCCGTGCCTTTTGGGACAAATTTTATTGAACGCAGCGTTAGTGTTGTAGCAACGTTCGTCGGGTAAAGCACGGCAGACCGCCTGAAATGTTAAAAGTTTTTTTTTTTTCTTTAAATACAAACAACAAAAAATACAGAATATATGGAAATAAATTATTGTAAAAAGAAAATCGGTTTTTTTTACAGAAAAAAAAAATTAATAAATGATTGCCAGCCGCAAATGTAGAAAAAGGCCACAAGACATAAATTCCATGTAAAGTCATAAAAGTGCTGAAGATGCGATAGATAAGATAATTGTGAAATTGTTGTTCAAATCAATTGAAACATAAATCGTTGTACTTCGAAAACTACTACAGCAACAACAACAACAACAGAAAAGCCAAGTAGTAGTAAGAAAAAAAATATAATAAAATTAATAATACAAATACACAACAAGCATAACGAAAGCAAGGCAAGAAATTATGTAAATTCTTGGTTACAAGCAACCAAAGGAAAAAGCCAACGAAAGCAATTAAAATAAGAAAAAAATAGAATAAATTGATTTTGTTTTGGAAAATCTAACGAAACAAAACAAAAATCCCAATCAAAAGTTAAACAAGTTAAGGAAATTTGCCATTATTACGGATCTTTTCCTTAACAAAAAGTGCAAAGCCTTAAAGTGAAGACAACAAAAGTGTGAAATACTAAAATTACAAAACAGAAAAATTGGAATTTCAAAGTAATTGTAAACCCCCCAATTCCTTACAACAGGAAACCAAGAAAACCGTTAAAACTCCCCCGTTCCCCCACCCCAAAAAAAAAAGAATTACGCTTTTTGAAAGTTCCTCTTTGGATTCTGTGTGTGTTTTCCGGTCAGTTGTTACACAACTGCAACTGCAACAAAATCGTAACGCAACATCCTCGTCCGCACTCGGATCCTCCATAAGAAGAGTGAAGCCGGACACGGCCCCCACCCCCACGGTTAGTGTGCAACGCGTCCGTCTACTACTACGACACTGTCTGTCGGCGGATCTTTTTTACATTACGAGAAGTTTTGTGTTTTTGCGTAAAATTACATTTTGGATACGTTTTCGCCGTCGTAGTTTTCCTTTGTTTGACGACGTCTTCGCGCTGTGTGTTTCGCCGTCGATTTATTTTGGGAGACGTGCGAAAGCCAATGAGTTGTTTATCTTGTGCTTTGTACTCGGAAATCTATGTGGGATTATAAACTCAACCCTTAAATCGGAGGGGATACAATGAGGCCAGAAGTATACGATGTAAGTACGACAATTATTTTTATTGTATTTTTTTTGTGAAATTTCCTTAAAAGTCGAATTATGACTGTTTGGGTCTGTGGAATTTTCTACACGAAAATATATACAGTGTAGTCTCTCATAAACGGAATTTTGTCCGCTTATGAGAGAAGTACACAAGAGGACTGAAGCGGAAGGGTACTGAAACAACTTTCAGTTTATGAGAGGTGTCCGCAAGAAGAGAGTACACTGTATATATTTTTTTTAAGATAATGTGTTTAATAAAAATTACAAAAAAAATCTTCTCACAATGGGAGTGAAAAAATAGAAAATTTGAAAAGTCGTGAGGAGAAAACATGAGAATTTTGTTACCTCTGAACAAAAAAAAAAATGTGCTGAATTTCAATTTATCGAACCTTTCGAAAAGAAGGGGGAACATTGAAAATTTCAAGGTAAAATCACTAGCAACATTTAATAAGCGATACATTTTAAGAATAATTTGGAAAAAAAAATTCACGCTAGAGGTCAAAATTTATATTTAGGTAATTTTCTGGAATTTTCTTTTAGGGCGGCTTTAAAAGATACGATTTCAAATACAAATGGGAATTAAAGAATATGAAATTCAAACAGTTTTGTGAGGGAAAGTAATTTCAGACATTACTGAATGTTCTTTTAATTTTAATTTTAACTTTTTTTTTTTTTTTTTTTTAAAAAAATAATTTTTATGATAGATGTTTGTAAGAAAAAAAATATTGAACAAATTTATCTTTATGCTAGATATTTTTAAGAAAAAAATATTTATTTTTTTCAAAAAAAAATATTGAAAAAATTTATTTTTATTTAAGAAAAAAAATAATTATTTTTTTTTTAAAAAAATATTGAAAAAATTAATTTTTTTGCTAGATATTTGTAAGAAAAAAATATTTTTTTTTTTTTTTTTTAAAAAAATATTGAAAAAATTTGTTTTTATGCTAGAAATTTGTAGAAAAAAAATATTTATTTTTTAAAAAAAAAAAAATATTGAAAAAAATTATTTTTATGCTAGATATTTGAAAAAAAATATTTTTTTTTTTACAAATTATTGAAAAATTAATTTTTATGCTAGAGATTTTTATTCTGGTTCGTATACATTTTCCACAGCACCCCAATGTGTATACCCTTTCCCTATTGATTCTGCCTGGGCACTTGACAGACCGAAATTGTATTGAACAAAAACTAAAGATTGATTACAGTTTTTGTTGTTGTTGTTTTTGTTTTTGTTCTTGTTGTTGTATTATGTTTTCATAGCTTAAGGTTAAGGCCTGTACTAAAGCTCTATTATCATTTCTGAGCACCAGAGAATTTCGTTTCGTTTCGTTTCTTTCCATTGTTGGACTTGTGAAATGCCAGCCTTAAATAAAAATAACACCAAAAAAGAACGGGGGTTTTGACTTTGAAATTAGTTGGGTGGCCTAAATTAAAACCCAAAACTGTTTGACCTACCAACATATTTCCAAAAAACCGACCAAAATTGAAAAAAAATTAATCAAAATGCAGTTTAATGTTCTTGTAACATTATCAGATTGAATAAAACAAAAATTAAATTGGAAGTGAAATTAAGTCCAAAAATTTCTTTTTTCTATGAAGGTTTTTTTTTTTTATTTTTTTTTAAATGCAATTTTTTCACTTTACGATTACGTCATAAATCGACCATAATCGAATTGGACCGATCATTCGACCAAATCTTTAAATTAAAATTCTATCCGACCAAATTTGGTAGAAAAAGCCCAAAACGACAACGCTGTTCGACAGTGTTGGAGAAGAGTGATAGGGAGTGGAGAGAGAAAGGAAAAAGTATTTACATTTGTTTAAAAAACAAGAGAGAGAGAGAGTTCTCTTTGCCTTAGAAGAACATTTCTGCGCTCGTTCTCTTACAAAGAAATCGTACGATTTATGATCGGAAAAAACAAAGAGAAAGTTCGAGTTTTTTTTTAGGAATACTGGAGAACACACAGTTTGTAGGTAGAATAAGGATTTCTAGATAAAACTGGGAGAGCTCTTGGTGTTACAGAATACGAAAGCAATAAGAATCCTTGATATTTGCAGGAATATTCAAGAACACAATTTCCAGAACGGTTCTGGTGTTTGAGGTCGTGTTCTACACGATCCAGGAACTCGCAATTTTACAGGAATGCTGTGGTGTTCGGAGAGTTCTGGTGTTGGAGTCGTCTGAGCTCTGGTGTTTGTAGACGACGACCCAAGAACACACAATTTCTAGCAGATTTCTGGTGTTTGAGATTACTGATCTCCGATGTTTGAAGAACACGACTCAAGAACACTCAATTTCCGGGCCAGCTCTGGTGTTTGTCGCACACAACTCCATGACAATTTCTTTAAACTCAACGAATGTTAATGTTGCAGGTCGGTGCCATTAACTATTAATGATGTTGTTATACTTTTTGTTATTGTTGCTGTTGCCAATTTGAAAGTTCCAACACTATGAGTGTTTATCAGTAGGAAAAGTTTTGCGTTAAATTGGCAAATGCACGTACAATATGTGTGTGTGTCTAGAGATGCAGAGTAAATTCTAGAGCAAAAAACAACAACAACAACAATAGATGCACTGCGTCTGTGGTCGTGAGTCACAGAGACGGAGTGCAAATACCGACCAAATATGATTATGTTACGTATGGTGGCCGAACAATGAATACCGCACTCACACACGCACACACACACAGTCACATTCACATGTTTATCCGACGTTGTGTGGATTTTACAAAAAAAAAAAAATAAAGCCATATACCTATAGGTACACAGTTATGGTTGACAATTTACTACGAACGGATCCAGAATGTCGAGCAGCACAAGAAATGTCGCACCATAGGTTTACACACACACAGTCTGTACATATGTATGTGTGTGCATAAGTAAGTGCAAGTACATCCCTACATAACTAAGACCCATGTAGTGTGTCGGTTTGTCTGTCCGTGCCGCAGTCTGTCTGTTGGCTGCTCTGTTTGAAAGTGCAACCAACCCCTGTTTCTGCCTCTTCCCTTTACTCGCTGTGTGCGTGTGAGTGTGTGTGTTTTTTTCTACTGCTCGCCTTCGGTTCAGTTTCAAAAGTTTATTTTGTACTTTTGTTTTTTTTGCCATTGCTCTTTGCTATTTTTCCTTGTGGTTCGAGACGAGCCGAGCCGTGGCAGGGCTTTCATGTGATTTTTCCACATACCCCTAACAACAACATCATTTGGGGGCAGCAGCATAAACCTGAAGAAATACCTGAGCAGCTCAAATGTACATACATAAATATTGCACACACACACAGAAGTACATTTGTCCACACTTGCATGTATGTGTGTGTGTGTGTGTTGGTTCAACATTATTTTCAATTTAAACTTTGTACACGTTGCGCTCGTTGTTGTGTGACATGAAATAAATCAATTGTAAAATCAGCCGCAGTAACAGCCAGTCAGCGGCCCAAGCAACCCTTTCCCCCTTGTTGGATTTTCCACAAAAACATAACAAACGAGAAAAAAAAAACAAGCCAGCAAACAACTACTTGGAGGTCCTATGCAAACAAACAAACAGAGCTAAGAACACGGCAACACCTTCCCTTTCCGTTTGTTGGTTCGAATCCATCAAACAGCGCACAGGGAACAGCCAAAACAACAACAACAACAACAACAACGCTATCAATTACCAAACAAAAGCCGTAATCCTTACAAAATGTTATTAACCATTTATTATAATTTAATGCTCGGTAATTAATAATCCCTCGTTTTAAATCAGACTGCCGAACCGCTTGCGCCTCCTCGGAGACGGAGACGGCCACGACGCTGGCGACGGCCTCAATAGTTGTCACACTTTGACACTCTGACATTTTGCATTCAGTCATTATTCAATTCAATTCCATTCTATTCTCCATTTCGCTTTGCCACATTACGCCTTAGTTTTTGTTGTTGTTATTTTTCTTTGTTTTACCACCTTCCTAATTATTATTTGGATGATATCACTTAGGGGCTTTGCCGGGGGCTTTAGCAACTAATCGTCCATAATTCCCAAAAAGGCGGGGGGTTGCGAGTGAGAGAGAGAGAGAGAGACAGAACGACCGACCGATCGACCGACTGGGATTAAAGTCAAAATCGGCCAAACCACCAACAAAGTTTATGGAATGGCGATTAAAAGAACACCGCACCGCCTAGGCCAACAAGCCAGATAACACCAACGCCAACTGTATTTCTCTTCACAGGCCATATTTTTTTTTTATGAGATCTTTGCTTTTTTTTTTTTTTTTTGTAGGTGACTTTTTTTTCCAAAGCTCTTATCGGCAATTGTGTCCTTCAAATGCGGTGCTAACTCACAAAAGGCTTCACTTTGCCGCAAGTTGTAAAGTGAAGACTTCCAATTGCAATTTGGAACGTTTCCTGTATTCTTTTGTGACCTTTAAAGATCTCGTTTGTTTTCATTTGTGTTGTCTGCCCTTATTCAGTTTTCAAAACTTCCCTTAGACCATGTGGCTCTGTGACGACTTCCAAGAATGCAAAATATTTCGTCGGCAACCCGATAAGATATGTTGTTTTTTTCTTCTTTTTGTTTGTTATGAATTGCAATCTCAATGAATTATTATACGCCTGGAATATTTAGTAATTCATTGAATTAAATGCATATTAAATATATTTTTTTTATAAATAGTAACGCTTCCCGAGAACCGATAAGTTTGAAAGGGTAAATTAGAGTTTATAGAAGAAGAAAAAAAAAAACCCAAAATGCCCAATGAATAATGACTTTGGTCTGGGCGCAAAATTTCCACCTTCAATGGGTCAGAAACGGTCATTTGCATTTGTTGTTGTGACGGTTGTTAGCTATTTCATATTATCGCTTGGTTGATACAATTCACTTTGAATTTATTGTTATATTTATCGCATTATTAGAAATTATGACATACGAGTCGGCGCGCCATGACGGCAAAAGTAGGGCAGTATTGGCGAATATCTTATCCAACAATGAATTGTTCTTCATTCATAATCATGACACAATAGACATTCGTAAGGAAGAGCATTTCAAAATATTTTCAAACTCTGGCCGAAATTCGGTGATGATTAATGGTGATGACTGACTGACTCCCTTTTTGCCTCCAAGAAGTAGAATGTTCAGGCATCGCCGCAATTTCGCATAAATTTATAAACGAATGGATGCGGACATTATTTCATTTAAGCAGAATTTGCATATTTTTCATATAAAATATAATTAAATTAAGTCTGACGAATTTCATCAGACAAAAAAATATGCCAAAAAAAACACACAAAAACTTTATACTTTTTCTGTTGTTGTTGTTGTTTATTATTCCATAGGGTCGGTTGTATGGCAGCACTGGTGCTGGTGCTGTTGCATGTGTCATGTCTGCACATTTATCTCTCCACGCATGTCTTTAATGGCCATTTATTATTTCATAATATGCCCCTTTCTTTTTCAAATCGAAAAAGAACAAAAAACCAAATTTTTCTCCAATCGATGTCACTCACATTATCGGCCCCCGTTGCCAGGTTGGCAATCTAGCCGGGGTGGGGGCTTTAGCGATTTGCTACGCTGGCCTAGAGGTTTCCATAGTCTGTCTGCAATAATTCTGTACTAAAAATGCCGACGTAATCATTAAACGTATAAAAACGAGCGCAACACGAAAAGAATTCATTAAAAATTCCACAGCAAATTCAATGGGCATTTTATTGGGTGTTTTAAATTCATAAACATTATAATAGGCGTGTTTTTGTTTTTACATTTGCTTTTTGGTACTTTTGTGATATGACCAGAGTTTCGGATGGTGATGCACTCCTTATTTAACTGTAAACCCTAGTGGCTTTCTAATTTCCCGGGAACGGGGATTTTTTTTTCGATTTTCTTTAAAAAAAAAAATACAAAAATTTTGTTTATCAAAAAAAAAAAAAAAACTTTATATTATTGTTTTTTTTTTTAATCAACATTTTTTTTAAACTTTCTTTTCTTTTTAAAAAAAAATACCATTTTTCCACAAAAAAATAAAAACTTCAAAATGTTATTGTTTTTTTTTAAACAAAAAATAATTATAAAGAAAATGAAATTTTTCCAAAAAATAAAAACCAAAAAAAATTATTTTTCAAAACAAATATTATTTTTCCAAAAAAAATAAAATTTTCAAAATTTTATTGTTATTTTTTTAAAAAAAATTTCTAAAATAAAAAACATAAAGAAAATTATTATTTTTTGTAACCAAAATTTTTTTTCAACCTTTTTAATTTTATTTTTTTGCAAAATAATAAAAAAAGGTATTTTTGCAAAAAAAATAAGAACTTTCAAATGTTATTGTTTTTTAAACAAAAAATAATAAAAATAATATTAAAAAAGTGGGATTTTTTCAAAAAAAATAAAAACTTTCAAATGTTATTGTGTTTTTTTAAACAAAAAATAATAAAAATAATATTAAAAAAGTGGGATTTTTTCAAAAAAAAAAATAAAACCCCAAAAAAAATTATTGGTTTTTTAACCCACATTTTTTTCAAAAACAAATATTATTTTTCCAAAAAAATAAAAATTTCAAAATTTTACTGTTACATTTTAAAAAAAAAATTAAAAAATAAAAACGTAAAAAAAATATTATTTTTTGTAACTAAAATTTTTTTCAACTTTTTAATTTTATTTTTTTGAAAAATAATAAAAAAAAATATTTTTCCAAAAAAATAAAAAACCAAATTTTATTTTTTATTTTAAACAAAAAATAATAATAATGAAAGTGGGATTTTTTAAAAAAAAAAAATAAAACCCCTAAAAAAATTATGGGTTTTTTTAACCCAAACTTTTTCAAAAAAATAATGTTATTTTTTTTTTAAAAAAACTTAAAATTAATGACAATAAAAAAATATATTTTTTTCCAAAAATTTTTTTTATTATTTTTTTAACCAACATTTTTTTTTCAACCTTTTGATTTTTTTTAATTAAAAAAATTTTTTTCCAAAAAAATAAAAATGTTATTGTTTTTTTTTTTTAACACATTGAGTGCCATGGCTACACGTTTTCGTGCGACACCTAATACTTCCTGGGGTGCCACGTCGCACGCTTTCGTACGACAGGCATTGTCTGGCCTTAGATATTGTCGTGCGTTTCTGTGTGACTCTACAGGGTTTTTTTATTGTTGTTTTTTATTATTGTTTTTTATTATTGTTTTTTTACCCAATTTTTTTATTCAACAAAAAATATTTTTTTTCCAAAAAATAAAAATTTAAAAATTTTATTGTTTTTTTTAAACAAAACATAAATAGGTCAGTCATGTTTAAAACTCGAAGTAATAATAGAAAACTACTATTTTTTTCCCAAAAATAAAAACCTAAAACAAATTTTTCACCGCTTGATTTTCTTTTTAAAAAATAATATTTTTCCAAAAAAAAAAAAAAATAAAAATTTTTTTGTTTTTTTTTTTAACAAGAAATAATAAAGAAAATGCTATTTTTTTTTTTTTTTTAAATTCGTCTTTTTAACACTTTCCAATATAAAGGACAAACGTTCTAACTCCCAGGCGAATTTTTCCCGCCAATGACAGAAGTGTTCAGGTTCCATCTATCTTTGTCTTTTATAAAATAAAGTAAACTTCCTTGTCAGCTACCAGATACCAGACCAAACGATCATCTTGCATTCCTTTACACATCTCTCTAAATTAAATTAATCGTTTTATTTGTTGTCATCGATAGCGTTTGTTTTTGTCTCGATAACAGCTGATCTGGAATTCCTTGAGAAATCTCTCTAAATACTCCTTATTCTCTGACTGGATGTTATCGATATTTCGTGTTGTTTCGATAAGTCGATAAGATGAGAAAGAGAAACAATTCGCAATGTTCAGTGGGGGAAAACATTAAATCACTTACCAGAAAAGACTAGAAAGCTACTGGACCGAAGTCCTAAGACGTTTCAATCCTTGAAGATAATCAAAATAAATATAAAAAAAAACACCTCTACTGTGTGTTCTATACTTTGTTGAGACAAACTAGTTTCAGATAACAACCGACAAATAATAAATACTTTATGCCCTCCCCAAGAAGGCGACGTACTAACTATTTAAAGCACCACACGGACTGACGAATGCCCTAAGAAATGTGTGTGTGTGTGTTTTTGTTTGGTTTTTATGGTCGCACATTGGTGAAGCGTTACAAATCCACAACGATACCAGAAGGGTCCGTCATCGTCACCAAACGTCAACCCACAAAAAAAAAAAAACGACACGATGGCATTTGAAAATATTCGATTGGTTTTAGCTGCTCTTAATTGATGGCGGTGACGGTTAAAGTGACGACGACGACAATGGCGATGGCGATGACTATCCAGGCAATGAATGCGCTTGTTGGGTAATAACTGGCAGCCGTCGCCATAGCCTGTGCTGCATGAGTGTATTTGCTGACAAACGTTTTGTTTTTGGTTTAATATTTACATACATACATACATTTGTGGTCGTCTTCTGGCGTCTAGCGTCACTGGCCACGGCTGCTGCCGGTTGTTGTTATTTAGGTTACGCATGCGCTGTCTGCAGTCTGGTATTTGTGGAGCTTACATCTGCATCTGGTGGCTCGAAGGCTGCCTAACACGCTGTTTGACCTAAGCGGCAGTAGCACACTACCTGATGACAGACGAACGTTTAGTCAATTCACTAAATGTGGATGTGTGTGTGTGTTTGTTGTTTCTGTGTTATGGCCAAGCCACATGCAAACAAGACGAACTAACAAGTGCATTTGCAAAAAAAACAACTAAATAATAATAACCCAACAAGAGGCAAGCAAGTACATGCCGCAGCGCAACAAACTAATCAATAAACATTGCATCGAATGAAAATACTAATAATAAGTAAATTATGAGTATTTGGAAAGACAATAGAAAGACGAAGGCAACGACGAAAGAAGAAAACTGACAAATTAAAATATGAAAATAAACAGAAATTAAAGCCAGACAATGGTGCTAGAAATTATAGCACATGGCCATGGAAGTGGACTACACCACGGGCATAATTGCAACTTTAGTTCATGCCAATGCTATGATTCTAGTCTTAGTTCTGGTCCTTCGAGATGAAAACTGCCACATGTCTCTTAAGCGATGTTCACAGTATGTGTTTCATGTTTGAACCTTTGTGTTATCGTAAGACGCATAGGCAACTGAGAACTCGGGAAAACTTTCAGTTGGTCTGAAAAAGACACTACTCACTACCTTGCACAAGATCTACAGATTGGAACTTACTGCCAGCTCCTCATGATTTCTCTATAGGAACTGTATAGTTTTCTGCAACTGTTGTTCTATGTCGAATGGGTGTCATGGTCCTTCGAGGCAAAAAAATAACACTTTTCAATGGTCATTCGAGGCAGAAATAACAGAACTCCCTTAAGCGACCATTACACGATCAAAAGACATGAATTAATTTACGAATGGGTGTCACATGTGCATGGTCCTCGAGGGAACAAAATAACAGAACTCCCTTAAGCGAACTTTACACGGTCAAAAGGCACGAACCATTTTACGAATGTGTGCCACTTTTCAATGGTCCTTCGAGGGAAATAAAATAACAGAACTCTCTTAAGCGGGCTTTACACGGTAAAAAGACATGAATCAATTTACGAATGGGTGTCACATGTACATGGTCCTTCGAGGCAAAAAAATAACAGAACTCCCTTAAGTGGATTTTACACGGTCAAAAGGCATGAATCAATTTACGAATGGGTGTCACATGTGCATGGTCCTTCGAGGCAAAAAAATAACAGAACTCCCTTAAGCGGATTTTACACGGTCAAAATGCATGAATGGGTGTCGGGTTCGTGGTCCTTCGAGAGAGAAAATAACAGAACTCTCTTAAGCGGCCATTACACGGTAAATGGCATGAATAAATTTATGAATAGGTGTCGGGTTCGTGGTCCTTCGAGGGAACAAGATAACAGAACTCTCTTAAGCAATGCTCACATGCTGTGATTTATTCTTCATAACTTTCCGGGGCAACTGAGAACTCGGAAACTAACCCAATAAATAAGATGGATATCCGAAGGCAAATTCAGAAATTCAATGGATATATATGGGTATTCTATGTCTAACATGACAAACTGACAGCGATAAGGGAGATTCCAACGATTTACAATGTAAAGATAGGAAATCGTCTTAACGACTCAAATAAGAACAATCAAAATATATGATTTTTCCGTTTTTTTTCTCTTTTACACTTTATAAATTTTCATTGAATGCTTTCATTCTCTCCATTATTGTTTATAAAATCATATAAATGTACATGTATATAAATATGTATGCCGGTGTGCGTGTGTCTAGAGATGTTTGCCCATCATCAGGCCACACCTACAAGTGTAAATATGTGCACAATACTTTTGTTTTGAGAGGTGAAAATCATTTTCTTCAACAACATTTACGAGGAAAAGAGTTTTTTTTTGTTGTTGTCTTTCACCATAAAAGATGAAAATCTTCAAAAAGCGGCGGCACCAAAAGCATTTCAATGGGTTAGTAAGTGTGTAAGAGTGTGTGTGTGTGTGTGTGTGTGAGATATTGGTTATGGAAATTAAGGCATGAATGATGTGTGCACTGGGCATGCAGTTATGGCTGATTCAATGCAATGTTTGTTGATTTATTAGAACCCAGGCCGATGACTATTGCAGGGCAGTTCACACAGTCGTACATACATACAGACATGTGTACCCTACGTATGGTTAGAGTGTAGGTATGTGTCACAGCGATATCTGTTAGTGTGTGAGTTATCGTGCGACCCGGGAAATATTGAAATTCTAATTAAGGCAGATTTTTTGTATGACGATATCTGGAATTTTTCTATAATGATGTCAGTTTTACAACTCAAAACTTTATATTTTTATTATTAGTAATTTTTAATTAATGATTCATATCGGAGAGAGAAATAGTGAACGTGAGTTGACTACATTTCCCAAATTTCGTGTTCACGATTATTTTGTTTGAATTCTTTCTTATTTTTGTTTCCTCCTCTTTAAACTGGTGGAATAAACTCAACATTAACTATGGACGTTTATCTTTTCGATTTTATGGCGCCAATCATGTCATTTTTTTTTATGTTTTTTTGAGTAGCTGTCACCGTCAAATGCATGCATAATTAGGTTTTCTCTGTGTGTGTTATTTTTTTTTATTATAATTTGTTGTTTTTCTTTGTGATGGATGAAAAGTTCACAACATAAATTGTTGTTTCTTTCCTGTTGTTTACCCTCCATGCGAATGCAAATTCGTTGGCCTCATTTTGTTGCAGTCGTTTGTTTGTTGTCTTTTTTTTTTTTTTGTAAAAGCGTTTGCTAAAAATTTGCACCGCTTATATGGTTTTCATGAGATCTCCACAAGGAATGAAAACGACACGACAAAGTGCATAGAGAGAATATATTGTAAAGCGACGTCTTGTCAACGTTTTTGTTCAGACTTTAAAAAGAAGAAGTAAGTGAAGTGTTTTTTCCATAACTCTCAGATGCACTGATGGCGTTTAATCCTCTAACCGGCAAGACCGCCATAAGGTGGTCTTCAAAAATTGTGTTTAATTTCATAAAAAAGATTGTGCCTTTAACCGGCCCAACAGAAATACTGGAAAATCCTTGCAAGCTGTTCTTTACGAAATTCAAAAAACAAATAAATAAAGACATCCTCAGAGTGGTAATGGCGGTTAGAGGGTTAATATACCGTCCTCCATGCGCTTATGTCAATTATTTTGACTTTGGCACGAAAAAATAATCTTCTTAATATATATTTACCCTCGACACTGATTCACTGATACACTGATTCACTGACTCTGTCACGCAGTACGTAGGAATTTAAATAGGCATTCTATAATTCTATAAATAATAATAATAAGAAAAATAATATTTTTTTTTGTACAGAAATTGTGTTTTCCCCAAATTTTTTTTTTACCAAAAATTTTTTTTTTCCAAAATTTTTTTTTTACAATTTTTTTTTTTTACAAAATTTTTTTTTTCCACAAAATTTTTTTTTTCAACAAAATTTTTTTTTTCCAATTTTATTTTTTTCCGAAATTTTTTTTTACAAAATAGTTTTCTCAAAATATTTTTTACAAAATTTTTAAAATTAAGTAACAAATACTTTCTCAAGCAAATTAACGGGCGCCATAGGCGCATTACAACTTACTAGTATTTAAATAATAATAAAAAAAACAAAATCTCAGTGCTGAGTGAAATAGAATCGCTTCACTACTTGTCACTGTAATGATTTTTATCACATATCAATGTTGCCACCCCTACACACTCCTTCGCCAATAGAAACCCCTGATCTTCATCTCATCGAAAGGTTGATGAATAACATGGGCCAAGCTCTCGCCCTTTCTCTGTCATTCAGAAATGCGTCAGTGTGGCCAAATCTTAAAATCGCATTATCTCTAGGTTTACCACCCATCCCCTTTTTCCCCTTCACATTCACTGTTTATTGTTTTTTTTTATTTTATTATTACAATCCTTATCAAATACAACTCTGTTGCAATGCCAGCAGTACAGCGCAGTTAGGCTTTTGATTAGACAGACTCTGTTGCAGTGGTAACAGTGTTGTATTTGGGCTCCACACACAAAACAGTTTTGTGCATTTGGCACACACTCCCTCGTGTAGGCAGTCAATATAAGAACACTTTCTCTTTCTCCATCTCTCTCTGTCTCTCAGAAATGCGTCCTAAACTTAAAATCACCTGCTCTGTAGGTTTAGCAACACATTCGCTGTTTAGGTGTTTTTTTTTCTATCACACACACATATCATCAAATACAACTGTGTTGCACTGCCAACAGAGTTGTATTTTTTTCCACACACAATGCACTGCATGGCTTTCGTTTACTCCCCCCCTCCCGCAGCTTTGTGTGGGTGTGGGCAGACATCAGTCAATAGAAACAAAACAAAAAACACTTGATTCTCAACTCATCTAAAGGTTGATGTATGAGATGCTCCCACTTCCACTCTCCTTCTCTCACCGATCTGACCGATTCGAGGCTAATTATTATATGGTGTATCTCAAGTACTTTGCCGAGTTATTTAAACAATCACAATCTCAATAACCAATGAGAACAACAAGAAAATCTTCCAAATTCTATCGCTAGCTGCCCTTTTGTTGTATTCCCAGTTGTGTTTGGGTGCGAACGATAAGATAACCGGACATAGACACCAGCAACATTTAGAAAAATAATTAAAACTATTCAAACTGAAAAGGTGAGGAGAATACCGCCAAAACTATTCCTCCGCCATGGCCAATGCGGATGGGCCACAACAAAGCGGCCTGCAATGCCGCCGCTGCTCGAAGTACTTGAACCAACAACAACGTCCACACCGACGATGAATGAAAAACAAACGAAAAACAAAAACACAGCATTGTAAATTAACTAATTATTATTTGCAAATATTTTCTTCTGGCGTAGTAGTTCTCCCCGTTTGTTTGTTTGTTTTCCTTTCTTCAGATATCTGTGAAATGCTTGATTTGAGGCAGGCGTTGGTGTTTTCAAGCGGCTGCCTTCTACCTATTTGTTGTTGCTGCTGCCGCTGTTTGTCCACCACATTCCTCACCTCGTGAAATCGAACCACTTGAACTTTGATTTATTTATTTTTGAAATCTTTTTTGTTGCTGTTATTATTGACTGGCAAAAAAACAAAACGAAAAATTGTTAAAATTTATAACGAGCTGGCTGGCAACACAGTCGCCTCGTCTTGTGATAGTTTCAGACAAGATCTAGCACTACAACGGCGAAAGTGGTCACACGGAGTTAGGACACCAGCACTGACATAATAATTTAATAAAAAAAAAAAAAACACACTCAATAGAAATCTGTCGAAACCATAAAATCCAATTCCATAGAAAAAAAAAATAATAGTAACTACGAGTCCGATTATAAGCCTCACATGATAGTGTTGGGGCCCATAAATAGAGTCAGCTGGTCTTGCAGTGTACATTCGAGTATTTTTAGGCTTCCTCTACTGTTTCGCCTTTAATCAGTTTTTTTTACACCCCCTGCGCGCTTGCTGCGTTACCGGAAGGGCGGCTTCATTTCCGTTTAAAGGAAATTGAACATTTTTGTTTATCAAAAGAGCGGGCATTGGCCAGTTCCTTGTGCTGCTAGACATTTCAATCCAACTCCATTGGGACTTAATTAAATGTGCGATAAATCCCATATTGTCCATTGTGAAATCATTGACCTCCCCCCGCCTACCACCGATGACCACCGATGAAATGAATGTCTGTGCCCCAAACTTGTTGACTCACATCGTCGCGGCGCACTTTAGTGCAGTCGATGAACTGTTTTGTTTTGCCCCTTCCTTCATTCCCTGGGGTGTTTGTCCGTTAAGGGGGCATATTTATGCAGCAGCGCGTGCTCTTCTAGTCTATAAAGCCAATTAGTTAGGTTAGAGCGAAGCGAAGAGTAATGAGACTGATGCGCCCCTTCTTCTCATAGACGGAGAGTTTTCATTGGAAACGATTGGAATTGTCTTTAATTGCTGTCATAAATTCTTGTTACATTGATTTGTTCAACGGTAAACTAAGGGACAAGTTCAACGGAGGGCAGGTGGGGGCAGCGACAGATTTGGGCTCAGTTTTGCAGTTACAGTTTAAACGAGGTTAGATAACCCAACTACCATTAGCATTTTTTTTATTATAGGCCAGATGAGACATTCAACTATGAACGATGCACGGATTTTCTATTAAAGAAAACTTTTTTCAATAAAGAGTTTAAACTGAGTTTAGATGTGAGGTTAGATGATCGAAGGACCATAGGAATTCTGTCAACAGGGGAAGATGAGAAATTGAACAATCAAAAATTTTTTCACTGCGAGTTTAAATTGAGTTTAAATGTGAGGTTAGATGGCCTACGGATCATGAGAATTCTTCTAAGAGGAGACGATGCGACATTGAACAATGTATGATGCACTGATTTTCTATTAAAGACTCATTTTTTTTCAATGAGAGTTTAAACTAAGTTTAAGTGAGAGGTTAGATGACCTAAGGATTCTTCCAACAGGAGAAGACCATATTTTCTAATTTTCTCACTGAGAGTTTAAACTGAGTCTAAATGTGAAGTCATGGGAATTTTTCCAACAGGAGTAGATGAAGCATTGGACGATGAACGTTGAACTTATTTTGTTGTGAAGACTCACTTTTCAACTGACAGTTTAAACTGATTTTAAGCTTGGCACGTTCAAATGCATAAAAAACCAACTTTAGACCTGAATCAAAGCTTGACGCGTTGAAATTCATACAAAAATAACTTTAGACGATGAACGTTGCACTTATTTTCTCCTGAAGACTCACTTTTCAACTGAGTTTAAGCTTGGCAGGTTTGAATTCGTAAAAAAGAACTGTAGACCTGAAGCAAACGCAAAAATGCCAAGAAGAAGATCAGTTGCCAATATTTCGCTGTCTAACAGCTGTTTGGTACTGAGCTGAAATGAAAATCTAACAGTTTAAACCACATTTAAACATGGCAAAGTTTAATTCATAAAAAAACAACTTGAGAGCTGAAGAAAAGTTAAACCGACAATATGAACGCTCACATTTGCCATCTATAAAAGGGAGGTCAGTACACAGCTGAGCACCGAAGACCCGAGCTCAGGACAGATGACCAAAGTTACCAGTGGATTGTTGTTAAACCGAGTACAGCTGGAAGTCTGTTCAAACGAAGTTTGAACTTTGGACAAGTTGACAACCTATTGCTGTCTAATCATTTAAACTTTCGTTCGGTGCCACGGAAAAAAAACAGTATTTCTGTTGCTCAGTCGAATTTCTTAGTTTGGTACTGCGCGCTATTTTCAACGTAATAGATAATTACAGGAATGTCAAGAATGTTGGCACACGTCTCAAAAAAAAAACTAAATTCATTTGTTAATAATGATGAAGGCTTGGACATTGGCAAATAAATACCAAAAATAAATGACTGATTGGGGCATTATCAATGAATGGAAAAATGATGTATTGCTGATATGATTTCTGGGTTGGCAGAATCAAAAAACAACAACAGTACTTTTTAAGGTTAAATTTTTCGATATCAGCTCAGAAATCCAACAACAGGTCATTCAGTTTGAAGTGAATGGGAAGGGATCCTAATTCTATTGTCAGTGGTTCAGCAAACAACTCTTTTTTTTCTACATAAGTTAGAACTGCAAAACAAAATGGGACTTGAGACCATTTGAGGGATTTATTTTGCAATCTAACCTGGCCAACTGTTTACAGCTTGTATACTGAATCACTTAAGGCATAGAGATGGGCTCTCAGATAATCTACAGATTGCTTAGGCGATTTTTTCTTTTTATTTGTTTTTACTAATCTACTGACGATTTGGTTTAGCTAACGTAGTTTTTCTGTCGCTGGCACAATCGGTTTTTTCTTTTTTAAATCTTACTTTTAGATGTGAGAAACAGACGGGTACTTTATTTTTGAACACAGGAAAAATCCTCTCAACAGTGTTTCACTGCCGCTGTTTTCAAACCCTTGGCCAAATCACTGTGAAGGGTGTAAATTGCATCGATTGTGTAGTTTTCCGACTTCCATTTCTTTTTATCGCTGTCATCACTAGTTATGATTTCTAATTTTATGGCAACGATAATTACCAAGTGGCAAAACAAACAGGGTTGCAGCAGCAGCCTTTAAATTCAATTTCAGTTACCTTTTTCGTTTTTTTGTTGTTGTTGTTGTTGTTTCGGGTGTGTTTGTGAAACAAAAACTATTTTCAAACTTACACATTTAAGTATGATGTAATATAGCAAACAGGAGGAGGACTGTTTGAATTCCTTTTTTTTTTTTTTGGCCGGTCATGTGAAGCACAACAAGCACACCCAAAAAATTACACCCCATTGCTAAAATAAAAAAACTACCCGAAAAAGAAACCGCAACTATTTCGTTGAGCAATGTTTGTGAAGAGCAGAGCAGAGCTGAGCTTCCTTCCTTCCGCCGTATTTAAAGGATTATGTTTTTAAGCGTATCCCTTTTTTTTTTTTGGCATTTGTCCCGTTTCCTGAGCCCTATTATCACTCAATACAATAACAATTGGGAATATGGTGTTTAACATAAAAACCACCCCTAGAGTGTGAAGGCAGGAAACTCTTAACACACGTGGGTTCTGTTCAATATAAAATTTTGAAATTTTCGTTTTTTTTTTCTCTGGCCAGTCACCGAGGAATTGCACACGCTTTCAATATAAATAACAATTACAACTGGCAACTTGTATGATTATAAGCTGATTTCATGAATGATTGATGGCGGATTGCGGGGATGGACGGATAAAGGGCTGAGTGGATTGATTGTTCGCATATATCGAACGAAATGGTAACTCAACCCCTGGGTGACGGTGTAACACGGTGAAATGCAAGTGTTTCCACCCCAGAGTCTTTGTCGTTGCCCCCTTAGCTGGAAAAAGAAAAATAGGAAGCCCAAAGGTGGCATTGTTGCCTCACGTGTTGGCAATTATTAACGAAGGCTCCCACCCGGTGTGCAAAAAGTTGACTGTCACCCATGTGTGTCGTATGTAATTCTATACCGGTCTGACGAAATTCTATAAGATTTCTTGCGAAATATGATTTGCTGCTTCTTCATGTTCTTGTGATACGTGCGGCTGGCGATGTCGTCTGTTGTCAATGCTCGAACGGAAATGATTTGCTGTGATTACTGTTCACTTTTTTAAGGCAGCATAATGATAATGCTCTTTTTTTTTTTTAACGGTTTTCTTTCTATAACATTAATAGTGCAATAGTAACACGGGGGGGAACACTGTGCGACAAAGTATTTTTTTTTTTTGGGAATTTTTGTTAAAAAAAAAGGAAAATTGAAATTGAATTGGAAACTGAACAAAAGAAAATTAATAGAATTTTCAATTGAATTGAATTGAAAAGAAGAAAATAACGGAATTTTGTAGGGAGGGCCCAATAAAAATCTGAAAATATAAAATGAAAAAAAAAAAAATCTTAAAAACTAAAATTATAAAAAAAAAAATCTTAAAAACTAAAATTATAAAAAAAAAATAATCTTAAAAACTAAAATTATAAAAAAAAAAAATTGTTTCGGAAAATTTTAACATATTTCCGGCCCTCTATACAAAATACAAATAAAATTTTAGGCAAATGTTCTATGTTTTGTAGGACTCAATAAAAATCTTAAAATCTAAGAAATACTAAAGTCTATAATTGAAAAAAAAATGGTTTGGAAAATTTTACCACATTTTCGATGACCTATTAAAAATTACAAACGAAGTTCTGGCCTAATGCTCTATGTTGTATGTTTTGTAGGGCTCAATACAACTCTTGGGCCCATTATCTCAATGTACGATTAAAGTGCCGGGATCGGATTGACGCGATATACTGCCGGTTAAACATTTTCATTTTCTCATGTATCCGTTAAATTAACTGGCTGACAAATGGTAGTGTGGCAACCCTACCGTGTAGATGTTCATAAATGATAAAAATAAATGTACAGTATATTATTAAATTTTTATTCAATTTTAAATATTGTTGTGAAAGAAAAACAAAAAGAATGGCAGAAAAGGAGTGGAGTTTTCGTTATGATAAACGACTAACCGGCAGACAAGTGCCGCTTATCATTTAGCGATCCTATAAACGCTAAGTAGATATTGAGAAAAGTCAATTGTGCTAACCGGATAAATTTTAATCGGACATTGAGATAATGGGCCTTAAAATTTAAAAATTAAAAAAAATTGTTTGAAAAATTTGAACACATTTTCACTGACCTTTTAAAAGGCAAACAAAGTTGTAGGATTAATTTTAAAGCCTAGAGTTCGTACTTAAATCTGAATGAACAATAACTAAAATCTATCAACTAACCAATACAAAGGGGACCGAAATCCCATTTTGGTAATTTTGTTTCTCTCCAAATATTACAAAACACTAGGATTTTAGCCAAAGACAAAAACCTAAATATACGAAATCAACATAGTTTCAAACAACTATCTAACATTTGAAAAGTACTGAAAATTACTATTTTTCAAAAATTAAATGAAAAACTTTTCTAGGATCTTTAAAAAATGAAAACACAATCATACAACTATGTGCTAGGGCTTAAATAAAAGCTCAAAGTCAATACTTTAAATGTAATTAATAATAAATTCTGAAAGACTTACGATTTCAAAGTTTCAAGACAATTTATCGAAAGACCAGAACATGTTTCCTAAAAAAAAAATTTCCTACGTTTTGTGGAAGTCAGCCCATAATAATAAAACTTATTCAAAGTATTCGCAAGGTTTAAGGATAAGTGTAAAGCCCAACCTCAGGCTATTAGAATGCCACAAAATCACTTGCAAACAATTGGTGGCGGTAATTTGGACCACCGAAGTCATTTCCTAAAAACTAAATAACTTTATGCCTTGCCTATTAACGCCAATAAACCACTTAACTTATGTGAAAATAATAGTTTATTGTTAGCTGAATATTGTTTGTTAAATAAACGCGATTTTAAATTTTTAGCAATTTTTGTTTGTTTTGTTTTGTAACTACTTTTTTAACTGAAAATAATATTTTCAAAATATATAAATGCCAGGCAAATAGTATTCAACGGGCTGGCAGTTGTTTTAACGAGAGTGTGTGAAAAAGAATCCATAAAATAATGAAATAACCGCCGTATTGAAATATTTTCACTGTCTAGACTGTTATCTGTTGAAGTAAAACAAAATAAACCACTAAATTAAAGGGTAGTAAGATTTAATTGTTGTTTGAAGTTGTTGTTTTGTCGATAAACTGCCAAATTGCCAAAAGATAAAGCAAACATTGTTGATCTTTCGTCCATAAATTGAGCAATAAATTGTTTAAGAGTTTATGAAATTCATGGTGGCATATGAAACATCCTTTAATGTTATTAAATTATTAATACCACTTTACTGTTTTCGTCTCTGCAATTGTACGAATCGTACCATGTGGTGCGCTTAAGTCGATTACGTTATTTTCCAGTTATTGTTCAACATGTTGTTATCGATATACATGGCTGTCAGACAGCTAGAAGACATGACAGTGATCGATACAACATATCAGGCGAACGGTCCAGAAGGTCATTTTTTATTATTATTTTTCTTAATAATAAGAAAATACGCAGTGCTCGGAACAGCCATCACTAGTATTGTCCTTGTCTATGTGGTGTGTGAATCTCCGCTTTCTTTTTAATTGTAACCGAGACTTTTATGAATTAAAAGAACAAATATTCTCTAATCAATTACTATTACTTGTAGTCTCTTGTCGATCAGTGTAATTTTTATAATCTTATCTCAACAATATGCCTACTTTCTATTCATTCTTCCCAGAAACGTAGTATAGTATGTCCAAGTAACACACTCCTATTGCTACGTTTGTTCCATTTGTTTTTGTTTTAAATATCTCGAATTAGAATTATTATTTATTTTTTTTTTTGGGGAAGGTTTTCATATCAGATATTGAATAAATTCCTCAAATATTTTCGTATGCGGGGCAAATAAATCAAACTGTCCGAAGAGTGCAAACAACAAATGGGCCAACAACAATAGCGGGCATTCAATATTCAATATACGAGCTAACACACACACACACACACCTAACAGCGTATATATTTTTTCTTTTTTTAAATAACTTTGACATTGTCAGTACTCAATCTTAACTAAAAAAAAGAAAACATGACCAAAAAAAAAAAAAAAAACAGAAAAAGTGAACAAGTAGAACAAGAACTAAACAAGACCCATTCAATTAACGTCAATTTGATAGAGCAGTGACGGCGACGGCACAACATTTGAACGCCGTTACCGTTACCTCGCCGTTTTTGGGTCTCACAGTTTAGGGCAATAAAACACTATTTCATTAATGCCCCGGCAAGCACCTGCCAGAACAACAAAAAAAACAACAAAACGTAGGTTCTTTGGCGTATTACGCGCTGACAACTTCTAGAGACCTAGAGAGAGAGATAGTGAGAGCGAGATAACTGCGTTAGAGTGGGTACTTGTGTGGGCTGGAGATTTCGCACCACGACAATGCTGGTATGCAGCAGCAAATGCCAATCGCACGTGCTTTATCGACGTTCGTTTATTTGTTTTAGCTGAAGAATTTTAAAAAAATGTTTATTTTGAAAAGTTGAGAAATTACCGGAAATTGTTTCAGCCAGCCGAGTCTACTAGAGGTCAACATGCCAGATGCACTGAGAACATCTTTTGTTTCTTTAAAATTTTGTATTCCTCTACTGAAACTGAAATGATTTATCGCAAGTGGAGCTTACGGTTTTCAAAAATTCCAGGATTACCCTGCAAAAAAAAACGGGTTAACCCTGGAATTTTTGAATAAATTATATTTCTGAATTTGGACATAATTAAATGGGAAATTTACAAAAATTTTCAAATTTAGAGAAAAAAAATCCAGGGTTACCCTGCAGAAAAAAACTGGGCCATACTGGAATTTTTTTTTTATCTTTTCTCAAATTCCGTTTAAAAAAACTGTATTTTTTAAAATTAACTTTCTAGATTAGGATTAATTAAATGGGAACATTACACAAATGTCCAAATACTGAAATAGAATTTAATAACACAAAATTCCAGGGTTACCCTGCAAAAAATAACTGGACTTTTTTTAAAATTGAATTTCTGGATTTTGTCATAATTAAATGGGAAATTTACCATAATATATATGTCTGAAAACCGGAAATCAGCGCACGAAAGTGTTGTTGCTATTACGGAGTTGCCACATTTAATTAGAATTCTTTGTTTGAAAACTGTCATAACGTGTGGAATGTGTAGTTTAAAAAATGTTCCAGGCGACAACATAATTATGAAAAATTAATATATTAAGATATATTTACCCTCGACACAGATTCACTGATTCACTGATACACTGATACACTGATACACTGATACACTGATTCCCTGATTCCCTGATTCACTGACTCTGTCACGCAGTACGTAGGAATTTAAATAGGCATTCTATAATAATTCTATAAATAATAATAATAAAAAAAATAATATTTTTTTTGTACAGAAATTGTGTTTTCCCCAAATTTTTTTTTACGAAAATTTTTTTTTCCAAAATTTGTTTTCTTACAAATTTTTTTTTTTACGAAAATTTTTTTTTTTTCAAAAAATTTTTTTTTTCCAAATTTTTTTTTTCAAGAAATTTTTTTTTTCAAAAAAATTTTTTTTTTTCCACAAAATTTTTTTTTTTCAAGAAAAATTTTTTTTTTCCACAAAATTTTTTTTTTCAACAAAATTTTTTTTTCAACAATAATTTTTTTCCACAAATTTTTTTTTCAACAAATATTTTTTTTACACAGATTTTTTTTTTTTTTACAAAATAGTTTTCTCAAAATATTTTTTACAAAATTTTTAAAATTAAGTAACAAATACTTTCTCAAGCAAATTAACGGGCGCCATAGGCGCATTACAACTTACTAGTTTTAAATAGATTTCATACTTGATTTTCAAGTATAGAATTATGATACCATAGCGCCACCTACATGTGCTCACTCTTTTGGTACTTCAATCTCCGCCTTTGCGTGGCGGTCATCACATTTTCCCCTCACTTCAAATGGGAATAGGGTATTGGCGATTTCAAAACCACACGTGGAAGGAATTTGTAAAACATGAACTATGAACTATTGTTGTTGTTGTTCTTGTTTGTTTGTTGCATGTTAATTAATTTGGAAGTTCTGGAGAACTTTTGTTTATCTAACATTGGCTGCCTTGTTGCAGCAGTCTGTTTGCTGGCAATGAGGTAATTCGATACTTTTCCTCTTTGGCATTGTGTGTTCCTCACAAAAGAGCATATCATCAACGGCATCATCGTCATCATCATCATCGTCATCACCGTGATAGCTAGGATCATTGTCATTGTAGGGTTTGGTTTGGAATTGAGGTTAGGTAGGCAAGTGGCACGGCTTGGCATGCCAGGGACTGAGTGGCATGGCTTGGCATTTAATTGATATGTAATTATGTGGTCGTTCCATGTGAATGTATGTTAATGAAGCCCCATGTACGTGGATAATGGTGATGATGATGATGTTGGCAGTGACGAGTATGAGAGAATTCCAAAAGAACATTTGTAGTCCTTGTTACGTGGAACAATATTTTTTTTTTGTATGAATGTTCTTGATTGTGTGCTTTGCATATTGATTAGATGTAGGCATGTGTCTGTGTGTGTGTGGGCCATGGACACGGAAACGAATGAGAAGCTTTGTTAGACACACACACACCGAGAGGGAGAGAGGCAGAGAGCGTGTGTGTGTGTGTGTGTGTCTTGGCTTGGGCTCCTTTTGTTAGATTTTTCTTTTCAATTTTATTTTCTCCTGTGTTTGTATTAAAATTCTGTTTGAATTCTTGGCAGGCGGTAATGACAGCAACAATGGCTGTGGCACGGCCACCAGCAGTACCAGCACCAGCACCAGCTCCCAGTACTTGTGTCAGTCATGCCAGCACATACAAATACAACAACAACAACCACGTCAACTACACATGTTGGCCTTAAAATCATTTAAAACAGACAGTTGGGCCAAAAGACAGACGATTGGGCGGGGCGGAGTGGGGCGGTGCGGTCGCTACACATGTATGTACAAGCGGACAGACATGGTGACATTTTTCACTTAACGTCATTCTAATGACGACTTTGTTTCGTAAAATGTCTGCCGAGAGCTTAACGTTCTTTGCTTTTCTTTTCTTTTTTGTCTTTGTTTTGTTTTCATGCTGCTGCTGTTCTTCTTCTTCCTCATCGTATGGCAATACGTCGTACGTGCTGGAAAGAAAATTAAAGTAAAATATTAATTTTATTTAAACGTGATGGTTAAAAGATATGCCATACCACCCATAACGTGCTAACGTTGCGACGACCAGCTCACCAAACAACGTTCAGCATATTTATGATTGTTTTCATTACCCCCACCAACATCCCCACCCCCCCTCGTCAACAGACGACTGGAGAACTTTGTTTTAGCCGACATTCCATTGCTTTTGTACTTTGTCCTATTGAAAATTTGCCATTGGTAATTCCCATAGCTGAGGAAACTCCGCCTTAGTTTTTTTTATTTTTTTTTTTTTTTGTATATTTTTATATCAGACGGACTACCGTGGTTTAGGGCATCATAATTTGGCGATAACGTGTGCTAAGTCGAAACAATCAACGTGGCTGTGGCTGTCAAGCCAACTGGTCAGACAGTTGACAACATGTATTTCGGTATAGAAATCAATGGTAGTGGGAAATATTAAGCATTGGCGCTGACACATTGAACCGCCCCCCCCACCGCACCAAAGTTTTGACGCTCTAAGAGGTCTGGTTACTCTGGAAGCCATTTATGAGATGGGATTTTGATTAAATTCCCATAACATAACCCAAAGGGGAACTACACTGCGCAAATGGAATTATTTTCATAGGGTGATCGCCATGCAGACCGAAATAGAGACGGATGGACAATAAGAAAGAGAGAAAATTGTAGGGGGATATGGAAGGGTTTATATGAGAGAGATGGGTAGAGAGCTTGAGCGAGCAACGCATAATCGGTCGTACTTCATATTTTTCCAGCTGAGAGAGCAGACATTTATTCAATCACTCCATTTCGGGGAAATTTCCTTTTTTTACATACTTAAACTTCAGAGGAAATTTAGTTTTTTCAAATCCATTTCCATCCATCTAAATCGAAAATAAAGATTCATTGCAAATAGAGTCTGCGAAATAACAGATCTGCACCCGTAGTTTTAAACCCACGGTCTTGACTAGCTTAACAAATATTTTCCAATCATTTCCTTGTATTGTATGTGATTTCGGCAATTCTTTCACTTGGTCCCACCTCCAGATACTTGCTTTTCCACCAGAGTCTCGGTCTTCCACCAGAAGTTCGGTCATGTCTTCTTCAACTTGTTCCTACCTTTAGTGTCTCGGTGATACACAAGAATCTCGATCTTCCAACAGAGTCTCGGTCTTCCACTAGAGTCTCGGTCTTCCCTGTTGCGGCATTCGTGATATCAAGAATTTGTATATCTTCTTCCCTCGGTCCTTCCACCAGAATTTCAGTCTTCCACCAGAGTCTCATTTTTCCCACAGAGTCTCGTTCTTCCACCAGAATTTCGGTCTTCCACCAGAATTTCGATCTTTCACCAGAAGCTCGGTCTTCTTCTACTTGATCCTACCTCCAGTGTCTCGGTGATACACAAGAATCTCGATCTTCCACCAGAGTCTCGGTCTTCCACCAGAATTTCAGTCTTCCACCGGAGTCTCATTTTTCCCACAGAGTCTCGTTCTTCCACCAGAATTTCAGTCTTCCACTAGAGTCTCGGTCTTCGCTGTTGCGGCTTTCGTGATATCAAGAATTTTTATGTCTTCTTCCCTCGGTCCTACCACCAGAGTCTCGGTCTTCCACCGGAATTTCAGTCTTCCACCAGAGTCTCATTTTTCCCACAGAGTCTCGGTCTTCCACCAGAATTTCGGTCTTCCACCAGAATTTCGGTCTTCCACCAGAGTCTCAGTCTTCCACCAGACTTTCGGTCTTCTCTGTCTTCCACAAGAGTCTCGGCCGTACACAAAGTCTCGTTTTTTTCCACAGAGTCTCGTTTTTTTTCCACAGAGTCTCGGTTTTCCCAGAGAGTCTCGTGCTTCCACCACAGTTTCGTTCTTCCCACAGAGTCTCGTTCTTCCACCACAATTTTGGTCTTCCACAAGTGTCTCGGCCGTACACAGAGTCTCGTTTTTCCCAGAGAGTCTCGTTCTTCCACCAGAGTCTCGGTTTTTCATCAGAGTCTCTGTCTGGCCGTTGTCGCTTAGCTGATTTCCCGCTGATCACAGTCTTCTAAAATAACCGTATCATAGCGCCCTCTATAACGGAGCTTAACAAAACCAACCTGTTATTGAAACAACAACTTTATCTATACAGTTTATTTTCTTCATTCCTCATTCCCCATTCTCAGTAAAGAAATCTTCTACGGCCTTAAGAACCGTATCACAGCGCCCTCTATAACCCGGCGAGTAACCCTCACTCTTTCAGTGTGCCCTTGGTAGTTAAAATATTTGCTCAATAACGAAAGCCTTGCAAATGGTTTTCGTTGGTCATAATGACCGCATCACAGCGCCCTCTATAAATAGTTTCTCTGTGAGTCATTCGTTCTATTCACACACAAACTTCTCTATTCTATAAATTGTCAATAATTTCCCCTTCCCCTCCCCTTTAGGGAGTAATTCTCTGCACTTAATGAGACCATCAGCCTTCGGGAGGTGTTCATTGGCTGGCTATTAATAACTTTTCAATTAAAATAACTGACTTGTGTGTGGCTTTGGAATTGATCCAAAAGTTTGTTAAGTTTGTTAAGTTCGTTCGTGTTCGTACAGATACACCGGTAACTGATGGATATTTCAGGGATTACAATATAATAATTGCGGCATAAACTAGTTTTTTTTTTCCACCAGCCGACACACGCATTACGTTCTGTGACGGGACGAAATGGAAGTGAGTAATCAGTGGAAGCCGCAGGAGATGGTGGCAAAGGGAAGGCGCACAAAGTTCATTGGGTCATTTATTGGGCCATAAAAGCTTCAACGGGAAATAGTTTTTATATATTTATGACTACAACACTGTCGAAAATCTAAGATAAATAAAACCACACGCAACCAAAGTTTCTACGGCAATCAGGCAAACCGAAAAATATAATAATGGCTGACGTTCGTTCGTTGGAATACTGCAGTGTCAGTGGGAACTCCTTTGTGCCCCAGCCCCCGTCCCCCGTCCCATCTGAAACCAAAAGAACTCGAAATGAACACAATGAACCGAAATCGTTTCCAAGGATATTATGACATAACGGCAAGCGAATGCCTTTCAAATGTCTTTACCGAAAACAAAGGCCACACCGGACTGGGCATTTGAGTTAATGGCATTTCGGCCGTTATTGCAACAACAGCAGGAATCCCTGGCCGGAGGCCCATTCATTACCTATCTGTCTATCTATTTATCGTTCTATCTAACTGACTATTTGGCTGTTTTCTGTGTAGTAGTTGCGCCAATAATATGAACAAGTCAGAGTCGTCAGCGTAACCGATCGATATGTGTATACAACTCAAGGAAATCCGAAATCCTTTGGCAAAGTATGGGAATTTCAGTCGGGGGTTGTTGTTGATTGAATGAAGCCAGAAAAAGGGTAAACTTTGGCTCTGTACAGCATGGCGAGGAACACGAACACGGACAAGAAGAAAGAAATCTTTTTATCGTTTTCCTGCATTGAAATTATACTCGTAATACAACAAAGGTCTTTTTGCAAAGTTCCCAAGGAATATGAACATATGAGGCACACACAAACAACAGCAACAACAAATCACAACAAGGAGAGAAAAAGAAATGAAAAGAAAAAAAGGATGCCTTAAGCGACTTAAGGCGTTTGTGTCTGTATAAGCTTGTTAAAAGACTCACACATATACACAAACATTTATATGCCGACATTCTCTTTATATGCACATAGACATACATCCATAGCTTCAACAAAGAAAAGGAGTTCTCGGCAAGACCAGAAAGGCTGGCTGGCTGGCTGGAGACGTCGAGATAAAGGCACGGTTGCCAAAAACCAAAAACTCTACCATTCCGAGCGACTCTTTAAGAAGTCATTGAAATTCAGTTCAGTTCAGTTCAATTTGAATGATTTTATGTTTTGTTTTTGGCCTGCTTCTTCTTAGTTTTCTTGTTTCCTTCGTTTATATGTCCTTTTCTGAAGTTATCATTTGAATGCAAACAACACCATAAATCTCAACTGCTAAGGGTGGCAAACATTTGACGACAGTGGGTCTCGCGCGAACGCAAGTTCTACATTTAATGTGTCCTCCATGGCATTTTAATGGCCGATAAAAATTCATTCATTAAGACCGTAGCATAGCGCCATCTGGCGTTGGCTGAATTGCGGGGGAGAGAAGGAGTAGGGAAATACAATTAAAGAAATCAATTGAAAGCATTGGAAATTTCAGTAAACGTTTTAGGGAAACTTAATGATAGAAAGTAGTTTCCCTTGAAACCGTAGCATAGCGACATCTGTGGGTTGCTTAAATGTGCATGGAGAACGTGAAGGTAAATAGGTCGAGGTAGGAATATACAAATAACTCCAACCAAATGTTTCAGGGAAACTTAATGAGAGAAACTATTTCCCTTGAGACCGTAGCACAGCGCCATCTGTATGTAAGGTAAACTGTGTGAAGAGAAAGTGGTGTGGGAAGGCTAATTAAAACTGGGTAGACAAGGAGTAGGAATACAAAATGATAACAATCAATTAAGAAGCTTTACAAACTACTACTTTTTTTTGTCAAACCGTAGCATAGCGCCATCTATGTGTGTTTTTCTTTTTCTTTGTAATGACAGTAGTGTGGAGAGGAAGAGGTCTGGGAAGGCCGTCAAGTAGTTGGTGATAAGAAATCAGAAAAAAAAACAGTCGTATATTTAGAGGGACTTGCCAGCGGGGCTGTGGAGTCGGAGTCTGACAAATTTGCCCGGAGTCAGAGTCTGCAGCCAGCAGGGCTGTGTAGTCGGAGTCAGAGTCTTGGTGTGGGAGTCCGAAAAATTTGCCCGAAGTCGGAGTCTGCAGCCAGCAGAGCTGTGGAATCGGAGTCAGAGTCTTGGTGTGGGAGTGCGACAAATTTGCCCGAAGTCGGAGTCTGGAATCGAAAAACTCTGCTCGACTCCGGAATCCGGACTCCGAGTTCTATTTACTTACATTTCCCCTAAAATAAATGAAATGTGCAAGTTCATTTGTAAATATTTTTTGGAAAATTTGAAATTTTGTTTTACCTTTAAGATACAAATGCAACTCAGTGTCCTATAAAGTGTAGGAAGAGTGGAGGGAATTCGAAATATTATTGTAAACACTGCAAGCTTAAGACCTTAGTTGTCATAGCTTCATTCCAATATATCATTTTATAATTTATTTATAACCTGATGTATATATAACCGTGTAATAAATAAATAAATAAATAATTTTGCGAAATTTTGTTAGTTGAAGTGGGAGTCGACTTCGGAGTCGGTGTGGAAGTTGAGCTATTTGAAACTGCCGGATGTCGAGCAATTTTGTCTTGACTCCCCAGCCCGGCTTAACAGTTAGGTGGTCGGGTGGTCGAGCTATTTAAAAATGCTGCAGTCGGAATCGGAGTCGAGCAATTTTGTCTCGAGAGGGGATAATTTGCTTGGCCTACATTCTTCTGTCCCGCACTGTACGACATTCGACTGATTTGTTTCCAGTTTTCTTATATCTCTGGGGGGGTTTTTTTTCTGGTGGTGGTGGTTCTGTGTGTGTTTTTTTTTCTTTTTTGCCAATTCACAATTCCAAAATTGTGTGTCTGGTGCAAAATTGAAAAATGATAAGAATCGCATTTCATTTCCTTGCGGCATAATGGAGTGTGCCACATATATTTTCAGCTTTTTTTTTACGTTGTTTTTTTTCTGTTTCAAAAGGAAGGACAGACTGTGGTGGACGTTTAAACATTGCGAGACATGTGTAGAAGTGGTGTACGGCGACACCATCATCTTGTGTTGGAATGCAATGAGATGGTCTGTCTGTCTGTTTGGCTGTCTGTCTGACAGTGTGTGTGCGTCTAACCATATTTGAGATTCTCGAAAATATGCAAACGATGCTGATGCTGAGGAAAATCCGACAGTGAGGGAGGGTGGATTTGACAAAGACATCGAGAGTGGTTAAGATTGTGATGTCTGGTTTGTAAAGATTTCATGATAACTGGCAAACAGCAAAAACAAAATTGTCACTAGCCAACAAGGCAAGGATAGTTACCAAAGCACTGAGTACACTGAGAGAATTGTGAAGAGACTTGAGAAATAGTCTAAATAAGCAAATGAAAATCCAAAATGACCTAACGTAAAAAAATACCCAATCTAAGTAAGTAAATGAAATATCACAAGAGACTGAATGTGATCGTCGGAAGTAAAAAAAAAAAAACAAAATCGAGTTTTCGATTGATTCTGGTGTAATTAATGAAAATGCATGTCTCTGCAAAATTTCACACTCCAATATGCAAAGTTTACAAATTTTGGGGGCTAGATCCCAGGCGACTTAACAAGAAGAGTGTTTGGCTTCCCCTAGGAAGTTCTGAAAATTTGCCATTTTGAATTTCTGCGACTTAACACACAGAAAAAACATATTTTTGAAATCAATTACGAAGTTTGTATGGAATTCGTCAATTCAATTACTTTTTTAATTGATTTTCTTCCAATTACAAAAGTTGTGAATTCAATTACTCAAATTTTAAATAAGTAATTGATTTTTTTACTATTTTTTACATTGATTTCACCAAGAATTTCTAAGTTCAATTACAACATTAATTGATATCTAAGCTTAATTTCAATTACGACAGTAATTGAATATTTTTGGTCCGTATTTTTTTCTGTGCAAGAAGAGTGTTTGAATTTCACCAGAGTGTTGGGCTTCCCCTAGGAAGTTCTGAAAAATTTCCATTTTGAATTTCTGCGACTTAATAAGAAGGCGACTTAATAAGAAGGCAACTTAACAAGAAGGCGACTTAACAAGAAGAGTGTTTGAATTTCACCACAGTGTTGGGCTTCTCCCAGGAAGTTCTGACAATTTGCCATTTTGAATTTCTGCCTCAAGTGAAGTTGGAGAATTTTCGCTGGCCTTTGTTAAGCCAGACAAAGACGATGTTTTTCCGAAACGTTTGTTTTGGCCACAAACACCAGATGCTACGTTTTATTTTCCAGAAAGTCCAGAAGAAACCTCAGCGGTCATCTATAGGAAAAGTTCTCAACCGCCTTCAGATGTCTGACCAAAAACAATACAGTTTCGAATTTGTTCAGTGTATGTGTGTATGGAGGTACCGGCGGATGCTCCAATTTCCACTGTGTCTGTGTGTCTGTGCGGGGACGAAATTGAATCAGTCCAATCAATCAGAAACGCAACATCATTAAATAACAATATATGCTATAAGTATAAGTATATAATGTGTTAATGATTTAGCTCATTAAGGTTAACACCAACGACACCGACACACATACACACACAATGTCATCGCCAGCTGTCTCACTTTTGCCAGACAATGACGCCCATCCCCCCATCGCTGGCTCTTTGATTTAGCGGTCGAGGTTATGGTTGTAACCTTTTGTCTTGTCTTTCCGTCTGACATCGGCATGCTGCAGATTCTTTTGTTTCACTGATAATCACACTGTCACTTTCAACACCAACTAGTGTGTACTTCTCAGCTAAAGATTCGCCCGAACGTCGGCTGTGGCCTACAAAAACATCACACACACGCGGTGTGACATCCTTTGTGTGTGGGCTACAACAAAACTACTGCCTACTCATTATTGAGAAATATAAAAAAGAAAAAAAAAAATCAAACGCAGAAAACCAGCTCGGCGGAAAGAGGGCAGAGCGTTGAAGGTGAAGACGTCACGGCACCTGCTACTGAGGCTCGAGTGTTCGAGCATTCATTTGTTGTTGGGGTTTTTTTTTTTTTTTTTTTTAGGTATCAAAGTGCAAACAGGCACAAACAGATTTCAATTCAATATATAGACAAGTCGTCATATATTTATCAACACACACATTCAGACACGCGACGATGCGAGTATTTGTCGGCATAATCGGCTGTTAAGGTGGCTTTAACACACTCAGTTGCTTCTTCTCTCAAGTGGTTTACACACACACTCATGCATTTGTCCATACATTTGTCAAGAATGTCAGTCAGCAACATTGAAATGCGAAAAAATCGGTTGGAAAATCGAAAATGCAAAAGCAAAAAACTTGAATTTTGTAATTTATGAAACGAGCGATTTACATTGAGGATTACGTGTATTTAAGAAAAACACACACACACACATTTCTCATTTGTACAAATGTCAATTCGTCATTAATTTAATAGTTAAAGCATTGGCCCAAATTGTAGTATGGGGGGGAAGGCTTAGAAAGCTTAAGCAAAACAAACTCTTCGCTAATAACCCTATCACAGCGCCCTCTATAAATGTACCTCAACAACAAGTCAAAGAAGATCGAACATGTTTGATGGGACGAGGTGGTGCCTTCGTGAAGCTTCCTGAATAATCGCATCTCAGCGCCCTCTATAAATGATACCAACTGGAAAACCTCATCTGATCTCAGATCTCTAAGCTTTAACTAAAGCAAAGTCTTTGGTGACAACCCTATCATAGCGCCCTCTACATGTGATAACAGTGGGGAATCAAAGTGTCTGTTGCCTTCTAGAGTTGAATCAAAACAAAGGGGGCAGAAGGGGGTCTATGTTTAGGAAATAATTGACACTGATTGTTTAATTATTATTATTAGTTTTAACAAAAATGTGATTTCTAATTAAACGAATATTCAGTTGGTCGGTTGGTTGTTTTTTTTTCTCTCTTCTTCTTCTTCTTATACATGTATGTGCCAGTGTGTCTGTTTGCATGACATAATGTATGGCTGCACATTTAATTTTAAAACATGTGCGCATATTTTTAACGTTTGAGGTTTTTTTAAAGATCTTTTTTTTTTTTGGTTTTTGTTTCTTTCTAAATTATGTATATTATAAATAATAATTTCAGTGGTATTTATTTAAATTTGTTTGTTTGTGTGTTCATTCAATATGTTCACTCACGTTTTCCCGCTTTGTAATGATTTCGTTGGCAATATGTTGTTGTTGTTGTTCATCTTTGTATGGAACTCAGGCTAGCGGTATTGGGTGCTTTCCGATCGAAGACTGGAGTTGGTCACGTCTGGACGGCGCTTATCTGTTCACCATTATTTGGCATTTATGGCAATTTATTATTCGCCATAAAAGCGTTCCGTTTATTGTTAATTATCTTGTAATATTATTGTTAATCTTTTCGTCTTCAAGATCCATTTGAGAATGTGAGTGTGTGAGTGTGTGGTTAATAATTTGTTTCATTTGTTTCATTGCAGGTTACCACAGTTTACACTCAATGCCAGGATTATTTTTTTTATGATGGTAAGTACCGGGAACATTTAAAACAAACAAACTCAATACAACAACAGCCACAGGCCCCTGCGTGCGGGGTGAGCAAAAAATAGCTGAACTCATTACATTTATTAATAAAGTTGTACAAGTGTTGAAATGCTTAACCATTCCGAGAACATCGAAGACATTCTGTGCATGAAAATGCGTGGCGCAGTTTCCGGTTCTTGGAAATTATGCTTCGCATTCCAGTTGCTGACTTCCGCTGTTAATTCTAAACTGTTGATATGTGGAACTGTCAAGGCTGACGTATTGAATTGCATACTTTTCCTGTAATGGAAGCCGGCCGTAGTTCGCATACACGACTGAAATGGAAAAACAACAGTGGGTGGATTAAGGAGGAGTGGAGAGTAGAGGAGGAGGACGATTTTGAAAAGAATTCAATTTGCTGAAAATCAAATAAAATGTATCATTTAAAAAACGTACAAAGATTTGGAAAATAGAAAAATAAAAATAAATAAAAAAAAAGAAGAATTTTGAAAAAAAAATATAAAAAAAATCTACAGTGGGTGGATAAAAAAAAATAATAAAAAAAATTGAAAAAAAAACTGAAGTCATCATTTGGTAAACTAAAGTAATGGCTTTTGAAAATAATAAAACAAAATCTGCAGTGAGTGGGTGGACTCCGAAAAGAATTCTATAGACTGAAAATCAAATCTAATCGACAAACGATTTAAAAAAAATTACAAAACAATAATAAAAAAAAAAACTACAGTGAGAGGATTTTGAAAAGAATTTTACTGACTGAAAATTAAATCGAAGTCATCATTTTGAAAATAAAAACAAATCAAACCGAAGTCATCGTTTGGCAAACTAACGTAAATGATTTTGAAAACAATAAAATTAAAATCTACAGTGGGAGGATTTTGAAAAGAATTTTATAGACTGAAAATCAAATCAAATCGACAAAGGATTTAAAAAATAATATAAAAAAAAATCTACAGTGGGGAGCATTTCGAAAAGAATTGTATAGAATGATAATCAAACTGAAGTCATCGTTTTGAAATGAAAAAAAAAATGTTTGGCAAAGTAACGTAAAGGATTTTGAAAATAAAAGAAAAGAATAAAAATTCTACAGTGGGTGCATTACGAAAAGAATTTTATAGGCTGAAAATCAAATCGAAGACATCATTTGGCCAATTAGCGGAAAGGATTTTGAAAATAAAAAAATAATAAAAACAAAAAACTACAGTGGGAGGATTTCGAAAAGAATTGTATAGACTGAAAATCAAATAAATTGACAAAGGATTTAAAAAAAATTATAAAAAAATAATAAAAAAAAAAAAAATCTACAGTGGGAGGATTTCTAAAAGAGTTTTACTGACTGAACATTAAATCGAAGTCATCATTTGGCAAACTACCGCAATGGATTTTAAAAATAAAAAAAAATCTACAGTGGGGGGCATTTCTAAAAGAATTATATAGAATGATAATCAAATCGATGTCATCATTTGGCCAACTAGCGAAAATATAAAAAAAGGATTTTGAAAATAATTACAAAAAAAAATCTACAGTGGGGGGATTTCGAAAAGAATTGTATAGAATGAAAATCAAACTGAAGTCATCATTTTGAAAATAAAAAAAAAAAAAAACCGAAGTCATCGTTTGGCAAACTAACGTAAAGGATTTTGAAAAAAAAATTATAAAAATATTCTACAGTGGGTGCATTTCGAAAAGAATTTTATAGGCTGAAAATCAAATCGAAGACATCATTTGGCCAATTAGCGGAAAGGATTTTGAAAATAAAAAAAATTCTACAGTGGGAGGATTTCAAAAACAATTTTATAGACTGAAAATCAAATCAAATCCGTTATTTGGACAACTAGCGGAAAGGAAAAAATAAACATCAAAACAATTTCATCATTTGGCAAAACATATTTTTTAAAAATAATTTGTATTTTCATTTTTAAAAAATAAAGAAAAATCTATGCATAGTGTTGACAAGGTTAACTACTCACATTCAAGCAAACATCAAAAGGGCATTTTTTTGTATGAGAGATTGCTAAGGGTTTTAGGGTTTTTTTTTTTGTTCGAAAGTTAATTTTATTTCATTTCATTTAATCATTATTTGTGACCAGAATGCACAGAAATCACCAAAAAGTTGTTGTTAACGTTAAAAGTATTTTTAGTCTACAAAAAAAAAAAAAAAAAAAACGCGAAAACACCTCATATTCCCCGGACGTGATCGCTGCTGCTGTCAGCAAATCGAACGATACGACGACGACACCTGATTTCACAGACAAACTGTCAGCAAAAAATAAACAAAACAAAAACAAAAAATTGGGAATCTGATATGATAATGTTACTAATGCCGTGAAATGTTAAACGGTGCAGGGCAGTGTTAACAGACAGACATGCATTTATAATGTAAAACATTGTCTCGTTTATTTTTTTGGTTTTTGTTTTGGGCGTTCATGTTTCCCGGCCATAAATGTTGTTTGCCTCCTCCTCTTTTGTACGCGGGTATCACATCAGCAATTACAAATAATTACCGTACTGTGTCTGTTGTTGTTGTTGTTGTTATTGTACAGTATTTATACCAGTGCTGTTCATTTCATTGAACAATTGTTGTCGCTCAATTCACATGTATTCTTACGCTCTTGCTTCAGTCAGGTCACACTCAAAAAAATTTAGTTATATGAATACATATAATTATTGTTTTTCAACATCCCCAACATACCAAATATGAATAAAATCTCAATACAACTTGAGAACAATATTATAATAATAGTAAATCCACAATAGTTTCTCAAGTTCGCGCAAAAAAATTGAGAAGAATATTATAAAAATAGGAAATTCACAATAGTTTTTCAAGTTCGCGCACAAAACTTGAGAACAATATTATAAAAATAGTAAATCCAAGCCTTTTACAATAAATTCTCAACTCTTTTTGAAGCTTGAGGCTTGAGATGGTAAGCTTATTATAATATTATTCTCAAGTCATTTGGTATGTTGGGTCTTACTGACATTATGATTTGGCTGTAAAGTTGGCAGTTTCATCTCTTCACTAACACAACTACATTTTTCCATTTGCACAGCACTGATTTATACACATTAATTTTAATATAACAAAGTATTTATTGGTTATTGTTTGCCAGTTAAACTCCCCTTGGTGTATGGAATGTTACTCACTATCTCCATTTCTCTCTCTCCCTGTCTCTGTCTCTCTTGCAGGTAATGGTTGTCTTTGCAACAACAGCATGTTCAAAGAAAACAAACGATTATGTGATAATGTTGAAATATTACGAGAAGGCATTAAATGTGGATGCCGCCGGCAAAGTGACAGCAACAGATGCAGCTTTAGCACGTAAGTATATACATTTATACATATACACACATATATATATATATATATATATACATAAGACAAAATGAACACTTGCTTACACAGCTTTACATGCAGTGCCTACATTTTAATAACACAGTCATTACATCAACAAATCATCAATAAACACGGGGTTACCAACAAAACAGACAAACTACAAATGAAAACAAAAATGTTAACAAACATACAATGTGTGCGCTCACTTTTAAACTACTCTCTCAGAGACACTTCAGACGCCGGTACACACCGGCCAACACACAACACTCATACGTTCATTCGTTGAGCCGAAAGGTGTGATTAACAACACTCCTGCCCAAAGATCCTGTCTAAACACTGAAAAGGGGGTTAATCACCATGTCATCGCAAACATTCACACACACACATACAATCCTTTGCACTTGCACTCCGCTCGTATGATTTGTGCGGCGGCGGCCCTCTAACTCAAAGGAGAGCATACTATTTACATACAGACAAGTACTTGCAAGAGAAAGCATGTACCTACATAGTTGTGTAAATATTAACATACACCAGAGAGTCTTCTATTCTGTGAGCAGTGAAATGTCAATTAACGGTCTTTAGTCGGTGAATTGTTGTTCTGGTGTGTATCACCGTGTGGGAGAGAGAGATGGAGATCATCTTCATGTAAACCACTTATTTGGCAGACGTAAAGGCGAAAACGTTGAATTGAATGGATTAAACACAACCGGAGACGCCCAACCGGGGCGTTTCAAAGAAGTTTTGTTGTTACTTATTAAATACTTCAGTGGTACTTCAGTTATCATCGCCACCGTCGTCGCCTCCACTCGCCTCCCATGATAATGTTTATCGGCAACTGTATGTACAGGTTATTTTGGGTTAGTTAACGGGCTGGTTATTTATTTATACGACAATTAATGAAAATATTCACAAGTGGCCCACCACCAATGCCGACCTTCCCTCACAATGACGTCAAACCGTTGGACAACTGAAATCGCACTAACGTCATTTTGAAAAGCTCACGTTAACGCGAAACAGATCAGTTAATTACGCTTGTTTATGGCCTGATATATGGCTATCCAGTTGGCGGGGCGAAATATCCAAACGGCTTATGGGGATTTGAAAAGCTCGCATCGAAAAACAATGAAATATGATTTTTGACGTCATGGGAATCTTTGAAATTTCCCCATTCTCTCAAGAATGGACGACGGACGGAGTGTCAGCGACACGGTTATCTTGAACCATATTTTACCAAAGCGCTTTTGTCACTCTCCAAAAGGTATTTGGGCGAGAATTTATTACCTTCTCCGGGCCGTATGTGATCAATCTATCAACTTTGGGGCGGCGTACCGCGTTCTATCATCAACCGTGCCCCGTTAGCCTCTGTCATATATTTTGTTTGTGCGTGTGTGTGCTGGGTGGCATTAAAAGGAAATCTGCTAAGATTCATTACCCCTCAAAGATAAGACGCACACAATTTCCTGTTGAACTTTAGATTGTCGGCCAACGAATCTGGGTTGTCTCTCACTTCTTTTGGGAAATCAATCAAAACAAAAACGAAAACGAAAAACAACCACGCCAGAGTGTAAAGTTTCATTTCGGCAACGCTTCTGACGGCGTTGGCGTGCCGCATGTTGGCCATAAATACCGATAGCCAAAAACAAACGCTTGTTTTGCCATTTGTTTTCAATTCATAAATTTTACAAATATAAATATAATAATAAATATATCAAAATAAAAAACAATAACCGCAGAAGAAAACGCCGAACAATCACAATAATAACAAGTGCCGGCTATAACTCTTTTCAAGATAAAGACGCCATTAAAATGTTTGATAAAATTCCATGAAAATCAACGGACAGGCGGCCAGCCATCAAGCAAAAAATAGAAAACAAAAAAACGTGTTGTTCTGAAGTTCCACAAAGCCCCCAGACACTTCGGTGGAACAGCCCAGCAGGCTGCGGGCCGGCTATTTTTGGGAATGCCGATGCCATGAAATGCAATCAATTACAACTGTTTCATAATATTTAATAACAATAAGTAATTGCGTACCCTGGAATCACTTAAGTGGTTGCAAATCGAAGGGGGGGCGGTTGGTGGTGCATGGTTGGATGGATGGGTATCACGGCCCCAGCGAATGTGTCTGGAATTCATGAGTATTTAAAAAAAAAACTGCACACTCAAATGATTGCAATTATGGAGGGAAGGCGGTGACGGCAGCCACTTGTACATGTGCAATAAAGCACAAGTCATCGTCACTGTCACCCTCACCATAATGCCAGACCTCCCCCCTTTCGTTCCTTCATTCATTCATAATAATTAATTGTTAATAACTTTAACTTCTATCCGTTTAATCATTTTGTCATGTTTTTGTTGTTTTTTTTTCTTGCAGAATATTTCACCATGGAAAGTGTTGGCGATATTTTAAGCGAGACTATCAAAATTGCCCTTTACGTCAAAGAAGTCGGCCGCTATTTGTGTTTCAGAAAAGGAAAACTGGTTGGAATGGTAAGTTTCGAAATCGTTCTTGTCCCCAGAAATATATATTTACCCTCGACACTGATTCACTGACTCTGTCACGCAGTACGTAGGAATTTAAATAGGCATTCTATAATTCTTTCTATAAATAATAATAATAAAAAAAATAATATTTTTGTTTTGTACGGAAATTGTGTTTTCCCCAAATTTGTTTTTTACCAAAATTTTTTTTTACAAATTTTTTTTTAAAATTTTTTTTTTTTCAACAAAATTTTTTTTTTCCACAAAATTTTTTTTTCAACAATTTTTTTTTTTCCACAAAAATTTTTTTTTTCAACAAAATTTTTTTTTAGGAAAAAATTTTTTTTTCAAAAATTTTTTTTTTTTCTAAAAATTTTTTTTTCCATATTTCAACGGGCGCCATAGGCGCATTACAACTTACTAGATTCATATAATTTCCAGTTGTCTTTAAATACGAAACAAACACCTCTTGTTGGCAAACCCCTGCGTGTGTTCCGTGGTCACCACTGGTCCAATTAACACCAAGAATGACAGAAACAAAGATTACGCCATCCAGCGCAGAGCACAAAATGTTCTGCGCCGGTTGATCAAATGACGTCATGCGTAGTGTATTCCTATTGGCTGATAGTCCAGGTGGTTGCAATTGCAGGGTTGCCAACACTACTTCATATGTTGTGTTTCAATCAGAAACTTGTCACTCGTTGTACATAGAAATAGAGTTGGCAACCCTTACAAGGCACAAACTACATCATCTAACGGGAAATCCTGCGTTATCTTTCTTTCGGTCATTCTAGTTGTTCTCTGAGAGCTGATTTGATTGTTCTCTTTTTATCCACAAATTGCAATTTGGCTCATCCTTTTCCTTTTCTTTTCTCTCTCTCTCCCCCACTCTCAATAGAAACATCTAAATCCGGACTGTCATTTCATCGAGTCGCTGGACCATGGCTACTTCCTGTATGCCAATGCCTATAATCCTTTGTGGCGTGTGGGTTTCACGCGCAACTTAAAGCCCGTAGGACCGCGACACTTGCAACGACCGCAGAGTTTGCGACGCGCTAGTTTTTTGTTTGACAAAATCCGAGCCGAGCATTTCGATCGCAATATGTTCACCACAACCACAACTACGACGACGACGACGACTACACCGCCGCCCACCACCACAACGATTGCCCCACAAAATACAATGCAGTCACAGTCACACCACGGCCAACGGGGCCTCCACCGCCTGAGAGAATCGCATCTGGCCCCAACTATTACGATAGAGGACAATGTCCGTAATGTGTCAAGCAAACAGCGTGCGGGCAATGGGGGCGCCCAAGCCGTGGAGGAACTGGAGCATCAGCAGCGAAGACGTCAGCGCAAACGTAAGCACCACAACAAATTGGCGGCGTCGGGAAACTCGCCGGCGGCCGCTTCGCCACAGCCGAAAAATCTGGTGCGTCACCATCAGACCACCGAGGAGCGCAGGCGCAAGTTTCAGAGGGAGGAGCACGAACGTAAACGGCGTCTACACAACCAAAGAAAGCGCAAGCAAATCGAGTCACAGGATAATCTGGCGCCGCCAACGTCAGAGTCATCGACGACGCCACCACCGCCGCCGCCGCCGCCACCCTTTGCCAGCAGTTCCAGTTCGGCGTCGGCATCAGCTTCCGTGACGGCCACCTCATTGGCAGCCACCGCCTCGTTAGCACCGTCCGCCTTAAATATAGTGGCCATGCTGGCGGCCAGTCGCCGCAAAAAGGGCCGCCGGAAGAAGCAAGGCGAAAGCGCCGACAGCAGCAGCAACACACAGGCGACGGCAACGGGCGCTGACAGCCCAGTCGCTGCCATGGACTTGCAATTGGTCGCCCAAGTGACGCCACCAGCGGCCCCGGACCAGTACGATACAGCGGCACCGGCAGCTGGCCAGTCCGAACGCCAGCACGAGCATAACTATCATCAGAGGAGGCCGGCGGCAACACCTGAAAACAATGTACAGCCACAAAACCATAAATACTCAAATAGCACCACTAAGGACAGCCACTTAAGTAGCCGCCGTAGCAGCAACCATAGCCGTAGTCATAAAACTAGACCTAGCATAACATATAGTCATAGTCATAGCCATAGCCATACCGATAGTCATAGCCGTAGTCTAAGCCATAGTCATAGTAATTTAAATGATGATGACAATGTGGACGATGTAATGAATACAAATACGAATACAAATACGAATACGAATGTTAATCTTAATGTTAATGTTAATCATAATAATGTTAATGCAATACCTGCCTTGCCAAAAAACTTCAATATGTCGCCGGAGGATAACAGCAACAATAACCACAATAATCCACAACAATATTTCAATGTACTGACTGATTTTAAAACCAAGCGCATGCCTAGCCATAGTCAAACTTCCCGGGCGACACCTTCACAGCCTTCAAAGCCGCCAACCACTCAGCAGCGCCGCCACCCAGCCAACGCCGCCAAATTGCTGCGACGTCACAAGCGTGATCTTAGCCTAATTCATAGTTCAACTAGTCAGCGTCGCCGCAATTCCTTAAACGGGTTTTTACAGCCCATCAAAGTCGAACAAACAAGTGACGGCGACATCGAATCAAACGCCAGCGCCCTAGAGCAGAACGTTGACAATGGCGACGATGCGGGCGATAACGATAACGATAATGAGAACGCAAGCCACCACCACCATGTGGGTGTCAAGAGTAATTCCAATAGACTTCTAGGTAATAGTAATCATGTAAGAGAAGACAATAATTTTCAACATCAGCAGCATTTGTTGGTGGAACGCTTAAAGCTAATTTATCTTAATCGAATAAGTAACGACACTAGCTCTAATTCTAAATCTAAAAACCACAGCAAAACAACTATTCTAAATAACACCAACAACAAACGACAGCAGTCGCAGTCGCAGCAGCTGTCTAATAACTATGAAAATGGTCGAATTGACAGCAGTGCTACCACAATATTCCGGTATATAAAGAAGCCTATAAATGTCAATGGAAATGCGAATAACAGAATCGGCAGCAGCAGCAGCACCAGCCACAGCCTCAGCCGCCATGACAAGGAAAATGTTAATATTAGACATAATGATACAATAATTAGTAATGATTTAAATAATAAACACATTTCTGTTCAAAGTAAACGCAACGGCGGTGGTGACGGCGATGGTGATGGTGATGATGTCGCCGCCGCCAACGTGATGAAGACATTTGCCACCACTTTTCAAAAGCGGATTTTTTTTGGCCAAAATGTGTACAGAAGACGACAGCCAGAGCAGCCGCTGCAACGACAGCAGCGGCAACAAGTTATCGACGATAAATTCATAACTAATAATAATAATTATAATAATGTTCATTCTACTTATGGCCATGATGGTAATGATGTTAATGTCGATGTGAATAATAACCAAGATGACAATGATGATGATGACGATGATGAAAAATTCAAACAAAATGAAGAAAATAAATATGAAAAAATTATAGTACAATACAGATCGGTAGTTGATTTATTTAGAAGGCATCACCCGAGGTTCTTCACGAAATAAAGGCTAGGTAAGTCCACAAAGCCGGCAGAACATTTAAATCATTGTTAAGAGTGTGTTATACTCGAATGCCAGTGAAAATGTTCAGGGTTTGTCATTGGGCCCAGGAAATTTGACGTTAAACTTAATTGAAACAAAATCGAGTTCCATAGAAGACATGCGAAACTAAACATTTCGGATTCTCTATAGAGGTCTAGAAACTCGGACACACTTCGCTGATGTAACAGACCCGATTCCCCCTCTATAGAAGTCTAGAAACTCGTTGATGTAACAGACCCGTTTCACCCCCCCACCCCTCCTTCTATGACGTCATGAAATATCAAAGGGAAATTTCTAAATATTTGTCAACGATTAAAATCGATCGATCGCGAGTATAAATAGATTGATTTTGATTTTTATTTCATTCATATATGGGGGGCAAATAAACGTGTTTGGCGAAATTAGATTACATTTTTTTTTTTTTTACAAAAAGAAATACCCCCGCCTCCACCCCCGCCATATGTACGAACATTATTGACTCATTAGTGTTAATTATCATGATAATTATAATGATAATCAGGCAGCACAAATACACAAGAACACTCGAACTTCAAAATCGCACGATAATTCGGCGAATGTGTGTTTGGGAGATCGCCCACTGCTGGTTGATGACCTTAAGAAAAGGTTTCAAATATTGCCGGCCGAACTTGTTGAATGGGACAAGGGAGTAACAAGATCTTAGATATTTTAAAAAGATTGGCTGAGGGGAGTGGGATTTAACCCATCGTCCTCTTAAAAGAACGCGAAAAGTTGAAAAATTTAAGGAAAAATTAGTAACAACATTTGATCAGCGATATATTTTCGGTTTAAAAACAAATTTTTATTTAAAAAAATATTTTAAAAAAAATAGAAAAAAAATTTAAACAAAATTAAAAAAAAAATTAGAAAAAAAAATTTTAAAAAAAAATATAAAAAAAATTTAAAAAAAAATATAAAAAAATTAAAAAAAAATAGAAAAAAATGGAAAGTGAGTTAGGTTTAAGTGGGATTTAACCCACCAGCCTTTTAAAAGAACGGGAAAAGTTGAAAAATTTAAAGAAAAATCAGTAACAAAATTTGATCAAGCAATATATTTTCAGTTTAAAAACAAATTTTTACTTAAAAAAAAAAAAATATAAAAAAAAATTAAACAAAATTAGAAAAAAAAATTTAAAAAAAAAAATAGAAAAAAATTTTAAGTGAGTTAAGTTTAAGTGGGATTTAATCAGCCAGCCTTTTAAAAGAACGGGAAAAGTTGAAAAACTTAAAGAAAAATCAGTAACAAAATTTGATCAAGCAATATATTTTCAGTTTAAAAACAAATTTTTACTTAAAAAAAAAATATAAAAAAAATTAAAAACAAAATTAGAAAAAAAAAAATTTAAAAAAAAAGAAAAAAAATTAAAGTGAGTTAAGTTTAAGTGGGATTTAACCAGCCATCCTTTTAAAAGAACGGGGAAAGTTGTAAAACTTAAAGAAAAATCAGTAACAAAATTTGATCAAGCAATATATTTTCAGTTTAAAAACAAATTTTTTTTTAAAAAAAAATAAAAAAAAAATAAAAAAAAAAACAGTTTAAAAACAAATCTGTATTTAAAAAATATATTAAAAACAAATTAAGAGTTAAGTTTAAGAACAATAGCTGGACATAAGAAGATTTTTGCTTTAACTAATCTTGGTTTTAATAACAACTGATCAGTGTTGTTTTTAGTTTAATACCAAAAAAAAATTTTAAAAAAATAAGAAGAAAAATGTTTTTTAAAAAAATGGGTTAAGTTTAGTTTAAGAACAATAGCTGGACATAAGAATGACTTTCCTTTAACTAATCTTGGTTATAGAAAAAAAAATAAAAAAAATAGAAGAAAAAATTTAAAAAATAGGAACAAATTTGGAGCTAAAAAAAGAAAAAACTTAGAAAAAAAAAATTTTAAAAAATTTAAAAAAATAGAAAAAACATTTCTGCGCTAAGCGGGTTAAACAATTTGGCGCTAACATTTTTTTGTAAACAATTTGGAAAAAATAATTTTAAAAAATCAGAAAAAAAATTAAAAAAAATAGAAACAAATCTGGAGCTAAAAAAATTGAAAAAAAAATTCAGCACTAAAAAAATTGAAAAAAAATTGAAGAAAAAAAAGTAGAAAAAACATTTCTGCGCTAAGTGGGTTAAACAATTTGGCGCTAAAAAATTTTTTTAAAAAATTTGGCGCTAAAAAAAATTAGAAAAAATAATTTTAAAAACATTTAAAACCCAAAATAAAAAACAAATAGAAAAAAAATTAGAAAAAAATCGGCGCTAAAAATTAATAAAAAAAATTAGATAAAAAATCAAAAAAAAACTAGAAACAAATTTGGAGCTAAAAAATTCGGGCCTAAAAAATTTTTAAAAAAATAAAAAAAAATGGCGATAAAAAAATAGAAAAAACATTTCTGCGCTAATTGGGTTAAACAAATTGGCACTTAATAAAATTTGGAGCTAAAAAAAATTAGAAAAAATAATTTTAAAAACATTTAAAACCCAAAATAGAAAAAAAAGGAAAAAAAATCGGCGTTAAAAAATTAAAAAAAAAGAATTAGAAAAAATAATTTTAAAACATCTAAAACCCAATATAAAAAAAAAGAAACAAATTTGGAGCTAAACAAATTTAAAAAAAAAACATTCGGCGCTAAAAAAATTTAAAAAATACATTAGAAAAATAAACTAATCTAACTAATCTAAACTAATTAACTAATCTTGGTTTTACTGACAACTGATGAGCGATACATTTTCAGTTTCAATTCACAAATTAAAAAATTAGATAACAAATTTAAAGAAAAAAATTTGAAACAAAATTAAAAAAAGCGCTATGTGGGTGAGGTTAACTAATCTTGGTTTTAGTAACAACTGGCCAGCGGTATATTTTTAGTATAAAACCAAAAAAAAAAAATTAAGAAAATAAAAATTTAAAAAAAAAAAAGATTTTTTTTTTTTTTTAAAAATTAGAAAACCAAATTTCGGCGCTAAGTGGGATAAGATTAAAAACAATATGCGTTCATAAGAATGATTTTCCTTCAACTAATCTGTGGTTTTAGTTTAGCTAACCGCTTTGAACTACATACATTTATTGTTTAACTTAACGTGTTATTTTCATAATTCTTACACACACATGTTAACTTAACATCCCGAATTCTGTAAGCCGGCCAAAACCCAAACTCTTGACTACAACTGATAGCACTGCGTTGAAACTGCAACGCAGAGATGGCCCTCACTGTCACTGCTCTTGCCCCGCCCCGCCACCAATGGAATAGATTTCGTCAGAGCTTTGCGCTTAAGCGTATTTGTTTTTAATGAGTCGCCGTAATTAGCGTTCTTTGACAGATAAGCTCGTTGAACAGAAGATCACAGCAGTGGATATTTTTTTTCGTTTTGCTGTTGTTTTGTTTTTGGGGGGCTGTAAAAGATTTAAAAGCGATAATAAGTTTTTCAAATTAATAACAAATGGAAAAATGTCAATCGTTCAAAAAATGTATTTAAAGCATTTGACAAATTGCCAACGACACAGGTGGTTAAACTGGTCCCCCCCAGGCAGCCAACTGACCGACCCTCCTTCGGATGCGCCTCCCCCGTTTAGGTGGTGGCGGTGTCAGCAACACCACTGGATAGAGGATGGACGGGTGGATGGATGGACATCGATCGGATCATGTAAACAACATTTCCATATTTGGTCACTCTGTGCGTGTGTGTGTGAGCGTGTCTCGTTGAATATCTTCTTAATTATTTTACATAATTTCTCACCTTTAAATGTAAATCTAAGACGGTGCATAATTTTGTCATACATTTCTGTGCGTGTGCGTGTTTTTTATTTGAACGTCATTTTGTTTGGAAACCCATTAAACTCCGCTCGGCCGCTCTGCAGCCAGCGATGCCCACTCACACGCCCATTTCATTGCGGCATAACAACCAACTGTTAACTGCAGCATGCACCCCCTGTGGTGGAGAGGGGAGGCGGGGTGTGGTGGGGTTCTATTTAACATATTATTTTGTATCGATGATAATTTATAGCATTTTAATGGCTTTTCTACTATTTTTTCGTTCGTCATCAAATTGGATACCAGCCGACTCATCATCAGCCAGCCACAAAATGGACATGGCTGTGTGTGTGTGTGTGCGTGTGTGTGTTTGTTTGGTTAATTTACTTCCCCAGTCAAACGTCTCGAATTTACTGTGGCATAAAACGTTGAAAACAACAAAAACCATCTCAGACATTGTTGGCTCTGAGCGGAATTGACGTTGAGCGGCAGGAGCTGCGGTTTGTTGGTGGTCATGTGTTTGTTGTTGCTTGCGCCGTCAGCAGGCATGTGCCGAAAAATAGCAAGGACACGTTTGAGAAATGCTGCTATTGAAAAGTACACACATGGAACGGAGAAGGGTTGAGAACGTGGTCGGCCTTCACTACTATGGAACACCCGGAACTGTTGCGTTATGGGGAAATTTCTTTGTTTCCGCAGTTGGTCCCGTAGAAAACTTGGACTTACGGAGTTAAGGAATTACTTATAAAATTGTTTCGGGGAATTTGTCGCCTCAAGCGTCATCAGAAGTGCTTCGACTTAAAGGAAATTCGTGTTATAGAAGTTCCACTGTATTTTTAACAATGTTTAAGGGAATTTGTTTCCTTAAGTGCCACCAGAAGTACTTCGACTTAAAGAAAATTACAGAAAATATAGAAGTTCCACTGTATTTATAAAATTGTTTAAGGGAATTTGTCGTTGTGCTTCGACTTAAAGGAAATTCGAGTTATAGAAGTTCCTCTGTATTTATAAAATTTGTTAAGGGAATTTGTCGCCTCAAGCGCCACTGGAAGTTCTTCGATTTAAAGGAAATTCGTGTTATAGAAGCTCCACTGTATTTATAAAATTGTTTCTAGAAGTGCTTTGCCTTAAAGGAAATTCGAGTTATAGAAGTTCCACTGTATTTTTAAAATTGTTTCGGGGAATTTGTCTTCTCAAGCGCCACCAGAAGTGCTTCGACTTATGGAAGTTCCACCGGAGTTGCACAAGGTTCTTCACGTGAGCGGTGCTTCGTTCCTTTCCTAAACTTCGTCTTTCCCTAAACTTGGCACAAGGTTCCACTTATGTGAAAGGCTTCAAATGAAATTAAATTGTGACCTTGCTATCATTATTCGCTGGACTGTTAGGTGTTGGCTGCTAATTTAATGACCCATTGGCCCGTTGATCGGTGTGTTTCCTTTTTAATTGTGAACTCAAGAGCAAGAAAGTAAATACAAAAAATGAGTCTGTAAAAGTCATTTATTGGATTTGGGAAATTAATAACTTCTCTTAACAAGAGGAAGGGGGGCGGGGGGGATGAGGAGGTGGCAAAGAAAACCCACAACAACAAAATGATATTTATGATTATGTCGATGGTTGCACGGACTTCAGTGCTATGAAAAATCAAAGACTGCTAACGTTGGAACATGGATACACTCTGGGGGGAGGGGAGGGGGCGGGTGATGAATTCAACGAATTGTAAGATGAATTGCAATGTGGGTCACCAAGGACCACCACACACCACCCACAAATTAATGTCTTTCGGTATTTTCTTGCTCATTCTCGTTTTGACGTCTGCAGTCATTAGACAAAATTTGCTTGACGCCATGGCGTTGCGTTACGATTAATAAAAGTGTGGAACAAAATCTCCGCGAAAAATGGCAAAACCAGAAAATAAAAACCAAATCAATGTGGTTTATTTGAACAAAGAACGATCAATATTTCTTTTTTTTATGGCTTCCACATCCATTTGTAGCTTCTTCAAGGCATTGGTGGTGGGTGTTAGTCCACTCCATGCTCTGGCCAACATATTCCGAATTATTATTTTTTTATTATGTGTAGTTTTATGGAGCCATACAAAAAAACAAAAAAAAATTATGATTGAGTTAACAACCGAAGCGAAGTAAAGAATTTCAAATAAGATTGATTATCAACTAATGTCAGATAAATCGTACAATCATGCCAACACAAACGAAGAACTGTAAATAAATGAGAAGCAGAAACAAACAAACTACCGGTAACTGAAGAAATCCAACAAAACCCAGACCATTAAACATGAATCCATTCCATCGATTTATCCATCGTTTCCCGTTTGCTGTGTGGGTAACCACAAAAAGACAGAATAAGACAATAACACTTATAAAAACGACATCATTTCTTCTTTGGTGGGGTTTCATCATCATCATGATCGTGGTCATAATGCTTGTCTTCTTCTTTTCTTTTATTTCTGAATATAGAACCAGTAATCTTGGATTTGGCACCAGGTTTCTTTCATTCACAAAATCCCATTGTGACACTTAATTAATTTTATTATCTCCAATAGAACAAAAAAAAACCAAAAACCCCCAAACAATTTGTAAGGCCCTGTAGGAAACAGAGACATCGATGGTATGACTTCACCCATGAAATGAAATAAGAATGGCTGCTCTGAAAACATGGCCTGTCATATCTTTTGAACACACAAAGTGCAAATGTTTCAAAATCCCACCATGTGAGCACGGCTTGTATTGTAAAAGAACTTCTCGCATTTATTCCTGCTTACTGCTTTTTTGGGAGACGAGGTCTTAGCGACTTCATTTGTGTCTTAGCACTTTCATTTGCCACCGTAGACCCATTTTTTGTCGACAAATTAATTCACCATTTGTATTTTGTTATTTATTAAAAGCCGGCTTTAGTCGACTTTGAGGCGCCGCCAACTGTTTATGTGTTTAGCCGCCGCCGTTGGGAATTTCACATCGGCTTCACTCTCTGTTCACAACTCAGCTGTGGACGGCTTAGCCGTCTCATATTTCACAAGAAGATGTACAAAAGAAAGTCCGACGGGAAAGACGGAATGAGTCCAACACTAATGAGAATTGAAAGGCGTAGCTCTCGGAAGTGTTCTGAGAATACTCTCAGAGCAAGACTCATACGTATATGGATTAATAAATAAAAAATGAAATAGTTCTAGCACCTGTGATATTTTAATTAAGTGGTCCACTTATATAAATAGTCAAAGAATACTCCACGAAGAAAGTTAGTTGGGAAAACCAGAGGAATTCACAATGGAGGTCTGGACAGCATAGCCGCCAAGTCAGGCACATTTGAGGACCGGCATCTACGGAGAAAACAATCTTCGGTCCATAGTCAGCATTAAATCTAGTGCAGCCGTTAGATGTACAGATTAGGAGAACATGTGAAGGAGAAAGTCAGCTTGTAAAAATCAAGGTCGCAGAAAGACGAGTAAGTCGTCTCATATATTAAAAAAATACTCAGGATAAAGTCAACTCGAAAGGCCAGATTGGTTCTATCTACACTGAGGACTGTAACGTGTAGCCGCCTCATATATTAGAAGAAAATGCTCTGGATAAAGTCAACTCGAAAGGCGAGAGTGATTCTATCACCATGAAGCTGGAAATGACATATTAGCAGAATTACAGGAGACGAAAACCAGCTAGGGTTTCCTTTACGTTGACTAATGCATGAGGAAATCATTCGCCGAAAAAAGTCAGCTCGAAAAGCCAGAGTGGTTCTATCACCGGGAAGCTAGAGATAGCGTAGCCATCTAAAATCAGCTAGGGTTTTATCTTACGTTGACTAATGCATGAGGAAATCATTCGCCGAAAAAAGTCAGCTCGAAAAGCCAGAGTGGTTCTATCACCGGGAAGCTAGAGATAGCGTAGCCATCTAAAGTCAGCTAGGGTTTTATCTTACGTTGACTCATGCATGAGGAAATCATTCGCCGAAGAATTCAGCTCGGAAAGCCAGAGTGGTTCTATCATCGGGAAGCTAGAGATTTTGTAGCCGCCTGACATATTAGAAGAATGGCAGAAGACGAAAGCCAGCTAGGGTTTCCTCTACGTTGACTCATACCTGAGGAAAACATTCGTCGAAGAAAGCCAGAGTGTTTCTATCACCAGGAAGCTAGAGATTGCGTAGCCATCTAAAGTTAGCTGGGGTCTCCTTTACGTTGACTCATATCTCAGGAAAACATTCGGCGAAGAAAGTCTTTGTTTTTTTAATATCTTCCAAAAAAAAAAATATTAGACTCATTGGGCTATAAATACAATGTTGGCAGATATGCAAAGTTTTCTGCGAACAGGCATTTCCAGCGGTTTAGAACCCTCTCACTTGAACTAAAGTCAACGCCATTAAGGCCATATTTTAAACGGAAGCTTGACAACATATCTTCTACATAGATGTGCAATTTCAGTAGGTTTGGATTAGCCAATTGGGAATGACAGAATTATTTCAAAGCCCCGGTGGTCACAGAATTTCTTCCCGAACAAAGTCAGCTTAGAAAACAATCGTTGTCTATTGGCAGGTATCAGAAATTCATAGATACCTTAAATGCGATAGAAAAGTTCCAAATTGTCTTAGGACGACTGTCCACTAGATTGTCCTTGTCTGTGGCTCTTCCACCTGTTGTTGATGTCGTCCTAAAGCTGGGAATTCGTCCATGTTGCCAGCAATTACTACACCACTTGGCACCTTGTCTAATGTCGCCCGGCCTGGTGTTGGTTACCTTCTGACGTCTTTGACAGTTTGGTCCTTTTGAGGAGACTCTCATCAGATAGTGTTGGGTTTCTGGTCGCATCCCTTCAAACACCACGGCCACCTCTGAGTTGATTGACACCGTGTACAAATATCAAACTAAGCGTTAAACATTTAACAACAAAAAAAAGAATCAAAGAAAAGATCCGAAAAAATTGATTTAATGCGAGTCCAGCAATATCAGTGACAACACATGCCATTGATAGGTTTGGGTACTTTCTTTCATATTTGTTTTTTTTTTTATCTAGGAACACAAGTGATGGAAATGCTCCCGCCGAGCTGTTCGCCTTACTGTGACACATTCATAAGAATTCGTTCATTGAGGATTGTGGCTGCTGTGATTTCAATTCCATGTCCATTTCAAGGCAACACCGACGGACGCCGTATCCAAATGAATGTCGGCCTCAAAGAAATCTGCCCAACGCGTAGAAGAAGGGCCACAGCAATCAGCTGCAAAAAGTTGCGCTGACAGTGCGAACCACGCCATGAAGCGGGCAACAGCAACAACAACAATTGCCCCTATCCGGAGGCTATCGTATCGGCCAAATGTTTTGCGATAATTACGGTCTTTTTTCTACGTGTGTGTGTGTTGTGTTCGAACGAAAGTAATTGACAATTTACGACCGTAACGAAAACGGGCCGCAACAGCATCAGCAACACTTACACTATCCTTGCCGGCCATCTAATACGAAAGTATTTAAGGTGGCTGTTGCCGTTGTTGTTGTGTTGTTGCTGCCGTTGTTATTTTGGCCAAGACCCACACACAGGGCACCGTTGCTTTGCCTCCGACAAAAAAAGGAAGGCAGCGAGGAAGGTAATTGTGGCCAAATTAACTTAAATAGTGTGTAATTTTCTTACTTTTTTCTTGTTCATCTTTTTCTTTTTTTTTCTTTAGAGGAAAATCATTTTGTGATAACAGTGTTTTTTCTCTCGTAATTTGTTACGTTTGTAGGCAGAAGGCCGACCGACCTCCTCCCGCTTTCATTGATCTTTGCGCTGGAAAGGTGTTTAGTGCGATTGTGTGTGCCTCTGTCCGTCCGCGACGGTGCCTTCATCGTTTTCATCATCATTTCATTTGATTTCACATTTCGCCTTAACATTAAATGCCATCACTTTAAGTAGATGTGATTTATCGCTCGACAACAAAAAAAAAAGACACGAAATACTGAACTGAACTGAACGCAGTGAGAGAAAGACGGAAAAGAAAATGGTCTGTCATTTCATTGATAAACCACCAGATACGATGCGATACTATTTGTTCCCGTGGGTATGTACGGATAATGGACCAGCAATCAGCATCAGCGGCCACACAGTGTTTGGAAAACGCTCAAGTGTCTTGGAAATTCTCTCTAAAGAAACAGTTGGAATATCGGCGAAATTATGTCTAAGAATGATTTCATGAAATTATATAAGAAAATTTCGACGAAATTTTCTCCAGGAAAAAAAAAATTTATAAAAAAGTTTTCGAAAATTTAAATTTCTATAATTTTTTTTTTGAAAACTTTGAAATTTCAACGAAATTTTTCTAAGGAAAATTTAAAATAAATTTTGTAAGTAAAATTTTGAAATGTCAACGAAATTTTTCTAAGGAAATTTAAAATTTTAAAATAAATTTTGTAAGTAAAATTTTGAAATGTCGAGGAAATTTTTCTAAGGAAATATAAAATTTTAACGAAATTTTGTAAAAAAATTTTTTTTCAAATATTTTTTTTTTGAAGTAAATTTATAATGTCGACTAAATTTTGACCAAATTTCGACGAAAAATTTATGTAAAGAAAATTGAAAATTTCGACGAAATTTTCACTATAGAAAATTTAAAATTTCGACGAAATTTTCACTATAGAAAATTTAAAATTTCGACGAAATTTTCACTATAGAAAATTTTAAATTTCGACAAAATTTTCACTATAGAAAATTTTAAATTTCGACGAAATTTTCACTATAGACAATTTTATATTTCGACGAAATTTTCACTATAGACAATTTTATATTTCGACGAACTTTTCTCTTTAGAAAATTTAAAATTTCGACGAAATTGTTTTTTCATTAAAAACAAATTTTCTATAAACAAAATTTGGAAAATTTAAATTTCTATAATTTTTTTTTTTGAAAATATAAAATTTCGATGAAATTTTCTGTAAGAAGAAGTTAACATTTTGATGAAATTTTCTTTAAGAAAGGTTTCAAATGTTGACAAAATTTTGTCTAGAAAATTGAAAAATTCCAACGAAATTTTCTCTTTAGAAAATTAAAAAATTTCAGCGAAATTTTCTCTATAGAAAATTTAAAAAATTCAGTGAAGTTTTCTCTATAGAAAATTCAAAAATTTCAACGAAACTTTCTCTATAGAAAATTTTTAAATTTCGATGAAATTTTCTTTGTAGAAAATTTTTAAATTTCGACAAAATCTTCTCTAAAGATAATTTCAAATTTCGACAAAATCTTCTCTAAAGAAAATTTTAAAATTTCGACGATATTTTCTTTAAGGAAACTTTTTAAACTTCAACGAAATTTTCTCCAGGAAAAAAAAATTGATCGATGAAATTTTTTTTTTGAGGAACTTAGAATTTTGTATAAATTTTGACTTAAGGAAATATAAAATTTCGAAGAAATTTTCTCTGTAGAAAATTTAATGTTTCGACGAATTTTTCTCTAAGAAAATTTTGAAATTTCGGGGACATTGTTTTTTGAGAATAATTTAAAATTTCGATAATATTTTTTTTTTGACCAAATTTTTTCCAGGAAAATTTAAAATTTTTACTAAATTTGTTTTCCTAAAAAAAAAAATTGTCCATAAAAATTTTAATTTTTTTTTTAATTTTAATTTGTTCAAAAAAAAAAGACCCCTTCCAAACACTGTGCCACAATTGTTAAGGCTAAGGTAGGGCCGTTGCAGTTGGGCGGAGCACTCAAATTGGAAAACAATTCCCAACGGGAGAAAGAAACTTCCGTTTCAATGGATGTTCAAATTCGTTTACGCTTTGCTTTGTGGCATGTTGGGCGAGCAAAGAGCGAATAGCCGAGTCGAGTCGAGCCGAGCGGCATTGATTGACATCTTAACTGCCGCTTAACGTTTGATGGAAAGTGTCAGCGATTTGTCAAAATGCTAAGATTTATTTATTTGTTAACCGGTACATTTCATCCACTTTGTCTGTCTTTCCCCTCATCATCATCATCGTCGTCGTCATCATCTTCATTGGATGGCCGACGCTTGCCTGTTTTTCGGTTGGCCCATCCATTCATTGTCTTCGAAAGTGTTGACGACACATCGTGTTATTGATGTGACGAGATTAATCATGACTGGAGGTGGCCCAGCAGAGCAGAGGACAGAGGTGGTGATGTGCGGCCCGTTGTAATTGCTGTTGAAAACGTCTTTCATTCATTTCAGCTCCTTCAAATTTCTTTATCTGTCCGACGACGATGGCTGAGCTGAGATATGACCGACCGTATCAAACATATGTCTGCACTTTAAAAGATTAGGTTTGGCTTTTCGGTGTCTTTTTTCCTCTCCTTTGTCTTTCTTTGGGTTTGGTCGCTGGCAACGAGGGTGTTTATGGGTTGCTGCGTTTTTTGTTTTTTTTTTGTTGAAAGTGTCCATTTGTTAAATGAAACAAACTTCCGAATGGCTGTACATTTGGGTACAAATTGTTTTATGGATTTCCACGGGAAGGGGGTTACTTAAGCGCGGGGTAAAGGGAATCTGTTGGGGAGCTGTCCAGAGACACAGGCGGTTTTTTTTTGCAACAAGGATCGCAGGACTCTGTCATTAGCTATGTATAAAGGACTTAGGGACAGTCTTCTTGATTTCTGTTCGAATCGAAGACGTGAGTATGCGACTCAGTCAGGCTACAGCGACATTGACGCGTAAGTGATCGTCGAGAAGACATTGCAGCCTCAGAGATTGACAGTCTGGTGCGGCATCATTGGCCCATGTTTTTTTTTTTTTATGGAAAATGTGGCTGGAAGGACATTTTGGTTGGCTGTTATTCGGTCTTCCATCAGTCCCAAGGAATTATTCGCTTTGCTCGTTCTGAGTCAGTTAAATAAAAAATGTATGAGTATTTTCAAAATTTTTCGCTTGATAAAAAAAAATTTATTCTATTGATTACAATTTTAATCATATTTAAAATTCTGATTAATATTATTGTTAATTTAATTAATTAGTTAATTAAAATGTTTTCAATGAAAACCAATTCATTTAAGTCAGTGAAAAATATTTTCTGTATTAAAAATAATTTTTTGTATTAATTAAAATGTTAATCGTATTTAAAATTCCGATTAATATTATTGTTAATTTAATTAATTAATTAATAATATTTGTCCAATTAAAACCAATTCATTTAAGTCAGTGAAAAATATTTTCTGTATTAAAAATAATTTAATTGTATTAATTAAAATGTTGATAGCATTGAAATTTCTGATTAATGTTTTTGTTAATTTAATTAATTAATTAATAAAAAATGTTCAATGAAAACCAATTCATTTAAGTCAGTGAAAACTATTTTCTGTATTAAAAACCATTTAATTGTATTAATTAAAATGTTAATCGCATTTAAAATTCCGATTAATATTATTGTTAATTTAATTAATTAATTAATAATATTTGTCCAATGAAAACCAATTAATTTAAGTCAGTGAAAAATATTTTATGTATTAAAAACAGTTTAATTGTATTAATTAAAATGTTGATTGCATTGAAATTTCTGATTAATGTGTTTGTTAATTCAATTAATTAATTAATAAAAAATGTTCAATGAAAACCAATTAATTAAAGTCAGTGAAAAATATTTTCCGCTTGATAAAAACATTTAATTGTTTTAATTAAAATGTTAGTCGTATTTAAAATTCTGATTAATATTATTGTTAATTTAATTAATTAATTAATAATATTTGTCCAATGAAAACCAATTAATTTAAGTCAGTGAAAAATATTTTCCGCTTGATAAAAACATTTAATTGTATTAATTAAAATGTTGATCGAAGTCCGTTTTTTATAATTTTTTTTTCTTTTCATTGCAATTTGGGTTTTTCGAAGGTGCCTCCTCCTTTATTCGGGCTTGGGACAGGCAGGTCAAACAAAAGATGACCCGTTGGAGTTGATTCAATTCGTTTTCTGAATTAAATTGGTTATGGCTTTACTTAAAAAATGGTGAACAAATATGTTCGCTAGTGAATCCTCACTTCGGTTGACTGTTTTTTCATTCTTTCTTTGGGCCCCAAGCAATTCTGAGTTCTAACTGCGTTTTTTTTGATCTCATGTTGCCACTTGTTGATTTATACCGAATGTTTGTTGTTTTTTGTTTGTTATGTAAATTTTAGGCGGCCGTGTAGTCTAGTGTAGTGGATTACACGATTTCCTTGAGCCAAGACTCAAGGAATTTTACAAATCACCGAGAGGCCCCCACAGTGTGAGGCTGTGATGATGATATTGATGTCGTTGGCGGGCGGTGGCGATGATGATCATGATGATGACGATGATGATGATGACATACATTCATTGATTCAGTCAGTTGTACACTTGGAAAGTTGTTTGGTTCGCCACGCTGCCTGGCCTGACATCTGAATTAATTTATTTCATTTTTGTTATTTACGAGCATTTATTAGAAAACATAAACTGTTGCAAACCTCCGATAGTTTTGTTGTTGTTGTAAATTGAAACCGTGAGGAATTCCTATCTCGTTTTCTACAACAACAACAACAACAACAAATTCAAATCTACAACACAACTAAAATCAAATAATAAACGGAAATTCCATTGGATGTGTTTGGTGTTTCCAGCCCGAGCGCCCCAAACAAAAGTATCTGCTGGAGACAATGCCAACAACAAACAAACGGCCAGCTAGCCCGTGCACAACCCTACGTCGACGACAACTGACAAACGGCCATAAACACTACCAGTTTTCGTTTTTGATTTTAGTTTGTTGTTATTTTTAGTTTTTAGTTTTTTTTTTTTGTGTGTTTTCGTTATTTGGCGTCTGTGATTGGTATTTGGGTTTTGTTATGCAAATTTCCGTTTTTTTTAAAATAATGGCCATTAAAATGTGAATGCGAGTTGACGTTTTTCTCGCTGTATATAGACAAATTAATTAACACTTAAAACGTATCTATTTGGAATCAAATGGCGCCATATTTGCGGGTGATTTGTTTTATTCGCGCTTAGCTAAACAATAACTTGGGCTACAGTAGGTTCTTGATAACTGGATAAAACGAAAATACAAAAACAATTTTTAGACATTTTTTCTTAAGAATCCACATATTTCTTTACCAATATAGTTTTTTCTATAATAAAAAAAAAAAATATGGGAAAAAATTGTGAATGTCTTATAGATATTTAAAATCTAACCCCCCATATTTCTACTTAATGTACTTTAATTTTATTTCATTTATTTATAAATTTATTATAATTAAAAGTCCACCGGGTCACCGAATCTACGCCAACGACCATTGTAACCACACAATGCACAAGGATTAACTGTCAACCAAGAATGATAGACACATTCTTGCTGTCAACCACGGTTGAGAAAATTAAGGTTACTCATTGCGCATGCCCGTTATTCGATGGTAGATCAAGAGAGGACAACAATGACGTCACACATTACATTTCATAAACCGATTATTTTCATATACAAAAGTTAAATTGTGACAGAGAGAGAGGAAAAAAGTTGCACACTCCTTTGCGTAACCTTTCTCAACCGTGACTGCCAACCACAGTTGCAAACTTCTCACCTCTTTGACGTCTTCTTCTTAATCTTCTTCAACTGATCTGTCATTTAGTTGCAACATAAAATCGAACAATCAAATACGCATTTCCCGTCGGTCCGATTTTCATTTGCAAATATCTCCACAGAAATTTCCCTAATCAACACCGATTTTTGGATAAAAATATTCTATGGGATATTTGCAAACCGAGACTATCAAAGTTGTGCAAGAAAATTCGCGATATTTGTGTTAAAAAAACGTTTACAAACTTTCACACACTGGTTTTTTTTCTTGGAAATTTCCATGTGCTTGGTACATCAAGGAAGAAGAAGCACAGGCGTGTGGTTGTTGGTGTAATTGCACATGAACAAAAACTAATGAGTGCGGGAGAAGAGTGCCAGCGACAACAACAACAACTGTGTGTGATGAGTGTTGTGGTGTGCGGTCGCGTCAATAAACGACGGAAACTTAAAAGATGTGTGGACAATTAAAGGAATGGCAACTCATGAACATAAACAACAACAACTACAAGTGTAATAAGTAGAGAGTGTGCAAAAACAACAAATGCGAGTATGTGCGGTGGCGAGTAACGTAATAATCGGAAACTAAAAAAAAAAGAAATGTGAACAATTAAAGGAATACGAAGTGACTTCGGCAGACTTAAGAAGGTAAGTTCGTTTTTTTTGTTATTGTTGTTATGCGATTTTGATTTTCTTTTATGGGGAATAAATATTCCGCTAAAAGTGGTACCTGGTATGATTTGTTATAAATAAATATTTTTAAATAATATTTTTTTAATTATTTTTAAATTTAAAAAGATTATATCGCATTTCGATTTTTTTTAAATAATTTAATACAAAAAGAATTAAGTAAAAAAAAATCGTTGAAAAGTTACATCGTTTGATAGCAAAATACAAGTTCACTTTGAAATTCAAGGGCCATTTCCAGCTCCAGAGAATCTTTGGATATTGTTTCTTTATATAATTTAATAAAAAGAAATAGTATTTTCCCATGTGTTCGAAATTCTTGGCTACACATTCCGCGGCTATAGATCACTTGAAATAGATTTTTCTCAAATTATGGATTATCTCTTGTACTGAATCTATGTAGATATTTGTAATGATTTTAAGTACAATCCATAATTTAAAGTCTAGTGCTCTATAACTATTTTAATCTTGGAAATAGTTTCGTAAGATTGAAACAAATAATCTTAATATATATTTACCCTCGACACTGATTCACTGACTCTGTCACACAGTACGTAGGAATTTAAACAGGCATTCTATAATTTTCTATAAATAACTAGTAAGTTGTAATGCGCCTATGGCGCCCGTTGAAATATGGAAAACAAATTTTGTTGAAAAAAAATTTTTGTGGAAAAAAAAAAATTTGGTAGAAAAAAAAAAATTTTGTTGAAAAAAAAATTTATTATAAAAAAAAAAATTTTTGTTCAAAAAAAAATTTTTGTTGAAACAAAAAAATTTGTTGAAAAAAAAATTTTTTCTTGAAAAAAAAAAAATTTGTTAAAAAAAAAATTTTGCATTGAAAAAAAAAATTTTGTTCAAAAAAAAAATTTTTGTTGAAAAAAAAAAAATTTTTATTTCGGAAAAAAAAATTTGTAAAAAAAAAATTTTGTAAAAAAAAAATTTTGTAAAAAAAAAAATTTTTGTTAAAAAAAAAATTTGTAAAAAAAAAATTTTGGAAAAAAAAATTTGGGGAAAACACAATTTCTGTACAAAAAAAAAATATTATTTTTTTTATTATTATTATTTATAGAAAATTATAGAATGCCTATTTAAATTCCTACGTACTGCGTGACAGAGTGAGTGAATCAGTGTATCAGTGAATCAGTGTCGAGGGTAAATATATATTAAGATAATAATAAAAAAAATAATATTTTTTTTTTGTACAGAAATTGGGTTTTCCCAATTTTTTTTTACAAAATTTTTTTTTCAACAAAAAATTTTTTTACCAAATTTTTTTTTCAACAACAATTTTTTTTTTACAGAATTTTTTTTCCAATTTTTTTTTTGCAACAAAATTTTTTTTTCAAGAAAAAATTTTTTTTTCAAGAAAAAATTTTTTTTTCCACAAAAAATTTTTTTTGCAACAAAAATTTTTTTTTCAACAAATCTTTTTTTTTCAAACAATAATTTTTTTTTTCAAGAATACATTTTTTTTTCAACAACATTTTTTTTCCATATTTCAACGGGCGCCATAGGCGCATTACAACTTACTAGTAATAAATAAAAAGTCCAATCAATTCAGAATCTTTGAGTTGAGGCATTTGAAATAAAGTTCAACTTTCAAGGCAACCTTTTGTATATTTATGTGAATAATTACTACCTTCAATGTTAGTGAATTGAAGAATTTGAAATGATTTAAATATTCGATACTTTGAACTCACTTTATGGTTTTCTTGTCTCCATGTCTCTAAATCCTGTTCAATTGAAAACGCATTGTCAAGAGTTCTTCATTATCAAGTCAAGTCAGCAAGTGTTCTATTAAATTAATATAATCTTCTGGTTTAAGTAAACTTTTCAATTATGCCGTTTAACTTAACTGGCCGTATGGACAAGAACACTTGTGCGTGCGTGAGCTTCGTTATTTGCAATTTAAAAGGAAATTAAAAGCATTTGAGACCACATACCGCCCGTGTAACAGTGTAGCAAAACGCCTCTATCCGGTCTAGTCTATGGCTTAGGCTTACAGGCACAGTGTGCTACACATAATTGCCATATGACATATTTTGTAGCGGCCACTCACACACTCACACATAATTGAAAGTCATTCTTATGGACAGAGTTAGACTGCAGCGGTACATAAGGAAATGAACGAGCCGTGGCATGGCTCGCACTCATTATGGCCAATACCAAATATAAGCTGTCGATATCAACAAACTTGCAACAACACACATGTACTACATACGGACAGGGAACATGCGGTACATGGAGTTGGTGGTGGTGGTGGCAAAGCATTGTCTCCACTGGGAGGGGACTCCGCGGCCATCGCTTGCCAGCCTGCCAACGTGCCACCCAGGTTGATGTCGGTCGGAATTCATACGTGTGGAAACACTTTGGCTTGGCTTAATTATCCATCACTTTGCTACGTGCCAAGAATAGTTGCGGCGCGTTGCACGTTCCTCACGACACTAAATACGCTTGGACAATGATTGACTCGCCGAGTGAGTGCTTCAGTTGCTTGCAAGTTCGATTAGTGTCTGGGCCTAGACAATTATGTACGTATGTGACGTAGCCGTACATATGTACGTGTACATAGTTATGTCATGTATTTATGTCTGTTATGTGATGTACGTTGGGTGTTTCGTCAAGGTATTTGTGTGCGATGTATGTGCATTTATTTGTTTTGAATTGCTTTAAATAGGTGTTTGTTTTTCGGAATAGAAAGCCCTGTCGGTTCTTGGAATTGGACGAATTGGATTCTCTGCGAACGGGGTGACCACAAAATTCATTTTTCTAAATGTTAAGTCTTCATTTTCCAACACATGATTCTCTTGTTTGTTTTTCGGAATAGAATCCCGTGACGGCCCTTGGAATTGGACGAATTGGATTCTCTGCGAACGGGGTGACCGCAAAATTCATTTTTCTAAAAGTTAATTCTTCATTTACCAACGAATTTCGGAAATACACAAATTCTGTAGTTGCAAGCTTGGCTCTTCATTGGAGTTTTTTAATTTCGGATTTCTAAAATTCATCCTGAGTTCAACGCCGGTGACCATTTAATTATTTTTCTCTCTTCTCCTCTTCTTGCTGAGCAGTGGCACAAAATGGTCGCCCTGTAAGGGTCAATGTTTTCTTGTCCTAAGAACACTCTGTGTTGAAACCGGGCGACCACAATACAGTTTTTCTACAAGCCAAAAATATTTCCTTTCTCCTCCCAACCCTTTAATATTTTCTTCTCATGGGCTCAGATCTGTAGGAGAGGAAAAACATGGGGGTTTGTCTCCGACGCCCTGTATTAAAACCGGGCGACCATAATATACTTTTTCTACACTCTCTATAACTCCTCTATCACATCTTCTGGTATTTTATTCCCATCGGTTGAGATCTGTTGGATTTAGAAAAATATTAGTATTTTTTTATGTTTGAAAGCACCGTATTTTTTCCTGGGGTCTCTCTATTATGCACCGTGAAACAACAGGGTGACTTTTTCGACACATCTTTTACCTCCCAAATCACACGTTTTCACAAATAATTCAGTTCAGATCAGTCGAAGATGGAAAATTATCAAAATTTATTTTTATTACACCCTGTGAAACAACAGGGTGACCTCTTCTACACGGCTTTTACCTCCTCTATCACCGATTTTTCACAAATTACGAAAAATGATCAACATTTTTTTATTACGACCTATGAAACAACAGGGTGACCACAGTATAATTTTTCTATTCACCATCATCGATTTTCACAAATTATTGCTTTTAGATCTGTCGGAGATGGAAAAATTATCAAATCTTTTTTTTATTACACCTTGTGAAATTACAGGGTGATCATGGTACTTTTCTACACCCGTTTTTCAATATTCCTATCTGTTCCGATCTTTTGGTTGTAGAAAACGATAAACCTTTTTTTTTAAGCCGAAAATCACATTTAATGCTGGGTAGTCGCAAAAATTACGCCCTGTGAAAGAAACAGGACCATGATATACTTTTTCTATAACTTCAAAATCTTCTCTGTCCAACCTTTTCACATTTTCTTTTCGTGGTTTCAAATGAATCGGATATAGAGCAATTTGTATTCCCGTTTTTCCATTTTAAACTCCGTGTCAGCTCAAATGGTTCAGACATCTCCCCTCGGCTATTGCGGTTATTCATATTTTTTTTGTTGCAATGTGTTGGTCTTTTTCGCCCATCCGGTGTCAGCCGGTCCTGCATATCCTGAAACCTTACAGATGCATATTCCGTTATACCTTTTTTTTTTCCAAAGGTTAGTGTCAGTCATTGTGACGTTTATGGCTACGGTTATTGTTATGGTTATGGTTATAGTTATTGTTATTAACATGAATTCTGTTTTGGGCCGAATTAGTTTCCTCTGCTGTTTGTGTGGCGGCTGACTGGCCACGTTTTTTTTTTATCGTTGTTGGCATTTCCTTCCTCACTGCTGTAGCTTTTCAACGAAAACCGCAAAATGTTGTCATGAGATTTTAAGTTTTTGATGAAGTGGCAGAAAAATTGGGAAGCCATACCGATAGAGAAATGGGCCCGAATATTCGGCAAACGGCGAACGTTTGGATGGGTCGGCTGGCTCAAAGGTAGATTGTATGTCGGGTGTGACTCCTTTACGCTTATTATGGCACAGGATATTCAAATCAGTTGCGCCTGAAATAACGTCATTGTCACAGACATTGACACTGTCACTGTCTCGGTTATTGTGTTGGCCGCCCGGCATTGTGGTCACCGGCAGCTGTTTACACTTTCACTGCCAGCGAAGAGAGGGAGAGGGGTTGCCCGACAGACTGGACCCCACAGCGGATGTTCGACTGTTGTTTTCTTTCTGTTTAGAAGAATTTAAAATGCCAATTCATTTAGTTGAAATTTATCATTTTCATTCATATGTTAGTTCAGTTCAGGGGCAACGGGCTAAACAAATTTATTTAAAAACCTAATTTGATAAGACCAACTGGCATGGTTGGCCACGTTGCCCAGCAACAGACGGTTCGGTCAGCGAGTTCTGGGAAGAACCTCGTGTATGTGATGCTGCAAACACTGAAGAATAAGAAATCGACCCAAAGTACGATAAACAACTTTTAAAAGGACCGCTCAAGATAATTGTTCAAACTTCCAGAAACAAATGTATGTTTTATCATTTTACTCAAAAAAAAAGAAGAAAAAAACTAGACAACAACAAAGAAAAGGAAAGAGGAGAAAGAAATACTTACACACTTACGGTGACTTTCTTAGTTTGTGTCATTTATCTAAAACTGCTGCAATTAAGAAACGCCAGGTAGCCGGTCGTAACGTCTCAACACAACTCAGCACGGCTGATGCACTTGTCGCCGTTAACACGCTTCGGGAGGTAACACAAAAAAAAAAAAAAAAGGTTAATCGCTGTTGCTAGTTTTGTAAAGTCGCCGTTGTCGTCGTCGTCGTGTTGGTGGTGAATTCCCCGGTGTGTCTATGAAATTCTATTATTTCGGTCACGTTGCATGGCGATGCGCCCTGCTGTCAGGGCCGATCCAACGCTGACGGCGGTGCAAAAGGTCACTTGTTAACATTTTAATAAGATTTAAATAAAGCCAGACTTAAACCTTGCCAAAATATGAAAAAAACAAACAGAAAATATTGACAACAAATTACACGCTTCCTTGTAAAAACAAAACAAAGGCGATGGTGTCCTTGTACGTTTTTCCACGACTATTCTGGTCCCTAAAAAAAAAATTGGTTTTTTTTTTGGCTGCAAAAACTTCAGCGGTCCAGAATTGGGCAGGAGGAAAGTCTTTCGCATTGAACCAGAGTGATGCAGGCTCAGCTGAGATAAGGATGGTGTGGCGGCCAGCCAATTCATATTGGCCAACAATTGATGGCCTTGAGGGACGAAGCTCAGTAGATTCAATGGATAGGTTAATAGACAGAATGGCCAAATTCTGCCCAAAGACCGGCCACAGGCTGCTCAAGAGCTGTTTATTTGCAGAGGCTGTACAAGAGCTGCAAATGGCAGCTGATACCGTTTGATGATCACAAACTGTTTTTTCTGCCCAAAATGGACGAATTGGACTGAGTTGACATGTGGTTCGAAGAGGACGGTGTCACCACGCACAAATTGAGCGGCGATTTGGGTGAGAAATGAATCTCAAGTTTTGGAAGTGTCAGTTGGCCGCCACGTTCTTGTGATTTGACTTTGGAAGACAACCGACCAGAATGTTGGAGACTGTATGACAAAATCAATCAAAAATGGTCGTATTCATAAAAAAATTACAACAGCTGTATAAAGCTTTGTTAAGGAAATTGTATGAAAATGCAAATACAATTTTCACACATTTTTCTAAAAACAGCTTTATAAAGCTGTTATAACACAAAACACTATTTTCACACATTATTCTTAAAAAAACTTTAAAAAGCTATTAAAACTTCAAAACACAATTTTCGCACATTATTCTTAAACAAGCTTTATAAAGCTGTTATAACTACAAAAAAGAATTAACACAAATTTTTCTTAAAAAAGCTTTGTAAAGCTGTTATAACTACAAAACACTATTTTCACACATTATTCTTAAAAAAGCTTTATAAAGCTGTTATAAATGCAAACAAAAATTTTCCCACATTTTTCTTAACAAAGATTTGTAAAGCTGTTATAACTACAAAAAAACTATTTTCCCACATTTTTCTTAAAAAAGCTTTTAAATACAAAATAAAATTTTCCCACATTTTTCTTAACACAGCTTTATAAAGCTGTTATAACTACAAAACACAACTTTTCGCACATTATTCTTAAAAAAGTTTTATAAAGCTTTTATATACAAAATACAATTTCACACAATACTCTTAAAAAAGCTTTGTAAAGCTGTTATAACTACAAAAAGAATTATCACATTTTTCTTAAAAAAACTTTATAAAGCTTTTAAATACAAAATACAATGCTTTTAAATACAAAATACAATTTTCACACAATATTCTTAAAAAGGCTTTGCAAAGCTGTTTTAACTACAAAAAAGAATTATCACACATTTTTCTTAAAAAAGCTGTTATAAATACAAAAAACAATATTCCCACATTTTTCTTAACACAGCTTTATAAAGCTGTTATAACTACAAAAAACTATTTTCACACATTATTCTTAAAAAAGCTTTATAAAGCTTTAAATACAAAAACAATTTTCACACATTTTTCTTAACAAAGGTTTATAAAGCTGTTGAAATTTTCTCTCTATCACAAAGGTATCCGAATTTGTTCTTCTTCTTTCTGGCAAGTTTTTTTTTAATTATAAAAAATTATAGTTTTAAAATATTTCCCTTTTTTTTACAGTCACATTACTTTTAGAAAAGAAATTCTGTTCAACATGAACATGAACTAAATTTATTCAAATCTGAGGGCATAATTTTCTCTGAGTGCTGATCGACTTACTCACAAAATAAACGTATGTATGTAAGTGTATTTCGTTTAACCTTCAATTGGTCGGGACTATGTGTGGTTGCCGTTGCGTGTGAGTGAGTGTGTGTGTGTGTGTGTGCGTACAATGGATGCCTTCTTCAGGTCATCCTATCAACTCAATCAAGCATAAGATGAGAGATGGCCGCCCGCTCGCTGTTGACGCCACAACAACAAATACGTAGAAGTGATCGCAGCTCGCTCGCTCACCCAGTTACTTAGTCGGAGTCTGTTTGCCACCCATTCAAGTGGGATTGGACTGGAATGGAATGGGGAATGGGGCGGGATGGATGGATGGATGGATGGTACACATACATAAATTTACTTGGCGTTCGTCGGTTTGGTCATTTTTAAATTTATTTTAACTTTTTCACTCGCATAATTGAATTGTGTGAGAGGCAACGGCCAAGTTAAAGGTTAATATGACAAAGAATGTCTATAATTAACAACAAAAACAACAGCCAGAAGAAGGAGAACACAAAAGAACACTAACAGAACAACAAGAGAGATGGACGGACTCTTTTACACATCCACCAAACTAAACTCCCCCCGACTGTCTGACAAACCCAGAAATCCAAAAAAAAAAAACTGAAAACAAAGGCAATCAAAGCTTCTTTTTTTTTAAATTAATGTTTAAAAAAATCTGTAGAACAAGAACAAGCACAAGGTGAAGGCGAAGCTATGCAACAGAAAAGCAAAAGTAATGGAGGAGTATGGGACCCAGGGAGTGGTGGGGGGACGAGCTATGAGATAAGAAACAAATTTTAGACACCAATTATAAAAACATAAATTTTGATTTTATTTTCTTTCTGCTTCTTGTTGTTGTTGTTTTTGCTTTACATGTATGCTCGCAGTAACTCTTGGGACATGCTTGGGACCGGCCAAGCATCCATGTTCCATGGGAGTTTTTTTTGTTTTTTTTGGGGTATGTTTGGGCCTCGAACGACAACGTCATCGTCGAGCATCGCTGAGAGCTCCGGTCGGCCGTGAGATATCAGTGAGAAAATATCTTATTTTACATGTAAATGACTTTTCTGAATTGTTCGTTGACAGTTCTCAATAAAATAGTTGAACAAGACATTTTTCTAGAGAAGAACAAGACGACGAAGACCACATCTTGAACCGTGCGCTGGCTGGCTTGATTGTTATTGTTGTTTATGGTTTCAGTTAACAAAACGAAGTTGAACGAAATGAGAACAAAAATCCAGACAAAATCACAGATTTATGGACAAGGTGGTCGGCTGTAAAGTGGGGGAAATGTGAAAGAGAGATGATTTTTCCAAGCACAACATAATGTGATGTATCAAAAAAAGAAAGAAAAAAAGAAAAGAAAAAAAAAAACTGGCGAATATTGAGCCAGAATCCAACACCAAGATCAGCGAAGTCAGATACGGCAGCCACCTGAATGAAATCGCTCTCCCTATGAAATATTCCCAGCAACAAATTCCATTCATCAGACACTTTCGGATAAAAGAAAAAGAACTGGGCCTTTCTTAAGGTTTCGTCAAATTGTAGATTAACCCAAGGATAATGGTCCATTATCCTTGTGTTAATCTCATTGCATCATTACAGCCCATCATGATATGGCAATTTAACACTCAGCTGCGGAAAAGTAATTAAACTCAATGACGTGGCAGTAGAGTCAACACCTTGTAAATGTAATTATCCAAATGGCGATAATTATCACCTGATAACGAAGGTCTGTGAAATTGAAACTATTCGAGTCGAACGAAGGAAGACACTTGCTAGGGAGACTTTAAGGCTAAGGGCTCAAACAGGAACGTGTGGTAAAATTGCAATTGCATGGCTGCAGTGGTTGAAGTGAGAGAATTGAGTTAAAAAGGGGCCAATCTCAACAAAACAAAAAAAAGAAAGAAAGAAATTATCTGACTTAAATTTGTTTGTATCTCCGTAATTGTCACTTTGTGTCATTTTGGATTTTTTTTATAATTTAAAAAAAAAAAATATATATGAACCAATAATTATCTGGAATTAAAGAATTTTTGTTTTATAATTTAAAAAAAAAATATTTAAAATATTTAAATATTATTTAAAAAAAAGAAATTATGAATGATTATTTACAAATAAAAAAAAAAAAAAATTGCGAACCTTTTGTCATTTTGGATTTTTTTTTAATTAAAAAAAAAGAATTTATAAAAAAATATCTACCTGCCTAAAATTTGTTTGAAACTCCGAAACTGCGACTTTTTGTCCATTTTGACATTTTTTAAAATTTTAAAAAAATTATAAAAAATAAATCTCTCTTAAATATCTATTTTTTTATTTTGGGATTTTTGTGAAATTTTTTAAAAAGAAAACTTACGAACTTTTTGATATTTTGGATTTTTTTTTTATAATTTTTTTAAATATAGAAATTATGAAAAAATAATTATCTGGAATTATTGGCAATTTTTTTATAATTCTAAAAAAAAATATTTAAATATTATTAAAAAAAAAGAAATTATGAAAGAATAATCTTCTTCTTAATATATATTTACCCTCGACACTGATTCACTGATACACTGATTCACTGACTCTGTCACGCAGTTCGTAGGAATTAAAATAGGCATTCTATAATTCTGTAATAAATAATAATAATAAAAAATATTTTTTTTTGTACAGAAATTGTGTTTTCCCCAAATTTTTTTTTTACCCAAATTTTTTTTTTCCTAAATTTTTTTTTTACAAAATTTTTTTTTTTTACAAAATTTTTTTTTTTTACAAAATTTTTTTTCCAACAGAAATTTTTTGTTTTACAAATTTTTTTTTTTCAACAAATTTTTTTTTTTCAACAAAAATTTTTTTTTTTTTAACAAAATTTTTTTTTTTCAAGAAAATTTTTTTTTTCAACAAATTTTTTTTTTCCACAAAATTTTTTTTTTTCAACAAAATTTTTTTTCCATATTTCAACGGGCGCCATAGGCGCATTACAACTTACTAGTTACAAATAGTAAAACAAGAAAATTTGGGAACTTTTTGTCATTTTGGATTTTTTTTTAATTAAAAAAAGAATTTATAAAAAAATATCTACCTGCCTAAAATTTGTTTGAAACTCCGAAACTGCGACTTTTTCTCATTTTGGACGTTTTTTAAAATTTTAAGAAATTATAAAAAATAAATCTATCTTAAATATCTATTTTGAAATTTTTGTAAAAAATGTTAAAAAGAAAATTTACGAACTTTTTATGATTTTGGATTTTTTTATAATTTAAAAAAAGAAAATATAAAAAAATGTATCTGCATTAAATTTGTTTGTAACTCCATAACTGTCTATTTTTGTCATTTTTGGATTTTTTTATAAATTTTTAAAAAATAAAAAAAAAATTTTAATTTATTATTCATTTTGGACATTTTTTAAAATTTTAAAAAAATCGTAAAAAAATCAATCTATTTTAAATATCTATTTTGTTATTTTGGAATTTTTGTAAAAAAATTTAAAAAGAAAATTTACGAACTTTTTGTCATTTTGGATTTTTTTTTATGATTTAAAAATAAAAGAAGTTATAAAAAAGTATTTATCTGCCTTAAATTTGTTTGTAACTCCGTAGCTGCTACTTTTTGTCATATTGGAATTTTTTTTTTAGAAATTTTTTAAAATAAAAAAATTAAATTTATTTGTCAGTTTGGGCATTTTTTAAAATTATAAAAAAATAAATCTATTTTTTGTCATTTGGGATTTTTTAAAAAATTTAAATTTATTTTTAACTCCGTAACTGCAACATTTTGTCGTTATGGACTATTTTTAAAAAAATTATAAAAAAAATAAATCTATCTTAAATATTTTTTGTAAACATTTTTAAAAAGAAAATGTTTTGTCATTTTGATTTTTTTTATTTGTTTGTAACTGTAACTTTGTCATTTTGGTTTATTTTTTATAATTTTTTAAGAAATAAAAAACTTACATTTATTTGTAACTCCGTAACTGCTACTTTTTGTCATTATAGACATTTTTTAAAATTTTAAAAAAATTATAAAAAAAAAAAAATTAATCTATCATAGGGAAATTCACATTGCCATTATGTAAGGAAAATCGGACCGTTGGTTTTCGAGTTATGTATTCTTTTTTTATTGAACTTCAACGAATTTTAAACTCCTAAAATTTTTATATTTCTTTGCCCGTGCTTCCGCCCCTCGTACATGCATTTATATTTATAAGTTCATCTTCAACCACTCACCTTCATAAATATCGGTAAAGTTAATGAAATTAGTAACAAAATACACACACACACACGCACAAACAGACGCACACACGTGCACATATTCTAAAATGTAAAATGTTTAAATAATCGTAAATTTTAAATACTTCAAAATCAAAACAAAACAAAAAAAACAAAAATGAGCAGAGGCCACAAAATTGACTTTGGGGAGACTTTAAAATGTGGTTAAACCAAAAAAAAGAAAAGAAATATATTAAAATCGATCGAGTCCTCTGGGCCAGCAAGGGGTTCCGAAATGAGGAAGACGCCTTGGCAGCCACCGAAGATGTCCGAAGAAAACTGGCGGCGGCATTTGAGCTTTAATATATCATGTGTCTGGCGGACATGTGAACATATGTACGCCGTCTGTCTCCGAGGCTCGTAAAAGCTGTGATGGACTTACATTTTATTATGGCATTATTTTGACAGATCACCCAGGATGGCTGACTGGCCGCGTAAAACAACAACGACGGCAGCAGTGAATACACCGTTCACGTTCACCACGTCTGTGCAAGAACATCGATACTGGGAAGCCAAAAAGAAAACAAAACAAACAAAAAAAACACCAACCAAAAAATCCTCTCCTTTGCAATGGCACCTTATTAAAAATTCCAAGACGATTTTCAGCAATTAAGATACAAGGGGCGGTAACAGCGTTTTTACTTTTTGGTTTCGCTAAACATTTTTCATTTAAATTTATTTATGAAATGGTGAGGCCAAACGATCACAAGATGGTGACGATGATGTATGACGGCCATCGACCACCATCGATGCTGGCCAAGGCAAAAAAAAACCAACACACACACACAGTTTTCTACAGAAGGTTTCCAGTAGATCAATTTAAGGGACATTTTGTTGTAATTATTTCATTTGCCAGAGTAAGACGAAGCAGTTGTTGTTTTTTTTTGTGGCTGGTGGTGGCCAGTCCAGTGAACAGGGGACAGAGGTGGAAACGGCCGCTGAAAAATGTTTGTGAGGCTTCCAATCTCGGTTAACTGTGGATTAGTCTCGCAGACGACCCTCCAGCAGGACGTCCAACGATTGGGACTCCTCTGAAATATGACCCCAAAGCGTATATAAAAAATGGCCCAACATTTTACTATTGAGGACAACATTAAGAAAGTTTGGGTTAATTTTTACCCGCTGAATTGGTCTCATTTTCCCAAAGGAAGTTGGGTACATTTTTTATTAAACAAAAATTATTTATTTATTTATTTATTAATATTCCAAAAGTAACCGAGCCTTTAGGTCTTATATAGTTACAAAATCTACATCCAGTTATAAATAATTTTTTTTAACTTAAAATTAAAATTCACATATAAAAATATTTAAATAATGTAGCGACCCAAATTACGCAATAAAAAGTAAAAAAAAAAACAAGTGCCAAATACCAAATTCTAGAATAAACAACTACTAAAGAAAATGAAATTATGCCCACAATTTTAGAAACATTTTCTTTGTAGTTTTGGGGACCATTTTACTTAATAAAAAAAATTATGGCTTAGTTTCGAAGTTTTTAGTAAGACGATTTTGCTTCGGCAAAATTATCCCCGAATTGCGACGTTGGGGCAATTTTACATTGGGTCAATGAAATTTGTTCACAGACCACAAATATTTTTTTACACATTAAATTCTTAAATTAAAATAGAAGGACATTTGTCTGAAATCATTTTCAGAATGTCGAATGCTTCGACCGGGAAATGTGAAAATGAGAAAAATTGCTCTAATGTCGAACTTCCTGTGGAAATTCACTCCCTGTTTAACCTCAGTGAAATTATTCCCAGTCCTGTGTTACACTGAGAGAAACTTTAGCGGAAATGATCACACCAAAGTAGTGAATGTCCCAGACAATTGTCATTATCGTCGACCTTATCTGGACCGACCAAAAACAAACACTCGAACTTTTTTCCGTTTTTTTTTCTTACTTTCTTTCTTTCTTTCTTTAACACTTAAGAGCTCAACTTGCAAGGGAGCAGTTTTCCCACCGCATTGCTGTTGTTGTCGGGGCTGTTGATAAATAGAAAGAGGAAGAATTACAACAAACACATTTACAACACTTCAAATGATTTATGTCCAGAGCGTATAAATATTTTTTTCGGTAATTTCTCTTTAACTATTGTTGAAATTAGAACGATAATTTGTGTAAGCGGTTGTGTGTGCTCTACTGGGTGGATGTGTGTGTGTGTGTGAGAGAGAGAGAGTGTGTATGCGTCGGTGTGTCGGGTTTATGAAATGAATTAAGGTCAAATATATCAAAAATTATGATTTACGATTAGTAGAGAGACACAGAGACACAGAGAGAGAGAGCAGCGTAAAAGCCAAATCATTCATTGCCGAATTCATTCAATTCGGTGTGTCACAACAGAGCAAAAGAATCCCACAACTCTTTGTTAGCTTGTAAGATATTTATAGCTCTGATGGTGGTCAAAGGGCACAATAATGACCCACGGAAAATGTCAAGACGAAGCAGAAGACGAGGAGGAAGAACAACAACCTTAAGAAAATATACTTTATGGCTTTTTGGTTGTGTCGCAAGTCTTTTGTCCACCCGCCATTCACGAAGGACAAAGAAATCAGAGCACCGCAAAAAGAAAAACCGAAACAGGACAACAACAAGAACAACAGCAATGCCTTATGAGCGGCACAGCAAAACTTACAAATGATTTACGATCCAGGGCCATATGTAGGCATTTGTGATAGAGGCCAACATGGGTGTGAAGAATATGTGCGGGGGAAAACCGAAACTTCAACTGCAGCCGGCGTGTGAAATCGCTGGGCGGCCTTAATTTTGATGTTAACCAAAAAAAAAAATTAAATATGAACAGAAAATATTTATAATTGTTTTTTTTTATCTAATCTAAATTGTACATCCGATGTCATACAAAAGAAAAAGAACAGCAACGACCAGCAGCTTTCCTAATGTTGCACAGTGTTGTCGAACCAGTTTGGTTCGCCTATTATACAACTGCACAACTGGCCCAGGGTTGCCATCATTTAAGTTATACAACTAATAAATATGTTTGAAGGACAGATTCGAAAAATTCAGCTTGAAAAAAAATTCCAGGGTTACCGCAACGCCTATTATACAACTTGGCACAAAACATGGCAACCCTGCACCCTCCATCATTTAAGTTCTAGAACTAATAAATATATTTGGAGGACAGATTCGAAAAATTCAATGTGAAAACATTTTCCAGGGTTACCCCAACGCCTATTATACAACTGCACACAATGTATGGTAACCCTGGACGCTCCAATTCCAATACATCATTTCAGTTCTAAAACTAATAAATAAGTTTGGAGGACATATTCGAAAAATTCAATTTGAAAAAATTTCCAGGGTTACCCCAAGGCATATTATACAACCACACACACTGTATGGCAACCCTGGACGCTCCAATTCCAATAGATCACGTAAGTGTTACAACTAATAAATATGTTTAAGGTCAGATTCGAAAAATTCAATTTGAAAAAATGTCGAGGGTTACCCTAACGCCTAGAGTGCAACTCCTAAAAAACGTGGCGACCCTAGAACATTTTTAAACTACACCTTCAATACATCATGACAGTTTTCAAACAAAAAAATCTTAATTAAATGTGGCAACCCTGAAGGGGTAACCTTGGAAGTACACCTCCGTGAGCAGATTTCCGGTTTTCAGACAGGCATTTTCGTAAATTTCCCATTTAATTGTGACCAAATCCAGAAATAATTTTTTTTTGTTGGTAACCTGGAAATTTTTTCAAAATTATATCTCAGAATTTGAAATTTTTTTGTAAATTTCCTATTAATTATGACCAAATCCTGAAATACAAAAACCCTGGCAACCCTGGACATTTTTTAAAATTGTATTTCACGATTTGGATATTTTTCTGAATTTCCCATTTTATTATGACCAAATCCTGAGATACAGTTTTAAAAAAATTCCTCGTTTACCCTGGAATAAAAAAAAGTGGCAACCGTGGACATTTTGTAAACTCCACGTGCGACAAATTATTTCAGTTGTAACATAAATAGACGTATTTAAATGTAGGGTAATAGAAAATTTTGAAGAAACAAAAATCTTCATGACACCCTTTTCCTAGATCACTTGGAATGTTGGCTCTAATAAATGTTTTTTTTTTTTTGTTTGGTATTTTCATTGGGAGCCCACTGTCAGAAATATCAGAAACATTCCATAAATGGTTTATGTCTGCCGGTCTGTCGACCTTTCCGCCTCTGTCACATGTGCCACTCACCCTTTTTTGTTGTTGTTGTATTTTTAATATTTTGCCGGCATCCGACTAATGAAGCTCTTAAAGGTTCTAAATGTAGTCGTCATATCCTCCAAATACAACAAAACATCGCAGGCGCATTAGGCAGGGAACGGACAGGACCTACCGCTATAAATTGAGTTTTCAAAAAGGCCAACCCAATGCCAGTGGATGACGGTGGTGCTGGTGGCGTTGCGGCAATGCTGGTCTTGGTTATGGGAAACCTGTTTGGCCGCTATGATTTTGTTCAGTTTTTTTCTTTCGTCGTGTTTAGTTTTATTTTTAATTAATAATAACAACACAGCAAAATTAATTCGTTGTTATTCCTTGGCCAGCTACGCACACACTCAGTGACTCGGCCACTCACTTACACGGGGGCATACACTCACAGATAATTGATTCTCAAAAAAAAAACGAAGAGATGAAAAGAAAAAAAACACCGTAGCAACAAAGATGTCGACAACGCGCATGCGTTTCCCAATCTGATCTTCTGTCTTGGCCAAGATCGCCAACGACCGGCGGCATCGCCATCGGCATTGCCACCAACTGGCTGACGGAGTGTTTTGGCCGGGACCGCTTGGCTTAGCTGCATCGGCAGCTGATGCTTATCACATTTATAGATCTGATTTTCTGATAACGTCTCCGTATGAAGGCGAGCGTTTAATAAATTCTTTCCCCCTTTCATCTTCATCTCATGCCGTGGCCGTTGGTCTCGAACTCTCTCGCTTTCAGAAATTGGAATTCGTTGGCATCCGTCATCTTGCCGTGTCTTAATAGTTTCACAAAAAAGAGTTTTTAGTTTGTATTTATCTTCCATGGCCAGAGAGAAAAAAAAACACACACGAATAATTACAGGTCCTGGCAAATGACATTCCCAAAGACGTCAAACCAACTGCCGTGCCGTTTGGCCACCAGGTGTAGTCTGGCGGCATTGGAAAAGCCAGACTTCTCTGCTCAAATAGGGGAAGCGGTGAAAAGTCGCCGATAATCGTTTTTATTTTTAATCAATTTTCTAAGATCTAATATTCATTGGTTTCTCGGTCGGCCAACATTGCAACTTTGGCAAAGGCATTATGAATCGCTGTGAGAGAGTTAACATTGTTGGGGAGTCTCTCTCTGTTTCCTCGCCTTCCTCGCCGCATAGCCTGTATTTCACTTAATCCTTGCCATGGATTTTTAGTCAGATGGATTCCAATCTCTGGAAGTTTATCAGAAGATACATTTTGCTCTTGACTACTTTTGGTGAGCCTATGTTCGCTCTATCTCCCTCTCTGTCTCTCATTCTCTTCGGAAATGTACACTGAATATTTTGCTTAAAAAGTAGCGCCGCGCTATTCCATCGGCCAAATGTCTACAACTTTTGATCTAGCAAACATTTTTGAGTTCTATAAAAAACTTGTTGTAGACAGGGTGTGAGGGATTATTTTAAGGTACAGATGGTGGAAATTGAATAATTTTATATATTTTAGAAATATTTTCAAAGTTTACTGTTTTTTTTATTTTCCAATTTTTTTATTATTTTTTCTACATCCAAGTCCATCGGCCAAACGTCTATAACTTTTGATCTAGCAAACATTTTTGAGTTCTGTAAAATATTTGTTGTAGTCAAGGAGTAAGGAGTAATTATTTTAAGGTCTAGAAGTTAAATATCGAATGCTTGGATATATTTTAGAATTATTTCCAAAGTTTACTGATTTTTTTTATTTTCCAATTTTTTTTTTCTACATCCAAGTCCATCGGCCAAACGTCTATAACTTTTGATCTAGCAAACATTTTTTAGTTCTGTAAAAAACTTGTTGTCGACAGGGTGTGAGGGATTATTTTAAGGTATGGATGGTGGAAATGGAATAATTTGATATATTTTAGAAATATTTCCAAAGTTGACTACTTTTTGTATTTCGCAATTTTTGGGGAACATTTTTTCTTAATTTTTTTTTGGTTTTTTTCTACATCCAATTTTATTGGTTAAACTTTTGATCTAGCATACATTTTTTAGTTCTGTAAAAAACTTGTTGTGGACAAGGTATGAGGGATTATTTTAAGGTATGGATGGTGGAAATGGAATAATTTGATATATTTTAGAAATATTTCCAAAGTTGACTACTTTTTGTATTTCGCAATTTTTGGGGAACATTTTTTCTTAATTTTTTTTTGGTTTTTTTCTACATCCAATTTTATTGGTTAAACTTTTGATCTAGCAAACATTTTTTAGTTCTGTAAAAAACTTGTTGTGGACAAGGTATGAGGGATTATTTTAAGGTATGGATGGTGGAAATTGAATAATTTGATATATTTTAGAAATATTTCCAAAGTTGACTACTTTTTGTATTTCGAAATTTTTGGGAAGAAATTTTTTCTTAATTTTTTTTTTTGATTTTTTCTACATCCAATTCTATCGGTAAAACTTTTGATCTAGCAAACATTTTTTAGTTCTGTAAAAAACTTGTTGTAGTCAAGGAGTAAGGGATTATTTTAAGGTCTAGAACTTAAAAATCGAATTATTGGATATATTTTAGAAATATTTTCAAAATTTACAGATTTTTTTTATTTTCCAATTTTTGGGGAGAAAACATTTTTTTATTTCTACATCCAAGTCCATCGGCCAAACGTCTATAACTTTTGATGTAGCAAACATTTTTGAGTTCTGTAAAAAATTTGTTGTAGTCAAGGAGTAAGGGATTATTTTAATGTCTAGAAGTTAAAAATCGAATGCCTTTTGTTATTGTGTTTAATTTCATAAAAAAAATATTTTTTAAGGAGGATTTTCCTGGATTTCTTAGAAATTGCCAACTTTATGGTCTGCCTGAGAATTTCTCCATTGCACATTTCCAAATCACAGATGTTTTATGGACTTGATATACAATTGCCATACGATTTCAATTATTACATTTCTTGCGCAATCCCCTAAACATCTGTTTATGAATTCGCTTTAGTAACATTGATTTCGAATTTTTCTGAGAAAAATGCGACTTATTAACGATTGCAAAAAAATTATATTCCACACCTTTCGCAAACACCGCAAAAAAAAAAGCGGAAGACGAAAATTTTAGGCATGACATTTTATTTGTTTCATAATTAAACCATGAACTATGTCTTTGGGAGGATGACCAGTGTGTGTGCGTGTGTGTGTGTGTTTATAAATCAATTGCTTTTATTTCTCCGAAAAACAACTCTTCCAGCCACACACACACACACACGACACAACTGGACAACACACATCTGTTGGCAAATAAACGCCTCCCAAAAGAAACAAACAGAACCACAATTTTATTTTTTTTGCTTGAAACAATTATTTACACTTTCCAATACCGTTCAGTCCATTGATGTTTGAGGGGCGGGCGGTTCGGGGACATTTCTCTCGAAAAGTTATGCGAGTCGCCTGTGTCTGTCCTTCGGGTTCATTCAATGCTGCGGCAATTAGTGCGAGCGGCAGCTGAAAATTTTGTGTATTTAAGCCGATATTACGAGCAATTAGTGGACGACGAATTGGATTGGAAAACAATTGCAATAGCAAATTGCCAACGATTGTCACCGAATAAGCGTGCAACGTGCCGAGTTGTTGGACAAGGATGCCGCTGAACCGCCCACTTCCTTCCTGACGAAGAGGAAATTTGCCACAACAATTCGGTGAACACCCACCGCAAACTCTAAACGTCTGGTCCGGTCTTGGTGCGGGGCGAGAGGCGGGTGTTGCCCACAAAAAATATTTGCCTGCCATTGTTGAGGTGCGATGTGTGGCGTGTGGCTGATCTCCTTGGCCCATGTCCTTTCACACGCACGCACACACACCCATTCAGCTGGAGTTGAGGATAATTCCATTTGATGGCCGTCCGTTCAGTTCAATTTTGTTTGGAGTTGTATTGGAAAATTCCGATAATTACATTAGTTGCAGAATCGAGTATAAGTGACCGTTTTTTGTTTTAAGTACAACAAAAACTAAACGAATTGATGTTCTGTTCTGGCCAGTGAGGAAACGAACGATTGGCTGCCACTGATGATTCATTTGTTTCTGAAAAGCAAATACCACGACACACACACACCCAGAGAGACCTTTCAATAAAAATTTACATAAAATATTTGTTATCTTACGGCAGCCGCACGTATTTGTCTTTTGAATTCCTCTGAAAACCAAAAAACAAAAAAAAAACTAAAGATGAACAGACCTACAAAATCGAAGAAACCATCAACGAAAATACCTGCCGGCTTCTTGTGGCTTGTGTTCTGGAGTGGACAAGGCATCAACGGACCGTGTTCAATGCCGGAGTGGTGCTGCTATTGGCAGTCGGGCCGCTTATCGGAAATACCAATGAAATAAAAGATTGGCTTTTTTGGCGGAGCCACTTGAAAATCAATTTATACCGAAAACAAAATAAAACTAAACGAAGTCCAAACTGAAAACCACACAGACCGAGAGAGACACACACACACAGACAGAGACCAATGGGACAGACGGACATACATGGAAATTGCTTTCGAATGAAAACAAAAGAAAAGTGTTTGAAGAGAGAAAAAAAGCACCGGCCAGTCCAGTCACCATAGACCATCGACGACAACGTCATCAATGCGGTCAATATTAAAGTGAAATTTTTAAGATTACATACGCTTTACATAGGCCGGTGTATCTGTATCTGTATTTGTATATAATGTAAATGCTTATGTTATCAGCTGAAAACAACACGATGATTGTTGGAGATTTGTCTTTAATGTCTTTTTTTTGTTTGGGTAGAAAAACAAAACCAAAACCACACACACTCCCAGAAAGAACCACCACAATCCGAAAGTTCATTTATTTTAGTTCATTTCATTAACACCAGTGATCCGGATGACTTCTGTCCGGGCCTGCATAGTAAGCGATATCCAAGCCGGAAATCAGCCGGTTGGATTTTTAAATATCCTTTCGAATACTGGGGAAATACCAGTGGAAATAGGAAGTATCATATTCTAAACAGCTGCCAGAAACAGAAGACCCTCGGTGGATATAGGAAGTGTCATCTCCTAATCACGTACCAGCTTGATAGGTCTCAGGCAGTGATACAATGTAGACCCCAGTGAAATTAGGAAGTATCATCTCGTAATCACCTACTATCATAAGAGATCTCAGGCAGTGATACTAGATCCTCATTGGAAATAGGAAGTGACTTCTCCCTAGCATTCTCCAAACTAAGAGGTCCCAGACGGTAACAGAAGATCTTCGATAGAAATAGAATGTATCATCTCCTAATCATCCACCAGTGTCATCTCGTAATCACCTACCAATGTCATCACCTAATCATCTACTATCATAAGAGGTCTTATGCAGTGATACTACATCCTCATTGGAAATAGGAAGTGATCTCTCCCTAATATTCTCTAAAATAAAAGGTCCCAGACGGTAACAGAAGATCTTCGATAGTAATAGGAAGTATCATCTCCTAATTACCTACCAATGTCATCTGCTAATCACCTACCATTGTCATCTCCTAATCATCTACTATCATAAGAGGTCTTATGCAGTGATACTAGATCCTCAGTGGTAATAGGAAGTGACTTCTCCCTATTATTCTCGAAAATAAAAGGTCCCAGACGGAAACAGAAGATCTTCAGTGGAAATAGGAAGAGTCATCTACCAATCACCTACCAGCTTAAGAGGTCCCAGATAGCAACATCATCTCCTAATCATCTACCCGTGTCATCTCCTAATCATCTACAATCATAAGAGATCTCAGGCAATGATTCTAGATCCTCAATGGAAATAGGAAGTGATCTCTCCCTAACATTCACCAAGGTCCCAGACGGTAACAGAAGGTCTTCAGTGGAAATAGAGAGTGATTGGAAGTGATCTCTCCCTAACATTCTCTAAAATATGAGGTCTCAGTCAGCGACATTAGATTTTCGGTGGAAATAGGAAGAATTATCTCCTAATCACCTACCAGATTATACGATTTTCTGTGGAAATAAGAAGTGATCTCTCCCTAACATTCACCAAAATAAGAGGTCCCAGACATAAACAGAAGATCTTCAGTAGAAATAGGATGTATAATCTCCTAATTACCTACCAGTGTCATCTCCGAATCACCTACCAGTGTCATCACCTAATCATCTACTATCATAAGAGGTCTTATGCAGTGATACTAGATCCTCAGTGGAAATAGAAAGTGTCTTCTCCTAAGTGATAGGAAGTGATCTCTCCCTAACATTCTCTAAAATATGAGGTCTCAGTAAGCTGTATTATATTTTCTGTGGAAATAGGAAGTGTCATCTCCTAATCGTCTACCATCATAAGAGATCTCAGGCAATGATTCTAGATCCTCAGTGGAAATAGGAAGTTATTCTCCAAATAAGAGGTCCCAGACGGTAACAGAAGATCTTCGGAAATGTCATCTCCGAATCACCTACCAGCTTAGATGGTAATCCCTAGATCCTAAGTACAAATAGGAAGTGACCTCTTCCAAACATTTACAACTACTTGAGGTCTCAGAGAGTGACACTAGATTCTCAGAATAAATAGCAGCTGACCTCACCTAAGCATACTCCATTACAAGACCACTCAGGCGGGTTGACAGCCTATGGGAGAATCTCGTTAATCTTTTTAATGTGGAAAAACATGAAGAGAAGTTGTAGAGAAATATGGACAAACTTCAAGGCCCACATAATCCCAACATATTTGGAAGACATTGATTTGCTGGAGATGTTAAGAGCTGATGAGCGAGAGGGAATTGGAAAAATGAATGGGCTGCTGACTTTTTAAATTTTCTGATTTTCTGAGTTTTTTCTTTTTTAATTTTTAAATTTTCTGATTTTCTGAGTTTTTTCTCAAACATTGACAGAAATTTCCAAAAATGGTAGAGGTAACTAAAAAACACATCGACGAGATGATTTATTTGAAATTAGTAAGCAGGAAATATTATTTTTTTTTAAAGAATTTTTTCAAGTTTATATGTTTTTTTTAAAGATATTCTTCAACTCTGTAAAGGAGAAAATCTATTGGCAACGTCTAAGGGCCGCATTGGCCCCCCGATGATGTGGACGACGGAAAGCCGAGAGCTGATGACTTGACCGCCAACGATCCAACAACTGTTACTAGTTTAGTGAATCGATTTATTCACATTTCACAAATTTCGTGGGCAGGATATTTTTTTTGTTTTAAACAATTTCTTCAACTCTGTAAAGGAGAAAATCTATTGGCAAAGTCCACTGGGCCACGCTGATGTGGATCGATTTATACACTTCGTTGTCATTTGAAGGAATTTCACAAAAAAATGGTGGAGGCAACTAAACAAAATATTCGCATATGGGGGCATTTAAGTGAAATCACATTTTATTATAAGCCTTGATAGAATTGAGTCATGAATAGTATTCAGGATGTGACTAAATAAATTCTAACAAATTCGTGTTTGTTGGCTTGGCCTCATTTTGGTGGCGTTTGATGTGGCCTGTGTCATGTGTCATGTGCGGAAAGGCCAATCGAAATGACTGTATTTAATTTCACCAGCGACAAACATGTAGTTGATATAAATATTTTGTCAGCTCAGTCATGCTGTGTATTCATTTAATTGTCTTTGTGAACCGAAAACAAATATAATGCACGTACATTTCGAAACGTTTGTTTTCATTTAGTTGGTTGGGAGTTTTTCAATTTTTTTTTGGCAACTGACAAGACAAATACTCGCATGCATCCTCGGCAGTCGAGAGACTGGCAATTAGGAGATGTGATGATGATGATGATGGTGTGGCATCGACATCCACCCAAGTTGCACAGTCACTTGATTGTCACGTGCACAACCTTTTCACAATGTCACATGTCAAATATGCCACTAATTGTGCTGCTGACTCTATAATTTTTGCCTGTTTGTTCCACTCCCAGGAAAATAAAGAAAATCACACACACACACATGACAAATGTTTTTTTTTTGCTGATATTTCATATTTTCATATATTTTTTCTTTGACAAAAAAAAAATATGCGACATTTGGAAATTATGAAAGGTGACGAATGTTCGCCAGAAATGTGCCCAGCAAAAATCACGTGCAAAAACCCAGGTCAACACAACACAAGACCTTATGTGGCACGTGACGGCCGGATAAACACAAATGAAATCCATTTTTGTTGCTGTAACAAGGGTTAAATGGTGGAACTTCACTGTTCTTTAGGATTTCTTTGGCCAAAGCGCATGGAAGCTGGCGAAACCACTTTAGAGTCTGACTTAAAGTCGGGCAACGCCACCATGTGTGCTCGGCCCGAGTTCATTTCATTTGGCCACAGTCCGTCGATGGCACAATCTACGGGCAACATACCGGGCCACAGAATGGCATGCCTTGTCCTGTCTTGTCGTGCCAGCTAGTAGTCGCCGGTAACATAGTAAAACTTGTTGGCCAACAAATTGCTACAAGCTTATCGAAGCCACGGCTGGCATAGCAAGTAATAATAAATAGCCGCATACGAACAAGGAGTCAATGTGCAGCACTTGCCGCAGCCTTCCAAAGAACATAGAACTGCCGACTGGCGGCTGCCCCCACAGCCAGATGCAACACCGTCTAGGCATCGCCACAACATGGAGCTTTGCTGCAGTTGGCGTACATTGTAATGGTGAGAATATTTGGAGCAAATTACCGTCCCCAGCCAGACACCGACCAGCAACCGAATTTCTCTCGTGGAATGGCCACAACCAAACATTTGGTCGGACTTTTTGTTTTTTACTTTTTTTGCCCAGCCTTTACTTCATTTCACTTCACTGGCACAACAAAAACGATCAAACCACAACATCACCAGCACCACCACCAGCACCACCACCAGCACCAGCACCATCGCCTGAGCTTCGTTCCGTATGCCACGAGCGTATGGAGAAGGCGGCCGCTTTTACCAGATATGATTAGGAATTTAAATGCTTTTGAATTATTAAATTAGTAAATATCCTGCTTTATCTTTTCCCGATTAAAGTCTATTCAGTCGTTGTGCCAGCCGAAATGCAGGTGCACCAAAGGCAGATCAAAAAAAAAGGAAAAACCTCAACTGCTTGGCTTAATTTTACGTTGTTGTTGTTGCATTTTGGTGTTCCAAGTTCTTGACAGAAAAAAAAATCAAAACAACCGCCAAGGTTTGGTATGGCAATTAGGGGAAAACAAGAACTTTGTTTTGGGCAACTGCAGGCCATTTTCTTTTTTGTGGAGTTCATTGAGGATTTGACGAAGCAATGGGCAGACTTGTAAGTCGTTCCTTCGATTGATAACAGTTTGATCAAGAAAAACGTATGAAAATTGTTTTTGTATTTTGTTTTTCATTCATTTTTGTGTTTCCCCCCTTTTCGGTAACTCTTTTTATCCCGTTTTGGTATGTTTTGGCACAATTTTCTTCCCATCTCTAACTCATTTCCACTTGTTGTTGGCAAAAATTGTGTTACCCCTATTTTTATTTGTTTCCATTTAGTACCTTTTTTTTGTCCCGTTTTGGCCCCTTTTTCGTTCCTTCCGTAACTAGTATCCACTTGTTATTGCCGAAAATTTGTTTCACTTTTTTATTTTCCCCCCTTTTTCTTCCCTTTTTTATTCCGTTTTGGTACGTTGTGGCACAATTTTCGTCCATCTCTAACTTATTTTCACGTGTTGTTGCCAAAAATTGTGTTACCTCTATTTTTATTTGTTCCCATTTAGTACCTTTTTATCCCGTTTTGGCCCCTTTTTCGTCCCTTTTGTAACTAGTATAAACTTGTTGTTGCCAACAATTTGTTTCACCTTTTTTTTACCCCCTTTTTCTTCCCTTTTTGGTACGTTTTGGCACAATTTTCGTCCCATCTCTAACTCATTTCCACTTGTTGTTGCCAAAAATTGTGTTACTCCTTTTTAGTACTTTTTTTTATCCCGTTTTCGTCCCTTCCATAACTAATATCCACTTGTTGTTGCCAAAAATTTGTTTCACCTTTTTTTATTTTACCCCATTTTTCTTGCATTTTTTATCCCGTTTTGTCCCAATTTTCGTATCCGTTTGATTTACCTAATTTTTATTTTTCCCTTTTTTTATACCGTTTAGGCCAAAAACATTTCCCCTTTTTTATTTTTTCCCTTTTTGTTCCTTTTTATCCCGTTTTGGTACTATTGTCTACTTGTTGTTGCCAACAATTTATTCACCCCTTTTTTAGTTTTTCCCTTTTTCTACCTCTTTTTATCCCTTCTTTGGCCCAATTTTCGTACCATCTCCTACTCATTTTCACCCAAGTTGCTACCAAAAATTTGAGTCCATTTTTTCCGCTTTTTGTTCCCTTTTTTTATCCCGTTTCGGCCAAAAATTTATTCACCCCCTTTTTCCATTTTTCCCCCTTTTGGTTCCTTCTTTATACCGTTTTAGCCAAAAATGTTTTCAGCCTTTTTAAGTTTTCCCTTTTTCTACCTGTTTTTATCCCTTGTTGGCCCAATTTTCGTACCATCTCTTACTCATTTCTACCCGCTACCCCTTTTCTATTTTTCCCCCATTGTGATCCTTTTTTATCCCGTTTTGGTACTATTGTCCACTTGTTGTTGCCAAATATGTATTTAACCTATTTTTCATGCTTTTTGTTAATTTTTTTATTCTCCCGTTTTGGTACGTTTTGGGCCAATTTTCGTCCCATCTCTACACTTTTATACCTGTTGCTGCCAAAAGTTCCCTTTAATTTATTGTCTTCATTGCTCCTTTTTTATTACATTTTGGTACGATTTTGGACCTTTTTTCGTACCGTATCTAACTCTTTCCCACCTGCCGCTGCAAAAATTGCATTCATCTTTTTTATTCCCCCCCCCCCCTTTTTATCCCGTTGTGACCCGTTTTTCGTACCATATCTAACTCATTTCCACCTGTTGCTTTTTTTTATCCCGTTGTGGCCCCATTTTCATCCCATATCTAACTCATTTCTGTTATTGCCATTCTCCCTCTGTTGTTATTTTACTCTTTTTTTATTTCCCCCCCCCCTTTTTTTGCCTTTTTTTTATCGCGTTTTGAAACTAATTTCCGCCGGTTGTTGTCAAGCGTAGTTGTGGACCAATTTTCCAACAAAAATCACGATATTTGATTATTTTGTATTATTGTGCATTTCGAGGGGTTCCTCCAATCCGAATTTCCAAAACATACTCCCAAAATGTCCCCGATTCTAGCATCAGCCGTTCGCTGAGGACTGGATGAATCAATCAGTCCGCCAGTCAGTCAGTCCGTCACGCAAGAGTTTCATATAAATGTTGAAAGTAAATAAATAAATAAAATAAATAAAAAAAAAAAATTATCTGCCATGTTTGAAGTACGTTTTTATTAGTTTTGAAAAGCTTTAAATGGCCATAACTTTTAAAGATAACCGGCTTTAGGCCGATGGTAAATATGTCCACGCCTCTTCGCATGGTCGATCAATATCTATTGGCGGTTTCATTTAACTCCAGCGAACCCGATAAGATATTGCCAACGCAAATCAGTGCTGCATAAAATATACAAAGACCATAATTGATTTTAATTTATATACAGATTTCATTCTTATTTTGTAATTTATTTACTTATTTTTCTGTATAATATTATTAAAACATCTATAGGTGGTTGGAAAACATAAATAAACAGATATCGACCGGCGCACACGTGGACTGCGGATGACCATAATGAAGTGATTGGCTGTTACTTTATCGGTCTAGAATTTATTGATTCAGGGTGACCGCAAGAGGTCATATCGTAGGAAATCCTTCAGGAAATCCATGCCAAGGAATTTTATGTTCGCTGAATGAAAGTGCCCATTTTTCTCAGACGAAGAATTTCCATCGAGAAGCAGACGGGGGGAACCATTCTCGAAACAGCGAGTACGATATAATTTGTATACTCACGGACCGCCTAACTATTGTGTAAAGCCGGCTCCGAATGACAAATTCTTTTCTCGGCCTCTGTGACATTTGGTAACAAACATGAAACGTGTATATTTTTGGAGCAGCTTCCCACAGACAGATTTGCTTGGGCTAAGACGCCCAAAAACAATTTCTAATATATTATTTTACCCAAAATAGGCATGGCTTTTCATTATGCAATTATTGGATTCCAAACAATAATATACTTGTGACTAAAAAGTATATATGCTTGCACACAAACAAATTTTGTTCGCCTTCCAGGAATATTTGCGGGCAATTTACTTGTAGAATTTTGTTCTTGTTTCCCAAACCTCAGCATCTGACCTACGCAAAACGCGCTCTATTAGCGCAAATCGTATGTTAGTTCACATTCAAGAAAACACCGGCCAACACACACTAACTCACTCACCTACTCAGTGCAGCCATGTTCGGCTGAACTTTAAGCCAATCAGTAAACAAAAAACACAATAAGCTGAAATACGAAAAAGAGTAAAAAAAGAAAATACCTTTGAAATCTCCTCGTAAAACTATTCATGGCATTTGGGCTTTGTTAATGTTATGCCCAACAAGGTGGCCAGTTATGGCAAATGGGAGCAGAATCGCTGGTCGAAACTCATTTCGAAATCTCAGTGTTTATCGGAGACTCCAGACCGGCCAACTGAACAGTGGCCAACCCACATTTTGCATTTGCTGCAAACGTATAATTGACGAAGAGCGCGCGCGCGCTCGCCCGCCCTCTCTCTCGCTCGCTCGCTAACCGCGCATGCGCTCTATTAACAATTATTGTTTAGTAGCGCGGCAGTCGGGTGTTGTTGCATGCGGCACCAGCCGCACTAAGGCAAACGATCGATGCGAACAGTGCAATTTATCGATCTACTTATCAATCTACAAGATAAATCTTGTGGCGTTTAATTCTTAACGATCGATTGAATCGATCGCTTCTATCGATCGCCACAACGGATCGACGATGCAACGTTAAGATGTGGCTGGCTCAGTGTTCGTGGTGCAGTTGCCTGTGTGTGCTGTGTTGAGGTGAGGTGAAGTAATGAGATGTTTTTTCCACTCGTTTAACGAAAAAGTTTCATCTCGAGTCTACAATTAGATTTGTATTTAGATACGAGTGCCAGTACGGGCGAACTATTGCTGGTTCTCCTTATGAAAAGCTGAAAAAATATCAAGAAATAAGGCGTGTTACTTGGCGTAGTTAGGAGGAAAAACAGAAGAAGAAGAAGAAAACCCCAACAGGCCAAGACAGAATGAAAAGAAAAGAATCCATAAAGTGTGGTTGGCTGGCGCGTTGCGTTGCGTTTCCAACTACGGAAATTATTGAATTACTTTCGTACTCGTCGTACATTTCACCAGATGTCTTATCTTAAATGGTTTTGTTTCTGATTTGAACGCCGCACCGCAAACGTTCACTTCGGCCAATGCTCGACTCTCCTCTGCGCTCAGCTCCGCTCCTCTCACTCTCATGGATGCGATTTAATGTGTAATGATCCAATTGGAACGGCAGTTGGCATGTATTTAGATAACCAATTAGGTAATGACCCAATCAGTAATTGGTTTTTATCTGGCCACGATTCATGGCCCATAATCGTCTTAGAGGATTCGCATTTAATATCCGGTTGCCAATTTGATTCTTTCTTTTTTTTTTTGTGTGCAAATTTAAATCTCAGTCATAGCAAGGATGCCTGACAACCGAACGGATAAGACGGTGACGGAGATGACGATAATGAGCCAGAGAGGTTAGGAAATGTCAAGAGTTCGCAAGGAATTATAAAAAAAAAAAATAAACAAAACGTAATAACAAAAACCAAAAACTCATAAAATACATTTGTTTCGTAACTAAAAACCATTAAGGTCGAGGAAATGGTCGAAGGTCTCATACCATGACTACAATCCCATTATGAGAAAGAGGTGCCTCTCAGCTACTCTATCCATTTTCCAAGTAAAACTTGTGATTAATTACGGATCATTTCGGCTGCAGTGGATGTCAGCGTAGTGTTGCGCAAGAAGGCTGCTGTGTCCTCATTCCAAATTAGCACATTCACTGTTCTACCGAGACCTGGGTTACTCTCTTTCCATCCTTAAAGCTTGAGTTGGAAATCTCGTGTTGCAGATATTTCCCAGCTGCCTGAGAATTACTATTTTACTCGTCAGAACTTAAAGATCGGTATGTGAATATGACTGCGAAACCATTCGCCTTTAAATACGTAACACATCTTTCAAAATTTGAAATGGGCGACTGGGATTGATAAAATTTGCCCAATCGATAAGAGGAGGTCTTTGGCAAACCCAACACTCATAAGCTCGCGGCACCAATCGTTTATACTTGGCTGCCTACAGTCTCCCACCAACTTTCCACATTAGTTACTCTTCGCAGAAGAAAGACTTCGTTTTCTTCGTTTACAAAATGTCACCTCTGAATACTAATTTTGTTGTACACAATTTCCAACAGCGGCATCTGCGACCTACGCCAACACACCTCCCACTGCTGGCCCACGTGTGTTGTTGTTAAGAAATTGGCAGTTTTTCAAAAAAGCACTTGTATTTTATAACAACTTCAAGAAATAATTACACTATCCTGCTCTATCAACATTTATCGATTTAGCGATATTTTCCAAAAACCAACGACGATTTCTGCTCGAACAAATGGAAAAGGACAATTGGGGCTGCTGGCAACGAGGGAAGGTTGCGCAAAAAACAAATAGAGAAAACCCGATAACCGCTGACATGCCAATCAATGGCTATGACGACTCAGTGGCCAGGCCAAGACAACAATCAGAGGCTTTGTGTATTTTAAAAATTTGCAGTTTCTCCGAAGATGTTGTTTGAATGGTGGAAACATGTTGAGGCAGCAGACGAGGATGGTGGTGGTGGTGGTGTCGGCTTCGGTGTCGGTGTTGTTTTCATTTCATTTCGCCTGCATTCTTGCATTCTTGAGATGTCATAAAAGCTGAAATAGAAATTTCCATATTTGCGTTCCACTTAAATAGCCGCCAAAACAAACTAAATTGCTATAACAACAGCACCAACAACAACAACAAGCCACTCAATTTGTGAAATACACCAGCACCAGCATCACCATCATCATCATCGCCATCGCCATCCTCCTCCTCATATGAAACCATAGTTTATTGTTGAACAACAACAAAAGCCTAGTCGTCTCCCACTCCACCGCAATGCTGCGAAAATCATGGCAAACAAAAAAAAAAAAACGAAACGAAACGATACGAAGAAACCTTTTTCCAGCTAACAAAGTATGAATGATGGAACAAATGAACTTGTAGATGGCTGATTGTATGCACAGTCACACTCGTTGCCAAGAAATTAAACTTGCCACAAATAGCAACAAATCAAAGAGATGCTGTGATAGGAAGCGAAAACCACACCGCTCAGCTCACAGTCGCACAGTGTCTAAAAGACCAAATGCACGCTCCCCACCTCCGCCTCCACCACAGACCCCATGCACAACGCAGCCCACTGCAATTGGATAGAGGCACAGTGGCTCGTAACCCGAAGAATGTAAAATTAATATTAAAAATAAAATGAAATAAAATAAAATAAAATAAAATAAAATAAAATAAAATAAATAAAATAAAATAAAATAAAATAAAATAAAATAAAATAAAATAAAATAAAATAAAATAAAATAAAATAAAATAAAATAAAATAAAATAAAATAAAATAAAATAAAATAAAATAAAATAAAATAAAATAAAATAAAATAAAATAAAATAAAATAAAATAAAATAAAATAAAATAAAATAAAATAAAATAAAATAAAATAAAATAAAATAAAATAAAATAAAATAAAATAAAATAAAATAAAATAAAATAAAATAAAATAAAATAAAATAAAATAAAATAAAATAAAATAAAATAAAATAAAATAAAATAAAATAAAATAAAATAAAATAAAATAAAATAAAATAAAATAAAATAAAATAAAATAAAATAAAATAAAATAAAATAAAATAAAATAAAATAAAATAAAATAAAATAAAATAAAATAAAATAAAATAAAATAAAATAAAATAAAATAAAATAAAATAAAATAAAATAAAATAAAATAAAATAAAATAAAATAAAATAAAATAAAATAAAATAAAATAAAATAAAATAAAATAAAATAAAATAAAATAAAATAAAATAATAAAAATGAAATTAAAAATATAAAAAATAAAAAATAGAAAAATAAAATTATAAATTAAAAATATAAAAAATAATAAAAAAAAAAAATAGAAAAAATAAAGAATAAAAAATAAAAAAATACAAAATAAAAAATAAAAAATAAAAAATAAAAAATAAAAAATAAAAAATAAAAAATAAAAAATAAAAAATAAAAAATAAAAAATAAAAAATAAAAAATAAAAAATAAAAAATAAAAAATAAAAAATAAAAAATAAAAAATAAAAAATAAAAAATAAAAAATAAAAAATAAAAAATAAAAAATAAATAATAAATAATAAAAAATAAAAATTAGAATATAAATTGACTTTGTATTGTAATTAATAATAAATAATAAAAAAATGAAAAAAAATAAAAAATGTAAAATAAAAAAAAAATAAAAAATGTAAAATAAAAAAAAATATAAAATAAAAAAAAAAATTTTGAAGAAATAATCAATAAAAAATAAAAAGTAAAAAAAATAGAAAAATAAAAAAAAATATAAAAAAAATAAAAAATTTTAAATAAAAAAAAAATAGAAAAAAAAATAAAAAAAATTTTTAAAGAATATACAGGGTCCGCCAAATAACTTTAAAAATTAGAATATAAATTTACTTTGTATTGTAATTAATAATAAATAATAAAAAAATGAAAAATAAAAAAAAAAATATATAAAAAAAATAAAAAATAAAAAAAAATATATAAAATAAAAAATGTAAAATAAAAAAAAAAATAAAAAATAAAAAAAAAATTGAAGAAATAATCAATAAAAAATAAAAAGTAATAAAAATACGCCCCGGTAGGCGAGTTGGTAGCGTGCTTGCCTATCAGCGTGGGGGTTGTGGGTTCGATTCCCACCACATGCTTTGGTCTGTCGCTTCAAAAATCAAGCCAAATGGTCTTTGTCACCCGGTTTACCCTTGGACCCAAAATTATACTATGAATTTACTTTGTATTGTAATTAATAAAAGTAAAAGTAAAAGTAAAATAAGTAAGTAAGTAATAAAAATAAAAAGTAAAAAATAAAAAGTAAAAAATAAAAATCTTAATATATATTTACCCTCGACACTGATACACTGATTCACTGATACACTGATACACTGATTCCCTGATTCCCTGATTCACTGATTCACTGACTCTGTCACGCAGTACGTAGGAATTTAAATAGGCATTCTATAATAATTCTATAAATAATAATAATAAAAAAAATAATATTTTTTTTGTACAGAAATTGTGTTTTCCCCAAATTTTTTTTTTACCAAAATTTTTTTTTCTTACAAATTTTTTTTTTTACAAAAATTTTTTTTTTCAAGAAATTTTTTTATTACAATTTTTTTTTTTCAAGAATTTTTTTTTTTCCACAAAATTTTTTTTTTCCCACAAAATTTTTTTTTTTCAACAAAATTTTTTTTTCAACAAAAATTTTTTTTTTCAGCAAACATTTTTTTTCCAACAAAATTTTTTTTCCACAAATTTTTTTTTTTTTTCGAAATTTTTTTTTACAAAATAGTTTTCTCAAAATATTTTTTAAAAATTTTTTAAAATTAAGTAACAAATACTTTCTCAAGCAAATTAACGGGCGCCATAGGCGCATTACAACTTACTAGTTAGAATATAAATTTACTTTGTATTGTAATTAATAATAAATAAATAAAAATAATAAATAAAAAATAGAAAAATAAAAAAATAATAAATAAAATAGAAAAATAAAAAAAAAAATAAAAAATTTAAAATAAAAAAAAAATAGAAATAAAAATAAAAATTTTTTTTAAAGAATATACAGGGTCCGCCAAATAACTTATTTTTTTTTTTTTGAAAATTCTATATAAAAAAAAATACTACTGGATATTTTCTCAAATGTCTTTTTTTATTTGAAAGTACAATCTTTCCGGTTAATAATGGAAAATAATTTCATTCAAATGGCTGCCTCGGCTGGCCATACAGTAGCCTAACGACATCAGCACTGCGGCTGATAATGCGATCTTCCAAAAACGGGGAGCAAAACATCGAGTGTAGCTACGGCTGTGTGGCACGTAGCGCCGTTGTGTTGAAACCAAATGTTGCCTCCTCTTCAATTTTTTGGTGAACAAAAATTCGTTCGACATGGCCCGATAACGAAAATAAAAATTACTATTACTAGTACTAGAAAAAAACGTTAGATGGCGTACCCTTTAGGTCAACAATACATAAACAAAATATAAAATAAAATAAAATCTACTGCAGTTCCAACGACAAAATACCAAGTAAAGTAACTAAGTCATTTCGATGACAACCAATTACTACCCCGCACCATTTGATGTGGTGTCGCACCACTGTTCACCGCCTCCCATTGAAGTTACTCGCAGAAATGCTCCTAAGCGTCTGCAACAAATGCACAATCATGGGGCACACAAAACGCATATTGTTTGCTGGGGGGGGGGGGGGGGGGGGAATACAACTTAATTCTGCCTCAGCCTCAGCCACGCCTACAGTGTGGCCCAACTGTGACGCCGTGCGGCAAAAGGAAAGTCAATGTTAATGCGTGCCACATTTTGTGTTGTGGTCTTTAACACAAATATTGGCCACAATGCAAAGCAACACCACGCATCTCAACTGGAGTCATGTCATTGATGTTGTTTTATCAGCAACACCAGCATGTCAACCATGACAACACCAGCATCATCGTCAGCGTCATCATCGTCATCATCATCATCATCGTCATCATCATCATCTAACTTCCATATCATGACAGAAGTTGTTACTGATGTCAAACACTTGTGAGCTTGGCAAATCTGAAGGCTTCGGCCAGCACCAGCACCAGCACCGACAAGCGAAACTTTCGTCGGTGCGAGATATTTAAGCGGGATGTCCGTTAAAATGCATTAACACGTTATTTAGCCAATTGTTGTTGCCTGGTGTTGGTGTTATTTTGTGGCCGATCATTTATTTGATCAGTTTGAAATGGCTGTGAGGAAGGAGGGGCAAAAAGAAGGGCAATGAAATGAAATGAAATGATTTGAGAGTGAGTGAGTGAATGCTGTGCTGCATTGTGGTGGCATGTAAGCGTGTCATTTGAAATCACTCTCAGCGTGTCTGCTGCCGGCTGTGGCAACAATTTTGCAATCAGCATTTGTGTTCGTTTGCCGTTTTGCATATTTTTATTTTTTTTTTTGCAAAATCAATAAGCAATAAATTGAGAAAATTATTTACGACCATAACGTAACGTTGTAAATGGACTTTGTTATTAAATAATGAAAATTATAAAAACAAAACCAAACACGGCCATAAAAACAATAACAGCAACACCATCATCAGCCAGCAGCCAACTGAGCACAACGGCAGTTGGCCCCTGGGTTAAGGAGGGGAAGAAGCACGGCGGTGAGTTGAATCGATGGCTGGACATTATTTGGGCAAGTGTTCGTGTGTGTGTGTGTGTGGTGTAAGAGTAATTGTAGCAAATGGATTCGCATGGAACGGATTTAGCTGTTCGGGTGTACAGATATGAGTATTCACATTAGCCAAGCACTCAGCGACACCCCCTCCCACCCATCGCGGGGTGACATTTATAATGTGTTGCCGGTGTTTGGGGGGGGAAGCCGGTTGGATCAGAGAATGATACCTTTCATCACATATTAAATATCGCAATGGCAACGACGAATTGGGATCAAGAGGGAGGGAGGGAGAGAGAATGATGTTTTGACACGGTTTTTTTTTTATCGTAACTGCTTCAGCTGTTTCCTGTGAATCGGCCTGTGTCTAATTCACAATCACACCTTTCCAGAAATTTCTTTTCTAATTTCTTTATTTACCTGCCTCATCTTGGTTTTCCCGGTAAATACAATTATTACTCCGTCGCAGCTTCCCCCCACCCCCAATACACTGAGCGAAACCGAATAGTTTCCCCTAGCCATAGCACACATGTCTTCTATTTTCTGCCGATGTATTTCCAGTGGACATGCGAAATTTCGCACTAAAACGTCATCTACGATTTATTCGGAATAAAAAGCATTCTCGGCATTTTACGCCTAAATCGTATTCTATTTAAAAGTCAAATATGAGTGTTTTTTTTTTTGTTTATGTCGAATTATACAGAAGTTGTGTCTATGTCAACAAACACAACAGAGAATGTTTTTTTTTTAGTAAATATATTTACACTTGAAGTGTGTGTGTGCGTGTGTGTATCAATACGCTTTCAAGGAATAGCTGATCAATGAATATGCAAATTATATTTTGCACAATCACATTGGTTCAAAGTGAATCTGGTAAATGAACGAATGGGTGAACTTTTCATCTTAATTTGCCGGTGGATGGCGGACGCTAAAGAATTCGAAAAATAAAACTTTACGTCAACTAGAGTTAGTTTGGCTTAAACATGAAAGACGTTAGCTGGCACGTGAAATTTCAAGGCAAAAAGTTTGTCGACCAAACAAAGAACAAAAATACGGGAAAAATGAAAGAAAAAAATGGAAAAACATGGGAAAAATATGGGAAGAAAAATGGACCGCAATGGGATATAAAGGGTGAAAAAAAATTAAAACATTTTTTGGCAACAACAGCTGAAAATTAGTTAGATATGCGACGAAAAAGGGGCCAAAAGGGATTAATAATGGGCCAAAAAAGAGGGAAAAAAAAAATTAAAATAAAAAAAAAAAATAAAATAAAAAAAAAATTAAAATAAAAAAAAAATAAAATAAAAAAAAAATTAAAATAAAGGAAAAAAAATAAAAAAAAAATTAAAATAATTTTTGGCTACAACGGGATAAAAATGTGCCAAAAACGAAAAAGAAAGAAAAAATGCAAAAACAATTTGTTGGCAACACCAGCTGAAAATGGGACGAAAAACGGGCAACAATGGGATAAAAAAATGGGTCAATCGGAAATGAAATAAAAAAAAGCCCAACCAATTCTTTGGCAACTCCAGGTGAACATATTTTACCGATGGGACGAAAAAAGGTTCACAACGGGATTAAAAAGGGGCCAAAAAGGGGGAAAAAATTAAGAAAAAGTGAAAACAATGAAAAGAAATAAACGGAAAAGAAATATAAAAAAACAGGTGAAAATGAGTTAGATATGGGACGAAAAAGGGATTAATAATGGGCCAAACAGAGGAAAAAATAAAAAAAGTAAAAACAATTTTGGGCAACAACAGGTGAAAATGAGCTAGATATCGGACGAAAAAGGGGCCAAACGGCATTAAAAAGGGGCCAAAAAGAGGAAAAAACAGTGAAAACCATTTTTGGCCACAACGGGATAAAAATGTGCCAAAAACGGAAAAGAAAGAAAAAAGGCAAAAACAATTTGTTGGCAACACCAGCTGAAAATGGGACGAAAAACGGGCAACAATGGGATAAAAAAGGGATCAAACGGAAAAGAAATAAAAAAAGGCCCAACCAATTCTTTGGCAACTCTAGGTGAAAATATGTTACCGATGGGACGAAAAAAGGGTCACAACGGGATTAAACAGGGGCCAAAAAGGGGAAAAACTAAAAAAAGTGAAAACTATTTTTGGCAACAACAGGTGAAAATGAGTTAGATATGGGACGAAAAAGGGGCCAAACGGCATTAAAAAGGGGCCAAAAAGAGGAAAAAACAGTGAAAACAATTTTTGACCACAACGAGATAAAAAAGTTCCAAAATCGGAAAAGAAAGAAAAAAATGCAAAAACAATGTGTTGGCAACACCAGCTGAAAATGGGACGAAAAACGGGCAAAAATGGGATAAAAAAAGGGGTCAATCGGAAATGAAATAAAAAAAAGCCCAACCAATTCTTTGGCAACTCCAGGTGAACATATTTTACCGATGGGACGAAAAAAGGGTCACAACGGGATTAAAAAGGGGCAAAAAAGGGGGGGGAAAATGAAGAAAAAGTGAAAACAATGAAAAGAAATAAACGGAAAAGAAATAAAAAAAAAACAGGTGAAAATGAGTTAGATATGGGACTAAAAGGGGGCCAAACAGGATTAAAAAGGGGGGAAAATATAAAAAAAAAATAAAAACTATGAAAAAGCCAAAACGGCAATGAAAAAAGGGAACAAATTATTTTTTGGCAACAACAGGTGAAAATGTGTTAGATATGGGACGAAAAAGGGACACAATGAGATAAAAAAAAGTCCAAAACGGGAAAGAAATAAAAAAGGTTTAAAACTATTTTTTTTGCAACAACAGGTGAAAATGAGTTCGTTATGGGACAACAAAAGGGTCCACAGCGGGATAAAAAAATAAGTCAAAATGGGGGGAAAAATAAAAAAAGGCGAAAATAATTTTTGGAAACAACACGAAAAATGGTCCACGTCGGGATAAAAAAGCGGAAAAATGTTAACACGAATTTTTGACAACAAGTGGATAATAGTACAAAAACGCGACAAAAAAGGGGAAAATAAAAAAAAAGTGAAACAATTTTTTTTGTCAGCAACATGTGGATGTGAGTTATAGAACGGACGATAAAGGGGTCAAAATGTACCAAAAAGTGATAAAGAATGGGACAAAATAAAAAAAAAGTGACACAAATTTTTGACAACAATAGTTAGAGAATGGACGAAAAAGGGGCCACTACGTGATCAAACAGGACAACAACAGTTAGAGAATGGACGAAAAAGGACGACGACGTGACCAAAAAAGGAGGAAAATGGTGGCAAAAAAATTGTTGGCAACAACAGGTGGAAATGAGTTGGAGATGGGACGAAAACAAGGTCGAAACGTACCAAAAGGGAACAAAAAGGGGAAAATAGAAAAAGGCGAAACAAATTGTAGGCAACAACAAATAGAAGAAATTTAGATAAGGGACGAAAAAGGTGCCAAAACGTATTTAACGGGATAAGAAAAATATAAAAGTGGAAACAAATTGTGCAAAACAATTTTAATCGACATGAATGATTACGTTTATTTATTTAGCATTAATTACAATACAAAGTAAATTTATATTCTAATTTGGGTCCAAGAGTAAACCGGATGATTGTGGACATGTGGCCTCTGGTGGGAATCGAAGAATTTCACAATTTTCCCAAATGTGAATATTTTGACAGTGGCCCATTTGGCACCAATCCTTCAGTTGCTTTGCTGTCACCTCCATTTCCGGGCATCAAGCCAAACAAATTTTGTCCCTCAGTTTTCTTGCTTTAACCACGATTTCCGGATATTTCCAGATGCTGCTTTCAGTTAATTTCAAACAATTTGCCAGAATATTTAGTTGGCCATGCAAAAACCGTCTTATTACAATGGGTACTCCCTCTCCGCTTCGCCCCAGAAAGAAAAAAAACATTCTTATTATGATGTATACGCCCTCTCCTCATTTCTCTCCACGCCATAAATATTAAATTCATGTGAAACTATTAAAACATATTTTATAGTTCTGACTTTCACAAGGAGAAACGACGAAATGTAGTGGACCCTTTTTCTGGCACTGGACCACAAATCACAGTCGGAGATGGAGACGGAGATGGAGACCTCGCAGACGCCGGCCGGCATGGTTACAGTTAAGCTGTGGTTTAAATACAGGCGCCTGACTGTTAGTTGGGCGTTTCTAGGTATTAACACCAACACCACCTCCACTGTCGCCGTCGTCGTCGCCGTCATTGTAATTATCTGTTTGTTTTCTGTGGGCTCTGGTGTTTGTTGGTTGAAAGCCCAACAGCAACGACGTCGTCGCCAACGGCACCACCTCAACAGCAAAGCCAAATGCACATGTTCACAGTGATGTTGTTGTTGTTGTTGGCAGCATTCAAACAACTAAAACACACTAAATCGTAATTTTGCTAATTTATGGCAAACAGTAAAATTAAAATATTTCACTTTATTTATTTATTTATTTGTTTGTGGTTGTTGTTGTTGTTGTTGTCATTGTCTCATTTTCACATGACGCCGGTTTTCATAGTTCGCATCGCATCGCAACGTTTCGCCAATGCGCTCCATGAACCTTGTAAATATTTAAGATGAATTATAACCAATTCGCGTGTAATCGAAACAACCGACCACTGGCCAATGGACGGCGTTGCACATCGAGTTCGACATCGAGTTGTAAAACTGTAAATGTTTTACTTTGGTTTTATTTCGCTAAACCGGAGAAGAGACAGAGCCATCGACCGAACCGACTGTGATTGTTGTTGAAATCTACAACCCTCTTTTTTTCATTTACCCGGGTAGGCAGCAGGGAAGAGGCAGAATGTAAAACAAAGAAATAAACTTTGGCTTTAGGTGGTTGGTGGATGAGATCTTTACGATCTGAAGATCCTTACGATCGGAAGATCTTTACGATCTGAAAATCCTTACGATCGGAAGATCCTTCGATTCGGAAGGAAATAAACACCAGAGGTCAGCAACGAATAACTTTTATTAAATAGCACCGGGTTCACTATCGATATTCCAACGATCTCTTAGCCCTTTTGCCCCTACTGGGATCATATGTCCCAGCGAAGGTGCTAATATCATGTGTTACTAAAATCTTCGATGTTAACCTTATAAAATTTAAAAAAAACCTAAAAAAAAGATTTAAAAAACCCCACGGGTGAAAGGGTTAAAATCGTATACGTTGTAAACGGGTTTAACTGTGGAAGGTCAGCGATGTTTGCATAAAGGTAATGAACAAAAAAATAAGTATGAACATGCCGGTTTAAACGGTCGACAAAGCAGCCGTCAGTCCAGAGTTTGTCTAAGGCAGTGGTTCACAAACTATTTTGGCCAATGATCGCGGAACCCTGAATATTTTTTAAAATAACGACTTTTCAAAAGTTACTTAGATATTATATGAAAAAACAATTTCTTTTAATTCCCTTATTTTCAAGTGAAAAAATTATATTAAAATTTTTCAAGTAAAAAAAGTGATTACAAATGTTTTTTTTCAAGTTTTATTAATTATTGTCAAAATTTATCAAACAGTTTCTATTATTTGTTTTTAAGTAAAAAAATTTGATATTTTTTCAAGTGAATTTTTTTTTTAATTTTTGCAACGAAAAAAATTTATTATTTTTTTTATGTGAAAAAAATTTATTATTTTTTTTTTGTGAAAAAAATTTATTAATTTTTTTTTAGTGAAAACAATTCATTAATTTTTTTTTAGTGAAAAAAATTCATTAATTTTTTTTAGTGAAAAAAATTCATTCATTTTTTTTTAGTGAAAAAAATTTCTTAGATTATTTTTAGTAAACATTTTTTTTCAACAAAAAAATTTTATTTTATTTCCCGAATTGGGAATTAATAATTTTTTTTTACTTTTTTCTAGTGAAAAAATGTTATTAATTTTTTTTAAGTGAAAAAATGTTATTAATTTTTTTCAATTGAAAAAATTTCATTAATTTTTTTAAGGTAAAAAAATTGTATTAATTTTTTTAAAGCAAAAAAATATTATTTTTTTTTTAAAGTAAAACAAATTTTATGTTTTTTTACTCAAGTGAAAAATTTTTATTTTTTTTTCAAATAAAAACATTTTATGGATTTTTTCAAGTGAAAATATTTTATGTTTTTTTTTTCAAGTGAAAAAATGTTTTTTTTTTAAGTAAAAACATTTTATAAATTTTTTTCAAGTGAAAAAAATTTATTTTGTTTTTAAGTGACATTTTTTTTATGAATTTTGTATCTGTATCTGTATCAGTATCTGTATCTGTATCTGTATCTGTATCTGTATCTGTATCTGTATCTGTATCTGTATCTGTATCTGTATCTGTATCTGTATCTGTATCTGTATCTGTATCTGTATCTGTATCTGTATCTGTATCTGTATCTGTATCTGTATCTCTATCTGTATCTGTATCTGTATCTGTATCTGTATCTGTATCTGTATCTGTATCTGTATCTGTATCTGTATCTGTATCTGTATCTGTATCTGTATCTGTATCTGTATCTGTATCTGTATCTGTATCTGTATCTGTATCTGTATCTGTATCTGTATCTGTATCTGTATCTGTATCTGTATCTGTATCTGTATCTGTATCTGTATCTGTATCTGTATCTGTATCTGTATCTGTATCTGTATCTGTATCTGTATCTGTATCTGTATCTGTATCTGTATCTGTATCTGTATCTGTATCTGTATCTGTATCTGTATCTGTATCTGTATCTGTATCTGTATCTGTATCTGTATCTGTATCTGTATCTGTATCTGTATCTGTATCTGTATCTGTATCTGTATCTGTATCTGTATCTGTATCTGTATCTGTATCTGTATCTGTATCTGTATCTGTATCTGTATCTGTATCTGTATCTGTATCTGTATCTGTATCTGTATCTGTATCTGTATCTGTATCTGTATCTGTATCTGTATCTGTATCTGTATCTGTATCTGTATCTGTATCTGTATCTGCATCTGTATCTGTCTCCGTATCTGTATCCTATCCTAACCATTTTTTCCCTTTCTCTGAAATCTGAAAATCCATTTTGATTGGATCATAACCCCCCCTGTCCAATTAAAAGTCATGTCATGTCATCGTCATGGCGTTGCCGGCCTGATGACGGCCTCCATAGTCCGAGTATCGATGAAATTACAGCGATGAACTTTGCGTTCGGTCACAATTGGCAATTGGTGACTTAGCCTGAAATACGGTTATTTATGAGCGGTTACAACTACAGAGCATTCTGGAAAACAGTTTAAGATCGAACTGGCCAGAATGCGCCATTCAGCGGATGAGTGGTGGAAATATTCCATATGGCCTGGTCTGGCTGTCGGTTGGATGGAGCTGCCACAACGGCTCAGCGGGTGGCATTAAAATAATAATAAAAGACAACAACAACAACAATGATGGCAACGGCAATCTCCAAAAACAAGCATACATGTAACAGAATCTTGACATGGATATGCCGAGTGAGTGCATCATCATGAGAGTGAGAGCAGCAGCAGACCGACCTGGGACCTGGGACAGAAACATGGACATAGACATGGTTTGTCTGGCTGGCTGGCTCGAATGTCTATTACTTTTTTACGATACGAATTGTACATAGTAAACTCCGACGGAGGATTGTTGCTTGGTCGTCGGCGGAAAATTGCAACGCAGCGACAAAACAGCATCAGCTGCCACTTTAACTGTGTGCTATCACAGCTTTCGATCAAATTGGCTATCAGGTTGCCTCAACAATGAGATATCTACAGATCAGCAGATCGATGGAAGCAAGAGGCTATTTTTCGCTGGCTATCTGTAAGCCAACTCCTCTCTCTCTCTATCTCACTGGTCTAAAAACCGCAGAAGGGCTAAGAGCCCCCCCATAATGAGACTGTGTGCCTGTGTGAGTGCTGACAATGCAGTTTAATAACCGGGTGTAAAACACCACTATTAATACATGACAATTATGAATTGGCAATGGTCACATGGCCATAAGGACTTGGCTGGCCAGCAGCCGTACACTTTCGGTGTATGTCTGAATGTCCAGCTGTTGTAGTCTTTGTTTCATAATGCCAACCCAGGGGTAGGGGGGAACGGGGAGCCCTTTGCATTGGGCGCCCAGCATGAACACATAGCTGGAATGCCTCATTAATTTGTTGTTTATCGCACCTTGTTAAAAACCCATGAATGCGGTTATAAAAAATGTCAATAGGCGAACATTTAATGGCCTCAATTTAATGCCAAGGATATATTTGGTTTGTCTCTGTCTCTCAACGCCATGTTGTTGTTGTTCGTCCGTGTGTGTGCGTGTCTTGTTGCCAAAGAAAACTCCTTTGGAAATGGCGAGAGAAAAAAAACAGAAAGTTGAAAAAGTGACAACTGGATAAATGGAGAACTGCTCAAAGTGTGAGACGAGTCAGACAGTCTGGTGGGCATTTTAAGAAATGACAACGAAGAGTTCGAGATTCAGCTTCATCTTCAGGTTATCTATCATAGAGTGGGTTTCAGGAGGGTGCTTCATAGAGGTGGAAGAGTCTAACCAATTTGGAATTCCATTAGATGATCATCTTCCTTAGGGATACCAACAATTCTCCTTCTCAGTTCGTCTAGAGTCGGACACGATGAGTCCTTATTGGCCTTAGCCCCGTGGGCAGTTGTTTTATGCCAGCTCCTGTGTTGCTGCCTGAAAGTCGTTCCATCCACTCATGGCCAGGCCAATTAGTAGTCAGGTCATGCCCATTGGCGTAGCTGGAAATCAGCTCTGCCGGTTGCGAAATAGTTACAATGCACCAGCAATGGGGGCTGTAACGCCGGTGAAGCTAACGACTGCCGTTGATAGCCTTCAGCGCATAACTGTTGCCTCCTCTTAACCCTGCCAAGGTATCCATGCAATTTCAGTCCGAATTGGTGACTTAGCCTGAAATTGTTTTCGCCCGCCTAAACAAACAAAATTTACCTGCTCGGACGCACTTGGCCGAACTCCTTTTCCCAGGCTATGTCGAAATTAGTCTGGCAAGTTTCTACTACAAATCGGCAAACCACCCCCTCCTTCCAAAAAAAAAAACACACACACACACACCGCGGGTTTGTTCGGCTTTAAATCGTGTTTATTGTTGTTGTTAGTTTTTGCCGCTGAGCAAAACACATGCAACCTGATTGAAACGATTTGTCAAAGCTGGGAGCATGCATGAACATAAACAAAAAAACTCAAGTCGGTTCGTTCCATATCTGATGTCTGACTGCGTATGAGTTGAGCCTACAACACGTTACATGCTTGGTCTGATATCGGCACAATCTTTACAACACGTTGGGGGCTTTTTGTTGTTGTTGTAAATTGTTGTTGTCGTTGTTGTGTGTTACATCCCGACCGACGTCGGCTACATCATGTAAGTATGACGGACCAGAGTGCGGCGAAAATGTAGTAAAAGTTGTGATGGATTTACATCATCAGCTGGGCACAGTGGGGCAAAAAACAATTTGTGTCCGCAAGGTACATACATATTTGAATTTCTGTAAGAAATTTAGAAATTTTCGAAATTTGTAGGAGTTTAATTTTCGCTATAGACAATTTCAATGTCGAAATTTTTTTTTATTTCCCTAGAAAATTTCCATGTCCACATTAATTATTTTTTTAATTCTTCGGAAAATTTCGTTTTCTATTTTCTTGTAGAAAAATTTGAATGTCGAATTTTGTTATTAGAAAATGTCGCTGTAGACATTTTTTTTTTATTTTATAGAAAATTTAGATGTCATTTTTTTGCCAGAAATTCATTTTAATATATTTTTTTAATTTTGTAGAACATTTCGATGTCCATATTTTTTTAATTCTATAGAAGATTTCGATGTCGAATGTTTTTTAAATTCTACAGAAAATTTCTATTTTTTTTGAATTCTACAGAAAATTTCTATTTTTTTTTTAAATTCTACAGAAATTTTTTTTTTTTCATTTTATAGAAAATTTAGATGTCGATTTTTTTTTGCCAGAAATTTATTTTAATATATTTTTTTAATTCTGTGAAAAATTTCGATGTCCATATTTTTTTAATTCTATAGAAGATTTCGATGTCGATTGTTTTTTAAATTCTACAGAAAATTTCTATTTTGTTTTTAATTCTACAGAAAATTTCTATTTTTTTTTAATTCTACAGAAAATTTAAATTTTTTTTTAAATTCTTCAGAAAATTTAATTTTTTTTTTTAATTCTACAAAAAATTTTTTTTTTAATTCTATAATTCTACAGAAATTTTTTATTATTTTTTACTAGTAAGTTGTAATGCGCCTATGGCGCCCGTTAATTTGCTTGAGAAAGTATTTGTTACTTAATTTTAAAAATTTTGTAAAAAATATTTTGAGAAAACTATTTTGTAAAAAAAAATTTCGAAAAAAAATAAAATTTGTGGAAAAAAAATTTTTGCTGAAAAAAAAAATTATTGCTGAAAAAAAAAATTTTTGTTAAAAAAAAAAATTTTGTTGAAAAAAAAAAAATTTTGTGGAAAAAAAAAATTTTTGCTAAAAAAAAAAACTTGGAAAAAAAAAATTTGGAAAAAAAAAAATTTTGACGGAAAATTTCAATGTATACAATTTTTATTAAAAATGTCGATGTATATTTTTTTTTCTTTCTATAGAAAATCTGGGTTTAATTTTTTTTTAATTCTATTTCTATAGAAAATTCCGAATTCGAATTTTTTTTATTTCTTTAGAAAATTTTGATGTCGTCATTTCTTTCTAATTCTATAGAAGATTTTGATTACTTTTTATTTAATTTCCATAGAAAATTTCGATTTCGAATTCGATTTTGATTTTTTTTTATTTAACTTCCATAGAAAATTTCGATTTCGAAATTTTTGTATTTCTCCAGATTTTTTTTTTGTATTTCTCTAGAAAATTTACGGAAAATTTTATAAAATTTTTTATAAAAATGTCGATGTATATTTTTATTTCTTTCTATAGAAAATTTGGGTTTAATTTTTTTTTAATTCTATTTCTATAGAAAATTCCGAATTCGAATTTTTTTTATTTCTTTGGGAAATTTTGATGTCGACATTTTTTTCTAATTCTATAGAAGATTTTGATTCCTATTACTTTTTATTCAATTTCCATAGAAAATTTCGATTTCGAAATTTTTGTATTTCTCTAGATTTTTTTTTTTTATTTCTCTATAAAATTGTTTTTATTTCTAGATTTTTTTTTTTTTTTTATTTTTTACATTTATTTTGGTAGCGATTTTTTTTTATTTCTCTAGAAAATTGTTTTTATTTCTAGAATTTTTTTTTTATTTTTTACATTTTTTTTTATTTCTCTAGAACCTTTCGAAATTATTCATATTATTTATATGAAAATGATGACTCTGTAATTATTTATTCTCTTAAAAAATTCCAAAGTTTTCGGACTCTCTTAACAACCGACTCAAAGAAATAGAAAAACAAAAGCAAATAAATGAAATGTTATCAAAGAAACATCACGTGTATGGCAATTTCAGTTACAACAGCAAACACACACGCTCACTCTCTCCCCCACCCCCCCCTCTCCCTCCATACCACCCTCTCCGGCAACGTCTCCGTCTGGCTTTGCTCAAAATCCTGACGGCAAATAACAAGGTGCCTAAGGATGACAACGATTAGATCGGATGAGTCTGCTGAGCTTCCGAAACACTCACACACACACTCACACACACACCTGCTTATTCACACCTATGCAGTATCGAGTGTGCCACAGAAAACCGACTTAAGGAGCAAGTGGAGCGTAGTATGTGTAGTCTTGACATTTCCTGCTACTGTTGCCGACAATTTGTGTGGAGTTTGGCCAAGGGCCTCGAGCTTAATGTCCCATAGGCGCACACATGCAAATACAGGAAGGCGCTCGTTCTCTCTAATGTTGGTGGTGGCTCTCTTGGTGGCTCTGCATGTGTGAGGAATAGTGCGTGGTGTGTCAGTCAACTAACCCACCAACCACCGTCCGTCCGCATGATTGTGGCCATCGCTACTGATGATGATGATGCTCATCATTATCGCATTTGCCCGTATAATCTTTTGACTACTGACCAACAAACAGGCTCCAGAAATCGCCAATAAGGAGAACAGCAACAACAACAACATGGCTCCCCAAAAAAAAGCCACGAGTACGGGTACGAGTACACACAAGACTTGGCCAGTGTGGCACAAAAAAAAAACTGAACTCATGCGAGTGCTTGACTGCAAGTTTCCCATTGTGTTGTATTGTCCATGGCAACGTCATCATCGGCATCCGCATGGCTGGTGTTGGCCGTTAGTCATATTAAATCGGTTTCTTCGGGGGGCAGCTTTGCTGTTGGGTTGCCTTTGGTCTGTTGTTGTTGTTGTTATTGTGATTATTTCTCATTTGTATCCAGTATCATCGTATGTGTGCCGAGGGATATCTATCTTCTATCTGCGGCTGCAGCCATAGTTTGTTGTTGTTGTGACCAACCGACCGACCGACCAAGCGGTTTGTGGTGTTGGTGTCTGAGTGCTCCGAGTGAGTGGCCGCTGGCCGTGTTACCTTTTCGCAGTTTATATTTTGTGGTTAAAATTCTTCCAGAGCACGCCAGATGGATGGCAAAAATAACAACAAACATCACACACGCACACACGCACACACACACACCCACATGGTCACCAGCAAATGCTCAGTTGCAAATGTAAAGAGCGAGTCGAGTAGTAGAGCGTGCGACAACGACCATGAGGACGATAGCGACAACGTCGACGTTTGCGGTTGCGGTTGCATGAGAAACCCAACTGGGGGTTCACTTGCCAAACTCACTCAGGCTGTGGCACACACGACGGCACAGTGGTTCAAAAAAGCAAGGGGATTCGCTGAGCTGATTGTGATAAAAATCTACAGGGTTGGCTTACACTTTATTTATCGGAAATTTTTTTCAGTACCATTCGGCTTCAGTTCTCTTGTGTAATTCGCTCATAAGCAGACAAAATGCTCAGTTCCTTAGGTGTCCGCTTATGAGAGAGAACACTGTAATTACTAATTGAGTTGACATTTTTTTAGATTATATTCAGTTTTTCAGTACTTATAATTGATTACAATTACAAATAATCTAAAAGTAATCAGCATTACTTGCGATTACTAAAGAATAATCAAAAAGAATCAATTTGCATCACCATATTTGTTAATAATCAGGATTACTTGCGATTACCGTAAATAATCAAAAAGAATCAAAAGTAATCAGAAAATAATCCGACTACTTTCAGAGATTACTTTTGATTCTTTCTGATTATTTAAAGTAATCGGAAGTAATCCTGATAAGTAATGATTACCAATCGTAATAATTAAATTTTTTAACGATTATATTCAGTTTTTCAGGACTTATCATTGATTACAATTACAAATAATCTAAAAGTAATTGGGATTACTTGCGATTACTAAATAATAATCAAAAAGAATCAATTCGCATCACAATATTTTTTTAATGACAGTAATCAGGACTACTTCCGATTACCGTAAATAATCAAAAAGAATCAAAAGTAATCAGAAAATAATACGACTACTTTCAGAGATTACTTTTGATTCTTTCTGATTATTTAAAGTAATCGTGATTACTTTTGATTCTTTCTGATTATTTAATGTAATCGAAGGTAATCCTGATTACTTGCGATTACCCTAAATAATCAAAAAGAATCAAAAGTGATCAGAAAATAATCCGAGCTTACTTTTGATTCTTTCTGATTATTTAAAGTAATCGAAGGTTATCCTGATTACGGTCATTAGAAAATGGCAAACCAAACTGAGCATAAATCAAGTGACAGCTGTCAAAAAGACCAACTCCGACAAAAGTGTGGCCACACGTCCCAAAAAAAAAAAAAACACCCGTTGTTATGTCCTTAGTAGTTGATGGTGGCGGCAAATTTCTTCTGCCAGATCCTTCAAGGACCGCTAGCCCAGTGAACACAATTTCGGTAAGCACATACAACCGTTTGCCAAACACTGTGCCCCCGGTTGTATACGAATATGCCGATGAAAACGGAAAGCGAAAAAAAGTCCTACGACAGCCAAGCAAAGGCCCAATTCTGCCTGGGCTGTTCGGTGGAGCAGCCAGGCTTTAACGCTGACGTTGACGTCGCTTCAGTGGAAACGACTGGCTGGCTGGCTGGTTGGCCACAGCTCGGAGTATAATGCTGGAGAGTGCTCTCGACGACATCACTGCTGTGATGTCGTTCGTACATTCGGTTTGACATTCCGAGTTTTCCCTGTACGCTGTCGTGCCGTCTGTGTACAACAGCACTTTACGACGCTGCACCATGTTGGTGGGGGCCACACGTTCCGTTTCGTGTTTGCAATGCCTCAGTTACGTATCGCCTTTGGTTGGGTTCACAACACTCAACTCAGCCAAGACTCGCGTAGGGAATTTCTCTGATTTGGTTTTTGTTTTCCGTTTGTTTCTGAAACGACGTTTGAGCGACGACGAGAAATTAAACGTCTTTGGTAGCGTAAACGAGCGAGCGAACGAACGAACGAATCTGTGTTTTATTGCTTCTTTTTCTTCCTTTTTGTTGGGTGCTTTTCCGTTTTTTTTTTGGTTTTTTTTTGTTTCTATTTTCGGTTAATTGCAAAAAGTTCATTCATTATATAACACAACACAACACAACACCTCAAGTGCTTTCAGCCTTCTTCCGACGGGGCAAACGGACAACAAACGTTCAGTTGTTTTTTTTTGTTGTTTGTGGGTCCTTTTCAAAAGTCGAATAAAACACTGAGCCAGCCGACACCAGCCTCAATTGGGGGCAACAAAAAAAATAGTAACCAAAAGTGGAAATATTTCAATAGAAAGTGTTACAAGTCAAAAGAAGTTTTAAAGTTTAAAACAAATTGTGCAAAAGTTTAAAACGTGTATGGCAAAAAGTGTAAAATGTAAAATTTGTGAGTTTTGTTAACATGGCGAAGAGGGGGAAAAAGGGCCAAGCGGAGCGGAAGGAGAAGAAAAAAAAACTACAGTGACACACACAGGTCTTGAGCGGAATTCGAGCAACCCCAACGTTTATAGTTAGTTACCCCCATAGGCCATGCCACTCGGCTCAACGGTTCTCTTCTCTGCCTAGTTTCCGTTCATCACTGCGGAAAAGTCTCTTTTCGCCAATGCTCCCTTGATGGTGATACTCTCGCTCTCTCTCTCTCTCGCTTTTCTTCTGTGCTGTGTGGGGCACCTGTCATTGTGGTTGGCCGTTTGACAGCAAGCACATGGTTAGACAATCACTCTCTCTCCCCGCTCTTTGACTATGTGAGTATAAAAGCTAAAGGAGTGCATCTCTTAAGAGAGCCGACTCATGGTGATTGCTCACTCTCTCACTCTCTCTCTCTCTGTGTTGTATAGAATTGTCATATTTTTCTGACACTTGTGACATTCGTGACACACAAATCAATTATTACGTGAATTTTTCCTTAGCTCAAAAAAAATAGGAAAAAAAAACCTCAGCGATACACGCGATAAAGCACGTCTTGAAATAGCGAGAGAAAATAAGAACAATAAGAAAAATGTGAAAATCGAAATAAATGTAGCACTTCCTGGTTCAATGGAAATGGCAAATTTCTAGAATTCGCCAAATAAAAAAAAAAAGAAAAACGAAAAACCGAAACAAAAACGACAGGTTGTGAATTTTCCGCAAAGCCAAGTACGAATTGGGGCACACGGGAAGTTAACGTTCAGTTATCGAAATGTCAGCAACGTGTTGTAAGGCCAGACGGACTAGTGAGGAAGGATGGAAGCCTTAAATAATCGTGAGCACATTTCAAGAGGTCAGTTTTCACCTCAAACAAATAAAATCCTTTTAAGTGAATTAAAAATACATTTAAATCTTTTCAAAAACCCCTTATTTTCACTACGACCCTTTGAACTCTTTTGCTAGAGTGGTGACCATTCGTTTTTTGTTTTTTTTTTTTGGGTGACTCCTTGCCGAACAGACCAGACGAGACCAGTCAGTCAGTCACCCTTTTGAGCACCACACCGACCACACCACTTTTTTTTCCTGCCGATGCTTTTTCTTTATTTTCTGTATGTGTATGTGTGTGTGAGTGGTGCTTCATCCACTCTTGCACTTTTGGCTGGCAATCGATTTTATTTCCGGCATTTTCACGTGTTTTTTTCTTTTAAGGGTGATGGGTTGAGGGTTTCCTATCCTCAACTGACCTGCAGTGTTCAGACATTCGTGTTCTCCTACGTTACAGAAAAATCATACGGTCATTAAAAAACAAAACAACAACAACAAAACAAAAAACCTTATTGATTACACGCTTAACCAAAAAACAGAAGAGAAAAGGCCAATCAACCTGAGTTTTCATTTCCATGGCTGGCCCCTTTGGTCTAGCCTGCCAGTAGATCTAAGCTGATTAGTCTTACTGACTGCGGTCAGCCGACGAACGACGGAGGGGTGGTGACCATTAAAAGCGTTTACAATTAAATTAATTTCGGCTTTTAAGTCTTCCCTTTTACTTTCGGGTTAATGTTGTTGTTGCTGCTGTTATGGCCAACGTTGACAGTTTGACCTATCGACCGAATTGCGTGTACGCCAGTCTAACGCTTGAAAAGTGTCCAAAAAAACAAAAAAAAAATAGGAAAACCACTAACAATAAAAATAAAAACAAGGAAAAAGAAAATCGAAATAAAAAAACGACACCACAAAGGGAAAACGTTTTTCTTTTTGTTAAGTACAAAAAAAAAACCACTACAGTGACAAACAAAAGTAAGTGTATGCTGGAGGAGATGATGTTGTTCTCAGTGACCCACAATTGCCCCCAATACCCCCTTTGAGTTACAAAGGGCCATAAGTTTGGCTGGGGTCAAAAGAATTCCTAGATTTTATTGACAAATTCTGGCGTTTTTTTTTTCATTTGAGAAAATCATTACGCAATTAAGTGATGCGAACAACCTCTTCGGCGGGGATGAATGAATCGCCATCGCCAACAAACTGAAACTCCTGGAAACCGTAGAGTGTCTCCATGGTATTTAGCAAACTTTCCTTTTCCAAAATAGTCCCCGATTGACTTCTGATCAGGTTTGCAAATAGTTTCTTTTATTTTGACAACACAACATCTATTTGGGGTCTGGCAGCACTGCAAGGAAATTCAGTAACCCTCTTTTTGTCAACATTGTGACTGATGGTGCATGGCGAAAAGACGGACTCGCCATAGTATTTACCAGGACCAGGAGAAGTCCAGCCATAATTGCTCTCTCACTATTATCCACCTGTTGTTGACAACATTTTGTTTTACACATTTTTGTTTAGCCCCATTTTTGGCCATTTTCTCCTTTTTTCTATTCCGTCGTGACCCTTCTTGGACTTTTGTATTTAACCTATTTTCCCATTTTGTAAATTTTTTTATTATCCCGTTTTGGTACGCTTGGTCCTATTTTCGTCCCATCTCTAACTGATTTCCACTTCTAGTTGTCAAACATTTTTTCACCCCATATTTTTTATTTTTCCCATATTGTACCTTTTTTTACTCGTTTTGTCCCATTTTCCGTCCCTTCCGTAACTAGTATCCACTTTTTGTTGCCAACAATTTGTTTCACTTCTTTTATTTTGTTACTTTTTTATCTCGTTTTGGCAAGATTTTGCTTCCTTTTTCGTCCCATCTCTAACTTTTCCCCAACTGCTCTTGTCAAAGAAATGTTTCAACCATTTTTATTTGCCCCCCATTTTTGGCCTTTTTTATCCCGTTTTTGTACGTTTTTGGCCCAATTTTCGTACCATTTCTAACTCATTTCCACTTCTTGTTGCCAAACATTTCTTCACCCCATTTTTTATTTTCTTCCCTTTTTGTACCTTTATTTATTTTATTTTATTTTATTTTATTTTATTTTATTTTATTTTATTTTATTTTATTTTATTTTATTTTATTTTATTTTATTTTATTTTATTTTATTTTATTTTATTTTATTTTATTTTATTTTATTTTATTTTATTTTATTTTATTTTATTTTATTTTATTTTATTTTATTTTATTTTATTTTATTTTATTTTATTTTATTTTATTTTATTTTATTTTATTTTATTTTATTTTATTTTATTTTATTTTATTTTATTTTATTTTATTTTATTTTATTTTATTTTATTTTATTTTATTTTATTTTATTTTATTTTATTTTATTTTATTTTATTTTATTTTATTTTATTTTATTTTATTTTATTTTATTTTATTTTATTTTATTTTATTTTATTTTATTTTATTTTATTTTATTTTATTTTATTTTATTTTATTTTATTTTATTTTATTTTATTTTATTTTATTTTATTTTATTTTATTTTATTTTATTTTATTTTATTTTATTTTATTTTATTTTATTTTATTTTATTTTATTTTATTTTATTTTATTTTATTTTATTTTATTTAATTACAATACAAAGTAAATTTATATTCTAATTTTGGGTCCAAGGATAAACCGAGTGACAAAGACTATTTGGCTTGATTTTTTGCAGCGACAGACCAAAGCCTCTGGTGGGAATCGAACCCACAACCCCCACGCTGATAGGCAAGCACGCTACCAACTCGCCTACCGGGCCGCTTTTTTTGTACCTTTTTTATCCCGTTTTAGCCATTTTTTTCGTCCCTTCCGTAACTAGTATCCACTTGTAGTTGCCAAAAAAATTGTTTCACTTCTTTTATTTTTTCCCTTTTTGTTACTTTTTTTATCCCGTTTTGGTGCGTTTTTGGCCACCTTTTTCGTCCCATCTCTAATTCTTTTCCCCCGGCTGTTGTCAAGAAAATATTTCACAAATTTTTATTTTTCCCCATTTTTGTTAATTTTTTATCCCGTTTTGGTACGTTTTGGCCACCTTTTTCGTCCCATCTCTAACTTTTTTCCAACTGTTGTTGTCAAAGAAATGTTTAAACCACTTTTTTATTTTCCCCCATTTTTGGCCTTTTTATCCCGTTTTTGTACGTTTTTGGCCCAATTTTCGTACCATTTCTAACTCATTTCCACTTCTTGTTGCCAAACATTTCTTCACCCCACTTTTTTTATTTTCCCCATTTTGTACCTTTTGTTTTTTCCCGTTTGGCCCCTTTTTTCGTCCCTTCCGTAACTAGTCTCCACTTGTTGTTGCCAACAATTTTTTTTACCATTGTGTTAATTTTCTATCCCGTTTTGGCCACCTTTTTCGTCCCATCTCTAACTCATTTCCCCCTGCTGTTGTCAAGAAAATATTTCACACATTTTTATTTTTCCCCATTTTTTATCCCGTTTTGGTACGTTTATGGCACCTTTTTCGTCCCATCTGTCACTCATTTCCACATATTGTAGCAAACAATTTGTTTGTCCCGGTATTATCCGATATATGGAATCCCATCTCTATAAATACTACAAGTCTGTGTACCAAACAAGGACTTCAGTTGTCCATAGGCCCCCTGAAGACTTAATCCGGCCCTGATTACTAGCAAGTCGATCCACATATTCACCGCTGTGAACTTAAACTTGGCGGGCGAGAAATACAAATTTTTAAAATTTTTTTTTTTTTTGTTGTAAATTTCACCAATTTTGTCTGTCACTGTAGTTATTCTCTATGTGCGTATAAAAGTGCTGTGTTAGTCTGGTAACACACGTAGTCGGTCTACCCCGTCTATGGCTGGCCAATGTCCATAGAAAGACCAAAAAAAAAATAAAAGCTGATGATGACCCATATTTCTCCACCACCCTCAACCTAGTCACACCTTCTCGTTCGTCCACGCCACCCGGCACACATACATGCAAATGGAGTAGAAACAACAAAAATAAAACGAAACAAATTTAATCGTGCTGTAATAAGTCCATTAAATTATTTTGCTTTGTGAGCCATCAACAAAACGAAAAAGAAAATAATAAAAAAAAAAATACAAAACAAAGTTTGAACGAAGTTAGAAAAAATGAGAAAAATACAAAACAACCACAACAAATAAAATAAAATAAAAAAAGTAAAACACGGAAAAAATACAAAAAAAAAAAAAATTTAAGAAAGCAGCAAAGTCAGTGTGGAACTACAAACACCGAAATACTAAACTATGGTAAGGAAGCTTGGAGTGAGCAGGGAGTTTAAAGGCAACTGAAATCCAAAATGACTTAACAACCAACATTTTCATAACTTCACAGGAGAAGAAGCCAAATACAGGGGTCAAATCGAAATACCCTTCACGTTACATCGTCTGGCAATTCGCCTGTGAAATTGTTAATTTTGTATTTGTATTGAAGTGTACGATAGATTTTTTTTTTTTGGAAGTTTGGTCATTTTGGGTTTCAGCTGACGATATGTGTTCCCAGTTGAAACATAGCCAGTCAAGGGAGGTTTGCCAAAGGCCATCCATCAATGTGTCTGAACTTTCCGGGTCGTGCAATGTGAGACTAGAAACGGATTCTACCCTCAACCTCATAATCCGCACTTCATTTTCATTTAAACTTAATTTTCTTTGGCAAATTGCTGACTTGTCTCGGATTTTTTTGCTTTATTTACAGAGTCTCATCTGTTTGACAGGAGCTGCCAGAAAATATTGAAAACAAAACAAGAGAAATTAAAAAAAAAAAAAATGCAAACGCAAATGCAAAATCGTAACCAACACCAACAATAACAACCGCAACAGAGGTCCACAATCATAACCGCACTGTACGCTCGACGGCCGAATGCAGCTGTAAAGTCGCTGTCGTCGCCGCAGTTGTAGTCGCTGTCGTCGTCGTAGTTGTCGCTGTCATTGTCGTCGGTATCGGTTCGGAATCGGAAAATATCGAATTTTATTTTAAATGTTGTTGTCTGCTGGTATCCATTGCAAACCGTAGCCGAATGCGAATCCAAATTACATGCAAAATAAATGGGTACAATGAGGCCAAATAAATACGATGTAAGTATCATTGAAAACCTAAAGTAACCTAAAATACACACACACGCACACACACACACACTCTGTTACGCACACATTTCCCCACATAGACAATATCGTCATCGTCATCATCATCATCACACTGCAGTGTGGCCCGAGTCTAACTGTGTAGTTTGTGTATGTATGTGTAGTTTTGTATTTTTTTTTGTAGGTCGACCCCACAAAGTCTGAAGACGTGTAGTTCTTCCGTTTCCTTTCGTTTCCTTTTGAGCACACACACACGCACTCAGACTCACAGAAACAGAAACAACAACATCAACGTCAGCCACCGACCACATCCTTCGGTTAATGGCAACAGAAAAAAAAAAAAAGAAAGAGAAAGGATAGGAAGGATATGAAATGTTTCCGCCATACGATACCTTTTGTAGCCACTGCAGTAATGCGTACAACTGAATCATGCCCATGTGGCCCAGATGATGATAGTTTTGTATCCTTTTTCGGGATCTGCACCGTAGATCTCATGCACTGGCTTCAATGTTGGATCGTTGAAAAAGAGTCTATTTAATTTTTGGTTATTTCTATTATGAAGCTGATTGCGCAACACATTGGTCACAGAACAGAAACCGCCACCAATCAAAAATAGAATCAATGCAGCTGCTTCAAACTGTGTCAATAGTATTCGTTCAACATGGCTGGTTTCAAAAATAGTTTTAAATTTCATCTACGATGTCATCATTACACTTCTTTTTCATACCAAATCTAATAACAGAAAAAACAATATTAAATTCCATTTATTTTTGAGAGAAGTGTAACAACAACTGCTCGCTTTCAGCAGCTACACCAATTGCACAGGGTGACTCAGATAGCTGGAACGCTGACAGTACCATGGAGGGCGAAAAACTGCCTCTCTAACATATTGACCCACGAATATTTTGCAGGCAACATATATATCTTTGGAGCAGTTGCCAAACTTAAAATGTTTAGGCTAGCAGAAATCTTCCCGAACATATATGTATTGGCATGCAAACATGTATTCAACTTTTGCGTGACTGACTGACTGACACATCACTGTCCTGACCAAACGACTGAAATTTGGGAAGTATGTAGTCCTCGCCGCCTATACATCCACTAAGAAGGGATTTTTTGAAAGGAAAGGATTGTAAGGGGATACAAATGGGGCAAAACGGGAAAATGTTTCGCCAAAACCCTTCGAAATATGCAAAAATACAACAAATCAAATATCGTGATTTTTGTTGGATTGTACGATTGGCAACAACAGGTAAAAGATGAGTTAGAGGTGCGACATTTTGCGTACCAAAACGGGATAAAAAAGGGACACAAAGGGGTCAATTAATAAAATAGAAACAAATTGTTGGTAACAACAGGTGGAAATGAGTTAGTTATGGGACAAAAAATGGGACCAAATCGTACCACAACGGGATAAAAAGGATCAAAATAAAAAAGGTGAAAGACTTTTTTTTGGTAAATTTTTCCGGAAGTGATGAAAAAGGGCTCAATAACGTTCCAAAACGGGATACAAAATGGACAAAAAGTGGAAAAAGTCAAAAAATGGTAAATCAAATTTTTGTCAATAACAGGTGGAACTAAGTTAAAGATTGTACGAAAAAGGAGCCAAAACTTACCAAAACGTGATAAAAAAGGGACAAAAAAATGTTAAAAATATAAACGTGTGAAAACATTGTGGGCAACAGCGGTCAAAACGTACCAAAACGGGATAAAAGGAAGGGGGGTTGTTCTAATAAAAAAAAATTAAACACATTTTTGGGAACAACAGGCGGAAATGAGTTGGAGATGGGAGGAAAAGGGCCCTAAATGTACCAATACGGGATAAAAAGGTACAAAAAGTGGGGAAAAAAATCTGAAAATGGTAAATCAAATTTTTGCCATCAACAGGTGGAAATGAGTTAGAGATTAGACGAAAAACAAAAAATAATAAAAAAAAAAAAATGTGAAACAAAGGTGAATGATGAAATATGATGAAAAAAGGCCCAAAACGGGATAAACAGTGGAAAAAAAAGGAGGAAATGAGTTAGAGATTGGACGAATAAGGGGCCAAAACGTCCCAATAAGGGGGAAAAAAGAACATAAAGGGAAAAAATAAAAAAAGTAAGATGAAACAATTTTTTGGCAACAACAGGTGGAAATCAGCTAGAGATGGGACAAACAAATGGTCCAACACGTACCTAAACGGTATAAAAAAGGGACAAAAATGGGGAACAATAAAAACGTGTGAACACATTTTTGGCCACAGCGGTGGATAACAGTTAGAGAAGGGACAAAAAATGTGGCCAAAAAGTACCAAAACGGGATAAAAAGTAACCAAAGGGAGGAAAAAATACAAAAAAAAGTTAAACAAATTTTTGGGAACAACAGGTGGAAATGAGTTAGAGATGGGACGAAAAGGGTCCAAAATGTACCAATACGGGATGAAAAAGGTACAAAAACTGGGAAAAAAGATACAAAAATGGTAAATTAAATTTTTGCCAACAACAGGTGGAAATGAGTCCAAAACGGGATAAAAAAAGGTACAAAAAGTGGCAAAAAACAAAAATGTGTAAAAAAAGTCAAATATACACAGAAAAAACATATTTTTGAAATCAATTACGAAGTTTGTATGGAATTCGTCAATTCAATTACTTTTTTAATTGGTTTTCTTCCAAAGTTGTGAATTCAATTACTCAAATTTTAAATAAGTAATTGAATTTTTTACTATTTTTTAAATTGATTTCGCCAAGAATTTCTAAGATCAATTACAACATTAATTGATTTCCAAGCTTAATTTCAATGACGACAGTAATTGAAAATTTTTGGCCCGTATTTTTTTCTGTGTACATAGAAATGAAAAATAATCACAAAAAGTCGCGAAGTAGAAGATACACGGCAACAGCAGTTGAAATTGTGTGGGGATAACAAATTAGCGAAAAATTACGAAGTGGCAAAAATATTTCACATGAGGAGCGAGAACTGGAAGAAGGAGCCAAGACAGGTAAAATATAAAAAGTTATGGGGCCACAAAGGTTCGAAAAGCGCCAAAAGGTGGGGGAAACCAAACAGCTTTTAAAGGTTTTTTTTTTGTTTGTTCAGAAAAACAGTAAGTTCCGGTCAGTGGGTATACGAATTATATTGTGCAGAGCTCACTGATTTCAGACGACCCTTCCCTCCGTTTATAGAATGGTAAGAAGAAACAAGGGTATCAGAACTTAAATTGATCAGTGATTTGAGGGAACACTCTTCCCTGATTCCTTCTGTTCCCTCCTTCCTTGTGTTCCGTCCTTCCTTCTGTTCCCCCCCTTCGATCTGTTCCCTCCTTCGTTCTGTTCCCTCCGTCCTCCTTCGGTTCCCTCCTATTCCCTTCTTTCTTCTGTACCACAACTAACCCCAAAGTATTGGACGTATTATATATGTTTCACTGATCCCTAGTCAAGGTCCTTTTGGCACAACTCCAGTCCTTCCCAACCGACTTCCGTTGATGTTGAAGTTTAAGGCCACCCAACAAACTTTTTTGCCTCAAGCATCACCTCAAGCCATGGTGACATATTTTTCGTTTTCATATGACAAATTTTGCTCAGTGTGTTTATATTTCCCCCCCTTATGTACTTATACGATTTAGTATATACACACATATGTCTATATAGACAGGCATGTATACATACATATGTGTGTGTGTGTGTGTGTGTGCATACATTTGTTTGTATTTATTATCTTAAAGAAAACTGATGCCTTTCATGGGAAAATAAACTATGAAATACTAAACAGGCGGCATCAGCAGCAACAACAAAAAAAAAAGCATAGAAAATAATGGGGTTCAATACACTTTGCAATGCAAACATTGGCATTTGTTATTGTTGTTGCTGTTGTTTTGCCTTTTTTTTTTGTTTCCTCTTCTTGATTTTCTTATCCATAAAAATCGGCAAAAGGGTTGGTTGCCACGAATGGTCGCTTGGACTGCACAGCCCCCCCGACCTCCACTGAAGTGTGTTTGTATTTCAACTATTCGGCGGGGGGGGGGGTGTCGAAGGAGGTACTTGCATAAGTATGTTTACTGCCTTTCGGCTGGACGGGGCTGCATTCAACTCATTGTGGGGGAAATCGTCCAAGAAAGAACATTAGAAATTGTGCTAATACAAATTGAAGGACGTTCGCAGTAAAGGTACGCAGGGGGGGGGGGGGGTGGGGTGGGTTCGGGTTTGTTTGTTATTTCAGTCGTAATTAATGAACTGACATTAACTTTATCTTATTGTTTGGTGTGCGCGAGGGTGAAGGAAGGAAACAAAACAAAAACACACCATTATTGCAAGTCATTACTTAACAAGTTTACGTTTATGCGACTAGGGTGGATACGAGTACACCTTAGTCTTTTAAGAGCGAAAAAATACTAGGAAATCATCCTAGAGTGTACACCAGTTAATTGGTTGGCTAACAAGGACCGAAACTATTAAGCGAACGTTGGCAGTATTTTCTGGCGTACCCCACATCATTAGGGCAATAGGTAGAATTACAAAACAAAAATAAAAAAATTTTTAAAAAAAAAAAAAAACAATTTCTGCAACAAAAAGCCATTGCAAATGGGCAATATTTCCTATCAACCCCAAAGCTGTGTGAAAAGAAATACTTGATCTCTGGCTGTACACCAAGCACACCTATGGCCATATGGGCAGCAAATGAAAAGCCACAAAAAATAATTTTCTCTGAAATAAACAATGAGATTCCTGTAAAAATAAATAATAGTATGAAAAATCCCTGCGGATGTTTGTACATTTCAAATTGCGAGGAGTTCTTCATTATGATATAGTCCCCCAAATGAAACAAAGACCAAAAGGGCGATATGGAATAACACCCAAATAAAATAAAACCGAAACGAAACGAAAAACGAAATAATCCCCAATGAAATAAAGTTCAAAAAATGAAATAAAATCCCAAAAAGAAAAACAGTGAAATAACGCCCAAATTTATTGAAATAGTCCACGAATAAAAAATTAATTAAAAAGCCCCCCGGTAGCCAAGTTGGTAGCGTAGGGGTTGTAGGTTCGATTCGCACCAGATGCTGTGGTCTGTCGCTGCAAAAATCTAGCCATATGGTTTACTCTTGGACCCAAACAATTAGAACATAAATTTATAAATAATAAAAATAAAAAATAAAAAATTAAAAATTAAAAATTAAAAATTAAAAATTAAAAATTAAAAATTAAAAATTAAAAATTAAAAATTAAAAATTAATTAATTAATTAATTAATTAATTAATTAAAAATTAATAAAAAATAAAAATAAAAAATAAAAAGAAAGTGAAAATAAAAATAAAAATAAAAAATAAATGTAAAAATAAAAATCTATCCATATGGTCCCAAAATTAGAATATTAATTTAATTTGTATTGTAATAGAATAAAAAAAGAAAGGAAAAGAATTTTTTCGCTATTTTTTTTTTGATTATTTCATTGTTTCTATGAAAAATTTCCCCTTACAAAATATTTTTTTTTCCCAAAAATATTTGAAAAATTTCCCTAAAAGGCCAACATGAAATTTTTGAATAAAAATAAATCCGGAGTGGCTTAATCGGCCCGACCCCCATTAAAAGCTTTCACTATTCCCAGTTGATTTGAGAGATTTCACAAACACCAATTGAGATAAACAGCGCAGCCCTCTTGGAAAAAATTAGGGAACTTTTCTGCGTTAAATTTTGGATTATTGTTCCAATTTTTTTTTTGGAACTTATATATAAGTAATTTTTGTTTTTAAGAAACATTTTTTTTGTCTTTTTTTTATAAGAATTTTTTTAAAGCTTTTTTTGATAAAAAAAATTTCTTTTTTAAGAAAAACATTTTTTATAAGCAATTTTTATTTGTTATGAAATTTTTTTTTAAGGAATTTTTTTTTTAAGAACAGTTTTTTTAAACGCATTTTTATTTTTTAAGAAAAATTTTTTTTGGGAATTTTTATTTTTCAAGAAAATTTTTTTTTAAGTAATTTTTATTTTTTAAGAACAGTTTTTTAAAACGAGATTTATTTTTTAAGAAATTTTTTTTTTAACTAATTTTTATTTTTTAAGAACAATTTTTTAACGAGTTTTTATTTTTTAAGAAAATTTTTTTTTGGGAATTTTTATTTTTTAAGAAACATGTTTTTAAATTAATTTTTATGTTTTAAGAACAGTTTTTTAACGAGTTTTATTTTTTTAAGAAAAATCTTTTTTATGTAATTTTTATTTTTTAAGAACAGTTTTATGAACTAGTTTTTATTTTTTAAAAAAAATTTTTTTTTTAAGAATATTTTTTTTTAATTAATTTTTATTTTTTAAGAACAGTTTTTATTTTTTAAGAAAATTTTTATTTTAAGGAATTTTTATTTTTTAGGAGCAATTTTTTTTAACGAATTTTTATTTTTTAAGAAAAATTTTTTTTGCAAGAAAAATAAATAATAAAAAAATGTTTACAATTCCAAACTTTCCAAGTTACGGACCCCAAAAGTCTGAAGATATAATTAGCCCAAACTCCTTTATGTTATATCTCCAAACCATTTACCCATTCGAAGGCGACATCAAATTAAAAAATAAAATAAAAATTATAAAAAATCATTTAAAATGTTCTTAAAATCGAAGGTGTTCTATGTGATGGAAATTTGAGACGAATCGGAGCAATGTCGGCTAAGTAAACTTCAGCCCAAAATATTAAGAGTATCTAAAAATTATGAAAAAAAAATTTCTTGGGATATTTTTCATAACGAAAAATGTCGCAATGTTGTATGGGATTTTTTGGGCCATCTTTGGTGTTGTTGTGAATTTTAAATTTGGGGAAGTTTTCGTAGGGCCGGCCAGCACAGTTTTCTTTGGAGAATGTTTAATTTATATATTTTGTTTGCAATTGTTTTTCTTTTTTTATTTCATTTTACTTTCCTTCATTTAATTTTTTTTTTTTTTTGAAGGTACTCCATTTGGGTTTATTTGATTTTTCCTTTAGGCTTTATGTCATATCGCTGTCGCCTGGCCGACGTTAACGACATCTGCTGGTGCTGGAGTTGATTGCACGTCTAGGTCTACGGAAAGGAGGGCGGCGGTGCTATTCTTCCTGCATTTTGATGATTAGTTAATCTAGGGCATTATATTTTACCAGTCTGGACGCACAGTTACGCAAAGTCATGCAAATATTTCACATCTACTTAATTTTTCATTTTTTTTGTGATTAGTGGCAGTTCGATTTTGGCCAACCCGTTGTTGAAACTCACATACTTTGTATAGTTTACGATTGTGGCTTAAATTATTTAGTTTGCCTGATTCTCACAATTATGGACGTAATTATTCACGTTCGTTTGCCCAATGAGATTAATTGAACATGTCATTAGCGAGAAGTATCGATTTATATTAATGTGTTGTCAACGGCTCGGAGAGGTTGTTTGGTGTTGTTGTCGACGTCGTCCTCGTTGTTGTTAATGTTGTGGTTGTTAGTTGTCGAAGTGTGTGTTTTTTGTTAACCCAGTCTATTATTAATGACTATAAAATTGCTGGCAGTCATTATTAGACTGAAATCAAGATTTATGGCCATGATTAGCCTAAATTCGAAACAAAAAATGAAATCCAAATCCAAAACAAAGAAACAAATAAAATGTAATAAATTTGGGAAATCCTTTAATTATTTTAAATAACTTGTCAAAGTCTGGTTAAGTTTCTGTAACAGAAAACATTTTCACACATTTCTCTTAACACCTTCGAGGCCAGAAAGAAAAAAAAACACCTTTGCCACACTAATAACATATTCTCAATATATGCCCTCAGTCAAGGTGTTAACAAGGGTTTATAAAGCTGTTATAAATTATATTGAATTTAGAAACTTTTAATGAGGTCAAAGTCAAGAATTTTGATGAAATTTATTGAACATTAAATTGCTGTTATAACGTTTTATGAATGCGGGGGGAAATCCATTGTCATGTCAGCGGAGCTAACTACTTCCCAGTTCGTAAGAACACAGTAGTGGGTCTACACTGGTTGGCTGGCATTGGCGCGGGCACTCTTCAAATAATTCCAAAATTGCCGACTAATTGAGTTGTTTGCCTCGCCGTTTGCCATGACAAAATCCACATCTGCCCCGATCGTCTGAATGAGCAGCAACAACAAACAGCAGGACTCTCGGAAATGATTCTCACACATGGGCAACACGTTGCTTGGAACAATTGTGGCTGCCACTTGGAATGCCGCCTCAGAAAATACTTGTATTCCATGGGGCACGTCACAGCAGCAGCAGCCTCATCATCATCATCATCATTTGGCTTAAGTTGTTGGCCAGTCGATCGCTTTAACCGTAAAACAAAGCAGTCCATCTAATCCTAATAAAATTAGCATGCAGCCAAGCAAACGGGCAACGGGCCATCACCATCTTGATCGTCAACAGCAACTGCAACACGGATGACGACATCTGAACGCGAAGACCTGATGGCCGTACTGGGGCCCCAACATGGAGTTGCAGTTTCTGCACACGTCCACGTCATCGCTAATCGCTGTCATTTGCAGCTTAAAATTTATCAGCGAATTAATAACGTTGTTTGCTTACACACACACACATGGTCCGATCGTTTGTTAGGCCTAAAGGAGCTAAACATCATCGAGAAGCGGGCCTCCATGTTCATGCTTCACCACATTCTTCAAATTGTTTGCCTGGATTGGGGGTTGGGGAGTTTCACGGTGTCATGTTTTCACTTTAGCACACATAAGCTCTCTCACATCACATCATTTCCTAAACATGTCTGCCGCTTACTCCCCCCCCCCCCCCCCACCACTTCACCAGCATTTCTCCACGCTTCGTTTTGTTTAGTTTTGTTGCTGTTGTTGTTGTTGTCTTTAAGATGTTTATGTAATTTAATTAAGTTTTTCTTAACGCCGTTTTTCTGTTTGTCCTATCGCATAAAATGCAGAAATTTCCAATTCCAGTTGCATGTGATTAATAAATGGCTGGATATGCGATAATTGGATAATTACTGTGAATACGACGACCATCGAGAGGATTAGCAGGCAATTTACAGTGGGCAGCAATAGGACAAACAGTGCTAGGATAGTTTTTTTTTTTTGGTTGGGTAGACAACGTATGTGTAATAGTGGTTGAATTGAACTGTAGCGACCACTTCAGAGTTGCAAACTGATTACGAAAATCTATTTGACAAGAGGGGAGGGGGAAATGCCCCTAGGGATCAGGGAACTTCAAAAAACATATAAATGACACAGTATTAAAAAAATAAATCGATGTTTCATATGCATGGACATGTATTTGTTTAAAAAAAAAGATTATAAAAAAAAAATTTGTTTAATAAAAAAAAAATGTATTTAAAAAAAATAAAAATAATAGCTTTAAAATAAAATTTGTTTTTTAGAAAACAAAATAAATTTTTTATAAAAAAAATAATTTGTTTACTAAAAAAATAAATGGTTTGTGAAAAAAATATATTTTTTTAATAAAAAAAAAATTTGTTTCGTTTTACAAAAAAAAAAATTCAAAAAAAAAATAATTGCTTTAAAAATAAAAAGTTTTTTTTATTAAAAAATAAATCGATGTTTCATAAGCATGGACATGTATTTGTTTAAAAAAAAAGTTTATAAAAAAAAAAATTGTTTAATGAAAAAAAATGTATTTAAAAAAAATAAAAATAATAGCTTTAAAATACATTTTTTTTTTAGAAAACAAAATACATTTGTTATTTAAAAAATTATTTGATTAATAAAAAAATAAATGGTTAAAGAAAAAAAAATTTTTTTGTTTTTAAATTATTTTTTAATAAAAAAAATTTTTGTTTTTTTTAAAAAACAAAATATATTTTTTATAAAAAAATAATTTGTTTAATAAAAAAATAAATGGTTTGTGAAAAAATATATTTTTTTAATAAAACAAAAATTTTGTTTTGATTTACAAAAAAAAAAAAATTTAAAAAAAAATTGTAATAGAAAATAATTGCTTTAAAAATAAAAAGTTTTTAAAAAAAATTTTTTTTTTTAGAAAACAATACATTTTTTATAAAAAAAATTATTTGATTAATAAAAAAATAAATGGTTAAAGAAAACAAATTTTTTGTGTTTTTAAATTATTTTTTAATAAAAAAAGTTTTGTTTCTTAAATTATTTTTTAAAATAATTATTTAGTTTTTTTGTTATATTAATTTTTGTTAAAAAATAAATTTTTTTTTGGGAAAAAATGGTAACAAAATTTTTTGTAAAAAAACAAAATAAATATTTATATAAAAAATCATTTGTTTAATAAAAAAATAAATGGTTTATGAAAAAAAATATATTTTTTTAATAAAAAAAAAATTTTGCTTTGTTTTTTAAATTATTTTTTAAAAAAATTATTTTGGTTTTTTTTTAAATTATTTTTTTTTTTAAATTTATGTTTTTAAAGGAAAAAAAAGGAAACAATTTATTTTTTAAAAAAAACATTTTGTATGATTATGGGTCGTTAATTAAGGAAATTAACTAACTAAAATAAATTGTTTTCAAAAATATAATTTTACATAAAAAAAATTAATTATTTAAAAAAAAAATATTTTTTTTAAAAAACAAAACCAATTTTTTTTTTATTAAAAAAAAATATTTTTTTCATAAACCATTTATTTTTTATTAAACAATTATATTTTGTTTTTAAAAAAAAATAGACTGCGTTCCTTGCTCGCCTCGGTAGGACTGCACTCGACGGTCTTCAGTCTTCACAACTGGTCAACGGGACCTGTGTACTTGATTGCTGTCGCTTACATTGTGAGCCAGTGGTCGCAAAGTCAGAGTTTGCCTTCAAAATCGCCCCTTTAGCCTACCCTTTTGCGCAGTCTATGTCTCTATATCAGTTTATGTCACAGTCTACGAACACGCAAAGTCTTCGTCACAGCACCATTGGACACCATACTGTCGTCTACGTCAGTACGTCCGACTACGTCACTACCATGCCCGTCATAGCGTCAGTCTACGTCATCACGATATCTACGGCACCTTACCACCTAGTCCTGTTGAACATAGGCCCACGTCATCAAGAGTGATAAGAATAATTAAAAAAAATGTTATTTACATTTCAATAAATATGCTCGGCAACAGTAGTCTAATCGAAAGTGAGAAGTTTAGCTTCTAGAAGTTTACAACAACTTCAAAAAATCCCCAACTATGTTGTGTCTACTGTTATTATATTCTAGCTCTCTGGGGATTAGCGAACGGTAGCTGAATTTGGTTGTGTGGTAATATCAGATGTTGCCAGGTTCATCCAAAGACAATCTCGTAGGACATGCCTCTTAACTTTATTTGTTATTATTTCCAGCAAAGCGTTGGTTGGCGTCTCGCTCCGATGGAGGTTAATCTGGATGATATCAATCATTGGTGATCCAGTAGACGGTCCTCTTGGGAGTCGGAAATGGAAGAGTCGGCTGCCTCATCGTTGTTTGACTGCCCTGGTCCACTTCTTCGCAGTGATTACTCTTAATTGGCTCATTTTTCGGGTATTGCCGTCCAATTTTATAGAAGACCACTTTGGACACATAGAATGCCATACCCTTCACCATGGCCAGGCTGGACATGGAGAGCTGATTGTCGCTCTCTCTGTGGAAGACTTCCCACCTCATCATGTCCGGTCTGTTGTTCTGCTGGCCAAAGTGTTTGGGCATGCATGGAGAGCTGATCCAAACCCACCCCAAGGAGAGTGCCATTACTGTCGCTCTCCCTGTGGAAGACTTCCCACCTCGTCAGGCCTAGTCCTTTGTCTGCTGTTTGACATAAACTGTCGCGTTTATGAGCTGTTGGATGTCCCTCACCAGTTTCAGCTTAGCGCCTTCCTAGGGAAAGGGGATCAGATCCACAAGTTCTGTGGGGGTCTCTATTCAAGCTCTTAAAGCCAACCCCAACCTCAGGATGTCCCTTTTGAACTCGCAGCTCATTATTTGAATTGGATGCCCGTCTTCGATGCACTGCTGCACTTTGGTTTGGCCACACACTTGATTTTCATTTGAATTTTTTCTTCTTCCTGAATTACGGTTTATATCTTTGTTTTAGGGCACTCCTCCGTCAGGTGGCGCTCTCCCCTTGTTTTTGATTTCTGTTAAAGCATTTTCTTGCCACTGTGCAGCAATTTGCCCGTATGGAGTACACACAAAGAATACAAAATTCTCTGCTGTGCCTAGCTACTGAACAACAATATTATGAGTCTTAAAAAACCTAAGCCGATTAATTAATATGGAAAAGTCTGCGCCCTCTCTCTCTTGTCTTCCCCGCCGACAGTCTTAGCTCACCCGTTTATGGAAAAGTCTATACCTTCTCGATCTCTCTCTGGCTGACCGCTTCCTTCCCTCACCAGTTTATGGGAAATTCTATACCTCCCCCCGAATTGCTCGCTCTGCCGAACCGCTTCCTTCCCTCACCAGTTTATGGGAAAAGTTTATATCTCCCCCCTCTCCTTCGCTCTGCCGAACCTATTCCTTCCTTCACCAGTTTATGGAAAAGTCTATACTCGCTCTCTCTGCCTTCCCTCAACAGTTGAGATGTTTAATGGCCATTTTCCAATTGTGTCTTGTGTCGCTTTTTATATCTTAAGCTCACTTTAAAACAGCGGCTAATCCCAGCGCCCATGGTTAGCCAACCAGCTAGCCAGCCAGCCAGCCAGCCAGCGTAGCCTACATTCTCAGCGATTATCACACATCACACAAGGTCTCCTTGCGTCAGTCACTTGACTGGGCCACAACTGAACAACATTGGGCACTTTGATTGGCATCCATGCAAAGGCCATGAGGCTATCCATGCTATGCATGGACGGACAAACGGACGGACAGGTAGTTTGTCTTTGTTATCTATCGTACATTTGCACTACAATTTGGCCGTTTTGTTTTTAATTCGAGCCATTCGCACACGTAGAGCTCTGCGCTGTGTCTGTCTGTCTGTCTGTGTGTGTGTGGCTTGAAACGTGCCACATAAAGGCTCACTAATCTGCAGTGTTGTATTACAATGCATAAGTACATGGTTAACAATAATTGTGCAATTTCCTTTTCATTGAGTCCAGATTATGCGAAACTACAACAACAACACCATCGCCACTGGCATATGTAAATTTCGCTTTATCAGCCGAACATCGACGATAATCCCCGTCAACGTCGTCCAGCTCAAAGTCAAACGCAGCACGAACGCACGCACGCATTGTGTTGGCCGGCAGCACATTCGGGCACCCGGCCCCGGGAAATCACTTTCAACACCCATGCAACGTGGTGGAGCATGCCCCGCTATGCAGAAGTCTATGGCAAATCTCCATATGGCCATGGAGTGCTTTAGAATCGATTACAAATAAAAGTGGCGTTTAAGCTGATTGTTTTTTTTTTTGGGGCCCCCCCTTGGCAATTTAAATACCTTTGTCAACTGACAAAGTGACCGCAAAGCTCAAGTGATTGGAATTTTCTAGGCATGGATTGAAATTGATTAAACCATATTGACCCAGCTAGCAAACACGATAGAACCAACAATTCGTTGGACATTAATGGGTTAAGGAAAATATTTATAGCGAGTTTTTATGGAAAATGAATGGAGGAAGATGAATAAAAAAACCTTTTGAAATTATAAACCCATGTATTCAGAGAAATATAAAAGAGCTTTACAAACCTTTGATAAGACAAATTTATGAAAATGTATGATCAATTTTCCCACATTTTTCTTAATAAAGTTGTTTTTTTACGAATACTAGGTTTAGAAAACCATTGGTCCCGGTCAGTGAGAATACACAATTACAGTCGAGTCCGGTTATAACGAATTCGACAAATTCGTTCGTTATAAGCGAAGTCCGTTATATCCAGGGTAAAATAGGGTAGAAGCAAAACTCTTGGGACTTAACAAAGATAACGTTATAGAGGAAAGTTCGTTATAACCGGACTCGACTGTATATCGCGCACAGCTCACTCGTTCGCGGGAAGTTCCCCATCTGTTCCTTCATGGAATGTTAAGGGAAATAAATAAAGGCTTAGAAAACACGTCACATGCCTAGAGAAAAAAAAACATTTAACTTTGACGAACACAAGGCTTCATTTGTCATTGGTCATGTGACCAGCTTACACCGAGTACCAGCTTTGAAGTGCGAAGCTAAAGTTTACTTATTGTCTATTATTCGTTTACGTTGGCCCTATAATGAGCAGCTGAAATTGGCCTGGTGTTCTAACGTAAACTAATCTAAAAAAATCCCTGATGATTTTATTGGTTTATTATGGGGTTCAATATAAGGATTATCTGATTAAGGGGGCGTGGCCCTGTCCATTTAAAATTCTATTTGGCATAGTTGCCGGTACACCAAAAGTTCAAGTGTCGACTCTGGTCTGTACGGAACCTACACCGTACATTTTATGATGAGGCAAACGGAATGACGAAATGAACATACATTCCCATCCCATGGTCGAGGGCATACAAATTTATACCCTTTGTATGACCTCAATTTTTTCTATCACAATTAGCAGAACCGCATGTTCGAAATTGACATTCAGGTAAACATTGTTTGTCGTTTGCAGATACAACCGATATTCGATTTTTCATCATAAAAAAAAATAGAGGTGACAGTGGAAAGTGAACGGAAGTAACGCATGTGTAATTGATTGGGAAATATGGCCAAAGCGCCGCACAGTGGGGCAAGTGAAATAAAATAAAATAAAATAAAGTAAAATAAAAAAAAAATAAAAAATTAAAAATAAAAAAAAAATACAAAATAAACAATGAAAAAATAAAAAAAAAAATAAAAAATAAAAAAAAAAAATAAAAAAAAAATATAAAAATAAAAAATAAACAATGAAAAATAAAAATAAACAATGAAAAATAAAAAATAAAAAATAAAAAATAAAAAAAAAAAAATAAAAAATAAAAAATAAAAAATAAAAAATAAAAAATAAAAAATAAAAAATAAAAAATAAAAAATAAAAAATAAAAAATAAAAAATAAAAAATAAAAAATAAAAAATAAAAAATAAAAAATAAAAAATAAAAAATAAAAAATAAAAAATAAAAAATAAAAAATAAAAAATAAAAAATAAAAAATAAAAAATAAACAATGAAAAATGAAAAATAAAAATTAAAAATAAAAAATTAAAAAATTAAAAATTATAAAAAAAAACAATGAAAAAGAAAAAACAAAAAATAAATAAAAAATGAAAAATAAAAATTTAAAATAAAAAATAAAAACAAATAAAATTCTGTAAAAAAAATAAGAAATATTAAATAAAATAAAACATTTACCCAAGCGCCCCGGTAGGCGAGTTGGTAGCGTGCTTGCCTATCAGCGTGGGGGTTGTGGGTTCGATTCCCACCAGAGGCTTTGGTCTGTCGCTGCAAAAATCAAGCCAAATGGTCTGTGTCACCCGGTTTACCCTTGGACCCAAAAATTAGAATATAAATTTACTTTGTATTGTAATTAATAATAAATAAATAAAAATAAAATAAAACATTTACCTGCCCTAATGAGGTAACAATCGTCATTGATAATTTAGTAAAAGCCCTCCCTATTAAAATCGATGGAGAATTTTCGGTTTTATTTACAATTCAATGAAGGCTCTGTCTGGCACCTCCCATACAAATGTATAAAGTGTACCGGTGTATTGGAAATTTGTGAATAAAAATCCTCCATCAATTTTGATAATGCAGAATTAATTTTAATTGAAATATTGAAAATTGTCACTTTTTGTTATTTCCAAATTTCCATGACTTTCTAAAGAACTCCGAAACTAGCCTACAGATATAAAAAAAAATCAGTAAAAGAATAAGTGAAACATAATCGAAATCTCAATTTTTTAAATGTTGTTTCAGACAAATCGCACATCTCGTTGTCGTGTTATGATAAATTGTGTCACAGGCATTTTTTTTAAGAAAAACATTTTTGTACTCAGGGGACCGTAGGCCAGGTTAGGTTAATTTGTTAGCTAGAATCTGTAAATCAGACATTCTCCGCTTGAAGTCTACAAAAGCCGGCCAATGGCAGAGAAGGCGTTCGGTTGTCTCCTCCTCCTGCTCTTCAGTGTTACAATTTCTGGCGCAGACGAGCCTTTAATCTGTTTAGAACTCCGAAACTGGCATTCAGACAAAAAGTCTGTAAAAGACTAAGTGTAAGATCATTTAAATCTGAATTTTTCGAAATTTTATTTCAAACAAATCGGACAAGTCATTTTCGAGTTTTGATAAAGTGTGTGATAGACATTTTTTTTTTGTTAAAGAAATGTGGACAATTTTTGTACTCAGTGGACTAAAAGCTAGGTTAGGTTAATTTGTCAGCTAGAATTTGGTGAACAGACATCTTCCGTTCTGAGTGCACAATTTAACAGCGAACCGCATGTCCTCTAAATCTCCATATTGGTCCAGAGTTTTCTGACCTCCAGGCAGGCTGTCTTCTTGCTTCACCCATCTGAGTTTCCCTTTTTGTCATGCGATCTGCCCCCACTGTGCTTTGTCGCATAATCCCTGCCATAGTTCAAATGCACTTGCCCTCGGTAGGGTATAGCAAAACACTAAAACGTCCACAACAAAGCAATTACAACGACTAAATATAACATTTCTAAGCTATAAGAATCCAAAATTGGAACTATTTTCCAACACAACATCAAATCCAACGGCCGCGATCATGAAGTCCACACGTCTATTGGGGCTCCTCATATTATTCCACCGCTACGAAAGTGTGCTAAGTAAGAAAAATAACCAACGGTGAAATGTGTACTGCAGTTCTCTAATGAAATGCTCATACAGGTCGTTTTATGAATTTCACCAGGGTCACCACCACCTACAATTCCAAATACATGAGCAACCTGACATCGTCAATTGAGAACGGCACCTTTCAAATGGACACGACGTTAATCCATCAGCTGGACTATGGCCTGCGTACCACCATTGGTGTTCAGATAAAAATCCACAATTCGGATAAATATCAGACGCTGTTCACGTACGACTATGACATGTGCAAGATGTTGAATGATCTGTCGCGGGAAAGTTTGATGCGCACCTGGTACCGCAACATCCTCAAGTACAGCAACTTAATGGAAAATTGTCCAGTGATCGCGGTAACCTATGATTGGGCGTGGACTGAGCATTCCGCTATGACATAATGATTTGTTTTCTTTTGCCCTTTAGGATCATTACCATATACGGAATTTTCAAATGGAATCGACTAGTATACCGGCCTATTTGATACCGGGCGAATATCGCATCATGGCCTTTATTTATTACGGAACACGTAAGACTAAATCGTTGCAGATGGTCTGTCGTTTTATATTGGACGCCAGAATCTATTGACGGTGAGATGTGGGCATATGGGGAATATATTTGAGGCCGGCTTAGTTCAGGATTCAGTTCATATTCATATTCTAATCACATTTCGAATTGTATTGGTTTTTGATTTTGAATTGAATTTGAATAAAATTTAGACTTGATTTTGCAAAGAGTTTTTGGTTTCACTTTTGATTGGTCGAAATAAACGATTTTTTTCTAAAATTTTCCCAGGAGTTTTTTGTGTAACTTTTGACTATAAAAGGTCGTCCAAATAAAAGAAATTATTTTAAATAATTGTTTTTTTTTTAAATTATTAATTCGAGATAGGGTTCCAAAGAATTTGTATGTGGTAAAAGATTGGTTAAAATAAAATGTTTTTTTTTTAATTTTTTTTTTTTGTAATTTTCCAAAGAATTTAATTTAGTTCTAGATAGTTTTTCGAAGAATTTTTAGGTGGTCCAAATAAATGTTTTTTTTATTTTTTTTTTAAAAAATTTCCAAAATGTATTTTTTTTTCAATTTCAAATTCGAAAATTTTTAGGTTGTCCAAATCCAATTTTTTTTTTTTAAAAAATTTCCAATTTTTTTTTTTTTTTTTTAATTTCAAATTCGAGGTAATTTTCCAAAGAATTTCAAATAAAGAGATTTTTTTTAAAAAAAAAATAGTTTTCGAAAGAATTTGTATGTGGTAATTTAATTTTAATTTAGTTCTAGATAGTTTTTCAAAGAATTTTTAGGTGGTCCAAATAACAATTTTTTTTTTTTTAAAAATTTATTTTTTTTTAGAAAAATTCCAAAATGTATTTTTTATTCAATTTCAAATTCGAAGAATTTTTAGGTGGTCCAAATAAATTTTTTTTATTTTTTTTTAAAAAATTTTATTTTCTTAAAAAAATTTCCAAAATGTATTTTTTTTTCAATTTCAAATTCGAAAATTTTTTGAAGAATTTTTAGGTGGTCCAATTATATTTTTTTAAAAATTTTATTTTTTAAAAAAATTTCCAAAATGTATTTTTTTCAATTTCAAATTCGAAAAACTTTCGAAGAATTTTTAGGTGGTTTAAAAAATTATTTTTTTAAAAAAAATTTCCAAAATGTATTTTTTTTTTCAATTTCAATTTCGAAAAATTTTCGAAGAATTTTTAGGTGGTCCAAATAAAAATTTTTTTGAAGAATTTGTAGGTGGTCCAAATAAAATTTTATTTTTCTAAAAAATTTCCAAAATGTATTTTTTTCAATTTCAAATTCGAAAAATTTTCGAACTATTTTTAGGTGGTCCAAATACAATTTTTTTTTTAAAAAATTTCCAAAATGTATTTTTTTTTAATTTCAAATTCGAGCTAATTTTCCAAAGAATTTCTTTCTGGTCCAAATAAAATATTTTTTTAAAAAAAAAAGAATTATATATTATATATTATTTAAATAAATTAAAAATTCGTGATTATTTTCCAAAAAAAATTATAGGTGGTCCAAGTAAAAGATTTTTAAAAAACTTTAATTCTAGCCAATTTGCCAAATAATTTTTGGTTTAATATTTAACAAATAATTGATTTTGTTAAAGATTTTTTTTTTTGAAATTCTTAATTGAAAAAAATTGTGCCTATGAATTTTCTTTTAAAAAATCCCCTTTACTTATGACAGACTATAAAGGGTGGTCGAAACAAGAAAACGATTTTTTTACAGAAATACATTTTTTTTAAAAAAACATATTTTTTTGATTAGAAATAATTTTCCAAAGGATTTTTAGATGGTCGAAAAATTTTTTTTTTTAAATTTATTTTTAATGTTTTTCATTTGAACCATTTGTTTTCAAATAATTTTTGGTTCAATATTTGTCCAAAAAAATGATTTTTTAAAAAAATTTTTTTTTTTAATTTTTAATTGAAAAAAAATTTACTCAAATGCATTTTCTTGGCATATTAGTGGTTAAAAAAACATTCCCAACACCATGACTAACATCTCCGGCCAAAATAATTGGTGATCATGCCTCTGTAGCGCTCACCGTTAACGGTAATGGCGTTTCGAAACGCATTTTCCAATGGGTAACTGGTCCAAATAACAATTTTTTTTTTTTTAAAAATTTATTTTTTTTTAGAAAAATTCCAAAATGTATTTTTTATTCAATTTCAAATTCGAAGAATTTTTAGGTGGTCCAAATAATTTTTTTTTATTTTTTTTTAAAAAATTTTATTTTCTTAAAAAAATTTCCAAAATGTATTTTTTTTTCAATTTCAAATTCGAAAATTTTTTGAAGAATTTTTAGGTGGTCCAATTATATTTTTTTAAAAATTTTATTTTTTAAAAAAATTTCCAAAATGTATTTTTTTCAATTTCAAATTCGAAAAACTTTCGAAGAATTTTTAGGTGGTTTAAAAAATTATTTTTTTAAAAAAAATTTCCAAAATGTATTTTTTTTTTCAATTTCAATTTCGAAAAATTTTCGAAGAATTTTTAGGTGGTCCAAATAAAATTTTTTTTGAAGAATTTGTAGGTGGTCCAAATAAAATTTTATTTTTCTAAAAAATTTCCAAAATGTATTTTTTTCAATTTCAAATTCGAAAAATTTTCGAACTATTTTTAGGTGGTCCAAATACAATTTTTTTTTTAAAAAATTTCCAAAATGTATTTTTTTTTAATTTCAAATTCGAGCTAATTTTCCAAAGAATTTCTTTCTGGTCCAAATAAAATATTTTTTTAAAAAAAAAAGAATTATATTCTTAGTTCGAGCTAAAAAATGAAAAAATTTAAATAAATTAAAAATTCGTGATTATTTTCCAAAAAAAATTATAGGTGGTCCAAGTAAAAGATTTTTAAAAAACTTTAATTCTAGCCAATTTGCCAAATAATTTTTGGTTTAATATTTAACAAATAATTGATTTTGTTAAAGATTTTTTTTTTTGAAATTCTTAATTGAAAAAAATTGTGCCTATGAATTTTCTTTTAAAAAATCCCCTTTACTTATGACAGACTATAAAGGGTGGTCGAAACAAGAAAACGATTTTTTTACAGAAATACATTTTTTTTAAAAAAACATATTTTTTTGATTAGAAATAATTTTCCAAAGGATTTTTAGATGGTCGAAAAATTTTTTTTTTTAAATTTATTTTTAATGTTTTTCATTTGAACCATTTGTTTTCAAATAATTTTTGGTTCAATATTTGTCCAAAAAAATGATTTTTTAAAAAAATTTTTTTTTTTAATTTTTAATTGAAAAAAAATTTACTCAAATGCATTTTCTTGGCATATTAGTGGTTAAAAAAACATTCCCAACACCATGACTAACATCTCCGGCCAAAATAATTGGTGATCATGCCTCTGTAGCGCTCACCGTTAACGGTAATGGCGTTTCGAAACGCATTTTCCAATGGGTAACCGCTCCAAAATTCCCGCTCCATTGACCGATCGACGAGCACCCCTCGGTTTTTCCCATCCTCCAAATGAAAAAATATAATTTTCCTCCCCATTTTTTGTCTCAACGTCATAACCCCCGTTGTAGTAACATACCCTTGCACCCATGACAAAGTGTACTCACCGGCCGTAGGGTATTGCCAAACACTGAAACGCCCATAACAAAGTAATTATAGAAAGAAAAAAAACAGCCCAACCACTTTGACGAGGTATGAAAATTGAAAATTTTGAACTATTTAACAGCACAACAATCAAATTCAATCGCAGCGACAATGAGGTCCGTGCACCAACTCTGCCTCCTGATATTGTTGACGCCATTTGGACCTGTACTAAGTAAGAATCGTCGTACTAACTGAAAGACTTCCTGTTGTTAGAATGTAATGCTCGTCCGCATCCGATTTCTTTGTGTTCAGGTCGTTTTATGAATTTCTCCAAAATCAGCACCAACTTCAATACGAAATACATGAGCCACCTGACAACGCTGATTGAGAATGGCACCTTTGGCATGGAAACGGCCATAATACGTCAACTGGACTATGGCCTGCGATGCACTGTGGGAGTGCAACTACGAATCCACAATTCGGATAAATATCAGACGCTGTTCACGTACGACTATGACCTGTGCCAGATGTTGAATGATCTGTCGCGGGAAAGTTTGATGCGCACCTGGTATCGCAACGTCCTCAAGTACAGCAACTTTATGGAAAATTGTCCCATGGCACCAGTGAGAAGTCTTCCTTATTGACCAATTGTTTTCTCTCTCTCTCTCTCTCTAAATTCCTTTTGCTATTAGGACAACTATTATGTGCGGAATTTCCGTGTGGAATCGAATAGTATTCCGGTATATTTGATTCCCGGTGAATATCGCCTGGTGACCTTAATGTATTATGGAAAACGTAAAACTAAATCCATGGAAATGGTCTGTCGCTCCAGGGTGGACTTGAGAATCTATTGAGGAGCAAATGTATTCGATGATCGCATATCCGAATATCAATTTATGTATATATGTGTAATTTGAAATGGGTGTTTGTTTATAAAATTGTTTTCTGGCTGTGTTTTCCTTTCAAGATCACAACAGAGTTGTTTGTCTGTGTAACTAAAATTAACCTGGTTTTTTTTAATGTAGTTCCCTATTAAGGAGTTTCAATTCTGGTAAAAATTCAGTGGAAACATAGAAATGAAAGGAACTTTCCTTGTAAATCCAAATAGGACATGTATAAAATTAAGCCTATAACCTATAGACCACGGAGCCCGAAATTGTATACCTTATAAATTGGGAAATAAATGAAGGGATATGTCTTGGCCGATAATGTGTTAATCAATTCCATGATTCAGTTAAATTTATAGAATAAATTTAATTGTTTTTGATCGATTTATTTATCACCTCATCGATTAAATAATTAATCACCTCATCGATTAAATAATTAATCACCATATTGATTAAATTATTTATCCATTCACTGATTAAAATATTAATCAATTCACTGTTTAAATTGTTAATCTCCGTATTGAATAAATTGTTAATCAATATATTGATTAAATTGTTAATCAATATATTGATTAAATTGTTAATCAATATATTGATTAAATGGTTAATCAATATATTGATTAAATGGTTAATCAATTTATTGATTAAATTGTTAATCAATTTATTGATTAAATTGTTAATCAATTTATTGATTAAATTGTTAATCAATTTAATGATTAAATTGTTAATCAATTTATTGATTAAATTGTTAATCAATTTATTGATTAAATTGTTAATCAATTTAATGATTAAATTGTTAATCAATTTATTGATTAAATTGTTAATGAATTTATTGATTAAAATGTTAATCAATTTAATGATTAAATTGTTAAATAATTTTTTGATTAATTTATTAATCAATTTATTGATTAAATTGTTAAGCAATTTATTGATTGAATTGTTAATCAATTTAATGATTAAATTGTTAAATAATTTTTTGATTAATTTATTAATCAATTTATTGATTAAATGGTTAATCAATTTATTAATTAAATGGTTAATCAATTTAATGATTAAATTGTCAATCAATTTAATGTTTAAATTGTTAATCAATTTATTGATTAAATTGTTAATCAATTTAATGATTAAATTGTTAATCAATTTAATGATTAAATTGTTAATCAATTTAATGATTAAATTGTTAATCAATTTAATGATTAAATTGTTAATCAATTTATTGATTAAATTGTTAATCAATTTAATGATTAAATTGTTAATCAATTTAATGATTAAATTGTTAATCAATTTACTGATTAAATTTTTAATCAATTTACTGATTAAATTGTTAATCAATTTAATGAATAAATTGTTACATAATTGTTTGATTAATTTATTATTCAATTCATTGACTGAATTATTAATCAATTTTCTGATTAAATTGTTAATCAATTTATTGATTAAATTGTTAATCAATTTATTGATTAAATTGTTAATCTATTTAATGGTTAAATTGTTAAATAATTTTTTGATTAATTTATTAATCAATTTATTGATTAAATTGTTAATCAATTTAATGAATAAATTGTTACATAATTGTTTGATTAATTTATTATTCAATTCATTGACTGAATTATTAATCAATTTTCTGATTCAATTTACTGATTAAATTATTAACCATTATTAAGAGCGAAGTCTCTCAATCATGGTAAACTTGACTAGAAAAGGCATTGGACATTCGGATTTGGCTCCCGTTTAAAGAGTATACGAAAATGTTTATCGTGCATGGCTCACTGATTTCAGGTCTTCCAAAAACTTCGTTAAACAAATTCTAAATAGAGCAATTACTCCACCCCCCCACCCCCCGTAAAATTATCTACAATTGTGAGGTTGTAGATTTTTGTTTGTCAATTAGAAGTCTAATTCAAACGACCGATGAAATTAGCCACAGATCAAATTGGCTGGCAAATCGATAAATAATTATATTCTATTTTTGCCAGAGTTGTTTGCGATGCCCAAAAAGGCATAAATATGGCATAACATTTCGAAATTCAATTACTCACAACATCGAATCTGGTCGAATGACAATGCGTTTCCGAAATCTGTGCTGTGTGGCCCTATTGCTTCTAATCGAATCTGGACCGGTCTTATGTAAGCATTTCCATAGAAAGTGTGACAATACGAGTTCTTATCCTCCATGTCTCTTCAACAAGCTCGCTATATGAACTTCACCTCAATCAAGCCGACCTTCAATCCGAAATACATGAGCAACATCAGCACCTGGCTGGAGGACGGTCTGGTTAATGTCGACATGATCACGGTGCAGACACTGGACTACGGGCTGCGGGCCACCATTGCCATACAATTGAAAATTGAAAATTCACAAAAATATCAGACGCTCCTGTCGTACGACTTTGATGTCTGCAAGCTGATCAATCAAATGTTTAGCGAACAATTCTTGCGCAACTGGTTTCGCACGGTCCTCAAGCATGGCAATCTCATGGAAAACTGTCCCGTGCCCATTGTAAGTAGTTGTTGTGTGTGACACAGTCCACAAATACCTGTGTGTGTGACCATTTCTTTTCAAGGATACGTATCGCATACGAAACTTCCGTGTGGAATCGAACAGCATTCCGGCATATTTGAGGGCAGGCGAATATCGCATCAGTCATCTGCACTATTATGGAAAACGTCAGACCAAGAGCTTTGAGATGGTGTGTCGCTTCCAGGTGGACTTTAGAATCTATTGAGGCAAGTCCGGTGTGACAGTGGACACACAAAGTGACGCATATGCAGAAGTATTAAGAAAGAAAAAAAATATAATTTAACTAAATGTTGTTTATGGAAGTGTTTGGGTTATTTGTGGTTGAGGGTGGCGACCGATGGCTTTGCACACAATTTATCCAATAGCCACTGTGGCAAATAAGAAAACTAAGCAAAAAAATTGAATAAATTTATTTGGAATTTGGAAATTCACCAAAAAGATTCTATTGTTTAATTGTTTGTGATGAAGTTTGTGAAGGAAATCAAGGATCGGGCCCATACAGCGTTAGGGTTTGAAAAACTGTGCCCCCTGCATAGAATTCAGATGTTTGTGGGCACAGTTAAACTTCTCGGTTTAACAGAGAGACCTTAGAGTCTTCGAAAAGAAAAACATTTGCAAATGAAAAAAACTCAAAGAGGACCACAAAATAATTCACAATGTACCGACATATTTTCAGGGGAATCCAAATGCTTATTTCGTTTACAAACACACAGACATACAAATATGTTTTATTTTTTTTATTTCATTTATCCTATCTGACAGTCTAAGGCCTACGAATTTCGTGTCAAATACTTAAAATTAATATGTTAATTTCTCTTTTCCAGGTTACCACAGCTTACGGTCTATGCCAAGATTATTTACCTCCTGATGGTAAGTACACTATCTTCGCCTCCTCCTCCTCCTGCGTACATATTCTCAGAAAACTGTTATCAATTGTCACACTAAGATTTAATAACTACACCGACAATAGAATTGATAACACTAGATTACACATGAGAAAAGAAGAAGAAAAATACTGCGCATTTAGAGAATTTCGGACGGGTGAAATCGCAGACGAAGCAAACTTAAACACAAAGCAAATTTTATTTTTTTTTAAATTCCGTAATCATTCAGAGTTCCTTTAATTGTCCAATTCTTTAACATCTAAACAATATTTGTTTATGTTAATTTCATACACTTAAATGTTGGCAACATTGAAAGGTTCTGAGAAATATGGCCACGCGACTGCAACAGATGATTCCAGTGCGAGCATAACAGGCGCTACTCTGAGAGAAGATCTGTGAGAGTGGCTGTGAAAATGAATACAGTCGAGTCTGGTTTTTTAAAAAGTTTTTTTTCCAATATTTATTTGAAATATTTTCAATGATTTATTTCCTTTTCTACTTCTCAGCCTTTATGATTATTTTTTGAAAAAGTTTTTCCACGTCCTGTATAGTTTACCCATCTTCTATCATTTTTGTGGTCCTTTCAGTATCCTCGAATTGTTAGACCGTTTTTATTAAACCTTTGTCTCTCTTTATCCGTAGCTTCGTTTACGATTAGTAATCACTTAGATTACTTTTGAAAAATAGTTGTATAGTCTGAGTAAACAATTTGTGATAAATACTTGAATACAATTAGAAGTAATCTAACAGTAATCAAGATTACTTCAAATTACCATAAAATAATCAGAATTACTTGCCCTTACTTTAAATAGTCAGAAAGAATCAAAAGTAATCTCGGAATGTAGTCGGATTATTTTCTGATTACTTGAGATTCTTTTTGATTACTTATGGTAATGACAAGTAATCCTAATTACTTTTCGATTATTTGTAATTGTCATCAATTATGTGTTGAAAAACTGAATACAGTATATTCTCTGCTTGCGGACACCTCTCTTAAGCGGACACCTCTCTTAAGCGAACACTTTTTTCAGTACCAATCCGCTTCAGTCCTCTTGTGTACATCTCTCATAAACGGACACCTCTCACAAGCGGACAAAATTATCAGTCCCTTGGGTGTCCGCTTATGAGAGACTACACTGTATAATCGTCATTTAATCACAAATGTAATTTAAGTAGTAAATATTAAGATTGGTAAAATTTCACTTTTTTTCTTTCCCTATTATCCACTTGTTTCTTATCCCCTTTAGGTACTTTTTGGCCCTTTCTCATCCCTTCCCTAACTTTTATCTACTCGTTTTTCCCCGTTTAGGTACTATTTAGCCCTTTTTTCATCCCTTCCTTATTATCCACTTGTTTTTTATCCTGTTTAGGTATATTTTGGCCCTTTTTTCGTCCCTTCCCTAACTTTTATCGACTCGTTTTTCCCCGTTTAGGTACTTTTTGGCCCTTTTTTCGTCCCTTCCCTAATATCCACTTGTTTCTAATCCCGTTTAGGTACTTTTCGGCCCTTTTTTGTCCCTTCCCTAACTTTTATCGACTTGTTTCTTATCCCGTTTAGGTACTTTTTTCGTCCCTTCCCTAACTTTTATCGACTCGTTTTTCCCCGTTTATGTACTTTTTAGCCCTTTTTTCGTCCCTTCCCTATTATCCACTTGATTTCTTATCCCTTTTAGGTACATTTTGGCCCTTTTTTTCGTCCCTTCCCTAACTTTTATCGACTTGTTTCTTATACCGTTTAGGTACGTTTTGGCCCTGTTTTTCCTCCCTTGTCCAACTATTATCCACTAGTTATTGCCAACAATCAGTTTCACCACGTTTTCATTTTATTTTTCCCCTTTTTTATCCCGTCTCGGTACGACTTGGCCCCATTTTCTTCCCATCTCCAACTCATTTCTTCTGAAGATTTCGGTCTTTACCGAGTATGTAATTAATTATACACAGAAATGGAAATTCTTTAAGTAATTTTTGAAAAATATTCCAAATCTTAGGCTTTGGCAGTGGACTTATGCGGGTTACCCACATATCAGCTAGCCAGCCGCCCACCCACCACCATGAACCACTCTAGCAACCAATGAATCAGCGGTTTTCGCCTGACTTTATTTTGGAAAAATATCAATCATTTAGCCGGAAAAGCACTTGATTATCGTCTGGCACGTGGGTGTGGAGGTTAGCAACAATAGTTTACCTGTGGCGGGAAAAAAAAAGTTTTCAAAATCAATTCGTGCTAAAGTCATTGAAACATTTCGGAATTCTTAGAAACGAAAATGAGGTTTTCTTAAAACGAAAAAAGAAGCCTCGAAAAAAAAAGAAATGAAAACCATATAAATAAAACGTAGTTTATCTTGTTAGTCTTTTTTTTTGTTTGGTGAACAAAAATAAAACGCCATCATCATAAATACTTAAAAAATGATCGATCAGCATTTCCGGCCACGGACTGGCTGATTTGTGGCTGTTGGTGACACAATCGCAATCGCATTTCGGCCTCAGGCGAAATTTTCAGTTTTTTTTTTGATAAAATTCCATTCTACACCTAATTCTGTTTTTACGTGAACTTTGTTTTTACGAGAATTTGATTTGCTGCAGTCTGTTTTTTTTTGGGCGATTTGATTAACGTGCTCTAAAAATTTATTCGGTAAACGTGTGTTTTTATCGGTAAAAACAAGTAAGCAACACTGCAAATCGTGTGGTATGAACAATTAAGTGGCAGCACTGTTTTAAAACAATTTAAAATTCAGAGTCGCGTGGATGCAATTTTCTATTAATGACATGCTGGACGAGCCCTGTCACAGTTAAAGGAATCACAGTTAAATGGATTCAATGGAGAGCCGCGGGGCCGCAATGCGCCCAGTGCCCTCTAATACAGATGAGTATTCCAACGTCATAGCCTTAGCTCATGATGTAGGCGGAGAAGGCTTTGATGATTTATCATCTGCAGATATCGACAAATAATTCTTAGATAAGACACTTAGCAATGATGAAATCATTGATTTAACTCTCAAGACAGTCGATACCAAAGAAATTAGTGAAAAGTGACAAAGAGTTTGCCACCCTCAAGGTGGCAGCAATGATTAAATACGTTTATATTCAGTTGTTCAAGTAATTTGGATTACTTGCGATTACCATAAATAGTCAAAAAGAATCAATGCAGCATCACCATATTTTTTAATGGCAGTAATCACAATTACTTGCGATTACCATAAGTAATCAAAAAGAATCGCAAGTAATCAGAAAATAATCCGACTACTTTCCGAGATTACTGTTGATTCTTTCTGATTATTTGTAGTAATCGCAAGTAATCCTCGTATACGAATGGGTTAATCGGAAAGTAAAACTGATTAACATTTTTTGTTATTTTTTTTAAATATTTTTCAGTTCTATGACTGACTGTTTTCTGATATTTTTTTGTTAAAATAAAATAGGCGTATGACTTCACATGAATGGGAATTTAAGTGTACTCTCTCTATGCGGACACCTCTCTTAAGCGGACATCTCTCTTAAGCGGACACCTCTCTTATGCGGACACTTTTTCCAGTACCAATCCGCTTCAGTCCTCTTGTGTACTTCTCTCATAAGCGGACAAAATTAAAAAAAAAAAAAGCGGACAAAGGTAAAAACAGAGTTAGGTGTATTTCAATATCGGGGCGTAGTTTTCTTGCTTTATTAAACATAATTTAATAAATATTTGTAAGGCACTTGTTCAAGTTTCTCTGCGAATCAAAGTCTGATTTGTTAATTTTTTGTTTGTATTTCGCTCTAGAAACACACCCTTGGTGCTTAACACCCACGCCCCCACCCCCACGGAGAGCTGGTTAGTTTTTTATTTTTGAGTTTTTTTTTTGTTTGCCAATTTTTATTTTTGTTTTTTTAATTATAGGAACATCGCATAACAAAAATACTATGTTCATGCTGTTGTTGTTGCTGTTGTCGTAGTTGCCATTGCCGGGTTGGGTTATCAAGCGTTTGTTGTTGTGGTGTTCGCGTGTTGTTCTTTCATTAATTGAATTGTCAATTTTGTTGTGTGTTCGAACATTAAACGATTGTTTGGTAATTAACTTTGCTAACTGTTTACCGGGAATTTGCTGTTTGCTGTTTGGCGTTGCGTTGTTGGTAAATCAATCAAAATAGTGTTGTACTTGACACTGTTGTGGTTGTTGTTGTTGTTGTCATTGCTAGACTGCTCCCCTTTTTTGCCCTCGTCGCACTTGTAATGACATGTGTCAAAGCTTTTCCATTTCCGCGCTCCCCCTCTTTGGAATTTTTTTTGTTTTTTTTTTGAAAATTATCTTTTGTCTGTTTTCTTTTATTTATTTTTTATTGTCAACCTAAAACTTAAGTAAATATTTATGCTTAGACTTAAGTTTGTTTGTAAATGCATTCGGACGTGTACGTACTCTGAAATGTCCCCTATCTCTAATAATAACACCAAAAAAAGTGACCCATATACGGCTGAGCGAACAGTGTGTTGGGGTAGGACGTCCGCTAGCACACTTAGTAAACACCACTGAAAGCCCCCCAAAGTGCCATCGAACTGTCATTAATTTGCGCCGATATGAAGAATATTTTTTTTTTTTATTATTGCAAATCAATAAATGTGGTTGACTGTGGACAAATACACAAATATTTGGAAAAATTTTCAATTACTTACTTTATTTGTTTTTACTGAATTGCAATGCCAAGTAAATTTATGTTTTTCATCTATTTTTCCAATAACCCACAGTAATGTCAAATCAAATGCCAATGAAGCTCATGTCGAAGGAAAAGTTTTCTTTTTTTTTTGGTTTCAGCAAAACCAATGAAATTAATGAATGGTCGACATTTGATCCTTGCAAGGCCTAAGCGCCTTACAGGTGCTGAGATAGCCCCCACACACAATTCCATCGTTCAAAAGTCTGTAACTTTTGTTGTAGTAAACATTTTTGGAGATCTGTGAAAAACATATTTTAGCCAAGGACTGTGGGATTTTTTAAGCTATTGACATTACAAAACGGACAATTTTATGTATTTCAGAAATATTTTCAAACATGACTAATTCTTGTATTTTCCAATTTTTTTTTTTTTTTTTTTATTTTTTTTTACATCCAATTCCAATGGCTAAACGTTCATAACTCTTAATCTACTAAACATTTTTGAATTCTGTAAAAAATTTGTTGTATGCAAGGTGTAAGGGATTATTTTAAGGTATATACATTACAAAACGGACAATTGCATATATTTCAGAAATATTTTCAAACATGACTAATTCTTGTATTTTATTTTTTTTTCACATCCAATTCCATTGGCTAAACGTTCATAACTCCTGATCTACTTAATAGTTTTGAGTTCTGTAAAAAATTAGTTGTATACAAGGTGTAAGGGATTATTTTAAGGTATAGACATTACAAATCGGACAATTGCATATATTTCAGAAATATTTTCAAACATGACTATTTCTTGTATTTTCCAATTTTTATTTATTTTTTTTAATTTTTTTTCACATCTATTTCCATCTGCCAATCGTCTATAACTACTGATCTCCTTAACATTTACTTAAAATAAATTTTTTCATTTTTCGAAAATTCCCATTTTACGAAATAAAAAAATCAATTTATTCATTTTTCGAAAATTATAATTTTTCATTTTACGAAAACAAAATCCTTGCAAATTAAAATTTTTGTTCTACAAAAAAAAAAAAACAATTTTTTCATTCCTCGAAAATTACAAATTTCTTTTTTAGGAAAACAAAATCTTTAGAAATTCCACGAAAATTACAAGTTCCTTTTAACAAAATAAAAAGATCAATTTTCATGCGGAACAGCAAACATTTGCCGCATTTATAAATACACGATTTCATTTAGGTGCGCGACTGGACTGACACCGCAGCAGTGCATCCTTTCGAAGACACTCTGGACGGATTCCGCTTCTATCTCACAAATGGCCTGCTCGCTCTTCGATCCTTTCGAAAAAAAATCGAACGACTTCGAATAGCAGCTCCCAGTTGGCCGGGACACCGGGCTGATAACACAATGACCGAATTTGTTGGGCAAAAATCTCATTTTAAAAAAGTCTTCTCTGCTTGCCAGATGGAAATCTATTCTTAAACGAAATAATTTCCGTCTACCGAATTTGTTGGGCAAAACATGATTTTTAAAAGAATTCCTTTGTTCAAAATCAAAAAATCATTCCCAAAACGAAATAATTTCATAAAGTCTACCGAATTTGTTGAGCAACAACTCATTTAAAAAAAGAGTCTCCTCTGCTCGAAATCCTCTCTTGCCAGATGGAAATTAATTCTCAAAATCTCATTTTAAAAGAAATCTCATTTCGAAAGGTGGACATTTATTCATAAACAAAATAATTTCATTAAATTCTTATTAAAGAAAATTTAAAAAAATAAATTTTCGTTTAAGAGAAACCAATTCCTGCCAATTTTGGTTAATTTAAAGATTTTCTATAACAAATCCTCTCTGTTATTGCGCGGAAACAAGGTCAATCTATTGTGTTACCCATTTTTTAATCACTTTAAATAAATTTTAACCCATGTGTATCTGTTTTGTTTTGAAAAATCCTTATTTGGCCAAAACAAAAAGGTTGCATTGGTTTTCTTTAATTTCGCCCATACGCTGTCGTTGTGGACTTTATTGCAATTAAGTGATTAAAAGGTTCATGAATGAAACTACTTTTGGGCCATTTCAAGCTTTCATAATCTTTAGCCAATACCGACGTAGCAATTGGCCTTTATCATGATTGGCAAAAAAAAAAACGAAAAACGACATTTCGTTATCATTTTTTTTGTTGTTTTTGGCCAAAAAAAAAAAGCAAAGAAATAGTCATGGCAAAGGTATGCCAAAAATTCAATTACAAAACATTGGTAACATTTATAAAGATATCATCGCATACGATTTGATGATCAGTAAAAATCAAACGACAACATTTTAATGGGAATACAACGGGCATAAACTCTTCAAACGTGCACATGGGAACAGGCACTCCAGACGACACCCGCCAAATGAACGAGGTAAGCACCGTCAGTCGGGGGGAAGGAAATACTTTTTTAAACTCATGTTGAAATGCGTTACAAAGAAAAACGAATGTGCTCTCGAACGGCAAACGAATGGCTTGTCAAAATGGCTTATCTGTGGTCCGCTTCGCTGGCACTAAACGATGAGGCAAATCAAGACGACACCATCAGCCGCCGCCGCAGCGAACGAGTGGTATCTTTGATGTCAATCCGGAGCGCCACATGCCCGGTGCGTCCACACCGAAATATGCCGGAATGCGTGTACGCAGCGACTTGCGGGAGAGGGCACACAAGAAATCCCTGCTCTCACATTTGTCCAAAAACATAGGATCTCCCCTCTGCCAGCATGCGAGAAACTTTAAGGGGAGCTGCAACACCATTTAACATTTGCCGCTGCCCGCTGCCCGCTGCCTGGGCATGGATGGCTGGCTGGCTGACTGTCGTGGCTGGGTCGGGCCGCTTGACTTGGATTGTGTTGCGTTGTCGTTCTTTTGGTTTACAGATAGTATTGGCACTTAATGTTTTTTTAATCAATAATAAAAGTGATAAGATTAAACTTAAAACAATTAACCCATTAGTAAACTTCTTTGCGGCTCTGGCTCTCGCACTGGAGAATAAACAGACGGCATGAACTGACAAAAAGCTGGGTGTGGTATCAAGGGACCCAGAACGACATATGCATGCCCCACCACATGGCATGGGGGGGGGGGGTGGAGAGGGGGTTCAAGAAACACAGATAGCTTTTTATTTAAACATAATTGACAGATATTCAACGACAATTCCACCAACAACAAAAAGAAATTATTTATAAATTGTCAAGATAAAAACGATAAAGCGCCATTGCCGTTGGCCCACATACAACTGGCTGGGTTGCGTTGGATATTACAGAATGAAGAAATAATAAATTAATAAAAACCAAAAAAAAATATTTCGTGGAAACATAAACATTATTTATTAATATGTAAATGCCAGAAACATTGTGGAGAAACATTTTTAGAAAAAAAAAAAAATATGTACACAAAGATGATACGCATTTAATGTTTTCAAAATATTTCCAAAAGAGGACGGGCGTATCAGCCTCCCTTACACGATTCTCTATCGCCAAACAAAAAATGTGATTCAATTCATCGCTTAAATTCTCTGCAAGACTCTCTCAATCGTTGAATCAGCATTTGATTGAACAACTCTCTTAATTTTTAAATCATAAATCGTTTTTTTTTTTGAATAAAACCTTGTTAATCGTAAGTCTTGCTGGAAAAAGCTCTCTCGTAATTCCCGTTCGCACAGCTTTCATTTCCAGTTCCCTGTCTGTCTTTCTTCCTGTACATGATTCTATGTCGCACAGCTACCTAAGTCCCAGCTGCAAATCGCTCTCGTCAATTTTAAGCTTTTCATTCCAAATTACTGGTTGAATATCTCATACTTTCTAACTATCGTACTTGCTCTAGACAATCCTCTAAAGCTTTATATGTTTCCGTGGTGGTTTACGAAATATTCTCTCGCCGGAGAGATGTTCTCTGAAAAGCGAAAAAAAACTTAAAGCTCAGTTTATAAAAATAAAAAAATAAAAAAAACTAATCTTATTTACAATGGAAATGAGTGTCTTTCGCTGCAGAGATGTTCTCTGAAAAGCGAAAAAAAGCTTAAAGCTCAGTTTATAAAAATAAAAAAAAATAAAAAAAATGCAAATCTTATGTACAATGGAAATGAGTGTGTATAATATAAAAGCTTTTAAGCTCTTTTTCTGCTAAAAGGGCGCTTTCAAGGTTTACCCTTTTTTTTTGGGAAAATACTAAATAAAAATAAAATTAAACAAAAATAATTACAGAATAACCGAAGTTAACGGTTTTCTGTAATTAATATATAAGTCGTGCCGAAAGCTCACTGGCAATTGATCTGGGGCATTTAGGAAGTTTTCAAGAAAATCACAACAATTGCATAGAGAACGAACAATTGCTGATCTTAATGTTTGCGATGGCAAAAAGCTGTTTTTCTTGCAACTGTTGTGCATGTGCCTAAAAGCTTATTTCATTACAATTATTTTCATTCCAAAATGAGCTTAAAATATTATTTTCTTGCCATTGTTCTCATTCTCAAAGTAAGCAAGTTTCATAGGCTGTGGGACACTCTTTTAAGGGAGGCTGCTGGGCAATGGAATGGACCGTTCACACATGATTTTCAGTTTATCCTTTGAACTGAACGAAAGCTTTAAAGTTTCTCTTTTACGTGTGGTTTTTATATGTAGAATATGAGTCCAGCAATTGATATTCTACTCAGAGAGATGACATGTGCTTAGACCGCCAATACGTTGTAATTAACCACTTTTAGCAGTTGATTGTGGCAGCAACGTGAGGTATTTAAAACACATTTGTCACGGGCTTTGCCTGAGAAAATCGTTCCTAATGAACACTTCACATCGTGGGCCGGACAAAGGCAAAGGCGCGAACACAACGAGAAGTACGGCAACAATAGTGGAGAGCGGCAAAAGCAAAACATGATTACACACACAAAAGCCAACTGAAGCTTATTGTTTTAACTCTTAACATTCCCGCTAACTAGCGAACCAGCCAGCCAGCTAGCGAGCCAGCCAGCCAGCCAGCGAGCGTTACGGTTCGTTTCGTTTCTTCTTGTCGTGATGGTGCTGGCGGTGGTTTATTCTAAGCGTATGAAATTGATAAATTTGTTTACATAAAATACAACTACAGACGGACTGGCGGACGGACACACCAAAGGAGTGAAATATCATTAATCGCATTGCTGCAAAAAAAAAAAAACAGAAAACCTTATGCGAGCTTTTGTTTATTTGTGCCAGCAAAGCGCTTGCTTTCAAAGTGGCTACGTAAACATACGGATAGTAGACAAATAAATACTCCGCCGCGTACCTCTTCAAGTGGCCCGTCGGCCAGCCAGTCAGCCCGTCCCCCCCCCCCGAAAACGGCCAGAACCTAGCGCAGATGATGATGTGGCTGAGCGGCGAATTGAATTACGCATAAGCTACACGTATGTGATTACAGCTCCGTCTCCAGTATCAGCACAATACCAAACAGTATGAGCTGTAGCCGGCACCCCAGCCCCCTCACGGGGGTTAAACACATCATTAGCCGGCCGTCACCCATGTGGTTCGTCACAATTCGTACAATACATCAATGTGGCAATAAAAAAAATAATCATTGGCCGGGCAATAAATGCCGCACCGAAAACATTTTGCTGTTAATTGTTCCCTGGTGGATATGTGTGAGTAAGTGTGTGTGTGTGTATGGGGTTCCAGTTTTCAATTGTGCTGCCAAGTGCACTTATTGAAATGGAATATCCACCGCCCCCGCCCCCCCTAGCAAATGTAAACGGCATATTAAGTTCCCATAATGAAGTTGCTTTGCTTTGGCCATTCGCAAACTTCTTGAGATGAGATCGTCCCCATTGAAGACAACCACGGGCAGAATTCGAACCGCACATACACCATCATATTGAGAAGATGCCTTTGAATGGGCACGCCCCGCCATGTGGCGATCGATAATAACTCTTGCGGAGTTGTGCTCCTCATGGCAATTGGCAAATTGAAACCAAGTCGTCATTGTGTTCAAATGAAATGCATTTGCTGGAGTTCTTGCCAGGGCTGTCTTATCATAGAAGACCAAATCGTATACATGTGTGGTGGGATATCAATAAATATGGGGCCACCTAAGAATTTCCAGGAAATACGAAGCGAGTCGTTTAATCAATGGGAAATGTGATTCAGCCTCTAATCAGTTGTGACGAGTCGCAAATCTCATGCTGGCTGAATAGAATTGTAGCTGAGTAGCTCTGGGGGGAAAGCTCACCATCTTAATATATATTTACCCTCGACACTGATTCACTGATTCCCTGATTCCCTGATTCACTGATTCACTGACTCTGTCACGCAGTACGTAGGAATTTAAATAGGCATTCTATAATAATTCTATAAATAATAATAATAAAAAAAATAATATTTTTTTTTTGTACAGAAATTGTCTTTTCCCCAAATTTTTTTTTTCCAAAATTTTTTTTTTCCAAAATTTTTTTTTTGTACAAAATTTTTTTTTGTACAAAATTTTTTTTTTTTACAAAAATTTTTTTTTTGTACAAAATTTTTTTTTTACAAAATTTTTTTTTTTTACAAAATTTTTTTTTTCCACAAAAATTTTTTTTTTCAACAAAATTTTTTTTTTCAACAAAAATTTTTTTTCAACAAAAATTTTTTTTTCAACAAAAATTTTTTTCCAACAAAAATTTTTTTTTCAACAAAATTTTTTTTTCCACAAATTTTTTTTTCCAATTTTATTTTTTTTCGAAATTTTTTTTTCCAATTTTATTTTTTTTCGAAATTTTTTTTTACAAAATAGTTTTCTCAAAATATTTTTTACAAAATTTTTAAAATTAAGTAACAAATACTTTCTCAAGCAAATTAACGGGCGCCATAGGCGCATTACAACTTACTAGTTAATTAATAGAAAACGAAACTTAATGTATAACCTAAAAAAAAAATTAAAGCTCATTATCTTAATTCAAACTCACCAACTCAAACTAACCCACTAAAGCTCAACGTTACAATGAAAGCTGTCCATTTCATAAATAGAAAACGAAACTTAATGTATAATCTAAAAAAAACGAAAGCTCATTCCTGTCGTAAATGGAAAACGAAACTGACTGAATATTCTATACCACTAGGTTAAAGCACAACGTTACAATGAAAGCTCTCCATTCCATTAATAGAAACCGAAACTGACTCTACCAACAAAAATGTAAAGCTCATTATTTTAAATTTAAAAGTCCACATGAAAGCTCAATCCTATCGTTAATGGAAAACGAAACTGACTGACTATTCTATAAGCTCTTTCTTAGGTTAAAGCTCAATTTTACAATGAAAGATCCCCATTTCATTAATAGAAAACGAAACTTAATGTACATATAATCGCTAAAAAAAACGAAAGCTCATCATATTATTTCAAACTCACCAGAAAGCTCAGTCCTTTCGTAAATGTAAAACGAAACTGACTGACTATCATACATACAGCTTTTATTCGATAACACTTTCTTAGGTTAAAGCTCAACGTTACAATGAAAGCTCTCCATTCCATTAATAGAAACCGAAACTGACAGTATATTCTCCAACAGAAATTGAAAGCTCATCATTTTAAATTTAAAAGTCCACATGAAAGCTCAGACATTTCGTTAATATAAAACGAAACTGACTGACTATTCTAAAAGCTCTTTCTCAGATTAAAGCTCAATGTTACAATGAAAGCTCTCCATTTCATTAATAGAAAATGAAACTTAACGTATAATCTCTAAAAAACGAAAGCTCATCATCTTATTTCAAACTCACCAGAAAGCTCAGTCCTTTCGTAAATGGAAAACGAAACTGACTGACTATCATACATACAGCTTTTATTCTATAAGCCCTTTCTTAGGTTAAAGCTCAACGTTACAATGAAAGCTCTCCATTTCATTAATAGAAAACGAAACTGACTGTATATTCTCCAACAGAAATTAAAAGCTCATCATTTTAAATTTTAAAGTCCACATGAAAGCTTAGACATTTCGTTACAATAAAACAAAAGTGACTGACTATTCTAAAAGCTCTTCCTTAGGTTAAAGCTTAATGTTACAATGAAAGCTCTCCATTTCATTAATAGAAAACTAAACTTAATGTATAATCGCTTAAAAAAAACGAAAGCTCATCATCTTATTTCAAACTCACCAGAAAGCTCCTATCATACATACAGCTTTTATTCTATAACACTGTCTTAGGATAGATATATGAGTCCATTATTTACAACAATTGACATCGAAAGCTCACATATCTCAAACTTCATATATTCACTTCTAAGATGCCAAACTCAATGCTCAGGTAAATGAATGTGATGCGAAGGCTAGCGATAAATGTCATCAAAACTGTCTGACAACGGAAAGAAATCAAAATGCAATAACAACTCCGATTTACGCGGGTCTCATGGACTTTCTACCGAAATTCGGTCGAAATGTTTTGTCTTATTTGACTGGGCTGATTGATTTTCGATTTGATTGACATGTCACGCCATAACTTTCCCAAAATCGTGTTTTTTTTATGTTGCAATCTTGGGGATTTCTCCGACAGACTTTGGCACAATGGCCCAGACCGACAGCCAGCCACAAGACCATGTGAGGCAAAAAGGTCCATCCGAAAGTGAGGCTACAACGAAATGCACTAAAAATTACCGTTAAGGTGAACTTCACATGTTTTTCTCTTTTTAATGTGTGTGCGAGTGTGTGTGTGTGTGGAAAAAACATTGTCTAAATTTACGAGGCCATAAATTAAAATTCTATAAAAATTGCAGCAACAACAACTTATCAGTGGACAACATCAAATGATGAGAATATTCCAATGTCTAAAAGAGAAGGAGCTAGCGCTTGAGAAAAACAGAGCGAGAGGGGAATACAAGGAATATTAAAACACACACACACACACGGACACCGAAAAACGAAAATGTTGGAGGTCTTTAAAAAAGATCTTGGCTAATTTACAACCACATTAAAAATATTGTTGTTAATAAAATGTTAACTAATTAAAAACCACAACAACAACCCCCCTCCCCCCATGCGAATGAAACGAAACATTCCGTTCCATCATCCAGCAGCATTCCATAGGAACAACGACTTCATTATAATTCACACACACACATACAGACAGCGATATGTACACATGTACATGTCATGGCCTGATGCCTCTTGGCCATCTCAGCGTGTCTTGATTGCTGGGATTTCTGTTGTTTTTACGGCAACTTTGCCACAAGGAATTTCGGCACAAAACTGATGATTCTGATTATTCAATTATTTTTGAATATTTTTTTTTTTTTTTGGTTCGGTCTAAGTTGGTGTTGTTCCCCATTTCCGGTATACAATTTCCGCTATGCAGTGGCCAACTTTAGTTTATGACACACCGTTGTTTGTAATTGATTACGCTTTGATCGCTTCAAAGGGGCTTGGCCGCCCATAATCTCTAATCCCATTTCGATAACAGCGATTAGTGTTGTTTAGACATGTCGGGCATTTTTCCTTTGATTGGCGAGTGGTTCTAAGAAATTTGCACAATATTCGCAATTGGATTGCCGATGAATTTATGAAATTAAATTGCCTTCGAACTTATCAACATCAAAAGGGATTACTTTCTTTTTAAACGATGCCGGTAAAGTAGACTAAATGCAAAGTCATGTTGGGCGCCATTTCTTTAAGAGTTGCCAAGGCCAATCAACTGAGATCCTCTCGGCTATGTCGCAAAGCTGCCATTTGATGACACCCTCTATATTTTTTTTTGTGAAAAACTCAGTAGGTCATCATTGAAAACTTCTAAATGTGTTCAGTTCCTCTCATCCCCTCCATCATCCCTCAATAGAACATTGAAGAGCAGACATCATGAAGCTCCATTAAACGACATTTCCACTTCCCGCTGTTGTAGCCGGAAAAAAAGGCTGGCTGGCCTTGGTTTTTGCACTGTTGCTATTTGTAAAACCAATTTGTTTGTAGTTTTATGACTTTAACACGCTGTGCGCTGGTGACAATGCAGATTTCCCACGAAAGATATGACAGCAACAAGTGCTGTCACATGACAGGTAACGAAAAAAACACACACATACACACACAAAAACATAAATAGGACATTGGCATTTGTGGCACGAGAAACGTCTTTAGCCACCCCCTCAATCACAGCGCTGTTGCATGTTCATGGAGGCCTTCGACTTTGGTTTTTTGAGGGTGCGAGCATTTCATTTTCTATTCGTTCGTTCGTTCGATCGTTTTTTTTTTTATTAGTATTTTTAGAAACCTACCTCAAGTTGCGATAGGCGATCACCTGTTGGCTGGTGCCAGAGGCTCACCTGTTTAACGCTAAATTCAAATGTATTTTTAGTTTATGACCCAACGATCGAGCCGGTCGGACTTTTATGGGTTAATTGTTTTGTTGTTTTATGCAGTCGGAATTTATGTAAATCTTTTTGAAGTTTGTTTGTTTTGCTCTTGTTGTTGTCGTTGTTGTTTTTGTGATGTGTTGGTGTATTTTTAAAGAGCCGAATGCAAAAATATAAAAACGAAATCAGTTATAATATCAAACATTCTATTTGGCTGGGGCGGGAATTCCCACTCATCGTTAAGTTTTTTTGGCCCCTTGACTAGAAAAAAACCAAAAGAACCATCTACAAGGTACTTGTACGAAATCGTTGCCCTGCACAGTGGTAAACTTTTCTAAAGCGAAGGAGAAATCACTACCGAGTCTAGAATGGGAATACATTTTTTTAAATTTTGAAAAAAAAAAAATAATAAAATTTTTTAGGGAAAAAATACGAAAAAAATTGTTTGCCTTAAATTTGTTAGAAGGCACTGAATGTATAGATTTAACGAAAAATTTAACAATCGATTTTCTAAAAAAAAAATTCTATAAAATCGCACGAATCGTTTTGGACTTATGACAAATTATGACACAAAAAATTGCTTTAAAAAGAAAACCAATTCGTAATTGTATCGTTGTTATTAATTACTTTTTTTTTTGGTAATTTTCAAATAATTTGGAAAAATTTCCAATTTTCAAATATTTTTGAAAAATTTCCAGTTTTCAAATATTTTTGAAAAATTTCCAATTTTCAAATAACTTTCAAATTTTTTTTCCAATTTTCGTAAAATTTCCAATTTTCAAATAATTTCAAATTTCCAAAAAAAATATTCTCCAAATTTCAAATAATTTTGAAAAAATTCCAATTTTGAAAAATTTCCAGTTATCAAATAATTTTGAACTATCCAATTTTCAAATAGTTTCCAAAATTTAATTAATCTTGACAAATTTTTAAAAAATTCCCATTTTCAACCAAAAAAAAAATTCTTGAGCCATATATTTTTTTTTGTCAAGCATGTATCTGAAATTTTACTATGAAAAATTTTCAATTTTCATATAATTTTGAAAAGCTCCAATTTTCAAATAGTTTTGAAAAAATTCCAATTTTGAAAAATTTCCAGTTATCAAATAATTTTGAAACTATCCAATTTTCAAATAATTTTGAAAACAGCACCAAATAATTTCAAATAATATTGAGAAATTTTCCAATTTTCAAATAATTTTCCAATTATCAAATTGTTTTGAAAAATTTTTCAATTTTCAAATAATTTTGAAAAATTGCCAGTTTTCAAATAATTTTAAAAAATTTCCAATTTTCAAACAATTCTGAAAATTTTTCCAATTTTCAAATAATTTTGAGAAATTTTCCAATTTTCAAATAATTTTGAGAAATTTTCCAATTTTCAAATAATTTTGAGAAATTTTTCAATTTTCAAATAATTTTGAGAAATTTTCCAATTTTCAAATAATTTTAAAAAATTTCCAATGTTCAAATAATTTTGAAAAATTTCCAAATTTCACATAGTTTTGAAAAATGTCCATTTTCAAACAAAAAATTTATTGAGTCGTATATTTTGTTTTTTTTCCCAGCATATGTCTGAAATTTTACTATGAAAAATTGTCAATTTTCAAATAATTTCAGAAAATTTCCAATTTTCAAATAATTTTGAGAATTTTTCAAATAATTTTCAAAAATTCTCCAAACAATAATTTGAAAACATTTTAATTCTTAAATAATTTTGAAAAATTACCGATTTTCAAAAAAATTTTAAAAAAAAGTTCAAATAATTTCGAGAAATTTTCCATTTTGAAAAATTACCATTTGCAACCAAAAACAAAATTCTTGTACAGAATTTTGTTCTTGTTATAAATTACAAAACTTTTTTTTGTGATTTTAAAATAATTCCGAAAAACTTCCCATTTTAAAAAAAAAAATTGTCGAAAAATTGTATTACGATATTTAACGTCCAATTGTCTAAAATTGTTTCAATAAAATCGGAGGATACAAGAAATCGATTTACAAAAAGAAAAACAAATTCGACCTAGTACAGAATTGTATCCTTCTTATTAATTACAAAATTTTTTTTTTGTGATTTTAAAATAATTTTGAAAATTTTCCAATTTTCAATTGTTTTTCTTTTCTTTTTCTGTGAGTCGTACATTTTTATTTTGGCAAGCTTATATCTGAAGTATTACGAAAGCTCTAAAGCCATGTTAGACTTTAATTAATTCTTTGAATTTTAAGCTCTTAGAAAATATTTCAGTTTTAGTAGTTCAAGGGAGGTGCATTTAATATAGGAATATTAAGAACAAAAAAAAATAGAGAACAAATTTTAACTGGGAAGTTCACCTCCCCATCATCTTAAAGCAGATAAAGTCCAGAGACATTTTTCTAAATACTTTGACCAGGAAACTATTAAAATGTATTTCAGTTTGTGGTCCAAGTAAATTCTTTGCATTTAGTCCACCAAGGAGAAAAATTCACCACTGTGCAAAGGTATGCAGCACTCGTGGCTTCCCCTAAAAGCAACGCACTCAACAAAAAAAAAAGAAATATTTGCTATCAACTTTGATAACACTTGTCTGGTTAATTGCGCAGCGATTCTTTGAGGCGTTTCTTTTTTTTTTTTTTTTTTGGTTGGCCCTGCGTATATTTCTCACGAAGTGTAGCGGATGTTCTTCACAGTGCTCGGTAACGGGTTTATCGGGTATCTAAGTGAGTTTTGAATGCAATCGCAACGTACGAGTATTGACTTTTCTTTTGTCTAACGTAACGTAGTGAAGTCAACTACTTGTCAAACAATTGTTAGACATTGCAAGGGGTTGTGGTTGTTGTTTTAGAAAATTCCATAGAGAGAGAGATAGAGAGGGAGAGAAAGCCATAGTGGAAGTGAGAGGAGAGTATTTTTTTTTTGTTGACAAAGTCATTGCCATCAATTGAGTTTGCATAGTAACTTTCAACACTTACAACTCAAGGGGAACAGCTGTCCGCATTGTGCTTCTTCTTCCCCAAAGCAGCCTGCTGCTGCTGCTCTTGAAAAGCTGATATTTTCAAAAGTATTTACATGCTTTGCAACAATGGCTGACACTCCATGAAATAGTTGCGGTGAGCTACAACTTATTAACAGTGTCCGTCCAGTCCAGTCAAACGAAATGACACCAAAGAGCTTTAAAGTCAAACGGGGCCCGGGCAAAAGGAAAAAAATAGATCGTAGAGAAATTAGTCCGGATAGATAAACCTTAAACTCCCAACGAACCACTATAATACTTGACTTCTTAACAAAACAAAAGTGCATTGGAATCATCAAAATATTTTTAGCCCGGCTTCCTCTGGCCAAGAATATCACAATGAAGCAATTCATGGCTTCCGGCGATATGAGGCGTGGTACATACTAGGGATTGAGGATATTAGTAGATCTAAAGTATATCTACTCTCCTCACCCTGTAGTGTACGCTACAGCTTGTGTATCATTTTAGGAGCTCTGTAGGGGTTCCCGAGTACTGTGCCTAACATCCAGCGTTGCGTTGCGCTTTATTGCGTCGAGGTTGTTTTTGTTTCTATATAAAACATGTTAATACGCTTTGAAATATAAATTATTTTATCGGTTTTCGTGTTGTTGTTATTTCCATTTCTATAGCAATAAAGTGAAATCACTTAAGTCTGTCGCTTTTCCGCTTCAATGTGTCGATATTAATTATAAAAAGATCTGTGGCGTTCGGTTTTCATCTTTATCGCCCTCCCAACTATTTGCTCACTCTGACATACAATACTAACTCATGTCCACACACACACATACATATGTACTAAGTACATATGACATGCTGGCATTTCGGTGCACGCTGCAAAGGGGGGGATCTCAATTTTCTTCTCATTTCGATCGGTGTGGAAAAAAATGTCACAACAAAACCGCAAAAACTGAAAACTGCCATCTGGAAACATAATCTGTCAATTGCCGACGAATCGTCACACACATTCTAGGGCTGGCATTTGTTTTGAATGAAAGTCATGGGCAACTGATAATTTTCCAACACCGCAAAAGGTTACGATTTCAAGTTGACGTTTTTTTTTTGTTGTTGGAAAGATTCAATATTAACTTTCTAAATGAATTCAATTAATTACAATTACTCGTATGAGATAAAATATCATATTAGCGATGAAAAGAACGTTTGTGAATGTCACATAGTTCACCTTTGCATTACGATCGGACTAATTTCACATTACAACAAGCCGGAGTTGTGACGTACGCGTGCGTAAATCTAGTGCCGGCTCCATACTCTGCATGTAAACAAAACAGCTGATGATTATTTACAGAAAAACAATTGTTGAGTGCGCCACGTGAAGTGAAATTAAATTGTGTTTTGTGAATTCAATTGTAATTTATCTGAGGTAAGTTTTGTTTTTGAGAGATCTGCAAACACCAACGTTTGCCCTACTTTTCATAAATATACGGAGAAATCTTACAGAGTTGAATTGAAGTCTGGAATAATCAAAAAAAGCAATTTTATGATTAGTTTAACTGCAGTCGAGTGACACTTTCTCGAAAGCAGCAGGAGGAGATATTCTCAGAAGACATTCAACCACAAAGGAAGATAGAATGTTCCTTGGTTTTTCATAGGTTTTCTCGTTATATTAGGTTACAAAACATAGAACTTATGGTTGGGCTTCTTCGAGAGGCCACATACGAATTATTGGAGGACCTTCTTGATTTCTTCTTCGCCTCGAAGAAGCTAAACTACAAAACTGAAGTAAGACACCTTCAGTATGGCTTTCTTAGAGTAGAGTAGAGTGAGTGCAGAAGCCCGAAGATCCAGCGACACTTTCTCGAATTATTGAAGATTACTAGGCTTGCGCAACAAAAAGAATTTCCAAGATATTCCAAGATATTTCCAAGGAATGAAAAAGAAGTGGTGACAAAAATTCATTTTACCGGGAGTAAGCGACCCGGCCCAAAAAAACCACCCTCAAAATCACAAGAATCTTTAAGAGAAGAGGGGTAGCTAGGGACCAGAAGACCTAAAATTAAAATTAAATTAAGTGGACACTCCATAAGGAAAAAAAATAAATCAAAAATGGATTTATTTTGATTAGGCCACTCCCTAAATTCGATTACATTTAGGGGTGGGTACACCAAATCAAAAAACTGCCAATGACACCCCCCTCAAAATCACACAGAAATCATGAAAAACTTTAGCAGAAGGGCTAGGGAAACATAGGTGGCCCTAGGAAGCTAGGGACTACCAAAAAAATTACCCCTAAACTTAAAAAAAATCAAGTGGGTAATCAAACTTTAGAAAATCGCATGAGGGTGAAAAAAAATATAAAATTGTGGGCGTGGCTTTAGGAAATCGCATAAGGATGAAAACATCTGGAAATCGGATGAGAACGAAAAAAAATAGTGGGCGCGGCCCACTCCATAAATTTAGTCCGCCGACCATTATATATAGGTGTGGGTATCCAATCTTCATGTCATTGCTGCAGGATGAATTAAATGCACATTAAATTGTCAATAAAAAAGAGGTTTTTTAAAAAAATAAATAATAAAAAAATTTTTAAAAATAAAAATATTTTTTTCAAAAAAAAAATAAATTTTTCCCAAAAAAAAATTAAAAAAATTAATTTTTCCCAAAAAAAAATTAAAAAATTTAATTTTTTCAAAAAAAAATTTTTTTTTTTAAATTGAAATGTCAATTTCAAAAAAATTACTTCAAACTGCAGGTAATTAATGCATAAAAGTGACACAGTATATAAAAAAATCGATGTTTCTGATGCATGGGCATAAGTCGCAAAAGTAATTTTTTTCCAAAGAAAGTCAAACTTTTTAGAAAAAAAAAAATTGAAAAAATTAAAAAAAAAATATTTTTTTTTTCGAAAAAATTAATTATTTTTTTTTTTTTTGAAAAAGAGACACGGTATAGAAAAAAAATCGATGTTTCTGATGCATGGACATGAGTCGCAAAAGTAATTTTTTTTCCAAAGAAAGTCAAAATTTTTAGAAAAAAAAAAAAATTGAAAAAATTAAAAAAAAATATTTTTTTTTTCGAAAAAATTAATTATATTTTTTCTTTTTCAAAATTTTTTTTTTTTGTGAAAAAAAAATTACTTATTTTTTTTGTTTAAATTGACATTTTTTCCCTAGACCTCTGGTATAAAAAACCACCCAATTTCGAAAAAAATACTTCAAACTGCAGGTAATTAATGCATAAAAGTAACACAGTATAGAAAAAAATCGATGTTTCTGATGCATGGGCATAAGTCACAAAAGTAATTGTTTTCCAAAGAAAGTCAAACTTTTTAGAAAAAAAAAAAATTTGAAAAAATTCAAAAAAAAAATTAATTACATTTTTTTCTTTTTCAAAATATTTTTTTATTTTTTTTGGAAAATTTTTTTTTTTTTTAAATTGACTTATGTCCATGCATCAGAAACATCGATTTTTTTTGTCTATACTCTGTGTCACTTTTATGCATTCATTACCTGCAGTTTGAAGTATTTTTTTTTTTCGATTTTGAGTCCTTTTTATCCCTAGAGAAGTAGGGGAATTTCCCCCCTCTCCTCATACCGATTATCGTAATCAGTGGTCAATTATGAAGGTGGCGGCATTTTCAGTTTTTTTTCTTTTGGGAAAAGTGCATTGCAGCCGAAGTGGAAAAATATCTTCTTGAGTGTATTAAAGTTATGAAATCCAAACAAGCGTCATTGATTCGATGTCTATTGCCTTTTCCAGGCAATTTTTTTGAAATGAAATTCAACACAATTAATGAAGACCTCCCCATGGTCTTGCCGGTTTGAGTGTTAAGTCGTTGGCATAATACGCTCCCTAAAACCTTGTATGTTAACATACGACATCGTAATGTATTTTTTATAAACAGAACATCATACTGTGAGATTCCCAGAGAAGTTTTATGCAAAACTCATTGCCTTCACCTTAAAAATGAAGTTAAGCGGGACGTTAGTCCTCAGTTTGGAACTTGGTTGTCTTTTGCCTGAGGGCCTTCTGGTGTCTCTACATCACCATTTCCATCTCCCCGTAAATTCATACCACTGCCAGATCTATTTTTTTTTTGTTAATTACCCATTTCTTATTTTAAGCAATTATTGCAATAAAAAAATACCCCCTCTGAACCTCGTAAAACCTCCTCCAACCCAGTTCGTGTACATGTTATACAATTTCTTTCAAGGAATTCCCATTCTTTAAGTTTATAACGGTGACTTCCACAATTTCGCCAGCGACAACGAAAAAAAAAATCTTATCGTTACAAAATATTTTGCAATATGAAAATACCTGATCCATAAATGATTTAATTAATTGTTAAAATATGGCAAACACTCCTATCGTTCACGATCTGCTTAAGGTGCAGGTGAACGAGTTGAAGGTACACACATATTTAGGGAATTCGTCATTGTTCAGGTTCCTGGTAATCCCCGGAGACAATAAAATTTGCTATCACTTGACGTGAAGTGAATATTTTCTTTACTCCCCCTCCCCCCTTTTTGGTTAATCAAAAAATAATGCGCGCCAAATTTGATTCTAATCTTTGTTTTTTTTTTGCATATTTATTTGTTGGTTTGGGGGCAAAACAAACCGTAACATCTGCTGTTTTATTTTATTTTTGTGATCCCCTCTTCAGACATGAGAGCCCCGCAAAATTGAAAAATCATTGTTGGCTTTTACAGTCGCAATCGCCTAAGACCCGATTTTGCTGACAAATACCCCAACAATGAAATCACCGCCGCTTTTCATTTCCACGGTCGCCTCGTATTTTATGCGTCTTCTGCTGCTGCCTATGTTTTTTTTTTTTTTTTTTGTTCATTCTTCGTGGGGATTGTGGGGATTACATTGGCCTATCACAGATTTCCACACCGTTCTTAATAGGATTTACACAGAAATTGAAAAAAAGATTGATTAAATCAACGCGCCGCGCCATACACACACACACACATCGAACTACTCACCCATGCACACTCAGGTATAAGACCTTAACGAACCTCGAACATGTCGAGGCAGCAGCTATGTTGGGCATCGAACTTGAAACACTTTCTCCTTCGTTTTGCTGCTGCGTACCCTCAGCACAAGCGCCAACATGTTTGCGGCGAACACTGCAATACAGTTATGTGTGAGAGCGAGCGTGTGCGGGTGTAGATACGATGTACAGCAGCACGGGGCAACAGGGTGTAAAGTTTAGTGTGGATGGTGTCAAATCGATTATTTACATTGTGTAAATTACACAGCAGCGAGAGCAGTGCCAGTCCGTATCTCACTGGGAGATTGAGTCTCTAGGCTGCTGAAAGGAAAACAAACAATGTGGCCAGTGAGACACAATGTGAACACGTTGGCGATGGCGGCATTTCGTTTGACATGAACTGGGATTCTTCGTAACCGGAACAGAGACTGTCGGCTGTCCGTGTATTTGTTATTTGTAATTGTTATTCAATAATTCTGTTACGTGCACTAAGGCGTCTGCCCGACTAACTCAGGCGGTAGAACAGGAGACTCTTAATCTCAGGATCTTTGGTTCGAGCCCCCACATACAAATGCCGTCATCAGCTTCCTGGTAGGGTTGGGACCTGTGTATTCCAGACAGCGACCTATAGTGCTCCAAAAATTCTCCCGGTGGCTTCCCACTCGTAATACAAATGCCGTCATCAGCTTCCTGGTAGGGTCGGGACCTGTGTATTCCAGACAGCGACCTGTAGTGCTCCAAAAATTCTCCCGGTGGCTTTCCACTCATAATAAAAATGGCGTCATCAGCTTCCTGGTAGGGTTGGGACCTGTGTATTCCAGACAGCGACCTGTAGTGCTCCAAAAATTCTCCCGGTGGCTTCCCACTCGTAATACAAATGGCGTCATCAGTTTCCTTGAAAAACGCCTGCATTTGTCAATGGTAACTTTCGGGTATTTCCCAGCGGTAAAGGAATGGTTTCTAACTAACCCACTAAGGGACCGAAGAAATGCGGTTCCAAGCCCTTCTGCCCAGACAAAAACACTAATGGGCATTCAGAAATTCCACAAAACGGAATGTAAGCATGAAAGGGAAATTAAGGAAATTAACTGAATTTATTTCAAATTAAATATAATTGTTTCTTCATTGTCTTCTCTATAATTTTCAAAATGTAAATAGGGACATACGACCCATAACATAGTGGAACACCGCCAGGCCGGAAAGTATGCATTTTTATTAAAAGAATTGAAGGAATGTTTTCTTGGTTCTTTTCCAATTTATCAAATGAGATAACTCGAACTTGCATAAGTGGAATTTTCTTTAGGTGTAAGTACTTCTAGTGACAGTTTTTGGAGACATATTTCCTTAAAAAATATTATACGTACTTCCATAACTCAAAGTCTCCCTAAGTCGAATTTTTCTACGGGATAATGGTGGTTCGAGTTGTGGACGTTTGACTGTATTCTCCAAAGACATTCTACCGCAAGCGAAGCAAGAAGGTTCATTGGAGAATGCCAACTGATCATAAGAAGTCCAAAGGTCTTCTCGTATTTGGGCTACAAAACTTAGAACTTCTGGTGTGGGGCTTCTTCCAGATATCTCATAAGAATTAGTTGAGGATTTTTTTGATTTTTTCTTCTCCTCGAAGAAGCTACAAAACTTAAGTACATGACCTTCAGGATGGCTTTCTTAGAGAAGTGACTTAAGTATGAGTGGAGGAAGCCCACACAAAAAAATCTTGCTAATATTTAAGGTGGTGAGTAGAGGCTGCCTGCTGGAACCGCAACTCTACAATTGTCTTGGGCATTAGTTCCCTGCATTCGAACTCAGAGAGCTCAGATGATACGACCTTCTTGTGCATATCATGTGCTCAGGGAAAATCATATACCAGTCTGATTATAGATCATCTGCTGGAAGCAGCGCAGCCAAAGAAGCATCTCTTTTAATAGAAATGAAAAATTTTCTTTCATTAGATTACCCATTTACAGGGCAACCCGCCAACGACTTAGAGGTCTATAAAAATGATCCAAAAAGCCGGCTCCGAGTTAGACTCGCGTTTACTTGACTCCCGCCACCTTAAAGTCCAGAACATCTCTCATCACGAGGGACGACCGGCTTCGCATTAGACTCACGTTTACTTGACTCATGAGCTGTCCCCCCCATCTTAAAGACCAGAACATCTCTCATCACATGGGACAGACTCCCGTTTAATTGCCTCATGGCCTGTCCTCCATCAGAAAGTCCAACAAATCCAATAAAATACTCTCATCACATGGCACGATAGGCCGTTATCTTCCGTACAGTTACTAAAATCCAATCGTCTTTCATCAATTCAGTGCCAGGTCATTGCAAAGTAAAGCTGTCTCAAGTCGGCCCCCCTCGGAATCCCCGGTCTTTCTGTGAAAACATGACAGCAGACATCATCTCCATCCTCGAAAAGTCTCGTATCGCATTTGCCTCGGCCGAATTGAACTTCAAGTCAAATTCTGTGACCCATAACAATCGAATTGCACCGCTCATCACACAACATTTACACTGTGCAACGGCAGTGCGAATATTCTCGACTACTACTAACTAATACAACCCACTAAATAGTGTTAGAATCGGAAAATCTCTTTCTTCTGTTGCAACACATTTCTTTGCGATGTTTGCTGCCTGCTGCATTGCAAGAGTTGCAGAGAGTTCACGAGTAGCGGAGAGTAACTCGGAGACCTAAAGAGAACGCTAGAGCGAATGACTAGCGGTGTGTGTGTGTGTGCAAGTAATAACTGTGTTTTAAATAAAACACAAAAATTATGTTGTGCCTGTGGCGCAAGACATGTAAAAGAGGCAGAGAGACACATCTCACGGAAGGAAACGGCACGGCACAGCACAGCACAAAACGATGATAGAGCACAAATGTAAATGTTGATTATTGTCATCATCATCGTCATCTTGTTGTTGTTGCTGCTGCTGCTGCCAACACTCTGTGCTGCCTTTGTTTCTTCGTCTGCTGGTTGGATCCGTCGCTGTCCGCTGCTGCTGCTGTTTAGTGCAAGATTGAAAAGTGTTCAGATAATGTTTGTGTTAGTCGTGACAGTTCTACCACAACGTTTAGACCGTTTACACAAACATTAAAATAACATCCGTTAATCCGCTAAAATCGGGGAAAAAAAAAACAAAACACACACATATGCTCGTGTAAACTCGTGTTCATATTGTGTGCGTGCGTGCGACAGAGTCGTCTCCTCATGCCAGTGTAATACATTAAGAAACAACAACAACAACAATAAGACGAATAAAAAAAAAACAAGGAACCGTTACGATAACTATCACTGTCACAGTGACTATTTATTAAATACTCACACACACTCGCGTGTGAAGTGTTAAGAAAATACGCGAAATAATGTTTATCACCACCTCTGTTACCCACACACATACGCATACACGCTCCACAGTGCGATCCAAGGAGTAAAACCAGTGATAGTTGATAAGAAAAACGAAAGAAAACAACGTGCCAACCCCAGTGGAGATTGTTTAGTTTTTTTTTTTGGCAAATGTGCAAATCTCCCACCCTCTCTGTGGCTCTTCAATCAAATTGAAGCAGAAAATCACACCAATAAATTTGCAAAAAGCAGTAAAACAACAACAAAAACAACAAAATATACAAAGATACAAATTGTTTTTAACAAATAGTGCATTAATGTCAGTGTTTATTGTCTTCAGTGTGGGACGACGCGGAGTTTTAGAGTGTCTCTCCAGCAAACGTGTGAAATAGTTGAGTCTCTCCTTAGAAAGCCAAAGTAAACTAAACCAAAAAAAAAAAAAAACAACAACAAAAAGTAGAAAATCTAACGTAACGTAACGTTTTCGTTAGTTAACATTAAGGCAAATTTTGAATTTACTGCCAAGCAGTGAATGGCTAAAAAACTATGTTAAATTTCAACCGAATGAATGACGAATCAGTTAACGCTGTTATTTTTAGTTGTGAGTATTTGTTAATAAAAAAATATTTTTCTATAGGTTAGTTATATTGCCACTTTACACTGGTCTGCAAAAGACGATATTTTCTTTTCTAAGGTGAAAAAATAAAATAAAATAAAATAAAATAAAATAAAATAAAATAAAATAAAATAAAATAAAATAAAACAAAATAAAATAAAATAAAATAAAATAAAATGAAATAAAATAAAATAAAATAAAATAAAATAAAATAAAATAAAATAAAATAAAATAAAATAAAATAAAATAAAATAAAATAAAATAAAATAAAATAAAATAAAATAAAATAAAATAAAATAAAATAAAATAAAATAAAATGAAAATAAAATAAAATAAAATAAAATAAAATAAAATAAAATAAAATAAAATAAAATAAATAAAAATAAAATAAAAATAAAATAAAATAAAATAAAATAAAATAAAATAAATAAAAATAAAAATAAAAATAAAAATAAAAATAAAAATAAAAATAAAAATAAAAATAAAAATAAAAATAAAAATAAAAATAAAAATAAAAATAAAAATAAAAATAAAAATAAAAATAAAAATAAAAATAAAAATAAAAATAAAAATAAAAATAAAAATAAAAATAAAAATAAAATAAAATAAAGTAAAGTAAAATTATTTTTAATTAATTAAATTAAAATAAAATATAAAAAAAAAAAAAAAAAAAAGTAAAATAAAATAAAATAAAATAAAAAAAACAAAATAAAATAAAATAAAATAAAATAAAATAAAGTAAAGTACAATAAAATAGTAAAAAAGTAAAATTAATTAAAGTAAAATAAAAAAAAATAGAGAGAAAAAATGTAGAGAGAGTAAGCCAAAAGTCTCAGATTTGTATGGCGATAAGAGAAGATATTTAACTGCGGTTTAACTGTAGTTTATCAGCCTAAGTCACGATGATGAATAACAATGATCGCATTCCTTCAAAGTCACGATGAGCTGTTTGTCGCTGAGAAAGCATGCGACTGTTGTCCTTCGACACTGTAGCTTGGGCTATTTAACTCCAGTGTTACACCTTAGTTAAATCTCTTCTGTTATCGCCATAAAAATCGGAGACTTTTAGTAGTTTCACAAAATTCGGCGGGCCGTTATCACTACCACCCACCCGTACCTCTCTCAGCCGCCACCCCCTCCCCCCCCATTCAATTACCCCCGTTAAAAGCTAGTTAATCGAAAACGAAAGTAACTACACGAAAAGTCGTTTAGTTGAACACAACAATACAGCTAAGACGATTTTCCCTCATTAGTTGTCCATAATATTACAAGTAAAAATCATTAACCAAGCCAACCCTCCCGTATGTGTGGAAATCCCATTTGAAAGCCTCAAAATCCCCTACACGACAAAAGCATTTCGGACAAAGGAACAACAATAAGCAAAGTCTGCATTTTCCGTTTCCCATTCATCAACGAAGCGAGTTGCGAACGATATCGGTGTCGTTGTCGTTGTCATTATCATCAGCATCGCCATTACTACCAATATAATCATCAACGCCATCACTACGGGCACGGGGGCCCTGATTTTATGGACTCTCCTCCGGCCTCGGCGTTTGTGCCGAGTGTGTGTGGTGTGAAGTGTGGCCCATCAGTGCTGTGCTGCTGTGGTGGTGTGAGTTTGGTTGATTTGTTGATTGTTTATTAGAATTTTTGTTTTTGTCGATAATTACCAAATAATGCGTTCTTCTTCATCGGTTGCGGTGTTTCCGTTTATTTGTTTATGTTTGTTTTCTCCCCTCCCCCACCTATCCACCTTCCAATGAAACCCAAAGGTTTTCTATCGTCTGCAGCGGAGCCGTGCGTGGTTGCTCGTCTGTCGTCTGTCGTTGGTGTCGGTGTATCGAAAACGAGGTTATTTCGGTTAGGAAATACTAAATACTCCATAGTTAGTCATAAATAATCGTTTGGGTTTTTCGATATCTGTGAGGCCTACACACGAATGGATGGCAGTGGCAACATTGTATAGAATTACAAACGGCAAACACGGCCAGATAGTGTAAATCATACACGACGATAAGAAAACAATTATGGCACATTTTCATGGCGATGTACCCCGGGAAAACTGTCGTTCGTCGTTGGGTCTGTCTGTCTGTCCGGCTGCCTGTATGGATATTTTATTTTATTTTATTGGTTGAATTTGTTCTTTTATACGTTTCTTTTTTTTGTTTTTTGCTGCAGCAAATCATAACCCTCCGCAATAAAACAACAACAATTGTAAACATTTCAAATAATAAAAATAATTGACACTTTACAAACAAATAATAAATAGTTGAGGCAAGCAAAAGAGTTTTTGGCCGGGGAGGAGGAGATAGTCCGTTCTTAATAGCAAACAACAGAAATTATTTTCCCATTCTTTGCGAAACTTGTCTCTAAAGTTTAAATTTGGTATGAGCCAAAAGGGAGCAAGGGAAATTCGTGATTTAAAGACAGAGTTTCTCCCCAGCCTATACTAAAAAATCGCCATCTGGCTCTAAAAGTTTTCCGTCTTCTCTCGCCCAAATTAATCTAGTGGGCCGATGTCCTCAGTTGTGATCTTTTCCTCTGGATGGCAGCCTTGGGGTTTTCTACGAACGCACCGTAAACGAATTAGTGTCATCTGTAGTTTGTATCCGAACTACGGCGTCTGCCGACCGATTTGGGTCGTCTGCCATCCACATAGTCCTTGTCAATTCTCTTTACAAACAACCCAAAGACAATTTCTGTTATAATAGACAACCGTTATGGCTGTGCAGGCGAATTATAAGCTTCAGCTAGCTCAATCACCCCATCTAGCGTTCAATGAATGAATTAGGGTAGCACAATGAGGCAATTCGAACATATTTCGTAATTAAATCGTGCATTTCTAACTGGTGACATCGGAAGGGATTACGGTTCCGGTGGCAAAACGTTAATAAAAATAGTTTCTTATGAACTTTTGAAAAGATGTTTTAAATTAAATTGAGTTAGTCGTTTTCTCCAACTGAGGGCATGTGCATGAAAAGAAATTGGTTTTGTAAATTGTAGAAAAACACGGCATATTCATACTGTTTACAGAGCGCTGTTGAGCAGTTAACAGTGATATGTTAAATAGTTATCAGAGGATACGATAGATAACAGAGGAGCCTGTAGTTAACAGAGGACACGATAGATAACAGAGGAACCTGTAGTTAACAGAGGAACCTATAGTTAACAGAGGAAACTGTAGTTAACAGAGGAACCTATAGTTAACAGAGAAACCTGTAGTTAACAGAGGACACGATAGATAACAGAGGACACTATAGTTAACATAGGATCCTGTAGTTAACAGAGGAACCTGTAGTTAACAGAGGAACCTATAGTTAACAGAGGAACCTGTAGTTAACAGAGGAACCTATAGTTAACAGAGGACACTGCAGTTAACAGAGTACACTGTAGTTAACAGAGGACACTATACTTAACAGAGGAACCTATAGTTAACAGAGGAACCTATAGTTAACAGAGGAACCTGTAGTTAACAGATGACACTATAGTCCACAGAGGACCCTGTACTTAACAGAGGCCGCAATATCCTCTCCAAAAGGTACCGTTCAGATATATTTCAGAACGGTTTCTGGCTCATACTGCTCCTCTATAAAGGAAAGTCACATCTTCATTTCGCTAGTTCCGAGATATTTTACTTTTACATTTGTCGGCTTGAAATTACATATTTTTGAAAAATTTAAAAATGATGTTTAAAATTTATTACAGTTGAGAATTGGTCTTAGAAGCTGAACACAACAAACAGAATCTCATTCAGGGTTTCCGAATCTGATCTTACCTTTTTACAACATCAAATCATTTATTGTCAAAGCCATTTGTGCTCCTCCCCTTTCCAAACATCGTTTAGCCTAAACCTCTTTTAACTACTAAATAATTTAAAAAAAAAAATCAGCCTGCATTTAAAAATTGTACCCAATAAAAACTTTCAATTGCTCTCAAATCGGTTGAAGTATCGAAAAAGTTTTGCAAACTCTTCAACTTTTGCAAAAACTTTTTCGTCTATTGACTTCAAGTGCACTCACTCTCTCTCTCCCATCTGCCTATTGCTCTCCCTCTATATCGCTCTCTCTCTCTGGCATTGTGTTTGGAACAAAATGTATATAAACGAAAGGACCTTTTCCTACAAGAATACTTTGTCATTTAACTTTGAACGTTTTTGTTTTGGGCTTTGTATTCTAGTACCCTACACTAAGTTCGGTGTAATGATTGGTCACAAAATATTGCAGGAAGTAGGTAAAACTCAAGGATTCCCTCAAAAGAAAGCAGTTTTGTTTGCAGAGCATAAAATAAAATTTCAGGGACTTATGGCCTGCAGTCGCTCTAAATTGCGTACAAGATTTTCCATGGTAAAAAAAAATCCTCTGGATTTTTGTTGGTATAAAACCACCAAGCTGGGCTATGATGAAAACAAAGTGTAGGAGGAACCACACACGCCTTCTGTTAAGTCAGAGACACACATCATTTCAAGCTACTGAAAGAATTTAAAGACGAAATTATTTGAATTAAATTACATGCGATTGAAACTTCTTCCGTGGAAAAGATAACGTTTTTTTGTTTCTCTCACATAAATAACAACCCGTATCCTTCATGTTTTATTATCCTGCACGACCTGTTTGACATTCTAGCAGAGGTGAAGCCTGAATAAATGTTGGCGTGTTTCAGCTCATTTCATGGAATATGACTTTCATATTTCTCTGTTCATTTTTTTTTTAATATATTTTTTTATGTTTATATTTTCTTTAATTAATTTCCCAACAACTGTTGGCTGCATGGCCAGCACATGGTGGGTGTGTGTGTGTGTGTGGAACTTGTATACCAGCGCCGTTTTGCTATTAAAAAAAAAGTGTTTGTGGAAACTTGAAACTGTTATAACCTGAGGCCATGCATCCCCATTTCGCGGCCGCTTGGCCAATGATGCAAATTGGAAATTCCACTAGAATTTGGCCATAAATTTCGTAACTCCTTTCTGTTGTGGTTGTTGTTGTTGTATCGGCATAGCCATGGACAGCCGGACAGCCGACCAGCCATCCGCCAACGGCAGGCCTGTGTGTCGTCGCGCCCAATGACAGTAGCTTTTGCAACGCAAGCTGGACAAAATTCCTCAGGTCCTATTGACAATCATACAAATTGCCATAAATCGCCAAATTCTTGCTGTTGTTGTTGTTGTTGTTGCACGGAATGCTGTCCGCCCGGCCAAAAGTCTAAAAGACAAAAAGCCAAAGAGCCATTAAACATTGGAACGAACGAGCGCACGAACATGGATTCTCTTTTGTTCGGTCGGCTTTGCTTTACGACATTGAACTGAAATAGTCCTCATTAAGTTGTTGGCCGATGGGAAGGGGCCACAAGTCGACAGTAGAACAAAAAGTAGAACACCCCAAATTTTAAAAGAGGCGAGGGCATGTGTGGGGCATTGGCTAACCAGACGGCCACACTGGAGAGGGTATGTGTTGTGAAGCTATTAAAAGCTGTTTTCTTTTGCGGGGGGGGGCAGAAAGGGAGATAACCTGTCGGTGACAGATCCTCATACCTGATAAAAGGTCCCTGTGTATCCCCTTTTTTTTAAGTGGCCAAAGTGGCGGACTGTGTCACATAGCAGATTTTTCCATACACTTGACAGTGTCATCAAAAATTAAAAAAAAAATCTTGTTGTTTTTTTTTTATTCTATCATCATTTCTAATAATAATTTATTGAAACGCGTTTCAATTTCACAACACAACATTTTCTATATAAAAAGTCAATGCTTTATGTTAACTTAACAGTGACTTAACAGAGTTGTAGCCATTAAAAGTTGACTTTTAAAGATCGCAATGAAAAAAACTAGGGAACACATGTCGGACACCTAAGGGACTGAGCATTTTGTCCGCTTATGAGAGAAGTACACAAGAGGACTGTAGTGGATTGGTACTGAAAAAAGTGTCTGCAAGGACAGTGTACACTGTACATACATACATATTTTTTTTTTACATTCATTTTGTAATAAATAAAATATAAATTGTATTTCAAATTACGGGTGTACTCTGCTCGCCTTATTTATAGCTTAACAGAGCCAGCGATGTCAAACTGTTAGAAAAACAAAACAAAACATTTGTGGGGAAAATTAGCCAATTTGAATATCCTTTAATTATTTTTTATTAAAGTAAAAAACTCTTGTTTCAACTTTTACTTAACATTAATTTAACAAGGACTCGCCCGAGTTATACCAGCTAGATGCACAGACATGTTCAGACAAATTACGTGCATTATTTCCGTCTATAAAATTATCTAGGACAGTCTATAGAAAATGGCAGACTATAATAAGGAAATACACAGACTTTACAGTACAGAGAGACAGAGTCATTTCTAAGCGGAACATTATTATTTTCAATTGAATTATTATTAGATTATAATAAAATAGTTATAGAGTTAACAGAGAGATCGATTCTGTAGAGAGATTTTATTTTATTTTATTTTGTTTTATTTTATTTTGTTTTATTTTATTTTATTTTATTTTATTTTATTTTATTTTATTTTATTTTATTTTATTTTATTTTATTTTATTTTATTTTATTTTATTTATTTTATTTTATTTTTATTTTATTTTATTTTATTTTATTTTATTTTATTTTAATTTTATTTTATTTTATTTTATTTTTTATTTTATTTTATTTTATTTTATTTTATTTCATTACTTTCGCCCTGTATCTCTCTCGCTTGCAAAAAACGATTTTATAAGAGTTAAACTCTGTAAACCGTATGTTAAGTTAAGTTTATTTCTATGCACTATGCCCATCTCTCTCTCTCTCTCTTTCATCGTAAAGGATTTTCTAAGAGTGGTACTTTGTAAACTGGCTGTTTGCTTAACCTTCACACTTCCTCTCTTAGATTCCAATTCAATTGAATAGAAACCTGTTCAAATTGTTCAAATCAAATCTAGATTTGTTTTTTCTCTAATATTTATTTTTTTTTGTGTTTTTTCAGGTGGTGATTTCGGGTGCATTATGTACAGTAGAAGATTATGTAATAATGTCACAGTGTGCACGCAACAAAGCCATATATTTAGCTGCAGAAGGAACAGTCTCAGTGACAGATATCTCACAAACACGTAAGTGCCAACATTTTGTATTCTTAAGCTTCCCCTCCCCCACCACCCATAACAATTCCCAAAAAAAAAAAACAACAACAAAGCAAGACTATTAAAATAATGATGGTGATAATAATGACGATCATCATTAGTTATTATCAACTGTTGGGTGTCCATCAGCACCTTGGCGAGACGACGACAACAACGAAATGTTAATAGGCCTGGGAATTATAAACAAAATCGGTTATTTCCCTGTCTTGGTCTCTCGGTCTTCCAATCATTATTTATGCAGTTTTACGTGACACACATACGAAATATTTAAACTCTAATAACGCACACACACACACACATGGACCTAACAAAAAAAAACACGAAAACTAGAAATAGAAATAGAAAAATTCCAATTCCACACTCTATTTGTTGAATACATTAACACTTAGTGTCCAGTGCTGGCTGGCGATCTTGGGCGAGACTTCCATGCTGTAGAATCCCCCCCCAATAAATACAACAAACGACTGAACATTAGCATTCCGCTTAACGTCTAATGAATGGGCCAAAACCGTTAATCATCTTTAAAAAAAAAACTGAGAAAAGTGAAAACTAAACTGGAAGCCAGCCAAGTGAGTGACTGACTGAGTGCATTCATTATAAATAATTAAACAGCAATTATGTTCAAGAAATGTTTAGAGCACGAAAGACTTGAAGGGCAGAGAAAAAGACGCAGAGTGATCTGAAAACTAAATAAAACTAAATTAGAATTTGTTAATGCACTTAAGATACGGCTAAAACTCCTCTGTTGATAGAAAAGGAAAATCCTTTCAACCTGTTTTGTTAACAAATGTTTTTTATGAAGCGCCCCGGTAGGCGAGTTGGTAGCGTGCTTGCCTATCAGGTTGGGGGGGTTGTGGGTTCGAGGCTTTGGTCTGTCGTTTCAAAAATCTAGCCATATGGTCTGTGTCACCCGGTGTCACCGCTTGGACCCCAAAATTGGAATATCAATTTACATTGTATAGGAATTAATTATTATGAAAAATAAATTATTGAAAACAAAAATATTTTTTATGAAAAATTGAAAAATATATTTTTTATGAAAAATTGAAAAAAAAAAAAAAATTTATAAAAAATTGAAAATAATATATTTTATAAAAAATTGAAAATAATATATTTTATGAAAAATTGAAAAAAATATTTTTTATGAAAAATAGAAAACAATATTTTTTATGAAAAATAGAAAACAATATTTGTTAGAAAAAATAGGAAACATTATTTTTTATGAAAAATAAATTTATTTTTATGAAAAATAAATTATTGAAAAAAAAATATTTTTTTATGAAAAATTGAAAAAAAATATTGTTTATGAAAAATTTAAAAAAATATTTTTTATGAAAAATTTAAAAAATATTTCTTATGAAAAATTTAAAATAATATATTTTATAAAAAATAGAAAACAATATTTTTTATGAAAAATAGAAAACAATATTTTTTATGAAAAATAGAAAACAATATTTGTTATGAAAAAATAGAAAACATTATTTTTTATGAAAAATAAAAAATTGAAAAAAATATATATTATGAAAAATTGAAAAAAAAATATTTTTTATGAAAAATAGAAAATAGTTTTTATGAAAAATAAAAATTTAAAAAAAATATTTTTTATGAAAAATAAAAAATTTAAAACAAATATTTTTTATGAAAAATAAAAAATTTAAAAAAATATTTTTTATGAAAAACGAAATAAAATATTTTTTATGAAAAATAAAATAACAATTTCAAAAAAATAAAAATATTTTTTATGAAATTAAACACAATTAATGAAGACCGCCTCAGGGCGTCCTTGCAGGTTGGAGAGTTAAGTTAACGTAACAGTGGCTTTTCAGTTGAACATGAAATGAGACAGATACCACTCACTAGGCAACTTAGCAATTTTAGCACAAATAAATTTCAAATATTTAAAAAAATATTTTTTATGAAAAATGAAATACATTATTTTTTATGAAAAATAAAAAATTGAAAAAAAAAATTTTTATGAAAAATAAAATAAAATATTTTTTATGAAAAATAAAAAATTGAAAAAAAATATTTTTTATGAAAAATAAAAAAAAAATATTTTTTATGAAAAATAAAAAATTTAAAAAAAAAATATTTTTTATGAAAAATTGAAAAAAAAAAAATATTTTTTATGAAAAATAAAAAATTGAAAAAAAAATTTTTTATGAAAAATTAAAAAAAAAATAAAAATATTTTTTATGAAATTAAACACAATTAATGAAGACCGCCACCGTAACAGTGGCTTTTCAATTGAACATGAAATGAGACAGATACCACTCACTAGGCATCTTGTGTGCAACTTAGCAACTTTAGCACAAATAATTTTCAAATATTTATAATAATTCTGGTCACTGCTTATGCCGGCCGACCGATGACTAATTTTGAATAAGGTCTAAGGACGCAGCTGCCTTTGGTAATACAAAAAAAAAGAAGTAAAATTCCGCAACAGGGGTGGCCCAGCAAACAGCCAGTTGGATTTAATTCCTAAGAGTTTGGCCGAATCCACTCAGAGATGGGATGTGCGGAAATCAGGCAATTGTTTATTCATACACACACACATACATACATATATAAATCTATTAACCAATATCTTCTTGTTCCAAAAAAAAAAAAAAAACATTTATCCTTCCATGTTTATATTTTATTTACGACAATTATGGCAATTAAAACATAAAACATAATAGACCTTTTCGACAATGAGTGCCAATATGTGGATGTGTGTGTGTGTGCGAGCATTTTTATGGCTGATATTTGTGAACCGATAAGCACCCCGATCATAAATCTCAATCTAAAGAGATTTATTTGTGAAATTTCACACTACACATGCTCGTAAACATATTTATGGTACTTATCCCAAAATGCCCAAAGAAAAGAAAAAATGAATGACCGACCGACCGACCAACGTTACAGGACTTACAAAGGCGACCTGAGTGTGTGTGTGATTTTACAAGGACATGAGTGCCAGTGCCAGGGCAAGTGGCAATTGTAGGCGTTAAAATTGACAAAAGGACTTTTCACACACAAATACCAGAGGATTAAGCTCACCTTAAACACTTACCATAACACACTTACTTACTTAAACACCCAAGAGGAAGAAGAGAGAGGCAGACCCAGCAACACAATTTAATTATGGGATTTTACGTGAAGCTACCGCTGCTTTGCACTTCGAGTACCGCAACTAATGTTGTTGTTATTTTGTTGTTTGCTGACCATAATTCCATAACATTTTGCACCTGTAGTCTCAAGAGGCTGTCACAATTACTGCCAAAAAAAAAACACATACAGCAGCAACAACAACAACAGCTACGGCAACGGCAAAGGAAGAGGATTAAACACCACACACACACACAACAGCACGACTGCACAATCAACGAGATAACACACAGAGAATAACACCAACTCACAGGGAGAGCCAGAGACAGAGCGAGAGGGAGAGAGAGAGTAGAGATACCAAAGGTAAACCATGTGCTATATGAGGAAGTGCGAGGGTGAGAGCTGGTGATTTGCTAGAGCATTAGAGTGTGCGTGTGTTTTGCGGGTTTCATGCAACGAAAACAAAGGGCATAAAGGCGGCTATTGTTCCAAAATGGTTCTAAAGGTATTTATTTGTTGTTTTTGGCAAACCGTTAGTTAGATGGTGCATCATCAGTTCACAATAACAACAAATAGCCAACCGTAGGTATGTCGCTATGTATGTACATTCATGCATACACACACATCTACATACACAGGACGGTATGTACATGGTTGAGTGTCGCCTCGACTGTGTTTGGGTCTTTTTAGCTCGTGCTAAATGCCGAACAATAGGCGTTTTAGTCGCCTTAGTAGTAGTAAATACTACGACTACCACCACCACCACCACCACCTCTACTACAGCAGCAGCAGGCTTATCTGTTTAAAATGTTCTTTTGCCATTCGTAACAAGTTGGCAAGGATGAGGTCAGCATAAATTTCAAATGAATTGCAGATGTCTACAAAAAAAAAAAAAAAAAAAAGAATTGAAAAAAAGCAGCTGCTGGCCGCTGTTGGCCACTGTCTGTTGTTGCTGTTGTTGATGCTTTGGATTGAGTTTCTCTGGTGGCTGGTGGCCTGTGCTCATCCTCCATTATGCCAACTAACAAAACATGGCCAGCAAACTAAAGAAAACAGCAGCAGCAATTAAGTTTGAAGGTCATGTCGAGTGTATAAGTATTTGCCTGGAAACATCCAAATCATACCACTGATGAAAATGAGCATGATGATGTTCAGCACAGGCCAGCCCAGCCCAGTCTTATAGTAGAGAAAGTCTCACGTAGCAATCGTACGTTGTTCAATAACAACGACAACAACAAAAACTAATCATAAGGGTAGCGTAGCCTAAATGGATACGTGCATGCCAGCCAGCACAACATTAAAGCCGCCACTTTCTTGGCAATTTAGACAAAAACAAAAGTAAAAAAAAAAAAATCCTCAAATACGGGCACTAAAGTCTACATGTTGTTAAATACAAACTATATACATGCTGTCTAATGTTCTTCGAGTCGGCTCAATTGAAACTAATCAAGCGTTGGAAATTAATTAGGCTCCCCCCCACCCCCCGTTCCCTTGCTATTCCACTGAATTTCTCCATAAGCTGAAAACTGCAGTCGGTCGCTAAGAACTTTCATTTCAAAGGCCATTAAGAGGAAAACTTAATGTAAAACAAAAGGTTTGGGCTGGAGTGGTAAATGTTGCTAATTAGTTTTTTTTTTCAATTCCAATTGAAATTGTTTAATACTCGTTTGATCCTATCCACTGAAATAGTCGACGAAATTTCATTTCATTTCAATCGACTAAGACAAATGCTTTTGTCGTTGATTTTGTCAAAATATTGAGGAAATGTGCAATTAGGCTGGCAGCTCAAAACGACCCTCATTGGATATTTCCTTGATTGCCATTTCGTTGTTTGATTGTGATTTTATCTACAGCACGTGTGGCAAATTTTTGTGGGGGAAAAAGGAAAGATTGGAAAAAAACAAATAAGGAAACATTTTACTCGATCATGACATAATACCAATCAAATAAAAACTATATAAATATTAAGGGACTTTCAGAACAGAAGTCTGATCGTATTTGGGTTAGTTAGGAAATTTACTTGTCCATTTCATCTTCTGACCTCTAATTCTTCTATGGGTTCTACCCTTCGTTAGTTAAGAAATGTACTTGTTCGTTTCATCTTCTGACCTCTAACTCTTCTAGCTTCACTTCCTACAGAAGCCTGCTAGTATTTGGGTTAGTCAGGAAATTTACTTGTCCATTTCATCTTCTTACCTCTGACTCTTCTTTAGGTTCTTACTTTTCATTCAGAGCTGGAGTCCACAGCCCGCAATCGAAGATGAGAAATCTTCCTTGGACTTCCAAAGGACTGAAATCATCCCTCAACAGAGTATAAGCTTTTCGTTTTGTAAGCAGAATTGGAGCTTCGTGATCGCTTCTTTGAGGAATCAACCATTGGCTTCTATTAACATGGCCTTCCATTTGCTGTCCAATCATAGAACTGACATGATTGCCAGAAGGAATGAAGGGAATTGTTTGCTGTCCAATGAAAGACCTGACATGATTGCTAGACGGAATGAAGTTTTCCCGATCGCTACGGTTCTTTTTTTCACTGTCCCGAGAGAGTATTAGCTGTACTTCATTTTTATTCAGACTTCGAGCTCAGATTTCTAATCTCCCTCGAAGAGAAATCTGTTCTTGACTTCCGTCAGAGAGAACGACTCAAAGAGGTCACTGTTTGGTTTTAAAAAAAAAAATAAGGAAAATCTGAGAATTTATAAAAATCTATTTTTTAAAAAAATTAACGTGATACAGACATTTCCACGAGTCTGCCTGCCAAAAATCAGCTCGATTGGATCACTGGAAAAGGGTTAAAAATCGGTCCAAAGGCTTTCACACAGGCCACTACGAGCTTCATACTTCAAACTTAAAAAAAAAAATTCTGACGTGTACATGAAAATCGCCGATACACGTGTAGTTTTATTTTTTCCCCTCTTTCTGAAAAAGTAAATTTGGTTCATAGGACAGAATAGGAAATATTTTTTGTAACACGGTGTTATTAGGTGGAATGAAGTTGCCCGCAACGCTCGATCTCTCATTCTTTGTACTGTCAATAGAATATTCCCTCTTGACTTTTCAGTCCGGGTTCGAGGGCGGAGTTTCTATTCCTGGAGGAGGAATTTTCCTGAGAGAACGACTCCAAACAAGTCACTTTTTGGTGTTGAATTGCTGGCTGGTGAATGAGAATAGAAAACCTTCACAGTTTGGTACCCATTTTATGCATCCCCTCTACATCCACATTTACTTTAAGGTGGTTTGTACCCATTTTACGCATTCCAGACCCTCTGCGACTAAAGAAACGTAATATCGTTTAGTAATAGCTGGGATCACCTTTGCTGTAGAATGAAACGTAACATCATTTCGAATTGAATAAATCCCGAAATCATTGATTGCCCAGTGCATCCCAAAATAAGGCGACACATCACAGTGCACTCTGTATGCAAACGACCGTACCGCCTTGAGTTCATCTACACTCAATTAATGCTCAGGTATTTATGTGTGGATGTGTGTAAGTGTGTGTGTGTGCGTGTGCATGTGTGGAGTATTGTTCATATTCCACTGATGAACATGTTTAAGCGCCAATTTTGTTTTCTTTATTTAAGGGTTTTCCATTGTTTGTATTTGTATTCTCCCATTGTTGTATTATTACTATTTATTGTTGGTATTTTTCTTCTTTACTTTAAAGTTTAAACTTTTTTCTACGTCTTCGGTGTGCGTGTGTTTTATGTTTTATGTTGAAACGCAACGTGCCATGATGATTGCATTCACCTTTTACCGGGTAGAGCTAAGAGAGTATGACTCTGTGTGTGTATGTGTGGCTGTGTCTGTTATTGATTTATTTGAAGTGGTGCCTCTGACATTGGCTCTGAGAGACGAGTGCTCACCGTATTGATGTAAAGAATTCTTTTGTTCGTCATTTTGGCTTCCTCAAAATGCGCGTTACGGTAACTGGAAAGTATTGTTAAGAGCAGCAGCGGCAGCCTCACTGCAATTGATGCACTTCAGTTCAAAGGCCCACATAGAGATACATCACATCGTCTCACATTCCATTACAACGCATGGCATCGTGGTACAGAAAGGAAAGAAAATGAACTGGCGTCCCCCCCCCCCACCCCCTTGAATAGCAAAACAGAAAACGTTGATGTTTTTATGACGTTTTACTTTTGTGTGTTCTTGTTGTTGTGGTTTGGAGCTCAGGAGCAGCCAACGTACTCTGATGCTTTTCAAATTATGAACAACAATTAAGAGGTTAATCATAACGAACTTCAATGTCGTCTTCTTGTGTTCGTTTGTAGGAACACACACACATTTAAAGGCTGTAATTAAATTAAAATGCCGAAAAAGCACACACGCACACACACGCACAATCATAGATAATATGAAATTGACGATCACAGGGGATAATTAAAAAGAATGGCATCAGGGTTAAGAAGGGGAAAGACTGTATGCTTAGGTGTTTCCCATTATCGACTCGGGGAAAATTCCCAGAATTTTATAACAAAACTACAGAATTACCCTCAAATTAAAAAAAAAAAAAAATTGAAATACAAAAACATTTTTCAAACATTTCTCTTAACAAAGATTTTATTTACATTTTGATGAAGACGGACCTTAAAACAAAAAGTTTTCTATACAAATTCGATAAGTTGATTGAAAAAACAAAGGGAAAATTTCAATCAGGGTGAAAAAAAAAATACAAGGACCACACATCCCTCCAGAAATAGCCACTTCCTGGGGAATATACAAGGGTTGTGACAATTCCTATTTGTTTAATTTAAGCGTCTTGTTTTGCCCTCGAGGTCAGAGGTGGCATCGGTATATGTGGAATCGAGCTGGGGCTGCTCGTAGATAGGTGTGAATTTCTTGGCGACCAATGAAAATACCGAAATGATTGTTTGACGGATTTGAAGAAAGTCCGCATTGAAAAAACAAAGGGAAAATTTCAATCAGGGTGAAAAAAAAAATACAAGGACCACACATCCCTCCAGAAATAGCCACTTCCTGGGGAATATACAAGGGTTGTGACAATTCCTATTTGTTTAATTTAAGCGTCTTGTTTTGCCCTCGAGGTCAGAGGTGGCATCGGTATATGTGGAATCGAGCTGGGGCTGCTCGTAGATAGGTGTGAATTTCTTGGCGACCAATGAAAATACCGAAATGATTGTTTGACGGATTTGAAGAAAGTCCGCATTTCAACTGTTGTCTGTAATGGCAGGAGAATATTAGCTTTTGGTGCTTCCTGCAGACAGTAGACGGGGTAATTCTTGGAAAAAAAGAATCTCACCGTCAAACCACATGTATTTTATAAATATCGTGCTCCTCGACCCAGTTTCCAGTTCTGTTGTTGTACGCCTATCCTTATAGTTAAAGAAAAATACCAAAACTTCTATTTAAAAAGCGCCCCGGTAGGAGAGTTGGTAGCGTGCTTTCCTATCAGCGTGGGTGTTGCGGGTTCAATTCCCACCAGAGGCTTTGATCTATGGCTGCAAAAATCTAGCCATATGGTCTCTGTGTCACCCAGTTTACCCTTGGACCCAAAGAATAAATTTATAAAAAAAAAAAAATAAAAAAAAAAAAAAAATAAAAAAAAAGTAAAATAAACATGGGTCACCCGGTTTTCCCTTGGACCCAAAGAATAAAATTATAAATACTAAAAATAAAAAATATAAAATATAAAATAAAAAATAAAAAATAAAAAATAAAAAATAAAAAATAAAAAATAAAAAATAAAAAATAAAAAATAAAAATGGGTCACCCGGTTTACCCTTGGACCCAAAGAATAAATTTATAAAGACTAAAAATAAAAATAAAAAACAAACAAAAATAAATAAATAAATATAATAAAAATAATAAAAATGAAAAATAAAACAAAGCATAAAAAATAAGAAATAAGAAATTAAAATAAAAAGTAAAATAAAAATGGGTCTCCCGGTTTACCCTTGGACCCAAAATTCCAATATAAATTTACTTAGCATTGAAATTGAATAAACCCCCAAGTATTTAATAAAAAACCCCCCGAAATATATGAAATAACCCCCAAATGATTTTTCGCTAAGTTCTTTTTGGGATTGTTTAATTTTTTTTATGAAAATAACAAGTAAAAAAATAATAAAAAATAGAAATAAAAATAAAAATTAAAAAAAAAATAATAAAAAAATAGAAATAAAAATAAAAATTAAAAAAAAATAATAAAAAAATAACAAAAAAAAACTATCCTGTGTCACCCGGTTTACTCTTGGACCCAATTAAATACATTTTTTGGAAATTTAATTTTATTATTTTTTTTAAAACAATTTTTTCCAAAACCTTGCTATTCCAAGCAGTACTATGCGAGGCATTCCCGTATTTGATCCTCAAGAGTATGAGAAATTTTATTATTTTTTATTAATCATACGCCCTGGAGAAGGCCGGGGCTTGACAGCAAAGAAAACTTGCAACCCATAGCTTTGGCATTTATCCAGGGATTTTTTTTTTATTATTTTCTTCACAAATAGGCTCACTCCTAGATAAAATTAGGGATTATGTTTTTTTTGTTCAATTAACTTTGAAATGAGAATTTCAAAAAAAAAAATTAAACCAATTTCTTTAAGCCATACGGACCCAGCGTTCGATAAATCAAACACAGTACGCCAACCAATACGAAAGAAAAATCAATCGCCGGGCTTTAATGGAGGAAAAGTTATGAAGTTTTTAAAACTATCCATAGTTCATACCTTTAAAAAAATTATCTATCTGAACAAACTGTAAAAGAACCCAATGACATTTTGAATCTGTGGTCGCATCTCCAGGGGATTCTACTGTCTAAAGCTAGCGAACAAGTAACGTTCGGAAATTATTAAAAATTTAAATTCTTTAGGAACACTCTGTAAATAGACGACAGAAACCTCAAATACTTTATTATCCTGCCAGAGCATTCGGGATTCTGTATGCTAACGTTCACAGACATGCAACATTTGGAAATTATTAAGAATTTCCCTCGAACCGTGGAGTCAGTGGTGGCCGCTTTGGGGGTTCGCCAACGAGCAACGCTTTGGAAAAGTTTCCATTTCCAGTTGTAAAAACTCAGCCCTTATCGAAAACATATCATAAAAGGAAACGAAAACGGATTCAATTAATGTTGCCATGCTTTCAAAAGATGCAACGGACGGATATGTCCGGTAATGTTGTCAGGCTTGTAAACGATTTTTATTGCAACGGCAGAGGGCCATGAACCCCAATGCGGCCGTCCATCGAAATGATTTTATTATGTTTTTATTATTAAATCGATGAAGGGCCCTTGTAAGGAACTTCCTTTCTGTTCATACAGAAGTTCTTGTTCTTCTTGCGTTACTACTCAAAGAATTCACGGTAACCCCCCACCCCAGTAAACCAGAACAACCACTTTGATTTCATTGATGTCAAGAATTTAGCTTTCAACATATTTAACTCTCCCCCGCCCTCTTTTATTTTTATTATTTTTTTGTTTGGTGGGGACAGCCCTTTGATGCCAGAGTATCCCCCTCATATTAATAGAATTTGAATTGAGAATATTTGATAGGCATGTGTGCGTGCGTGCGTGCGTGTGTGTGCGCTATTTATGGCCAGTCAACACTCGCCACTGTAACAACGGCAGCCAGAGCTGCTGCTGCTGTTGCTGTTGTCGACGCTGCTGCTGTCATTGCTTACTTAGTTGTTGATCGATTTTGATGTTCAGCAACGTATGTTTAAGAAGATACTCATCTAAAATAACAACAACAATAACATTGGCTCTACAAGAAAGACTACCGCCGGTCTTGTCTTATGGAAAAAACACACACAAAACCAACAAAAGACGGCGAAAGAAAATCTTCATGGAATATGCATGACATATATAAACACACACACGGACACACACACGGACACATTGAACAGCAAAACCCATTGAGAGAGTGTCTACAAGTTGACCGATCGAACGATCGATCCACCGGCCGACCATTCGTTCCGTTCGTTCAATCGATCGATCGATCGATCGACTGTGGGAAACAAAAACATCACCTGAAAAAATCTCCATAAACTCAAGTGTTTTACAAGTGTAAATCGATGATTGTCATTAAAAACGAGCATAGAAAATAAAAGTTCAACGGACAGACGGACGGTGGACTGGTCGATTCTAAGAGCCGAAAGAAAATGCATAGCAAATGGGTACATGAGCAAACATGCAGCGACAACGGACAAACACGCAGCGATAAAAAGAGAAATACATATGACGCGATCGTTTAGATTGTAATAAAATTGAACGCATGTCTGTCCGCCAGATACGCGGACGATGGTCATGTTCATGAACCACCACACTTTCGCACAGTGTTTTTCCAACGGCAAAAGTTCGATAAGTTTTGTATCTCTTCAGAGTGATTTTGAGGGCTGTAAAAACCATAAAGTTTTTGGGTCACCCTGTATTCAAATAAACCCGTTTTATGGATTAAAACCACCTTTAACAGGGTGACCACCTTTAACCGGGTGAACACCTTTAACAGGGTGACCACCTTTAACCGGGTGAACACCTTTAACAGGGTGACCACCTTTAACAGGGTGACCACCTTTAACCGGGTGAACACCTTTAACAGGGTGACCACCTTTAACAGGGTGACCACATTTAACCGGGATAACACCTATTACAGGGTGACAACCTAAAACTGGGTGACCATCTTTAACAGGGTGAGCGCCTTTAACCGGGTGAACACCGTTAACAGGGTGACCAACTTAAACAGGGTAACCACCTTTAACAGGGTGAACACCTTTAACAGGGTGACCACCTTTAACCGGCTGAACACCTTTAACATGGTGACCACCTTTAACAGGGTGACCACCTTTAACAGGGTGACCACCTTTAACAGGGTGACCACCTTTAAAGGGTGACCACCTTTAACAGGGTGACCACCTTTAACAGGGTGACCACCTTTAACCGGGTGAACACCTTTAACAGGGTGACCACCTTTAACAGGGTGACCACCTAATACAAAACAGCTCATAATTATTTTCTTTGCAGCCTAAACCTTTGTTTTGTATGTGCCTATGTTCACACCCTTTGACAGCCGACAGGGTGACCACAACTTTCTTAAATGAAAACAAATTCTATAGTTATCCTAAAAATGTTCCTCGTTACTTTTTTTGTTTTAGTAATTTGTCATTAAATATGCAGAATTTCCGCAGCTGTTAAATTTTCAATAACTCGCTTTGTTTGTAACAGGCTGACCACCTAAAAAAAAATATTATTATTATTTTTTAAAAGCTAAACCTTTGCTTTCTATGTGAAAGCACATTTCATAGACAATAGCTTACCAATTTTTGAAACAGGGTGACCTCGAAATTCTTTGCTATTGAATTTTGCTAATTTGTCAACTGAATTTAACGTTGTCTATAGAAATTTTGTCGTTAACTATGAAAAATTTCAGCAGCTGTTAAATTTCAATAAATCGCTTTCTGTTGTAACAGGGTGACCACGTAATACAAACATTTGCATTATTATTATCTCTAATGCCTGCATTTTTGCTTTACATATACTTGAATAAGTTCAGACCCTTTGGCAGGTGATAGTTTTTCCTTGTTTTAAACAGGGTGACCACAACTTCCTTAAATTACATGAATTTCGATAATTTTCTTACCAATTTGTGTCGTTACATTTTCGTTTTCGAAATTTTTCGTTTAATCTGCAACTGTGAAATTTCAATAACTCACTTTCTCTTGTAACAGGGTGACCACCTTATCAGACCACCTAATTCTCATAATTATTCTCTTCAATGCCTGAACCCTGGCGTTGTATGTGAATAAGTTCACACCCACTTGACATCAAATATCTTGGCAGGTTGTGAAACAGGGTGACCACACATTTCTTAAACCGATCACATCGGAATTTCTCGTTAACCATGCAGAATTTCAACATATAGGAGATCACTGCCAATTTCCATTAGCTCGCTTTATGTAACTGGTTGATTACCAAATTTATTTCCCTGAAAGTCCGCTACGATTTTTGTCCATAACCCTCGGACTTTAAATATTCAGAGGAGAACATGACCTCACTTTGTTTTAAAACAGGGGAATCACGATTTTTTTTTCCTCAACGCCCGCTCTAGTGTTTGGTTTTAACTGTCCTAGCTTATTCTAGAATCTTATACCATCCTGTGACAGAGCAGGATGGAATGACACACTCGTCCTGTCTTCCCCCTCTCTCTCTCTCTCTTCTTTAGTTCATAATATTCTAACACATTTTGTATGACTTTGAAGCACTGTCGCTTAATAGATAGAAATTAATTTACATTGGTATGGGTTTCGAAAACTGTAAGTCTGCGTCTGTGTTTGTGTCCGTGTCTGTCTTTCAACAAATCGTGTTTTCTTTGATTTGTTGGTGAGCGTGTGATTGCTTAGCAAGTTTAAGGGTTTTTAGGATAGGAACTGCGGTAGGTAATCAATGCAACCAGAGAAAAAGGTTTACATGCCGAGGTACATACAAACGTACATGCATATGGTGGATAACATGTACAGACAAACCTACTTACATGGTAGTGCGGGCCAGTACACACATAATTGTTTTCCCAAATATTGATTTTTTTCTTTCTTTTTTTGGTTGAAAAAAAATAAAAATAAACGACAGCCAACATTTTTTTTTGGGTTTACGGAAATTCGGTCTGTCGTGTTTAGAGAAAAGTCTTCTTCTTCGCTCGCTCTCTCTATCTCTCTCTCTCGTGCCACTTGTTGTGGGCATTTAAGCCTTTGTACGTATTTTGATTTATTCCAAAATTCCGTTCAAGCTGCTGTTAACAATTTTAAGTGGTCTTGTTTTGGTGTTGTTGTTGTCGCTTTGGTTTGGTAAGACCTTCAAGTAACCAACCAAGAGGGCCCAAAAGCAATTAAATTAATCCACCACATACACACTCATACCCAACCGAGAGAATGGGGTGGGGTGGGAGAGGGTAAATGGTTCGAAATAGTTGTGAAAACGGCAATAAAAGAAAAGCCATTGTGCACACTGGTCTGGCCTGGCCAGAGATTCCAGGCCATTGTAGTCAAGTACAATTACTCGCATTTCGCTGGCGTTCGTGTGTGTGTGTTTGATTTATGTTTCGCCCCCTTTTTCCTCAGTTCTTCTTCGTCGTCTAATGATAATTGATGTTGTATACATGGATTTTTCATTTACATCCGAGTGGTACTCCAGGCAGACATTCACCATCCGTTTAACGCAGCCCAAACCCTCCCATCCGTTCCCTCGGCCATATTTACATATCGTTTCGTTTTCCATAGCCATGGCTACACATTGACGTGGTAGAAGTTGTTGTTGTTGTTGTTACCAACGGCTGCAACAGGTTCAATGGGTTCTTTTTCATTTTTGGGTTTGGTCTATTCCGATTTGTTTGTTGTGCGATTTCTTGGAAATTCTTACATTTCGAAAAGGTACCACATTCCAGCGGCCATCGCCGACCGCTTCGGCCTCATGTAAAACTACCTGGGAGCGGGCAAACAAACTTGTGCTGTTGGCTGGTGCTAAATAGTTCCCACATTATTGACACCTTGGCGATTATTGATGATTCTTCATAAACGGCGGCGGCGGCGACGACAACAACAACAAACACCACCTGAGTGTAACGATTTTCCAAATACCAGAACCGTTAATGATGCAGCCAGTGAAGCGTGTTCGACAGAAATTCATACCTGTTGTTGCATTTTTAAAGGCAGACCAATTAACTTTTTAACAAATCCCAAAGAAAAAAACACACACAGAAAAAGGTTTTCGTACAAAAAACGAAACAAATAAACTCAATTTATTGGACAATTTGGAGAAGTTAATCTTAATCTTAATATATATTTACCCTCGACACTGATTCACTGATTCACTGACTCTGTCACGCAGTACGTAGGAATTTAAATAGGCATTCTATAATAATTCTATAATAAAAAAAAAAATATTTTTTTTTGTACAGAAATTGTGTTTTCCCCAAATTTTTTTTTTCCAAAATTTTTTTTGTTACAAATTTTTTTTTTCCACAAATTTTTTTTTTTCAACAAATTTTTTTTTTTTCCACAAAATTTTTTTTTTTCAACAAAGTTTTTTTTTTCAACAAAAATTTTTTTTTTCAGCAAACTTTTTTTTTCAACAGAATTTTTTTTTTTCAACAAACATTTTTTTTTTCAACAATTTTTTTTTTTCCACAAAAATTTTTTTTTCCAACAAAATTTTTTTTTCAACAAAAATTTTTTTTCAAGCAAAAATTTTTTTTCCACGAATGTTTTTTTTCCCAATTTTATTTTTTTTCGACATTTTTTTTTACAAAATAGTTTTCTCAAAATATTTTTTACAAAATTTTTAAAATTAAGTAACAAATACTTTCTCAAGCAAATTAACGGGCGCCATAGGCGCATTACAACTTACTAGTATGTAATATTAACCGAAATGGCGACTCCTGCTGCAGACTTCACAGAAAAGTGAACCACTGATGTCATCTCAGCAAACGTTCTCTCTCTCTCTGAGCATGCATTGGCTTGCGGACGATCACCTGCGGATTTTCCGCTCGCCAGATGATACATTTCCTTTACGTGAATTGCATATTTCGGGCAGAGTTGCATTTTTTTGCCAGAGTTTTTTTTCGTCATGTCATCTTCATATCATTTGCAAGGAAGCCGAAAATCATACTCTCCACAGGCCAGTCAGCCCAGCCAACACTTTGATCCTTTGTCATGATTTCAGATCGTTCACCATGACGATTGACGGCATTCAGTAGCTAATCCATATTCACTTGTTCACTTTGTTCTCGCTTCATCAAACGACGGAACGTACTTTGAATCATTACTGGGATTGTTTAAATTCCCACTGGGGCTTTGTGATGTCGATGACTTGGCCGTATTCGTTTGGACGCAAAAAGGGGTTTTCACCGGGAATTTGTTAATGAAATGAGAGGAATTCTTAATAAACACCAGAGTATAGCCATTTCTAATATAAAGGGTGTTCTTTTTCGAAGTGTGGTTTTTCCAGAAGAAATAAAACGCATATAACTTAATGTTTAGGCCAAGAATTTACAGGGTTCTCCAACAAGTGGAAAGAAAAATGACATGATCGGATGTTGATTTCATAATCAAGAGAAAGGTATGCCGTTAATAATGAAAAACAACATCAGCCCAATGGCCACCATGACCACGCATACAGGGCCATATCCCGTTCATGAAATTTTACCTAACCAAAAACGCAAAGTGGCTGCCCCATGTCCTTGATAGCCTCACGAATTCTATATGTGAGGTCTCGAATCGACGCTAAGCTGTTGGCGTAGACCTTATCTTGCACTTGGCCCCCAAAGGAAGAAGTTGCAAGGTGTTAAATCACAAGATCTCGTTGGTCAATTCACATCTTTGAGAGATAACACGGTACGGAAACTTTTTTGTTTTGCGAAATGTGACTGCTAGATTTTCACCATTTTTGTAATGAATTTTAATCATTTCAATGTGTTGTTGAAGCGTGTATCCTTCCATTTTTAGTAATGGCGTAATGTCAAAGAATGAAAGCTTCATAAGTGACAGCTACCTAAATACCGGGTGATTCTAAATAACACCTCATGTTGGAGAACCCTATATCTTTATTATAAAGATAATATGATTTAAAAATGATTTTTGGGCAATTTTTTTTTTTTATTTTCTTCTGATAATCTTGAGTTAGTCAAGATGATGTACAGGGTGTTGCACATATTATTTTTAGATTTTTCTAACATTTTCAGTTTAATTTTTTTTTTTAAATTTTTTTCTGAAGGTCCTGAGTTAGTCAAGATGGTGTACAGGGTGTTACACATATTTTTTTTTGTTCTTCAAACATGTTCAGGTTTATTTTTGTTTTTTCTTCTGACAATCCTGTGTTTTTGAAGATGGTGTACAGGTGTTGCACATATTATTTTTAGATTTTTCTAAAATTTTCAGATTAATTTTTTTTATTTTCTTCTGACAATTCTGTGTTTTTGAAGATGGTGTACAGGGTGTTACACATATTATTTTTAGATTTTTCTAAAACTTTCAGTTTAATTTTTTTTATTTTCTTCTGACAATGCTGAGTTTGTGAAGATGGTGTACAGGGTGTTGCACATATTATTTTTTAGATTTTTCTAACATTTTCAGTTTCATTTTCTTTGTATTTTCTTCCGATAATCCTGAGTGTACAGGGTGTTTATTTAAGATTTTAGTCTAGATGATGTACAGGGTGTTCAACATTTCATTTTCAGTTTAAACAGTTTTCTTTGCTTTTTGTGTGTGTGTGTGTGTCGACAACCCGCAACTCTGTCGCTGCCCACAGTGCACGTGCAGCCAAACTCTTAACGCTGCGAAACAGCAATGCGATCCGCTGAGATCCGCTAATGACTGACTGGCGGTCTGACTATTTAAATTGATTTATAATCCTTATCTTCGGCGAGTGACAGTTGCGATACGTATCTGCGACTGAATATATCGCAGTGCATGGGCAGGTGTACTGAATAACGTACCTACAGACAAACACACAGACAGACGTATGTTCGTACGTATGTAAATTCTGTATCAATATTAACATATTTATTTCAAAACTCACTGTGAACACTCCTCGGTTTTTTTAATTTTTTGTTTTGTTTTTTTTTTTTAATTTGTTGTTATTGAAATATGTCAGTTGCAGATTTTGTGTTATTGGCTTCATAAAAACGTCACACGAATATGAAAATTGTTTGTTTACATTGTGGTGCACACACTCTCATTTAAAATTCATCTATCTGTCACAATCCGAGCAAGCTGTGTTACAATAGACTTAGTTTGCGAGACATGTCAAATGCCAAAACGCGGGCGTGTGGTGGGGGCTCTACTTACAGATTGACAAGCTGCTGGCATTTCGGCCATGATATGTGAATTTTCCTCTGGCACCCATTTATTTATTTATTTAAAATATGAACGTTGGTTTTTTTCCCCCCAGATGTGACAGTTTATTGTAATAAAATACTAGAGTTTGTTTTGATGTGACAGATTGGGGGGAGGGGGTGGGTGATGGGTGATGGGAGAAATAAACGTCAGCTCTATTGTCATCGATATGCAAACTGACTGGGATTGCATGGCCAAGAATATGAGAATTCAAATCACGTAGCCGGCAATCGTCATGTTAACATGAGTTAGTTCGTGATTTGGCGGCCCTTTTATTCTGTCATTCACAACAAGGGAATACGGAATATTGTCGTTAGAATGTCAAATGGCCATCTCACACCAACAATTGTTCGGATTTGCGGTGATTTGTGGCTAAAACACTTGTGGTGTTTTACAAAAATCAACTCAAAACGTCAACTGTTTTCAACACATTGTCAATTGCATCACGCCGCTGGTGTAGCGACAATTTCATAATGTCAAGTCCTATTAGCCGCTGACAGGGACCGTGTTACGTGTAAAAGCGAACAGCAGCAGGCAACCTATTAAATCTGTCATTGTTGTTTACATTTCGAATATTTTTCTAACAACACAATTTTACACCGTTGACAATTACACTCTCTCTCTCTGTCCCTCTCAGCGTCCAGCTGTCTGTCAGTGTGACAATTAGGAAATGTCTAAACAATCAGGCCTGTCAAATTAACGTGGCTACACTTGTTTGTCGAACATGGCCGAAGACTGTATGAACTACCAGCCGAAGAAATGAAAGTGATGATTGATATCATTCGTGTCTCTTGTAATTTGTCAGCTGATGGCTGAATGGTGTTGTCCCAGGTCTCTAAGCACCCATTAATGGGGGTTCAAATCACTTATAACTGTCAACTTTTATAGTGATGAGAAGTTCCGCCTCTCCTACCCTCTTTTAAGTGTGGGAAAATTTGTATACAGATTTCAAATTTTGTCACTGTTACTTCTATTTCAACCCTCGTTCATCGTTCTTCACTTTCATGTGAGATACAAATCATTTTCTGCAAATGTCCCCAAAAAGAAAAAAAAAACACACATCAACCTCCATTATTATTCATTACAAACAACACCGGCAGTGAAACAAAAACTAACTGTTAAAACCACACACACACACACAAAAGAATCGTTTTTTAATTTTCTTTTACTTTTTGGCCACTTATTCCCGAATACACCATAAAGAAAAGAAAGGTTTCCAAAGAAATTAACACGCAAATGCAAGTAATTGACAAGACTTCCTACATTCCATTAATGTTATAAACACATGTGTCCAAGCGGTCACGGTAACGGGAACGGACCGCACTCTAAAGGCTCCCATGAGGATGATGACGGTGTGACGATACTTGCCAAGTACTTGACGTACGCTCGGCCATTGGAATGGTGCGATGGCTTGAATGGGTGTTTATGCAAAACTGTATCAAAGGGCGCTATCACGGCATCACGCTACTCGAGGGCAAAACTGTGTTTAAAAAGCCATAACACGCACAACGGCAAGACGAAAGACCCCCAAAATGTAAAGACAAAAAAAAAACAACTGGGCATTTTTTTTTTAATGCTAATTGGCCAAAAAGCAAAAGAACGGCATAGGAAATATAAGAAAAAGAAGTATTTTGGAGGAGAGAAGTGAAAAATAAGTGGCCGCCCTTAGGGCATCAAAAATGCCTCCTCCCAAACATTCAGACAACAACACCCTCTATTTTAGAGACACCTCATAAAGATCTCCATAAATCCCCGGAGATTTCATATCAATGATTTTTATGTCTGTCTGTAAGTGAAGAAATAGTTTCAATCAATGCAAAATTTAACGGCTAAGGCGGGCAGGGATTAACTTGTCCCATTTGGTAGCAGCCGCAGTCTTTCACTTTTTCTAGTTGTTTCAAATTGGGCAGGGAGTGTGGGGGGGGGGGGGGGGGAGGTGGTTTTAAAATAGACAACCTTAATATCTTTCAAAATAACACAATAAATTACATTCTCCAATCAATCTCAATCTAAATTCTCCCTCCCTCGGCGTGTGCCTGAGTAAGTGAGTGAGTGTGACCCAAAATTTGTCAACAGCCAAGAAATGATATTATGTTTTCTTTCTGTTGTTGTCCCTCCGTCCATAGACAAAACTGTGTAAAGTTGGCCGATAATGCCCCCATTTTCCTTAAATCATTCACCGAGCTAAACACTCCCATTACTTGAACATAAATGTGGCCATATAATATTTACGTAGTGTGGAGACATTGATTTAGAAGTGTCAGCCAGCCCGGCAGTCAGTCATTTAAACACACAACCGGCGATAGTTAGCCAGGCAGGCAGGCTGGCAGTCAGGCAGCCACCCACACACGCCATGCCATGCTAAGGCACATTACAACAACATCGAGCAACCATGTCATGACCAGAGACAATACAAATGGTTGCCGGGCATTGTGGGCTAACAATCGAAGGCTAAAAATAAGTCCAGCAAACTATTCAAATCGCATACAAGCACACACTCTCACATGCCTTTGCGCCATTAAAAACCACCCAAACAAATGGAAAACCAAATCCATGTTCCTCCATGTATTTTTAATGGGCAACGCAATCATGGCGGTCTAAATGTTTGCCACAGCCACCCATAAGTCATCCATGCAACCCTACAACTCATATTCGATCCCCCTACCCGGTTACCTTGTGCGCTGATCTCCTACGAGTGTTCCGGCTATCGAACTAACTTGACATTCCAATGGATTGCCTTGCATTGGACTAGACTGGCCTCCCACACACACACACATTGGTGGCCAACTCCAAGTCGTGTTTAAGTGCTAAATAACCCATTAATTGATGGCGCCCAATTTCAACGTCATAACACGCACTCAACATCAAAACGTCGAAAGACATGAGACATCAAAAAAAAACACACACACACACACACACACAAATGTTGAATTAACCTCAAAAGCTCAGAGGCGCTTGTGGACAAGGGGGCTGACTAGGAGACCGGTTAATAATCATTTCATACAGGAGTTTGGAAAGTTTATTCTTAAAGAAGATGGTCAACCAAACAAAAAATACTGAATAGCTAGGAGACTGAGCAAATGCTAATGCCTAAGCTCATGCCTAACCCTTTCAGTCATATGTTCATACCAGTAACTTTAAATGCAAATATATCCGTAACTCCAACCTCAGTTCAATAGTAAAGAGAGTTAAAATATCGTTGGAGACCATTTTCAAAGCCTCATAACCGTTGAGTTGGCAGCACTCATCATCGATGTGGAATTTACCGCAGAGCTTCGTAAGCGTTGAGTTAGCAGCACTGATCATCATCACTCCCCGACTGATCAACAGTTGCATTTTAACTCTACTGCTGAGAAAGCCATTAACAATTTCCAAGTTAGCGCTATCCTTTACTCACGGTCATTCTAATTCTCTGTATGCTAACACGTAAAACCCGTTCTAATAACTCAATGTTGGCCACTTCCTTTTAAAACTATTTCCGCGTAAACATTTGTCTTGGCATCGTGTGTCATCGACTTGTACCATTATTAGCTGCTCTCATTTGCATGCTGCGCCCCTGTTTTCGATATCGGGTGAAATGCCTAGACAATGAAATGAATGTTACTAGAAAAAAAAGGCCACAACACCCCCAAGAGTCGTGCGTGAAAATTTGTAGGCTGAATGTAAAACCATGATTGTCTACTACTCATGTAAGTGGATCCATCCCACTCCATTACTCCACATTAAATAGTACTAATTTTGTGTTAACAGAAGTCTCGGAAACCCGACTATAACAAAAACATACGTTGGCACTCGTTGGCATGTGAATGAAGAATACAACGAAAAAAAAAGAAAGAAAAAAAACTGCCCCCTGTGAAACGTGTAAAACTAATTAGCATGTGGCCGAATGGCCAAGTCTAAAGTGGAATGAAATGAGAAGAAGCTTGGCGGAGGGCGGGTGTGCGGGCAATTTCAGATTGACTTCCATTTAACAGATGTTACGAGTATTGGCTTCTGGAGTACTGAGAGAACGGAGTACACGGTGCACATATCTCCAAGTGGCGGGTATTGAATTTCAATGCAAAACAATTTCGCTACTGATGGCGCTGCTGATTACAACACGGCTGCCGTCGATATGCGAGTATTGAATTCGAATGGCCAAACGAAAGATCTCTTCTAAGAAACAGACGTGACAAACGTTTGGCGAAATGGGAAAAAGGAAACCAGAGCAAAAATTATTTTCAAAACAAAAAAAAAAACACACACAACAACCAGAGCTTAATTCGTTTGTGACTGACGATATGTGTGTGTGTGTGTGTGTAGATGGAAAGGAATGTTTTTTTTTTATCGCCAATCTCGTTCAGCTAACGTTCACTCCCTCCCCCTCAATTTGTGCGGTAGTCCGAATTTCCGGGAAAAGGGTATGGACAATCAGGGATTTAATGAAATTCGATGGAATAAATACACACACACACACACCGAGCGCAGAGAACAAATGCAGAAATGTAGCAGAACAGAAAATAAATTAAACCGGCCAGTCGGGGAATTTATGAGGCCTGCGGCAGAGAGGCCCGCCCTACCAGAGGTAGTTGTCTGGCTTCTTCAAGAGTATGCCCCGCGACAGCTCAGTTTGTACAAGAGTGGCGTAAGGGAAATGGAAAGAGAAAGGGAAAAAGCTTGCAATTCCTTTTGGGTTTTTTGTATTGTGAAGTTGGCTGCAGATTATTTTGACATTTTGATAGGCATTTATGGGGCTTGCGTCTACCAGAGGTATTACCGATTACCGAGTATTATCCGATTCACACCAGGCAATTTTAATTATCGGTTTAAAGAAGACGGTGGTAAGGGGAATGGAAAGGGAATAGCAATTCCTTTTAAGGTTTTTGTAGCGTTCAGTTAGCTGCAGATTATTGTGACATTTTGCTTTGAGATCGACAGCGATCGAGTTTCAGGACTGAGTCTGCCTTTCTACGGATACGGCAGCCATATTCCCATCAGTGTGCTCTATATTTGTCTGACGAACTTAGCTCTCATTCTTCTCGTTGTCTTAACAAAGAACATAGGACTGAGTCAATCCACTCTCGGCTGCCATATTTCCTTCAGTGTCCTCTGTAGGACAGTCTCACGAAATGTTCATTGTGAAAGATCTCTCCTTGCCTTCCAGGGCAACAACACCCAATGTCGACCGCCCATTTCCGTCCCTGCCAAAATCTGTAACAATGTGTCAAATGCTCAGGCCCTTTGGTATGCCCCTTGAAGTGTTAATGACTTTTCTTTGTTTTTTTGTTGTTTTGTTTTGATAGGATTAATAAGCACCGGCCTGGCCACTGCTATTCACTCTCCACCCCGCATACCTACAAACAGTAGTGTCATATCATAAGTACCGGGTGTACTCCATAGATGGTTGGATATTCCGATGAATGGCTGGCTGATGGCTTAGTCAGTTAGTTAGTTTCAAGTCATAAACTCACGTCTATTGTGTCAACTAATATGATTCAGTTTTGAGCAGACCACAACTTTATTACCTGTCAGAGAACGAAGTGAATTCCATACAAAAAAAAAATGAAGAAAATCACTTCCATTCGATGGTCGGTCGGGCGGGGATACGTTGTTTCTTTCTTTCGCCGAATGGATTTAAAGAAATCCCAGACAAAGGCGCAAACCAAACAAACGGCGGTGCACTCAATTTACACCACATCGAATGGTTCAAAAGAATTTCCCCTCCCATAAAGCATAGAGCAGACAGCAAATACGACGGAGGGACGGGAAATGGATGGAATGAAGTGGCCTTACATCCGACCGCAGGAGACTTTACTTTGGGGAATAGGCGAGTTGGCAGAGTGCTGGCCTATCAGCGATTCCCACCAGAGACTTTGGTCTATACCTACTTGTTTAACCGTCAGGTAACTCCTGTCGCCACTCGATCGGTCGTGGCCTTTCCAACAGCTGATCAGTGCAGAGTTGTATTTTAGAACTATGGAGTGTTGCAACTGAAATGCAACTCTGTTTTCATATTGTTCACACACACCCAAATCCAACCTCGCTCTTGCAAACATGACTGGTTACACACATGAATGTAAACCAGCCGACCGACCGACCGACCAACAGCCATACTTCCCCCACAGTCAAACCCTGCACACACACACACGCACACTCTGACTAACTCACATTAGTGACATTCACTCAGTCGCAGTGGTTATTATGACACATCCAAAAGGAATACTTCAAGTATATGAAAATTTATGAAATATGAGCTCAGTGATTGCAAAAAGAAAAAAGAGAAAAAAAAAACAACAGCGACAGCCAGCAAAAGAAAATTGAGAAATTCAATAGAAACAGCAACAAAATAGAAGCTCACAAAACAAAAACGTACAAACACAACGTCGTAGTACTTGCAACCATCCAATAACCAATGCATGCATGCACGATTGTGTGCGGCTGAATACACTGAAGTTGAAGTTAATACTTTTGGTTTTGGCAGACACATAACCCGAACATATGTACGAACATAGGAGTTATCAGTCAGACAGTAAAACATTGGGACAGACAGACGGTTGGATGGATGGTTGAAACGGCCGGCATATGAGCAAATATTTGCCGACTGCTGCTGTCTCTAACTCTGCCTCCCTCTCGCTCTCTCTCTGTCTCTCTCTCTAAACACTTAGAAAAAGTGAATTATAGTGGCAATCACTTGGTTTGAGGAATGTCCGTGTCTTGTGTCTTTTTTCGTTTGCATTTTTCCAGCCACCAACTGTTTTCATTTCAGTTTTGTTTTATTTTTTTGGCAGCCAATTTCCATGAGCCAGAAACGCGAAACAACGACGATGACAATTAATTTTATGGCGTCAGGCGTTAAGCTGAGACGATTTGTCTGCAAATGTACGCAAATATGTTCCAAATCTGACAAGTATGAATTGATCGGTACGAAATCCATGCAACCATGTGTTATTGTGTAATGTGGCAACATTGTTGGAGGGTACATACTTTGACGTTTGAACGTGCGAAACCGTTATTCATTCGGTCATTAGCTTGGTGAAGCCGTTTGGGAAGTTGTTTCGCCGTCAGCCGTCAGTAGTTGGGTAGTAAACAAATCGAAATATGTCCGCGTTGGAATTCCGCAGTGCGGGTTGTGGAAACAGGAAGACGGAAGACGGAGATCCCCGAGAGATGGCATTTTGTAAATAGAAGGATTAGGAAAAATATTTCCGGGCTTTAGAGATTGTCATTGAAGAAGATCGTCGGAGGGGAAACCGTATAGAAAAAAAGAAAGGGATCGCTGATAAACTGGTGAACACTGTGGCCGTCAGCTGGTCACCTAATTTTATTACATATGGAACTCAGGCCAACTGGAATGTCATACGACTGACGGCAAGTTAGGTGGGAGTAGAACTAGGAAGTCTGCCGGAAATCTACTAAGAAAAACTATATAATGACACATATTCTTAGTAGTTTCCCAGGGGACATACAATTTTACTACAATAAGGCAGGCGTGTGAACTGTCAAGCAGTCTGCTGGACAACTAGCATAGGGACCATATGGATCAGGAGTAATGTGGATGGCTGGCCAAAGGACAACGGAAAAATCTGGAAATTTTGGGTGACAGACGTGTCACTGGAGAACGGATAAATCTGGAAGTCTGCTGGGCAAATGACCAATAAAATCCAGAGACCGGCTTGTCACAGAACATTTGAAAGGTCCACAAACAGACCTAAAAAAGAAGAACGACAAAATCAAAAATTCTGTTGGGCAAATGACTAATAAAATCCACGGACAGACGAGCCAGAGAACATTTGAAAGATCAGCGAATAGAACATAGAGAGAAGAACGATATAAATCTGAAAATCAAGTGAGAAAATCAAGATAACAAGTTTCACGGATAATCTGGTAGACAGACGAATGAACCCAAAACAAAAACGGAAAAATCTGGAATCTGTTGGTTGGGTGACAGATAATCTGGAAGGTGAACCTAAAATGAAAAAAGTCTGTTGGTGGAATGGCCAATAAAACCCACGGACAGAACATTCGAATGGTCGGTGGCTAGACCTTAAAAAGAAGAACGGACAGAACTTTAAGTATGTTGGGCAAACGGCCAATACAATTTAGTGTGAATTGGTGAAGCGCCCCGGAAGGCGAGTTGGTAGCGAGCATGCCTATCAGCGTGGGGATTGTGAGTTCGATTCTCACAGCAGGCTTTGTTCTGTTTAGTCATATGGTCTGTGTCACCCTGTATATCATTGAACCCAACAATTAGAACATAAATTTAAAAATAATAGAAATAAAAAATAAAAAATGAAAAAATAAAATGTAAAAAATAAAAATAAAAAATGAAAAATAAACAATTAGAACATAAATTTAAAAATAATATAAATAAAAATTAAATTAAAAAAAATGTGTGACAGATGTGAAAGGTCGGTAAAAATAAAAATGAAAAATAAAAATTAAAAAATAAAAATAAAAAAAAAATAAAAAATAAAAAATTAAAAATTAAAAATTAAAAATTAAAAATTAAAAATTAAAAATTAAAAATTAAAAATTAAAAATTAAAAATTAAAAATTAAAAATTAAAAATTAAAAATTAAAAATTAAAAATTAAAAATTAAAAATTAAAAATTAAAAATTAAAAATTAAAAATTAAAAATTAAAAATTAAAAATTAAAAATTAAAAATTAAAAATTAAAAATTAAAAATTAAAAATTAAAAATTAAAAATTAAAAATTAAAAATTAAAAATTAAAAATTAAAAATTAAAAATTAAAAATTAAAAATTAAAAATTAAAAATTAAAAATTAAAAATTAAAAATTAAAAATTAAAAATTAAAAATTAAAAATTAAAAATTAAAAATTAAAAATTAAAAATTAAAAATTAAAAATTAAAAATTAAAAATAAAATTTAAAAATAAAACATAAAAGAAATTCTTTGCATGTAGGCTGAAGACCTGGTTTGTTAGTTAGGACCTGGTTTGTCCATTTGGTTTGCTGGCTTCCGAGGTTTCGCTGAGTTGTTCTCTGTTTCTCTCCAGGTCCAACTTTCTGCCTTCATCATTTCTTTTCTTTTAGTGTAACTTCAGAACTAGTCATCATCATTCCCCACCCCCAACCCCCACCACTACTGTCACTACACCACTCTGGATATGTGCAAACAATTACAATGCTGACTTTTTTTTGAGCTTCAGCGTCAACGTCGCATAACTGCAACACAAAACGACCATAAAAAATAGTATATGGTTGTATGTTTGCATACGGACGGACAAGCACTCTAGGTATGAGGTTTCGAATGTTGGCTGTTGGTTTTGGTTTGCGAAAAAAATGTATAAATTTAATTACCACCACAAGCCGTAATAGAGTCGAGTCGTGTCGAGTTGTTGTAAGAATAAAGCATTAACATGAACTCCAATAGGTAAATACTTAAGTAAACGACGCCAAGCAACACCTTCACCGCCTGCCACACAGTCAGAGTCGTAGCAGCCCGAAGGTATGACTGTTTATGTGAGGCACTGTGGTTTGCAAAACTTGTGACCGACAAATTGAAAAACATTTAAGATTCTAAACAACCAAAGAGCGTTGAGCAAAGGCATAGAAGTTGTTTTATGGACTCCGTCTACTGATGCAGAAGTCCGCCGTCGTGATAGCAAGGACTTCAATGTCATCCTTCACAGCCTTGGCCTTCCAATAGTTTCCCCCAGATCCTGACAGCATAGCCAATTACATTGCAACATGATCATAGTTGGGAACCACTGTCCCACAAATTACTTCCTTCTCTAATGCCGCCACTTTACAGCAAAACCTTTTAAACTTCAGAACTGGCCCGAGTATGTCTGTGTGTGTTTTGTTTTTTTGCTGCCGTTGTTTGCCGGCAATCTCAATTGCAAACAAAACGAAACTTCTTGGTTTGCGATACTTTGGCGTTGTGTTGGTGTTGGTGTTCCGCATTTATGGACACCGAGTACCGAGGGCTAGACAAGACAGGCAGACAAGCGTCAAAACGGTCCGTCGACTGACAAACGTCCAAGTGATGGCCAACGTTCGTCCACTCTCAAGCGATGTTTTGGAGCTGCCAACCAACAGACCTGTTTTAGCAATCAACAGCAAAATGAAATATTACGAGAGCAGCGTCAGTCCCAGGTTGGCCCACCGGCATACAATGTATGAATGCGAGTAAATAAACGCCGTCGTCGTCGTCGCCGCCGCCATAGTTGTAGCCGATGATGAGTGTGGTGGTGGCGAACATGAGTTTACTCGATGAGTGTTGGTAGTTGTAACCCATCAATCCAGGCATCTTGACCGCGAGTGGGCTGGGGGGGGAGGAGGTGGTCTTTCAAGTATTTCGCTCATTTATTAGTACAATAATTGACTGTGGCAATGAGGATGAATATTGTAGTACTACGGCCAAGCTCATGCCGTTGTTACTGTTGCTGTGGCTGTTGTGTTGTGTTGTCGATGACGCTGGCATTGGCTGTTTGCTACCGCTGCTGCTGTTGTTGTTGATGTCAATGGCAACATCTAAGGCTACATATGAGTGTAGCAGCAGCGGCGGCGGTACCTCGCTACCACTTGAATATCACTTTTTTTTTTAATTTTTTTCGTTTTGTAGAAATATCTAAAGTTCAATATCCCGCCCGTCAAGAGTCTTAATGTCTATTGTAATGTCATCAAGCAGTTGCCTATAGAGACACATCACATTGGGGGGAAAGGGTGTTGGATTGGGGGGGGGGGGGTGGTACTATAGAAAATGCAGTTGATAGTCGAAGAGATAACGACTTTATACTCTTAACATCACTCGCAGCATGACCTATATCACAAACAAAAGGTGATGATGAAAAAGTTTATTTGAATTCAAATCAAAACAATCATTGGTATTTCCATGTGCCGGTAAAGGAACTATTATGCCCTGTTGGGCAAATGCGAGAGACATAGAAGATTCGAAATCGCTGTTGTCTGTAGTACAAGAAAATAAATGGAAATAAAACATCAATTGCCGTCCCAGAACCGTTCAAACGATTAAGGCCCAATCAATGAGATCGTAGTTAAACAAGGATTATATAAAAATCGGTTTCCAATAAAACTCAGTTTAAACTTCAAATACGGAGTGGTCAGTCAAAATGAAATATTACGAGCATACAATGTATGAATGCGAGTAAATAAACGCCGTCGTCGTCGCCGTTTAAAGATCTTAGCCGGTTTTCAACCTATGTTTAATTGTGTGATAGTCGCCCACACTACCTTCCACATCACGGTCGTCCAATCATTTTTTTTTTTATAAATTACAATAATAACAAAATATTTATAAGTATGTAAAAAAAATCCAAAAAAAAACATTTTTTTTAAAAAAATCAAAAAAAAATTAATTTTTATTGTTTTTTTATCCAAAAAAAAAAAGATTAGTAGATCTTTAATTAAAAATCCTAGACAATTCACATAATATTAGTTTTTCAATATTAATTGTCTAGGATTTTTAATTAAAAATTTAAAAAAAAATCAAAACAAAAATATTAAAAAAAAAATAATTTTATTGGTTTTTTTATCCACAAACAAATGATTAGTAGATCTTTAATTAAAAATCCTAGACAATTAATAAATATAATTTTTTCAATATGAATTGTCTAGGATTTTTATTTAAAGTTCTATTATTCATTTTTTTTTTGTGGATAAAAAAAAAAAATTTGATTTTTTAAAATGCTTTTTGATTTATTTTTGAAATGTTTTTTCATTTTTATTTAAAATTTTTTTTTTTGATTTTTTTGTTAAATTTTTTTTTTTTGGATTTTTTTTTTTGTAAGTATGTAAAAAAATTCCAAAAAATTTTAAAAAAAATAAATTTATTGTTTTTTTATCCACAAACAAATGATTAGTAGATCTTTTATTAAAAACTAGTAAGTTGTAATGCGCCTATGGCGCCCGTTAATTTGCTTGAGAAAGTATTTGTTACTTAATTTTAAAAATTTTGTAAAAAATATTTTGAGAAAATTGTTTTGTAAAAAAAAATTTCGAAAAAATTGTTTTGTAAAAAAAAATTTCGAAAAAAAATAAAATTTGTGGAAAAAAATTTTCGCTGAAAAAAAAAATTTTGTTGAAAAAAAAAATTTTTGTTGAAAAAATAAAATTTTTGTGGAAAAAAAAATGTTGAAAAAAAATTTTGTTGAAAAAAAAAAATTTTGTGGAAAAAAAAATTTCTTGAACAAAAAAAATTTTGTGGAAAAAAAAAATTTTTTTGAAAAAAAAAATTTCTTGGAAAAAAAAAATTTCTTGGAAAAAAAAAATTTTTGTAAAAAAAAAAATTTGTAAGAAAAAAAAATTTTGGAAAAAAAAAATTTTGGTAAAAAAAAATTTGGGGAAAACACAATTTCTGTACAAAAAAAATATTATTTTTTTTATTATTATTATTTATAGAATTATTATAGAATGCCTATTTAAATTCCTACGTACTGCGTGACAGAGTCAGTGAATCAGGGAATCAGTGTATCAGTGAATCAGTGTCGAGGGTAAATATATATTAAGATCCTAGACATTAGTTATTCAATATTAATTGTCTATGATATTTAATAAAAGTTCTATCAATAAAATTAAAAAAAAAAAAATTTTGATTTTTGAAAATGTTTTTTGATTTCTTTTTAAAGGTTTTTTTTTATTTTTATTTAAATTTTTTTTTTTTTATTTTTTTTTAAATTTTTTTTTAATGGATGTACAATGTAAATATAATAAGATCATCTAGTTTAGGAAGTATACAATTTTATAACTTCCCGGAATCAGGAAATCCGCCCCATGAACTCCCAAACAAAAACCCTAGCCGGCAGAGAAACCGGAAGTTTTGTTGAAAAATTGTCGGCAATGCTCAATTTTTTTTTGGGGGGGATGTCAATAAACCGAATTGCCAGTTCGAAAAGCAGCCAACAATTGATAATACTCCCTGAATAACGCAACGCATTTTTTCGGCCAAAAAATGGAAGAACTTGACGTGGTTGTCATGGTTGGTGTCCACCGGACGTCATTACACCGCTTGTGATATCAGGAACCATTGGAAATGAATTCATTTGATGAGCAACTAATGACAGTTTGCCAACTCCTTAGATTCGATAATTTGACCTTCTAGACCAGGCGTTCCCAAATGCAGAGGGGCGCCGAATAATTATCGGAATGCGCAAAGACATCTAGGTTATTTATAATCAACCTGTTGCTGTTTGTTTTTTGTTTCAGTACATTTATGGTTTTTCTCGTCCCTGCTCAAGATTGCCAGCTCTGTCGTCGATCAGCTGTTGTTTGTTTTAATAATTGTTGTTGTTGGTTGGGCCTAAGCCTGAATGTGTTGGGAAGCCCTGTCCTGGACTATTGTTTTTCGGTGGGCTCGTAAAGTCGCTCGCCGGCCATAAGTCGACATGGCCTTTATGGCTGATGGAATTCCATCACTTGTCCGGACGCGAATCATGACAGACGAAATCACTGGACCATTTCAGGAACTCGGTTTTTCACACTCAAGTCATAGATTTGACTCTGTCCCGTCAACGTGCTATGTATGAATTTTGTGTCAACATAAATACGACGTTGTTGGATTTGTAAAAAGTGGAAAAACAAACGTTTTGAAAGACAAGATTGACTATTGATTGCGACAATGCGTTGTAATATTCCACAAAAAAATGTAAACACATCGATCAGTCCACACATGCATGTGTATTAGGGTGGAGTGAAATTCAAAAAAAAAAAGTTAACCTCGGAAAGAGATGTAGTCTGGGGTCCTAATGAGGGGAAAAATAAAGAAAAATTTTTTTAAAAATTTTTAGGGGTCGCGCCACTGCCTCGAAATTTGGAAATTATCGCTATTTTGGCGTTGATTTTAGAAAAATCCTAAAAAGTTTTATGTCAATAAATGTTTGCAATAGCGTAAACAATGAAATAAGGGCATGAAAAAATTTAAAAAAAAATTTCTCATTGTTCAAAAAGTTCAAAAAGTAAAATAAGTCAAATCGTTTCTTCTTCAGAAAATTGACTGAACAATGAAATCGCCACCAAAGCTACAAATATTAGTCGATTATCCTCATATTTGCCTCAAATACTTTTGTTTGGGCACTGAACAAGCTCAAACTTTTAAATTTCGAATAAGTTAAGTCGTTAATTTTTAGGATTTTTCTAAAATCAACGCCAAACCCCTAAAAAATTTTTAAAATTTTTTTCTTTATTTTTCCCCTCATCAGGACCCCAGACTACATCTCTTTCCGAGGTTAACTTTTTCAAATTAAAAAAAAAACATGTTTTCACTCCACCCTAATGTGTATGTACAAATCTATTTGCAGATGTGTCGATGTGTGTACGGGCATGTAACTGGCAAATCCCAGCATACCGTGCGACAAACGCCAAGTTAACCCGAGGCTAATTTGTAAGAAGCAATTTACACGATTGTACAGATTTTCTAATACGCCTGGTGATGCGTATGTAAACGTGATGGGAGGGGGAGGTGGTGGTGGAGTTGGGGGGTGGGTTTTCCATATGTTCAAATTGAATAATAACATTGTGAAGATTTACGGGGACATGCGGGGAGTTTCAGATGGCACATTTACAGGCATGTGTGCGTGTGAGAGTGTGTGAGTGTGCCGTTGATGCGTTTTGTTTAAATACGAAAATATTATGAATATTGCGGTATACCGCCGGGGTATTTATTTATTCAAAACCGCCACATGTCTCTCATCATCGACAGCGTCGTGATCATCGAGTGTCTGTCCGTCCGTCCGCCTCTGTTACTTGTAAACGTAAGTGTTTCTGAGCATGCGTAAGTGTTTGCCCATGTACATTGTTGGCATGTACCGACCGACCGACCGACCGACAGACAGACATGCGTCTGTATGTATGACGGTGCGGCTGGTCTGGGGGTCCATCTTCAATGAGCATGATCATGACGGTCGTGATAACGATGACGCTGCGTTGTGTTAGGCTAAGTAAAAAATTATTATTTGCATATTTCTACAGTTTCAAAAACACAAATATTTATCTTCCATTTAGCAAAATATACAGATATACGAGTAGTATCTACATACACATGTTCGTACATATGTATGTGCGAGTAACACCAATCCCCCCCCCCCCCCCCCTCGACAGCCAGCCCAATAAGATGCTCCTTCACTCACTCACCCAGCCAGCCAGCCAGCCGCTGAATCGAACGATCGATAGCTGGACCGCTGTCCGCCTGCCTGCCTGCCTGACTGACTTGGTTACACTGTGATCTTTGAGATCAATAAACTATTGAAAGCCAAATTAATATGTTGTTGTTGCTGTTAGTAGTAGTGGTGGAGCTTTTCATTACAAGAGTATCAGGTTTTCCTGGCTGTTGTTATTTATTTTTCGTCTTCTTCATCATCATCGCATATCTGCCGATTGGTGTTTTTAATGCATGTTCACTTTGGTGCGCATTTACATTTTACAATTTAATTACTTCTGTCTGTGTGTGTGTGTGTATGTGTGTTGTTTCTACTGTTCTTGCCATCCGTGGCAATGTTTTTTTTGTTGTTTTTTTTTGGAAACCATTCTAACCGCAAGGAAGAGCCAGCGAGTGAGCCCTTGACAATTTACAATTATGACATTAATTCAATTTGCATGTGTAATTTGGTAACTCCAAACGGAGACGGTGATGGGTTGTCAACGCTAAAAGTGTTAACAATCTGGCAACATCGATCAATGTGCCGACTGCCTCTAAAAGGGGGGGAATTTTTAAAGCGTTTGGTTTTTGGAAAAATGTGGAAAATACAGACAAAAAAAATTTACATTTACATTATTTCCGAATAGATTAAAATTCTAACCTTTTTTTTTTATTTTATTTCCAAATAGGAAAAAAAATTTAAATTCTTTTTATTTTATTTCCGAATAAAAAAAAATTTAGGATTTTTTTTAATTTTTTTCTATTCGGAAAAAAAATAAAAAAGTTTACAATATGTTTTTTCAATATTTTTAATAAGTTTTTTTTTCTAGTTAAAAAAAAAATTTGATTTTTTTTACGAATTTTTAAAATAAAATTAAGAATTGAGAATTTTTTTATGAAGTTTTTTTCTATTAGAAAATGAAATAAAAAAAGTTTAGAATATTTTTTTTCAATTTTAAATTGAAGAAATAAGAGCCCCTAAAAAGCCTTTTTTTCTATTTAGCATTTTTTATCTATTCGGAAAAAAAAAAATAAAAAGAAGTTTAAATTTTTTTTTCCTATTCGGACATTAAATAAAATAAGGTTCGAATTTTATTCGAAAATAAAGTAAAAAAATGTTTATAATTTTTTTTTCAATTTTTAATTTTTTTTATTCGCAGAAAAATAAAAAAAAAATGCAATTTTGATTTTTTTTCTTATTCGGAAATAAAATACATTTCGTTTAGAATTTAATTCCTATTCGGAAATAGAATAAAAAAAAGGTTAGAATTGTATCTATTCGGAAACAAAGTAAAAAAAATTCAGATTTTTTTGTATTTGAAAATAAAAGAAAAAAAGTTATTTTTTTTTGTGCCGTAAATATTTTTTGGTCTCTTCTCTTTAAGCGAGGTGAAACATATTTGTTCGCTGCTCTTTAACCGTTGTTTTCATATCAAAATCATGTTCATTAAGCTCACCTAATTATCTTTAATTTGGTATATTGTATTGTTTCTTTTCAAAATCACAGTGATAGTAATTAAAATACCTCCGTCGAAAATTGCAATTTTAAAGAAAAATATTTTTTAAAAAAAAAAATATCTATATAGAAATTTGTTGTATTATTTTTTATTGAGTTTAAGAAATAAAAAAAAAGTTTAGATTTTTTTTCTTAATCTTCTGTATGTCTTTAGATCGAGGTCCTTATGGTAAATGATGGCGACTCAGCTGTTTTGCTTATACCAATTACACATGAAGCACAGAACTTTAGTTGAAGCATTGGCCGTGCTGGCCGGTGTGAACCCATATAAATAAATGTATCTAAAATTTCTGCCCATTCGATTGTCTTTCGATCGTTTTACTCTACTTTATCAAACCGGTGTCTTATCTTCTTCTGAAATTAAAAGTTTTAGGAAAAGTAATGACTTTATACATTTTTCTCTACTCAAACACAGAATATCAATTTATAGCACGAGTGTTAATCAAAATCGTCTCTCTCTCTCTGTCTGTCCTTTCAGAAAATATAACAATAGTCGGCCGCCCGGATTTTGTGAACAACAATTTCAAAATAGCTTTGTATGCGAAGGAAACACAAAGGTACCTGTGTTTCAACGATCATTGGAAACTAGTTGGAATGGTAAGTACCCGGGACTGGGGGATATAAAAAAAGTTTTGAATTTTTTGTTCAATGTTTTTTATAAATTTGGTAAATAAAATTGATGAGAAGTTAGAATTTTTTTAAAATTTGTTTATGACGTTTTTTTCTATGCGGAAATAAAATAAAAAAGTTTAGAATTTTTTTTTAAATTTTTTTATGAATTTTGAGAATAAATTTTTTTTTTAAATTCTTTTATGAATTTTGGGAATAAAATTCAAAAGAAGTTAGAATTTTTTTTTAAATTTGTTTATGAAGTTTTTTTCTATGCGAAAATAAAATTTAAAAAGAAACTGCATTTTTTTTCACTTTTTTTCTATTCGGAAATAAAATAAAAAAAGTTTAGAATTTTTTTCGGTTCGGAAATAAAAATAAGTTTTTTTTAAATTTTTCTATTCGGAAATAAAATAAAAATGCTTAGAATTTATTTTTTAAATTTTTTTTTATAAATTTTGGAAATACAATTCAAAAGAAGTTAGAATTTTTTAAATATTTTTTAAATTTTTAAAATAAAAAAGTTTTGAATTTTTTTTTTACATTTTTTTTTATAAATTTGGGAAATAAAATTGATGATAAGTTAGAATTTTTTTTAAAATTTGTTTATGACGGTTTTTCTATGCGAAAATAAAATAAAAAAGTTTTGATTTTTTTTTAAATTTTTTTTATGAATTTTGGGAATAAAATTGATGAGAAGTTAGAATTTTTTTTAAATTTTTTTATGAAGTTTTTTTCTATACGGAAATAAAATTTAAAAAGAAGTTGAATTTTTTTCACTTTTTTCTATTCGGAAATAAAATAAAAAAAGTTTAGAATTTTTTTTGAATTTTTTTCGGTTCGGAAATAAAGAGAAGTTTTTTTAAATTTTTCTATTCGGAAATAAAATAAAAATGTTTAGAATTTTTTTTTTAAATTTTTTTTATAAATTTTGGAAATAAAATTCAAAAGAAAATTTTTTTATGAAGTTTTTCTATGCGGAAATAAAATAAAAAAGTTTAGAATTTTTTTTATGAATTTTGGAAATAAAATTGATGAGAAGTTAGATTTTTTTTTTAAAAATTTTTTATGAAGTTTTTCTATGCGGAAATAAAATAAAAAAGTTTAGTTTTTTTTTTTCTTAAATTTTTTTTTATGAATTTTGGGAATAAAATTCAAAAGAAGTTAGCATTTTTTTTAAATTTTTTATGAAGTTTTTTTCTATTCGGAAATAAAATAAAAATGTTTAGAATTTTTTTTTTAAATATTTTTGATAAGTTTTGGAAGTAAAATTAAAAAGAAGTTAGAATTTTTTTATGAAGTTTTTTTCTATGCGGAAATAAAATAAAAAAGTTTTGAATTTTTTTTCTTAAATTTTTTTTATGAATTTTGGAAGTAAAATTAAAAAGAAGTTTTCATTTTTTTATGAAGTTTTTTTCTATGCGGAAATAAAATAAAAAAGTTTAGAATTTTTTTTTCTTAAATTTTTTTTATGAATTTTGGAAGTCAAATTAAAAAGAAGTTAGAATTTTTTTAAGAAGTTTTTTCTATGCGAAAATAAAATAAAACAAGTTTAGATTTTTTTTTAAATTTAAACAAGTCTAGAATATTTTTTTTTAATTTTTTTATTAAGTTTTTTTCTATTCGGAAATAAAATAAGAAAAAGTTTAGAATTTTTTATTTCAATTTTGAATTGAAGAAATGAGAACCCCTAAAAAAGCCTCTACATACATACGTTCCCACGCCAACAGCCATTACCGCCATCTAGCTATAGAAACTGACGCAAACGCCTCCTCCCCTTCACTAAGTCAACACTCGCTCCGTGGAATATCTTGACTCGATGACAGCATAATTCGCTCGACCTCCTCCAAAAAGGGCCGGCGGGCAAAATGAATCGAAATTAGCTTCTTTGCAATAACAAAAGCCCAATGAAAACATCTTCAAAATCCTTTGGAAACATTACGAAACCAACAACAACAACAGCAACAAAAACGTATTAAATACAAAACCAAACCACAACGGAAAAAAAAACTGAAATTGAAACAACTTAACATTCCATTGCCCTTCACTTGAAAATGTTGGGGTATTGGAGGGCAAGTGGATGAATGGTTTGCACTGGTTGTGTGGACTGGAAACAGAGTGATACACATCTATCCATCCATCCACCCAGCCATCCATTCATCGAGGAGAACGTCGAACGGCGAACGTCGCTTGTAATCTGTGCGTACGCTCGAACTTTATTGATTTTTCCTCATGCCACCACTCGAAAACAGTATCAAAATATTTAGAAAGGGCACAAGAGCAAGAAGATGATGTATTCAAAAAAAACGCAGCAGAAGCAGAAGATGTACCAAGGAACTCATCGGCTGAGGGGGGCGGGCGGGGTGAAGGGGAGGGGGGGAGGTGTTCGTTATGTAAACTAAACTGTTGGAAATGTCGAGTGTTTTATAAATAAACACTTTGGCCCGTTTTGTGTGTGAATGTTTAGTGTCAAAGTCAAATGTATCGCAGTCCGAGTCAGTCACTCGGGCCGTGGCATGCACGCACGCACGCACCCAAGCAACCACTCGAGGCATTCACGCAGACGCTCCTCAATTGTTCTTTTAACAAATGTCGATTGTCGTTAACACCGCCGCCTTTTTATGGCTGCAATTGCAGTTTTTTTATTTTATGTTTTATGACATTTCAAGTGAGGAAGTGGTGGGGTGCGTTGCTCCATTTCTCATCATCACCGTCACACGTGTGAACACTTTCCAGCCCTCACTCACACCTCTGAACCTCTGAACCTTTGAAGATTTGTTTTTATGTTTTTTTTTTTTATTTTTTGTTATATCGTGTGTGTTTTGTCTTTTATTGTATTTGTCTCCAATTTACCTTTTGTTTCGTTCGTTTGCTCCATTTATTTACAGAAAGAACTGCAAGATACCTGCTATTTCAACGAGGCCATCGTTCACGGTTATTTCGTGTTCCGGTCCGTTGTCGATTTGCAGCGACGCATCGGCTTCACGCAACGAGGTAGAGCCGTGGGTCCCAAGAAAACCGTAAACGATGCCTGTTACATGTTTACCAAAATACCAACTGATCTATTTTTCCATCAACACCAACACGTCTCCTCCGCGTCGTCGGCGGCGGCGGCGGCGGCAAGCAGAACGCGCAGCAGCACCACAAAACCGCCCAAAACATTTGAGCACAGCGGCAGCGGTGCACGGCCCAAACCGAATCGCCATCGAAATGCCCATCGAAGCGAAGAGGTCGACCATGGCAGCCACAAGAAGCCGAAGGGCCATGGCAACAACAGCCGCAAGCGGCAGCACCAACAGCGGCTGCAGCAAATGCATGGTGGCCACAGCGGCGGTCACAGTTCAAGCGATCCCAAAAATAGCACTTACTTAAATAGTTCTAGGCAGAATAATATAGAATTAAGCCAGTATGGCGGCCACAACCATACGGGCAAACATCATAACCACTCTCAACCTCAGTACCATCAGACCAGGCACCATCACAGCGATCCCCGGCGTCATCACCACGAACCGAAGCAAAAGACCCGAGCCCATCATCGGGCGCGTGCAACTCCTAGTCCAGCAGCCGACAACTCCACGACGACGGCAACGACACCAACAGCCGCTGTGACATCAGCGCAACCGAAATTGGCCCCCAGTTCCGACTACACGAACATCAGGCCGACCAGTGTCGTGCAAACGGTGTCGACCTCGGCCACCACGACGACCAACGCGGATGTGCTGGCCACCTCAGTGGCCCACAAACGCAAGGGCCGACGAAGAAAACCGCATCGCAAACACGCGTTCCATAAAAGCGAGCCGCCACACGAAAGCAGCGGTGCCGGTGGCCATTCGGGGGAAACGCCGAAGCATGGCCAGCACAGCCATGGTGGGCATGCCACCTTGCCGTCGTACGATGATGAGGAGTACATGACCACAGACTATACGACATGGATGGGCAGCAATGACATGTCGCCCGTGGGTTTGCCGGCCACGGTGAAACCCACATCGGCCAGTTTGCCCACATGGGAGACCTGGTATCCGTCGGCATCCACAACGCTGGAAGAGACCTCCGCGGACTATGCGTCGTCATCGGTGGCCTCATACGAAAAAGACGACACGGTGTCGTCCTCATCGGCATTGCCTTCACATTATGATATAAGTAAAAACCCGTTGCCATTGATGCCACTGCCATTTCCCACATCAGCCTTCTTCACCTCCACTTCGCTGCACACCGACAATAACATCGACGATGACAATGATGGCGTTGGCGTTGGCGTGGGCGATGTCATCATAGCGCCCACGACGACGCTCGACTTTGGGCCGAAAACAATAAATACCTCAACATTCAGCGAAACCGAAACCCTGTCTAGCCGGCAGCACGATCATGAGGAGGAAGCCTTCTTGGCCACGCCCAAATTAGACGACGGCACTGGAGCTGGGTACAGCAGCAATGTTACCCTCGCGGCCGAAGATTTGGAAAATGCCACAGCCGCCACGTTAGCTGCCAGTGACGAGGTGACCGATGACAGCGCGTCGCAAGAGGCGGAGGCGACCGAAACAACTGCAGTGATAGCCCGAGTCGCCGCAAATGTGACACCCACAAAAAGCACTGAGCCACAAACACCTACGACGAAGACCCAAGATGCCTCCACAACAGTGAGTGGAAGCAAACGGATGACTGATTACATTTATGCCACCAGCCGAACCGCACCACCACCCCTTACCAGTAGCCACAAAGTAAGTAGACATCGGCACATCGGCCACAAACACCAGCACAATGCCATGCAGCAGCCCCATCACACGAACAGCGATGGCCCTCCCAAAGTCCATCACAAAGTGAAGGCGTTGTCAAGCGTTGCCCCATCCGCCAGCACATCATCAACCCCGGCAGCCATGATCGAGGCGGGGTCCACACTGGACCAGCCGTCGCATGACCTAGTGTCGGCCCTCAAAAATGTTAATGTGAAACAGAGCCACAATACCGTTAGCGAGCCAGAAACCGATACGGATACGGATACAAGCGTATCCGTCCAGGCTGCCGCCCTAAACAGCGGAGCCACATACAGCTCAACGGTGACGGCCACGAGCCCAGCATCGCCGTCGCCCTCGGTCAGCACGTCGACGACAAGGAAGACGCTGCGCAAATCAACGCAACGACTGCTGGCCACGCCATATCATCAGCTGACGTATGTGCGCAACAGCAACGGTGACGTTGATATCGACAGTCTCGACAACATCAGCATATATCCCGATCTGCTGGATAACGACAATGCGAACGACGACGATCAGCTGCGAAAGTCGGGCCCCGGTGGTGGCACCAGTCGCTTCACCATGATCAGCGGCTATTTGCCGACATCGGCGACGGCCACGTTGCCCGAATCGATACGCATAGCGAAAATCAAAATAAATCGCGAACGTAAGCGTATGTTGCGCTTACGCAACATTGGCGGCTATAATGCGTAACTGTAAACGGTAAACGATTGACGCCGACAGCCAACACACACCAACACCCCCACACTCACTTACTTACACAAAATTCGAATATTGTATGTATGTAAATAACAGACTGTTATTAAGCAGGGCAGGATTGCATGAAGGACGAACGGATGGATGTACGGACGAACGGATGGAAGGAAGGAAGTACGGCTTGAACACCTACTATCCGAGAATTACTTACTTATTAAAATAGCGCAATAGTTATTAGAGATTTCTAACCAAATTATGAAGCACCCACTACTCCGGCCTCTCTCTCTCTTTACATCCCTCAAAAACCAAAACAAACTAAAAAAAAAAAACCAACTGACATTATAGAGATACCGAACTACTTAGCGTATGTAGAAGGGATGGCGGCGTATCCGCAATATTTGTATTTATAGAAGAAACAAAAACGACGTTAAACGATTTTAGGACCTTAGCTATGAGATATACATACAATTTAAACATCCCCGAAAAAACAAAATAGTAAACCACAATTATGCGGCTGATGAGGAGGACGACGATGAAGACGACGACGATGTACTTAGACACTTATGCCTTTTCCACTTAACAATCAATTTAACCAAAAGTTCTTAAGTTACTTAAACCATGACTACCAACTACTAATGCGATAACACACAACAACAATAACAACTTACACTATACACTCACACTAAACTACGTTTATAACCAAAACAATTTAATTAATTACAATTAGTTGTTGACTTAGCCGTACTTAAACCTACTTGACTCTCTTTCGGTTTTTCTGTTTTTTTTTTTTGTTTGTTTGTTAACTAAACGCTTAGAAATCCTTAGTTAGTTGTGTGGGCCCAGTGAACTTATATCAAACAAGTTAATCTTAGACTGAACAACTGGGCCCAATTCGTTAGGCAAGCGGTAACAGGTAAATAGAAATTAAAAATCCCCCCCCCCCCCACCATTGGTGAGGCAATCACAAATTATGTGCAAGAAGTAGAGAGGACTTAATCCAGGCAAAAAACCGGACTGACTCAGTAGTGGGCACGACCAAAATCAATTTATAAAAGTTGGCCCAGTAAATGAGTCGTGGTTGATCTACGTTTATCGTTTAAACTAAAGTTAAACTTGAAAACCCCTTTTTAGTCAAACGTTAACTGCAGTTTAAACATCCAATATTGGGCGTTTAAACTCCAGTTAAACGTCCACTTTATTTTCTCTGTCAATATTCCACGATAAACTGCAGTTAAACTTTAAATTAATTTTTTGTCTGTCAAAGTCAAACTTCAACTTGAGTTTAAACTTCCAATAGAAAGCGTTTAAACTAAAGTTAAATTTCAAATTCATTTTTTCAGTCAAAGTTTAACTTTTAAACTGTAGTTAAACTTCAAATTATTTTTTTTGTCAAACTTCAACTTGAGTTTAAACTTCTAATATTGAGCGTTTAAACTGAAGTTAAATTTCAAATTCATTTTTTCAGGCAATTTTTAACTTTTAAACTGAAGTTAAACTTCAAATTATTTTTTTCAGTCAAACTTCAACTAGAGTTTAAACTTCCAATATTAAGCGTTTAAACTAAAGTTAAATTTAAAATGATTTTTTCCGTCAAAGTTTAACTTTTAAACTGTAGTTAAACTTCAAATTATTTTTTTCAGTCAAACTTCAACTAGAGTTTAAACTTCCAATAGAAAGCGTTTAAACTAAAGTTAAATTTAAAATGATTTGTTAAGTCAAGTTTTAACTTTTAAACTGAAGTTAGACTTCAATTTAATTTTTTCCGTCAAACTTCAACTTGAGTTTAAACTTCTAATATTGAGCGTTTAAACTAAAGATAAATTTAAAATGATTTTTTTCGGGCAAAGTTTAACTTTTAAACTGAAGTTAAACTTCAAATTATTTTTTTCAGTCAAACTTCAACTAGAGTTTAAACTTCCAATATTAAGCGTTTAAACTAAAGTTAAATTTAAAATGCATTTTTTCAGTCAAAGTTTAATTTTTAAACAGTAGTTAAACTTCAAATTCGTTTGTAACTGTAGTTTAAACCTCTAATATTGGGCGTTTAAACTCAAGTTAAACTTTAAATTAATTTTTCAGTCAAAGTTTAACTTTTAAACTGAAGTTATACTTCAAATGCTTTTTTTTCAGTCAAAGTTTAACTGGAGTTTAAACGTCAAATATTGACCGTCTAACCTGCAGTTAAACTTCAAATTAAATTTTTCAGTCAAAGTTTTAGTTTAAATGTCCAATATTCTACGTTAAACTTAAAATTTAACTTTGAGTGAAAAAATGAATTTGAAGTTTAATATTGGACGTTTAAACTATAGTTAAACTTTGATTGACAAAATGAATTAGTTGTTTAACTTTAGTTTAAACGTCCAATATTAAACTTCAATTTAATTTATTTTCAGTTTAAACTGCCAATATTCATATTAATTTTTTCTGTCAAAGTTTAACTACAGTTTAAACATCCAATATTAAACTTCAAATTAATTTTTTCCCTCAAAGTTAAACTGCAGTTTAAATTTCAAATTAATTTTTGCGGTCAAATTTTAACTGCTGTTTAAACTTCAAGTATTGGACGTTTAAACTGAAGTTAAACTTCAAATGCATTTTTTCAGTCAAAGTTTAACTGCAGTTTAAACCTCCAATAGGGTTGCCACATCAAAAACCGATTATTTTGACTGAACGTTTTGGAAGTTTAAACTCAGTTTTATTATGGAAATTGAGTTTAATCGCGCTTTAACTGCGATCTCTTTCATTGGGCCTACGGGTTTATCGCACTGTAAAAAAAAAAACCGTGTTCGCACTGCACAATGAAATCATCTCCTTGCGGATTTTGTCAGCAACGATTTGCTTACAAATCGTGACAGGCGAAATCCGCAATGAAAGGATTTCCAGTCTGGACGGGATTCGTTGACCGGATATCAATTGTTAAATTTCATATAAATTGTTATGCACTTTGACAAATGAAATCCGGCAGACATCCTAAAACAAAAGCAAGCTATGCCTTTAGGTGGCAGCAATGCAAACATCTTCTATTGCAAACAGACTTAGGTCGCCTGCCTTCTATATCGAGACCTAACCGCGCAAAGACGTAAGCGCCAAAAAGAAAATGTGTTTTTGTATTTTCACAAATTTTTCGTAGTCTTTCAAAGTTTTTCTGAATACGGGGAGGTAAAACTTTACATTGAACTTAACACCAGATTTTTAGAACTTGAACACCCGCCACGTATCGTCATCAACCACAAATTGAAACTTCATCAACTTTTAAATTTTGATTGACAAAGGAAAACTTTTCGTGTAAACGTCATGAGATGAATAGAAACTTCAACACTCCCAAAGCCCATCGTTCGCCAGAGAGAGCCCAATGGACCAACATCTTGCATTGTGGAATTTATCCTCAGAGGTAAGGATTTGCTTTAGCTCCTTTAATTAATACGATACTAACAGTGTCCATATATATTTCCCTTATATTTTCAGATTCTACATTTTAATCCAATCATTGAGAGCTTCTGGAAACATTTTGATTGATAGACGTTTGGGATCATTACATCGTCGACTAAATGGATGTGGCCGAGAAAAGCCTGGAGGCTTGTCGTAGATCTTCTTCAGTGGGGTGATTCGCGTTAACAGGTTCATGTTCTAGAAATAAAAAAGTCATGATTGAACTTCCTCGTCTGCTCTGAACGGCCGCAAAAGCCAAGAAGACGACACGATCTCAGTCACTAGGTGATTTTACCAAACGATTCACAAATTTTCTATGAGACACTCAATGCGAGAATTCACTGACGCCGTATTACCAAAGACTATGTAGAGGGCAGACGACCCAAGTCTGCATTAGTGCGCAGGTCTTTCTTTAACAGATTTTCTTTCCCTAAAAATGTATAGGACTTTCTGAATTGAACTCTAAACCCGTAGGATTTCCTTTACAGTGTTCCATCCCACGATTTTTCTTAATATTTTCGTTAGATTTTCATTTGAATTTGAAAAATTTGTATAGGACTTTCTGAATTGAACTCTAAACCCGTAGGATTTCCTTTACAGTGTTCCATCCCACGATTTTTCTTAATATTTTCGTTAGATTTTCATTTGAATTTGAATATTTTTTTTCTATGAATTGATTTAGTTTTTCGTTTTGTGCATTTTCTCCCAATTTTTTTTTTCTATGAAATTTCTTTGATTTAGTTTTTCGTTTTCCCAATATTTTTTTTTCTTTGATTTAGTTTTTCGTTTTGTGCATTTCTCCCTAATTTTGTTTAGTTTACCCCCTTCTGATTGCCTTTAGGGGACAGGAGACTGAAAAACAATTTGAAAAAAGAACCAAACTAATTTTTTTTTTTTGTTTTTCAAGCATTTGCAAATTTCTGGAGATTGTTATTTTATACATGTGTTTTAACTGCAGTATTCAGTCTATGCTTCTTTGTTGTTGTGTTTTTTTCAAACACACCTGCTTGCGTACTAAAACAACTTATTTAGTTAGATTAGCCGAAACAGATATCCCAAAGATATTAATCGATTTTCAAAAAAAAAACGAAAAACAAAACAATAAATATTTATAACGTAGCGACTCTAAACAAAATGCTCTAAGACAAAGAGAAACTTGGTCAAACTTGGTCAAGAAAAATCCAAAAAAAATAAAAAAAAAAAAAAAGGAAAACGAATGGCAACCGCGAAAGGTTTGGCCGAGCTCACATATTTCTTGACTTACCAAAAAAAAAAAAACGAAAACAAAAACAAATGAGCAGGATTTGCTAAACAAGTTTTGGGGGCAACAATGACTTCTGACAACTAGAGTTGAAATGTTTTGTAAAGAATAGGTGGCCACAACAAAAACCAATCAAAGACAATAACATCATACATACATGAACACACATACCTATATACATACACATACATACATACATACATCCTTACATGACATTAACACATACCAAAAAAAAAAACAAAAATTATTTCAAAAATTTGAAGAAAAACAAAACTAGCAGCGCATGGTAAACTTGGCAACGATCTTTAGATTTCATTATGAAACTGTTCAGTATATGTATTACAAAAAAAAAAAACCAACAACAACAAAACACTTCAATTAAATTAACGTATAAGTACTATGGGAATTTTTTTTTATATATCTACATATAGAAATACAATTAACGACGATAACTGAAGAAATTAACGAAAAACAAAAAAATAAATAAAAAAATACAAAAAACAAACTGAAGAAGAAACAATGAAAACCAATTCGCACACTAAACACCACTTCCAGTTGTTACATTTTTTTATGAGAATTCAAAGAGAAAACCAGTAAAAATAGATGAAAACCAAAAAAAAAAAAACAAAAACATTATAACGAAACAATTAACTTAATTAATGGGATGGTAAACAAACAAGCCGTTTAATCAAATCTACCGTTAAAGCGAGCAAAAATATGACAGCCAAGCAAACAAAATCAAATAAATCTATTAAACAACAACAGAAACAACGGGAGGAGGAGAAGAAACCTCCCCCCCCCTCCCCCCCTTAAAGCAAATAATAACAAATTAATTTAACAAAGAAAAAAACAAAAAGAGAATAGAAAAAAACAAAAATAATTAGAATACATTGTAGAACATAAACTACAGAATGAATGACGAATTAATTAAACAAATTCCTATTAATCTGAATAATTAATAATTTAATTATAATAACAACTAGATAACAAAGTAACCAAGTAGTACAGTATAAAGAAATTTAGAATTTATTTGGGACAACCAAAAATCGAACAGAACAGTGGAAACGCAAACGAAAACGGAAACAGACAGAAACACATACCACAACACATACAGAATACAAATGGGAAAGACGGCGAGAAGCCAGCATCACAATATCCGTTGAAGAGCTTCACGACCATAAAAGCTTTAACTGAAAATGGGAAGCCATTTTTTCAATACCGATTTTACTATTCCGCTCAAGTGAAAATTAACCACATTTTTAGTTTAGTACTTTTCTTATCTAAAAATAAGAAAATTAAGCCATTTTTCCGTTATCCGTTCTTCAGTAATCTCCTTAATTGAAAACGGGGAAAATTAAGCGGATTCTTTTCAATTATCCGTACTCCGTAGTCCGCTTAACTGAAAATGGGGAAAATGAAGATATCAGCTATACGTTTTTTTTGGTTTATTGCAATTAAACAATCCGAGAGAAAAACATTGTCATAGATTGACCGATTTTTTTATTTCCCATTGTCCAGAGAGCTAGAAAAGTTTTTTTTTAATAATTTAAAAATTAAAATTACAGATTATTCTGAATTGAGCTGCGCGAAATAAACGTTTAGTGCTATCAGTTTAACACACGGGTGAGCATTTGATGAATTTACTTTATACGACCATCGTGATCAGTTTAAAAAGGTTTGAGGATAGGGTGTCTGTCACGTTTTGAATATGTCATGAATATCTCAGCCTCAATCAGAACTAGCTCTAGGTGTGTTTTTTGAGTAATTATACGAGTAAGGTAATTAAACAAAACAGTTTAATTACTTTGCTTTAATTAAATTTCCGAGTAATGTAATTAAACGAACCCTATTTTGTGCAATTATCCGAGTAAGGTAATTAAACGAATCCGCTTAATTACCCTGTTCGAGTAATTATCCAAGTAAGCTAATTAAACGAATCCCCTTACTTACCCTCTTTCGAGTAATTATCCGAGTAAGGTAATTAAACGAATCCGCTTAATTACCCTTTATCTAGTAATTATCTAAGTAAGCTCATTAAACAAATCCCCTTAATTACCCTCTTTCGAGTGATTATCCGAGTAGGGTAATTAAACGAACCCGCTTAATTACTTTGCTTTGATTAAAATTCCGAGTAAGGTAATTAAACGAACCAGCTTAATTACTTTGTTTCGAATAATTAGCCGAGTAAGGTATTTAAACGAATCCGCTTAATTACCATGTTGAAAATAAATAATTTCTATTTTTATTTCAAAATAATTCAGAACTTTATTTTACTTGACAACGATATTTTCTTTAAATGAGAATTTTTTAAATTCAAACACAAAAACTTTAAAAAATGTTTAACAAGTCTGTATGTTGGACAATTCGAAATCGATTACTTTCACAAAATGGTACGAGAGACATTCATTTCAGGGGAAAAAAAACGAAATGGCTTATTACCCGCAGGCAGTTATGGGTGTTTTTTTTTTTTATAAAAAAAAATGTAAAATTCATGGAGATTCAGAAATTGACACAATTACAAAGGCATTTAAGTGGGCAATATATTAATCGCTATTTTGAAAATGAATACAAAAACTCAATGAATTGATGTTAACTTTATGGATTGTGTGAATCAGCGTTGGCGATTGTCATGTTCTGTCATAGATTCCTACTCCTCGCACTGGTGTTTGAGAATCGTATTTTGTCAATACAACGAAGTGATGGCGTTGATTGTCGTGTCGTCTCATAGTTTCTCACTTCCACTCTTGTAAGAGTCACTGAAATGGTCGTCAGTTTTTTTCAAATAAACCAACGTAACAGGGGCAACTGATAGCTCTTAAGCGGATATTGTGAAAATTTACTGTAAACGAATTGGAAGTGTTAACTGAGAGCGTGAGGTATAGAGGGGAAAACAGAGTTAAAGAGTTGAAATTGATGGTAGACGAGTTAGAAGTTTTAACTGAGAGAGTGTGGTAAAGCGATGCGCGATATAGAAAACAACAAACACCAAAACTAATTTAGGAACTAAATCTATTAAAAAATTAAAAATGAAAACAAAAACGAGCTAAATATTTTCAAATTTTCAAAAAGAAGAAAAACTGAATACAGAAAAATAACTTTATAAAAAAGAAAAACAGAAAATTTATATACTACACACATACAGACATAGCCAAACTTACACACATACTACTTACAAATATACAAGCAGCGATTAAACACAACAGAAAGAGTGCCGAACAGTCACAACTTGACTCCACATAAAGAAATACGCAAAGACTCCCAATTGGGTTTAACTGCTCACACCTAAATGCCGCCATCGCCTGATTTTAAATACCCGAATTGTGTTTAATTGCCCACAGCGAAATTCCGCCATCGCCAGACGATTTCCGTTGTGTTTAATCTCTCATACATACAACGATTAAAAGGATTTGGATTTTTTTTGTTTGTATGTATGGGTAAATGATATAAAACCCAGGAAAAGAGATACGACTACAACTACTACATACATACACACACTCATACACACTTATCTGTGAATTTCTATTATTAAACAACAGCAACAACAACTTCAAAATAAACGTTAAACAACAAACGACGTCAACTTAAACACACACACAAAAAAAACGAAGAAGAAAAAACCAACTACAGCAACAAATTGCCTATATGTATATGTATTTATTAACAACAACAAAAACAAAACAATCCCGCAGTGAGACAACAAAACAAAAACAAACTAATTGCTTCAGCATTTTCTTATAAACACTTCCTACTATTTTTTTCTCTTCCTTTTGATTTTTTTTTTTTTTTTTTTGTTAACGCTAAACAATTTGAAAAAAAAACGAGGACACACATACAATGACAACACACACGTGAGTCATGTCTTGTATTGGGATTTTGTTTACAGTGGAGATTAAAATGTGATTATGGTGTTATTGTAAGTGAATAACTAATTTAAAAAAAATATCCTTAAGCTTCATGCGAAAAAATTGAAATTATAAACAGAAAACCAAATTCACCGAATTCCGAGTTGAAATCGACTGGACTTTATATGGAAAACAGTTAGTCCAAATCAGATCTAGATTTTTTTTGTCATATCCAAATAACTGCCTGTTTCCATAAAACGAATTTGTTTGTTCGTTACAAATCCTCAGTATTGGAAGCGTTATAAAATGGGTTTCAGACATTATTCAATTCTGGTTTTCATATATAAATTAGATATCGACAAATGGAACACAAGTCCTAAAGAATAAGCTCTCATTACTGGCAAGAATCCATTTTATTGCGCCTTCAATTTTGACAATTTGAAACGAAGTCTTTAGTCTATTAGTCTATTTTTTTAGTGACACTTTACAAGCATTACAGAACTTCGAGTATTTGGCTGTTGAGATGAGAAAGTGATTGAACGTTTCCAGAAAATCTCTCAATCTGATTGCCAGCGTCTCATTTTTCATTAATTTCCAATCTAAACTGAGTATTGTTTCCATTCGCAATTGCGACAACAGTTTACAAAATTCTTTCATTCACAATAGTCGTCTGCTTACATTTTAATCTCTCTTGTAAACATGACCTATCATGACTGATGCTTACACACATACTGAAATTAGTTTTCTCTTGTTTTCCTCTTTGAGTATAGAAACTGAGGTGGAATTTCATTAAAACGAATGCACAGATTTTTATTTAATACTCATCGAATTCAAAAGAAACAAAAAAGCGAGACAATTGATATTCATCAATTTCGGGTAACGAGGAGATGCGTAAGGAAATGTTGAAAATGTTGGCAAAAATGTTGGAGCTATTTGCCGAATATGTTTCAGAAGCTGGTGGACATCTTAATATATATTTACCCTCGACACTGATTCACTGATACACTGATTCCCTGATTCACTGACTCTGTCACGCAGTACGTAGGAATTTAAATAGGCATTCTATAATAATTCTACAAATAATAATAATAAAAAAAATAATATTTTTTTTTGTACAGAAATTGTGTTTTCCCCAAATTTTTTTTTTACCAAATTTTTTTTTACAATTTTTTTTTTACAAAATTTTTTTTTTTTCAACAAAATTTTTTTTTTCAACAAAAATTTTTTTTTCAGCAAAAATTTTTTTTCCACAAGTGTTCTTTTTCCCAATTTTATTTTTTTTCGAAATTTTTTTTTACAAAATAGTTTTCTCAAAATATTTTTTACAAAATTTTTAAAATTAAGTAACAAATACTTTCTCAAGCAAATTAACGGGCGCCATAGGCGCATTACAACTTACTAGTTGTCTTATACTGGACATTGAGGTTATGTTTAACTTAGAAAAAATAATCACGATTATCTCTTGGGCCCTGGCCCTATGATCCTTATGGGATCTAAAGGAAACTAATCTATCTGACTTTACAAGTAAGAGAATAATTTCAAAGCCATTAAAAAGGATTAGCCAGAGTTGGTTTAAAACTCCAGGTCCCGTTCAGTGATTATAGAAATAATACAGTAAACTACGCTTAATTACCTTGTGGAAAGTCTAAAGATTCTTCTTTGTGTCTTTATCCGGGTAAGATAATTAAACGGTTCCGCTAAATTACCTCAGTTGGGTAATTAAACCAAATTGGCAGTTAAGCTAAAGTTTAGTTTCCGCTTAATTACCTTGTTGAAAATTTAAAGTTTTTTTTTTGCGTAATTATCCGGGTAAGGTAATTAAACGATTCCGCTTAATTACCTCAGTGGTGGTAATTAAACGAAATGGGCAGTTAACCGAAAGTTTAGTTTCCGCTTAAAGTTTTTTTGTGCAATTATCCGGATTCCGCTTATTTGCCTCGTTTGGGTAATTAAACGAAATGTCCAGTTAAACGAAACTATAAAAAAAAAACAGCAAAACTAACAGGGATTTAGAAATAGACACAAAATAAGTTTAAAAGTAAGAAAGGTCATTGAGCACGAATGCACTTAAGGGGAGAAACACCATATCGAACATAGCTCACAGATTTCTTCGTTCATGAAATATTAAGGGACTACGTGCGATCGTTTAGGGTTAAGCCGGTGTTATTTTCAACATTTCCTTGCCACCTCAGGAAAAATCCAAAAACTCGTTTCCAACCGCCCATGTTTCGCAAACTAAACACAAAATACTACACAACAGGAGTCAAGTTAAATGAAAAGAGAGAAAAAAAACATAATTAGTGCCTTTCGAAGAATTACTTAAACAAAATGAAGAAATAATATTTAAAAAAAAAAAAAAACACTATACTCACAACAAGAATAAGAAGAAGAAGCACACTTTCAATTTAGCAAAAATAAAATAAAAATTCCAGACAGCAGAGATCTAAAACAAAAACTACATCTACTACATATTACAAACCTGTAATCTCATAGACTTTTGCTCCTAACACTGCATACATACACACACACACACACACACAAGTACTCCTCTTCTGTGCAACGTTTAAAGGATGTTTAGAAGAAAAAAAAGGATATTTAGAATATACGCCAAACTTCTACTAACCACGTTTTCTTTTGTAAATTCTACTTCACCCCGATTTTGTTAATTATACTATTTTGTCTAGACACCTGCATACATACACACACACACACACACATACGTACTTTTAAACTCTTGTAATGTTAAGTTTTGTAGATAAATTCTATTATTAATTAATTAATTAATTATGTATTATTATTATTTATTTTTAGTTTACACTCATAAACCACTCTCGTACATACAAACACACACACACACATACATACATATACATAGTTTACTTTAAAAATCATTTACATTTAGATTTAAAATTGTATTTATTTTCATGTCTTTTCTTATTTTATAAAAAAAAAAATTGTATAGTCACCCATTACTACTTAACTGAAACTAGGCATTTGGAATTCTCAATAAATCATACTTAAAATTATATTTTAAATTAAATTTTTTCAAAACACATTCGTTACTTTCTGTATTTTTGAAAGTATATACGAGTACATATAACAAAACAAAAAAGCCTTCTGCCACTGACCCCCTTACCCTGGCCCAATCGAGCGACACTTCTCCAATACAATGTCTTAATTACTATTTCTAATTACTTAATGATTAATTACTATTTCTATTTACTTATTACAACGTCTGGGTTTGAATTGAACTTTAACCAATTATATGCATACACCCACACCCACACACACACACATACACACACAGTATTAAAAATGATTAATGAAATAAACAAAAATAAAGAAATACAAATGAAATATCTTTGATTCGTTTAGGAAATTTTTGCAATTGATAGTAATAAATAATACCAATAACAACAACAACAATAATAATAATATTATTATTATTAACAAATACCAGAAGAAAACAAAATAAAATGTATTATAAACAAAATATAAGAAAAACAAAAAAAAAAAAAACACAGTATAAAACGAAACGTAAACGAAACAAATTGTAATCCTCTAAGTCCTATAACAACAAATAATAAAAATGAACAAGAAAATACTTAAGAATGAATTTAAATTAAATAATTTCCTATTCAACGTCTCAAATCAAATTTAAACAGCAACAACAAAAACAAAACAAACAAGAATTAAAATAAAAATGAAAAATGAAACAAAATAAAAAAAAAATAAAACCTTAACAATTCAAAAATAAATGCAATATTTAAACAGGATATAAATACATTTTCTCGTTTTAATGGGCTCTATGGAAAATGCTCCACAAAAATGAAATGAAGAATTCCCAAAAATAGATGAAAAACTCCCCCAAAAAGGCCAAACTGAGAATTTCCCCAATAAATAAATGAAGAATTCCCAAAAATACAAAATAAAATTCTGAAAAATTCCCCATTACTAGCAATATGGTGACGTTATCCTGCTTTTTGTTCTGTTTTCCAAATTAAATTTGTAAAATAGATTCAAATAAATAAATATATTCCCCATTTGAAAAGTCGGCAACGGCGCGGGTTGGTGATATAGCGCCCCATCAACCTGGATTTTTCATAATGAAAGAAAATTACCCAATTTTGTATGGGTTTTTATGTTTGGGCAATTTCGCATTTGGAGCGTTTTTCATAGAGCCAGGATACTGGTAAAGGATCCCGGAAGATTTAAAAACAAAATCAAGAAAAGAAAAGCGTTTGTGGTTGGCCGTGGTATGGTCATAGGCGTAATTATTTTTTTTTGGGTGGGGGGGGGGTATAGTCCCCCCCAGAAATCAGCTCTGCGAAAGAAGTACAATGCAACAGCAACGGCGGCAACCCCAGGAAAATTGTCCAGCAACGCCGATGGTAAGTAGTGTAAGTAGTGTGTACCACTATCACACAAACCCACATTCTCAGCCCTGTAAGAACATACAAAAAAAAACATTTTTCCGCAGCCGCATCACACCTCCTAAATTCCGACGACTTTACACAGCAAGAGACTAATCTCTAAACCATGTAAAACTTGTCTGGGAAAAGCGTTTTTATTGGTTGCTCCAGCGAGTATACAAATTGTCCAAGAATTTTACCATTTTCTTACTTCATGGCGTGTTCAGGGAATTACGTACATGGAGATGGAGTGGGTTCCGTCAAGAGCACATTTAACTGTATGACGCGGCCTTGGTATCATAAAGATTAACTTAATATTTGCGAAGATATACAGCTTTCCAGTTGATTTCATTGCATTTCAATAAGTAGGCGTCAATGTGGGCGTGTCACACAATATACATCCGAAAGCCAGACCTTTACTCTAACTCTGCGTAAAAGTTCCGCCTCAATAGCTGCAGTCGTTAGCGAGTTATGGCGTTTTTTAGTTGAGTCACATGTAAAAATTCACCTACTACACATTTCTGGGCGCCTGGTATCAGACAATTTTTGTTGAATTGCATTAGTAGTACATGAAAATTTTTGTTTCTCAACAAATTTTTGTTTCTCAACACATCTGTGTTCAGCAACAAATTTTTGCTTCTCAACAAATAGTTGTTTATCAACAAATTTTTGTTTATCAACAAATTTTTGTTTATCAACAAATTTTTGTTTCCTTAGAAATGTATTTGCCGCAACAAATCTGTGTTTCTCTTCAAATTATTGTTTCCCAACAGATTATTGATTTTTAATTGCTGAGCACAAATTTTTGGACTGAACTATTAAGCAACAAATCTTTGGGGGTCGTAATTGTGCAGGATTTGTTGAACCTCAACAATTGGGAAAACTTTTTTGGGAAACATTTTAGAAAATAGCCTATAACATTCTCTATTTGAATGCTAAACTTTTCATAATTAGCAAACTGCTAGACACCACCCGGGGCTACAGTTCACTGGCACAAATCATAGAGGTTAACCTAATATTTGCGACGATATACAGCTTTCCAGTTGATTTCATTGCATTTCAATAAGTAGGCGTCAATGTGGGCGTGTCACACAATATACATCCGAAAGCCAGACCTTTACTCTAACTCCGGATAAAAGTTCCATCTCAATAGCTGCAGTCGTTAGCGAGTTATGGCGTTTTTTAGTTGAGTCACATGTAAAAATTCACCTACTACACATTTCTGGGCGCCTGGTATCAGAAAATGAAGCATTGGCTGTTTCTCACTGGTTGGGTTGGTGGTTTTTCATTTCATATGTGAGTGTGTCTGCAATTCAAAGCATACCTTAAGGCTGGTATCTTTATTCGGCCGGGCACATAGAAGGTATGTCCTTATAAATATTTACTTTCGCCTAAAAGTATGCTTTGAATTATTGACGCTCTTAAAAGACCGCACACACACGCAGTATGAAATGAATAAACTGGTCAGAAACAGGCCATTCTCTGTTTTCTGATACCAGGCGCCCAGAAATGTGTAGTAGGTGAATTTTTACATGTGACTCAACTAAAAAACGCTATAACTCGCTAACGACGGCAGCTATTGAGGCGGAACTTTTACGCAGAGTTAGAGTAAAGGTCTGGCTATCGGATGTATATAGTATGACACGCCCACATTAACGCCTACATATTGAACTTTAACGAAGTAAACTTAAAAGTTATATATCTCTGAAATGGTTGCGTTTAGCATTAACATTCCAACCAGTGGACTGTAGCCCATAGTTGTTGATAGCTGTTTGCCAATTATAAGAGGTTCAACTTGAAAACTTACCATATTCTCGGACCTTAAAAAATAAAATAAAAACTCGCTCAATCGCTGTGTGAGGAAACAGTGAGAATTAAACAATTTCCTGATACCCCAAGCACCCATAAACACGGATAGGGCTTCTTTTTTGTGTGGCCTCATTTACAAACGCCGTAAGCTGTTGAGATGAGTTGGTCTTAAGATATACAGAGACTCACAAAAATAAATAAAATAAGTCCGCTAAAATTGAAAACTCAATAGATAAATAATGTAATGAACTAAAATTATATGTAATTGTAAAAAATTGTTAAGTGTAGTAAAATAAAATCATACAATTCATATGGACAATTGATGGGCTGTGTTAGAACGCCCAGATATGGAGTCAATTCGAAAATATGCATATCCGGAAATGAAGTCAGGGTCAATCACCAAAACAGCTCACCCAAACTTCAAATATCCATCTGTTGATTGTAGACAGCCTTCTGCTGCAATGACTCCAGTGTCATCCATTTAAGTGGACGACACTTATAGACGCCGAAAAAGAGATGACATTATTACATTTTTGGAATAGGCCCCTAAATCCCAGCTGCAAACAAAGAAAGTCGTATCACGAAGTTCGATTACTATCCGAACGAGCTAATGCGGCTATGAAAGCAAATATGTTGACCAATACTTACTAGTAACGCCTGGGTATGCCCACCGAGTGCAGGTGACGACATTCTATCCACATTCAACCAATTGGCCGGTGCTCAGCGCATTTATTAGTTATGGTGAATTTTTCCAGGAAACTCTTCAAAGTTCATAGAAAGAAATTAATAAAGTAAGTAAAAGTCTAAATCTATGATATACAAATATGGTAAATATGGTAATGTTGTCATGCTGATATTTTGTGCAATAACTCCAATTTGATGTGCATTTGGAGACACCCTTTGAATGGAGGGAACGACAATAAATCCACAACTAGTTAAGCCGGGAAACCTGTGCTCGTACATATGGGAACGTGGCGATATTTTTAAAACTCCTTCCCGGTTAGTAATGATAACTTGCGTAGTTGGTTTCATTGGCATACGTTTCTAGATTTCCCTTGGAGGGATTTGAATAGGTCATTTTCTGCAGTCCTGGCAATTCGGTTTTTGCCAACATGGGCGCCATTCAATCCTGAGGCATTAAGCTTTTACCTCTGCCGGAACGTGTCCGTCTCTGAACTCTTTGGTAGCTTGACTCACATTTGAGTTATTTTCCCCCCACAGAATCACGGGTTTGAGTAAATCTCGTTGTGGCTACTACAATTTGCGACAATTTACAAACTTAATTTATGGAAAACCTTCAGGTGTAACGACATTGCTGCGGCTACCCGTTTTGTATGTCGATCGAAGCGGGAACAACCGTTTTTAAAGCGGACCACACGCATCATGCGCCAGCCTCTTAAGCCTGTGCCATCGACTAAGGTCGAGACGCTAAAGTGCTAAAAATACTCTTGTGTTGCCGAGGGCACAAGACTACGCCAGACTGCTGTAGCCAAAGGGGCATGGACGAATCGTAGCAGCTATGGCCCGCAGTATGTCTATCTTATTAGTCAGCGGCAGCAGCAGCAGCCGTCAGTTGTGCTCTTAATGTTCGTTCAGCGATAGTGGGGCATAGTGTCCAGCATGGCGCATGGATGTGTGAGTTTTTTTTGGTTTCATTTTCGTTTTTTTCTTTTTTTTTTTTTGGCCATGTTGTGCCTGTCGTTGGCTGAGTGCCGTTCGGCTGAGACCTTTTTCTGTTTTGGTTGGCTTGGCTGTCGGATTTCTTTAATTAAAACTAAGCCCCAAATCCGTGCTATTAAACTTTTTAATTTCACATGCAAGCATGTTCTGGGCTCTTCGTTTATTTCTGTTTTGAAGAAGCAGGTGCCATTGGTATTATGAAAATTATTTTTAGCAACGAAACAGGCTTTTTAACAGGAAATAATTATATACACACTCAAATACATACATATGTATGTATATGTGCGTATATTCGACCAGACCGTGTATCGGCCAGCCAACCAATTCCGTCAGCCACCACTCACTCAGTCAGTCAGTCACTCAGTCAGCCGCAGCGGCCATTGTGTCGACCGCTGTAAGGATGTTGTGATGTTCTTTTCAAATTCACCGCCTTATAAACAAACCGACAAGTCGACAAAAAAAAAAAAAAACAGAAAACGAAAAACTAAAAGTGTTGTCTTTAAATGGTCAACCCAAACGTTTTGTCATCTTTTGTCTACATTTCTCACACACACACACACAGAGTCCGGCCGAGAGTTCTTTTACTTTAACTGCAAGAAGAAGTGGAGGCTGCTGAGAATGAAATGCAGCTTATGCGGTCCGCGCATCCACTAAAATGCCAAGTTATGACCGAGTGAGTGTGAGTAGGTCTTTTAACGCTTTCAGCCGTGTCTGTCGGTTGATCGTTCGTTCGTTCGGTCATCGGTAAAACGATTTATGCAAACATTTTCGAGTGACCACTGGAGCGCATGTATATACAATAAATTATTTACACACATACCCATATGTGGGATACATGTATATACATATTTACAAAAGTACAATCGGCTAAATAACTGTATGAGAAATGGAAACTGTTCAAATCGTTCCAACTGAACTCATTTTCCATTGGCCAGTTTTGGCATTGCAATATCTAATTTAAATGTTATCATTAGTGACATCTACCGGTAAGCGATGACAACACATTTCAACGAAATTTCTTATTATTATTTACTAGTAAGTTGTAATGCGCCTATGGCGCCCGTTAATTTGCTTAAGAAAGTATTTGTTACTTAATTTTAAAAATTTTGTAAAAAATATTTTGAGAAAACTATTTTGTAAAAAAAAATTTCGAAAAAAAATTAAATTGAAAAAAAATAAAATTGGAAAAAAATAAAATTGGAAAAAAATAAAATTGGAAAAAAAAAAATTTTTGGAAAAAAAATTTTTGTTGAAAAAAAAAATTTTGTTGAAAAAAAAAATTTTTGTGGAAAAAACATTTTTGCTGTTTGTTGGAAAAAAAAATTTTTGTAGAAAAAAAAAAATTTTTGAAAAAAAAAAATTTTGTTGAAAAAAAAATTTTGTGGAAAAAAAAAATTTTGGTAAAAAAAAAAATTGGGGAAAACACAATTTCTGTACAAAAAAAATATATTATTTTTTTTATTATTATTATTTATAGAATTATTATAGAATGCCTATTTAAATTCCTACGTACTGCGTGACAGAGTCAGTGAATCAGTGAATCAGTGAATCAGGGAATCAGTGAATCAGTGTCGAGGGTAAATATATATTAAGATTTTTCAAATCATATAATTCTGACGGTGACAGTTCTTTGCGGCTCGAAACTGTGACAGTAACTCAGAGTCATATCCCTGCGGAACGAAATGAATCCATTAACAACGTATCGAAATAATGCCAACGTATTTCCCAAGTCAATGCTGTGTAGCCGAAATAGTGAGTTCATTGCAGGTCGGTGGAGTCGGAGCCTGACAAATTTGCCCGGTCTCCGCCGTGGGAGCCCACTGCCAAGAATGTAGCTGTCATGGCCGGGCGGGTGCAACTCAGTCCTGGACTTTCGGCGCCAGCACAAAGAAGTCCCTCTATTTATTCGCTTACCAAAGTCCAATTGACTCAGAAATGGAAACCATGCTCTTGGTTATCGCTTCACCGTTTGGGCCTTAAAGCAGATCTACATAGCTGGACAAGGATTTGCTTGAAAAATCATCATTTCTGATGAAGAACATTTTCTTTTCGGCAGCTATGTTAACAAGCAAAACTATCGCATCTGGCGATTGAAAAATCCACACGTGATCGTCGAGAAGCCAATGAATCCACAGAGAATGACATTTTGGTGCGGATTTTAAAGCATTGTCCCAAAGACAACAGAGGCATGATAAGCCAGTTTTTGTGGCCGGCGCTTGAAGAAGTGTTTAGCTCGATACTGCATATTTGACGGCGCTAGTATCTGCGCTAGTCGGCCATGAACTCTCTCGTCTACAGGGACAAGCCAAACACGATGACGATTTTTAGCCCTTCACACATATTTCAAATAGTCCACAAATCCAGTGCGAAATAAGTGGATGAGTATCACCTGAGGATGTCTCTAATTTTCCCTTAGTCATGTTCAGTTTCACTAAATTTCGTGCTATTTATAATTGGGATAGACCAGCAAAAGCGTTGGTTTCTCACTCACGACCAGCGTTGTTTTCGTAACTTTTCAGGAGAAGGTAAGAAATTTTAAAGGCAATTCTAAATAAAAATGCGCATCAAATTTAATTATGAAACACTTTTTTTTTGGAATTTGGTTACGCCCTTTTGCGAAAGGGCAATAAATCCGGTATTTTTGATCGCAAAGCCCTGAAAGCCCTTTTGTGGAATGTGTATTTGACAATGGTCTAATAAAATATGTAAAAAACGCGATTTTGAAAAAATCGAGTTACGCCCTTTCTAAATTAAGCCATCGATATGCAGATTTATCTGTTTTTTTTTTTTGAAGCGCTAAATGGAAATACACAGATTTCCAGTCCATACAACACATTTTTCGAACATATGTGCAGTTTTCGGGATTATTCTTCGCCTAATGCCATAATTTATATAAATACATGCTTAGTACGTTTTTAAATTACTTTTTTTGAGTGATATCTGTGAAGACGTAAAAAAGTCGTTTCGGGTATTCACAACTGGAAAAATAATAATGCTCAACGTTGCTGAGAGCCATTTACGGATGTTAAAAGCCATACAAACTGTCGAATAAAACTTTTTTCAACCAAAACTCAGTTTTTGTTTGTTTAGAAATTGACAGATTTTTCAAAAGTATATATGGCAACGCTGCTCACGATCGTTACAGGCGTTCGACGTTCATCGCCATTAAGAGCAGATGATTCCTGGTAAAGTCATCAGCAATATAGTGCGTTGAGCTTTGGATATGAAGTTTACATGAGATCACTTACTAGATCCAAGTTAAATGGGTAGAACAAGCTTAGTGGGAAAGTTATTGGCCATGTGTTTGAAAGAAACGATCCTAATGACGTGTCTGTCAAATTTTCTTCTCAGCTGACTAGTGTTACCTCTATATCTCTCCCTCTCTCTCCCTCTAAATAAGAAATTCATTTAACTAAATCACATCCAACCCAGAATCGGCCACCCAAATGGAGAAATATACATTTCTGCAATGCAATTAATCCGAATTATTAACTCCCGTTCCCTCTCCATATGACATTGTCAACAGCAGCATTGTCAAGTCTGCAACTGTCACACACGCACACACACGATTACAATGTCTCCAGAAGAAGAAACACAAAAAAAGGTACATCGGACAGCTAGGACGAGAACGAGGACGAGTAAATAAATAATCCAATGTCATTTCATCTTTAATTACAATGTTGTCCACATACATGGGAAGCATGAATGCCGGGCCAACTAAGAAAAAAAAAATATGTGCTACCGTAAAGAAGATATTAACATTAATTGATAATTGACTACATTGTATGTAGGCATGTACATAAGCATTTGTGGCAGTCAGCGTACACGGAAAGAAAAAGCAAAGGGAATCTCGCATTACAGCAACGAAAAGAAATTTTATTTATTATTAATTACAATACAAAGTAAATTTATATTCTAATTTTTGGGTCCAAGGGTAAACCGGGTGACACAGACCATATGTTTAGATTTTTGTAGCGACAGACCAAAGCCTCTGGTGGGAATCGAACCCACAACCTCCACGCTGATAGGCAAGCACGCTACCAACTCGCCTACCGGGGCGCTTAACGAAAAGAAATATCACAGAGTTTCGGATTCAATGCGGAGCGGGATTGAGAAAAAGTTTTCACCCAGCGAAAGCTGAACCCTGTACGTTGATCGGTTTTATGAGGGGGAACGATAAGGGGAACTTCTCTGTATTCAGTGAGCTGTGCATGAGATAATTTGTATACTTCCCCACTGACCGAGACCTACAGACTAAATCTAGAAAGAGTCTAGAAAAGTTTTACATGACATAGAGTTAAATTTCTTACTCCTAAAATCATTGGCATTTATGAGGTGGTTTTTAACGGGATATGAACCTGGGATTTCTGTATCACACACCCACCACGGCCGAACACAATCGTTCCTCGTTCATTGATCCCCAGCTGGTGTGATTTTTACTTGTGCAATTGACTGTAAATCTCTACTCAAATTGAGTTAAGTTTTGAATCGATTTTAAGTATTTTTTGAAATGACATTCAGTTTAGAGTTTTATGTTGACCTCGGAAATTTAGGCTTCAGAATTTGTTAGTGCGATGGCATTCTATGCAAATGTGTCATTGCATTAGTGTACAAAAACCAAATCCCAGTTTTTCTTTCCGTGTACGAGTTCATACGCTCGGCTATAAATATGAATATGACTGTGATGTCGGATATTCGAAACTCATCTTGAATTCAGTTAATAAAGTTCCTAGAATATGCAGATAAACACGTACGTGTCACACTGGTGGCATGACAGGGAGCTGTGGATGTATTTACGAGGCATCATGCACACACACACGCACACGACTACGGGCAATGCATATGTGGAGCAGCCGAACGAACATCATGTTGTCAGAATTGATTGTCGCCTGAGGCGTATAATACAGAAAATATGACATTAAAATACAAAATATTAACAATTCAGTGGGTATATGTCACAATATCATTGCCAGACAAAGACTGAACCAACGAACCGACCGACCGACGACCGAACGACCAACCAACCAACCAGGAGCCGACCACGTTGAAGATTGAAGACAAAGGCTCAGGGAATTGTTCATCAAGCTAGGAATGATATATGTACACACATGCATGCACACTGGTGCACATAAGTGAATGCATGAATGGTCAGGCAATCTGCATCTGCATCTGCCTGCCTGCCTGCCTGCCCGTTGTGTATGTTGGAGTTCGGAATATAAAATAAATGCCCGGTATTTAAGGCTTTTAAGGGCACCACTTAACATAATGATTTACAGCCGTAATTCACGCAAATTACAAAAAGAAATTGCATTCACAACAAAAAATATCCTCCAAGAAAAAAAAAATTACATGAACCACACCAACAAACAAACCCAGAGCACGGCCAACCTATCCAACCGTCGTCTTTAGAAATCGTCACAGGCCGGGATGGCCCATAAAGTACTTACGTACGCCAATATAATGTCTTTTTTACGCTGCCCGGGTATGTGTATCAACCGTTGCCAGAAATATCACCTCACTTCTTCTCCAGATGTAATGAAGAATTTAATCACTTTTGATATTGTGATTTATGTGTGTTGTTGTCGGCATTATGCAGGCAACAATGCGGTCGGTCAATATTAAAATTGGGTTTAATCTCTCTCTAAATGGCAATTCATTACGGCATTTAAGCATGACGGTGGCCATTTATTATCCATTGTGTGCGTGTGTGTGCGTATGTGAAGGCTTTTGTGAACAAGGAGCTATTTAGCCTTTAGCTAAACAATATGGCAAAGGTTAAAGTCATGAATACAATTTAATGAAATGTCATTAGGTCAGGTTTGTTCGACTGGCAATATCGCTACTGCAGTAGGTGTAGCTCCCGTGATAAATCGGGCCACCTGATAACATACAGCTGGAAATTATAGACTAAATTAAATGCCGATCACATTTCTTTACTTATTTTCCCCCCCAAAACATCGCCAATGCGGTTCTATTTTTTGCCAGAGAAAGAGAATCTGCTGTGCACCGTATTTTCAAAACTTAATGGGGAAATGCACTAAATATACAGGAGTTTCCAACAAGAGGTGATCCACTGAGAGCAGTATTGTACGAACTCTTGAAAAGGATTTATTTCCTTCTCAAAACGATTTCTTTTACCCTAAATCTGTAATGGCTAATGTTATATAAACAATATGTGGTTACAATTAAATCTTTTTGAAGCCAGAATACATCTAAGAGGAAAAGATTTGGAAATTCAAAAAAAAAATATTTTGACCAAAAAAAAACAAAGGGGTTAACCCATTAAAATTTTGGATTTTTTTGAAAAAAATAGATTTCTTTTCAATTTGGATCATTTGTAGCGGACATTAAACTGAACAAGGCGTTGTTTTCACTTTTTAGATTGGACAATTAACTTGGGAGAAATTGTCTTCAGAAAATTAGTTTTTTCCAAATTCGAGATTCGAAAGTCCCTTGAAGTCTGAAAATTTACTTTTTGACCATTAATGAGTAACCGCAAATGGTATTTCCACGCTATGTGGTTATAATTATATCATTTCGAAGGCAGAACACATCCATGTGCAAACGACTTGGAATTTCGAAAAAAAAACTATTTTGACCAAAAAAAAAACAGTGGTTAACCCATCAAAATTTTCGATTTTTTGAAAAAATAGATTTCGTTGTAATTTGGCTCATTTGTTGCGGACATTAAACTGAATAAGGCGATGTTTTCATTTTATAGATTGAACAAATTGTTTGGGAGAAATTGGAGATTCAAATTTTCAGCAACAAATATAAGTATGTCCAAAACAACAACAACATCTACAACTACAACAACAACATCTACAACTACAACTACAACAACAACATCTACAACTACAACAACTAAAACTACAACAACAACTACAACAACAACTACAGTAACAATACTAATACTAATACTAATACTAATACTAATACTAATACTAATACTAATACTAATACTAATACTAATACTAATACTAATACTAATACTAATACTAATACTAATACTAATACTAATACTAATACTAATACTAATACTAATACTAATACTAATACTAATACTAATACTAATACTAATACTAATACTAATACTAATACTAATACTAATACTAATACTAATACTAATACTAATACTAATACTAATACTAATACTAATACTAATACTAATACTAATACTAATACTAATACTAATACTAATACTAATACTAATACTAATACTAATACTAATACTAATACTAATACTAATACTAATACTAATACTAATACTAATACTAATACTAATACTAATACTAATACTAATACTAATACTAATACTAATACTAATACTAATACTAATACTAATACTAATACTAATACTAATACTAATACTAATACTAATACTAATACTAATACTAATACTAATACTAATACTAATACTAATACTAATACTAATACTAATACTAATACTAATACTAATACTAATACTAATACAAATACAAATACTAATATTAATACTAATACTAATACTAATACTAATACTAATACTAATACTAATACTAATACTAATACTAATACTAATACTAATACTAATACTAATACTAATACTAATACTAATACTAATACTAATACTAATACTAATACTAATACTAATACTAATACTAATACTAATACTAATACTAATACTAATACTAATACTAATACTAATACTAATACTAATACTAATACTAATACTAATACTAATACTAATACTAATACTAATACTAATACTAATACTAATACTAATACTAATACTAATACTAATACTAATACTAATACTAATACTAATACTAATACTAATACTAATACTAATACTAATACTAATACTAATACTAATACTAATACTAATACTAATACTAATACTAATACTAATACTAATACTAATACTAATACTAATACTAATACTAATACCAGTAGATTTTATTGAAATGTTTAGATTGAACAAATAGTGTGGGAAAAATTAGTTTCAGAAAGGGTTTCTCTCAAAATTAGAGATTCGAAAGTTCATATCTGTCGAATTTTTTGGTAACGGGATAAGATATCGACAGCAGTATGGTATCAAACTAAAGCTAGACTTTAGGACTATTATTCACCCTCGCGGAGTTGTATGCTAGGATAACTTTCAAAGGATTTATTGAGTATCCAAGGGTACATTCTCAAAATGATTTTTTTTGAAAGATTCAAAATTCTCTTGAAAGTATTTGACCAATTTGTCGGCAACGGAATAAGATATCGATACGAGTATGGAGTATGTTATCACTCTAAAGCTCACATTTTGGACTATTATTCACCCTCGCGGAGTTGTATGCTCGTGTAACATTCGAAAGATTTATTGAGTATCCAAAATTTTTTACCAATTCAACTGAAATGGCTAATGTTATATAAACAATATGTGGTTATAACTAAATCTTTTTGAGGCCAGAAAACATACATGAGCAAAAAAAAGAACTGGAAATTCGAAGAAATTTGAGTTTTCTCAAAATAAGAGATTCAAAACCCTCTCAATAGTATTTGTCAAATTTTTCAGCAACGGACAAAGTTATCGACAGTAGTGTGGTATCAAATTAAAGCTAGACTATAGGACTATTATTAACTCACTGGGAGTTGTATGCTAGCTTCACTTTCAAAGGATTTAAGGAGCATCCAAGGGAGCATTGACCAAATTAATTTTTTGAGATATTCAAAAGCCTCACGAAAGTATTTGTCCAATTTTTCAGCAACGGAAAAATATATCGACAGAAGTTTGGTATCATATGAAAGGTAGACTTCAGGACTATTATTCACCCTCTCGGTGTTGTATGCTAGGATAACATTCGAAGGATTTATTGAGTATCCAAAGGTGTATTTTCAAAAAGTGTTTTTTGACCATTAATCGGTAATGGCTAATGTTATATAAACAATATATGGTTACAATTTAATCTTTTTGAACGCAGAAAACACCCAAGAGAAAAAGATCTGGAAATTCGAAAAAAAATATTTTGACCAAAAAAAAAACAAAGGGGTTAACCCATTAAAATTTTGGATTTTTTTGAAAAAAATAGATTTCTTTTCAATTTGGATCATTTGTAGCGGACATTAAACTGAATAAGGCTTTGTGTTCATTTTTTAGATTGGACAATTAATTTGGGAGAAATTGGCTTCAGAAAATGAGTTTTCTCGAAATTGGAGATTCGAAAGCCACTTGAAATTATATGGCCAATTTTTCTGCAACGGAATGAGGTATCGACACGAGTGTGGTATTAAATTAAAGCTAGACTTTAGGACTAATATTAACCCATTGGGAGTTGTAAGCTAGGATAACATTCGAATGATTTATTGAGTATCCAAAGGTGCTTTCTCAAAATGAGTTTTTTGACCATTATTCTGTAACGGCTAATGTTGTATAAACAATATATGGTTAGAATTTAATCTTTTTGAACGCAGAAAACACCCAAGAGAAAAAGATCTGGAAATTCTAAAAAAAATATTTTAACCAAAAAAAAAACCAAGGGGTTAACCCATCCAAATTTTGGATTTTTTTGAAAAAATAGATTTCTTTTCAATTTTGCTCATGCATAGCGGACCTCAAACTGAATAAGGCGTTGTTTTAATTTTTTAGATTGGACAAATAGTTTGGGAGAAATTCCGGTTATAAAAAGGGTTTTCTTCAAATTAGAGATTCGAAAACCACTTGAAAATATTTGGGCAATTTTTCAGCAACGGACTGAGACATCGAAACGGGCGTAGTATCAAATTAAAGCCAGTCTTTACGGCTTCTAGTAACCCACTGAGAGTAGTGTGCTACGAACTCTTTGAAAGGATTTATTTCGTAACCATGGTGACTTAAACACAATGGATTCATGATAAACTTTCTTAATGGCTTACCCCCATATTCATAAAAATGTAAAAAACCTTTGTTAAGAAAAATATGTGAAAATTGTTTTTGTATTTTCATACATTTTTCTTAATAAAGGTTTTTTTTTAAATTGGTGGTGGAACTGAATCAGTTCATTTGTTTCACATTATACTGAATTACTAGAAACAACTGTTCGGCACTGGAATTACCTCAACCTTAACACAACCTGACTTTAATATTGACTGCATTCAGGGAAACTCCAATTGCAAATTGTCTTTCCTGCCACCAAATCTTAGACTGTATTCACAGCACAGATTGTGCTGTCACTTGCCGTGCAGCAAACCTCCCATCATCGATGACTTAAATATTTCTATTTATATTTAAATGTGCCTGCCATAAGATTTGTCGCCTGTCTGCATAATCCCATTAACTCAAACTACTGGAATGTCTAGTCGAATATAACGACACTGCATGACATGGTCGTGGACATGCCTTCCCATCAAATAATTCAATTACAAACAAATCAAGCCGGCCGGCAACAGTTGAACGCCCCGCCCCGCACAAGTAAATTGCATCACACTCGGGCAGCAAAACGACGTACATACACCGTCACGTTTGCCTACAACGGAGTCAAGGGGGAAGCAAGGATTGTGGGGGGGAACTGATGTACTACCGCCAGCACGTTCGGAGCACATGTGCACCTTAAACAGTTCCACTAATCCCTTTGTCCGATGTCAAACTTTAATTTTCATTGCTAATATTTAACGAGTATTAAAATAAATAAATGAAAAACAAAAACCTGAGCTCGTTTCCAGGACCATCATTGGGGAATATGTGAGTTCATAAAAAGCGGCTCCACAACGACACGGTCCCATTTGGCAGTCACCATAACATGGGAGTATAATAAATATAAAGTAACAACAACAACAAAACAATACAGAATTCAATGATCCCTTATAATGAAGGTGGCGGTTGGTTGACTGGGTGACTGGTTGGTGGTTCCATTAAAGCGCTGTTCATGTTATAAAACAGTTAATCACTCTAAAGATGACAGTTTAAAGGGTATTTCAAAGACACAATAACAAAAAAAAAAAAACCGAAAGGACTCATTCTTGACGGGCGATTAAATATTTCAAAGATATGTTGTGCTGCCCATTTAATTAAGTGCGAAAAGGTATGTTTTCCATAAAAATTCCAATATACCGCAAACAGCTTTATAAAATATGGTATCACTTTCTCAAGAAACTCAAAAAAAACAAATACGAACGACAAAAAGAAAACAAAATGAAACAAAACCAAAGATACGAAATAAAATTTGAATACACTTACAGAAATTTGAAGATTAGAATTGGCAGTTGGCATGGCGAGAATCAGACTCTGTCCATGAACCGATGTTTTATTCTCCGCAGGTGACTCTGCCGACCCAGATGAGACCTTGCGCCAACAGTTGTTGCCGAATTTGAATCTTGTACGTTGGGTAAGATCAGCGGCTGCTTTCCACCTCGTAAATGCTGGCGACATTACGAGCAAGAGAGTAATCCCTAAGCCACGTAAAAGTTCTCTAGGAAAGCATTAGCCTTTCGGAGGCGTCTTTAAACAGTAGGTCCCAGTCGCGCACAACTCACTGTTTCGAGAGAAGTTTTCCGTCTGTCCCTTCATGAAATGTTAAGGGAAATAAGTAAGTAGGTTGTAACATCTTGCGATCCAACTTTAAAAATCTCTGCAATGTTGTTCTCAGTTTTAACCAATTGGCCGAAACGTCGACGAGTTGAGACAGAAGGATGCAACACTCGGCCGCTTAGCTTCCTTCCACGTTGTCTTCAGTGCTAATATTTCGATGAGCATCTCGACCAGGCCGGTCGGCAACTGAACCAAGTTTCTCAAAAAGTTTAGTTCCCTAAACTTATAATCACGGAAGATGTGGTTGCTGATCTTGAGCAAAAATTATGGCAATAATTTCGTTGCGTCAGAAAACTTGATTGTTGAGAAGAATCCTTTTCTTCGGTGGTTTCAATGCGTTGTTGTGTAATGTACTTATTAATTTTAAATTTCCAAGATTTCAGCTGTAATCTGTAAAAAGAAAAAAAAAACATATTTGTTGGAAAATAAAAAAAAGTGGTTACTCTTACTTGGTACACTCTGGAGTTCTAAAGGTAGATGTTAAAAGACATGATTAGCTGATGCAGACTTTCGGGGAATGTCAGCAGAGGTGTGACCTGCCTAGTCTCCTTCGTCAAGGAAGAAGTTGTGTCCATAAAGCCTGCTTCCTCCACTTCGATATTGCAGCTGCTTCTTTCAGTTGTAGGGACTTTTCCCATGAGTTGCCAGAACAAATTGTATCTTGTCCTTATTTCCCTAAAAAGAAGAAGAAAACAATTGAAAATTATTTGCGGGGCAACAAAATATAAAAAACAAGGACCTGGAAATGAAGGAAAATAATGGAAAAAGTTAAACAATTTGATGCTAGAACAAGATTTGAAAGCTAACGGAGCGGCATGATCTTAACGAACAGGTTCAAATCCGGATACATCATCAGCCATTTGTCAGCGGCGTTATGACATTCGTCGTAACCTTACATCGTGTTACAAAAAATAGATTTTTTTCTGTCCTATGAACCAAATGCACATATTCTGAAAGAGGGGGAAAAATAAAAATACACGTGTATCGGCGATTTTCATGTACACGTCAGATTTTTTTTTTTTTAAGTTTGAAGTATAAGCTCGTAGTGGTCTGTGTGAAAGCCTTTGGACCGATTTTTAACCCTTTTTCAGTGATCCAATCGAGCTGATTTTTTGCAGGCAGACTCGTGGAAATCTGTCTGTATCATGTCAAATTTTTTAAAAAATAGATTTTTATCAATTCTCAGATTTTCCTAAATTTTTTTTTTTAAATGGTTATCGTTTTTTTTAAGGTTTCAGTCAAAAAACATTTTTTTTTCGTAACGCTTAAGTAGTTTAAAAATTTGGAGTCTCTTCAAGTTATGCTAAGAAAAGTGAAAAAAAATATTTTTTTTCAAAAATAATAAAAATTGGGGAAAATCTGAGAATTGATAAAAATTGTTTAAAAAAAATACAGACATTTCCACGAAAATCATCACTCGATTGGATCACTGAAAAAGGGTTAAAAATCGGTCTGACGTTTACATGAAAATCGCCGATACACGTGTATTTTTATTTTTTATCCCCTTTCCGAAAAAGTAAATTTGGTTCATAGGACAGAATGTGTGTAACACGGTGTTATGATTATGGGATTGAACTGTTACCCCCGCATTCATAAGAATATAAAACGCCTTTGGTAAGAAAAACGTGTGAAAATAGTTTTTGTATTTTTCTAAATTTTTCTTAACAAATCTGTTCTAAATTTTTAAAAATACGGGGGTAATACTTTAGATACTTGCCAGAATTCGGACAATTATTTGCAGGCGCATTAGTTCTTTTGCAAACTCCAGATTCTATAAAAATGGAATGGAGTAGAAACATCCAGTTGACTTAGGACATCTACCCCCTCCAAGTCATCTCCAGTGAAACATCCATTTGAATGCCTAACAAAATGACAAGAGATTTCTCTAATTGTATTCCACAAATTCCATCATCCCTTGCATCATTTTTGTGCCACAACTAAACGACATCATTTGCTACGTTTGACTGAATCTGAGTTTCGATATCCTCGGTATGTGATCTCTTAAGCCCAACAACAACAGCAACCAAGACGACACCACCTATCCCCAAATGATATCGATACCTACAATATGTGGACAGGCCGCAAAAAAAGAACAACGCGAAGATAGAAGAAGATATATCGCAGCAGCCACGTTGTTAACGCCAATGATAACTTCATTTAAGTGAGAAACTTGAACATTTCATGCTCCAAAAAGCAGCAGGAGACAAATTCCACAGCTAAGCACTGTTGCCCTTGCCGTCCCATTCATTCGAAACGCAGTTGCTGAAATTGAAGAGGATACGTACATATGTGCCGGCGGCGTTGGCCCGGCACAATTAAACCAACCACTCGCCTCTACCAGGTGGTTTTTGGCCCCAAAAAAAAAGAAAAACCATGAAACTTAATGGTCACATAGGAACCATTTGGCATGGCTATTTTGTTGTTGTGTTGTTACTTATATTCCAATACTCTAGATTTGTGTTTTTATGTTAATCCTGATTAACAATGGCAAAACCAACCAACACCGGCTCCGATAGTCAGTCGAACTACTCCGTTGTGTTGTCCATGGCTACGACTATGATTTCAATATGAATCGCTGCAGCAGCTCAAGTATTTTTTGGCTTGTGCTCGGATTCTACGCTCCGTATTGCGACTGGCGCATAAAAGGAGCTGCGCGCTTTTGGTTCATTAAACAAAACATTGACGGTTTAATATACATATTTATAGATTTGTACTCGTACTCGTTTCGGATTTTTTTTCTTCTGTTGCACGGATTATGGCTTATAATCGCCAGGCTTTAAACGAAACCCTGCCTGAATGATCGCAGCGAAATACTCGTGTGGTTATCTGGGCAGAAAATTTGTTGTTGGCGCATATTTATGAATAGTTTTTTTTTTTTTTGTAATATTATCACTCGCTCGCATTCGATTGAATGACTTCATATGCCAATGTTAGGCGAGGGTTGAAGCTGAAGTGTTTGTGAAGTGAAGTGAGATGATTCTCATTTATACCAGGTTTATTTACAAATTATGACCGTCTACCACAAGCTAAGATTTATCTAACCATTTATTTTTCCCAGGAACTCATTCAATCTGACCTCCAACGGATCAAAAAGACTTCAACTTGAGATCGAAACTAATCTATGGAAATAAATCAGAAATCTATGATTCATCGATCCGTGAGACGTTCAACAAAAAGGAGTTTTCAACTCATATCAGAGGTAATCTAGAAAATTCATGGTACAAAGACACCTGGTTCTAATGTGATTCCTTCTATGTGTCACACTTTTGGATCGTAACACTCTCCTTTAACTTTTGACCACAGAAATGATCCGGTCACCCTAAAGGACACATGCAAATGATATCCGCCTTTGACTCAATTTGTCACAACATTTCGAGCCCTTCTCGCGAAAAAGAAAAATCGCTTTTTAATGAAATTCGACAGAAATAAATTATAAAATTTATATTTACAAAGATATAGCAAATTCAATTGTATCGTAAGCGCCACACGCATTTTTTTTTTTACCACAAAAAAACCCTCTCCGGTAAAAATTTTCTTTTTGGCGCTTACGTCTTTTTCACGGTTAGGGCTCGATATTACGAAAGACTAGCAATCAATGCAGGAATAGTTAAAGCACGTTAGCCCATGTTTTGGTATAACCCATAGTTACCTCATGATTTGCGGTCCCTCCGTCGTTTTTGTATCCCCTGACTTTGTAATTGAGTGAACTCTTCTCGTCCAACGGGAATTTGCTAACGAATCTAATTTCCTAAGCCTACGGATACGGAAGTTTGGACATAATTTCCCCCCAAGTTCTAATTACTATCTCTAAGCAGAACTCTATTTTCTTAGCCAAAGCTGAACGATGTCGGTGGAAGTACCAGGGTGAAGAAAACTTTCCCTTAAAAGACACAAGGTTATTATTACTAATTCCAAAGCTTACCTCTAATGCAGCATTCCCTTTAGTCACTTCAGTATTCGATATACTCGGTTTGGGTTTTTTAAATGGAATTTCAAGTTGAAATATCTGCCACTAATTAATTTTATCGTCTATGACATGCGCTTACCACGCGAAAACGCAAAATATGTTGTTTATTGAAATGTCAACATAAACAAATGTTGCCAGATTGCTGCTGAAATGTTCGCAGTAACCACATGTTCTCACCACCAGCAAATCCCACACAATTGACCATCAAATGTGGGTATCATAAAAATCTCAATATTTAACAAATTAAATCACTAAAAGATGTCAAAAATTTGTTGTTTTTTCTGTAGAGGAGTAGGAATTTGTACTTTACGATCAATGAAGAAACCGACGGCGGACGAAAAAAAAACAAAAACAAATTAGTTTTCCCCACCAAAAAAGGGAAAGACGACCAACTCAAAACTATCTCATAAAGTGCAACTCAATCATGTGCATATCAATAACAATAAATTACATTTATGGGCATTTCAAGTCAAGCCGATCGATAACTAAAAAAAAAACTCCAAACGAAAACCTTTTCATTAAGAAACACTTTGTATAAATTATAAGTAGAGAAGAAGAAGCAGCAGCAGCAGCAGATGATAATGATGACGATGCATACGATAATGAACACGAATATGAAGAAGACGCAGACGAAGAGAAATAACCGAAATGCCAACATAAATTAATGTGGTTGGCGTTATCATGGAATCGAAATGTGATCAATTACAGGCACTTTGTCAAAATCTAAGTCACACCACCACCAACACTCCAAACAAGTTTGAAGAAGAAAACACCTTTTTGGAGAGAGCTTTGGCAGGCGAAGGCAAAGTGCAGCGCCCAAACAAATCTAACGACAGAAATTACAAAGCGTTAACATTGACCGCCTAAGCGTTATCGTCGTTGTCAGCGTTTACACAATGTTAACGGCGGCCTGTCGTCGGTGACGGTCACACGGTGCACTCGATGTAAAAATAAGAGTGAAATTTTCGGCATAAATTTCGGCCGCCAGTCAATGGATGATTATGCTTTCTAATCGATGCTCGCTCACCGAAAGGTGTCAATTGGAAATCTAAATGTGTAACAGAAACTTCAGTGTGCACCATTCATGGAACGCCACTTTGCGGCCTAGAGCACCCGGCAATTGCTGGTAGTTCAGCCGTATGGATGGCTGGACGGACGCCCCTTTACAGTGCAATTTAGTTATACAATTGTCCCATCTTAACTGGGGCCACATAAGTAATAATAACAATAGGCGTCTAGAGCACAATAAATACCCAACGCGCCATGCCATTTTATGGCCAACGCACAGACACACTCACTCGCACACCTGATTCGAGGAATTACAACTGATAACCGTAGCACGACGCCGCATTCTTAGGTGCCCCCACTGTCACCGATAACGGAATCACCCACAATAACATGAGCAGTGGTGGAATGATAGGTCCGTGGGGCCCTCTTTTGCAGTGGGTGAGGAATTTTGCATAGGTCGGCTCAAAGTGACCGCCTACGCCACGGTGTCAAACGCAACGTTCGAATGCTTTCTAAGCGACAAACGGTGACAAATTTCAGCTGATTGTCGCTTAGAAAGCATGCGAACGTTGTCCTTCGCCACACCCCCGTTGTTTAGTAGTTTTTTAGCTACATTTTTCAAAACTTAAAAGAAATAAATTTAAGAATTCAAAGAAGAACGAAATATAAAATAAATGAAATAGAATAAAATAAAATTAATTATTAAAAAATAATCTTTTTTTTAATTAAAACCACTTGACCTCGATCTTTAAAAAATAATAAATAAAAAAAAAATTCCATAAAATTTAAGAATTTTATCTTAAATTGAGCAAATGAAATTGGAAAAATTCGGTACGATTTTTTGAAACTAAAATTGGGTAAACAAATTTAATTAAAATTAAGTAAGAGAAAATTTTAATAAAATTTAGTCAACAAAAATTAATCATAAAAAAATAAACTTTAAAAAAATTAAACTTAAATTAAGAAAATTTTGTTAAAAAAATTAACTAGAATTAAGTAACATTTCTGAATAACAATTGTTAAAAAAAAACGTGTACTAAAAATGAGACACAAATTTTCAACTACAGATAAATTCTATAAAATTTAAGAAATTTAAACTTAAATTGAATAAATGAAATTGGAAGAATTTAATTAAAAATCAGTACCATTTTCGTTTACTAAAATTTAGTAAAAAAAATTTAACTAGAATTAAGTAAAAATTGCACTAAAATTTAGTCAATAAAAATTAACTAAAATTTTCAAAAATTAAACTAAAAGTGATATCATTTTGGTAAATCTAAGTAAAAAAAGTAAATAGAATTTAGTACAAAAAATGAACAATTTTGTACTATTTTTTCAAAAAAATTTTACAAAATGTTTTTAAAAATTTTGTACAAAATGTTTTTAAAAATTTTGTTCTACATTTTTTTAAAAATTGTGCTCTAAATTTATTTAAAAATTTTGTTCTAATTTTTTTTAAAAATGTTGTTCTAAAATTTTTTAAAAATTTTGTTCTAAATTTTTTTAAAAATTTTGTTCTAAATTTTTATAAAAAATTTTATCTAATTTTTTTTAAAAATTTTGTTCTTAAATTTTTTAAAAATTTTGTTCTTAAATTTTTTAAAAATTTTGTTCTAAATTTTTTTAAAAATTTTGTTCTAAATTTTTATAAAAATTTTGTTCTAATTTTTTTAAAAATTTTGTTCTAAATTTTGTGTTAATTTTTTTTTAAAATTTAGTATTTTTTGATCATTTTGAAAATTTTGTACTAAATTTTTTTAAAAACTTTGTGCTATCTTTTTCTTTAAAAATTTGTAGTCATTTTTTTTTAAAGAAAATGTGTACTAAATTTTTTTTTAAAAGTGAAAGTGAAGTTGTGAAATAATTTTCAACTGAAGATCTGTAAAACTTCTGTTATAAATTTGAACCAAAATTATGGAAAGTGTTGACCGATTGGGAGAATACAATTTATTTCTTTTAACATTCCATGAAGGAATATACGGGGAACTTCTCTCAAAATTTAGTGAGCTATGCAGGATATAATTTGTATACTCACTGGATGAGACCTACTGCCAACGGCTAATGTTTGTTCGCTAGAGAAGTTTTACATGGCTTAGAGATTAATTTCTCACTCGTTAATTTCTCACTAACCTGCGTGGTAAATACTAGAGCAGAGGGTCATCACCCCCTCTTCTGTGGAATTGTGGTATTATCTGATAGTCCAGACCAAAAATAAAGGTAACTGCTGAAACTGAGAAAGACCGAGAGAGAGACAGTATTTGAAGACCTGCTAAATAAATAATTCCCAACCAGACCAACAAAGATTAGACGAGTCAATAAATTCAAATAAGAAGGCCCCTTTTTTGAAACCAGTAGACTACACTCGGCTAGTAGACTACACTCGGCTATGATTTCGATGTCTACAAATGTAGACAGTCGTCTGAAGGCATGAAATGCGTTCAAAATAAGTGCGCTTTTTTTTTGGTAACACGCAATTCGCTATCAGTCGAACCAATCGAACTGCCCCGGGGGGACTCTAAACAAAATTACAATACACACAGTTCGATAGTGAAAAAAAATTTCCGTTTTACAATTAAATGAATCATTTTCCTAATGCAATTGTTTAGACGGTATTTGTTATCAGGTATTGCGTGGCATGTGTCCGGTTAGGTTGATGCAATCATTAGTGGGGGAAAACTAAAGATTGGGCTTGGTAAAAAAAATGGATAATTGTATGTAGAACGAGATATGCATTTCAAGTCATCAAGGAAGGAACGAAAGTTGGGCCCCTCACTGGGATTAAGAGGTTAATCTTCCATGGAATAGTGAGTCTTAAGATATACCTCAACCCTTGACAATTCTCTTTATATCAGGAATGGAAACATTTTTTTTTTTTTTTAATTTTAAACCATTTATCTTCCACGGAAGATAATAGAGAGTCTTAAAATATGCCTCATCCCTGGATAATTCTCTGCTTTATATACACAAATATGTTTTATTTAAATTGTATTCAAATTCTACCTCATCCCTTGATTATTCTCTGCTTTATATAAACGCAGAGAGAGTTTATTTAAATTGTATTACAATTCTTTGAAAACCAAACAATTTTTTCTAATTTTTACAATTTTTGCAGCAAATGTTTTAATTCCGCATTTTGTTTCTGCAAAAAAACGCATTCGCTATCCAGCTGAGAACGCTTCTTGAGCACCTCCAGATAATGATTCAAACCGTGTTCAATTGTTTTCCAAACATTCTGTTTGTCCGTGGGCATAAAAGCGGAAAACTGTTGCCAGTATTGTCGTATGTGGTCCTCGTTGAAGGCCAGAAGGTCCACTTCCGAGCCGGCTGACAGAACCCTATCAAAAACAAGAGATAGAGAGATTTCCACACCAGCAATGAGTTTTGGTTGTAATACCCACCGTTTCGTTTCCATTACGTTTCCTTGTTTGGCCCTGATTTGTTGGCGTGTGAATTCATTGAGGGCTGTCAACACCAGGGCTGGCTCCATGACCAGCATATGATTGGAACAGGGAGCCGGAGTTGAAGTCTGCAATTTGATTTCAGCTTTTATATTTAAAGTTGTGTTTACAAATTGCTCACCTACTTACCCTCGATGAATCTTCAGTTTGGGCTTCTTCGTTTGACTCATTGTTTATGTTGAAGGAATACAAGGATTTGAAGGTTTTGCCCTCCAAACCATTGGAACAATTGGGACACCATGAGTAGGGCTCGAAATAGGTAACTAAACTGGCCACCACTTCGATATCGGTGATGTGAAGAGCCTAAAAAAGCAGATTACCCCGTAATTCAAGTTTCATTGTAGGATAGCAAGGACTTGTTTGTTACCGAAAATATATTTTCTATTCGAACCAAGCATTTCTCCTCATCGGTGTAGGGTTTAAGAATCTGTAAAAGTCGCTCTTCCACCAGAAATCCGGCACGATCGGATATTTTTTGCAATATGTCATTCAATTGCCGTTGATTTATTCTCTTCGAGAATTGTCGATTGTCGGGTGGAAAGCGGTTTCGGCCAGAGGGGGTTTTTGGTTTACAACCTGCCACAGACGAGAGGGAGAGAGTTGTGAATTCGTTTAAAATTATGAACAAATATCGGCGATGATGATGGAAATGCAGAGCAGAATTTGAGTCAATCTTTGTCAAGGCAAGAGGAGACTCTTAAAAAAGGTAAGCGGCGCCATCAAGAAATACTAAAATTTGTAATACGCTTTGCATAAAATGTAAACCTCAAGACCAGCTTTATGAAGACAACAGTCTACAGATCAAGAGGACCTGACGGATTTTGTTATTGGCCGGCTTAGGTTGTTGGACCACCAAGAATGATTCAATGGTGCGTTTATACTCTGATGCACTGGCAAGAGAACAATTTCAAAATAATCTTAATCTTAACCCACCAATGGCCCTAGTTTTTGTATAGTCCAATTTGTCCCAATCAATGTCCGGCTTCTCCCATCTGCGAGCCAATTGCTGTTCGTACAAAATGCGATCGACATCCCAGACACTGCTGAGCAAACCCTTCACTTCCTTGAAATTTATGCTCCAAACCTTGGTAAACTAAAACGAAAGAGCCGTCCACGAGGAATCCTTTGGTATTTTTTTTCCAAAAATGTGTCCATTCTCGTTCTTCACTCACCTTTTTTCGATTGCTCTTGCGAAAGTGTTCCGACTTCAGTTGCAGATCATTAATGCTGCCATGCAATTTTTGAATGTCCTGCGTGAGACGTTCCATAACCTGCGTATTGTTCTGCTTGAGCGAGGCCAGCTTTCGCTTCAACAGCACAATGGACTCGTTGAATTTGGCCACACGCCTCTTTTGCTGATTATTGATAATAATGTTTTCCTCGTTGCGTTTCTGCAGCACCTGATAGTTGTAGTCGATCTTCTCGGAGTTCATCAATATATTGGCACGCGTCTTGCGTATCTCCAGCTCCAGCATTTCGGCATCTTTCTCCAGGCGTATGCGTGTGGCACGCGTAATCTCCTCCTGCTTGGTGCGTATCTTATCCAGCTCATGGTCATACAACTGTTGTTTCTCTTTGACTACAATGGTTTGTTGGGATTCGTTGTCCGTCAGCTGTTCATAGATCATGTACCATTTGTCCTGTGAGGCTTGATGAAGTTTCTTCTTCTCGCTGTCGATGGTGTCCTGGAGTTCATGGAGATTGTCCTTGTACGATTTTTTGACGAGTTCGATTTGATCGTCGATTCTTTCCACCAGGAAACAGATGTCCTCCGACTGTTTATGCTGGCTGGCATAGTACTTTTCATTGTTGCGCTGGATTTCCCTTTGGCATTTCGCAATCAACTGATCCTTGCTGGCTATCATTTGGGCAATATTTTCACGTTGCTTTTGCATTTCCTCAAATATGGCCATGGGCTCGCGCATATCATTCATTTCCAACCATTTGGCATTGATCTCATCGAAGAGTTTAAGGCTTTCCGCAGCCTCATGCTGCAAAGCATTTTGAAGTTCTGGAAATCAATTAAAGTGCATATTAAATGCAACAGAAGCAGAGCATAAAGGTGGAGAAATTACCTTCTTCTCTTTGATTTTTATTCAGGCAATGCCGAAGTTCCTGTTCTTCGTTGGCAGCTTTAATGTTGTTGACCAGTTCATTGCCAAAATTCAGCAGTTCTTCCAAACAAATTTCACTTTTCTCCAATTGAAGTTCAATGCCACTTTTGCCAGTTTCCTCGGGCCTGCAAAAATAAATGGAAATCATATCTGACATATCCACACCTTCTCACCCTGCACTTACATTTGCCTGAGCTTTTCCTGTAGCTTGTCCCTACACGCTTTACTCTTCAAATCGTAAAGATGTGGATATTTGTCCTGGAGATTTCTTTTCTTCCCAACATAGGGGACAAATTCCGTTTTTAGAGTATCCTCTGTAGAGTCCTCGTTTTCCGCAACTGCAGCATTTTGATCCACACATTTGTCCATATTGACGGCACAACAGAAGAAAAATTAAACTGGAATACAGAGAAAACTAAATTTTATTCCACAAACTTGTTATCACAACAGAAAGTGTGAGTCCATAACCATGGCTACCGTTGTTTATTTTTAAAGAATGTACGAGGAGCCAAACTGTTTGTGGCAACTCCATAGAAAATGGAATTGGACAGAAGCGAAGGGGATGACAGCAGAAACTAATACAGATCTTTCAAGAATATAAAAATATGTAATGGCCGTTGAATATTAACGGTTAAGCAAGAGATTCAAAATATTTGCTGTACCGGAACTAATTCAATAATTTCCACAGCTAAGTGTTGCCAGATCCCCAACATTATAAGACCGCAAAGTTGCCACAACGATTTTCGGTGTGTTTTGTTTATCTTAGCCACAATCCCTAAAGTATTCGTATTCACAAACAATATTCACAGCGACATCTGGTGATCACAATTCCCATGAGTTTATAACTGCAATGATTTCGGCCAGAGGGAGCTTGAACTATTTTCTTCAGTGTTGTCGAATCTAATAAATAGAGAAAAATCGATTTTTCGATATTTTTCATTGCTGCCAATTAAATATTCTCAGATATGAAAGTCTACAAAAAGAAGAAAAATCTTGAAATCAAAATAGCTCAGTGAACATGATTGGTTTCGTCCGATTTAGAGCTTACAACACGCCTTACGAACTGAAAGTAGAGTTTTGGTATTTGTAAAATAAATATTAAATGAATCGCTTTCTCATAAATTAAAATGACATGCAGAGCCATCTGTATAATTTCCCCATTTTGTACATTCCAACATTTCGCGAGAGCATTGTTCCGTCTTGTGGAAGTTTATGTATGATCACTCTCGAATAAAAACATTCCCTCTCCAGTGTTCGTGGCGGTAAGTTCATAGATTTCGTGGTTTTTTTTTTGCAAATTACTCCGTCTAGAAGTTAAGTAATCATTCTTGTATTTTTCCACAGTTCGTTGTCTGCATAGAAAAAAATATGGCTCAAATTGCTAAAATCGTTGCCGGTCGTGCTCAACAAATGCTGGCTGTTGCTTCCAAGCAATCAATTTTGGCTCCACGTTTCTACAGTGCTGGTAAGTAAAGTGTGTGTGTGTGTGGTCCATCACCCATTTTCTATAATTTTCTTTGTTTGACCTTGCCTGGAAGAAGAATATTTTGCATTTCATTGCATTTGTTATTGCATGTCTTTGGCAGAGGTGTGGGTTAAGAAGAAAAGCCGGCTGTGCTCTACTTGTTGGTTTGATTTTGAGCATGTCAAGGAATTCTCGGGTGTATTATCAGTTTAGGAAAGTTTTTCAGTGGCTGAATATTATGTATGTTCTTACGTAACTTGTTGAAAATTTATGTTTAATTCATTTGGTGTTTTGTGCTGCGACTTGTTCCAGACTTTGTACTCTGCATATTCACATTGTGCGGGTGTTGTCTTGGTCATTTCATTCACTTATATTGTTTTTTTACACTACAACAATGTGGATAAAACGTTAAGTGTTAGTTTGGAATCTCTTATCAGATAATAGACACAGACTAATGTTCCAAATTATTAATTAAGTCATATCTTCCTTAAGAAATGGCGGTGTAATATGGTTGGCAACGCCGCCTATTATATTAGTGCTATTATAGCGTTTTTTTTTTGCAGTAATAAGAGATTTTATTTTTCTGCCCCAACTTAATATTTTAGATGTTTGTTTCATTGCTATTTATTGAAATATGTACTATATATTTAAAATTGTTTTTTCTTCCTTTATCCCCCCACTTCAGCCACCAACTTTGAATTCATCAAAACCGAATTGGCCGGCGAAAAGAAGAATGTTGCCGTCATCACCTTGAACCGTCCCAAGGCCTTGAATGCTTTGTGCAATGGTTTGATGAAAGAATTGGGCACCACTTTGGATAAATATGAAAGCGATGACAGTATTGCCGCCATCATCATTACCGGCAGCGAGAAGGCTTTTGCCGCTGGTGCCGATATCAAGGAAATGCAACCCAACACCTACTCCAACTGTATCATGGGTAATTTCTTGAATGACTGGACTCGTGTGGCCAAATGCCAAAAGCCCATCATTGCTGCCGTCAACGGTTATGCGTTGGGCGGTGGCTGTGAATTGGCCATGATGTGCGACATCATCTATGCCGGTGATAAGGCCAAGTTTGGTCAACCGGAAATTGCCTTGGGCACCATTCCCGGTGCTGGTGGCACTCAACGTTTGACCCGTGTCGTTGGTAAATCCAAGGCCATGGAAATGTGCTTGACCGGTAATATGATTAATGCCGCCGAAGCTGAGAAGATGGGTTTGGTTAGCAAAGTTGTGCCCGCCGATCAATTGGTCGGTGAAGCCGTCAAATTGGGTGAGAAGATCGGTACCCACTCTCAGTTGATTGTGCAATTGTGCAAGGAGTCGGTTAATACAGCCTATGAGACCACCTTGCAGGAGGGTTTGAAATACGAAAGAAGAACATTCCATGCTACTTTCTCCACGGTAAGTTGAAATCATGATACTAATGAAGTAGTGGTTGTAACACCTCAAAGAAGAAAGTTGTTTATCTGTACAGATTAACCTATAGCATTATTTATTATACAGTTCAACTCAGAATTACTAGTGAGTCTTTTCGTACGTCTCTTTATCGGCTTATGTAGACAAAGTGTAGTTCGAACCAAATTTTGTACATTCTATTGTCACAGCCTAAGGATGACACTTATGGTAACTGGATGACATCAATTAATTTTTCGACGTCGAATAGGTCATATCAGTCTTATGAATGAAATTACATTAAATGAATGGATCTGAACAAAAGTTGAGCCTTGAGGACATATATATTATAAAGATCTAGACAATGGTGCGCCATCACTCATGACTACAATGCGGCCACCATTTTATACCCAATGTTTAGGTAGTAAATGTGAATCGACTTCAACGATACACATTCTTTGAATTCATTCTATGGCTGAATGGCCTCATAGAAATTTACGTTCAGATTTGGTGGAAAATATTATCAAAATTTAATGAAATTCAGTTTTTTTTATTCAATGAAAGAACTCTTATGTAGATGGTCGATACAATTGTGATCGATTTGATGTCTAACCGATATAAAGTGGAATATTTAATTAGATCTGAATAAAATTTGCCACACAACTGCAGAGAATGAGACATTTTACTTCATTTAAACATTTAGCAACAAGAATACCAAGAGAAATGTGTATTCATATAAAATATTGATGTAACTTTTTATTTATTTCTCTACTTCCAGGAGGATCGCAAGGAAGGTATGACCGCCTTTGTTGAAAAACGCCCCGCCAAATTCAACAACAACTAAATTGTGAAGTGCAATCGTCTTGGGGAACATTTAATGCTGGAGGGATTCAAAAGTGAAAGAGGAAAAGCGTAACGCTTTGCCAGTAATGCATTTATATTACAGATGAAAACCAAGTTTTGATCTGTTTTTTTTATTATTAAAGAAAAACTGTTTTAATTCTAGAGAAAAGAAATACACATATACAAGAAAATCCAAGTTACCAAAAAGACTTTTGACATTTCGCCATGTTTGCATATACTTCCGGTTTCCGCCACATCAGTAACCACCCATAACAAAAGCTTTTGGGAAATGTACTACAGAGGGTAGCTGGATGCCCAAACTTTTTGCTTGTCTGAAAAGCTCTTATGGGGAAACTTTTGTTTTAGACACAACCTAAACATCTGTTAAGTGACGGGCTGGCTGGAGATTTGGTGCTCAGTTTGATTTGGGTTTTGTTATGAAAACACGCGCGCTTTGCGAACAAAAAAATATGCGTATATAGAGAAAAACAAACTTGCGACGACAGACATACACACAGCAAACGAAAAAGAAGAAGCAGACTTGTGATTTGCCAAAGCAATCCATAGATACATAGAGCAGAGAAGATACAGCGAAGCGTAAGCCAAAACGACAACGTCTCATAACGTATACGCCACACCGAAACCACCAGAGCGGCAGAGACTGTTTGCATTTGTGTCCGTTCGTTCCCCCAAAACGGCCACGGATTCACTTGTGTTCGTAGTATACACACACACATACACAACCCTCCTCATACCGCCCGTCATTCACTCGCTACCATCTTTCGAAACTACTACACACACAAAAATCCATTAAACAGGAGAGAAGTAAAACGGAATAATAAAAAAAAAACCCTCAAAGAAGGCTGAAAGAATTTGGTTTATAGAAAAAAAAGAAATATACAAAAAAAAAATAACTAGAAAAACGGGGAAAGCAAGAAAAACAGGACATTTTGTTTTGTCATTAGAGAAATTAAAGTGAACTGAACTGAAGGATTCAAAGACGAATTATTGACACAAACAAAAATTACATAAACAAGGTGGCGAACAATCAAAGAAACAACTAAAGAAAAATCAGTGCCGAAAACGTTTAAATAATCGGGAAATATAATCATCTAGGCTCATTTGGGTTGCGTTGATTTCGTTACGAACCCCGTGCAGTCTACGATATTTGGGCATATAGATATATATTCGCCCCCACCAAAGAAAATCAATATACGGTTAAATTTGTTTAACAAAAAAAATATAAACGGAAACCTTGATAAATAAACAAACAGCAACAGCACACAGTAAGAGATGGATATGTTAAATCAAATATTAAATATGAACGCTGGTGGGGCGTATGGTGGTGGCAAGGCTGGTGGCGCCTTTGATCCACTCACATTTGCCATGAAACCTCAAGTAGTGATACGAGCCTTGTGTTGGGTAAGCAGCAAAAACAAAACAAAAATCATAATCAACTGAAAAGAAAACTACATTCAATGCCATAAGAAATATGTATATTTTGTTTAACTAATGATGAATGAAAATGATTTCATTTCAATTATTACATCCTTGAGACCACTTCCCAACTTTTCACTCAGGGTTTGAGGTGCTATTGAAAACTGGCCAAGGCTTTGGTAAACTTGACACCTGGGACAGCTCTTACCTCTTCGTTTGCCTCATAGAAAAGACGTACAATGTGTGTGTTTTTTTTTTGTTTTGACCATGTACTGTATACCACATACATAGGTATGTATGTATGTATCTGTACTGTATGTATGACATGCCGAGGTACATACTTTAACATAATGCAAATTTTGTATTATTGATTTTCAATATTTCGCCATTTCATTATTCTTCATTCCGCTGCGATGTGGGTAAACCTCAACCCGGCAGCCTTTTCCAATATGCAAATTCATTGTATTATTTTATCCGTTGCCTTTTGGTTGTTGTTTGTTTATGGAACACGTATCCTTCCCATACATAAATTAAGTTTTACGTATTTTCTATACACATATATACATACATACACACAGACACACACTGGCATATATATGTACGCACTCATTGATGTTGACATTCCTTAAGTGGAAACCCCTCACACGCACATACACATGGAGTACTTAAATCCTCCCCCTCCACTCTTCTCTGGCGTCTTTTGAAGTGTAAAGTTGAGTGAATATTTAGTTCAAAGTTGTATTTTAAGGATTTGATGTTTAAAACAAAGTTTTTTTGTTCGAATTCTCATCACACAAACACACACACACAACCAACTGCCATCCGCCTTAATGTCCCAGTGCAAAAACAAAGGAATTTGAAAGAAACTGAAGAACAAAAACTGTATATGTCGCACTGGCAATTGTGTGGAAGTCGTGCTCTATTTAGTTTTTTTGTTTTTCTTTTTGCTGTCGTCGTCCCTAAGGATTTGAAAATATAATCAATTTTTCGTTTGGGGACAAACAACAAATGGGATTTTCTCACCAGCTTTAAAATGTTAATTTGAATTTGATTAGATTCATGTGTTACGAACTACTTATACTGGGGACACGCAACACTTGTAAATGCTAAAACCCCACGGCTTTCTGTGGAACACTTGCTGGTTGGTGCCTTAACTAGCAGACAATTAAATAGTTTAGGACTTTTGTGAAATTTCAAAACTTTCTCCGTACGGAGAACAAAATAGAAAATTTAAATCTATTTTAGAGGTGTGATAAACGATGTTTTTGAAAATAAAAGTTTATTTGAACCGGATGGATTTGTCGTAGAAACTTGGACCCTTACAAAGTTTCTAACTGAGAACCGTGGGAGTTTGTACAATACCAGTCATTCAAATTTAATGGATTTCAGTGCATTTTAAGGTCCAACGAATGAAATAGCAGCTAAACCAGAAGTTCTGATCGGTCATGTTCTGCAGAAAAGCCAGCTTAACAACAACAAAATATGAGAATTAAAAAAAATACTAAAACTATCTTTGGTACGTTCAAATGAAATTTGTGTGGACTGGTGGTGGGCGCAAAACGAGCAACTAATTTAAGAAATCTGTTCATAAGATTTTAAAATACAAATATTTAGATATAATATTTAAAATGCTTCTATTTTCCAGAATGGATTAACAAACAAAATTAAAACACATACGTTTGAAGAGAGACACCTTGTGCAGTTTTTTTTTTTTTTTTTTTGCAATATTTTGGAATCTATTTTTTCATTTTGTTTTGCGATACGTCAATACAAAAATAGTGGCTTTACTTGCTAGTGAAACTGGTTTACTTGCTAGAGTTTTCGAAGCGATTATCTTTAATTACATCCAAAATTAAATCTTCTGTTTGCAAAGAGGAACCGTTTTGTTGTGCAAGTCTAGCGGGGAGACTCACTAGTCGTAGGGTATGAAATACCGTACCAATCCGTGTATATATATTTTTTTGTTTACAAGGTTTTGAATAAGAAATCGCCCATCTTATGTTTTCCAAAAGTCATTGGATTTAATGGATGTCGTCAGTCAATAGCGCAAAGGGATCAATCAAACTCGAGTCTTTTACAAAACATTCGCCCAGAGAAAAACTAGTGGGTCCCCTCGTAGAACATTCCGAATCCCGACCCTCTACTGGGGAAATACATCTTAAAATACTGTAAGAAGAAAACGCCCCCACTCATGGCCACCGAGCTTGTTCCATTAGGCGACCGACCAACCAACATACAATGTATGCCATTGTAATCATCATAGCCTTCCGTGTGGGTACATGTGTGTGTGTGTTTGTGTTTGCCTTTTTGATGACGTACTACGCCCATTCTCCTAGGTTATATTGCAGATTTTTCTCTGCCTTTGTCTTGTTGTTGTTGTTGCTTGGTTAAAAACGATTTTGTTATTGAGAATTTTATAATAGACATTCGCGTAATGCAGCCCAGCACAGCACAGGCAGGCAAACCAAATCAAGAAATGGAACAAAACTCAGAAAGCCTACAACAACTACAACATTAGTGGCCATGGCCATAACGGGCATGGTCAAAAATACACACCCAAGTGGGTAGTAGCAGTAAATCATGATTAGGAACAAATGTCGGTTGCAAAAAAAAAACAAAAAAAAAACAGCGAATAACATTGGAATTATTTTAAATGACAACATAAGAACTCAATATTCAAACACGCGCTCACACACACACTCACACCGATACAGACGACATCGAGCATATGCGTTGGCCGCACAGTGGCTCTAGGCAAACGGAAAAGTATTTGTAATTATTGAACCGATAGAAATGTGCAGGATGTGTTCTGATACCACTGAATGAAGGAAAAGTTACGGGGGGATTTGAATAGTTAACCCTCTAATCGCCACGTGTGTGGGAAATTTGAATATGGTCAGGATTTTTTCCATTAATTTTAAATGATTTTTCCGCAAAAAGAAATCAAGACAAATTTTCGATTAAAAAAAAACCAAAAGGACGATGTTGTACTAGGTCGACTGGCTTTGGCTCATACAGCAGCTATAGTTTGTGTGACTTTAGACCTAGGTTTTTTAGGTAAATCCTTCCAGGTGATCGAATAAGGCAAACCTACCGCCATCTTCATTAACACCTCCTCGATACGCACGGATATGTTTTGGTGATGAGGTCCAATAGAATGAAACCGGTACAAAATTTGCCCACAATGGCTAGAATTTCTTACTCGGCGTGAGCTGATTATTACCACCATAAAGGGGACATAACCTATGAAAACGATTTCAGAGAGAGAGAGAGAGCTCGAATAATACAACTCAATGATTTGCAAGCGTTGACTGTTTGTAAGTCCGTCTATGATGAAATGGCAAGGCAAACTGGACATTTTTGACGTTGACAAATGTGGACTGGATTCCGATGAATTAACAATGTAAAACCAAATAACAAAAAAAAAACGTTCTTCTTCTTTGACCAAGTTGGAATTCTTATTTATTTGTGTCTTATTTGACTGGGCTGATTGGTAATTATTTTATTCTTGTCAAACCTAAACGGCTTTTGTGGCATGATTTTACACTCATATTCTCATACTGATAATATCGCAACCATGGTGAACTTTTAAAAGGCGACTGAACATTCCATGGAACGAATCAAATCAGGCAGGGCTATGCAGAGGACTTACACCAGAAGTCTGCATTTTGCCAGCCGTCGGTCTCGATAGTTTCTAAGCTCACTGTCAAACAAATGTCTTGTGTTTCTTAAAGTATGTACAGTCTACTCTTTCCTTGCGGACAGCTCTTGACACTTTTTTCAGTACTAATCCGCATCTGTCCTCGTGTGTACTTCTCTCATAAGCGGACAAAATGCTCAGTCGCTTAGGTGCCCGCTTATGAGAGAGTACACTGTATATCTAAATTTAAATTATTTTTGTACGGATAATAAAGTCAACCTTGACTGCAGCCAGCCACAGCTTGGGTTTGAAGCTCTCCAACGGCCATACTAATCTTGTTACCGAATTTGTTTGCTACCCTTGACGGTTGTGATACACCCATCCTTGCAGCGTGTTGTCCAGTTACCAAGCGTGTTCTTGGGATGTCGCTGGGCATTTTTGTCAACTGTTGTTTGAAGTAACTTTCCTGAAACCACTAAGAATGTTTCAGTCGCCTTTTTGACATAAATTTGCTTGCTTTGAAAACACTGTGCATTTGCGTAAATGATGACAAATCATCGATACTTACTTACCCCCTCCATTTCCCTAGCAAATATTTTCTTCATTCTTTCGCTTGCTATTATAAAATATCCCTCCGCACCATACGTATGAGTAATATGCAATGGCAGCAAGAAAATATTACTTATACGCAGTGGTGACCTTTAAATGAATACACTTGGCAAGCGGCAAGTGCTTTATTTAGTTAATGCATATTACATGAGTACGAGGGTAGGATGGGGTGTTTGTGTGTGTGTGTTGTCTTTTTGTGTATATCGAGGATATGTTGAAGAAAACCTTGAGTTTGGTTTTTTTTTGTTGTAGTTGCTCTCCTCGATGTCCTATATATTTGCGGTATACATTGGCTATGCAGCCGCCGAAATAGGTCAAATCATAAATTTTTCATTAGCAACCAAGGCCATTGATGACCTTCAAGTTGTTCTTCACACCTGTTTGCATTGTTGTTGTTGCTGCTGTTGTTCATGTGGTTGTTTGTGTCATCGTTCGTTGTTTCGGTGTGTCGTGCAGTGCCAATAGTTACACATACAAATGCAACGGCAAACAACAGAAAACAAAGAGTAACAACAAAATGTATTTGTGTGAGTGTGTAAGTAACTACATGGAGTGTGTAATGTACGAAGAGAATGGAATTTTCACATTGCCCAGCCAGCCTCCCTTCATCCACATGTTGTGCATGCTACAAATTACGACTATGCATGTACATATGTATGTGTATAACTACATGAACAGTTGCACAAAAACACACACACAGCGAATGTTTAGCAGGATTTTATTGGAGAGCTCTTATATCTTTTAAAAACAATGTTGTACGTATTATAGTTGTTTGAATGCTTTGCCCCTTAGACGCTTTTCAATTCAATTGAATTTTCCAATGACCACCGCTGTATGTGACCTTAACATCTTCGAAATAGTACAAATACCTCAACACATACTCATGTGTACATACATGTGGGTGTCCGAATGCATGTGCCTTACATGTCTTTAAAAGTCTCCTACATCTCATCTATGCATAGCCATTGCTGACGCTTGTAGTTTGCCCTGTTGGTTGTTTAATTATGCAAAGTAAACATTTCCCCTTTCCTTCTACCGTTTGCTGCTGCAGACTGAGTTTGCTTAACACTCTGGCAATTCGTTATACTACTACTACTACTACCACCACTACATCCGCAATTGTAGTTGTTCGCTACTTCTTGTACAATTTGCTTGATGAAATTGAAAGCTTTTATCTTTGTCTTCGTTTTTAGTGCTAGCATGCATGCCTGCCTGCATGCATGCATTACTCATCCTATCTTTGCTTTGTCCTTTTAATAGTTTATAAAGCTAACACACACACTGGCAACTGCAACAACTTGAGCAGTCCCAGTCACACACACTCGTCCACTTCCTCTCACCCTCCCTCTATCTCTCTGCCTCTCACCCTCCCCCCTCTCTCTCTCACTATTTGTGTAATAACAACGACAACAACTAGAACGTCAAAATGTTGTCCTAGTTTTTGTTTTATTTTTGACATTTGCATTAATGACAATTGCACACAGCATTTGTGGAGCTTTTTTTCCTTAAAGTTTTCTTTACCAGCAGAATAAGGAAGGAAGTTGCGGAGAGAGGTGGCTCAAATAGTACAAGACTGATTTAGAACATTTGCGGTACAATTGATTACACTGAAGCCTCTCATAACACAAGAGATATTAGAAATGTTTGGGTAAACAGACTGGAACAAATGATGTAGTTTACATGTAATGGGTGATTTGCTAAGCGTTTGTTTTATAATTTTAAAAAAATAAAAACAACAATAATGGGAACAAATTCTATTGGAGTCGATAAACTAAAGTATTTTTTAAAAATTATTTCATACTGAGCAAGTCTTGTAAAGTGTACAAGAGAAGTGTAATTAGTTAGCTACTAGTTTCTAAGCTCAGGTAGAATAAGCATATCGTACAGTTTGGTGAATCGTCAATGGATTGTTCGCATGACACCGGTCCTTCACGGTAACCCACAGACAAGTGTAAAGGCTTCAAATCGCATCTCCTAGGTGGCCAGTTGTCATCGCTGATACGACTGATAAAACGATTGTCGAACATGGTGGGCAAAAGATCGATTGTGAAGTGGACTGTGTTCACTTCTCGACCGATCCTACTTATTTACTTATTTCCCTTAACATTCCATGAAGGAACAGACGGGGAACATCTCTCGAAGCAGTGAGTTGTGTACGATTAATTTGTATACTCACTGACCGGGACCTATTGCTTAAAGACGGCTCCAAACGGCTAGTGCTTTTCTAGAGAAGTTTTTACATGGCTTCGAGATTGCTCTCTTACTCGTAAAGTCGCCAACATTTACGACCGATCCTGCTGAAATCAAAGATCGCCCAAGTACAGGTCTTCAAGCTCCGGCTACCCAAAAATGTTTATCTTTTACCGAAATGACGTTTCCACCAGCATTCGAGCTGTCACTCTCTGAGGATGCATTGGCTTCTCGTAGATCACGTGTGGTCTTTGGTAATGTTTTTCTTATGGCGTCCGTTCTTGAGTCAACTACGAACTTTAATTGCCTCTACCTTTCATTGAGGAACAGACTGTGAACTTATTTGTCTTTTATTGAAATACTAATTTTACTTTTTAAATTTTTAGCTCTTCTCAATAGTTGTCTTCGGTTGCATATCATCGGAGGGCTGGCGCGAAGAAGACGGCAAAGATGTCTGTCTGTTCAACAAAGATAACATGGCCTGCAAATATGGCAACACAGTGGGCGTTTTCGGGTTTCTGGCGTCGATTGCCTTCATTGTGGGAGAGTATTTGTTCGAACGAATGTCATCGGTGAAAAGTCGGAAACGTTTCGTTTTGGCAGATATGGGATTCTCAGGTGAGAAGTAGGAAATAATTTAAATCAACACAATTTTAATTGACAAATATGTATCATTTTAGCTTTTTGGGCTTTCATGTATTTTGTGGCCTTCATATATTTGTGGTCGCAATGGAGTTCCGCTGAAATGCCGCCCGGCGGCATTGGAGCGGGAAATATGCAAGCGGCCATTGTGTTTTCATTGTTCTCCATTTTGACATGGGTAAGTGAAAATGTTTTTTTTTTGTTCTCTATATGATTTGAGTATTTTTTTGGTGTTGTTGTTGTAAATGCAGGCTTTGTGCGCCTTTCTGGCTTACAAACGTTTCTTGATTGGAGCGGGCGATGAATTCACTTCGGCCTTTGAAAATGATCCCGCCAATGTGGTCCATCAGCAGGCCTACACAAGTTATTCCATGGACAATGACAATGACCAATACAGTGCTTCGCCATTTAGCGGTCAACAGACAGGAGGAGGTGAGTTAGTTTTCAGAAATTTGATTAAGGAAATATTTTGTAATTTGTTTTTTTTTTTGATTCTTCCAGGTATGGAACAACAAAATATGGAATATCAACCCACCTATTAGATATCATTTAACAAAACAAAAAAAAAACATTAATAATATTTAAAAAAAAACACACAACCCGTATTATATAAAATTTCTCGTTTTGTAGTCGACAAAAAATCAGATTAAAAATACAATTAAGCAAATAAGAATTTTCACAAAAAATACACTGAGAAAACTAATTCGAATATCAATACATTGAAACAATTGGCGCTCAAATTGAAAACTGAATAAAATAAAAAGCAAAACAGCAAAAGAAACGACCCAATGGAACAAAACAAACTAAACTTTGTAAACTTGAACAATACAAAAATACACCGAAATGATACATATTAACAAAGAAGACAAACAAAAGGAAAACCCCGACAAACAGAAACACAATAAAACTGTAATAAACAATACATATTATATAAATAGTATAATAATATACATATATATACACTGAGAAAACAAAAAACTATTGTATAAGTTTAAAAAAGAAACAAACAAATAACACCCCCCCTCTCCCACAAGAAGAAAACGTTTTTTTCCGCTGGAATCTCTTAAAAACGCTTCAGCTTTAGATGACAAAATAACAAGAAAATATAAACAATAACACATAACTTATAACAATATTTTGTATTTTAATAATATTAACGAAAAAAAAAAAACAAAAAATATTATGTCAAAAAATCACCAAAAACCACATACTCATGTTAAAGCAGTCATTGGAAAATGGTCTGACCCTAGAAAGAAAAACAAGAAACGTTACAGTTTTCCGTTTTGTAATTAAACTTAAGGGCCATTAAGCATCAACAAAATAAACCAAAGTTAGCCAACTGAGATATCTATTTACAAGTAATTCAACTTTAGTTTATTTTGTGGTTATTTATTAAACGATCCCCCCCCACACACACGACGAAGCGCTCTCTGGTAAAGCCAATATATGTTGAGGTTTTTATAAAACTTTCAGCAATCCAAAAACAAAATGTGAAAACAATTTATTGACTACTTGTTAAAACAATAATAATACAAAGAAAAACAAAAACAAAAACACAGCATATATGTATAAGACAGTTTATTTGTAATTGGCATTAAGTGTATGGCTTAAATACATAGTTATTGATTATTGGTTAGTCGGTAAGCACGAACAAGCAAAAGAACAAATCCCCTAACAAAACAAACAAATGTATGTTTTAAAATCGCAACAACAAGGGCATTATTATATTTAATAACTCAGGTTATAATTCAGAACAGAATTAATTTCAATACTTTTGGTTTTATTCTACTCCTTTGAGCTTTCTTTTATGACAATTTGTTAAGTTTAGACCTAGCTGAAGATGAATTAATGTAGTTTTAGCGAATGCCGACTTCAAATATATGTTATTTTAAACATAAAACTGTGACAGCATCACGGGGCTCGATCTAGACTAAAACTGGGCTTTTTTAAATGTAAATGTAATGAGAGCATGGTTAACCACCAATTGGTAAAGTATCTAGAATGGCTTCCATAGAAAACGACTACTGGAGATCCGATGGCGTTCCTTTCGGATCGGTGAAGTCGATCCATTCATCGCCTTGGTAAAAGCATTGGCTCTGGATATTTCCAAGACTTTTGATATCGAAACTTGCATTTGGTGTTGGAAATATCTTCTCTCGATTCATATCGAGTTCTCTTACAGATCGTTCTATACAATGGTGTCGTACCGGCGGAATTCCCGACGGTTTTATTCTGTCGCCTTCTCTATTTCATAGTTTCATTGACGACCTCTTGAGGCGAAGAAGCATTCAATTGTTTTTGATGCTGTGCATGAAATATTCGAAATATTATATGATATCGTAAATATTTACACGACTAACATCCGCCCACAACTGAAATATAACTCTCATATAGGCATGATTTTCAAAGTAAGTTTTGATAATTTGGCAGCGTTGTTCAGTCGATAATTTCCGAACAAGACTTAAGAATTATCAATGATGCAATGCGAATGTTTTGAACCTCAAACAAAATGATTACCCATAAAATCCCACACTGGGTTCGCTCTTATCCTGTCAGCTAACACGACTTTTATAACTTTGCATTATTTGAAGCTCAATTGTTAAAATGTATTTTTTTAGAATTTGAAATAATTTTGAAGACAACATTTGAAATATTTATACAGCATTTGATCAAGGCTTTATGGACACATATAGGAATTTAAATATAAAATAAAAACCGTAGTATTATTTAAAGATTTTATAAATAAAACAATAAACATAATACATACATACATATATACACTCATTGAAAAGACACACCACCAACACTCGCCCCCCATCTACTAGAATTACAAAACACAATTGTTTAATTATTTTGTTTATAAATAAAATAAAACGGAATGGATGTAAAAGAAAAACAACTACATATAATTGTAAAACACAAATCCCTTCCATCACATCCCCTCTCGCCATAACTTTAAAATGCCAAAAAAAACGATCATATTACAAAAGAGAAATTATATAATTACCATTTTTTATTTTTTCGAAACATAGTTCGTGAATCTGAATTAAATTTAAAGAAATCACAACCCTTACCGGCAGCGTTGCTAAATCACTGTTACTAACATGAAACAAAATCAAACATGTATTCGACAAAACAATATTTAATAATACATTGACTAACTACATACACATGTATATGTATACATACATACAAACAAACCAACATATATTTATATAATTGTCTATTTAAGTAGTAAATGTGCGCGTTTTTTTTTTAGAAAAAAAAAGAAAGAAAAAAACCATAAACTAAATGAAATACACAACAATAAAACCAAAAAAAAAAAAGATAATTACAATAACTAAATATGTAATGTTATTCATAAATATAAACAGCAACAACAAATATGATATAAACAGAACAAAAACAACAAGTATAACTTTAAATTTAACATGCATAATAGTAACACAAATATGTTGATTATGTTGATTGATTATTTGAAAATAAATAAAGAAAATGGAAAACACATTTGAAAAAGAAAAACAATAAAATAAAACAATCAGTCAATTTCGTAAAATTGTGATAGTTCTCTAGTGGCCGGTAAGTGGGGTTAGCCAGAAATTCACCGGATTTGACTTTTATCAGGATTCTACAGTCAATATCGATGTAACCTCTCTGAATGACTCACAAACACGCCTCATTCAGACTGGTTTTCACACAGCGACTGCAGGGAATAACGTTTTTGAATTTGGACAGAAATAACATAAAGAAAATCTTTCGAAAGACACAAAAAACCCCGGAAATAACTTGTCAATGGTATTCGCATCGTAGTTACAACATTTGTGATAATCACATGAAACTGAGTCTTGCCAATACTAAAATCTACTCCAAACTACACAATGTCGATTCAAAAATGTAGTCTAGATTATTCAACAAATACAATAGCACAAGAACAAAAGTTTTAGACAATAGCAATTTCAAATTTGTGTTTTTTTTTCTTGTTTTAATTTTTTTGAATTACATATTTAAATCAAAAATATCATAAAGGTGGCTTTGTACAGCATATGGAAATTCTGTCATTATGGACATTCATATTTCGACTGGAATCTATCTATGTAGCTTGAAGCATTTGCCTTGGGGCAGCGAAGTCGTATCTGAATCCACATATGGATTTATCAAAAAGGTCGTTTCCATGATGTTCTATTATGCTTTTGCGAGATGGACAAATTGTTAAATAATTTCATTTTGATTAGACAAATAGGTAAACAATTTCATCTGAAGAACTTTCTTTCTACACGATTATATGAGAGCATTTTTTAATTCTGTCATCGATAATTGTTTGCCTCAATTTGTATATAACTGGGAAACTGTCATTCAGACTAAAAAGCTTAAGATAATCGAAAATTTAATTTTTAAAAATTATGTCTCATAAAAATCCCAACTATGGGAAAATATGTTGGCCAGTTATTTGAATCTTGTCAAATCTGATCAAAAAAAAAATGCCCAAAAGTTTTCACAATGTGTGAGGTTAATGTTTATTGGTGATGGATGATTTTGTTTATATAAATTTTATATGTTTGTATATAATATTATCTTACAATTCGAACTAATGCTAAATGGCGTAGACTTTAACCTCTTACAGAATGGGAAAACTGCACTCACTTGCTATGCCACAAAAACTGTTTTGATTTCTGGGCAATTTGATAAAACCATTTTCGCCCCAATTCGCCGAATACGAATTCTTAACAATCCAATAGTCTCGGCCATTTTCAGAGCCGTAGCCCACAACCACCACTGAATGATTGACTTCGTCCTGGTTGCAAGCATCATCATCGTAAATACCTCCACTGTACTGTTCAAACGAGACAACATCGGCATTCATGGAGCATGCTAACGGACCCAAGGTGGCAATGACCTCTTTCATTTTATCCTCATCGCCGGGTTTGATACGGGCATAGTCACGTATGTAAACACCTCTATCGTTGATCTCATTGCGTCCACACTGGGCATTCTCCATCTGGGTGTAGGGGTATTTGCTGGCAACAGACACACCATGGTCACGTATATATTCGAAGGCGTACTCTTGGAAGCCACCGTCGCAACCCATCGAGCCATAATCTTCGGCACAGTCTACAAGATTTTGAGCTGACAGCGGCACTAATAAGCCGGTACGACGGAACAGATGGCCCTCCAAAGCGCCTATGGTGGCAAAAGACCAACATGATCCGCAATCCAGACCCTGGAAATCTGGCGGGGTAACACCGCCCAATTCACGCCAATCGAAATGATCGGGCAAGCTGTCGGCCTTCGTTTTGGCCGTTACAAAATTAACATGTTGCGAGGTAATGTTCCTACAATAAAACTACATTACAAATCAATTCTCAAGAACCACAAACAATTACTTACTCTCCCACATAGCTGATTTTCGAGCCGAGCAGACGGGCAACTTCGGCATGTGTCAAATCCGCCAATGTATTGATGGCCATGTTGAATGAACCCACCCCCAAGGCGGCATATTTATTGCCCGTATCCACTACAGTCTTCTTGGCCAAAAATATGGACTCACGAAACTGATACTCCTTGGGATCATTGTACACTTTTCCCGTCTGCTGCAGATAATCTTTGAAGTCTTGAACCTCGCACAGTTTGGGGAATGTCTGCAGCGACTCAGCCAACGCCATAAGACCGGTTAGTGCTATTACGGTTAGCATAATTATTGGATTCGATGAGCGTAACATGTCGAAGCTGCTACCAAAATAAAAAAAAACAAGATTTTAGGTGTTAATTTATTTTAATTGCCAGCAGAGAGCGATAAACTTGACAGTGACCAATCAATGGGGTAGTTTAGAGGGAAATCATTACACATAAAGTATACCTAAGCATGTTTCTTTTAATAATACATATATTAAGAAATGGCTGTCCATCACTATATCACAATAAATCTTTCACATCTTATATTTTCTCGTTAACGGAAATATTGGCAATAGTCGTCAATAATTATAGGTTAGCCCCTAACCGGAGATTGTGTGAATGGCCACTGTCAAAATGAAAGGAATGGCAAAATTTACAACAACGTAGTCATGGTTATTAACAAGCAAAAAAACAAGTGGTCACATGGACTGTGAACAAGTCGTTAAGTTCGTAATACCCTCCATCATCGACTGAGTTCCTAAGCGACATTGCCAGCAGACAGGGGAAGAAGATTATAAGAGCGGCTTGGCCGACACGAAAATGTTGTCGATAACGGATGGCGTGATTAGATCCCAGATTCTTAAAACTACTATATAAACTTAGTTATCCATAACCGACGTTGACAACGCAAAAGCCAAAACACTCTGTCTGTTCCTTCATAAAATGTAACGGCAAATACATACTAGAGCTCCTTTAAAGGCTTTCAATTTCGAACTCTATATAAAATTAGATTAAAACTTCTCCATAACGAATAAATTTATAAAACCACTTTTTTCATAGCCATTTTTCACTCATTTTCATCTCTCTGTAACGAATTTCCCTATAAGCGTTGGCGTATTGATCTTTCGGCCAAGTAAATCCTCGGGAATCGGAGTAACAAGAGATCGGGAAAAAAAAAGAATTTCCCTATAACCGAGTTGTCTTTGTAACGTTTTTCTTCTTCTAATATACAAGTAGAAACTCTTACAGCCATCGATTTTATTAGAGATTAATTGTGATTGGAAACTTAAAACCTGACAGGACTAAAAGCGTTTATAATTTGAAATCTTGAATATAATTTTTCAAATCTAAATGTGAAATTGATGAATTTTCTAAAAATGTAACACTGTGTTAACTAAGGATTTTCCAACGGAAATCGAATACAACGATCGTTCGATCATTCTAACAATCTCTCTATTGTTATTGTATGAGGTTACATCGAAGTTTGGAGATGAGTGAAACTAAACTTAACTTGCCGTCTGATTTAATAATAAAACTAGTTTATAGTCGTAATGAACTTTATTCCACTCCTTTATTCAAATACGTTGTTTCATTAAAATTTGTTTTTTTAAATAGCTAAACTAACACTGGCCAGTTTTAAAGATTTACACCAAAATTCGTGCCATAAAATTGATTTATGATTGTACACTTTCAGTTGAGTAACAGATTTGCTTATGTTATGAACAAACACGCGTGTTCACAATGATAGCAGTCGAATGGGTGTTTTGTCGATTGAAACATTAGCCCAAATATGCTGCCATAAATTGGCATGTTTCTTTTGAGTAAACCACGGCGATATCATTATCATTGTTTTGTTTTCATACTTTTGTTTTCGTTTCTTCTTTTTTAATTATCTACCAACTACTTATCTATTATTGCTTAAATTTTAAATCTTTTACACAACACACCTTCTCTTGAGGCACAAATTTAAATGAAAATCCACAGATTTTCAATATCCGTTTGACGCTAATATTTCCAAAATATCCAACACAATTTTGTCCACGAGATGTTCTCCACGAAACGTCTTCCACGCGACTAAACCCTAAACGTAATTTTGTTTAAGTTTTTTATAGTAAAACCAAACCGGCTACATTTTGAGCAGAAGACATCCCAACGAATTAATCTCTTACGAGTATGTTGAGTTTTTGTAAAGATCAAATAAAAAAATCCCCACAACGGAAATTCTCCATTGTATCGTCACATTGATCTCCATTTCATTTTTGAATTATTAATGTGAATTATTTCGAATCTCATACGTTCGTCATTAATTTCGTCTTTGATTCCAATAGCAAGATTTGTCATAGACATGTTTTGTGTTTCGTTGTCTGGTATTACGTCCCCAACGGAGGGAGACATGGCTATTTGTGTTGTTGCTTTAGTTTTTGGGGGGACGGACACCAACGGTGAATGTGTTTTGATAAACACACATCGAGAGACGTAATTATGTTAATGTTATAATTATATGTTGGTATATTTTGGTGGAGAAAAGAAAACGTTACATTCGAAAAGCGATCTTGTGATATTTTTAATTAATGTACCAATAAATCAAGCCGAAATATTATTTGCGAAAAAAAAAATTTAAAACATCTGCGCTGAAAATTTAAATGTAAATCGTTTTCACCTTCACTGTCTGAAGACAGGTGTAGTCAATCATTACGGACATTCGATTAGAGGGACATGTGCGAATGGTAAATGATCGGCATAGACAATAGCACAGTGGTTCCAACGATCGCCTGAAGTGCTAGGAATTATTATTTTTCCCCAGACTGGAATCGATCTGATGAATTAGGTCCGCATTATCGAAAGAACTTACAAAAACATTTTTTATCTTTCACGTCATTGTCAAAATTGCATACCATTCAAAAAGCTCACCGATTTGCTAACTGTTAAGGGAAATACGGACGTCTCTTCGATTGATAACTGACTGTATATGTATCTTTATACAAAATATATTTTTCAAAAATTGTTTCTTACCATTTAACATATATCCGATGTCATAGGTACGGAATAACTTATTCAGAGATAGGAAATTGCCGCAAAGACCAACCTTGTCTTGACCAACCGGTTTGACAATCGAATGACAGATGTATAGAGTTGCTGCAGTTATTCGGAATTATTTGTCACTAATCTCTTCGCTGGAATTGTCCTTTCCTACTTTGTCGCCTTTCACCAGTTCCCACTGGCAATACGTTCTATCAATGGTGGGGTTGTAGCTTCCATTCCCATGGGAGACTTTAGCCAATAGCTGCGAGCGCAATCTAGCCACATAAACGTTGTCACCAGAATTGTCCTTAAACACAAATTAAGAATATTAAATTATTTTGTATTCTAGTATATGTATACTTGAAATATTTCCGAATTTTTTAAGAGTGTAATCTCTGAGCAATGTAAAACTTCTCTAAAATTGGATTAGCCGTTCGGAGCCGGCTTTAAACTGTACTTGCGTTCAGCACATATTGAAAGTCGTCCGTTGGTTTGACAGCTTCGTTCAGACCCAGGTGAATATCGTATTGTGCGAATGTCGTTATTGATTCGTCATCATGCCCAACCCTCTAACCACAATAGAAATGTACACAAACAGTCACTTCCAAGAATATCTACAAATCTAGACAATTTCTTCTACGAACTTCAAAATTCACACTTTTTTGGGTGATGGGAAGATCGTTTTGCATGACATGACGTCTTTACTAAAACTTTATGACTTCTTTATGATCCACTGATGATACCAGTGCTTGCCGAAATTTAAAAAAATTCTACATACAACAATGTTTTGGGAAAATAACTTGTCAAAACATCATAAACATTGGCGCTTCATTGCCATTTCAATTTCAATTTCCCTCATTAAATCCACCACTGAAAGCTTAAAGTGACTAACTGCCGAGTATTGCTAAACGAATTCATTCGTTCGTTGCGAATTGTCAAAATTGAATACAACGGATTTGTATTCTTTTGGACAGAACTGAATCAAGTCTAAAACGAGATTTATAATTTTGTAACTATTTTGTAATACTGACTATTTTGTAACTTCACTTCAGTTTCAACATTTCAAAAGGTAAACAGGGATAGTCGTGACTTATTTGAAAATTAACTTATTTTGAATGGCTTTTCATCGACAACATTTTTTGCTATTTACTTAACAAATTCAATGGCAAACTAGATTGCATCTGAAGACTTTTACAATAGCCAACCAAGAATTTGAATAGAACGGAGGTGGAGGAGAAATTTATGCTGAACAAATATAGACACAAGTAGATATCATATCTTAATTCTAAGAGTATATGTATATATCCGCCGCACATACATCTATCTGAGGTATAAAAGTTCTAGCAGTTGTTGCAAATGAAATTAGTGTGCATGTTGGTGGGTATTCACACAACTCACTTAGAGAAGAAATGACTGGAATGGCTAGTTTGATCTTAGCACTTTTAGCGCTAGTGCTAATCGATGAGGGGTCCTCAATTACTGTGACCACCCAGGAATGGAATGGCTACAAAGTGAGTATGGGTACCTATTAATCTATGTTAAACTAAGCCTTATTTCTTTTGCAGATGGCGTTCAACAAGGTGTATGAGAGTGCCATAGCAGAGGCCAACGCAAAGTTTTACTACGACTACAATAAGAATTGGATTAACAGCCATAACACTCAATACGACCGTGGTCAGAAAACGTTTAAATTGAAAATCAATCAATTTACCGATTTGCGTCTAATACACTTCAATGCTCTGTTTCCGGTAGCCACACCACTAGAAGTCTCCTACAGCGTTCCAGCTCCGCCAACGACTACACCGCCTTCTTCTTATGATCCGGCAAAAAATTTCCGTTACATGTTTAGAGTTGAAAATCAAGGCACAAAATGTAACAGCGGTTGGTCGTATGCGGCCGTTAAGGCCATTGAAATCTATCAGGCACAACAAACAGGCAATATAAGTCCCGCTCCACTGTCCGCTCAAAATATTATCGATTGTGCTGGACGTTCGATTGGTTGCCAAAAACAAGTACCCCAAACGGCCTATGACTATTTGACTCAATACGGCATGGACTTGCATGTGGAAAGTGACTACGTTAACCAGAATAAACTAGGTGAACCGGGAATGTGTGTACCCAAAGGGAATATTGTAACCAAATTAGCTAAGTACTCGGTATTGAATAATGGCGATGATGTATCCTTGCAAAGGTATGTGGGCAGTGGAATGCCGGTGGTTGTGGAATTTAATCCGACTTCATTTGAATTCATGCACTATGCGGAAGGAGTCTATCAACAGCCAAGGAACGTAAACAGAGGCACACATTATATGGTCGTCGTTGGCTATGATACTGATCCCATAACGGGTATGGATTATTGGATTCTACAGAATTCATTTGATGTAACATGGGGTGAAATGGGCTTGATACGTGTGCAGAGATCGCCAACAGTGAAATTGACCTTAAATGCTATATTCCCTTCAGAAATAGCATAGATAATGTATAGTGTGTATTAAGATTTACGGCAAATAAATACAGCAGTTCTGTCATGTCTACTAATTTCGTAGAGATTTTAAACGTAAAATCGACGACAGTTAAGTTTTATTTGAAACAGAGTTTCTGCTTGAACGGTCAGATCGAATACGAATACGTTTTATAGAAATCAGTGGAAATATTGCAATACAAAATCAGGTCCAAAAACGAATATGCAATGCATTGGTACTTCTGAAACGGCAGTAATCAGTACGGTAAGTAAAAGAATTATATTTAAGGGAAACCTCCTCAATGAGATGTTGAGGAAAAAGTGTAGGCGTAAATTTTCCTATTTTTAAAAAAATCAGCAAGAATATATATGGACCAAGTGGCGGTAATGAAGAATAAACGTTGGTTATTGTAATGAAAGTTTATAAATGAAAATGAAATATGCACAATATTGGATCTCGTACCTCTTCCAATTTAATGTCTTCCAACTCCGGCCTTTCAAACAATATAGGCCAATAACTCCACCATTCCAAAATCGGCTCCTGTACAGGCTTTTCGATCCCCCGATGCAGAAGTGCTGCTTGTTAACATAGCAGACGTCATAAAGATGAGCTTCGTTTTTTTTTCTTTTCGAGAAAATTGTTTCCATTTCTTACTGGAAGGTTTCTCCAACTTCTCATCATGTGGAGATGGATATAGGGATATATGAAATCACATTCCATGAGGGGGAGCATGGAAGGACTCTAAATTACCCGAAAAACTTTGGCACAGGTATGACACCAGCTTCTTTTTGACCCGGTACTTATCCTCAAAATGATGGGCGCAGACAAAAAAATTACACATCACACCGTCTATGTTCTAGAGGTGGAAGACGGTGTGTCTTTTTATCCTGGATCATAAAATCGCAGCAATTTCTCATTATGGCGATGGATTATGTGTTTGTTTTCCAAACAAATTTCCAATTTGATTTTCCGTGGATCATCGCCTGAATCGCTAGCTAGATCGATTGCAGATTTTATATTTTGTTGTCCAGCAAATAATTTCCAATTGTTTTCTTGTTCTTCTTACTGGAAATTTGCAAAAAGAACTATAATCCAATATGTTTTGTGTTAACAAGAAAATATGGCAACACAACGAGAGAGGCAGTATAAAAAAATTCAGATCGTAAGAAAAATCCACAAAAAAATTGGAAGTAGATTTAATTTATTTATTTTTTCGGTTTTGCCTCTAAATTTTCCATACGAAATTGACAACCGCTGTCTCAGTGATCTGCTGATCAGTCAAATTGAGAGCCTTCATCATATCGCATACAAAACTTTCGTTCCAGGGTTGAAAGATTTGGGTAAGATTTAAGATCAGATATAATGTTAAGATCAGACGCCAGTACGAACAAATGGAGGGCCCAGCTTTTGCGTCTCAACTGTTTTTTTCCTAACGACATCAAAAAGTTGATTCACATACATTCGATACCTTTGAACTGATAGTGGTAATTGATTCATTGGTTTGCGTGAAATGATGTAGAATGCGAAGTATACATACATATAATGCCCACATAAATGTACCTCCGATTCATTGTCTAAAGGATTTTCAAGAGAGGCGCTAAATAATCGTTGATGTCTTAGCAGCTTTCGAGTCTGGGTTTACTACCACAACACGGCATTCCACCTTAAGACATCAACATCAAATAGAAACGAATATTCTCAGTCTATATTTCAAGTACGAACACAGTACGCAGCTATATCCGCACAATACAATTTCTGTACTTACTGATCGGAATGTACAATTTAAATCCCTGATCTGAATGTTTTCAAAGACAAGTTATACATGGCGGCTTTGTAAAGTAATTTCTTACTTGTGATTCTCCGGCATGCAAGAAACGGCCTCAGAAACTTCTCAAATGTGACGACCTGGATTTGAATTGGGGTTTTTTGAATTTGATATTAGGCCCCGAAGAAATAGATCCGCTTTATAGCCACCCACAGAAGAAGTTAGAAACATTATTAATGAAATAAATCCTCATATGTACAAACACCCATCAAAGACCACCTTTCACTTCACATATTCTAGTTCTGATAAATTATTTTTTCCGAGCAAGTGAGACAACTTACAAAGCTTTTATTTTTACATTAATGTTTTATTTGTTTTCAATAAATATAAATATTATATAATTATTAACCTAAATTGTAATTGCAACACCTTGGCGCTTAACCAAGTTGCGTGGGCAATATGGCATTTTTGGCCAATTTGATTGTCGTTGATCTTTCCATACGCATCAGTCCCATTTCACCCCAGGTGGTATCAAACGAATTCTGCAGAATCCAATACTCCTTACCAGTCACCTCGTCCGTATCATAGCCAATGACGACCACAAAATGTGAACCGGTACTTCTGGTCGTTGGCGGTGTATACACTCCCTCGCCATAGTGCATAAATGCAAATGAATCTGGATTGATTTCAACAACCACGGGGAAACCAGCAGCGACGTACGCCCGCAAGGAATCATCATCACCATCTGCTATTGTCGAATATTCGGCCAAATTTGTAGCCATAGTTCCGCTTGGTACACACATACCCGATTCGGATAGTGTGTTGTTGTTAGTATACTCACTTTCCTGGAACAAGTCCATGGCGTACTGAGTTAAATAGTCGAATGCAGTTTGGGGTACTTGATTACGACAGGCCTTGGCCCCACCCGCACAATCGATAATATTCTGCGCCGACAAGGGTTGGGGACTACTGATGCCGCCCTGTTGGGCTTGCAAAATTTCAATAGCCTTTACGGCGGCATAAGCCCAGCCGCTGTTACACTTTGTGCCCTGATCTTCAACGTTGAACATGTAACCAAAGTTTTTCGCCGGATCATATGAAGGCGGAGCGGGTATCGTTTCGGGTCCTGGCTTAGCAAACGAGTTGCCTAGAGGTGTGGTCGCCGGAAACATGGCATTGAAGTGTATCAGACGCATGTCGGTGAATTGATTGACTCTCAATTTGAACGTGGTTTGATTGCGATCAAACCTAACATTGTGACTGTCAATCATGCGCTTGTTGTAAGCGTAATAGTATTGGGCCAATGCTTCCGACACACCCGGACTTGTATACTCCTTATTGTAGAGAGCCTGAAAAAGGATCACAAGAAAACAGTTAATGTAATGTAATGTTTTTTTTTCTTTTTTTCCATTTCTCACTTTGTAATCTGTCCATTCCTGAGCAGGTGCATGATTAATGGCCCAACTGTTGTCGATTGCGATCAGCGCAAGTACGGCTACTGCCCACAGATATATTCCGTTCATGTTTCCAACTTTTTGTGCTGTGCGAGTTAGTGCAGCTAAAAATTAACTAACATTGATTGACAACAATTGAGGAACTTTTATACCTGGTCAATTTCTTGTTGTCAGTGGCCGGCTATTTGTAATTGCCTATCGATTGCTATTTGTTCAAAAGAAATCATATTCATCACATCGTGTTCTAACTAACCCATTTTCTGATTGTTTGATGACTATCAAAAAAAAAAGAAAAAAGAAATTGTAAGCATCTAAGTGTGTGTGACACACATCTAGTTATCATTTAAACTTTAGACAAAATTTTCACAGCTTAGCGATTTGCATATTAACACCCTACCGTAGGTAGACTGCGACTTTGCGAGTGAGACGGAAATATTTAAGCCATGAAATACTTCGTTGTGGAGTTTGAGGTTTCATTATTTTCCCTTTGTGAACAGATTTATTATCGCTTCATTATTCTTTTTATTATTTATTTTCTTTATCACTTAAAGCGGAATCAGAATTAGAAACAAAAAAACGTTTCTCCACAAAACCCACGAATCGTGGGCCACGATCAAAATAAATAATCAGACTTAATGAATTAGAGATGAAAATTGATTTATGCAAATTATCGATAAACAGTCCATGTCATCGTTACATTGAATGAAAAGTGTCAAGTTGGGATTGAATTGATGTCGACGACGGCAAGAATTTGAAAGTGGATATTTTAGGAAGACATTAAATAATGTTTTCGGGTCTTAATAAAAGGAGAAGATATTTGAAAAGACGTCCCAAACGCATTCGTCAATGGAGGATAACATTAAGTAATTCGATCGCAGGATGTAGTTTATGAGAAGCCCTTGCTAATATTCCCGAGGTTCATCGTCTTCCCTAAACATTGACATTAACCAAATATGATTATTAACTCTAGGGAGTTAAAGCAATTGAATTTCCATTTCCCATAATTTGTATTAAGCTATGTCACCTGCTATTTAATGTATCCATATAGCCAGTGTAGATCGTTTGTCTTGTCTTCTTGTAAGAGAGGCCAAATCATTCTCGACATGTTTGCCTTATTGTTAACATGTTGCCCATGAATTAACAAATATTTGTTTAACTGTTTCTTTTTCTTTCTTATATCTTTGGGTATAACGAAATTATACTATTTCTTGCAGACTTATCATAAAATCACTCCAAGGTGTGATTTTCAGATGAACACACTTTTGCTGCTCATCGTTTCTGTTTGTCTTGGGAAAAGAAAAACTTTTACCTTCGACTAGTGGTTTGGCGGTCGTGTTGTTAACATACATTTGATTGCTGTTATGCAGTGTTTGTCGTCAGATGTGGTTTTATTTCCATTGCACTTAATCAGTAAGTATTAAGTGTGATATGAAGTTCCTTCACGGTGAGCGCCAAGCAGTGTCGTGGGTATGAGTTTTAAAGCTAAAGCCTAGATTGGCTAACGATATGGCCAGGTTGTTTAATAACTGTAATCCATTCTGTGGTATTGAGAGAGTCGGGCAATGAAAGAACAATATTTCGATTGTCTCTCATTTGTTAGTTCCATGGCCATATTGAAATCCGGAATAATACCCATAAATCTGCTAGTAGCTCAGATCATGTTGAAAAACAATTCAACAAGTAGTCCAGACTTGATCGATTTATTTTTACAATCTGAAAATAGACAAGGGTGCTCATAGAAGGAAAACGAAAGCATTTCCGCCAAAAAAAATATAGTGATTTGTTTTTTTAGGCTAATCTATCTCTCGCATATATTTTCGTTCGACATCGCCAGTCCGTTGCAGTTTGCAAATGCGACAAAATATGCACATCTCTACAGTACTCTTAAATCATTTTACGCATTTGTCATGTGTCTTTGATTGATCAGCTGGGTCCGTCAGAAGCTTGGTTTTGTTCAACGATAACACACTTACCCCTTTACAAAATGTCCTTGCAAATAAAACAAGAGTTGAGGTTTTTTTTGTTGTTTTTTTGTGTGTTGTTTTTGTGAAAGTTTTAACCTTTTTAGTATTTTTCCTTTATTTGATCATTTATTGATTTCTTCTACAAGCAGAGCTTTACAGACTTATTTACTAATACATAAACAAACTGAATGAAAGTAAAATGTTCTTTTCTTTTTTTATTATTTTTTTTAAAATATTTTTTTGGTATGGCTTGTGGTTGTTGTTGTTTTCGGTTTTGGGTTGTTTGGTAAATATCAGAGTTGTTCTGTGTTTCGGAATGTTTTCGGATTTGTCTGTCTGTTTGTTGTTGGTTTGGATTGGTGTGGTGTGGTGTCGTTTGTTGGAATGAACTTAATAAAAAGTTACAAGAGAAAAGCTTCTTTAGTTTAGTGTTGAAATTTTGGTGTAGACTTTCTTGGTTGTTATTTGTTTAAAAACGTAAATGTCATTTTGTTGTTTGTTAATTTAACACATAATTTTGTTTTGGTTTTAGCAGTGTTGTTGTTTTGTTTAAGTGGTTTTATAATTCTGGTTATTGAATTTTATTTGTATATGAAGGAAGGAAGGGTTGTTGCTGTTTTTTTTTTTGGATTTCAAAATAATGTTTTATGCATTTAATGTGAGTGTATTTTTTTTTTTTGATTATTGCGTTTTTATGTGGTTTTTTTTCTTTTGACAAAAAAAAAGAATTTTTAAGCAAAGCTCATGATATGGTTTTACGCATTATGTTTATGTTTGTTGGTTTTTTTAGTTTCCAAGTGTTTTCTAACAACATTATGCGCAAATTTGTTTAAATAATGTTATGATGGTTTCTTTAAAGAGGGGCGGAGTGGGTGAAATGATTCAAGCGTGTCCAGTTACACGATAATGATTTGTTGTTTGGTTTTCATCTTCTGTTTTTTGTAATTATATAATTAATAATTTATTTCTGTTTTTCTTTTTTGTTTAAACTCATTGCTTTTAATAATTTGGTTTTTGTTAAATTATCTAGTTGAAGATTGGGTTTTATATCGATTTTTAAAGTTTGGTTTTTAGTTTTACTTTTTTGCTTTTTGTTTTACATATTAAATAGTTGCTTTGTTTTTGGTTTTTTTTCTTCTTTTTGTTGGTTTTTATTAAAGAACTTTTTGGTTTTACTATCGTTTTAACTTTAATTTCTTGTTCTTACTTATATTTAAATATATGAGATTTTTTCGGCTAGTGTTTAAATTTTCTTTGTTTTTAACATAATTACTTTTTGTTGGTTGTTTATGTACTAAAAATTAAATAGATTATCTACAATTTAATGAAGTTGTTGTTGTTTTAGTTATACATATTTAAATGTCATCATTTTCTTTTACTAAATTTTGAAATATGTTTCGTTTTCGTTTTATTCTTTATTATTGTTGTTATTATTATTATTTTGTAAGACAGACCATTAACAAACAATACATATTTTCCAATGAGTATTAAATTTGGTTGTTATTTAAGGATCTTTTTAGAAATGCTTTTTTTTTTTTGTTGTTGTTCCTTTCTTAAGTGTGTAAAATTAGCTAAAATAAAAACTTAACAAATCCTTTCAATGGCGGCAATCTTTCCTAAGCGGACACTCAAAAAGAATCATGGGCATACATAAAGCGGCATCATCATCGTAAGGCCGTAGAAGTAGAAAATATCATTTGCCAGTGAAGTATTTTTGTTCTTTTTTTTGTAGGAATACAAAAATCGATTACGGATAAAACACAATTCTTTTAAATCGTCTGGATTTTGTTTAAATTGTTTGAATAAGAGATTTGGACATGTCCGCAAATGAAAGCAATTACAATTTGTAAAGAAAATAATTTTTAGATGCAATTCTGACAGTTTTGGTTCACTAAATTCTTGTTTCAGACTACAAATATTGTTGCCATTGTTCGCCTATATGAGCCTAATCCCTCGTATTTCACTTTCATAGTGATTTTTTTTGCCTACAAATTGTAATAGAGTTCGGACCGAAATCCGATTTCGTTTCTGTATGCGACAATTATTTCGAAATTAAAAGGATTGAGATCGGTTTGTTTTAAACCTCACCCCATGAAGTCGAACTACGTCCGTTTGTGTATTCCAACTGTCAATTACCAATTCAAAATATGTCCTTGTAAAAACTAAATTCCCTGCGAATATACGAAAAAGTCTTAAATCAGAATTAGTACAAAAAAAAATAGTGGCCGGCAGTGGTACAGATCGCTGCAAGACATTCCGTAAAACAATATCGGAATGATTTTATTGTTCGATATGACGCAGCAGAGTTTCATTTATGTACCAGGACAGTTTACTTTGTGAAATTCATTCTGTTCTCATTGAGTTTGAAGGCAATGCACATATTTGTCTGTCCCTTGGGTAGGGATGCAAAGCTGATATATGTTTTCATTTAAGAAGAAATAATTTTGGAGATATTCTTTTAAAATATACAAAAAGTCGAAAACGACACGAAGGACAAGCCAGACTTTCGGTTAACCAATTGCCTATAATCCTGAAAAGATCTACCATTATAATATTCAAATTACAGCCATGTCGTTGCATACAAGCAGTTTATTTAGCTCGTATATGCAAAGAAGTGCTATATTGGAATGAAATGTGATAAAAAAAAAACTACAGCTCTCTTACATAGATATCATAATCGTGCTCCTTTATTGAGAGGGCTGTTTCCGTACTCGTTAGTCGCACTAGACGTTTTACTGTCAAAACAATCGTATTTTCATTCCATTTCAAGACCCCTAAAATATGAAATGCTTTTAAGCTGTTGAAAACCTAATCGTTGGATAGAATTTATAAAATGCAGAAAATTAATTTATCGATAACACTTTCGGTGTTGGTATCATTGTTAGCACTTCTAATATTTATTGGAATAAACGAAAAATTTCCCATTCTCTCCAAAATAATCAGTCACACTTACTATCTATGGATATATTTCCAAACAATGTTCATCTGATATCACCACAACACGTCTCGTTTTATGTCTAGTTTACACGAAAACCGATTTGCTCATATTCAAAGGGATCTACACACAAACAATTCGCATTACAAATCTTGTCAACATTGTACGCTTATATCCGTTCAAATTGTAAAAGATTTCACCACGACATTCCCGAGAATTTCGATTGTTTCTAACAAAGAAAATAATGACTATTCGTTCATGTATACTAGACCCAAATGATAATCTCTTGCCAGAGTTGCATTGCACCATATTATAATACTACAGAGTTGCTTATTCAGGAGTTATTATGCAGAGATTTTGTTTCTGTTTTGTTTGGGGATAATGCTTATGCTGAATACTGTTAAATTTTGCGAATCAATTCAATTCAATTATTTGTTTTGTTTTTTCATTACTAAAAACTTAATGAAAAGAAAATAATGCTTAACATAAAATGACAACGAAAAAATCAATCCTAATGTAAACTTAAGTTTAAAAATACTTTTATATATAATTGCACTTATAAATTTTCGAAAACATTTAACTATTTTTGTTGTTCGGTTTTTTTGCTTCCTCGTGTTCTTCTTGGATTTTTGTTAAATATATGCATGAGTATTTATGTTGTAATGCAATGAATGTGTTGACGAGTAAATTTAAATTAGAAAAAAAAAACGTATGCCGGTCTTTGTAGTTCAATTTTATTTTTGTTTTTAAATAATTCTCTTTTCCTCGCTAATAATAAATATAAACTATGACATTTAACATGTATACGCTTGGTTTTATTTTGGTTTTTTCTTTCTGTATGGTATCGTAGGAAGAATATTATCTTGTATGTTTCATTTATATGGTTTATTATTATTTCATAGAAATTTAAGTTCGATGAATTAGAATTTGTTGGTTGTGAATGAAGATTTGCTTGAAAAGAGTGTGGACTTTAGTTAGTGTTGGTATTTTTTTTTTTTTTGTTATTATTTATTTCAAAAGAAAAAAATGTTGTTTCGTTTTAATATTTTATTGGTTTTGTTTATAGGGTTTCTGTTAGACGACTTTAAAACGTTTGTGTTTTTGTTGTTGTTGAAATCGGTAAGTGTGGTTTTCGGTATTAGGTTTTTGTAACTTTTGTAGGTTTTGAAGTTTGAAAAGATTGAAATTATGAGAGGATTTCTTCGGTACGAATATTCCTTAAAAATGTTTATACTAAATACATATTTAATTTACAAATTAAATATTATTATATTCATTATTATAAAGTTTTGTTTGGTTTTGCTTAAGGGTTCTGCAGCTTCTGCCATCGTAACTCGTTTTGTTTGCTATTTTGGATTTCTTACAAAATGTGTCGTAATCTTAGGCTTACCCTTTCTTCTTTACGTTACGTTAAACCCCCCTCTTCTAAGTATATGGCTTCGGGGGTCCTAATTGGAACTTTAGTGTATTTATTTTTCCTAGAGACGTTTATATAAATAAGTATGTATGTATGTGTCTTTGAAAGTGGAAATATTTTAAACGTTTTCGTTTCCTAGAAAATATGCATGGTGGTTGGTGGTAAAAAAAAATCGTTTTTTTGTTCGAACCAAAATGGGGGCGATTTCATGAACTTATTCTTGGTGTTAAAGTTGCTAAGACCAAAAGTGAACTTAAAGCGTACAACCACTTAACTCGGTAGATTTCAATGCGGATCGTAGTCGATTCGTCTCCAGCCAAAAGTCCATAACTTCTTCTTATAATAATACTTAATTTAAGAAAAAATATAACATTTATGTATAAGTACTCTTTTTTGTTTGTTTTTGTTGTTAAGTTTACTTTTCAGGCAGTTTTACTATTGTTTTGTGGAAAGAAAACCCTTTTGGTTTGTTTAAAACACACACAATTCTAACTGACATAAAACAGAAACGGAAACGGAACTGAGACACTGACACTGAAACTCAAAACTGACAGTGGAACTGAATATCCCCAAATGAAGTCAATGATCATTACAATTATTTATTTATGTCTGGTTTACTTTGTTCAAAATGTTTGTATGCTGTTGTTGTTGTTGTGGTTGTTGTTATTCAAGATTCAAACCTAATTTATGATTCCTCGTTCTTGCGGTTTGTTATTTTATTTGCCCTTTTTCTGCTGTGGTTTGTTTTATATCCTCTTTCAGATAATCAATATCTTAAATTTGTTTTCTTCTTTGGTTTTTTGTCTTCTTTTGTATCATTTTTATTTTGTATTTCTTTTATATATTTTTTTTTTATCGTCAAGCGTAATTTTTGTTCTTATTTATTTTATTAGCTGTGTTTTTGGTTTTGTTTTTGGATTTGTTTGGTTTTCTTTTTATGTTTTGTTTTTTTTGTTATTTTACCTCTTCTTGCCTTCCATTCATTACCACCCACCGTCTTTCTGCTGAGGCTTTGCATTTCATCTGCTTGCAGAGTGGCTGTCTGTGATGTTGTTGTTTTATATTTATGAAGTTTGTTGTTGTTGCAAATGAAGGTTGATACGTTTACACGAGAACATTATGAATAGGGCAGCCAGTGTGTAGGGCATTAAATGTATCAAATAGTTGTTGTTGTTCAGTGTGGAGGCGGCATGATTGCACAAATCCGTGGTGCAGGCGCAATACAGAGCCTGGACATCGTGGGTTCCCGAACGTTTCAGGCACTCGCCATCGTCGGAACCCTTGGGGTCGGGTATGTAACCGCAGCCGCGAACAATGCGAACTTTGCCATAAACTGAAAGAAAAGCAAATGTCATCAAATTGGAAAAATCAATTCCAAAGCTTGCTTTTTGCATTGTGTAATCGATAATGTGGTTAAGTCCGTTAAACTAGGAAGAATGTCAATAAAATGCTTGGGTCGATGCATTCGGTTCGTTTCTTGGGCTGGCAAGCATTCTCCTAATTGAGTCAATTACATAGCCCACATGATGTTTATGACCAGCATCTTAAGTAGAAGTTTACTCGTTGTCGGTGTGAAATGATTAAAATAATGGAATGATGATAGAAGTCGAATTGACAGGCGTCCATGCTATTCACTATTGTTTCTATTTTCCCGATTCTCTACCCGCTGTCAAAATTTTGACATTTTTCAAGATAATTCCAAAGAGAAAAAGTGTACTTACCCTTCTGGACAGTTTTGCGGCACAAAATTGGTTTATACTTATCCTTAAGATGTTCACGTGGTTCCTGTTTGCTGCAGTTAACCTCACCTATCGAATAAGGATCGAAGGGATCACCACAACGGCGATCGTATTCACTATTGCAATCGTAACACATAAGAGCCGTTGTAACTGAAAATGTAAGCAAAAAAAAAACAAGAAAAATTAATCTCAAATGGAAATGTTCAAAGTTATGTACAGTTTATCAAAACAGCTGATTACACAATTTTTTTTTTACTATTATCTACATAAAGAAAGTACGTATTTAAATTTCTCCGGCAACACCATCAGTTCAGGGAAAATCCAAAAAAAATAACGCTCTTATAACATTTTTTTCTAACATTTATCGTTGTTAGTGGCGGAAGCATTTAACCGAATTCTATAGCACATCCAGTAAACAGGGTTTTTATTTCGATTTTTTTTTTGTTTCTTTTGAGACTTTAACCGCTATTCCATGGGGAAAATTTGAGTTTGCATTGGCGAACCTGATAACAATACATGTGCCGAAAGACTTACATGCCTTTCGCACTAAGCCGCAAAATAATTGTTTTATGTTGTCTGCCGTTATTTCAAACATAAGCCATTTAGTGCAAACCTGCAACGAAAGTTATGTTCTATTCTTGTACTAAGAACATTTCAATGGATTTTACATAACTTCAACCTTGAAGGTGGGATTCATGTTTAAGCAACAGGTGTACATACTTTATTTGAACACGTGCAATTTTCGCTAGCTTAGAAAGTGGACAACATGTTGCCGTCCACTAAGATTAATATACGAATCAATTTATTGAAAATTGTAATTTTTAACAAAAATAGAACAAGAGTAGAACCTCTTGCCCCTACATGAAAAAGTAAATAATTTTTTTTTAAATAAAAAAATGCTGTTAGTGTATTTCTGTATTACGTAGAAACCCAGATTTGATTTGTCAAATTACATATGTACGTATTATACATTTCCCAATGACCAGATATCGTCTGTCAATTTCCATGAGATTTGTAATATATTCTCAAAGCTGATATATGATAATAACAGGTAATTCGACCTAACTCGTAAAGGGGAACTGAAGAGGGAACTCGACTGTTTAATTTTAGATTTCAAACATTGTCTGTAGAGAAGTTTTTCACAGAATGGACACTGATTGATTACTTATTGGATACAGTCACAAATTTACTGTTTGACAGAAATGCGAACATCTCTGTCTTAGCTAAATGCAAATCTGATAGAATAGCAAAAGAACTCTCAGCACAGCTATTGTTTATTGGTAGAATAATGTTAATGTGTCAAAATATCCGTTATTCGTCCAAAAGTCCAATCGTCCAATCAGTAGTTGTTCTCTACATGACAATTCTTTGAATATAGTTTTGTCGATTTATAAATAAAATGCTATTAAGGTCTATGTACGTCCCAAGTCGTTTGCTGAACATTTCCAAGAAGATATTTAAACAGTATTTGTTTTAAAAAGTTGGTATTTGTTTAACAAAAAACATTATTTTTTCGTTCTTAGAATTTCCCAAAGTGAATAATTTAAGTGCATCACAGTTCACTGATTCAAAAGCGACACGAAAATAGGGAAATTTCCATACAAAGAAATATGTTTCGAAAATAAATGCATCAAGAAAGTTTTCCGTCTAATTTATTGTTTTAATGTAGACATGAAGTGGTTAACTGTTTCGAATCATGTTTCCTGCTCTTTAATGGGTTACTGAGGGAAGTATACATACATGGATCTCTAGTGTCTGTTGATGGAGCTGAAAACGAATTCATATTTTTATTTGGTTAAATCGCTCCACCCCAATGTATATCTTGCGTGTCTTCAATAAATGAACATTTTGAATATTTTAAGGTGTTCCGAACATAATGAATAGCTGGGTTTAATTCCCCCACACTGTAGGGGGAAGGACACAAATTAAGGATGTTTTCTTACACCTGTGCGATAGACGGAATCCCTGGATACCCACCAACCTGACGTCATAAATTAATAAATATGTATGACCATTTTTTTTTTTGTGTTTAAAAAAAGACCAGTAGTGTATTCAATTGACACATGTTGGTAATACATATGACTGTTCATACATATGTACATATCGTTAGCAGAAATGCAAAAGAACGTAACTAACAAAAATTCGAAAACGGGTTTTTTGATTGCATTTGGCGTGTTTTAACAAAAGCCATGGCCTCACAAACTTTTAGGTTGCTACGATCAAAAATAAAGATTTTATTAAGAAAAATCAAAAAAACGTAACTACAACTGCATATATTTCATAAATCAAAGAAACGTAACTACACACTTATGTATGCGAAATACAAAATTGATTTTGAACGATCAGTGTGATTTGTGTTTAAAATATAAAGCGAAGAATATATCACAAGATCAGTTTTATGAACACCGAAAAGAGATTGAGCTTATGAAAACTGAAAAGGAAAATGATATTGGAAATTCGAAGTCTGGATTATGTTTGCTGTTTTGCATAGATATGCAAGCAGTTAAACTTGTACCACAGCTAAAAGCTAGTGCTTCGTACTACAAAATGACGCTGCAAGTACATAATTTGACAGTTTATAACGTCATTTCCCACGAATCTGACAATTATATTTGGGATGAAACTGAAGGAAACCTTGTGGCATCCACTTTTGCAACTTGCATTATAAACCATTTGAAAAACGCAGTTATTCAGTCTCCGAATATTCATATCATTATCTACTCCGATGGTTGCTTCTATCAGAATAGAAATGTTGTATTGTCAAATGCTCTGTTGTCTCTATGCGAGGAAATTTTACAATCGAACACAAATATATTGTAGTTGGACACACACAAATGGAATGTGACTCTACCCACTCTCTCATAGAAAGGAAAATAAAAGATAAGCAAATTAATTTACCATCGCAACTTGTGGACCTAATACACAATGCAAGAAGGAATCCTACACCGTTTCAAGTTCATCATTTAAATCATCGATACTTTCTTGACTATGAATCTGTTCCTAAGCGATATTCAACAATTCGACCAGGTAAGTTATGCTATAATATTGCTAAAGAATTATATATTCTGATTACTTTTTTGTATACAGGCAAAAAATGTGGAGATCCCACTGTAAATATGATCCGTGCTTTGCGATACGATCCCAGTGGAATTATTTATTTTAAAACAAATATTACAGAAGAATATGCACAGCTTCCACAAAGAATTGGAAAAAAAAACTAGCAGACGTTCTACCTCGCCCATTACATCTGGAGAGAATAAAAATTTCAAAAAATAAATGGCAGCATCTACAGGACCTTAAGCCTTTTCTTCCAGAAGATTGTCATCTTTTTTATGATACCATTCCACATGAAATTTATTAATTTTATGTAATATTACTGTTTTCTAAATCAATACTTTTATATATGTTATGTTTAATACTTTGTTTAAAACGAAATCAAATAGTATACGAAATTATTTTTGTTTTTCTTTTTTTTTTTTTTTGTCCGTATATGAAAATGAAAAATGTTAAACCATTGAAATTATATTAAATAACTCTAAATAAATTGAGTTTAAACAAATTTTTATTTCCTTATCATAAAATGTATTGTAGTTACGTTTTTTTGTTTAAGAAAATTTTAAATCAAAAGAACGTAACTAACATAATTCGTTAAATACCTATGAAAATATTACTTTTATTTAAGAAATAGATAAGTCTGAGTGTTTTAATCAGTATTTATAAAAATGGTTACGTAAACATAATTTTTGCAGATTTTATAAGGTTTTTACCTTCTCCTGTAAAAAGACGAAAAGTGTAGTTACGTTCTTTTGCATTTCTGCTAACGATATACTTACTACAGTATATATGTGTGTAACCGGCACATAGATAGAACATGTACATGCACAGGCTATCATTCGTTAACAGTTTCTCCCCCCTTAAACCCAAATCAATTGAATTCCTTTAATGATTTTTTCAGAGAGTGTCTTATTGTCTATACCCTCAAGAGGGAAATTAACCACCCTTTCGTAGTAGGGCTAGATAATCAACATACTAATTCGTAGCATGGATATCACTCATCATAAACTAGTATACCGAAGTATATATATATATATGTGTTTGTGTGTGTGTAAGTACTCACCTTGCAGGCATGCCAAGACGGCAACCAAAACTAATGTTCTTTCCATAAATGGTGACATTGTTAACTAATTGCTTTGTGGTTGTTGTGTTTTTGTTGTTTTTGTTGCTGTAGTACTAGTTTTGCCGGATTAACCCAACAGGAGCCACCGGAGTATAAATCGAAGAACAACCGAACGTACCAATGAACGCCAACCAACGAACGGGCAAACGAATAAACGACGAAAGTAATTACAACAACGGTAAGGCGTTTGTTGTTGCTGCTCTATATATCCGTAGATGAGTTTTCAGCAACAATTAAATCAATACAACACAAAAACACGCAATAGTATCCGTTGTGCCGTTAGTTTTTCCTTTTTTTTCGGTTTTTTCCTTCGTCTTAATTCTTGTTCTTCCTTTTTGTATTTCGGTTGCCACAAAAAATGAAAGAAACCAAACCGTTAACGTTGAATGTTAAATCAACAACATACCGCAGCGCCGCTTATATAGAACTGAAATGTACAAGAAAAGTAGTGGAAGCGGAAGAGAAAAAGAGCAAGATAGAAAGAGAAAATGTTAAAATGTTATGGTGGCATAAAAATACTGAATGTTTCATAATAGTTACACGATTTTGTGGTTGGATTTTTTTTTTGTTTGTTTTCAAATGTCATTGTCATACGCTTAAGTTAGGGAAAATGTATGACAGAAAAACAGTGTATTTTTAATCTGCACAAACATTTATCAATTAAGCAGGATTAATTTCCAAATTATTGTGTAATATTTAGTTCGAAATTTTTAATAATTTGTTTAATCCGATTTGTAATACAACTACATTCAGTTTTGTCCTTTTTGGGTTGCAATTATTAATCGGACATAAAAATCCTTTTGAAAATATGAATCCGACATAAACTGAAAACTAGCACTGATAGACAAATTCAGAATTTGATTGAGCACAATCTCCGAAATCAAATCACTTAAATAATCAAATTATTATAGGTATACAAGATAATTTAAGTATGTAAACATATTTTTGTTTTAAATTTTTATGAATACGGGACATAATTTCTTCAGTTTTTTGTATTTCCCAACAAGTACAATTTAAAGAGGAGATCGTTAACTGATGTTACGAAACAAATGTAAATTGCATTACACATAAACTGGGATTTCATAAATGATATTAATTTTTCTAAAGACAATAATTCATTCCTGTTACAGAAACTCAAATGAATTTTCCTTGGTGGTATAAAAAGTTTCATAAAAATATCAAAGGTAGAACACATCAATCGTTGTGTAGGAACTTTGTGTTTATTAGATCTACTAGAAACCCTCAGATGTTTATCCATGTATATGAGATCATTTGTATTATGGTGAAACTAAATAAATAAAAATAAATAAAATAAACCAAAACAGGGCGTTGACGTCACATTAAACCTTACTACTGAAATAAAAATTATAGTTGTGATTATCATGGGAAACAAAATTGTGATATTTATTAATCGGAACAAATGCTCTGAATATTTTAGAGACTGAATAGATTTTAAAGTCATCTTTTCCCTGCTTACAGTTTGATCAAATCAGAATTTGTTGCCCTGTATAATCGGGTAATTTCTGAGATAGCTAAGACAGAGATACCGGATACCGGATTTGGATTTCCGCCGATTGAAATTAAGGAGTTGAAAATCGGAGTATAAATCGAAAATATATTTTAACAAACGCCTTACGACTCAATAATTGCAACTATTTTTTAGGCAGGCATTTGTTAAATGATCTGAACTTCTTTCGGAAACTTCAGCATCAAAAGATTTTTGAAGATAATCTAAATGAACTAATAAAACCACATAACATCACCAAAAAACAAATTTGAGAAAATTAAAAAAAGTGATTTACAATAAATATGTAAATCACTTTTGCTTCTTCACTGAAAAAAAAATGTGATTATTCCTTAATATGACCAGATTGTAGTTGTAACAGTATATATTTACTTTGTGATTTCAAAGAGTACTACGTAATACACGTTACGTATACGTACGCCTTCAATAACAAAAACAATACACACTTTCCATAAAGAAAAATATTTTTAGCAATTGGCTTTTTCACTTATTTTCATACCAAATAAATAACTTCAAGATATCTTCTATATTTTCAGATTATTTTAGATTTTAGTTGCAAAAACCTTTTTTTTTTATTTGTTATTCTATTATAGAAGACATTCACGTGGCGCTCTCTTTCACTACTTTTTACACAGGGAGTTTTTTTTCTGTTTAAAACTAGTATACTATCAAATTGTATTGGGTGGCATGACAACCTAACCTCAACTTCTCTAGAGTTTACTGATATTTAACCTCCTACCAGTTTTCTGTTAACCGAATTTTGTGTAACTTTTTCCCTTGGACAATAATAAAGTTTTCACTCTTAACAAAACGAACATAATCATTATCGATTACAAAAAAAAAAAAAAAAACTTTAAAATGTGATCAGAGAATACCGTTTTCTGTAATGTTATAACTTTTGAAAAATCTAAGCTTGACCTTTATGACCTTAAAAACGTGATCATTGATTTTTAGCCACTACCTCTTTTAATTATTATTTGTTCATAGTTAAAAACTATGGTTTTAACCACAGTGCGTGTCCTTATTCCTTTTCATGTTATGCATGATACGATTTGTATCAGAATGCATATACATTCTGTCTGTCTTTCGGTTTGTCTGTCCACGACCTATTGAGTGGTTGGTTAGTTGCTTTGGTTGGTAGTTATTCTTTTATAGTAGTTTTGTTTTTTTTTTTCTTCTGTTCGATTTGGATTTTTGTGTTGCATACTTTTCAACTCTCGATACAATGATGACGCTATAAACGACCTAATTACATGCAACAACAACAACAGCAGCGCCAGCAATAGCAACGACGACGACAATAACAGCGCACGAATAAAAGAAATGAGGGGAAAAAACGAAAAGGAAATGGTCTTAAGAACCATGTGAAAAACTGAAAAGTACATACACACCGATATGCACTGACTCGTGCACATTCACATACACACACACACACACGCTCATTCACAATGGCGCTGGTTGAGTGGGTTTCTTTCGGTTGTGTCTTGTCAGCAGAATTTGTTTTGTGTTCATAGGAAAAGAACAATTTAATTGGATTGGAATGTTAGCTTTTTAACTACACTTTGCTGTGCAGCACAACACACATACATACACACACTCTCAGGCCAACACACTTATGCACATGTTCAAACACTCTCAAAGCGTTCGCTTGTGAACTGCCGTGCATGCATACGTGAGGGTGGGTGTGTGTGAATATGTAACTGTTACCCCGTTTCCTTTGCCCGTTTTTTCTTCTATCTAGGTTGCCGTTGTCGTTGTCGTGTGTACGAGTTGGGGCGAGAAATATAAAGTAATCGCAAAAAAGGTAAGAACAAAATTGATTTTTTCATACTTCTTCTTCATACTACAGTCAGTCAGTCAGCCAGCCAGCCAGCCAAACGAGCCAGCATTCATTCAAAGTGAACATCAATGACATAATTTTTTGAGTTTATGTTATGTCCTTTTTTCCGTTTTGTAACTACAGGAAGCTATGCAGAAATTGATTTTTTTACTTCCGGTCAAAAGTCTGCTGTTGTTGTTGTTTTTTTCAATTTCCAACTTTTTCATATTAATTTCCTGTTTTTAACAATAAATTTTCGTTCGTGATATTTGAAAGCTTAGTCCACTGCTCTTGTTCCACAATAGTTGGAACTTTCATTGCATACATTGTGCTCGCTCACACTCTCTGGTGCTCTAGGTTACTCGCCATCCCTTTCTCTCGGACTCTGACATTCATTTGTTCGTTCGGGTTCTGGCTCTTCGATGCGCTCCCTTTTTAACATGGCTTCATTTTATGCATCTGTTGTTGTTGTTGGTGCTGCTGTAACTTTAGAGTAGAGAGAGAAGATGTATCACCACCTTCCGAGAGTTGCTGTTGTTGTTTTTTGGTTTATTGAAAATTCAATAACTGACCTAGTTAAGTCAATTTAAAGAAACATGACTCTTGTGTTCCACATTTCCTTTTTTCAATTGTCATTCCTTTCGCAATTTCGAAAAAAACTTTAATTATTTTCCACTCATTTTTTCGATAATTTTTTTTTTAAATATTTTATTGTTCTGCATTTTTACCAAAAAAAAAAACCAAATCAACCAACCAACCCGCAAGGAAGCACTTTAGATTCCCGTTTCGAAACGAGAACACACACTCTCACTGTGATTTAATGTTTTCTTTCTATAGAAAAACTTATGTAATCATTAGTCAGTAGTCATGCAATTTTATTGTCTTTTTTCACATGTTATATGTCTTTTGGCAAAGGTTTAAATTTTTTTATTGTTGTTAATAATCGATTAATGCAATTTGTTTATGATTTTAAAAGAAAAACTGTATTTTTCTTTTTCAAAAATTTAAGTTACATTCCGTTGTATAAAATGTTCTTGAAAATTTGTTAAATTTTCTCAAAATGTTGTTCTTGATTGCGTTTGCTTTTATAATAAATGAAAATTTGTTTAGTTTTCATTTAGTTTTATTAATAATTTTAATTTTCAATTGATATTTACGTAAGAGCTGTCTATATTATTTTCTAGTACCCGGACAACGGTAAAGTAAAAAAGTTTTAGTTCTTCTTTTCTTTTTTTTTCAAGAGATACGATGACAACAGCCTAACGTTAAAACGCCGTTATATCTTCTTGTGTGTTTTTCGCAATGAATAACAAAACTCAGAAAAATCCAGCAAGGACGTCTATAGCTGACTGTTAACACAAAACAATGAAAGTCTTGTTCACACAAGTCTCTACCGAACATTGAGTTGTTCTCTTCTCACACATATAATCAATAAAGAAAACCGTTATATTTCTGATTCACCCCCAGGGTTGCTTCGAAAAGGTATGCAAACTTTTAATCTTTGTCTATTTGCCATCAATTTGCATAATTCAATAATATGGCAGGATTTGTTTATGGAAATAAATCGATGTAATTAAGAATTTAAATTTTACGTTAAATAGCGTCTTCTTTTTTGATCACAAGTTTTTTACAAAATTACGGGTAGTACTGTTTTATGCAACGCTGCAAAAAGCTTTTTTATATATTTATTACTAGAAAAATAATTGGCCACCAACGGGTGTAGCAACCAATTGAGGCATTTCAAATAGATAACATTTTCGAATTACACCCAAAGAATGACATAGTTTGTTTCAATATTTTTTAAATATTTTCTTCTTGACATTCAGCTTTGAATACATACTAAAAGTACACTGACAACATTTAGCTGATAATAAGTTGATTTGACTTATTTTTAAAATCAACTAACTATGAATTCTTATACTAAATTCTTAAATTCCTACAAAGGAATTTTTTGGGTGTATTTTAATAAAATATTAATCCATCAAACAAAGTTTTAAGCGATCGTCATAGTCTCTATAGAATCACCCTATTAAATGTTCCAATTGGTCTTGTTTGGAATAGGAGTGCTATTAAATTTGGTAATTTAAATCGATTTATTTACATAAAGAACTATTGGAATCGAATATTTTCCATGCATATTGTAGTAGATTTCGTGAAAAAAATTATTTCAACAAACACGTACGCTTCTATTTTGGGCAGTGTTACTAAACACCGAGCGGGAATGCCAAAGCCAATGAATCTGTAAACAACAGCCTGGCAACACTACTGAGGTTTCTTTATTGCAATGGAGAAATCGCCGATTTCCCGAAACATGTAATGGAAGAATCACCGTTCATTTCGAGACGTCATGTTTCGTTGTTGGGACACCAATCCAAGTGTCTTGCAATGTATGCGAACACATGTTGAGGGGGAAATTGAAATTATATCATATCACATGTATTTTTTTTATTATTTACGTTGTGTGGAGGATATTAGCAATCCCAGCAACAGATTACTACATTTTATTCTAAAATAAAATACCAAATGTTTTTCATTCGGTCGCCCACATTTGTCCATTATAGGTGTCCACTTGTGGGTGGTTACTTTAAACATTATCTATATATATAATTTATTTGTAGTTATAACTTCAAGAAACAAAAATTATTCATATGATAACAACAGAAGTTAAAGTTGTGTTGTTGGGGTCCAGCCGCAATAGAAACCAACGTTTGATGCGATGAGGATGCGTAAAACCGATGCCAGTCGTTAAAGACGGTAGGACTGTCGTAGTATATGAGAGATTTGAACTTCTATTTTTTTAAATGTCTAACTGCGGTCAACGTGAGTTAACTTCGGATTTAAAAGAGTAAAAGATGGCATTATTGGCTGTATTTTGGCACATTTAATCCAGTTTTGGGGCACAAATTGAAGTTGAAGTCAAAATGCCAACACTGCTATGAACACGCACGCTTTTATTTTGGGCAGTGCTGTTAAACACCTAGAGTTGGTTAGCTCTGGCAACGCCACAGCCAATGAATCTGTAATCAACAGCCTGGCAACACCGAGAGAGGTTTCTTCATTGCACTTTTTGCCGAACATTCTTAGTGAGTTGAGGTGATTTGTGTAGGTTGGTCATCATAAGATCAATACGAAAAAGAAACAGTAAAAAACACGAAGTGACGTCTATTTCGAGAAATTAAAAACTTTTAACAGGGTAAGTGGATGCAACAATTTGCGCGTCATTTATTTTGTATTCTAATCGCCACCAAGAGAGTTTGGTTATGAAGTATGTTGGTTGGCATTTCAACCATGACTTGGTGTCTTTGTTTAGTTATTGCGTGTTGTTTCTAGTAGTTTGTTTTTCTTTGTTCGAATGATAACAATGATGATAAGGTTTAATTGTTGACGAACAACAAATCGATCTGGCAATATGCGATGGACAAATAAAATGAATAAGAGGCTATCTAAACGGATGAACGGTGGTAGAATGGGACAAAAAGGAAATGTTAGAATATTGTCCCGTTAAAGAGATTTCTCGAGAAGAGTTGCCAATGTGTAAGGATTTTCAAGAAAAACAACCTGTAAGGAGAAGGTACAGTAGGACAAATGCGCCATTTGTTTTAGTAACTAATGTTGCTCATTTATTCTTGTCATGTCGCTTGCTTTGTTTTTCGTTTGTCTAACTCCTCTTTGTTGGTCAATATCAAATGTTTTGATATTGAAAAAAATAAAATATAGAGGGGAAGCAACAAAATGAAACAAAAATTGCGAAATGCGAGATAAGATATTGACGGAGGTAGAGGAAATATATTAGTTCTCTTTAATTTGCAATGTTTTTGCCCTTGCTTTGTTTGCTGTTCATTGTTTATTTGTAAACCGGATTTTTTTTGTTATGGAAGCTTTCACTATATCAATGGAAATTTTGGGTTTATTTTTTTTTTGCTGTTTATGTGTTAATGGTTGTACTGATTGTACATTTATTATTCCCGCTTTTTAGAAATGTAAACCACTAATATGTTTATATCGTACCTAGTATCCAAGCTGAGCTTCAACGTCAGATTAACTGAATAATAGGTATCGTTGACTAACTTCTTGGAGATATACAATTCCAACACACAAATATAGTCTCTCTTGACTGTTCTCTTTGAGTCAATCATTTCGAGACGAAACTTATTTTCAATAAATGCAATTCTTGGGCCACACAGTCCAATCTGTAAAAGGTTTAAGTTCCGACCTGAGGATCTACAAAATGCTTATTTTTGTCTCTCCTTCAAATAAAACGCTTTTGACGAGGTAATTTCATTTATTACGTACTTAAAAAAAACCAATATGACTAATAAACTTATACTTATACATTATTTCCAAATTTTATAACGGAAAAAATTACAAACTACAATAGAATTACTTCAAAAGTTAAATAATACTGCCCAAAAACCCCGCAATAATCCTTTGAAAATTAAAAATTAGTCTCATATAGATATTGTTATTGACACTGAAAGTGATGAGCAAGTTCCAGCCCACACATATCCCTGAACACTTGAGCAGGAAAAGAAAAGTTCCGCAAATGTAGAGGACACAAAACGTGGAAGTGGACTTACAAATCATTATTCTATAGGGACATTAGAAATCATTATTCCATAGAAACATTTCCAAATACGAAGATCATCATAGTTTTGGAAAAGGCCAAGAAATCGAACTGCAAAAGCTCTCAATTCTACTTAAATATTATTGACATGTACCAGATATAATCTCCGGGCCACCCTGTGATATGAATCAAGACAATCCAATTGGAACATATCCGTCAAACGGAGCATGTTAATATGTCTGCCAAAATCAAGTCTGCAATCAATTACTCCACCAAAATACCTTTTCACCTCCTGTTACCATTTTTCCTATTCTCCTTTGTAGATGTCAGTTTGCATGGAATATGATTTACAATTTAGTTTAGATAATGTAGAATTATATTTAAACATCCAAAAAAAAATAATCCGATATTTCCAAAACATCATTCGTTTATGTGGTTTAAATTAAAACATCCATACTCCGGGGTGGGTACATGTATTCTTATCATTCAATTGTTGTACAAAATTTAGAAAAATAACCTAACGCCCCTTATATAATTTGTTTATCATCTGGAATTTAAGATTATGCCATACACAGTCGTTAGGGAAGCAAATTTTATTCTTTTGGGAATTTATTTTAATATGAATTTTGACAATTCAAAAACAGAACCGAAAATCAATTAAAACACCAAAATTATGTCAGATGGCAAAGTCTCACTTCGCTGTATATGTACACAGACTTTATCCACGACGTAACTGCTATAAATTTATATTCAGCCTTTGTTATAATTTTCTCCTCCCGTCTTGTGCTCTGGCGCTGTCGTGTGACTGGTACTAGGGCATTAATCACAGTACTGTTAATTGTTTTAGGCTTATGTGAACATATGTATACAATATCATAACATTTCTAATTCACCTTTAAGTATGGATTGTTTCTTATCATCTCTCTCTCTCTCTATTCTCTTCCATTTTTAGCACTTAGTTTTATCAACTAATTAATAATGCGTACAGTATTAGCATTACTGGCTTTGGTGGCCTTCGCCCAAGCCGTTTCATTTACCGAAGTCATCAAAGAGGAATGGCATGAATTTAAGGTAAGTGGTCTTCAATCATAATGTTTAAAAGTAAACAAAAATACTACACATATTTTAACGATATACAGAAGGCATTGTCTTGCAGTTAGAGTAGCAACCTCCCTCTTTGGCTTTCTTATCCAGATGTGAGCCGGTGTTTTTGGTGCGATAGTCGTGTATAATCGTTACGTGCCATAGCCCTTCATTAACTTCATGTTCTACTATCTATTTTGGTAACACTTATTGTATGGAATGCGATATAAGGTCTAGTGGAACCAAACCTTATCAATCAGACAATACCATGAACTTCTGTTGCATTGGTTTATTCTGAATGTTATGTAGAAGTTCTTTAAATACTACATACATCCAACATTAATCTGTAAAAATACGAATAAGAACAACAATTTATTTTAAAACAAAATTTTTGAAAAATTGCAAAATTAACGCAACGTTGCGGCCATCATTGTACGGTCCATGGTGTATTATCAGCCGGTCTTCTGACGTACCCGTTGAGTCAAGAATGAGTCTGGTCCCTGACGACTTTATAGTCGTTTCACAGACAACGAATTTTTATAAATCTCAATGATTAGCTAGCTTTGTTCTGCCAAAAAAACTTGCAAAAACATTGAAAATTCAAACAGCAAAACAATCATTCTTTTTTTCTTAATTTTTGTTATAGATTTCTTTTCAAAACAGTTTAGGTTAGCCACAGCTGACAATCATGAAACTAAACTACATTTTTAGGGGCCTCATTAATTTTCTTCGTAACCCACTTGAATGCTTATGCATAGAATTACACACGTATGTTTTTTTCGCGATTCCTTGCATTGTGCATGACTTAGATTTCTCCCCCCAAATATTATTTCCTATTTTTTCTGCAATGGAGTGTTTTTGTTTTGATTTGACATTCGAGTACATAGTGTCTTTGTTTAATTGTGTTGTGATCATATAACAACAAATATAAATAAAAACATTAGTCACTCGTTTTAATCGTTATTTTGGATAACGTTAAACGAATGGTTCTGAAGCCTGAACACACAAATACAATTTTTAGCAAACACAGTAATTCCGAAAAGCTAAAAGCAAACAGTGAATGGGTTGGTAGGGGAGAGCCTCAAAGTTATTAAACTTCATAAAGGCAATAACAACAACAACTAAACTCGTTTATAGCTAAACATTCTGGATTGATTCATCGTCAGACACTTGTACTCCACACGATCAGCCCGTGCATTGTGTATGTTGGATCCATCAACAAGCAAAGTTCAATATGATTCGCATTGTTTGTCATGCAATGCTTTTTTTGCTACAAAAACAAATCACTGACACTATCAATTTCACTGATATTATTCACTTTGCTGTGTTGCATTTGTGCATGCACGGTCCATTGACGACCTGGACTTTTGTTTGATTTTACATTAATATATATGTCCTTTCTCAACCGATCAGATTATCAAAGCTTTGCTACTTCTGCAGACATTATCGTCTTCCATACCAAATTAGTGCACATCCATCACATGACAATGTTTTTATAAAAAAAAAAACTGGCCGCCGTCTGGCCTTACCATCGCCCATTCTCGTTCCTTTCTTGAAAAGCGATATCAGAATAACTTCCATTGGTTTATATGGAATTTGAGTTTGTTTTCTTCTTATTATCACAATATTTAGTTGCGCTTTGAAATGGACTTTCATGCAGCAGCAGGAATTCGTTGTTTCCATTTTGATAAACGCTAATATCTGTACAAAGTTTAATTCTTGCAATGACATTTTTACACTACAATCTTTTTCCTTTATTTTTTTTTATTTTTCAAAAAAAAAAAAAAAAAAAAAAAAAATTAAAACGGAATTCAAGCTGCTGCTTCTGGTCACATTTCTTAAGGTTGAGTGACTTTTCCATTAAAATGATATGATGAAATTATTCATATGGTTTTTTTTTTGTTGGGTTTTTTTTCCTGTTTGTTATCAATGCAATTGCGTTGTAAATAATTTCACATTTTGTGTATTTTGCATAAGAATTGGGTCATTATACTTTCTGTTTGACTTGATTATTTATTTCCCGTTCAATATACAATTTAGCATTTCTTATCTGTCTATTTTTCGTTAGCTTTTTGTTTGCCTTTCAGTTTAAATGATTGTTAGGAGAGACATCAGATAATACGCCGGCAAGTGTGTGTCTCTCATATGCTGGTTGGCAAATTTGTCTATTTAGGTTAGAGTGGCTGTCTTTATAATCAGACTCACTGAGACTCTGTAGTCCATTGTTGTGATACCATGGAAACTGGCAAAAACGTGAGCGCCCTAAAAGGCCCACAGAGGACCCAGGCCAATACCAGCCCGACCGCCTATGTTGATCCTCGGTTGTTCGCAAGGACAGAGCCAGCTCATAGACAGAGTTTTATGTCACCAGCTGCAACCGTCAGTCCCATTGTTTACCTTCCAATCATGACTGGCACAACAAATGAGACATCGGGTGTGGATAGCGACAGCATTGTGTGCGAACGTTTCTGATCCAAAATTATATCATTGCCATTTAGATGCAGTCAATCTTGTGTCAGAGAGCCTCATTTCATTTAAATTCTTCGATATATACTCTATTTTATGTTCCTTTAGACAGTGCATATATATAGAAAGTGGAACTGGTACTTCGAACCACTCCCCTTTGTGGAGAGTTTGGACTCCTGCTCATGAGTTTCTATTTTCTGGCCTGGGCAGTGTTGTCGGTAGTTCTAACATCTTTACAATAAAGTCTGATTGTCTAGTTATTACTAAGAACATTCGCTGAAGACAAAAATGAAATTTTTTCTAGCTTCTTCGGCTACTATGATTACTTAAAGGATGTACCAAAAGTTGCCCAGTGAATTCTGGGTTCGATTTCCAATCGCAGTGTAAGAACATGCAAACAATTTGAAACGCCCGTCATCCGCATTATAAATAAATGCTAATTTTGCGAGTAAGAGAATAATGTCTAATCGTATATCAGCAGCATTCTTTTGTGAAGAAGAGTTTGGCTGACATCCAAAATGTTAGTTGCTTTGTATTTGAACAATGTTTAGTGTTTCATAATGTCGCTGTACAAAACTTTAACAATGCATACCATTTCAAAACGCCGCCAATGAGTATTTCTAACGCAGTTAGTTGTTGCATTGTAAGGGGACTTTGCATATGTACGTTATTTAAATACCGTATCAGACTTGCATACAAACTTTGTATTGATACATTTTGGAAGTCAGCCTTTTACTTTTTTCCTCGTGAGATTCGTTAATTACAAAAAGTCTACAGTGCGTTCGAAATAAATCACAAGTACCTGTATTTAAAATACAAAAAAATAGCATATTTTTAGGCAGTTGAGAAAACTCTGAACTCCGCAAGAGCCCTAATTTGATACTTGGCAACTGACAATTTGTAGTTAAATAAGTCTTGTTTTATTTTATGTACGATCAAATTGATTGACCAGTGTGTATTAAAATTACTCCTATGACTAAAATTTCCGCCGAAATGTATTTCACACTCCACATTTCGATTGCATATTTGGGTAATTCTCAACTTTTTATTTTGACCAAATATTTTATTTTGTTTGTGCCGGCTGCAAATGTTTTCCAGTATTTCGTTATACATTACGTCTCACAGGTCTGAGAAGGTCCTCAATGGGTACACTGCGTTAATAGACGAATTGTGTTAGTTATCTTAAATGTATTGGTTTGTCGTAGCCGATTTTGATTTAATTTTTCTTTTATTACACGCAAATAATTATGGAAAACCTAAGTTTCATTGACTGTAGTTGTGGGTACTCAGAGCAAGAGACACCCTTGTTCAGGATTATCGGAGCGAGAGTGAATTGCTGATGATATGTTTTGTTTTCAATTCTATATAAAAACATTTAAGCGCTTTGTCATTCTAAGTTCAAAAGGGAGGACGACGAAGTCTATTTGCAGAAGTAGCAGTATGTGTACGAAGTCTAGAATAATATATACATACTCTCTCTGCAAGCCACTTAGGTCGTCTGACCACCATTGTCTTTGTTCATACTTAAGAACAAGCTCTAAATGCCACTCAGTCTTTGCGTCTCGTTCGCAGAAAAATGTCTATAGCTGCATTCGCATCGCACTTATGTATGCCGTCTGCCCGCCAGTTTGTCTATGCAAATGAAAAAATCAGAGTTGGTAACATCTTTACTAAACACATTTCCATGGCAAATGAAATGTGAGCCTACTTTTAGGCTGCTTATGAACAATCTTTGCACTCAATTCGAGAGCATTACAATTTGTAGCAGAAATTCTCCCATTACTCCCAATATTGCTGAGACTTGCTATAAACATGTAGGTAGGAACGAGAAACAATAATTTTTGCATATATCTGCTAATTTTAGTGCAAGATGACAATTAAATTAACAAAAACACAAAACCAATATTTAATACGACATTTAAAAACAAACCACGCTCACTTTTGTTTAGTTTCACGAGAGAGAGTGATAATTACTTGCCCAAACAGGATAGAGCAGTTATTAAAGAATCTTCTTTAGAAAGGCAGGTATGGTCAATGACTTCCTTCAGAGATCTGTTGGCAAACGTTTCATTTATCCTTACCGTCAGCAAGCCAGCCAGTAGTGGTGGTAGCATACATTGGTAAAATGTTAGTTTGTCTCAATACTACTCGATTGGGTTTGCTTTCTTTTGAACATGCATACAATACGCGAGTGTACACAAACCTACCTACGTACAAATGTATATGTCAAAGAAGAAATACCCTCCGGTTGTTTTTGTTGTTGGTGTGTTTCTTTATTGCTGACTGCTGCTGTTGGTGCTTTTTCCGACTGTGCCTGATGTTAGTATTTATGATAATACTACCCTCAGTAGTATTAGAGACACACACTAGTTTGGTTGGTCGGTCCGCGCTGTTGTTTTCGGTGTGATTTTCGTGATTCTTTTTTGGAAGCACACAGCACAACACAACATCTGAACAAAAGAGAAATTAAATAATTCAAAACGACGAAATATATTTACCATAACTAAAAAAAAAATCTTTTTGTGAAGAGGAGGAGTGTGCGGATAAGGAAATTAAAACTAAAGAAAGACCAAGTTGTCATTTGATTAGAAATAACAAGTTGTTGGCGCCGATTTATCCAATATCACACACAAAATGCCCAAGGAAGTGAAACCGATAGATATGGTGACGGATGTTTATGTGCCGGTCGCTGTAATCGCTGTGCTATTCATAATAAACGGCATCATATTGTTTATGATATTCCAAAAACGAAAACTGGTTGTCTATGAGGACATAGCCGATGATTTGCCCACCACCAGCCCGCAACAGCAAACGCCCACAGATGATGGAAATACCATAGAACTGGGATCACTCTGAGACAAAATACTCTGCTGTCCCTGTTGTCATCATTGTGAGGCAGGAGCAGGTTGGGCGGCGGCGATGGACAATATTTGCTGCAAAATGTTCTTGAAATTTAGCCAGAGTTTAACAAAGCATTTTCATTTGAATTGACTTCATGTATACTAGGAAATCTTTTCCCGTAAGAAGGAAGGCTTTCCCTTTTATATTCTTTTTAATATTTAGTTAATAAGTAAATGTTTCCCACTTTTTTATATTTTTTTTTAATGTTATATTTTTAATAACACATTTTTTTGATTTCATAATTAGCTTCTTTTTTTTTGGAATAATGAATTTGAATAGAAGAAAAAGAATTTTAATAAAATGTAAAGTATATTGTTAGTAAGAAGAAAAACAACCAAGAAATCTTGGCGTGAATTCAATCTAAAAAGGAAAATCAATACTGTAGTGTTGGTGTGTATGTTGTGCTTATGGGGTTATGGAAAACCTGATTTGGTTTGGTGCTGTGTTATGTTAAAATCAGCAAAAAGGCCAGCTTGGCCAGTCAGACCACCTTGGCCAGTCAGACCACCTTATTTGTTATTAATGATTGCATGTAATTAAGCACTTCCTGTGAAAATTCGAAAAACCAAATTACTATGCATGGGGTGCAGTTGCTGTCGCCTGTCTGTTGTTGGAACATACTCGTCTGTCAACTGCATATGCATAATATCAGTTTCTTATCACATGTTTGTGCCTGTATGTTTGTGTGTGAAGTTTTTACAAACGAACCCCGAACGCTATTCCTTTTATTACATGTTTCACAGTTTCATTTTGATTTGGCTGGGTGTGACGTATTCTTCGTCTGCGTTCTTTGGTTATGCTAAACGCATGCTTTTCTGCGCTTTGTTTTATACTTTTTGTGTGTGTTCATTTACGGGTTTGACATTATGTTGTGAACAGAACACATTTCAATGATTTATTTAGTTTTTCTGTTGTTTTCTTTTTATACGTCATCTGGATATTTGTGTATTATTGGCGGCGATTGTCAACGATTCTTCTTTCTTAAACTACACTGAGGTGTTGGTTGGGGTGTGTATGTGGACTGGTCGAGTAAAACTACCACCCAGTCGATATTTTTGTTTTAAATTTCTAAATTATTTGTCGGCTAAGTAATTGTTCTACACTCCTTCGGTTTTTGTACTGGATCATCATCGAAATTTAAGTTACTTGTAGTTTATTTTATTCTGTGTTGAAACAATGAAAAATCCACCCTCTTTCTGTCCGGAAACCATGGAAGTGTTATCTCAAAGTTGGGAACTTTTCTGGTTTTTGCTTTCATGGTGACAAACTCACACACAGCGCGATAAACAATTTCTTATACAAAATATTGCTCTATTGAGTGAGGGATTGTCCAAATCGAAGTTTATTTTACAACATCCAAAACAAGTAATATCCATTTGAGACGAATGGGCCAACATTCGCATTATATATTGAAGCAGATTTCATGCCTCTGCGCATCCTTTTAACACAAATTTCCAAGATCTTGGCGAAGATCCTTGAAGTCCCTGTCTTAAATACCCGGCCACATAAACCGAATTTAAACAATTGGATCTTGTATGCGAATAATGCGAGGTCCTTGTGCCAAGTGCATCAGCTTACAATGGTGAGGTCGATGAACCAGCACTTAGTCGCACACTCTCGCCCGTGCCCAACGTACAGTAAAGTGGGACCGTGAGTATTGTTCGCCATCATGCCAGTCTCATTATCATGCTTCACTCACGCGCAATGGATGCTTAGTGACAGTCAAAATTTCGAGCGAAGAAGAGCTGTCGTAACATATGACTCGAAAAGAAAACACAAGTAGAACCACCCGCTACTTACAGATTAATTACAATATTTTATATGTAGATAATTGAAGGATTCTTTAAATGTTGTGTGTGCATTAAATACTAATCCATAAATAAAATACAACACTCTAATTTGGTCCATTTAATTCAGCAATGTACATATAACACCGGATTGTTTTTTTTTTTTAAAACAATATGCATCGTTAATATGAGAAAAAGGGGATTTCCGATTTTAGGCTACTTTATGCGCTGCTCGTGTGCTGGTCAATAGTTGAAGATTCTTTAGTTTAGCAGGAAACTTATTAAAAAAAAACCCCGCCCATTTCTCCGGCCCCAAAACCGGGGTATTAGTGTATTTGAATTGTGTTAAGTGACATGACATTGTCTCGCCTACCATTCGAGAATGATTTCCTTTTATTTTTGTTATTATTTTCTTCCATTCATTTTCTTTTCCGGTGTACTGTACAGACGAACATTTGAAAACTGTTTCAACTATTCGTATACAATCGCAAAATAATTATCCAAAATAGATTTTGCCTTTCAGTTTGTATTGGGTTTTCTTTTACAAATTGCGGGGTGGGGAACAAACATTAGAACGCAATAAAACAATCAAGAGCTGGTTTTTCTACCCAACGAGAAAAATGGAGTTTCTATAAATAATAGTGGCCAATTGTGGTCGGTCGGTCGTACATTCAACTCATCGAAGCAACCCTCGCATTGTCATTCCCAAACATATGATGTGATCATACGAATTGCTGTGCATCTGTCTGCTGACACATATCTATGTATTATACGAATTTCATTTGTTTTGTCAATTTAGTTTAATTAAAGTAATACAGAGCCCGCCGCCTCAGTTGATACTTAAATTGTACACACATATCTGTATACATTGTTCCCATGGATTTCCATCATCACCCTAAATTGATGTAATTTTTGGTTTATCATGAAAATTCTCAATTGTTCTTTTTACAAAAAAAAAATTGGCTCTTTTGAAAGAATTATATCTTTGCATGCCTGTATATGTCACGTCATCTTCCTGTTTGTCGTACAGGCCATCCTTGAGGGCAATGTTCACAACAGAATTATTCCTGTATTACTGAACAAACAAACATTATAAAAATTTCCATTCGGGACAATTGCAAAAATATTACATTTCATGAACAACTCAGAAGTGGTTCATTCAAATCGGTTTACGGAATTGTAACAGCTCATAATATTTTATTTTCAAAGTATCACGCTTTTATCAAATTCGCTGCCTCGAATCAAACCTCCAGATACATTTGTGGCGTCCGTGCTATTATTAGAAATGAAGCTCCGCTTCATATTTTGCATTTTTTAGGTATTACTGATTAAACTATACCAATTTATTCCTTTTTAATTCAAATTCAATTTTCTTTCGGCGCAAAAAAGAACATTTAAGCTACGAATTGTACCATAGGAATTCAACTGCTGGCCAAATAAAAAAAAATGTCCACCTACGACAGCCGTTTGTAGGCCAGTGTTCAGTGGTGACGACGTTATTTGTTATAGATCGCAGTTATTATTCCACATGCATAGAAACATGTGCGAGCGTGTTGTATGTTTTACGACAACAATTCTACTTCAATATTTATTTTCCCAACAATTTCGTTATTTATTTAGTAGTTATTGTTTAACGAAAAAGGGTCTCTGACTCCCCTTATCGTCTTTTGTGCTACGCCTTGAAGTCATTCTACTCATACCTAACCTTTACTACCTACTCGATACTCAATCATTTTTTGGGGGGAATTTGGGAATTGTATGCGCGTTATTTAGATGGATTGACGTCGTGACATGGTTCCGTTGTTTATTGGCTAGATAATGTACAAATGATTGGAAATACGTCCTATCATGGATAGATTATTGAATTAGATTTATGTTATTATTTAGACCACCCATTTGTGCAGTTGACAAGATTAGAGGGAACAATGGCGGCAAGCATGCAGAGTTGAATCAGCCACAATTCGTTCGAACAGAAATATCTGGGCATATACAAACCTTATTCTTCTAATCGAAAATTATCTGGCACATTGTGTATTCCGATTGACACCTTTTGCATTCATAGCTAGATGGTGTTAATGAATTAACTACCTAAAGCCCCAGCATACCATTGAATTGAGCTATAAACAATTAATACATTTCAAATCTGCCTTGATTCTTTGTTTGTATTTTATACATTTTTTTTTTGGTTTGATAAGAATAATTAAATGTTTAGTGTGTGTGTAGTTTGTACGTATATGAAAATAACACACCGCTATACGTTTTCTAATATAAAATGAAAAACTTTGAACTGTGTTATCACATGAAAATGCCAGCAAATTTATTCAATTTTTCCTGTCAATATATTCTACACACTGCACTTGAGATTTGTGTTTAAAATCAAATTTATCATCTTATCTCCAAGGAATATGAAAAATCTGTTCTTTTTTTAAAAAAAAAAAAATTGTAACTGATTTGTCCTTAGCTCTAATCTCAATAAATACGTTTTAGCTATATCGTATTTAACTTATTCAACAACGCTCGAATAAAGCAACAATCAAACTACATTTCTAAAGTAAAATGTTAATATTCTGTTGAAATAGAAAGATGTTAGTTTTTCAGCAAAGGTGTGTGGCACATATCTAAAATAAAGCTTTATCAGTTGATTTTGGACGCAATAATTAATTGGAGTTTCAATAGTTAATTTCAAGAATTTGTGTTCGAATTCAATGTAAAAGCGGTTCTCATGATCATCCTCATAAGTTTCATTTAAAAAGAAAAGAAATAAATGAGCTGTGAGTTATCTTTGTGAAAGCAAACCTGGCAGTTTTTTCAGATGAGCACTGAAAAGTGCAATACTATGCAAAAACGAAAACACAAAAACTTTACACCGCTTTTAACCCCTCCTTACTATACATTAAATTTGTACGTGAATTTGTTTTTTTTAGCCCATCTCAATGATCTACTATTTATTAATATTATGAAATATTTAATATTATTTTATGTTTTGTTTTCTCCATTTTAGTTGGAACATCGCAAAAACTATGCCAGCGATACCGAGGAACGTTTCCGTTTGAAGATTTTTGGTGAGAATCGTCATAAAATTGCTAAGCACAATCAGTTGTACGCCGCCGGTAAAGTGTCCTTCAAGCTGGGCTTGAACAAGTATGCCGATATGTTGCATCATGAATTCAAGGAGACCATGAATGGATACAATCACACTCTGCGTACACTGTTGCGGTAGGTGGTGTTGAATTCGTTTCTAATTGAAATGTATATACATATAATGTTTTGGTTTATTTTCTACCTCTGCAGTGAACAAGCTGGTTTAGTTGGCATCACTTACATTCCACCGGCTCATGTCACTGTGCCCAAGACTGTGGACTGGCGTCAAAATGGTGCCGTTTCTGCCATCAAGGATCAAGGTCATTGTGGTTCCTGCTGGGCGTTCTCCTCTACTGGTGCATTGGAAGGTCAGCATTTCCGCAAGACGGGAGTCTTAGTTTCGTTGAGTGAACAAAATCTGGTCGATTGCTCCACCAAGTACGGCAATAATGGCTGTAATGGTGGCTTAATGGACAATGCCTTCCGCTACATCAAAGAGAATGGTGGCATCGACACCGAGAAATCCTATCCATATGAGGGCATTGATGATTCCTGTCACTTCGACAAGAAATCTGTGGGAGCCACTGACACCGGTTTTGTTGACATACCCGAAGGTGATGAAGAGAAAATGATGAAAGCTGTGGCCACTGTTGGACCCATCTCTGTAGCCATTGATGCCTCGCATGAATCTTTCCAATTCTACAAGGAAGGTGTTTACAACGAACCCCAATGCGATGCCAACACTTTGGATCATGGAGTTTTGGTTGTTGGCTATGGCACTGACGAAAATGGTCAAGACTACTGGTTGGTCAAGAACTCCTGGGGCACCACTTGGGGTGATGATGGCTACATTAAAATGGCCCGTAATCAAGAAAATCAATGTGGTATAGCTTCTGCCTCCAGCTATCCAACAGTTTAAATGATTTTCTTTATTATTACTCTTTTTACATTTCTTATTCTTTACAATTCTTTTATAATTTTATTTTAAATTTGTATGTATGTATTCATGTCTATTAATTTCTCGTTATTCAGCGTTTTTTTTTTTTTTTGATTTTTTGTATTTTTTAATTTCAATGCATAAGTATCTCATTTGTAAGGAAACAAAAGAAGAACAAGCTTTAAATTTCTTTAAAAGCATTTGATTACCTCCGCTATCTAGAAAAGTGAATATGTAAACGTGTTGTACTCATAAACGTAAACACTGAAGTTTAGTTAAATTTCGCCAGGGATAGACATCACAACATCATATAATACTAGTTAAATCAAATAAATTTACAATATAGACAGTAAAAACCCTAAGTAGTTTCACTGGTATGCAACATTCGTACTCAAACTTGACCGACGCTTCCAATTGACTAAATTAAACGATTTTCAGACGGGACTATATGGAAAGTCTTCGATTGATATTTCATTACATTATTAATCTCGTAATTCAAAGCGTCCTGTATATGATTGCTTTCATCGCACGCGCTTAGTGCGTCGTCCGGCCAATCGTCCATTTGACAATGAACGTATGAGACTCCCTGGATAGCCACGTATTCCGGGTAAATGTTCTAACGTCAGGGACCAGACGACGGATATCAGACGAACAGGAACCATTAAAACCCACCGCTCTCATCTGTACGTGGTCCAGAAACTGCAAAGATGTCTTTGGAGCGCCTGCCCAAATATAGGAGTTATGTTTTATTAATAGTTGACTCAAGCGTTCAAGGGGTCTTAGTTATGCATAGGACATATTATACCAAAGTTGCAATCATCAGGCGTACATTCAATCTCACAGATCTCTCTTTATCAGCTCATCTCTTCCTCGTATGTATACAATTATAATTACCATGTTGACGACAACAGCGAGCTTGCCTTTCTTAAGCCGGCGATTGCTGAGTTTCCCCTGGGGTTGGTCAATGGCAGGACATTCAATTTGATGATGCCGTTTCTATTTCCATATCGTTGATAGATTTATCTTTGCTTTATTCAGCTTAGAACAATTTCTGAACTTATATGATTCCAGTTTTGTGTTTTTCTTCTTTACTCCTACATGCAGTTTAAAAGAATATTATTAATCCAAACTCCAGCTTTTTCTTTTCGATCTTTTTTATTGGGAATTTTATTTACACATACATAGAGGCAATTTTTACGAGTTCTAAAACGTATTAATGAACGTTTACAAAAAAAAGTAGTAAACATACATAAATTCGTTAAAAACTGTAATAAATTATAATTCTAATATAATTTCATTTACAACTAAATCAACGCATAGCACATGAGAGGAGGGTCGATTTGGATAAAAAAAAATACAGTTAACAGTCTTTTTAATGTCTAAACCAATCAATAACAATGTAATCAATCAATAAATTTGGTAGGAATTCAGTTTTTTTTTTGGTAGTTTTTTTTTTTTTTTTTGCTTCGAATGATGACCTGGGCTTGGCCTTTATTTACATATGCCCACATTTATGTCCAGGGCAAATTATTGCTAAACATTGTAGTGCCGACTAGAGCATACGAAGCAAACCATAGGAATATCAAACCCGCTTTGGAGCGTAATTGCAATTTATCCAAAGACCTGGGCATATAATCTGCGGCAAACCAATATACACATGGAGTAGCCGAACACAAAAGTCTGGTGGATATTTGTATATGTACAAAAAATATGCAAAACAAGGTCAAAACTAAGGCATGCAATATGAAGGGCAGGGTTTTGTACTCTTTGACCAATTGAACCAACGAATATTTGGGCATCAGATTGCTAAGAAAGTGTCGCAAATACTTTACACAGTGCCAGAACACAAAAGCAAGAATGGGTAGAGCTAAAATGAAATTTGGTATTTGCTTCAACTCGTAGTATTTCAAGAAACCCACTTGCCAGTAATGCGATTGTATGTACGAGTACGGAAAGGGGAAGCTCTCATCACACCATGGCGATTGTTCTCCAAAACGATAACCGGACAGAACAAATTTCTTTTGTCTGGCATAGTTCAAAACGGCCTCAGTATGATTTGCCGTCTTATCGGCCAGGCAAAATAGACGGAAGGCATAGAAATTAAAGAAAGTGAGGGGGATCAATGAAAGAAATAAACAAAATGACATTTTCAGCAATGATGACACCAGTGATGATTGCTTCAGTATGAATTTGCGCACTATGAAATACAGAGGAAATCCCATGTTCACCAAACCATTGGAACGGGCTGCTATATTCAAAGCCAAAGCGAATGTCGACCGAACCGCACGTATTTGTGTGGAACACTCCAGCATAACATACAGCGAGAGCAAACAGAAAAGAGTTTCGGAATAGGCGGCCGTAAAGAAAATCGAGGCGGGATTGAAGCAAAACAATAAAGCCACATTCCAACTTTTGTTGAGGTCATTAAAAATACGTTGAGTCAGCGCATACAGAATATTAGCAGCTTTGCAAAATAACGCTACATTTAAAACCACACCCACCAGAAGACAACACGATCGCATATTTACAAAGTCATCGAACACACTGTGTAGCAAATAAGCTCCTGACTTGACCACCATCGGATATAGGGGATAAAAAGCCAAGGTATTCTCATACGTATATCCGTGTTCGGCTATGTGCAGAAAGTATTCTCCATCCCAATGTCGAAAGCCATTTAATCCGAATTTGATGACCCTATCCAACCATGTGATCCTGTTGGCCGGATTGAAAGGAGCCCGGAATACGTCCGTCTTGTGATCAGGAATAATCGTATTGGCTAGCAGCTGAAGCAGCAATACAATGACACGGCTGGCCAAAGCTAGTTTCGTCACTTTTTTCTCGGCCATGTGATTTCCGTGTTTACGTATCGTTCTAAAATTGCAGCGCTTATTATTGAAAGAACAGTCTACGATATCGATTTGTACTTACCTCTTCTTCTTTTTGCAACTATTACAATGATAAAAAGAACAAAATCAACGTTAAAAAATACTTTTTTTACCGGTGAAGAACAACTGAAATCATAACAAAGAACAGCCGTTTCGATAAATTGCTGAGGTGACGTGAGTGTGATTGATGCAACGGCCGGCAGGTGGCGAATTGTAGTGTATGAAACAGAAACTACAATTTGTAAATGGAGTTATTGATATCGCTGGATTCTACGGGTCTTTATGAATTTTCATTGCGTTAGCAGTTCGTTTATTTTCGGTCATCATCAGAGGATGCCCTCTACTACTTCCTTGAATTTCGTCCTCTGTTCTCGGTCTAATTTATGTCGTTTCAGCGATTCCCTTGGGTTAAGGAACTTCCTGATTATAGGTTCATACTTTTGGGGTGATGAATATGCCGCCGATCATAAATATCAGCACTGTTGATGGAGAGTGTGTGTGGCTTATAGTGGCTGACGGGAGATGTGTACTCGGCTGCCTTTCAGTTGCCATCATGCATTGGACACGTGAGGAGAGGGCGGCACTGTTGATATAGAGTTGGTGGAGAGTGTGTGGCTTATAGTGGCTGACGGGAGATGTGTACTCGGCTGCCTTTCAGTTGCCATCATGCATTGGACACGTGAGGAGAGGGCGGCACTGTTGATAGAGAGTTGGTGGAGAGTGTGTGGGGCTTATAGTGGCTGACGGGAGATGTGTACTCGTCTGCCTTTCAGTTGCCATCATGCATTGGACACGTGTGGGGAGGGCGACACTGTTGATGGAGAGTGTGTGTGGCTTATAGACGCCGGTCGTCATTATTGTGTTTTCTAATATGTAACTCCACCTACAGCGCCATCTACAAAGTGTTCTTGTTTTTATTCTCTCCTCTGAGTTTCATATTGGAAATCATCTGTTTGCGATATAATCGATACGATATAATAATATAATAATAATTATAAAACAAGACTAAAACATTGCAAAACAATGTTAATAGCATTGAAAATTATCCAGCAAGTACCAAAAATAAAAACCGCAAATTTCCAATACCTTAAATGCAGCAGTAGTCTAAAATCAACGCCGGCCAGATGTTTTGCTTTCACAGCCACACGTCGGGGGGCACCAAGTGCCGCCGAACCACAGAACTCCAGATTGGAAATCAACGGCTCTTCGTATGATGTGGACAATTGGACTAATATAACACCCAAAATACTCTCCTACATGGGTATGAATAAACACTTGCAGAACAATCATCCGATATCGATAATAAGGCAAAGGATAGTCAACTACTTCTATAAGACTTACAAAACTTCACGTGGAAATCCTTTGTTTTCCGTCTATGACAAACTGAATCCGGTCGTAACGGTGCAACAGAATTTCGACAATTTATTGATACCCGTCGATCATGTAAGTCGCAACAAATCTGATTGCTATTATGTAAATAAAAGCTGTTTGCTGAGAGCCCATACCACAGCGCATCAGGTGGATTTGATTTCAAGCGGTTTAGATAATTTCCTGGTGGTGGGCGAAGTGTACAGGCGCGACGAAATTGATAGCACCCACTATCCAGTGTTTCATCAGTTGGATGCTGTGCGTTTAGTGACCAAAGATAAGCTGTTTGGTCAGAATCAACAGGATTTAGAGTTGTTCGAAAAGGATTGGCGCGAAAGTCAGGGCAACAAATCACAGGTTATAAATTCGTCGTCTAAATGTTTGGACCAGTCAAAACAACCATTACATACGTTGGAAGCTGTTAAACTTGTCGAACATGAGTTGAAAGATGTTCTTGTAGGCTTGGCCCAGGATCTGTTCGGCCCTAAAATTCAATATCGTTGGGTCGATACGTATTTCCCATTCACACAACCATCGTGGGAATTAGAAATATTTTACAAAGGTAACTGGCTGGAAGTTTTAGGATGTGGCGTAATGAGACATGAGATACTTCATCAGTCCGGTGCTCAGAATTCAATTGGTTACGCCTTTGGCTTAGGCTTGGAACGTTTGGCCATGGTCTTGTTCGATATACCCGATATACGTCTCTTCTGGTCCAACGATTCCGGGTTTCTCAACCAATTTAGCGAAAAAGACTTGTACAAGTTGGCCAAGTATAAACCCATTTCGATGTTTCCGCAATGCAAGAATGACTTATCGTTTTGGCTACCGGCCGGTGTAGATGTGGATGCTGGTTTTGTGTCGAACGACTTTTACGATTTGGTGCGTTCGGAAGCGGGTGATGTGGTCGAACAGGTACTATTTTTACATGTTCATTTTTGGCATAGAAGTTTGTATTTATGTGTGATTATTTTGTTTTTTAGATCACTTTGGTTGATAAATTCAAACATCCCAAAAAAGGTTTGACCAGTGTCTGTTTCCGTATTACTTATCGTCATATGGAACGCACCTTAACACAGGCGGAAGTTAATGGAATACATAAGCGCATCGCGGATGCTTGTGTAAAAAGTCTCAATGTGGAAATCCGTTAATTATAGCGTGTTTAAATAGTTGTTATTAAAAAAAATAAGTTTTTACTTTAGCTGGAAAACATCTTTATCACTACGATATTTTTCCATCGGAAAAGCGTTACAAAACAATTAACCTGCCTTAAGATCATCACGGATTCTTGTGACTACAATTTCATTTCTTTGATCGATAGGTCACAATCCCATATTTGTTTGTCACTTAAAGAAAGATGTTAAAGAAAATTTCTTCGATAGAAGTGTTTGTGTTTGATGTAATTTCCAAAAGCAAAGTTTGTACTATTGCGGCAATAATATTGTGGCTGAAGAAACATTTGTCCGGAACACAGTGATACAAAATCAAATACCATGCCTAAAATCAAGTCTCTACTATCTAAAACGTTTTTCATATAACACACTGATCACGACATACATTATTAGTGCCTCAAAAAGATTATTTTGAGCCTTGGATCCACAAATCCAAACATTTTCTATGGTGGATGTATGATGGAAGTGCAGTGCAAGGAATTTGTCAAGGTGCCCTAACATTCACATTCAGGTGCCTTTTTAATCGAAATAGACGAATTCGTTTTGTACATAGAACAGGATTTGAATGAGGGGTGATAGATCATAGTCATAGACTGGACTCTTTCATACGTTGACTCGGAAAACTCTACACGATATCATGAAAAAGAGAGCGATATTTACATTGTATGTTGTAAAATCCTGTTCGCTATCCGCTGTGTATGGTTATCTTAACTTATTACAATGATAAAATTTCAGTACTTCGCTGACTGCACTTGCGAATTCTTGAGAATAAAACTGAAATACGTTATTTATTTTGCGTTCATGCATCCAATCTCCAGATTTTGCCGGAAAAAGCTAAAAATGCAACTCTACTAACAAGCAAAACGGAGAAAATAGGCGTTTTTGTTAAAGGCCCAATTAGTTTTGACGGTTGACGGTAGCTGTTTGAGTTGGGGTTGCATTTTGCATGTGTTAGAGAGAGACAACTCAAATTGACGGTAGACATCTGCAGGTTGCAGAATCAACCGTCAAGACCGATCAGCTGTTTATTGTTATTGATTTCACTTCGACATTTTGCGCGCGGTAATTATTTATAAGTTGTAAATTAAATTTTATAGTTTAAAGTTGTGAGTAATGTATCTATAAACGAAGTCAAGTTATATTTTGTACAAATGCTCTTCAATTAGCTGTTTTTGTTTTGTTTTGTCTTACCGTCGTCTACCGTCATAACTAACCGTCAACCGTCATAACTAACCGTCAACCCTCAAGACTAATTGGACCTTAACGTGAACGTCACGCCGAGACGACGGTGTCTCTCACGCGGCCTTGAAGGCCGAGTTACTTGACCGTAATCGTAACCGTGACGTGTCAGCTGATACGTTCTCCTTATGTGAAACATGTACAAATGGTTACTAGGCCGTAATCGTAACGGATGAACCTGTAGAAAATAGATTTTTCTATCCGGCAAGTGACATTTAACAAACAGCTGATTTGTTTCTAGCAAAAAAAAAACAGCAAGAAAGTAAAAGAAACAACTTTGTTAGAAAAATAATAAAATAAAAACTATAAAAATGGATAAATTGTTTCTTCATAACACTTTCTTTCATTATTAATGAATTTTTTACGTTTTTATCAAAACAAACAGACAAATTATTTTGTTTGTTTACATACAACATATGGTACTTCACGTATCATGGGTAACCACCACTACATCAACGTTCCGGTTACGATTACGTTTACGTTCCGGCAACGGTCAAGTAATTAGGCCTTCATCACACGTTACAACGTCGTCTCTGACGTTTCCTTCTGACGTATGTCAATAATTTATTTTGTTCTCCCTTTGTTGGGGAGAGAATTAGAATTGCAATTCAGTCAGTAGTGTCAGTAGTGCAGTTTATTGTCATTATTGCTATTCGTTGGCTGCAGTGCGTTCGTTTGTCGTCGAAAATAGCAGGCAACATACAATTTACATTGAAAAAAAGGAGGAAACATAATTTTTAAAATAAATCCAATTAAAAGGAGACAACGATAAATCGATATCACCGTCGTTGTTTATATAGGTTTGGAAGGAGTACATACAACCCCTAAACACGTAAGTCCGAGACTTATTCTCATATTTTTGTTTCTTTGTTATGGTTTTTTAGGTTTTTAATAATAAGCACACAATTAATCATTAATTTGGTATAAATATATGTCTGGGATGCTTCAAATGTGTTGTGTGTAGTATTTTTTTTATCGCTTTCATACTTGCACCCGTCCCCCTATCCTTCTAGCCATTCTTTGCCCGGTTTATACACTCGAGATCTTCCTTCAATTATAGCGACAATTTTTGTGTGTGTGCAGCGGCGGGTACAAAGTCTATATATGCATGTCTTTTTTCAATTTTTTTTTTTCTGAAATCGGTACATACATATTCGTATATTCGTAAATGTAGGAAGGTATGTGAATTTTCTATACCATACCGTTGTGTAGCTGTAGTTATTCTTTCATGCGTGTGGACAATGCCATTCAACCGACAAGACCAAAGACCAGCCAAACAATTTATTTCCAATTTAAAAAAAAATCGAACTGATATTTAATGTATGTATGTAGATATGTAGTTAGATATGTACATTAAGCTGGCTTCATTTGTCGGGACGAATAAAATGGTGTCGATGATCTATGAAAGAAAAATAATGTGGCCTTTCTCGTTGACCCGTTCGTGAGGTGGACTTTGTTTTTCGGACCGATTTTTTATTTACTGGGTTTAATTGAAACCGCAATTTCAAAATTACAAAAACAATCACACTTGGTCCACCAGGTTGAAACGATAAGTAGCTTAACCATATAACATACAGCACCGATGAACCGCCAAATGTATATTCATAAATGAAACAAACTTTTATTTTAGTTGAGAACATCCTACCATCGTTTTGAAGCCATCTTAATGTGTATCGCCTGCAATTTGGTACCGACTGTCCAAAATTTAAAAAAATAACTTTTTGATACCCACTTTATTGCTCTGACCTCTGACCCCTGCTCTTTATACTAAAGATTATATTGTTTAAGTGCTTTGCAACAATAACCAGAAAAAAAACAATGAGAATAATTAAAATATGAGTTACTTTTCTTACGTTTTCAGTTGAAAAACAATGGCTTCAATATCCCGTCTTGCCTTGACTACGGCACCGCGTTTGTCTTTCGTTAGGACATCCACATCAAGTGCATTTTCTCCGTCTTTGTTAGCCATTACACACATCACCACAACCTCCACCATCGCCGCCACCACGAAACAATCGATTACAACATTAAAAAGCAAAAATTTTGCAACTGCCGCCGCAACTGTTGGCCTCAGTACAGTGGGTAAATTAAGATTCCCAAAAGAAACACACACAAAAAAAAAAAAGAATATGAATACATGTATATTATGTACATACATATATATTTAAAACACAATAACCTTCATTAATATATTTTTCATTATACAAGCTAATAAAACTTCGAACCGAGGTCCGAACTCCTCTCCAACTTCATCCTATGGATCATCATCAAGGCTGCTGTTAGTGTCTAAACAGCAGCAATCGCGCCAACAACAGTTTCGTAATTTCTCAAGCTTAAATATGCCAATGCAGTCCCCGATTTCCAAACTCGTGCCTCATGTAAGCAAACCAAACAAATGTATACCTTAAATTAATGAACAAGAAAGGGCCAAACATCATAAGTTCAAGTGCTCCATTGCATGTTAGATTGATCAACATTTCAAAAAATATTCACGACAGAATTATTATATACAAATGTATGTACATCAATCGAAATATTGTTTTCGGAATAGAGCGTCATTGAAGAAAAAAAAACCGATTACAACGAAAGTTCTGTAATTCTTACAAGTTCTCTATTAAATTAGTAATCAATTTGCCATTCGTCTTCGCTTTTTAAACAGTTGTTTCGTAATCTTTTCAAACATACATTCCCCTCCCTGCATTAACAATTTTTTGGGCAAGCATTTGTTATTAGTTTATGCAAACTTCAAATCACACTAAAGATTCATTCAAACATTTATTTTTAAATTGTCTTGTAAAGTACTGTTTTTATTTAATCTATAAATTACAATTGCAATTTTTAATTTTGTTTATTTTAGAAGAACATAAAATCATCCATAAGTAGAGACAACCAAAAGTTATAATAATAATTTAAATTTTTTTGGAATTTAGAAAGGGCGCAAAGTATTAAAATGTAAACAATGTAAAGTACTTTAACAGAAAAAAAACATCCATAAGTACAACAGTTACAGAATTCATGACCGTTTGCTGTCGACTTCATTCTACATTTTTGGAAAATCCATAAAATCGACAAAGTTGTGTTGAATTAACATAATTTAATAAATGAATTTACTTAGATTTTCTTATGTTTCGCAAATGAGACACAGAAATATTTTCCTAAAACAAAACAGACTTGGAGGAAATTTAGCTATCGTCCTTAATGGCGTAGCATACTTTGTGTACAAAGTACAAAGAAGATTGGCCAAAAAATAAACCTAATTTGTCCTGTAATTGAAATATGGCTTTCAGGAAAAACGTTGAAAATACCATAACCATACGTAATTTCTGAATCTACCATAAACTGAACAAAAATACATGCACATTGGTCCACAAATATCGATCATACTACAAATTATAAATACTTGTTTATGTGATTGATCTCATAAATACTTGTTTATGTGATTGATCTCATAAACACTGTTAATGGAGTTTATCAAACGAAGTCGGCACATTTAGTCAGATTGGAAAATCATTAAATCCATTTAAATATAATATGATTATATTTCAGAAAAAACCTACTTAGAAAAGGCAGATAAAATCAAAAAGAAATTAGCTCATTTAGTTATATTCCTAAATGAATTTGTTGTTTATCGTGTATCGAGTGTTCAGGCGTAGGCACTCATTGACAATGAGTCTATTCATCACATAATCCAACTACAGTATGAAGGTCTCTGTTTTAACTAAATTCAATTGTAATTTTGCATATAATTATGAAAAAAAAATAAGAGAGCAATTACTAAACAAAATCGATTTAGACTTTTATAAGTCAAAAATACTATTAAAACTGAAAACATTATCGAAAAATCAGGATATTTCTCTTAAATCAGTGAGCTACTTATACACTGATATAATTCTGTAAACTCACTGATCAAAGTCGGCACTTAAAGGTTAATGTTTTTAAAAAATTAGACTAATGTTTTTTAAGAAGCTTTCCCCACTATTAGGATACAAGTTAAGAATTAATAAATTAATAAAAAAAAAAAATTATGTGTGATAACATGAATACAATAAATTTTTTAAATTTTTATGAATACGGGATTAAGGTTTTTTAAAACTCAATATACATTGCGGATATAGTTTACAATGTTTGAAGTCTCCTTTCCACAGCATTGTGATCACCCCTTATCTTTGTCGTCGAATTTTGTTTGCCGTTTTAGACAACAGTACTACCATTTCGTAAAAACTCCTAATTTATGACGACTAAGCGAAGCGCAATCCGTCTGATTATCTTTAAACGTGATAATATTACGTTGAGAAGATAACGAGCAAATCGAAACTGTTTTTAAAACTGGTACCATTTTGCTTAAAACGCAATAAATAACAGAATCAAATTTTTCAATATGGAAATGAAATAACCTTTTATTTATTTATTAAATGCATGCATTTCTCTATTTACCATTGACATAAATTTCATAAAATTTAGTTTTCAAATGTTTAAGAGTTGAAATTCAAGGCTGTTCGTACTATAACATGAGCTGATATAACTCTATCGATTTAGAACTCTGACATGAAACGACAGAGGAGTGATCACATGACACAATAATATTATTCTGCCATGAGAGATTTAGAGAAAGTAGTAGCATACAGAATAAATAGTATACTTCTGACATGATCTTTCTAGGATAAATGTTATTTCGTAGAACCGAACTTAAAATGCTAGAAAATATAAAGCCGCTTGAAATTACGAATACATACAAAGTCAATTCAAAACGTCGACAGCATATTTCATAACCAGTTCTATGTATGTTAATAATGTTCAATCATCTGAAAACTCTTCTACAAAACACAACAAATACAATGTCATAACCAGGGAATGAACTACCTCAAAGGTCAATTTGCTATCTCTTAACGCTCATAAGCACACTCATTACGATATAAGTATTACAACTGTTTTACAACTTTGTGAAGTGCAACAAATAAACCAAGAGATAAGTTAATGGTAGAATATGTTGGATAAGTTTATTGAAATATGTGTGTATAAACTTTAGAATTTTTACATATATATTTACATATGTACTTTATTGGGTTGTTGTGTTGTGACGCACCACAATAACAGTTTCGTATCCTTGTACCAACATAAAAATAATATAGCGACCGTTTTCTATTTTAAAAAATTCCACCGATTTTACGAATAAAAGTGCAGTTCCTTTATAGAAAAAGCCTGAACTCTTCAGAGTTGCCTTTAAATTGTAGGTCGCGGTCAGTAGTGGGTATGCAAATTATATTGTGCCTTCGCGTCAATTTAAGGGGAAATACGTACATAATTTTAATCTACAAAGAAGTGAAATTATCTCTCAGATACTGGAAATAAATTAATAAATTAACATGTCGCTACCTTACAGTGCAAACCTAATGTTTTTCTTTATTAAAAATATAAGAGAAGGTGTAGTTTGGCTTAGGGCATTATCTCTACACAAGCGAAATCCTACAGTAGTTTTTTTTTTTTTTAAATGTTCCCTTTTACAGAGTGATGACCAAAAGGTTCAAGTCCATGAATTGGTTTTTTTTTAAATTGGTTTATTAACAATGAAATTAGATAATACAAAATAATAATTATGCCTCTGCGCCATATTGGCTTTTTAGAGGCTAATGTAAATCTCAAAAAATGGACTTAGCACTTTTGCTCTCTAACGTAGCGATATATCAATCAGAATTAAATTAAAAACATTACATAACTTTCAATCACCAATCAATATAAAAACAATTAATATTAGAAATAGCACCCAATGCCAATTACACAATAATCCCCAATATGAACTAATAGCCCAAATAAATACCCAAATAAAATGAAAGACCTAGACTGTCGGATTTTCACTTAATCAACTAATATTGAAAGAACGAATTGATATTATTGAGTGTTATCATATGCAGAATCATGTCAAGACAGTGGCCAAGTTAAGAACAACGTAATACATTTACGAACAAAATTAAGTATTTTACAGAATTTTCATATAATTTATTGTTTTAAATTTGAAGAAAAAAAAATGACCAGGAGCAAAAGTCCAGTCAAATAGATTATTATCATGACATGAAAAGTATTGCTCTGTTTTAAGCTTGAAGTCATTCGACATTAGAGAGTTTTTTTCTTTAACTTTAAATATAATAATTTTTATATTTAAATAGTTTTTTTTGGCCAAAAGTACAGGGATGGTCATTTAAAATTTTCAAATTAAATCGGCTGTAAAAAAAGTACTGATATTTTCTTCAAATTTCTGGTTTTATTGGAACTTTGTCATTTAATAATGGAACTTAATGTCATTCATATGACTACCTAAGACAACCTAAAGGGCAGACAACCCAAGTGGCATGCGGATATTTCTGGAGTTTGCAGCCGTACTAATGCGTCTGCAAAAACACTTGGATCATCTACCCTCTACACAGTCTTCGGTATTTTGAATTTCAAAGCTGAGGTAATATCCAAAATGTTGAAAGTTAGACAACCTTTTACCACTCTTTACCTGCAAACATCTTATCTTTGTACTTTCTTATCAATATACACTTCAATATTTATTGACATAAAGCTAATGCAATGAGACATTGTGAGGGTTTTCTATCTGTCTGGGTCTTAAGAACTTTTTATTTGACTCGATAAATCAATAATTTTCATTAAATTTGAATATTTTTTTTCGATTTTATCGGTGGGTTGGTATTCAAAGGCACGCATTTGGCTCTACTTGGTCCGTACAGTGGTGTTACTTCACGAAACCGATCTGTCACTGGTCTACAATAACTATTCGATGGTCCCTTGACTATGAAAGTGGCCAACATTTCTTTTCTATGGGACTTGTTAGGTTTGGAGACTGAAATTATCATAACTCGATTTGACTGCTCCGATTTATTGAAATAAATTTCTGAACAATAGACTTAGTATTGTAAATTGGCTTTTTCCATAATTCCATCACATGTACAGTTTATGACTGTGTTGCATTTCAATATAAAAGCATCACAATTCTTCACTAATTTATGAATAAAAGCGAAAAACCTCAATCGATTTTCATAATCTTTGTATCACTTTAATTGTAAGATAGGAAAAAAAATTTAAAGAACAAATATTATTTATTATTATATTGACATATTGAACACAATCTCAGAATAATAAGCTCTCACTACTGATACCAATTAATTTTATTGCGCCTTCAATTTTGACAATTTGTTACGAAACAGGCAGTATGTCTCAAAAATTAACATTTAAAAAAATAATTAAAAAATGTCTACCATATTTGTACTTAGGCCACCATAGAAAATACCTAATTTTTTAAAACAAGTACTGTTTAAATACTCTCTTGGAAATGTTCAGCAAACGACTTGGGACGTCTGACCTCTGTATAGTCTTTGACCATAGTACATTAAATTGGCATGGTGGTTATTCATTTCAAAATATTTTTGTTGTTGTGTAGTGCACTGTGTCCCACTGACGGAAACGTCCATCTTTAAAGAAATAACGACAGATGATCTCGATCAGTTGTATTTCCATCATTAGATAGTCAACAAAAAGCTTGATTGATAAGATGAATTGAACGGTTCATAAAACGTCGCTGAAAACTTTTCTTTGCTCAAAAAAATACAACTTTCTCAGGCTGTAAGGCCTCCACACGGCCGATTCTATACCAAAATCCTTGCCCAGAATATTCTACGTATTAAAGTAGTAGCACAATCCGCAATATTTCCATTTCCAGGCTATCATTGCATAAAATCATCTCCATAGTCGAGCAACACAACCGAAACGCGACGGTTGCACTAAACACTATCCTCATCAACACTGGCTGCCGCCATTATTTCATTTGTACGCACTCTACGCAGTAGGCGTAAAATTGTGATATGTTTGTTAATTCAGCTTGAATTGTTTACTTAGTGGGTCAATTATGAATACCACCGAGTGTCTCACAGAGCACGAATTTGTATTATACATAAAAAACACCTCAACAACGTCGTCCAATTAATTTTTCGAAACACAACTACCTCAGTCAGCATTTTTAAGATTAATTGTAATACTTTTTTTTCTAAATGTGTTCATGTAACTTAATCCCCAATTGTGATTTATTTTGGAGTTCCGTCTTTGTCTTTTGGTATTTAGCGAATTACATCTTTTTTTTGTTCCGCACATGCATATTTATGACATTATATTTTTTCTAATAATTGACAACTTATTGACCTTTTTTTTTTTTAATTTTAATAAAATTCGATTTTAGCTTTAGCTTTTTATAGTGTTTATGATGGCTGCCTGCTCTTTCTGCAAATCTCATTCGCATCTGTAAATGTTTATCACTAAACTACAATCTCTTAACAAATGCCAAAGAGCATTTCGAGTCACGTTTGGTGAGAATATATATGAGTTAAATCATGGAATCACGTTTTCCACCGGTTGTCTATATGGGCTGCTCACTACCACCACCTTAGCGCACACACAGCATGTGTCTCTTTCTTAATTTTTTTTTAAGTTTGAATTAGAAATAAAACAAAATTTCAGCGGACAAACGAAAGATCACACCGGGCACAGGGCACCAGGCGAACTCAACAGGAGGGGCATGTGTGCTTTACAGAAATATCAATTTACCGTCACTCTACATTTTTTGCTTGCTATAGAAATGAAAAGCAAAAAATACAGGGTATTGCACTGGCCATTCGCAAAACATATGGAAAATACATATGTGGAAATGAAAAAAGAACCCATTCACATAACACCATGGTTTTGTAATTAATATGCACAAAACAACATTCATTAGTTGGATAGCCATCAAACAGGTGGTGTTGGTCAAGGCTTTATAGGGAAAATTTCTTTTGTTAAGCCCCTGTTTTTTTGTACTTTTCAACCGCCCATCACACAATTGTTATGATAAATTTTATTCGTTTTTTTTTGACAAACTGAAAAAATAAACTATTTAATTGAAGCAAACGTAGACATGACCACCACAATCCCCACCCGCTTGTACGTTTCGTGCTCATTCTCTTCCTTCTCACACAGAATATGTACGACGGACAGCGGCTTGACGGTGTAGAGATCTTGTTACACGTTATGATGTATAAAGTAACCCAAGTATTCAGTTCAGCAGGCGGCATACGCTCTGCTCATTAGCTATTTTTACTTACTACTGTTTCTCTAGTTTTCCACCAATATAGATGTGATTTATAGCTTAAGTGAACTTGAAAAATTTGGAAAAAAAATTGTGGAAATTCTGGAAAAAAAAACGACAACGAAAAAATATCGAAACAAAATGAAGGAGTTTATCTATATTTGTATATTATTAGTAATTGTCTACAAATTGTATCAATTAATTAGAACATCATATCGTGTGAGTATGAGTTGGATCTGTAATGCCAAATTTCGACAACATCTCATCATCTTTGCGGAAAATTGTTGTGTTCCAAGCAATCACCAAATTGAGTCGCGGTGTTGATAATCGCTCTCTGTAGATAAGCTTGCAATTTATTTAGTGACAAAATTTAGGGTTTGTTTTTGGTATAAAACTACTGGTCTGAGTTGCCTGTGTGCACAAAAAAAAAACTTATCTTTGCCGACTTTTACAATCACTTGGCTAATCAGTTTTATCAGCCAAAGCATTTCAATGGACTAAACCAAACGTCCACTAGCAACAACACCTGTTGGCTGGACAATTCCATGAGTTATATTTGGTAGAAATTAGTATCAATTAAACAACAAAGGTCGTCGTAGTTCTTGTTCTTTAATTTTTTTCTTATTATAATTTATACAGACAATTACGTTATTTTAGTTTTACAATTTAAATATTGAGCTTTGACTTGTTGTGTTCCGCATTAGTTCATACACAATGTATGTTGTTGGCGATTTATTTCATCTTCTTGTTTGACTATTGAAAACTAAAACTTGTTACTATCGTTTATTTTAGAACGCCATGGCTCCTTTGAAGAATCGACGTTTTATATCTTCGAAAGAAATAACGAAGAATATGACTTTATACACAAATGGGCAATTCAAAAGTGAAGTGGACAGCAATACTTTAGAGTAAGTACTTGAAATTATAACTTGGGAAATGTATTTAACTTTTGTTTATATTATTTATGAGTAAGTTTTAATTCGGCTGGAACTGCGGCTGACTGGTATGATTGTAGCGCTGCTGGTGGATCAAATGCAACAATCCTATTATATTGGCAATTTGGCGAGCGATTTGGGATGCTGAGGAAGATTTTTAAGCAGGGATGCAAACCATTTCAGAATTTAAGTTGTTTCGAACCACTGAATCATGATTCCGCTTCGGTTCATAAATGGTGGGAACAAATTTTTTTTTTTGTTGTAATTTATTTTTTATAAAAAAAATATTTGGGCTGGTTTTCGTAAAACGCATTCGATCATTCGTTATGAATCGATAAAATTGAAGGCGCCATAAAACAATATCCGTATCAGTAAGGAATACTTGTGCTTTTGTGCGTACGTTCAATATACTATTCTCGATCATATATCTATAAACCGGAATGGTATATATTCTAAAATCCATTTTATAACGCTTCCAATTTGTAACGAACGAACGAATTCGTTTTATGGAAACTGGTAGTTTAACTAGATATTCTCGTCCAACTGAAACTGGTGTCGAAGGAACCGAAAAAAACAACTTCAGTAATTTTTTAAATCATCATTGTCGATGTTTTTCCCAAAACAATTTAATTCGTTTACACTACAAACTCTTGTAAATGAAAACATCATGTCAACAAATAAGTCTTCATAATTTGTCAAAAAAAAATTGTCCAACCACTAAGTCAAATGTTATATCAGTTTAGTTTTTACAAAAGAATCTATTCTAAAAACGATTCTATACAAATCGTCAATCCTCAATCGTACCGTGTTGTCAAAAGCGGGTATTTTCCAGGATTTTATCGTAGATTTACCCAGCCTAAAGACACAGTGATGCTGTTATAACATACGCTGGATAAAACATGGAATACGGTCTTTCATTTTTATCGATCATATGCCATGTTTTCCTCATCGCCGCCAGCCAAATGTAGACTATTTTCCACCTCAATCCTTAAAATGTTTAATTTGGGCAATTGGTGTATTGACTTTGATTAGATTGGATTATTGGCATTCTACATCGTCATGGGTCTTGCTTGTCTTCTCCAAAAGGATAATCTGGCGCCAAATTTGAAAATATCCACGCCATATTAAATTTCCGTTAAAAAACCCCTTAATCTAATATATTTCGCATAAGTTTTCACTCGCGAAGTAGTTTGATATACCAAAAGACTGCAATCAACAGGTGCTGTGCGGCATACTTATAACTAATTCATTATTTATGTAAAATTCTTCTATAATATTAGTATGTTTTTTTCAGATTTAAAAAGCCGACTGGCAATCCCCTTGTATTAATGATGGCCTGGCTAATGGCGAAACAAAAACATCTTAAGAAATATGCCGAAATATACACAGAATTGGGTTTTGACGTTATGGTCGTCCACATAACACCCTGGCAATTGCTCTGGCCAACAAAAGGCTCCCAAGTGGTGGCTGCAGAGACTTTAAAGTTTTTGGAGAACAACAAATCGTACGCTCCCATTGTGGTGCATGGTTTCTCAGTGGGAGCCTATCAAATGGGCGAAATAATGCTGCAAATGTCACGGGACATGGAGCGTTATTCGCAAATACTTAATCGTATAGTATGTCAAATATGGGACAGTGCTGCTGATATTACTGAAATACCAGAGGGGGTGCCTAAATCCATATTTCCCAAAAATCAACGCATGCAAAATGCTTTGAGGAACTATACACTGTAAGTAAATAGTGTTGCAGCGGGGTGCTTCATTTAATTCAACTTTTATTTCTTTCGCTTGCAGTTATCATTTGAAAACATTCCACAACCAGGCCACCATTCATTATATGCGTTCCAGCCAAATGTTCCATTCTACACTGTTGAAAAATCCCGCCTTATTCTTTGTTTGCGACAATGACCTGATCGGTCCGCCAGCATCCAATCAAGCTGTGCGTGAAAATTGGGAGCGAGCTGATATAAAAGTAACCTTTAAATGTTGGAAACATTCTATGCATGCTGCACATATGATCAAACATAAACAGGAATATCTTGATTTGTTATTTAAACACTTGGAAGATGCTGGTGTACTGGAGTCGATTGGAGTCAAGTCAAGAGCTAAATTGTGAAGAAATTGAAGTTATCATCGTCGTCGACTAGTAGTAGCGGTGTGTGTCAAACGTCAAATACGAATTTTTTAATTGTTGATTTTCACTTTAATTTTTTTATCGAAAAGAAAAGTGTCTTAGTTTGTTTTATATGTTCTGTGGTCAATTTATCCGATTATAACAGTTGCGTTTGATCGATGCACTCCTTAAATATAAATATCAAAAAAATTAAAACATTAAATTAACTGAAATCCGTAATCCCTCAGTTAACTTTCCAGTTGGTTGGCAACCCAAACTATGGTCATTTCTGCGTTTTTTCCTCGGTTGGGAGTTGATATCACCGTCAATTAAATAAGAAGGAAGGAGAGTAAAGAACTGTCGATAAATGATGGAATCAAAACAATTGCTGATGAGCGATGGAAATAAAAAAAATTGAATGATTCCGATTATACTGTTATCGAATATTTATAAATCGAACAATTAGACGTTTGATTGTAATGGAAGACGTCAAATCGATGGGGATATCACACAACGCCGCTACTTTGAAACACATCGGCTTCAAACTGTATTTGGTAGAGGTATCTGGTTTTTTCGGTGCTGTGCATGGATAGATTAGTAGTCAAAAAATCATCATTGCTAGTCGTCGTCAATTTATGTTAAAATATGTGGACAAATTAACATTTAAAAAACCAGTCGCCTGTCGTTCTGTTTGCAATAACTCGTTAAGGTCGAATTAGTCTTGACGGTTGATTCTGCACCCTGCAGAAGTCTACCGTCAATTTTAGTTGTCTCTCTCTAACACATGAAAAATGCAACCCCAACTCAAACATCTGATCGTCAACCGCCTTTACTCGCCAAGTTTATTTCTGGTCGCCCACCGCTGGCGATAATCGATGTGTTTCATTAGATGACAACTCCGCGAGGCCGTTTTTTTATTTGGTAAATGGGCTAATATTCCAATGTGAATTTTTGACGAAAGAAGAGGACGAGCAGCGAAATTGGAAATAGAAGAGGAAGAAGCTGGATAAAAACAAATATTACCATGGCTGTTTTACCCCCAGATCCCGTTTTTACTTTGAGATGTCCTGAAATGGGAGCTGTTAACTCACTGTGTTTCCATCAAAATGAACGACTCCTTGCTGGCACTACAAAGGGCAATGTATTTCTGTGGGACCTGCAAACTAATCGCTCCAGTCTACATTTCGATATTGGCCAAGATCCAATTACCTCCTTACATCACACCGATGATATGTTGATATCACAAGAGAAGGGCGGCGCCATAACGTTGTGGACAATGACAAATTCAGGTTATAAACGGCATGTTGTCATACCAGCCAATTACGTGGGCTACTGTCGTACTGCACTATACGGCAACAACAGTGCCGATGATCATTTGCTATTTTATCCATGTGATGAAAATTCCATAGCAGTGTTACATACCAATGACGCCGAAAATCCCGCACAAATGCTAGTACCTGACGATGCACAATTACCCAAGATAAAGCTGGGTACCGTGAACTGTTTTACACCTTTCGAACATGCGTCGCAAATGTTCCTCTTGGCGGGCTATGAAAGTGGTTATTTCATAACGTGGGATCTTAGTTCCGGTATGATCGCGGATATTGCACAAATCGAAGCAGATCCAATGTCCGTAGACTATGATCCTCTCACCAATAGAGGCATTATAGGAGGTCCAGGTATGACATTTTATTTATTCTACGAATGTTATTTTATTTCTATTTATCCTTCTCTATTGTATTTAGGCGAAAAACTTACCACGTTTTCCTACCAACGACAATCAATGCGACTGCAACGCTCCTCAGATATATCCCTGAAAAATGCTGGTATCAATTGCATACGCATACGCAGAGACCAGAAGGTGTTTTCCTCCGGCGGCTGGGACGGCAGAGTGCGAATATTTTCTTGGAAAAGTCTTAGGCCGTTGGCTGTTCTGACTGAACACAAATCGGGTGCCATTATGGATATTGCATATTCAACGGGTCCGGTGACTATGTGGAAGGCGCCCATTATGGCGGTGGCTGGCATGGACAGTCAGATATCATTGTGGAATTTGTATAATTAAACCATCCCACAGAGAATAGCGTACTACCTTTATTAGTTTACCTCATTTATTTTTTATAACTGACAGGGATATACAAACATGCATACATAATTTGTAAAACTTGTAAGGGTCTTGTTGTAGGGAACCATCGAAACACATGCACGTGCCTGCATGTGAAATCAATTCTGGGAAAATGCCATCAATAACTTTTTATTTGTCCTATGCATTCTGATGTGCTATAGGTGAATATTTGTTCGCAGATAATGCAGTGTTTTGAACATTTTTATACTTCCAAATGTTTTATTTTTAATTTACTTGTAATTGAAATAAATTACGTAGAGGATAACAAATATATTTTTTTTTAATACAGTTGCATATGTTTATTACGATATCTCACCAGAGCATTTGCTGGTGTCATCACCTCGACATTTACGTTGTAATATTCTGCGGTACAATGAATAACCGCAGATTTTGAGTCGGAATTTTTATTCACTGGGAACGATGTTCATGATACCACGTGGTAGTTTTTTTTTTATGTAAACTTCGCTAATTTCCCCCTGTTCCAATACTGTTTTTTTTTTGTATTTTGTGGTGACTGGAACGCATAAAATGACGATTTTTTTATCGTATGGAACGTAGATTATAGAAATGTAAATTATTCGGAAATTCTGGTGTTGGATTGTCTTTTAATTAAATTTCTTTTTTCGAGACTTGTCTTCAAAAACACATGAAGCCATATGACATCAAAAACACCAAAAGGACGCATTGAACTAGCTGAAAATTTTAAATTTTTGGAAGGGAGGCTGATATTTAGCGACTGGAAACAGTTTGATGATCTTCATAAATATTGAAGGGATTTAAAGCATCCCCGACAATCATGCTACTTATGGTATGGGTTGGTTTGGAGCACGAGAACGATTTTAAAAAATTGATATGGGTACTATGAAATGACTGGTGGATTCTAAGCCACGAAGTTTACAACAAATTCTTAAAAACAAGGACAACTCAATATCATACTCTAAATCTCAGTTATAGAATTCTTCAACAAGCCATTTTCCTCCAAATTAATTGTCCTATCTGAAAAATGGAAACATCATCTTGTTCAAATTAAGATTCACTATGCATGAGCAAAATTTGAAAGAAATCTATTTTTTCCAAAAAATCCAAAATTTGGATGGGTTAAACCCTTTGTTTTTTTTTTGGTCAAAATATTTTTTTTCGAATTTCCAGATCTTTTTCTCTTGGGTGTTTTCTGCGTTCAAAAAGATTTAATTGTAACCATATATTGTTTACATAACATTAGCCATTTCAGTTTAATTGGTAAAAAATTCATTTTGAGAAAGCACCTTTGGATACTCAATAAATCCTTCGAATGTTATCCTAGCTTACAACTCCCAATGGGTTTATATTAGTCCTAAAGTCTAGCTTTAATTTGACACCATAGTCGTGTATATACCTTAGTCCGTTGACGACAAATTCAACAAATACTTTCGAATCTCTCAAAAAATCATTTTGAGAATTCACTATTGGATACTCAGTAAATCATACGAAAGTGATGCTAAAATACAACTCCCAATGGGTGAATAATTGTCCTAAAGTCTAGCTTTAATTTAATACCACACTCGTGTCGATACCTCATTCCGTTGCAGAAAAATTGGCCATATAATTTCAAGTGGCTTTCGAATCTCCAATTTCGAGAAAACTCATTTTCTGAAGCCAATTTCTCCAAAATTAATTGTCCTATCTAAAAAATGAAAACATCGTCTTGTTCAGATTAGATTCCACTATGCATGAGCAAAATTTAAAAGAAATCTATTTTTTCAAAAAAATCCAAAATTTGGATGGGTTAACCCCTTTGTTTTTTTTTTGGTCAAAATATTTTTTTTCGAATTTCCAGATCTTTTTCTCTTGGGTGTTTTCTGCGTTCAAAAAGATTTAATTGTAACCATATATTGTTTATACAGCATTAGCCGTTACAGAATAATGGTCGAAAAACTCATTTTGAGAATACACCTTTGGATACTCCATAAAGCCTCCGAAAGTTATACTAGCATACAACTCCGAGAGGGTGAATAATACTCCTGAAGTCTCCCTTTCATATGATACCAAACTTCTGTCGATATAATTTTCCGTTGCTGAAAAATTGGACAAATACTTTCGTGAGGCTTTTGAATATCTCAAAAAATTAATTTGGTCAATGCTCCCTTGGATGCTCCATAAATCCTTTGAAAGTGAAGCTAGCATACAACTCCCAGTGAGTTAATAATAGTCCTATAGTCTAGCTTTAATTTGATACCATACTACTGTCGATAATTTTGTCCGTTGCTGAAATATTTTACAAATACTTCTGAGAAGGTTTTGAATCTCGTAATTTGGGACAACTCATTTATAAAGCCAATTTCTCCAAAATTAATTGTCCTATCTAAAAAATGGAAACATCATCTTGTTCAAATTAAGATTCACTATGCATGAGCAAAATTTGAAAGAAATCTATTTTTTCTAAAAAATCCAAAATTTGGATGGAGACTAATCGCTCCAGTCTACATTTCGGTATTGGCCAAGATCCAATTACCTCCTTACATCACACCGATGATATGTTGATATCACAAGAGAAGGGCGGCGCCATAACGTTGTGGACAATGACAAATTCAGGTTATAAACGGCATGTTGTCATACCAGCCAATTACGTGGGCTACTGTCGTACTGCACTATACGACAACAACAGTGCCGATGATCATTTGCTATTTTATCCATGTGATGAAAATTCCATAGCAGTGTTACATACCAATGACGCCGAAAATCCCGCACAAATGCTAGTACCTGACGATGCACAATTACCCAAGATAAAGCTGGGTACCGTGAACTGTTTTACACCTTTCGAACATGCGTCGCAAATGTTCCTCTTGGCGGGCTATGAAAGTGGTCATTTCATAACGTGGGATCTTAGTTCCGGTATGATCGCGGATATTGCACAAATCGAAGCAGATCCAATGTCCGTAGACTATGATCCTCTCACCAATAGAGGCATTATAGGAGGTCCAGGTATGACATTTTATTTATTCTACGAATGTTATTTTATTTCTATTTATCCTTCTCTATTGTATTTAGGCGAAAAACTTACCACGTTTTCCTACCAACGACAATCAATGCGACTGCAACGCTCCTCAGATATATCCCTGAAAAATGCTGGTATCAATTGCATACGCATACGCAGAGACCAGAAGGTGTTTTCCTCCGGCGGCTGGGACGGCAGAGTGCGAATATTTTCTTGGAAAAGTCTTAGGCCGTTGGCTGTTCTGACTGAACACAAATCGGGTGCCATTATGGATATTGCATATTCAACGGGTCCGGTGACTATGTGGAAGGCGCCCATTATGGCGGTGGCTGGCATGGACAGTCAGATATCATTGTGGAATTTGTATAATTAAACCATCCCACAGAGAATAGCGTACTACCTTTATTAGTTTACCTCATTTATTTTTTATAACTGACAGGGATATACAAACATGCATACATAATTTGTAAAACTTGTAAGGGTCTTGTTGTAGGGAACCATCGAAACACATGCACGTGCCTGCATGTGAAATCCATTCTGGGAAAATGCCATCAATAACTTTTTATTTGTCCTATGCATTCTGATGTGCTATAGGTGAATATTTGTTCGCAGATAATGCAGTGTTTTGAACATTTTTATACTTCCAAATGTTTTATTTTTAATTTACTTGTAATTGAAATAAATTACGTAGAGGATAACAAATATATTTTTTTTTAATACAGTTGCATATGTTTATTACGATATCTCACCAGAGCATTTGCTGGTGTCATCACCTCGACATTTACGTTGTAATATTCTGCGGTACAATGAATAACCGCAGATTTTGAGTCGGAATTTTTATTCACTGGGAACGATGTTCATGATACCACGTGGTAGTTTTTTTTTTATGTAAACTTCGCTAATTTCCCCCTGTTCCAATACTGTTTTTTTTTTGTATTTTGTGGTGACTGGAACGCATAAAATGACGATTTTTTTATCGTATGGAACGTAGATTATAGAAATGTAAATTATTCGGAAATTCTGGTGTTGGATTGTCTTTTAATTAAATTTCTTTTTTCGAGACTTGTCTTCAAAAACACATGAAGCCATATGACATCAAAAACACCAAAAGGACGCATTGAACTAGCTGAAAATTTTAAATTTTTGGAAGGGAGGCTGATATTTAGCGACTGGAAACAGTTTGATGATCTTCATAAATATTGAAGGGATTTAAAGCATCCCCGACAATCATGCTACTTATGGTATGGGTTGGTTTGGAGCACGAGAACGATTTTAAAAAATTGATATGGGTACTATGAAATGACTGGTGGATTCTAAGCCACGAAGTTTACAACAAATTCTTAAAAACAAGGACAACTCAATATCATACTCTAAATCTCAGTTATAGAATTCTTCAACAAGCCATTTTCCTCCAAATTAATTGTCCTATCTGAAAAATGGAAACATCATCTTGTTCAAATTAAGATTCACTATGCATGAGCAAAATTTGAAAGAAATCTATTTTTTCCAAAAAATCCAAAATTTGGATGGGTTAAACCCTTTGTTTTTTTTTTGGTCAAAATATTTTTTTTCGAATTTCCAGATCTTTTTCTCTTGGGTGTTTTCTGCGTTCAAAAAGATTTAATTGTAACCATATATTGTTTACATAACATTAGCCATTTCAGTTTAATTGGTAAAAAATTCATTTTGAGAAAGCACCTTTGGATACTCAATAAATCCTTCGAATGTTATCCTAGCTTACAACTCCCAATGGGTTTATATTAGTCCTAAAGTCTAGCTTTAATTTGACACCATAGTCGTGTATATACCTTAGTCCGTTGACGACAAATTCAACAAATACTTTCGAATCTCTCAAAAAATCATTTTGAGAATTCACTATTGGATACTCAGTAAATCATACGAAAGTGATGCTAAAATACAACTCCCAATGGGTGAATAATTGTCCTAAAGTCTAGCTTTAATTTAATACCACACTCGTGTCGATACCTCATTCCGTTGCAGAAAAATTGGCCATATAATTTCAAGTGGCTTTCGAATCTCCAATTTCGAGAAAACTCATTTTCTGAAGCCAATTTCTCCAAAATTAATTGTCCTATCTAAAAAATGAAAACATCGTCTTGTTCAGATTAGATTCCACTATGCATGAGCAAAATTTAAAAGAAATCTATTTTTTCAAAAAAATCCAAAATTTGGATGGGTTAACCCCTTTGTTTTTTTTTTGGTCAAAATATTTTTTTTCGAATTTCCAGATCTTTTTCTCTTGGGTGTTTTCTGCGTTCAAAAAGATTTAATTGTAACCATATATTGTTTATACAGCATTAGCCGTTACAGAATAATGGTCGAAAAACTCATTTTGAGAATACACCTTTGGATACTCCATAAAGCCTCCGAAAGTTATACTAGCATACAACTCCGAGAGGGTGAATAATACTCCTGAAGTCTCCCTTTCATATGATACCAAACTTCTGTCGATATAATTTTCCGTTGCTGAAAAATTGGACAAATACTTTCGTGAGGCTTTTGAATATCTCAAAAAATTAATTTGGTCAATGCTCCCTTGGATGCTCCATAAATCCTTTGAAAGTGAAGCTAGCATACAACTCCCAGTGAGTTAATAATAGTCCTATAGTCTAGCTTTAATTTGATACCATACTACTGTCGATAATTTTGTCCGTTGCTGAAATATTTTACAAATACTTCTGAGAAGGTTTTGAATCTCGTAATTTGGGACAACTCATTTATAAAGCCAATTTCTCCAAAATTAATTGTCCTATCTAAAAAATGGAAACATCATCTTGTTCAAATTAAGATTCACTATGCATGAGCAAAATTTGAAAGAAATCTATTTTTTCTAAAAAATCCAAAATTTGGATGGAGACTAATCGCTCCAGTCTACATTTCGGTATTGGCCAAGATCCAATTACCTCCTTACATCACACCGATGATATGTTGATATCACAAGAGAAGGGCGGCGCCATAACGTTGTGGACAATGACAAATTCAGGTTATAAACGGCATGTTGTCATACCAGCCAATTACGTGGGCTACTGTCGTACTGCACTATACGACAACAACAGTGCCGACGATCATTTGCTATCTTATCCATGTGATGAAAATTCCATAGCAGTGTTTCATACCAATGACGCCGAAAATCCCGCACAAATGCTAGTACCTGACGATGCACAATTACCTAAGATAAAGCTGGGTACCGTGAACTGTTTTACACCTTTCGAACATGCGTCGCAAATGTTCCTCTTGGCGGGCTATGAAAGTGGTCATTTCATAACGTGGGATCTTAGTTCCGGTATGATCGCGGATATTGCACAAATCGAAGCAGACTATGATCCTCTCACCAATAGAGGCATTATAGGAGGTCCAGGTATGACATTTTATTTATTCTACGAATGTTATTTTATTTTTATTTATCCTTCTCTGTTGTATTTAGGCGAAAAAGTTACCACGTTTTCCTACCAAAGACAATCAATGCGACTGCAACGCTCCTCAAAAATGCTGGTATCAATTGCATACGCATACGCAGAGACCAGAAAGTGTTTTCCTCCGGCGGCTGGGACGGCAGAGGGCGAATATTTTCTTGGAAAAGTCTTAGGCCGTTGGCTGTTCTGACGATATTGCATATTCAACGGGTCCGGTGACTATGTGTAATAGTCCAAAATGTAAGCTTTAGTAAGATTATGTAACCATAATCGTGTCGATAGTTTATTCCGTTGCCGAAAAATTAGCCAAATGCTTTCAAGCGAATTTGGAATCTTTCAAAAAAATCATTTTGAGAATGCACCATTGTATACCAAAGTGATGCTAGCATACATCTCCCAAGGGGTTAATATTAGTCCTAAAGTCTAGCTTTAATGTGACACTAGAATCCTGTCGATACCTTAGTCCGTTGCAGAAAAATTCGACAAATAGTTTGAAGTGACTTTCGAATTTCTAATTTTGAGAGAAATCCTTTTCCTGAAACCCATTTCTCCCAAAATATTTGTTCAATCTAACAAATGGAAACATCGTCTTGTTCAGATTAAGGTTCCCTATCAAAAACTCTTTCAAAACAATATATTGACCAGTTGGCGATTTTTTAATTTGTCTTTTTCTGTTTTTATTATTCGTTTTTCTTTTATTTATTTTTTTTTGTTGACATTTTCCAAATCGCACATATTTTAAAACCAATTATTAACAGATCGAGAAATAAATGTAAACCAAATTATATTTTTTTTCTTCTTCTTTTAAATAAATATTTGTTAGTATCAAAAAAATTGTATCAAATAAAATAAATAGAAAAGAACGTAATTATCAGAACTATAATACTAATGAAAACGTAATTAATTCGTTCAGTTTGTATTTAAGCGTGTAAAATGAAAATTACTTAGAAAAATTGCACACGTTTTGTTTTTAAACATAAATTCCAACATTAAGTACAACTGGTGGGTGGGTGAGAACCGATAAATATACACCTGCCTGTATTCACCCCTCATTCCCACTTGCATTGAGGGGTTTTATGAGTTCTATGTGTATGCATATGTACATATGTACCTAATTAGCAGCATTGTTAAATTATTACGCTAAAACTTCCAAAAAAGAAATCCGACTAACCTAAAAGTAAAAGTGAAAACTTAAAACAAACAAATAGAATAATGAAATACATACATACATGTATATTTCAAAATATCGCTCTTTCTCCAGTTATTTTTGTTTTGTTTTCATTATCATTTGTTCTTCTGTAATACTCTTTTTTTCAAGCACTTAGTGCTTTTTGTTTGTTTAATTAAAATAATCATTCTTACGAACTAATCTCTAATTGTATTTATTTATTATTATTTTGGCCCTTGTTGTTTAATTCCATTTCAGTCGTTTGATGCTGCTGCAGTTCAGCGGCATCCTGTTCGTCGTTCGTTTCTTTGCTGTTGGCGGCGGCGATTTTTTGAAAATCGCAGTCAATGATGCGTTTACGCTTGCGCAAAGGCCTTGAGCATTCGGATTCTTTGGTTTGTATTAGAGTACGTTTGGTTTGCAGTCGTGTTATCTTCAATTTGGGCAATTTCTGATTATTCTCCTCGTTCGATTCGTCGTTTGCGTCGTTCGAGCTTGCCGTGATTGTCGACTTCAAGTTGCTGGTGGTAGCTTCATTTTCGTGGCCGGTGTCGTCAGTGCTGATGACACAGTGTAGAATCTGGGGAGTGGATGGAGCATCGTCGGTACCGGAGGTTGAAGTCGTAGTAGTCGTCTGGGAAGTTTCCGTCTCCTCCTCCTTAGTAATGAAATCTTCGGCAATTGGATGTAGTGGAGTTTCCACCACTTCATTATTAGTACACTCTACTGCGTAATCTTTAGATTTTGTGAAATCCAGTGGTTCTTCGGTCGCCACAGGAGATCTTTCACTTGAATTTGTTGTTACGTTGGCAATATCGTTGTTTTCTTTTTTGATATTTCGAGATTCTTCGAACTTCTTACGTTCTTCGGGGCTCAAATAGGCTTTGTAGAACTCAACCACTGGCAGGGGCACTGGTATGGGTATGGGCAACGGTATTATCACGGGATAGGGGACCATTACTGTGACCGGCTGGGGTGTGCCAATCAAAGCACTGAACGCTGTTAAATCTGGTGGCAATATCGTGCTGGGTGGTTGGGGCAATCCCGCAAAATTTCCCAAAAATCTTGGCCATAATCCTGCTGCAGCCGGGTTGTGCATGAAGGGTGGTCGCGGAGGGAAACTTCCTGGTGGTGGTACTGGCGGTGGTGGCTGTTGGGCCCCCGTTACATTGGGCGGTGTGGCGAAGAATGCCGAAGGTATGGCTGTACCACCCCGCCCTGTATTTGGCGGTAAATTGTGCGGTGTTGAGGGTTGCGATGCTGGGCTCTCCATCATGGGTGACAGCGGGGGAACACTCATGTGCAAGTCCTGCACGCAGGATGCCGCAAACTGTGTTAGGGAGGGTGTGTTCGCTTGATTTAGACTCGAGCGATTCGAATCTACCAGAGGTGCCATCAACGGTTTCGGTTTAGTGCTAGTTGATCCAGGCGTACAATTGGATTTGCCGTCCATGCGACTGTTTATCATTTCAGAAGGAGCACATGACTTCAAAGGACGTTTTTTTCGATTATGTTTAGGCGATTGTCGCGTAGGCATTATTCCAGGACTTTTGGACATTAGTTTAGATACGGGAGCTACCGAGATCATGGGCTTGTATGCCGCATTTGTAGATAGTTGCGAATTATTCGATACGGAAACTTTCGGGGGACTCAGGGGTGTATTCGACGCCGATCTTTCAGCCACATTCGTTGCACTATTAGGTCCAGGCGATGTTGACAGCGTCGATGCCGGTGACGCCGAACGACTGCGACAGTTTTTCAACCACAAATCTGGTGTTATTAAATTGGCTCCATTGTTGACCGCCTCCATGCCCTGTTCCTTCAAGTGGGGATTCATGTCCAAGTGGGCCTGAGTCTCTTTACAAAATATTTGCATTTTATATTGGTTGAGACATTTGTCGGAGCAAAACTGTAGCTGTGAGGCTCCATCATGAAAGTCCACATAGCTGACGGCATGTCGGACGTGTTTGCACCAATCACAAGTTTTGGCTTTCTTAAACGACGCCCTTCGGCTTTGGGTAAAACATGATTCGGAACAGTAGCGTGGTCCATCGGAGGTGGTCAGAAATTCGGGAGCATTTTCCGGTACGGGACGTCGGCACCAACAGCAATTCTGAAAGTCTGTGGAAGAGATAATATGATTTAGTTAATAGTGTTTTAAGTACAATGTTTAGTGGAATAATATCTGAAGAAATTTGAATCGATAATTAGCTTCTTTTCAAAAGAAACACCAAATGTATGAGGCCCAAATGGTCCATCAGTTGAAGTCTCGCGGACCACAGAAGGTCAAGCCAATTTTACATAAACAGACAATAATATCAAGGACCCTTTTGCATCCTCTTGTTAGGAGTATTTCGAAAGCAAGCTAAATGATCAGGGTTTTTTGTTACAGTCAAATGGTGGTTTATGATCCAAATAAATAAAAAGTTTGTTTAATTTCCAAAACAAATAAACAGTCGATGTTGTGCGATGTTTGCTGTTTTGTATGCCATCCAATTTCAACCTCATTAACTCGTCCAATGTCTTGAGACAGATTTGCAGTTAGGACCCAAGTACAAAGTCATGTGCTCCAATGCGAGTTAAAGTACCAAATAATATTGAGATTTACTGGTACAAGGTTCGTAAAATATTTCCCAAAATTCACTTGGCTTCACTGCCGGTATCACAATGCCAGAGTTGTGTGGTAGGCAAGCAAGGAACTCCCATAGAATTCTTAACTCCATCGGCAAAGACCGAGACCTCATCTACAGGCAATGTTGTGTTTATAGTCCAAGCTTCTACTGCTGGTACAGAAGTAATCAGTTCTATATTTTTTGAAGTGAGTAATCAGTTGTATGTTATTAGGTTCCAGTTCAAGCAACACAGCGTTTAGCTTGAGATTTTTCTCTCGTCACTTTGATCGCCTTCACTGGAAGTTAAATTGCAGCTGATTAAAATCGTTTCTCAATTAAACAAAAGACCCTTTTTTGCCTGAGGTACGCAGGGTTGACGAACAGCATCGTACCTTACTTCCTTAAGTTGGCTCTACAACCTGTCGTTGATCTTGTGCTCGGTTATTACAAGGATTTTTCTGACTTCTTCCTTGACCTTTACTAAGTCGCCTTACTGTCGTCGCCTAGTTCACATGTACCATTAGACCCACTTAACTGATTCATTCTCGACGACATCATTTTTTTTTTGGTTATTAAATAAAAACATCTTATTACACATTAACTAATTTTTCGTTCCTCATCTAGTAACGTTAAACAAGTGATTGGCATATATGTACCCACCCCTCGCCTGCTCAATATTCATATTTAAAACGCTGTTGACAGGTATTATAAAAAGCGGCAGCATGCATTTCTCAATTATTTCCATCTAGGTGATTCTGCTGAAGAGTTTCATTACTTCCTACTATGGGGAAATCTATCTTCAAACACAATGCCCGGACTCATGTCAGGTTATACGAGTTCTAATGAGTGTTATTTGAGATACTACGCAAAAGCTCACATGAACTGCTCCTACACGGACACGGACACGCACCCAACAATCCATCCATCCAGAATTTGGTAACGGAATGAGATTTAGCCAACACCAGCATCCACCTCAGTCTCCAATACTATGCACCCAAGCGTATTCATGGATGAATTTCTGCAGACTTCTCAACCTCAACTCAATCTCATACGGTTCGATATTATCAACATATTTACATGTGTGTGTGGCAGCAGCAGGAAGGAAACCTATCGACAGGTCATAAATACACACACACACACTCATTCTGTGGCAGTTGCATCATATTGCTGCCAGTTCCTGACTAACTACGGTTGCCTTTCCTCGTATTATCTACCTATAGAAGTTTAAAAGTTTAATGTTGTTGTTATATTTGGTTGCCAGATATGCGGCGGACAGCCGACAGACAAACGCAAGCTTCATTCATTATAAATGTTGGAAGTTCCCTTTGTTTTTTGTGTGTTTGTTTCTGGAATTGTATAAAATTTCAATTTTTGCGTTCCCGAGAAGCTTCTTGTTTTATCCGATTTTTTCCTTCGTATGATTTCCTTAACCTGCTCATGCTCATTTTGTGGGTAGAAACTTAATAGGGCTTTCATACAATTCCACAGTTCGTAACATACGAGGTATTAATGACCAAGATTTTCAGATATGTTTAATAAGTAATGAGGGCAGTATGGCAGGTTTGATAGCAAATTTTATCAAAAAATAGTACAAAGCTCGTATGAAGCTGAGATAATCAGAACTTTTTCATTTACAATATGCAGTGATGTGTTGCAAGTGTTGTTGGTGAACGAGGGCAAGCGAAAACATGTCCGGGAAACGTTTCAACGACATAGTGGAGGCCGGCAATGACATCGTCGAGGCAGTGAACTAATTTGCCTACCTTGGTTACGAAAAGTTTCGAGTAGTTTATGATGTTATATTTAACACTTTGTAGCATATTGTAAATTCAATTTAATCGGCCAGAAGGCTTTTAATTACAACCCAATAAATGAAATGAAAAGGAATCTAAGATGCTGGATCGGCGAAGCTGTTTTGATGGCTGAGAAACGTCCCGACGACAGAAACGAAACATAGTGGAGGCCGGCATGACATCGTCGAGGTAGTACAAGACTTGGTCAACCTGGAATTCATTATCAATGGAAAGATTCATGTCTTTGACAAGGAATCGGCGACGATGAGTATGCTGGTGAACAAATACAAGACATATATATATAACATATGCTTACAAAGGGCGCTAAAAGACGACATACAACAATTTCATTATTGTGGCTAATTTTCGTAAGATATTGGGGATGGTATTTGGCTGTCTCAGCTTGTTCCGTAGTAGCACACTCTGTCCACCTAATTTTCCTAAGATATTGGGGATGGTATTTGGCACTATCTACGAGGTGGTCAATTGACATCGCCGTGTCGGCTCGATTTTGCCATCGGTGGTGTTGCAGTGCCCGCCAGCCTGCTGAAACTACAGATAGTCCAAGAAAACGACTTCAATCTCCGGCCAATTCTCTATCACAGCTCCAAAATCCGCACCAAACTGTTATTTTCAGAGGAGGCATGAGGATTTAGTAATCCCCAGTTGCAGAAGTTTTGCTTATCACCATAACGGCTGAGATGAAAATGAGATGATTTTTCGATCAATGTCGATTTCCAGCTGCTCTAAGGCTGATACTGAGAAGCAATAACGAAGCGGAACCTGAGTCAACTTAAAGGGGAAGTATGCGAACAGGAACCGTGAGCATTGGCGTAGGGGTGCTGGGTGGTGCTTTGCTTGTCTAGTTAGGCCAATGACGGTGATTCGCCCAATAGTGTCACGTATATACAACAGCCACTGTTTGGGCTGCACAGCATTGACTTCGGAAATAAACGTTGTTGCAGTCAATTCATTTCGTTCCGCGATGTTTTGATGCTGATATTCTATCAAGACTACCAAGGTTTATGTATAGAAGGTTACGCCATCCCAGCCCCCTTCCCTTTTCTGTTTTTGACGTTTGTCACCAATGACGTCACGCAAACTTTGTTCCTATTGGCTAAAAATTTCGAGCTAACAGCTGATAATATTTGTGTATTCATAACAGTGGGACACTTGACTATTTTTGCCATCAATTTATTTATTAGCGAAAAACGAACAATTTTTTGTATATTAAGTTAAAGTTTTATTTAATTTTCTTTTTTTGGTATAAATATTTTTAGTAATGTCGGCATTTAATATTCCTAACCTAAAGTACATTCTGCACCGGAAAAAAATTCTTTTTACATTTTCACATACTCACATATTTTTTACTGTTGGGTTTCATACATTTGCCCACTGCACACTTAATGTTTACGTTTCGATTTGTTGTTTTATTTCTTCACAAATCTGACAAAGTAGGGTTGCCAACTCACTGCAATATGTAAATTTTTCACATGAAATCTTAGCTTTGTTAACTAAAAGTAGGCAGACATAGAGCTGGCAACCCACTTCTTTTTGACGTTTGTCACCAACTACGTCACCTAACGGCAATTTTTGCTGATGGCGTAACCTTCTATACATAAACCTTGAAGACTACGACCTGGTAAGAGATGGATGGAGTAAATGGATCAACAGAGCTTTCAACAATTTCAGACTTAACAAATATTGAGCATTAACCTTGTGTTTAATACAAAATGTTTACGTTCGTATAATGAAGCCGAACATTAGACCAACGATTCCGTTCCGATGTGGTTATGATCAATAATCGCGGATATTTACCTAATTTCTCATCCATTGCATTGGCCGCAGTTGTCGTCATTAGTCCCGTTGAATTGGGACTTTTCGAATCATCATCGCGTGAACTTCGTGTATCATGATCGGATGTTGTACTATCGTTGCAGCGGTAATTGTTACAATTCGCCGAATTGTTGCGAGCACTACTACAACTATTGTTGTTATTGACGACACTACTGTTGTTATTATTATTGTTGTTGTTGCTGTTGCTGTTATTGCTGGCGGTGAGCGAAGAACGCAAATGTTCATTCTGTTGCTGATGCATTTGCAGGAGAGCATTTGTTCTACCGCTGCGACTTCGTCTTCTCTCCATATGATGTTGCTGGTGCTGTTGCTGCTGCTGCGAATTTATGAGAGCAGCCGATTGCAAGAGTTTTGAGGTCTTGGCCGAGATATCCAAACGATCGACACTATCGAAACCATACCAACCCAGCAGTTCATTCATTGTACTTTCAGCAAACTCCTGAAAAGAAATAACAGAAAGAAACGGTTTGGTTGAAGTTTTTAAAAAACATCTGTTCTTCAAGGAAACATTTACGTAATCTACATGTGCTCGTAAGAGATCCTCATTAATTTTTTGTTAAGGTCGTTATCAGTTTTTTGTTTTCTACTTATTGTTTGGGGCGACAGTCAGCGGCGCGTGATCGAATCTCTCTGACTGCGCTTGGTAATTTCATTAACAACGATCTGAAGTCTTTAATCATCCGCTCCAATGCAATGGGCAGGCAGACAACATCGAACCAAGAACCAACAAAATATCATATAAAGTTTTATAATCGGTATATGACAACAACAGCAGCAACAAAATAAAAGAAAATGTGATACGTCGAGAGCTGTATGTGGCCTGCCTGCCTTCTTTGGCAGAATGGACGACTCGAATGCAAAAGAAGTCTGGTGTGAATTCACACCATTATACACCACGATACAAACATACATGCATGCCATAAATACGAGTACGAGTATAATGATTTCAATGATACCAACAACAACACCAACCATTCTTTCAACATTGTATGAATACCGGCATCGTTTCAACAGCCAACAACAAAATGATAGCATATGTATGTTCGATCAGTGATTGACTACAGTCAATTGGAAGAGATATTTACTGGTAGGATTTTTAGCCCCGGAATTCTCGGGAGGTATTTACCGGGAAATTTGCCGCTTCAATACTTTCCGATTCCCGGGATTATTGGACGGAATTCCCCAGGAAAAAAAATATTGCCAAAAACTTACAACTATTAACGATTTTCTGCAATTTTTACTATTGTGATTGTGGATTTTAACCGGAAAATTTTAAGATTTTTTTACTTCCTGATTTTTCTACATAACATTGTACAGGATTTTTTTTTTTAATATAAATTGTTATTTTGTTAACAGTCACAACATATTCCAATGGGAAGTGCTATAATTTTACACCAGACTGTTGACTCATTGGCATGGATGTTGGTGACTGACACTACTTTTTTTTTCTTTTTTGTTTTGTACTCGTCGTCGTCGTTCGTACTCAAGCAAACATGAAATTGTTATTTTGTTAAAGGTATCAAATGACATTTAAAGGTTCTTTTTACACTTTACCAATGTTGGTCATATCAATACGTGCATAAATACATACATACATTCAAACATCCCAGTAAAAAATAGGATCATCCAAAGAGTAATCTTGGAGCGCTCCTTTGTGAGCAATGGATTACTCCATAAAACTCCGAGTCTCATGCATTTTGTACTCCTTTTTTACACAGCATGTCCGCAGAGGCGAGCAATCCTTTTGGGCTCCTTATGGAGTATAAAAAGAGTACTCCCTTTGGTCTTGAAAAGGAGGACAAGGGGAGTAATCTTTTTTATTTCCTGAAAGAGCATAAAAGGAGTAATCGTTTTTGTCTCCTAAAAGAGCATAAAGGGAGTAATCGTTTTTGTCTCCTAAAAGAGCATAAAGGGAGTAATCGTTTTTTTCTCCTAAAAGATCATAAAAGGAGTTAACAGTTTTTCCTTATTCAGGTATAAATTTTTTTTTATTTTTTTTAAAAAGCAAGGAACAATTCATTTTGACAGTGATGTAAAATAGGAATAAATACGAAGTATTCTCCATCAGGTATCAAATGCATACTGTCAAGTGGAAATTGTGTCACCATGTTGATGTTGCATAATTCCAAGGGATAAATTTCGCTTTGAAATTGCGGTAAGTGATATGCTTTGCTTTTTCGTGATTTGAAAGTTTCATTAGTTCTTGCATTTCCAGGCACTATTGTGTAATTCAGTCTTCTGTTTTTATATGAAGCTTGTTGATCACATTTCGAACAACCCTGGGCAGAAGTGTGTGCTACGGTTCCGATTAAAAAAGCCCTTGCAGGTGTGTCACAAACAAAATGTCTAATTTTGGGTATAAAGAATTTTCATTACATAACAAATTATTGCCGTGCATCATCAGTGCTTTTTCTAAACCAAAATTAAAGTATTCACCTGGTGGCATTTCCGTTATTGCAGAGCTCTCTTTGGAGCAGCATACGTTTTCTGCATACACTGCTTTCAGCAATGTTTCTCTGCATAGTGGAACGTCCATACCTTTACTTTTTAAAATGTTGAGTAGTGAATTACAGCAAACGCGATTTTTAATTACCCAACAAGCAAGCTTCTGATCAAAATTTTGGGTTTTTTCACAGATATTGTTTGAATTGGTATCATAATGAACATCAAAGTTTTCCGTTTGGCTATCTTCCTTTGATAATTCATCGACTTTGTTAGGGGCCGATGCCTCTTGTTCACTTAAAGTCTCCCGATTACAATTTGAGAATTTTTCAATTTCTTTTTTAACTAGTCGTCTTAAATGACGCTTAGAAACTAAATTTTCACACATTTTCAACAATTTGTTAATATACCCGTACCTTTTCGCGTTTTTTTTTTAAGAACACTTCTTTTTTCTTTTTAAGACTACGAGTAAACTGACTAAATAGACAAATAAAACGAAAACATCAAAAATTAACAGTTATGTCAAAAACATCAACAAAGCACTGATACATCCCTCATTGATCCATTTGGAGTATCAAGCGAGGCATCAACAACAAAACCTAAAAAAAACGTTTCGACAGCTCGCTTATTACTCCAAATGGATGGACACATCATTACTCCTTTATTGCTCGATTATGGATTAATCCATATATTTTTTACTGGGATACTACTTCATACATATGTATATAAATGTCATATGTACGTGTATGTGTGTATGTTAATACAGATGGACATTTACCCCGAATCGGACAAAATATCAATGACAACATTCAATGCCGCAGTCTTTGGAAAAATGACAATTGATTTGCTTATTTTATTTTGAAAATTAATTATTTTTGGAGGATTGTTAAATTGTATGGGATTCATTTTTAAAAACGGAGTATTACATAGAGAGTTGCGTATTTATGGTGTTCAGGCATCAGCCGATGAATACATATGTTTACACCTTAAACGGATGGTCTCAATACAAGTATCTTTTTAAGGAATTCGGGACCATCCTGCTGAAACCAACGATCGTCCATGTCCATGTCTTCAATCTCCGGCCAAAAAAATGGTTTATCAAGCCTCGGCAGCGCTCACCCTTACCGAAAATGGCATTTCCAGCAGAGGATGCATTAGCTCGGCCGCCATTATTATTTATTCGCAAAGCCTGAAGCAATTTATGCGTTAAAAATTAAACCTTGAGAGGTAACTCAATGGGAGTTGCGGAGAATATTTTGAGAAATGACATCAACAAACAAAGCCCTTTGCTGCGCAATATACAAGAGTCCGGATTGAATGTAAATTCGGAATCTGTTTAATTTTTTTTCATTTTGAAATTGTAATACGTTATAATTACAATGCTAGAGGTTATTATAGAGCAATTTCCGTGGAATTGAATTTAAAAAAAAATTGTAAAACTATGATTGCATCCAATCATATTATGTATGATAATATCCAATCATATATATGATAATATCCAATCATATATATAATTACATCCAAGTATATATATAATTACATCCAATTATATATTTGATTACATCCAATCATATACATGATAACATCCAATCATATACATGATAACATCCAATTATATATATGATTATATCCAATCATATACATGATTACATCCACTCATGTATATGATAAAATCCAACCATATGTATTATTACATCCTATCATATATATGAATACACCCACTCAAATATACTATTAAATCCAATCATACATATAATTCCATCCTATCATATATATTATTGTATGCAATCATATATGTTTGGGGACATTGCTGCTAGCCCCAAACATAATATGTTTGAGACAATATGTTACGGAGACCGATGTTTCCTGACTGTACTAATACACATAGTTTAAAATATATACATATATATATTTTGGACGGCCGTGTTGTAGTGCCAACTTTACGAGTCAAAGCGTAATCTCTGAGCCATGTAAAACTTCTGCAGAAAAGTATTAGCCGTTCGGAGACGTAGTAGTTTAGTTTCCGGTCAGCGTGTATACGAATTATATCGTGCACAGCTCACTGATTCGAGAGAAGTTTGTTCCTTCATTGAACGAACATTAGGGAATTACGTGAAGTAAGTAATATATGTACATAAATATTTATTTTTAAAGAACTTCTAGTTACAGTCAGCCATTCCACTCCCCTGCCTCAACGCATCTCGTAACCTGGCCCAACTATCTATTTTGTTTGTTATTTTCTTTTCTTTGTTTTGAAGGGGAAATGGCCTCTCATAACTTGTCGTATCTTATCCTTTCATCTTGACTTTTTTTTATGAAAATCTATACGATGTTGATATTAAAACCCCTCTCGCACACAAACACACACGCCGACTTGGGCACAGACAAATACAAATTGTAAATCAAGTATTTATTTAAAGTTTAAGCTTAGCAAATATTAAGTTACGCTAGTCATAAATCTCATGCACAGAAAAATACCCATAGTTGTGTCAGTTGTTCAGTGTGTTCAGTTTATCTCACTGAAGTAAGTGAGCAAGTATTACATGAAAATGTAGAAGGTAACCCACATATAGCCTTAATCTCGTATTATTTATACGAGCAGTGAACACCGCCGCCGTCCCTCTCTATCTGTTGTGTTTACCGGGGGACTTGGTATCACGTGCGATTTTCGTTTTGTTGCTAAATGTGTGTGTGTATGTTTTTTTGTGCTGTTGTTGTTTTGCATTTTAACAGCGTGTATCAGGGTTAGTTACATGGGGATTTGTTTTTTCTACAAAGTATCATTTAATTTCAATTTTTATTTTAATTAATTGATTTATATTTGTTTGCATTTTGTTCGGTTTCAATTTCCAAACGTAAGGTTTTATGGTTTTCGGCAGATTGAAGAAAGCCTTTGAGTGTTCGGGTAGATTTTAAATAAGTTTTTTTTTTTTTAATAAATACACTTTACAAATTATTTGTAAATAATGTATTCGATTTCAAGCGATACTGGGTAGAACGTTGGACATCAGAAACCCTGGCCAGACCCTTCGCCCCATTCACAAGATCCCATTGTCTTGAGAATTAAAGCCACACGAACTTCGGCTTAGTTTGAGCCTTAGAACAGCTCGAAATGGTCAACGATTTTGTTCGAATGTCATAATCATAATATCTGTTAACAAGCAAAACTGCCGCATCTTAGACTGAAAACGGTAAACAAGGTCCTGGAAAACCGGCTTGACAAGATGCCTTACTGAGATTCCAGTCGAAATCGTTTGCCCGCGAATGGACAATGTCTACTCTTTCGAATGCGGGCCCAGAGCAATATTTTCAACTAACTGTTACCAGAACGGAACAGAACAACAACAAAATTTAATGATGAACATTTGCCACGCAGTCTTTTGTTTTGTATCCGTTACTGAAATTATCCTTTCCTTTTGCAGAAAAGTAAAGAAATAACAGTTGGGCACATTTTTTCTTTCTTTTGTAAATGAAGTAGTGAATAATCGAACTACACTCTATGTAACAAAACATGTGATGCTGATGCGGATTATGCTAGAGTGGTAGTGATAATATTTGTCATTGTCTTTCTGTGGTGCCTGCTGGGTGTTGGTGTATTTGTGTTTGTGTGTGTGTGTGTGTATCTCCTGTAGCTCCTCTATCTATGTTTAAATTACAAATGACACATAAAACATTTGTTGACGTCCAAGTGGCGTCCAATATACCAAAGTCGCTTTGATTTTTCATCATTTATTCTCGTACACTGCAGCGCACACATACGCAGGCAGGCATGTGTACATTAGACTGGGTCAATGGCCGTAACAATTGGAGCTTTGATTTGTGTGGGACAATGTGAAGGGACGTTGGGAGAATAATGCATTAATTAGCTCATTTGTTACCGTCGAATGAGTTTAAATACACTTTTACAATTTGTCGACTTTGAGTAAATAGAAAAAATATAATTAATAGTTTTTATCTTTAAGCTTTAGGTATATTTTGGTGAATTTTAATAAAAATCGAACTCGAGGTCTGATGTTTTATTTTTATTTCCCGATATTTCGCAATTCTTTGAATTGCATCTTCGGGGGATTAATCTACAAGAGAACATTAAAGTAAAGTAAACGATTTTTACTAACATTTACCAGAAAAAAAAATAGACAAATTTCAATAATTAAATTTGTAGTGGTTTATAGTAAGGTTATATTATTATGTATAAAAAAATAAATAGACAAAAGAAAAAATAATTGTAAAAACAAAAATTGGCAAGGCATTAAATAATAAAAAAAAATTTAAAATTAAAATGTTATTAATTAAATTTGTGTAGAACGTTTTTTGTAAATAATAAAAAAATAATTTAAAATAAAAATTAATAGAAAAATGTGAATAATTAAATACAAAAACAACACAATGTCATGACAAATTGTTGGCGATTTCCTTCGCTGCAAGTCTAGGAAAAATAGTTTTTACCGATCCACACTAATGTCATATTCACACACACACAGACACACACAAATGTATACACACTCACAACCAGAGGAAAAAATTAAAAATATTTTTTTACGAAATCTCATGTTACTCAAAGTGTATCAAATTCTTATTATAATGAATTGAACAAAATGAACTGCAGCAGCAGCGGCAGCAGCAGCAGAACACAATTACATACAAAGTGAGTTAAGGAATGCAAAAAAAAAAAAGGCAACAACGATACAACGCACCAAAAAGAGTTCTTTTTTCAATGCAACGAAAGAAAATGACAGGAGGGGGAATTTCAAAAATATTTCTGTACGAATAAATGAACATACATATGTATGTATGGTAGTTGTCAGTATGCACATGCATGTCTGTATGTGTAAGACGAAAAACAACAACACACAACTTGAGATATCTGTGAATGAATAAGAAACAAACGAATAAACGAACGAGCCAAACAACTTTGAACACAGAGAATTTAAAGGAATGCATATGGTGGAAATATGATCTACACGACACGATTATTTAAAACCAAAAGGAAATTCATAGTATTTTTTTTTCGTCTTTCTGGTGCTTTTTTGATATTTTCAAAACTTATTGCCAAACCGAAAGGAAAAAAAACAACAACAGCGACACAAAAATACTGAACAACAAACACCGGCTAAATTTACACTCGAGAGTTCATGTTATGTATTCAGCAGATACATATGTATGTATATATATATGCATGTACAAATGAAATACAAGACACCCGCCACCGCCACCACCAACCAATCCATCCATCCCAGACCAATTGTTTTTTTTTTTTTTATTATTTGCATGGAACACCTGAAATTCAAAAATATTCAGCATCAGATGTCAGGCCACCAAAAGTTTTTTTTTTTTTTTGTAAATTTCAATTAATTCCCATAAAACGGCAACACATGTAAAAATATGTTTTGCAAACGTTTAGATTATGAAGTGCCGGCAATAGGGTGATACCATTTAACAAATACAAATCAAATTAAACGTTTACATTGAGAGTGTAATCAGATTTTCAAAATAAAATCCCGTCAGTTTAGTTCTAAAAATATCTACGATAGCACAATAATATTTGAAACAATTTTGAAAGTAAATAATGTTTTATTTTTAAAACAAATACCTACTTGTTTAAAACAAATACAGTTTAAATACCCTCTTGAAAATGTTCAGCGAACGACTTGGGACGTCTGCCCTTTGTATGGTCTTTGGTAGAGCCATGCAAACAGCTGATTACAATTTTTTCATTTCCACAGAATCTTGATTGTCAAACTCTCATTGTTTACATTTAATTCGTTATATATATTTTTTTTTAATACATTTTCGTGTTAAACAATTAAATCAAAGAATTAGAAAACAAAAAGCCAAATAAAGAATTGTTAGGCTCTCAAAACTATTAAAAATAAATTTGTAGTTCGCTAAACAATTGTGCAATGAGTTGTAACTGTCTGTATATCAGATATTATATATCTGAATTTGACAATTAAAATACCCAGGGTTGTATCTGAGTTTTTGTTGTTGGGCAATTGTGCCGCCTACATTCTATTATTGTGCCATGATTGTCTACTGAATAATAAAGCAACAGCAGAATAAAATTACCCAACTAAAAAAATACAATAATTTGGAGATTTCCGATACATCATAAGAATGGTGTGGTTTCTACAAAAGTAACAAAAATTTACAAAAGCAATCTTATAAAAAAAATCATTGGCGTTTTAATAAAAAAATTTGAGTTTGATTTTATAAAGTAATGTTTTAATAAAAAAAAAACACCTCCTATGCGTTTGGGCATTATTTTGGACTACACACAGCACCCACTGTGCCTGCTGCACGCCAGTTGCCAGTTGTACATCTCGAAACGATGTTGCTTATATTTTGTGACGAAATGCATTTTCATATCGAAAGCAAAACTGCCGCATCTGAGGATCCTAAACACTGCATGAGATCGCCGAAAAGCATTCTCTGCATCCTCAGAGAGGGACCGTTTGGTGCGGATTTCGGAGCGCTGGCATCCCTGGCCCATTATTCTAGAAAAAAATGCTCCTGGAAACGTCATTTCCGTTAACGCTGAGTGCTACAGGCATTTTAAATGACTGTTGGCCAGTCTGGCGCCTCAAGCCAGACACTCGACGACACAATCGACATTTTGCACATCAAGTTCGGTAATCGGGTTATCAGTCGTCTCGGCGATGTCAATTTGCCATTTAATAGCGGAGATTTGTGGGGTACCATGAAGCACCGATATTTTCCCAATTCAGGCTCTTACGGCGAATATCGAGGTAGATATTCGTTATCAAGGTCTTGAAAAATTTGGTTGATAGGATGTGCTACTGCGAAACCGGCTGAGGCAATGGGAATGTTTTGTATCTTAAATGCAAAAAAAAAAAATGATTTTTGTTTATTCTTTTTAAATTTAAAAAAGAAACTTGTATTTGGGCCTCCCTTTCTATCTTTTTAAATGTCAATTGTAGGTATCGGTTTTTGTGTTTATGGTGTTTTTTTTTAACATTTTCATTGGTGTTTTTTTTTTAACAATTGCCTTTTTATTGTACCCATAGCGATTTTTCCGTTCAAAGCAGTTGATATCACTGTAGCCTCACAGAGTCTCCTTGCGGGCCCTCTTTCCAGTACCATTCGGACATTTTTTGAATATTATTTATGATAATTTTCACAATCTCTGGTTAGTAATTAACCAACAAAGTTATAGATTTTAAATTAAAGGCAAACGGATATTTACAACTTTACCGGTAATTGTAAAATTACGCCATACGAATGTGCGTGTTTAAGATTTACGACATGTGCGTAAATTGTCATACACACTCACTGTTGGCAAACGTTAATATGCACTTCATTATACGCCCCTTTTGCCCTCTTCTGTGCGTTACCACACCGTACAAAGTATTGAATGTATGTCTGTTGGTATTTATGAAAAGATAAATGAGTTCCTTGAGCAACAAACACATGTTGATAGATGAGTACAATGCATGCATGTGTGTGTGTGTGTGTGTTTGACTGAAATAGAGAGGGAGTGATAATGTTGGTAAGTTCACTGTGTGTTGCAAATTGATATGCTTGTTTCTTCTGTCACATTATCACTGTCAACATTAACGACAGTGCTGAAACGTATGTACATGCGTACGTAGATGTGCAATACTATCTGTACATACATACATATATTATGCACACACACATACATAATATATGTATGAGTATAATTATACGTACGTTTTATGGCCAGGAGTTTGACCGATTGTCATAATGTTGTTGGACATTGCATAAGCAATCCAATGTCCTTCGTGACTATATTAAATGGTTTGTGCAAAATTCCCATAATTTGCACAAACATATCTTCAAACGTATGTTGCTCAACTAAAGGTGATTGGAAAAATTTGCAAAAAAAAAAAATCAGTTGCGGGCCCAAACAATTGGTGAATTTACTCGAATTTATTTTAGACAGAATGGCTGTGTTGGCTTCTGTTTCCTCGTTGTACGAATCTTCAGATACTGCCCCGCGCCAAAATTACATGCTAGTAATTTTAGGCGAAGCTTTTGAACGAGGAGATGTCGTGAAAATGTTAATGTCCCATGTAACATAAAGGACAACAAAATCATGAACGACGGATACCCTTGGTTGGTGGAGAATGGGGAGAACTTATGAGATTGTTGGAGAGGAAATTGGAGTATAATGCGGACAGACTAGCACCATTTGGTATTTGCAGTGAATTTCGTTAGGAAAGTCAGTGGTGATTGACCAGCTGTTCAAGGTTGTCAAGGAACCTGCCTCCACCAAGGCGAGGGAGTAGACCTGGGCAATGGCACAACAAATGTTCCTCTTCGGCATCATTGCAGGTTCTACACCAGTCCTCCCTAGATATCTTTAGAATTCAGGCTTATTGAGTATGCGATAGATGCAATTCATCTTATTACTAATCCCACGAAGCCGACATGGCTTGTCTGCAGGATCTCATATTGCCTATCGTAAAGTGTCCTGTTTGGACTGTTGTGAGATCGATAAGTCTCTTTTTGCCAAATCCCAGTAAGGACTTGGTCCTTTTAATTGCCACACCGTCTTCCAAAATTGCTCCAACACATTTGATTTTGTTACATTTAAATACAATATTTATATTTAAATGTGTGGTGCATTACTTTTGGTTTTATTTTTAATATGCCTTCAAATACACAAAAAAAAATAGCAAAACAAACAGAAAATAGTTTCAAGTGGGCGGTGTATTCACCTTTTGATGTTTGTAAACAAAACACTAAATGATGCCAAAAGATGGCACACATACACATTTACAGAATTATAGACACACACACACACACATTTATGTACATATTAAAATAACTACATACATGTATTCGATTTAAGTGTAATTGCGTACGCATTTTCCCCAGCGTTTCTAAGCAGACAATCGGACAAAATACTGCTTTAAAATTTAAAATGTGTAATCTTCTATTTGAAATTCCCAATCCAGTGTCAAATTAAAATAATAAACAAAACGATGTTATGAACACTTTGTTTTTGAAAAAAAAACGTATGAAAAGAATTTCAAATTCATATTATAGTGTAAATATGTATGTTTGTGCATACACAAGCGTATGTAAATACTGACATATGTATGTGTATAATAGAGTATTTAACCTCGCCGTGAAAAATTGCTCTGAAATTAAAATTTTTGTAAATTGCTTTTGTTTTGTTTGTTCTTCTTTCAAATTTAGCAAATGACTTAATTCGCATGCTTTTGTTTTTCATTAAAAATCATTTAAATAGTGTATACTAAGAGAAATTCTAAAATATGTAAGAAACATTTTTTTTTTTTAAATATAATTTCCATAACAAGAAAAATAATTACAGAGAAATTAAAAATCATAACTCATGTTTAGTCTACAAATTACAGTTGATGGAGGAGGGGAGGGTTTTTATTTAATTTTAAGCTAGATTTTCTAGGGCAGTGGGGACGAAAACCTTCTAATGGAAGAGCAGAAATCGCCGGAAATCCAAAATGACTTTACAAACATTTTATTAACTTCACAGCAGACGCCAAATACTGTTGTAAAATCTAAACACTCTTCTTGGTACGTCGTTTAGGAATTCGCCTATAAAATTTTAAAGTGTACAAATTTGCAGTCATGTATTTTAGGTCATTTTACAAGAATCAGTCAAAAACACAATTTTCGATTTTTTGATGTTTGGTCATCGATTGTCATTCTGCAAATATTTATCGTGTCCTCTCATTTGCCATGCATATGAAAGTGTTGCTGCTTCAACAATGTGGAGACGACATAACGACGAGAGATAACACGGTCCGGAAACTTTTTAGTTTTGCAACCGGTGACTGCAAGATTTTCAGCATTTTTGTAGTGAATTTTAACAATTTCAATGCGTTGTTGAAACGTGTATCGTTGCATTTTTAGTAATGGCGTAGTTTCTACTTGTCAAGTGTCAAAGAATAAAAGCTTCAAAAGTGACAGCTACCGAAATACCGGATGATTCCGAATAACACCTTTTGTTGGAGAACCCTGTACAAAGTACACATTTTTAAATGTTCTCACCAAGCACCGCCCACTTCGAGGCATTATCCATCCATCCTCGTTTCAAATGATTTTTGGAATTGTAATTATGCCAAATTTCCGATACAATTTAGATTGTTTATTTAAAAAAAAAATTAAGACAAATCCATTTTTTTTTTCGGAATTTATCGGATTATTCGAGAGAGCAAACATTGCGGAACACGGTTTCCTTCATCTGGCTGGCTTCGCAGTAGCACATTCTGCAGTCAATTTTTCCCGACCTTGTTGAAGGTTTGTGGCTCCATCTCACTGGCTCGACATTCGGCTTTACGGCCTGACTCGTCATTGGATTGTTCGCATAACATCGGTGCTTCATCGCTGCATTGACATTGCCGAGAAAGCTGACAACAAGATTGCCCAAACGATCAATTCTGGCGTGGGGGCGCCATGCTACTGAAACCGTAGGTCGTCCAAGACCATGTCTTCAATCTGCGGCCACAAACATTTGTTTGTTATGCCTCTGCCAAAAGCACTTTCAATGAAAACTGGGTCAATGATGCCAGTGCACCGCATTGTACGTTATCCCATGTGTAATGGCGCCCATGGGTCCAATTTTTTCTAAATTTTAATCGGCTTTCATGTGAACCGACCTAATTAAATTATGTCTAATTTAAATCTAATACAACTTATGCGTACACATATGTATGTTGACATTACATATTCGGGTTTTAGGTTCGAAAAATAATTCCTACGAAACTGGAGCTGACAAAACAATTTAAGCTAACAAAAAAAAAAAACACACACACGCTGGCAGCGCGCAGGAGATTCAGTTTTGCATAACCAATTTCATGGAACTAATGTGTTTTTATTGTTGTTGTTGAATCTATGTAATATGAGTTTTAATTTTCAAAATACATATTATTATTACTCTTGTTGAGGTGTGTAAAATAATGCCCGATGATAATGCCGAAGTAATAAAATCGCAAAAAGAGAGAAAAAAGAAATATTATTTCAAAATAAATGCAATTAAGCACAAAACAGCAACAGCGGCAGCAAATGGAATGAGTGGGTTGTTAATACCGCTCAAATTGAAAACATTTAGTCCATTATTATGATAATGACAACCATCGACAACAACATCATTAACACCATCATCATCATCATCGTCGTCGTTATTATGGCGGGAAAATAAATTCAAATGAAAACACAGTCACACAACACCAGGCGGGCGGGGCGGGACGTTGGCAGCAGCAAAGCACAACCACCGCCGAAGCGAACTGATTGCGACAAATGAGTAAAAATTAATTTCATGCCAAACAACCAACCATGGTTTTAGTATTACTTTTGTTTTTTTTTTGGCGTTGTTGTAGTATTATTTCTTTTTTTTTTACAAATGAAATTGGATCCCCGAAAGGTAATTGTATACCACGAAATGAAAATAATAAAAACTGGAAACAGCAATACATACAACAACAACAACCAACCAACGAACCAGTCCCGTCCCGTTCCGACCAGTTCATCCATCCATCCGTACGCCATAGTACAAAGCAAATATCAAGAATATAACGAATGAATCGCATAAGGTATTTTATAATGAATGACATACTCCCAAATAAGAATAATATCGTATATCCGATCAGATATGTACATATATATGAAATGTATGTATTGAATATATATATGCGTGCATGTGTGTGTGTGTCTGTGGACAAGTCGATATGTTCAACTGGGAATGAATCGACGACGGTATTAATTCACATCACATTTCTGGTTTTCACCCCCCGGTTCATGGGAGTTGACGGGGAGGAGTTGTTTCATTTTCAAAAGGCTAATCAATTACATCAAAAAAAAAAATTATGTGTTGCCGCATACAAGCAGGACTAACTAAAGCTGGAGGCAAAATAACTGTTATCACCTGTAAAAGGCAAAAGTAAGACATAGAACAGTGCGACTAAAGGCCGATACAATTCGAAATAAAGCTGGTTGCGATTTATGGAACACCACTAGACCATACAGACGATGATAACCAATAACCATTACGGTCAGTGGACCAGGATACCATTCGATGATTACGGACATATTGTTTGATCAAAATTAAAAAAAAAAAAAAAAAAAAAAATGGGCCTTGGTTGACATGTGGTTTGAACACGACGATGCCACCTGCCACACATGGACCAATTCAGAGGCGACGTTTGGTGAGCAAGTACTCTCACGTTTTGACATTGTTAATTGGCGGCCTAGAATATTTTTTTCGGGAGGAACGTGAAGTCTCTTGTCTATAGGCATAAGTTCAGTTGGAAGACAATATTACGAGTGTCATGGGTGAGATACTGGCCGAAATCATATAAAAAGTACAAAATAGAGATCAACAACATATGACTTATATATTTACGACTATTGAAGACAAAACTTATCAATAACTTTATCAATATTTTTTATCCAATACTCGAATCTAGGAACATTCCCAAATTGGCCCATAATTGAAGATGATTTTAATGCATTACATTCATGATTTTTTTTTACTAAGAGACAAGGAACTATCGGATCATCTTTTGGTGTAACAATCACAGAAATGAGTCTCACAATTTCCAATCGAACAGATCTAAGAGCGAAATATTTTATAGTTTTTTTATGTAGTAAAGTTCGATCCATGTCTTCAGACTACAAATGTTCCTGCCTCTTTGGAAGGGATTTATTTGTAAGAGATCGATTCCCATCATATCCAACTCATGTCACTTTTCAATGTAGTCAATTCGATAGGGACACTTGTGATATCAAGTAAAGGCTTTTTCGGAATTGCATCACAGTAATGTAATTCCAAAAAGTGATGTATCACTCTGATTAGTTGTCATTGCTGTTATCTGTTGAGAACACATGCCACTTGCAGAGTTGCATTTACGAATGTGGTGCGCACCACGTGCACTGCATATCGGCCCTTGATGCCGATCGATAATTCTTTCAGTTGTTTCCTATTTATTGAGTGCGGTATCGATCACGCCGGGGCCACTGACATCGTGGACGTATAAACGTCTGTAAACAAAGTCCAAGATAGTCTATATGTTACCCATTAATTTAATCAGTTTCAACAAACCAAATTAAAGAAGTCGAATAAAATCTATCGGCAACAAAACAACAAAAATAAAAAGAAAAACTTTGTTGATGCATTTTATAGAATTCACCCTGAACCTAATATGAGAACACAAAGTGTAACAAAATCTTTTTCTAATACAACCACCACCACCACCGACATCAGCAACAGTACCCAACAACAACAACTACCTACCACCCACCTACAGTATATTTACAAACAGCGGTATGTCCCGCTGCTGCCGCCGACTTGCTTCTATGCAACGCAGCACCTCCCACCTCTTGTTGGTATAGATTTTCCAGCCAAAAACGCAATAGCAGCAAACCGTGTGCTATCTACCACAGTGTGGGAGCTCAATATACATATGTATGTATGGATGTAATCTTAGGTGGGTTTTTGTTTTACAGGCTTACAAAATCTCTGGTAGAGTGGTAAATAGGAGACAGTGCTGCCAGGAAGAATATAATCAATGACTGAAAACAATTTGTTGTACAATTTAGTTTTATTACGCCCCTGCACCCCTGAATTGAGTACCGGGTGGTCCATCTAGTAGTTTATTTTTTAGTCATATGTTATTTTGTCAGTTCAGCAGTTTTAATAGCGTTATAGAAAACAAATGTTAGCAGGCTAAATTGAACATTTACAATTTTAGCTTTGCAAATAAAACACATCTATTGTTGTTGTTTGTTATCACTACTAGACCATGCACCCACTCACACACACACACACAATGGCACATTGGATATTGTATTCCAAAAACAGCAGCATAATGTTTAGAGCACTCGTATGCTGCTGCCGACATAGAATGTAATCGAATATCGATAGCTTAGGATTGAATATCGTCCTTCTTTTCATTTCTTATATGACGTTAGTTTTTAATATTGTTGTTTTTGTATATCACTCACTTGCTCGCTCTCTCACTCTCCGTCACTCGCCACGACGAGTGTACGTGTGTTTGAGAGATATTTGTGCAATTTAATATTTTAGTTGAACACACTCTTCCACACACCGTTACTACTAAACATTTACTGTGTATGTGTGTGTGTGTGGATAAATGTCTCTGGTTCGATGGCTGTACAAGTGTGTGAATACAAATAATGAAGTAAATTTTCGGTATGGCTGCGTGCATGTGTGTAAATATCGGATATTAAATATCTGTGCTTTGCCTGTGTATTAGTGTGTCTTCTGCATTTTGTATACAAACTTTACATGTCTTTTCTCAACGTTATACAATTTCTTAAAAGACGAAGAAGAAGTTTAGTTACATCATACTAAAGTAGTGAGAGTGTGTCCGTCCGTCCGTCCAAGTGTGCATGTGTTGTGGGTGAGTTTGTGCAACATGGTCAATGTCATTAAGGGTTACAACATTTTCAAATTTTCTTAGCAAATATAATGACAAGAATGATATCATGTTCGCATGAAACCAAATGTTCTCTTTCATTGACACCAACAAAAGATCAAGAGAGTTCAACATACATTTGTATGAATTTACAACATTTTGTTTCAGTTGCCTTACAGAGGCCAAGACTAAAAAAAAATTGGAATCCTTTTATTTTATTTAAGAAATAACAAGAAATAGTTCATGGAATTTACGAAGAATTGTTAGAGGCTTTGGCATATTTTTAAACTATTTTCCAAAAATTCAATTTCGGTTGAAGGATACTAAACTCGAGTTATCACAATATGGCTTTGATCCTTAATCCCGTGGTTGTTTGTAGTGAATCATCGCGCACCCAGTAATTCTCTTCTAATACTGATAAAAAAAATGATCTTGCATTACCGTAACATTTCCTAGCACAGTGTCTCTTTTTTCTCTGATCGCCAAAATCTGGAAGAAATCACCGATCCAATTTTTAAGGTGAGACTGATGTCAAACTGCCCTCGTATACAGACAGATGAAATCCATTGTATCTAAAGTAATATTTCTTATCTGATTGATATTTACTTATATCTAATTTCTGTAATTTCAAACTAAAAAAAAAATGAGTAGACACGTAATATGTCTGAATGTATGTGTAAGTCTGTTAATAATATGTAGGTATACACACATACATACAAACGTAGATAGGTAGATGTTTCTATTGGTTTGTAGGTTTTATTGTACTTGTTGTCTCCTTAAGTTTGCCATTTCGCAATAATCTAATGACGCCTTTGGCAACAGAAACGTGCAACAAAGCCCGGAGCACAAGTCTGCCCGGCAGCCGTCACTCTATACTCTGCCTGCCTGCCGGCCTGCTCTGTGTCCATATTACAAAGTACTACAATTACTCAAATGAATGTTATTTGATATGCGATTGTAAGTTTAGACTTTATTTCAAAGTTAATATATATGTGTGTGTGTTTGTATGAGCGCGAACATGAAATACGGCGTTGTATTGTGTTGTGCTAAACAAAAATACAACAAATAAAACGGATCACAAGCCAAAGTGACTAAGTTCCTTACGCCGCCGTTCGAGGGGACAACGAAGTATGAACTCTAACCTTCTACCATGTTATGCATTGCAGCAAGAGGTCTTCTTTCAATTTACTTGGGCAATTATAACTGCTTGAGTATTCATGAATTGTCGATTAACGATGTATCTATATGAATCTAGTGGTTTCCTTTTCGAATCGTATGTTATTTAGACAGCGACAGCGCTTCCCTGCTTGAAATGTCGTCAGAAGCTTAGTACCTCCGTGGAACGAAATAAAGCGCATTACGATTGGACAACATAGGGCAATGTAACCCAAACAGTGCGTCGTCATACGGTACGCACGGACGATAATGTGGCTGTCATAGCCGAGAGTATGGACGCAGTCCCAAAAATAAAACATGTATGTATAATCAAACTGCTTATAATTGGAGTTAATCCTTGTCGCAAAACCATTCACTGTAAAAAATCTGAACTAATTTGAAGAATAAAAGTTCCAAATACATATTCTCTGTCATTATCACTAGCACTGGATTAATACAAGAGATATATAACAAAGAAGAAATTCAAGACATGTTACAGGTCACACATGGGCAGGAGCACCCTTAACGCAGTCTGGTATGATAGTGCAAACACAGACACTCACATTCTAATGACCCAATCTGAGCTAAAATCTAGGAAGCTTGAAATAGGGTACAGACTCTCATATTTTGAGAAACTGATTTTCCAAAAATATAACCGATCTTCAAATGAATATATTTTTTTTCACAATTGATGTGGACTTGAATTCTTATATTTTGGGTGGTAAACAATACAAACAAAAAATAAAGAAAGTCCAATGTTACGTTTGGATGCTGACATAATCTCTAAACAAACTTAAATCCCGCAAATGAACAACTTAGTACCGTTTGGCACAAACAGTACGTTGATCATATTTTGCACCATCCCCACAATGTCATCTCTCATCCCTGACATATGTAACAGTGTAATGAGAGACAGACAGTGTTGTGAGGGATAGACACACAAACACAAAGAGAGTGAGAGAGTAGTTTTGTTGCGTTATCAATGATATATATTCCTTCATCTTATTATTAAGGTTTTCCATAACATTGTCGTCCTCATCTTATCATCCAACAACAGCATCATCATCATCATCCTCCTTATTACGATGGTCGGTATTCTTTGCCATGGAGGCATAGAATTACTTAAATAATATCCTTTTACATCACAAAAGTAGTCGAGTCGTAGTAGTAGCAGCAGCAGCAGCAGCAGCCAACAACTAATACTACTTATGTAGTCATCAGGAAAGCCATGGACAAAACAAAATGAATGAGGAGGTGCGAACAGCAGAAAATGATAAGAGGCAAAGGAAGGTAATAATAATGATTACTCCAAACCATAAGGCAATGCCAACAAAAAAATCCGTCAGTCTCCATTTTCGGAGTTTCTAACTACTCCTGAGGAGTTAAGTTTACAGCAACGCAATATCTAACATTGAAAGTGTCCGTTAACAATGGCATTGGTTGGATGATGGATGAGGCAAGGTGAGGTTGGTTGTGCATAGTATATGTATGTGAGTTTGGCATGTCCTATGTTGTGCTTATTCTTGTAAACGGATTCGATTTTGTTTAGGTGAGTTGAGTTTAATTTAAATTTGGTTTAATATTACCACAATATTGTTTCTACTACCCCACGTTTGGTGTGTGGAATTTGACTCTATTGGGACAATTATTCAACTAAAGCTTCAAACTAAATTAGAGTGTATTTGGGGAATTTATAATTTTTAATTATTTGTCTATTTCGGAAGAAACTCAAGGCATATGATCTTGACTGATCCCAATATATTTCACATACGTCTTTTGTTTAAAAACAACAATAACACTGACTATACTCGTTCATAGTGTCGCACACTATTTTTAGAAAACAAGGACAAAAACACCGACATACCTTGATTTCATCACTGGGCAATTCCTTTTTGATTTTCACTACTGTTGGTGTGGTGTTGGCAGCCGATGCCGCTGAAGAATTCATTGCTGGACTTGTTGGCGAATTATTAGCACTCGTATTTAGTGACGACGTCTTCGTAGACATCTTTTACGGGAAACGAACTTCAGGATTTCACGTTTTTGAGTTTCTCTTTCACGACAAATATTTCACTTTTGTTGTAATTTATGTATGTACACGTATGTGTGTGTGTTTTAATTTCAGTTCGGTATATATCACACACACACTGAAAATAATTTCACTTTTATCTCATTTATTTGTGTACACACACTGAAATAGAAAAAATTTAATATTGTACCAAAATAAGCAAAAGAAAAATATGTTACATGAAGGCAAAAATGTGATGTGATTTTATTTATAAACAAAGGAAGGCAGGCAGGCAGGCAGCAGCAAAGAGAGATCAATCACCAGAGTCACAAGTTCTAGCACGGGCAGATAGACACACATACACACACACACACAAACAGATACAATCGAATCATCACGCTTTCTTCGTTGAGTTTTTTTATTCGTTTCATCACCCACGAGCAAAGGAACAAAAAGCACGAGAATTCCAACGACCACAAATAGCAACAACTGCCAAATGTAAGATTAACAAAGTGGGGGAGTGCATGATGTTGCATTTAGTAACCGTATAAACATTTCTCTTTTATTTCTCTTTATATTCTTAATAGCGTTTTAGAACACACACACAATCAGAATTAATAAAAGATCGTGTTTTTTTTTGGTAAAAAGAAAAATAGAACAAAAACAAAATAAACTACAAACATACACACATATTTGAAGTGTAGAATTGTTTACTCTGTTATTTTCCGCCAGAGAGAGTGCTCGCAGAGTGAGTGAAAGTTGTGGGGGCCAAGGACTGGTATTTTGAGGAAGGGAGAAGGAGCTACCAAGCATTCATTTCACTTTTCATTTGTTTTCAGTACATTTTCTTTATATTACTTAATTTGTTTGATATTTGTATTTGAATTCAATTTTTTTTAAATTCCTTTCACTGCAGTGAACGATTATAAACACATGCACATGTAGATACATGCACATTAGGGTGTCTCGCAAAATAATCAACATGTGTGTGCGTCCCATATGTAAATTGCAATAATGTCGTTATCTATCCGAAATTGTCAAAAAATCGGATGCAATCACACGTACATTACACACGCAACAATAGCCGTTCTAGGTGGTCAATTAAATGTTAAATACAATGAAAGGAAATACGGGTATCGGAAAGAAGAAATGGTGAGAGTTTGTTAACATTTGTTTTGAATTTCAGAATGTCACGGTTGGCAGGACAAAATCTGAAAAAATATTTCACATACGGACAGTTTGGCTGAAGTACGAATTTTATCTATAGTGTGTCGCCCGATTATACAGTCATTTGACAATGAACGGATGGAAGTCCAGCGTTTCCCGGCTTAAATACCTAACATCACGGACAGGTTTTGGCATTATCACGGACAGAACGACAGATATCTGAGGGGCAGATGCCGTCCTTTAAAAGTTTTTGGCATTATCATGCCCTTTTGCACAATTAAGAACTCCTAAACCCGCCCACTTATTAAAGGGAAGTTCCCTGGCCGTTCCCTTAATGGACTGTTTATTTTATTCCTTGCTGCATCAGTAGCAGTCACATTTGCGGAAATACTACTTGCCTAATAAAACGCAACTAACATCTTGACAACTAGGCGAGTATTAATTTTCCGTTGTTGAATTGGTTACATCTAAAAAAACAGTTAATTTTCCTTCACTAGTCTGGCATAATTTAAACAAAAATGTACACGTGACACCCTTATAACTCGTACATTTATTTATGAATGTGTATATTTATAAGTCAATGATATTTTAGCCAATCTGCTGTCGGCTTCCTTCCGCAGTGTGTGTGTGTGTTTGTGTATGCGAAACATCATTAAATTCTTAATGTGCCCCAATACTTCACGTAAAGTAAGTGTATTCGAAGACAGAAGAAGGTCACTAACATTGTAAATAAACGTAATTTAGTCACATTTTCACTTTACACGCCCCACTGTGTACGGTTGGATTGTGCGTGAGTTCAGTTGAGTTGTCTCATGCTGAGCGCGCACTAGTATCATTTCATTATTATTGTTGTTTTGTTGCTGTTCGAATGCGTGCGTGCTTGCTTGTGTGTGTGTGTGTGTTTGCTTGCGAGTCTTTGGAGTTAACTTTAGAAACGGGCGTTTTCATTACGAACTGAACTGTAATTTAATACGTATTTTTTTTTTTTCGAAAAGAATTATCTTGGCATATCAAATAACCTGCGTTTTGGATAAAACTGGAACCTGAGCATTCTATGCCATAAGATTTAATTTTTTGTTTCGTTTGTTTTCAATATAATTTTTGTTGTGGTTTCTATGAGTTTGGTGAATTTTGTTTTGTTTGTTTCTTTAATTGTGTTCATCACTTGTTTGTTGTATTATCATTTATTTTTTAAATTTTTTTTGTTTATTTTTTTTTATTACACACACACCACCGTTTTGTTTTTTCACTACAGAAATTATTCGCTTTGTATTTTTAAAAGCAAAAAAATTTGATTTCATTTGTATTAAAAATAGAATTCTTTAATTTTTAAATTTTATATGAGATTGGATAATTTGATTTTGTTTGTTTGTGTTGTTGTTGTTTTTGGTGTGTATATATTTCTTTAGTCGTTATTGATTTTGTTTGAAAATCCCATTCGAATCGATGATACGAAATTTTCGCTGCACATTATTGTGAATTTAGTTTAACGCGTCATTACATATTTTGTCGCTTATTTTTAAAGAAATATGTAGTATTTGAAAATGATGTACGAGTATTTTGGGATTTTTCTTTATTCTATCCATTGGCGTTACTCAAAACGTTTCGAAAATTCACCTTTCTTAATTCGTATTTCTTCACACGGACTGGCGGCAGCGGTGGCGACGACGTTGTTCTAAAAAAAAATTCTTTCGTATGAATGTATTCGATTCGTAGTGTTGAGTGTCTTCACACAACAAAGTCTCGCAAACGAATGGCTGCATACACTCTTGAAAATACCCCAAAAGCCAATACAACAAACCCAACTACCAGACCAGGAGCACCAAAGAAAAACATATTTGCCAGACAGACGCACGTCGTGTTCGTTCGTTCGGTCGGTCGTTGGTTGTTCGTTCACTCGCCGAGTGGTGATGAGGTAAACAACAACAACACAATAGTCGTGTCGTCGTTAACCATTCAGCGGCGGTAGACGACAGGCCTTATAAAACCGTTTATAGTTGAGATGGAAAAGTGAAATCAATTTCATGTGGTGGAATTCAAACTAATATCGATTCTAATTTAAAGTCTCTCGAACTGGACAGGACTTTTCATTACGTAAGTATGTTTACAATAATATATCTATTGTAAACATACTTACGTAATGAAAAGTCCCGATTATCGCCGTATGGCGAAGGAAATAATCGTTAAATACATAAACAACTGTCAAAGTGGCCGTGACAATCGAGATTTTACATTGACAGCTCTTTCCCGAGTTGTGCTGCAACGGAAATCAGTAATCTTCTTTCAATTTCTTGTAGATGATGGTACAGAGTTCCATTGTATTTATCCAGACTATTTTGGAGTTCGGTGTTCGGCAGCCCATTACACATACAAAAATGATATTTAGTACATTAGCTACTGTTAAAGACTGGAAAAATGCCATAGGAAGTGGGCATGACTTACTTATTTACATTACATTCCATGAAGGTACTGACGGGTAACTTATCTCGAATCCGTGGTATGAGCTAACGGCTAATGCTTTTCTAGAGAAGTTTTACATGCCTGAGAGAATGATCTCTTACTCGTTAAGTGGCAGGAGTAAACACAAACTTCATTAAAATCCATATATTTATTCAGCAGGAAATTGTCATGGGACAAAATATGAATTGGACAGAAGGGCGTCGCCCAAATAACAATTTTAAACAAACATCTAGTCTGGTACAGACAATAAAATGACCGACACTTAATACAAAAGTCATATGAATGACATCGAACCAATCAAACACAAAAACCTTCCTCGAGTTAGGACAAACTTGGAGTTTGGTACAATCGCATTCAGCGTATAAGAGATACAATTTCTACAAAGCGCTAAAAGGTTAAACCAAAAAAAAACGCCTTCTGATTTAATTTGGTTTTCCCGCGACTACAGATGCTGTCAGGCCTTTTTAAAAAATGTCTTTTTCCCGACACTGAACACCTGACATTTTAAGTGTGTGTATGTGAGAATTTGTATCATTGACTGATTGATAATGATTGTAATAATTTCCCCTTTTCTGTGCTGTGATGTTTGAAATAATTTGAATATGATAAATATCTTCAATTTGGGTTTACCATTCTCGGTAGTATGTAATTCTTGTAGTTTGGTTGAAATCTCAAATTATGTTGGCTACCACAACATGGCTTAGAGATTAAATTGTTCTTCAAAGCTGATAATGTAAGATGATTTGGGGGTTCATATAGTACTTACGTGAACGCTTTGACAGCTCCATGAAGATAATCTGTTCGGGAAACAAAAGTTGTTTCTTTTTTAGCTCGTTTTTGCATCGATGTTCTCTTTTTGTACTATTTCCATGTAATGATCCAATCTTTGGACAAAATTATCTATATTGGCATTTGTTCCAGTGATGGTCTCTTCATTCCACCCTAGTCTCTTATAGTCAAGTCTCTAGGTTTGAAATAAGATAATACGGTGGAAGAGCAGCGTTTACTTCGTCAAATGCATTCTTCAAATCAATGTCGAATTTGTCCAACTGATATTAATCTGTAATGAATGTGAAAAAACATCTAAAACTGTTGACATGAACTTGTTTGTCTTTTTTGCTTCGAAGTGACGACCTGATTTAAGGTCACCCGATGAGATTTTCACTCACCACTTGTACTTATAAGCGAAATGAATACCATTACCGATTTTTAAAAAATCAAGAGTCATACTCTATTAATCCTAAAGGTGTGTCTGTTTTTATTCAGTCAGAACATCTATTAACAGTGTATGAAACAATGCTTAAACCGAATGGCAAATGAATTAATATCTTTATACAAAAACAAATTAAAAACGTACCACTCATTCTATTACGTTATCATATGTATCATTTCGAAAAAGTCGTCGAACACTCATATTAACAATTGGTCTCTGTGTGGCCAACAACTAGTAATTCGTTAAATAAAATGAAAACACTCGTGTCATTGTATTCTTTTACACACATTTCTTTTGCTATGAGCAATTTAATTTAAAAAAATGTGTTTTACATCTTGATTAGAATGGTATCTGTAATACATACTGGCAAGACCATATACAAAACAACATTTCTTCGTCTCTTTACCAATAGACAATACAAAGTGTGTGTATTTTTTTTCTTTCTTTTTTTATAAAGACGAACCTTTCAAATTACCACAATTAAAACATTACATTATTTTAATGAGCCAGACGGAAGAAGGAAGGTCTGTGTGTGTAAAAGAAATTCGTATAGAAATATGTACGAAAAAAAAACACAACTATTTGCATGAACGCATATGGTGCACATCAATCACACATTATACAGATACTTGGGTTATGCAGTACCTACATGTATCCATACTTATGTACGAGTATATACAGATGCACATGTGTATGTACAAATGACAGGCATATAAAAAAATCGTATTAATCTTACAATCATCGTATTCATCATCAAACAATATAATCAAATTTCAGTGCAAGTGTACAGCTAAATGTAGAGAGAAAAAGACACAGGAAAAAGACAAGACAAACTATGTAATTTTCGAATTGTGTTGCGATAGCCTATCATACAACTCCCAGATTCAAATACGGGTAAGAACATTACACATTTATCAGTTGGCGACTGTAAGAATATATGATTAATTCATCAAGTCATGAACAACTTGCCGAGAAATGCGTAAGCCGGCCTTAAGCAGTAATCACTTATTAATCAGGCCAAGATCAACAAGTGGTTGTAGAGCCAACCTAAGTATGTTTATCACAACTGACCGAAGTTCCCTGTTTCACATGGAATATAGGTGGAAATACGAACATACCTTGTTTCTCCCTATGGAAACAGAAAAGATTGTCAATATAAGGCCAGCCAATTCCATTGAAATATCTTCTGTAAGCAGACTTAAAATGGAACGCAATACGGCAATAGCATAAAATTAATTCCCATTTTCTACAATTGTGGATTTAAAATACATATTCCTACAAGAACTAAATAAGCGATAGTGGAAAAGTTTTTGGTGTGTTCACAGTATAAACTGATCTAACATTCTCAAAATGTTAGGACAAGGCCACAGTATTCTATGAATGGCGCCAAATACTGCCATCCAAATCTTAGTAGACAAACAGATGATCCGATACAACCGTCTCGCATTCATTTCCATCTTAATCATTGCAAATAAGAAATGATTGGTCCTGCTTCTAAGCAGGATATTTAATATTTGCTGACACTACCACTACTTGTAATAAGGGAGTAGACTCTGTACCGTCAGATTAATTACACAAACTGGCGAATTGAAGGGAACTTCTAAAAATCTAAAAGTTTCGGAAGTTCATGAGATGTGGAGATCTTTACAATTTGTCATGTCGGACTAAAACTTTGGTATGTGCACTTTGTGATCTTGGTTATATGATCACAGACAACGGCTACAATGGTCCTAAAATTATGAGAATATTAGTTCAATTTATTCTAGGTTATTAGTGAAATACAAGTTGTCTACTACGTTTCCAATAAGTTATTGCAATTTAAACCCCCCAGCTAAATATCATGAAAGCTATGCTACATCATATGACAAACTCACCACTCCAGTCGTCGATTTCCTTGATCATGACCGCCAATTCGTCTTCAGTCTCCTCCTAACGTGTAAAAAGGCAATCCAGCATTGTTGCATTTAAACTGTATCCAAGTCCATTACATTTTTTTGCAACAATTTGTCTTTAATTAATTAATTTGTCAATTTAATTAATTTAATTTTAATTTTTAATTAATACGATGTTGTGGGTACCGCGAAAATTCAGAAATGAAAGCGCCATCATTATGTGTTGCTATTTCGGAGTTTTTATTGTCAAATTAGCGCTTTTAATCGTTTGTTCGTTTGTTGAGAAAAAGATGGTTTTGTTGACATACAATTTATCCTATAATAAGTCAAATCAACTATCGTTAATTAGTTTCAATTACAGCTTTAATTATTATTAACTACAAAGAATACGATGTAAACATGAAAATAATTATATTATGTATCATACAAAATTGGAAATTGGTGTAAACTTTGAAGGCAAGCTTTTATTTTCAAATAATATCAATGTTTGCAATATTTCTTTTTTAATGGAATTTTCAAAAACCAAAAAGCGGTATTTTTTCGATGAAATTTTTACACGGTTATATGTATTCGAACCATTAATTCGATACGTTATATTCAGATATTCGAGTAATATCCAATGTATTGAATAATAAATTTAAATATATTACATTCCTACTGGATGGAAACAAGCAACAAATGATTTACCCGAATGATGTTAACGACGCCCAGCTTTTTATCGCCGTCAATTAGGTTGGCTTCAACAATTGTTCTCCCACCCTTGTCACATCTACCATCTGTTTCAACAGCTGTCTGTAAAATAAAACAGGTCGTTTTGTCGACAGTCGCACGCGATTCCTGCTCTTTGTGAAAAAAATTAGTAAAAATAAAAAATAAATATATTTAAATAAATAAAAAAATATAATTTCCATATGTAAGTTGTTGTGGTGTATTGTGCATTCATCCCCATTCATTTTGCCACCAATACATCGGAAAGATAGAGAGATAGGGGGGTACCACCATTCATTCCCACTGCCACTGATGTAATTGTACTCCCAAACATTTGTGATCGCGGATGAATAATCGGCGATTCGTCTGGACGATTACTTGAATCGCGGCGATCATCATCCGCGTATCGCTGTCCGGTAAAAAGCCTTAATGAATCGCAGACGAGGAATTGGCGAATTGGATATTTGATATGAATCGTATAGTTTATCTTTGCATGTTTAATAAATAAAAAGAAAATGTTGTCCAAAAATACAATTAGAAATAGAAGTAAGAGAGAAACTTCGTTTTCTAATTGTATTTTTGGTCATTTTTGCTTTTATGAAAATGCGTCGCCTCGCGATGCATCGCGTATTCTTCTACCCAAGCGATTAATTTTTCAAACATCGCAGATGCATCGAAAATTCTCCTGCACCCGCGATTAATCTGCCGATGATCGTCAGGAAGAATCGCAGATTATTCGCCTGTCACATTCCTCGCCCATTCATCGTCCAATTGTTTGCAGGGCATGAATGAATAAAAACAGCAATAGAATCTTTATCAAATTTAGTTGAATCGTATAATTTGATAATTTGACGAGGTTCCTTGAGCAAGTTAAACTTAATGAAAAATGTCGAAACTAACACAAAAAACGTTAAGTTTGAAACAGGTATACAAATAAAGCATATTAATTTCTATACCAGCGATTTCATAGTCATTGTTCTACCTTGCAGTTTATGTTGCGCCAAGAAGTTTTGAAGCTTTATCGTGATATTTTCCGTACTATTCGACTCGTTCCCGATGCAAACAGTCAGCAGGAATTACGTATGTGGGCCCGACACGACTTTCGTACAAATCAACAGCAAACGGATGAAGTTGCGATCAAAATGCTAATACAATACGGCAGACGTAGTCTGAATGAATTACAAACGAGCTTGCACTTGAGCGGTGTAGCGAATGATGACAAAAAGTAGTTTACGTATTAAACAATTTAGTGAATATATTAAATAATTTCCACTCACGGTAAATTATTATGTTAACTTTATTGCGACATTTCGTTCGTTTTTTATTAAATATAATTTGATAATTTGTGTCCAATTTCGAAATGTTTTCTTTGTGGTTGTTAATTTTCCTGCATTTCATATTTAAATCTACTAAAGCTTAGGAGGTGTATAATACAATATTATTGCTGTGTTTATATATAGAGAAGACCATGCAACTTAAAATAAATATCGGAGTAAACTTAGCCACAGCACCTTGGTTACGGCCAAGATGAACAACAGAGAGCCGATGCCGGTCACAATCAACGAAATCACATCTCTCTTGGGTTTCTCCGTTATACGATTGACTAGGAAGCTATTGACAATGGTGTTGGTGATGTGATGTCCATCAAAACCAAAGCAGGGAATAGCATTAATAAGAGCCAGACCCAAACTAAATACAATGTTATACTTGAGGAACAATAGATAGGCGTCACACCACTTGGGACTGATGTACGTATGTTTGGGTACAAACGGTGAAATGCGAACACTTCGCGTTACGTCCAACGGATGACCCATGTATATGACATTCTTCAGAGGAGGCTGCTCCAATTCTTTCAGCTCCTGTCGTTTAAATATCATTATCGTTGTGGTATTTTTTAGTAGAGGTCTCAAACAGAATCCTCTATCACAAGTGCTCGTACAGTAGCCGTATGAATCTTCCATAGTGCGACGAACATCCAGGCAAACATGTTGAGGTATCTCAACGGGTGCATCATTGCTAAAGTCATCAATGTACTCGAAACAACATAGTTTGGCATTCTTGTCATCGCAACACTGCAAAGTGCCATCCGAACTGTGATGCGATATTTCGATACTCTCATCATTCAAACGTATAAAATCGGATGAAACACAAAAGCCCGGTTTCGAGCGTAAAGCTTTCAACAGACAACCGTACCAGTTGTCTTCGTTGTCTACATCACAATCATTGATTTGTGTTATAACGTTGCCCTCTGCTAGTCCACGGTCCTTCACTCTCAACGGAGACTGTGCTGTGACTTGGGTTACTATAACATTTTTGTTGAGCGTATATAGAGGGGCAACCATGAAGCCCAAAGTAGACAGCAATAGGTAACAGATGCCGGCAAAAAGGAAATTATGCCAAATACCGGCGCAGAGTATGCGTAGCTTCCGAAACCATTTCAGAGCATTCAAATGGTCGATGGAGATTTCAGTGTAAGCAACGGGCAAACAGAAATACAACTGAAAAACATTGAAATCTTTGTAATTTGGTCTCAAAATTGAAACATACTAAAAACACTTACATGAAAGCCAAATCCGGTGACCGGTATGTCTTCCATTACAGCCGCCACGGCATGACCCAACTCATGTACCGCCGTCGATATTAACAAAGTAGCTACATAGTAGCCAATCTCTTCCAAAGGTAAATTTACGCCCGGCAACAGTATCTCCACGTTTACTGAGTGGCTTCTCGCCGAAGAACCCCCCAAATTGTTGCCATCCTGTTGCGGCGATCCTCCAAATATTGTTATAAACAACAAAATAATACCGACAGGCACCAGCGACAAGGCGATCAGCACACCCACCGTAAACGATTTGGTGAACCAACTACGACAACAAGATCCACCGCTGTTGCCCAGCCTCAGAACAAAACGATTGAAAGCCGTCGTATGCCACTTCAAACGCAGGAATTGCACGGTCAGACCGGTGTTTTTTAAAAATGCATCGTAAGGGTAATGCATACAGCTCTGGAATAAATCGATAAAAATCAGTATCCGTGGACCGGATATTGGGATATTGTTGTCAGTAATGCTTACCTTGAAAAAACGATCAAAGAAAAATAGAACACCATAAATGGAAATTAATACACCACCGAATATTAAAGGATCCATGCTACCGTTTTCGGCGAATGCAACTTTTTATAAAAGAACCATTCTAGAGGAAAAAGAGTCACATAAATACATAATTTCTATTGTTTAAAAAAATGCAAAAAATTGGTAATTTGTGCTAGTTCTGGTTTGTAATAAATTTATTTTGTTAATGAAATGGAACAGATGTTTCTGTTTTCCCTGTTTGTCATAGCAGTGTTGCCAGACAGATTTTTGTGAATTTCTAAAATTTTTGTTTTAGCCAATGAAGATAACGCTGGTCGACTGTCATGTCCACTGGAAAAATAATTGTTTGTACACAAAATGGGTGAAATAATCATCTCCGCCTCCTACCGAAATCAATTGTAAACTATCTCTTTTGCTGACATGATTACCCATAATATGATTGACGCGCAGCGCCATTTGACTTGCACCATTTAGTTGGGGCCTTCCCATAATATGGCAACACTCGTAAAACAGCTGCTGCGGTGTGAAAGCAGCATTGTTTGTAGTGATGGCAAAAAAAAATTATTAATCGGTTAATAGATCATATGATTAATTGAAACCACCGATTATTAATTGCAATTAATTGAAAAAAATTAACCGATTAATCGGTATTTTCAGCTAAATTTTAAAATTTAAGTAAAAAAATATATTATTTACTGAATAATACTATTTTCTCTTAATGCATACATAACACATACATTTTTTTGCCAATATTTATTCAATTTTAAAAAAAACTGTTTGATAAGGACAGAGTTTAAAAACAAGAGTTTTGATAGACGTTTTGTAGTTAATCTATTTCGTTTTTCCGTGATTGTAGCACCTGCTTTGGAAAAAAGCCACTCCGATGGGACAGACGTTCCAATTAGATAGCAATATTTTTGTGCAAGGGCGTAAAGCTTAGGGTACACAGATTGCATTTCTTCCCAGGCATCAACCACATTGCGTTTTAATTCCAGCACAGGTGCATTGAGGAAGAAGCTGAGTTCATCTTGTCCACTCTCCACTTATTTGAGTAGTCATTGCTTCCAAAGGTCTTAATAAATTATTCATTTCCATCATTTCCTCTTTATTTTTGGTTGTTATTATGGGTGGCGCATCGGAATAGTTTATTAAAATTTGGCTGATGTATGGAATTAATTTTATGAAGCGGTCAAGCATATAGAATTGTCACTGGTCGATTTTTGGCATTTTGCTTTGTCCTTCTTTCTTTCTTCCTTTATTTTTTTCAACTGATGGCTGTTTAACGATTATTTTGGAAATAACCGATTAATTATTCAATTAATCGAAGGTGAATCTACGATACAATTTAATCGTCAATTGAAAGAAAATAACCGATTATTACTAATTTTTCGGTTAATCGTGCCATCACTATCTTTGGGTCGATAGAATACATTCTGTACGCTTAACATGGATACAATGGTCAGAATTTCATCTGAACACTGCAGGGCCACAGACATGATGAGCATTTTCGATAGATTAGGTTCCAGGGGAAATTCGGCCATTCTTCGTCCCAAACGGGTCAGTAAACCTTCATCGTCTAAAGCTGATAAAGAGTGCAGTTGCTCCAAGGCCATCACCAGGGATTCCACGGGAGGGGCGTCCATAAAGTCAAAATGTAACAAATCGTTAATGCCCATTGTCTTCAGCTGCAAGACGGTGGTAGCCAAATTTGTACGTTGAATTTCAGGAACAGGGGTGGGCAACATTTCATCTCGATAGGCTCGCTCGGTGTACAAGCGATAGGTTTTGCCTGGACCTGTACGACCAGCGCGACCCGCACGTTGTTTTGCAGCAGCCTAAATTCAGAAATAAAAAAAAACATGTTTTAGCGAGGAATACACACAATAATAATCTTACGGCTTACCTGTGAGATGGGTGTTACCACCAAAGAATCCATGCCAGTTTTTGAGTTGTACACCTTCTGCTTAACAAATCCAGGATCCACTACATAGAAGATACCGTCGATTGTCAGCGATGTTTCGGCAATATTCGTCGCTATCACGACCTTTCGACTGCCTGGTGGGGCCGGATCAAAGATTCTTGTTTGCATTTCCGAGGGCAGGGCAGAATACACCGGAAGTATGATTAATTCCGGCACATCCGGACCCAAACTTTTCATTCGTTCGTACAAAATTTCACACGCAGTATCGATTTCCTCCTGACCAGTCAAAAACAAGAGAATATCGCCGGGAGGTTCTCTCAAATGAATCTGCATCACCGTGATCAGAGATGCGTCCAAATAATCAGTCTCAGGCTCTTTGGTATACAACACCTCCACAGGGAATGTACGACCAGGTATTGTAAAAATTGGAGCTTCGAAGAAATATTGCGAAAACTTAACGGCATCTAATGTGGCCGAAGTTACAATCAATTTCAGCTCAGGACGTTTCTGTACGGCGGTTTTCAAAAGACCGAAGAGCACATCGGTGTGGATGGTACGTTCGTGAGCCTCATCCAACATAATGACGGAGTACGATTTCAATTCGGCTTCGATAAGACATTCACGCAACAACATACCGTCTGTCATGTATTTGATCACAGTCTCGGGACTAGTACAATCTTCGAAACGAATGGTATAGCCCACCTCTTGGCCCAAACGACAACCGAATTCTTCAGCAACACGTTTTGCCACAGACATGGCAGCAACACGCCTGGGTTGAGTGCAGCCGATTTTCCCGCGATTTGTAAAACCACACTCAGCTAAATACTGAGTTATTTGAGTAGTTTTTCCCGAACCAGTCTCTCCGATGACTATCAGAATTTGATTGTCCGTGACAGCTTTAATCAAATCGTCACGAAGCTTATAAATGGGCAGGGATTGTCTTTGCTCTACAAGGGACATGTCGGTTTTCTTGCCAAATGACGATTTTTTGCCACCAATAACGTGTTTTTTCCACTCTGGTACCTCCATGGGAGCGGAGCCCATGCCTCTTACGTTAGCTGCCAATGTTCGACTTGAATCTTCATCGGGCAACGGATCAATCCAATTTTTGCTTAGTCCCGTGGGAACAGCATCCATATCTTGTTCCCTTTGCAACATTTTCTGTTCTCTGCGCTCCTTCGACAGGGCAGACTGCATCATTGCTGCCTGGGCTAGTGAACCATCCGGATTTTTCACTATACGTACGGGTGAAAGGTCGTGTAATGCTCGACCATGGCCAGACAAAAACGGAGGTTCCTCTTCAACAATTTCTATTTCAATATCTTCTTCGTCGTCCTCATCTTTGTGTACCAGACCAGTTTCTTCATCGAAATCTGGCAACTCACTGCGATCCAATACACCGGAGCTAATCATTTGTTTGATTTCCCAACTACTTAAACACCTGCGTTTGTCGACTGGTTGATTGCGTTGCTGTTGCCGTGGTGGTGTTTGATAATCCCACTTCAGCGGCGGTCAGTGTTGCTAATGACGCTGCTGTTGAAGACGACATCGGCAATGACGAAGGCATATTACTACTGGCGGTGGTGGAGGATTGTCTGGTGACCACTGACGGCCGCAGATAATTGTTTTCCTCCATAGAGGATGGCATGGCACCACTGCTTGTGGACATTTGACGCGTAGAGACCATGATTTGTGGACGTATTTATACGAAATATTCGTGAGTGTACAAAAATAAATGTTTTTAGTGTATTTACGGAAACTCTTGTGTGCTGTCCCCCAACACAATGTTGGTGCTGCTGCCCAGTATTAGTAATAAATCTGCAAAGAAACCAGAACAAAAAAGGAGTTGCCAATGAGAATGATAGCATTTTATAGACGATATAGATCACAAAGATCACAAAAAAAGGTTATACATGTCGTCTTTGTCGTCCCGCCACAACAGTTGAAACTGTAGTTCTTGTTTCCTATTATATCCGCAATATGTTCATCCAATTTTTGTATCTTGTGTTGAGTTTACACTCAAACTCAAGTACTCAAGTCCAATTACTCAATTGTTGTAGGGGGCAAAAGACACCAGCCAGCCAGCACAAACGATTACTTGTCCTGCATTCGACTACTACTCAGTAACTTTACATCTCCAACAATTAATACTTTTTATATGATACAAAAAAAAAACTAAAACTATGATTTCAATTGAAGTTAATACTAGAACATCATATGCTTTCTGGGTATACTTGAATGTCGCACTTTGGGCATTCTTTCGTTTCTTGTAAATTTACCTTCTTCCCTTCGTCAATTTCTTTGCGCCTCGTCGTTGTTATTGAGGAATTTCGGTGCCCCTCTAACTAAATTTCTGCCGTTGTTGGTGGCGTTTTAGATTCGTCTTTTTCATTTTTCTCCCCTCAGTTATACATTTTATCACAATTCAGCATGTTAGTCGATATTTAAACAATTTCAAGGTACACACTAACAAATACACAGCTTCTCGACAACTTTATTTCGATTCCGAGGAAGTCTTGTCACTTGTCCGAAGCAATGAACAAGAAATAAAATAAAGTGTCTCACCAGGGATGATAAATGTGATAATTTAGTACTTTTTTTGATACTTTTTGACTCTCACCCCCGCGACTTATTTGATACTTTTTCAAGTTTTAAGTTTTGTACTGCATGCATTTTTCAGTCTGGTAACATTTTTAAATCACTGTAAAATTACGTCGAATTATTCCCCTTGAAAATGAGGTATGATATCCACACTAGTGATTGTAAATCACTTGCGGCTGTCAAATCACCTTAGGAAAAATTAGTTGTGCTGGACTTCACCAAGGCACATTTACAAGGTAGTCGCATCAGGTACAACAAATACAACACTACAATAACAACATGCAATTTGTTTTTGATTAGACAACGAAACTGTCAGAGACATCTGATTGAAGTTGTTATGAAAATGTCAACAAATTCTATATTGTTGATTGATTGTTGACAAATATAAAACGAATAAAAAGAAATGAAAAAACACATTTAAAAATATGGAATACAAATTGAATATCATTCATGTTCCTCCGACAGTCTCTGGGACAGAAGGTTAGATTGGATAGAGATGACCTGGGTCGATACATATGACTCACTTAAGCCCTTGGACGAAAATAGGCATCTCATCTAGAGACGTTGTTAAAGTGAGTAATTAGAGGTAGTACTGCGTTGAAACACACGAAACTACCCAGTTCCCAGTCCAGTTCAGATCATTCAACAATTTTTTACATGCTAGCGAGTTTACGAGTATGTTTATCTTACTAAATTTATTTGTTGCTCGCAGCTAGCGTTAAATGGTATGCCCCGGTCAGGGAGTATATATAAAGCCGTATAACGCTTAGAACTCACTGATTTAGGAGAATTTTCCCGTAGATATTATCTCATTCTCAAGTATGAGTGGAATATAACATTCCGGTGATTACTTTTGTTACTCACTGACCGGGACCCACTGTTTAACGCCGACTCCGAACGGCTAATGTATTTATATAGAGAAGTTTGTACATGGCTTATATCACAAATTGAATTTTTATAATTCAATTCAAAATAAAAAACCAATAACGAATGAATTTGAATTTTCAAACGTCATATTCAAAATAGAAATAAAACGTAATTTCTAAATGACACATTCGCTTACAGACCAAATGAAAAAAATAAAAGATCAGCTGATTGTCAAGACTACCTTGTAAATGTGCCTTGGACTTCACCAAAAGTAAATCACATCAATGCGTTATTTTTGTATTGTATTTTTTTTTGCGCCACCCTGAAACAATCAATAAATGGAACATATTTATATATAAATGGATGCATATGTCATACATTAAACTTGGTATCTTGTGTGGCTTTTAATTGTAGTTTACTATTGACAATTATTTTTAGAGTACTTTTCGGTGCAAAAAGTACTTTTTAGAAACAAATGTTGTACCAATTCATCAGTATCATTTATCATCCCTGTGTCAACAATCAGGGCAATGAGGACGGCGTGTTGTGTCGTCATTGTGTCATAAATTGTCCCTTCCAAAAGGTGACGAAGCGAAGTCCCACTGGAATCATTTCGTTCCAACAATCCGCTGTTCCAACACTCTTCATGCATGAAGCAGGTAAGTCAGTCCAAGTCCGGAATGGTGGGTTGAGCGTGCCCGCGTCCGCGGGACACATGATATTTCACTTCGTTAGTGATGGTGGTCCATTGGTAATTGGTAATCATGACCATCGAGAGGTAGTATGGTGCGACGTTCTCGTTTTTGTAATTTTTGTAATTAATTTTAATACTATTTTTTTTTTATAATATTATTTTTTTTTTATAATATTAATTATTAATTAATTTTAATATTATTTTTTTTTTTACTTCATTCCGACAAAATGTATTAACACATTTCATTGAAACGTTTAAATAGCAAAAATAATGGATGAACTAGAAAAATTGGAACATCTGTCGCTGGTGTCCAAACTGTGCACCGAATTGGACAATCATTTGGGAATCAACGACAAAGACTTGGCTGAATTTATTATAGAGCTAGAATCAAAAAATCCCTCATTTGAAGGCTTTCGCAAAGCTTTGGTTGATAATGGTGCTGAATTTCCGGATTCCTTGATATCCAATCTACAACGTATCATCAAATTAATGAAGCCTTCATCGGCTGGCGGAAATAATGCGGCGGAATTGGACGGTAAAGCGATTACCACCTCCTCGAAAACTGAAAAACTGGCTGTAATGTTTCCCGGTTTAGCTTTAGCCAATGATAAGTTCAGTAAAAAAGATGCAGCCGCATCCGATTCGGAGTCCGACAAAGATGTGGACAAAAAAGAGAAAAAGGATGTAAAGAAGAAAATCAAAGCCGACGATTTGAAGGCTGTGGATGATGCGATGTTAGAATTGGAGGCTTTAGCACCAGGATTCGATGAGCCACCACCAGCCAAAGGAGATCTGAAAGATATTAAAAAGTCGGTGAAAAGATCTCGATCGCGATCTAAGTCACGAGAAAGACGGCGTGACCGCGATAGGAAAAGGGAGAGAAGCCGAGAAAGACATCGAGATTCCGATATTACCCGCAGTAGAGATAAAGATCGGGATAGGGGCAGAGATAGACGATCAAGATCTCGGTCTCGCAATCGCACTGAACGCAGAAGATCACGGTCCAGATCTAGGGAGAGTAACCGAAAACACAGACGTTCAAGATCTCGGTCTCGTGATCGTCACGAGCGCAAAAGACGCTCAAGATCTCGATCCAGAGATCGTTCCAGCCGTAACAAAAGATCAAGATCACGCGAAATGAAGCGGGAGAAAATGCCACCACCAGCTCCCATGGCCGATGATCCCGAAGCCGGCAAAATCTACTCCGGTAAAGTGGCAAATATTGTACCGTTTGGCTGTTTTGTTCAGCTTTTCGGCTTGAAGAAACGCTGGGAAGGTTTAGTGCATATTTCTCAGTTACGCTCAGAGGGCCGTGTAACAGATGTTACCGAGGTGGTCAACCGAAACTCCAATGTTAAGGTGAAAGTTATGTCGGTGACGGGACAAAAAGTCTCGCTCTCTATGAAGGAAGTAGATCAGGATACAGGTCAAGACTTGAATCCACTCTCTCATGCACCTCCGCCGGAGAGTGAGCATCGTGATCGTAATCCCGATCGCCCATTTGGTGGTGGCACATCTCTTCTCAATCTACAAGGTGGTGCAGACAATGATGAAGGCGACTCAAGGAAGAGAGTAACACGTATCTCAAGCCCTGAACGTTGGGAAATCAAACAAATGATTAGCTCCGGTGTATTGGATCGCAGTGAGTTGCCAGATTTCGATGAAGAAACTGGTCTGGTACACAAAGATGAGGACGACGAAGAAGATATTGAAATAGAAATTGTTGAAGAGGAACCTCCGTTTTTGTCTGGCCATGGTCGAGCATTACACGACCTTTCACCCGTACGTATAGTGAAAAATCCGGATGGTTCACTAGCCCAGGCAGCAATGATGCAGTCTGCCCTGTCGAAGGAGCGCAGAGAACAGAAAATGTTGCAAAGGGAACAAGATATGGATGCTGTTCCCACGGGACTAAGCAAAAATTGGATTGATCCGTTGCCCGATGAAGATTCAAGTCGAACATTGGCAGCCAACGTAAGAGGCATGGGCTCCGCTCCCATGGAGGTACCAGAGTGGAAAAAACACGTTATTGGTGGCAAAAAATCGTCATTTGGCAAGAAAACCGACATGTCCCTTGTAGAGCAAAGACAATCCCTGCCCATTTATAAGCTTCGTGACGATTTGATTAAAGCTGTCACGGACAATCAAATTCTGATAGTCATCGGAGAGACTGGTTCGGGAAAAACTACTCAAATAACTCAGTATTTAGCTGAGTGTGGTTTTACAAATCGCGGGAAAATCGGCTGCACTCAACCCAGGCGTGTTGCTGCCATGTCTGTGGCAAAACGTGTTGCTGAAGAATTCGGTTGTCGTTTGGGCCAAGAGGTGGGCTATACCATTCGTTTCGAAGATTGTACTAGTCCCGAGACTGTGATCAAATACATGACAGACGGTATGTTGTTGCGTGAATGTCTTATCGAAGCCGAATTGAAATCGTACTCCGTCATTATGTTGGATGAGGCTCACGAACGTACCATCCACACCGATGTGCTCTTTGGTCTTTTGAAAACCGCCGTACAGAAACGTCCTGAGCTGAAATTGATTGTAACTTCGGCCACATTAGATGCCGTTAAGTTTTCACAATATTTCTTCGAAGCTCCAATTTTTACAATACCTGGTCGTACATTCCCTGTGGAGGTGTTGTATACCAAAGAGCCTGAGACTGATTATTTGGACGCATCTCTGATCACGGTGATGCAGATTCATTTGAGAGAACCTCCCGGCGATATTCTCTTGTTTTTGACTGGTCAGGAGGAAATCGATACTGCGTGTGAAATTTTGTACGAACGAATGAAAAGTTTGGGTCCGGATGTGCCGGAATTAATCATACTTCCGGTGTATTCTGCCCTGCCCTCGGAAATGCAAACAAGAATCTTTGATCCGGCCCCACCAGGCAGTCGAAAGGTCGTGATAGCGACGAATATTGCCGAAACATCGCTGACAATCGACGGTATCTTCTATGTAGTGGATCCTGGATTTGTTAAGCAGAAGGTGTACAACTCAAAAACTGGCATGGATTCTTTGGTGGTAACACCCATCTCACAGGTAAGCCGTAAGATTATTATTGTGTGTATTCCTCGCTAAAACATGTTTTTTTTTATTTCTGAATTTAGGCTGCTGCAAAACAACGTGCGGGTCGCGCTGGTCGTACAGGTCCAGGCAAAACCTATCGCTTGTACACCGAGCGAGCCTATCGAGATGAAATGTTGCCCACCCCTGTTCCTGAAATTCAACGTACAAATTTGGCTACCACCGTCTTGCAGCTGAAGACAATGGGCATTAACGATTTGTTACATTTTGACTTTATGGACGCCCCTCCCGTGGAATCCCTGGTGATGGCCTTGGAGCAACTGCACTCTTTATCAGCTTTAGACGATGAAGGTTTACTGACCCGTTTGGGACGAAGAATGGCCGAATTTCCCCTGGAACCTAATCTATCGAAAATGCTCATCATGTCTGTGGCCCTGCAGTGTTCAGATGAAATTCTGACCATTGTATCCATGTTAAGCGTACAGAATGTATTCTATCGACCCAAAGATAAGCAAGCTTTAGCCGATCAGAAAAAGGCGAAATTTAATCAAATTGAAGGCGATCATCTGACCTTGTTGGCCGTATATAATAGTTGGAAGAACAACAAGTTTTCCAATGCCTGGTGTTATGAGAATTTTGTACAAATTCGAACTCTTAAGAGATCACAAGACGTGCGCAAGCAGTTGCTAGGCATTATGGATCGACACAAACTGGATGTTGTCTCGGCCGGTAAGAATTCGGTTCGCATTCAAAAGGCAATATGCTCCGGTTTCTTTCGCAATGCCGCTAAAAAAGATCCCCAAGAAGGTTATCGCACTCTGGTGGATGCCCAGGTAGTGTACATCCATCCATCGAGTGCTCTCTTCAATCGTCAACCGGAATGGGTTATTTATCATGAACTGGTACAGACCACCAAGGAGTACATGAGAGAAGTAACGACCATTGATCCGAAATGGTTGGTTGAATTTGCTCCGTCTTTCTTTAGATTCTCAGATCCAACGAAGTTAAGTAAATTCAAGAAGAATCAAAGACTGGAACCTTTGTATAACAAATATGAGGAGCCCAATGCCTGGCGTATATCGAGAGTGCGCAGGCGAAGGAATTAAAGAAGAGACCGCAAACATTACAGTTATGTGTCAAACATAAATAAATTTAGATTAATTTTATTTTATTTTTTAATAAATTCGTAAATTAAGCTGATGGAAGCATACATACAATGAGATGTATGCGTGCAGGTGAATACATTCAAATGAAAAGTAAATATTCAAAAATATAAAAATGATATGGTGCATTCAATTCAACGTTGATCATATCTTCTAAACTAATCTGTGTGATGATGGGACTTGGTGTGCTTTCTACTGGCGTAGGAAGAAATGTGTATTCCTATCAGCATTCCTTTTGAGGAAGACGAGAGGAACTTTAGTTATATAAGTGAGTTGTATGCGGTGTATTGCTACAGTTTCGTTCTCGGGATGCTTTCGGAAACATTTCAAAATCAACCTTAACTATATATGAAGGATTATCTATTCAAAGTAGATCTAGACAATGAGGAAAGTAGTATTTTTCCAACTCAGTGGTATATGGACACATCCTGCGTGACGAAACATAAGTTAGGAGTTTTCAAATTAAAATATAAACATTTTTTGGTCTTTCAAATGCAATGCTTTCATATAAATCGGGATCAGTGACGCGCTACAAAAAACAAATAAACTTTGAAGGTTTTAGTGTGTTTTCTTAGTTTTTAGCGAATTTTGCAATATAAAGTATAAACAATTTAATATGGAAAAAGACAGATGAATGTAAGAGAATTCTAAAATAACTTATTAGCCGCCAACAAATGTAGTTTTTTAACAGAAGCCGTGTACCCATTGTGACGCAAGTTATTTATATTATTTTTTAATACAAATTTTATGTATTGATGAGTCTGCCGCTTTGTTAGTCCATCTCTCCGAAAGAAAACCAGTTGTATTTTCTATAATTTTTTCCAATTTAAAAACGTCGTGGGTGTCATGAAGTATGCGATTTTGAGCTTTAATCATCCGGTAAAATTTTCTCTTCACAACAGCTCCAATTTCGTCCATTGCACACCTTCCCTGAGCAGTTGCAAAAAAGTTCATCATCATTATTGTAAATCTCATAAATCATTTTAATATCTTCGTCAATCGAATTTTTTGTTTCAGCCTCCTCTTTTATTTTATTCATTTTAACGTCTTTGTCAACCGTATTCTTTATTTGAATTTCCTCTTCCTCCTTCAAGTATTTTTCTATGAGAAGTCTAAGGATTTCCTTCTTTTTCTTAATCTCTTTTGGTAAAGCTAATTCAACTTTTTTTAAGGCCTCGTATAAGGTATTTTTGCACCTGTAACCTGCATCCAACGATATTATTTGTTGCTCTTGTTGTTTTTGTCGCTTTATTTTATTTCTATAAACTTGCATACGGGTTCTTTTGTCAGCCTTTAGTTTGCTTGATAACGAAGCATCATTTTTAAGTTTTTCTTTTAGATTTTGTCTATAAATTTTCATTCTTTGTGCATTTTTTAAGCGTTCCATTTGTGCTAAATTTTCATTTGATTGTATTTTTTTGCGATAATTTCGAGAACGCTCTGCACACGTCTTCATGTTTCCATCAGCTTTAAAGCAAACAATTTTTTTTTGGTGATGACAAATTGCGGATGATTGATACGGAATCAATCAAATTCACCGTTCGACAATTTTTAACAACAAAGTTATTTTTGAGAGAACTCAAATCGTGACGCACGCTACAGAAATCGTTTGTTACACCCAAAAATTATCTTAGTTGATTTCAACCAAAATTTCTACTATCTACAGATATACAATTACTTGACAACCAGGAGCATCATTTCTTTTATCGACAAATTAATTAATAATGTTACAATAAATTTAAATTGATATCATCGTTTTTATCAAAAATTATTAAAAAAAAATCAACGGCTCACTGTGTTGCGGCCAGCGTTGCCGTTGATGATACTAAAGTATCAAAATGACACTTTTTTTTGGGTCTTGCCACTTTTTTGATACTTTTTGTTTTTGATACTAAATTTGATACTTTTTGTTTTTAGATCTCTCTATGATCAAATCAAATGTTGATATAGATTATTTCGATTTAATATCTGAATTTAATTATAAAATTAAAGATGCAGATGAATTTGTGAGCGAATATCAATCTTTGGAGGCTTTAACAAAAGAAAAAACATGGGAGCGCCTTTTCCAAATTAGGGATGCTGAGGAGTTTTGGGGGAAAGTAGCAAACTTGAAAAATTCCTACAACGAGCCCTTGTTCCCTACATTAAATAAATTTGTGTCATATATTTTTACACTGCCACACAGCAGTGCTTGCGCTAAGCGTATTTTTTCAAAACGTTCTCTTATGAAAAATAAGCTAACAAATAGACTCAAAGTTCAGACCTGTAATGAGAGACTATCAGCTCTTAACCCTAGAACACTAACCTTATTTTTCTTTGCGTTATAAACACACTAAAAATGGTAGTCGAAACGACTAACATTAGCGTTCCAGGGTTAATTTGGTAGATACTGATTTAGGAGACTGGAAGCCAAACCCGGAATTAATTGACAAACTCCGAAAAAAAATTACAAAAAATAATTACCAAGTACATAAGTGCCAAATTTTCATTGACAGTTGTTTTTTAGTTTTAATGTTTTATTGTATTATTATTTTTGTTTTTTTTGTTACTTTACGTGAATTCGTATTTTTTACCTTGTTTTATTGTTGTGCTTACTTTGTACCTAATTTGAAGTAATTTTTAAATAAAAAAATCGTTTTAAAACGTTTTATACTTTTTTTTAAAAATTATACCTTTTTTTTGGTACTTTTTTTTTAAATGATACTTTTTGTGACACTTTTTGAAAAAGTCAACGGCAACGCTGGTTGCGGCTAGTGGAAAAGTAACTTTTTTCCGATTATTTTTTTCAGTGTTTTTAATGATGCAATTTTGTCACAGACATTCCAAGTAAACAAAAAACACATAAAGCTTATTTTTATGTTGGCCCGTTGATTTTTAATTGATTTTAGAAGTCAAATATACAAAATTTTCACGAAATGAGGGGATTTCAGGGCTGTATTCAAAATGATCTCATTTGATTTTGGTGACAGATATTTTGATTCGGAAAACAAATCTGCCTTCGGACAAGTATCTTCTGTAAAAAAAGGAATGTTGTTTGAGACATTTTCATATGCACCTTTTTTAGAACGAAAACCCGACTAAAGGTCAATTTTTCCTTTAAATTTGGGTTAGGTAAGCAATATCTAAAAAGTCCCAGAGAGTCCCAGTTCCAAACCACTACAGAAATGTTACATAATTTGTTTTCAATGAACTGTGAAAAAATCAGCTGCCCATACCTGCCCTCCTGGGAGTTATAGCGATTTTAGTATATCACTCTCAGTATTTATTCCATAGAAATAGAACGGAAATTCTCGGAATCACTTATTGAATAATTTAATCATATTAGATTTCGGGTGACAAAAATGAGCATAACTCTCTTAAAACTGAAGCTATTGACTTCAAACCGGTATCAAATTGAAGCTTTGATTGCCACCTTTCAAATAAGATATGAGATATGATAAGATTGTGGTTGTTTATAAAATTTCAGAGTTTTTCAACAAATATCGAAAAATCATGAAAATTTTACGTTTATAATTCTTGTTCGGACCACCCTATAATTTATTTAAAAAACTAATCATAGGGTATTTATCAGAAATAAAAGAAGAATTAAAATAAATTTTTTTTGTAAATTTTTCGAACAATTTTTTTGAGTTTTGTTGAAAATTTGACCCAAAATTTTTTTTCGGTGTAAATTTTTTTTTTACTCATTCTGTTTGGGATTTCATTCTGACCAATCTGTAGAAGTTTCTCATCGATACAATTAAAAATACAGTAATAATTTCCAAAAAATTCCGCTTTCGCAACACTGTGCGGCTCTAGCTGAGATTAAGCCGCCGCCGACGGGAATTTGACATCGGCTTCGACATCTGTATGTAAGACACAGGGATGATAAATGATACTGATGAATTGGTACAACAATTGTTTCTAAAAAGTACTTTTTGCACCGAAAAGTACTCTAAAAATAATTGTCAATAGTAAACTACAATTAAAAGCCACACAAGATACCAAGTTCAATGTATGACATATGCATCCATTTATATATAAATATGTTCCATTTATTGATTGTTTCAGGGTGGCGCAAAAAAAAAAATACAATACAAAAATAACGCATTGATGTGATTTACTTTTGGTGAAGTCCAGCACAACTAATTTTTCCTAAGGTGATTTGACAGCCGCAAGTGATTTACAATCACTAGTGTGGATATCATACCTCATTTTCAAGGGGAATAATTCGACGTAATTTTACAGTGATTTAAAAATGTTACCAGACTGAAAAATGCATGCAGTACAAAACTTAAAACTTGAAAAAGTATCAAATAAGTCGCGGGGGTGAGAGTCAAAAAGTATCAAAAAAAGTACTAAATTATCACATTTATCATCCCTGGTGAGACACTTTATTTTATTTCTTGTTCATTGCTTCGGACAAGTGACAAGACTTCCTCGGAATCGAAATAAAGTTGTCGAGAAGCTGTGTATTTGTTAGTGTGTACCTTGAAATTGTTTAAATATCGACTAACATGCTGAATTGTGATAAAATGTATAACTGAGGGGAGAAAAATGAAAAAGACGAATCTAAAACGCCACCAACAACGGCAGAAATTTAGTTAGAGGGGCACCGAAATTCCTCAATAACAACGACGAGGCGCAAAGAAATTGACGAAGGGAAGAAGGTAAATTTACAAGAAACGAAAGAATGCCCAAAGTGCGACATTCAAGTATACCCAGAAAGCATATGATGTTCTAGTATTAACTTCAATTGAAATCATAGTTTTAGTTTTTTTTTTGTATCATATAAAAAGTATTAATTGTTGGAGATGTAAAGTTACTGAGTAGTAGTCGAATGCAGGACAAGTAATCGTTTGTGCTGGCTGGCTGGTGTCTTTTGCCCCCTACAACAATTGAGTAATTGGACTTGAGTACTTGAGTTTGAGTGTAAACTCAACACAAGATACAAAAATTGGATGAACATATTGCGGATATAATAGGAAACAAGAACTACAGTTTCAACTGTTGTGGCGGGACGACAAAGACGACATGTATAACCTTTTTTTGTGATCTTTGTGATCTATATCGTCTATAAAATGCTATCATTCTCATTGGCAACTCCTTTTTTGTTCTGGTTTCTTTGCAGATTTATTACTAATACTGGGCAGCAGCACCAACATTGTGTTGGGGGACAGCACACAAGAGTTTCCGTAAATACACTAAAAACATTTATTTTTGTACACTCACGAATATTTCGTATAAATACGTCCACAAATCATGGTCTCTACGCGTCAAATGTCCACAAGCAGTGGTGCCATGCCATCCTCTATGGAGGAAAACAATTATCTGCGGCCGTCAGTGGTCACCAGACAATCCTCCACCACCGCCAGTAGTAATATGCCTTCGTCATTGCCGATGTCGTCTTCAACAGCAGCGTCATTAGCAACACTGACCGCCGCTGAAGTGGGATTATCAAACACCGCCACCACCACGGCAACAGCAACGCAATCAACCAGTCGACAAACGCAGGCGTTTAAGTCTTACTCCACCACAACTGGTTGTAATGGGACAACATTAACAGCAACGAACCACCAACAACTACAACGCAGCAGCAATTATCAACAAACATCATCAATAAATTTATTAGATTTGCCCGAAGAGCTCCTATATTCTATATTGTCATATGTTGGCTTCAAGAAAATTGCCCAATTGCGTGTGGTGAGTGATGTACAACCAACAACAATCATTTTAAAGAGAAAATCAATCGAACAATTCAATCGGGTGAACCGAGATCGTGAGATATCAAATTTACAAAGCAAATATTATACATTCCGTTGTATGAAGAGGGAAAGGTGTGAGAGATCCGCCTACTTTTTTCTACCATACTAGTATTCGACTGTGTACAACAAAATTTAAGGGTCGTGATAATACTGGATAATATGAGAAGTACTTTAAAGAGCCAGGCAAATACGAAACTTGTAAATTAACTAATGTTCCTTGCCGATTTGCAAAGTAGTCTGTGATCTACATATCGTATTACCTTAAAAAAGGATCATTTGTTTTAAAACGTAATTTCACATGAGATTACGAAAGTATTGGCAAACGACTTATTTCAAAAGTATTCATCTAAGGTTTTTATTTTCTATACGAACATGAAATATGTGTGTAACCTTTTTTTTTTTAAGATTTTCAAAGACGAAATATCAAAATTGATTTGATCCCGAATCTTTATCATACTCTGTTCCCAATGGTTATTGCCCAAATTAATCCATAATTTGTTTCTTATTTAAACTCAAAATCTTGAAACCGACGTGAAACACAATTTTCGGTGAGACACATTCGGTAAACTCGTTTTCCATCTTGTCGCATGTTATACCGATTTTCCGTATACTACTTACATATGTTTCTTTCGCTCTTCATACGCTACCTATGTTTCGTTTACTGTTCGTCTCTCTGTTTATGGAAATAATGATAAAACTAAATTTGATATTTGTCTTGTAATCTGATACTAAACAGACACAGACAGAAACATAACGACTCAAGTTGGTCTAACTGTATACGTTATTTAAGGGAAGGAGTGTTTTTCGTCGTTGTATTTGACCATTCAGCTGCAGGTATAATTGTTGTCAACTGCACAAAACACAGCATCAACACTATTTTATTGCAGTCATTGCTTGCTTGTTATATTATAACAAAGCATTTGACTCAACATAGTTAAGACATAGTAAAACCAGTAAGGCTGTTTTAGGGCTAATGTCTGTGCCATAATTCTTTGTAAAACAATGCAATGTAAACACTTAGATGCTTTCAATAGTCCTATAGGTAAATTTAAATGTAGGGTACGAATATCAGTCAATATTTGAACATGTTCATAGCCGGTATTTTCTGCATCCTTATTGTATTGGGTATTTAAATGGTTTCTGGTCTTCGACAAATCGATGTTCTCCCACCTAAATGCTGTTCAAACTGTTTATAGGTGTAAATACGTATATGTTTAGGTTTTTTGAAGCGGTGCAAGAAATACTTCATCGCATCTGAGATCTCGTAAATATTTACTTTTGGAATATAACTACCATATATATTGTCAGGGATTCCAAATACATCTTTGCTGCGTTGGTAATAACACCGCCGGTACTTTTATATAGAAGTTCTAAATACATTTGACTGTTTTACGGATATTCATAGTCTAGTGCTCGCTGTTAGTACATTCAACCACGATACCCACAAAATTCGTTCTGTAGCTCAACGGTTCTTATATGGAATGCTACTCCAGCAAGTGTCTTTCCTGTCAACTGTGACATTCTCAAAGTCTAGACATATGTCAATAAACTCTACACACTTGTCCCTCCTTCATTTTGCCAACAAAGTGATTTGCATTTATGGGCAGTATCCCCAGGGTACTAGTCAAAAAAATCATTTCTACGTTTCAGATGGTTCATGCTGAAATTTAAATTTTAGGAAACTATCCAATGCTTCGACCTGTATATCATCAGGTGTCTTCCAAAAGACATCAGCAGATACCTTTTGATCTTATTGTTATTATTATTGGTGTATGTTCTCCTGTCTCAAAAAGCCCATAGACGAACAATGTCTGGTCTGGCTATTTAAAGTTTATCATCAAATGCTCAGTCTAGAAATCAAAATCAAGACAATTCTTATTTCATATCACACTGTGTATAATATTAAAGTATTTATTTCGTATATCATTCCACAGGTATCTCACAAATTAAATGATGTTTGTATGCACGTATTGAACTCCACGTTTTCCAAGTTAATTACCAAGACATTCAATCGTTTCCAAGCCATCAAGGCAAATATGCCACGCAGAGAATCGGCCAGACGCAATCATCCACTTGCATGCGAGTGTGATATTATTGAAACATGCTACATGCGCTTGTCGCTCTTACAAATGACATTTGGTAAACATATCGAACGTGGTCATTGCTGTTTCTTTCCGGGAGCAGTAAGTCGCTTTTTACTTACATACAACGTCTCATACATTCACGTCATTTTTCAAATATTTGTCGTGTTCTAGATACTGGACGAGGTGTACACAATTTTAAATCATATTAAAAATACACCCTGTCTGGAGAGGCCTTTTCGTGTTACCGACGAACTTTTCGACCTGTCCACAATGGCCATGGAATATTTCCGTGATCGCATTGAGCCAACATTACCGGGCATAGCGTACTTCAATAAAGACTTCTTTAAATTACCCACAACAACGAAACGACGTAACTATTTACAATGCCAATATAATGTTTGCAATAATGTCTAAATAGTATTTTTGTTGCAGCTTTGGTTATTGCCTCGGATTTATCGGACAATTCTACCAGCTTACCATCGCCGCCGCAAAGCAATATGGTATTGCGCAAGGGTATTAGGAAAATCAAGCAAGGCATGAAAGTCTACAATAATCAATTGTCGGTTCTCCGCAATGAGTTGCGCACTTGCAAGCGTAAATCTGCCGAACAGGGAAAACAAATGGCCGAACAGCAGAAATTAATAGCCGAACAGCGTAAACAAACATTGGAATATGCTAATCGGTTAGATGAGAATGATAAGAAGAATGAGGAAATGTCGCGTAAATTTTCCACATTGTTGCAGGTAATTTATTTTTATGATCCAGTCGGTTAATCTTTAGCGATTATCTAAATTTCTCATCCATGTCATTATTCTGTTATCTTTTCAGGAACTCAACAAATGCAAAACTGAATTGCAGTATTGGCGCTCAAAAAGTCCTGCTATACCCACATGTATTTCATGCGGCCAAAAAGTGACGCCCGCATTGCCTGTCGAAGATTATCAGGCTCTCATCAATCAGGGTGTTAAACCAGAAGACATTATACTTACCCCCAACGATGATGAAGATACCGAAAGCGATGTTAGCTTGAATGACAGCGGCTGTAATAATTTAATGTTGGGCAATGAATTCGTGTTTCCGGATGAAACTACCACGGCGAAACTGTTGGCTGTTATTACAGCCTCGAAGAATCTTAAGCGTCAGCATTATTTGACGATAACACCACCACCGTGCAACATTTCAAATGCCCCACCAACGGTCGCATCTACGTCCAATTTAAGTAATACAAATATAGACAACGAAACGGAGTTAGGAGAAATTATGAATTTCAATGAGGCTTCAACGAGTTCAAGCGCCTTTATTGCGGCAGCTGGTTATTCAACAAGATTATTCTATGGATCAACATCGTCACCCACACCACCATCATTAATATCATCATTGCCAATATCAAATAATATCCCAGACTGTGAAGCTGCCCAACATAAAAGCGTTATAGTTTCGCCTCAATCTCAACGTCTGACAAATGCGGAAACTTCAAAACTTATTGAAAATGTAACAACAAATGTCGAACACAACGCCACCAGTTATGGATCAGATGTGACGACGGACGGCATTACGGTTGACATCAGCAATAGTTGTAGCAACGACAATGACAGCGTGTTAACGGCGAATAACGCCGAGGACGTTAACAGCCTACAGGCCATTTCATCTCATGAAACCAAGAAAGCACGTAGAGTACAAAAAACTGCTAGGTGTTTGAACAGCTCTAGTGGTAAGCGTAAATAATAATAATAATAATAAGTAATAGTATGTAATTGTAATCATACTGATATACAACACAACAAACAAATCAATTCAATTTTCAAAATCAATACATTTTTAAGAATACCCTAATTTTAGAACACAATATTATTATAATTCTAATTATAATATACCCTATATATATACATATATTAAGATGTCTGAGAGAAAAGAAAGTAAGAACATTTGATAATCTATTTTTAAAACAACAAAGTTATTCAAACAAACAACCAACCAGCAACTCAGAAAAAGATAAATATACAACCTACACACACAGACACACACCCACTTATATACATATATTATATTACTTATAGAAATGCAATCGTAAATGGATAACTTCCTTTTGAAAAAAAAAAACAATAGCAATGAGTATTTTTTCTTCTTCGTTTTCATTTTGTTTACACTCCAAAAGTACTTCAACACCTTCACTACAGCTGACCATTTCACAATCACCCAGAAAAAGTTTTGTCTATAAATTTCGCCGCATTTGCATAAACCGCAACTGTAGATTTTTATTTTACTGTCAAAATAATTCTTGTAACACATAAAAAAACCCAGAGAAAACCAATAACTTACACACACACATCTCTTTACAAAGATAAAACAGATAAAAAAGAACGAATATTTTTAATTTTCAAAAAAAAAAATGTTTTATTTCTATTTTTTCTATAATAGGAATAACATGCAGAAAAAAAGAAAGATAATAAAAAAATATTTAAAACAAACCAAACATTGCTCTGCAATTGTTTCAATTATCTCACAATGGAGTTGTCCAGTTTTCGCTGTCTACCAACGCTTTCTGAACCTCACCTAGCTAGACCTGCCTTCTGTGGTTTTCTATTTTACTTTTTTAATGTTTGGATAAGGAGCGCAAACATTTTATTGGTTTGGAATTGTGGAAAAGTGCTAAGATGTTCAGGGTGAATATTGATACATTAACACATAATAATTTAAAAAAAAGTCTGCTATACAATTCTGATGACAAAGGTACAAAAGTGGTCGAAATTAGTTTTTCTATGGTTACGATTTTTTATCAGTTATATTTTTTGAGACTTTATTTGTCATATAAATTTTGAAACAAATAGAGTTTTACATAATCTGACCCAACGTTCGATAAATCGAAAACTTACTTAATTTAGAATTTACAAAAAAATTCTGATTCCGATTCTAAATTGTAAAGATGTTGGAAAATCAGAATTGATTTAAAATCAGGATAAGAACTTCGACTATAATAATAAGTTGTAATTTGCCCCCATGTGATCTACCGGTGAGCACCACCAATGTCGACGCACAAAAAAAGCTTTCGACTACAATCGATTTTAACGTCTGCCTTTCACATTACTTTACGTACTACAGAGTTCAGCGGTAAAGAATTTTTAGAACAAAACTACTTATTCCCTTGGATCTGTGACGTCGAATTTCTAGTCGAATCTCATAGTCGTCACCATTTCATTATCACACACTGTTGGTTGGATAGGTAAATGTATTTTTTTTTTGTTTTCCTGGGATTTAGTTTTTACGCAAAGCACATTTGGTTACGCTAAAACAAAACGTTCTAGCCATACATCATCATATAACAGCAGCAGACATTTAGAAATAACACACGTACATACTTTGTTCTCTACAATTGACACAGAGTCGGATTGGGGCTCCATAGGGCCCCCCCCCACCCCCACAAGAAATGTCTTACAATTGCAACCATAGAAAACATGTATACAGAAATATAGTATCTGGGGACATTTTTTAAGAAAATAAATTTGCTTTATTTTATTTTTAATCTAAGGTGTTAACTATTTCTATAGGCCCCATGGATATTCGGTATATTTCAATAGCAATAACTTAGCATTTTATTTTTTTTTAATTTTTTTTTTTCGAGTTTACTTGTTTACCATCTACTTTATCTACCAGCTCAATTTATTTTTGGCTGTATTTTTGCCAAAATTTTATTGGAAACCTACAGCTACGGAATCGTTTTATGCGTTTTCTGAAAATTGCAATATTTTCAGTGGTGGGGTTGTATGTCCACCACGAATTCCCAGGAAAGAATACAATACCGTTGGTGGAATAACTTCGGGCTGAGTAGAAAATTCAAAAGCAGAAACCTAACTCAACGTATTAAAACAAAAATAAATGCTTACATACAGGGCAATCATGTGCTGGGTCCTATCGAGCGAAAGTTCCATCACAATAGTTATGGTCCATCTTTGTCAACGGGGGAAGTAAAACAGGTCGGTCGAATGAATCCAAAATAGCAAACTGAGAGAGACCGAAACCTCAGTGGCAGAAGAAAATCCATGTTATCACGAACTGGAGAGCGCATGCACAAGACTGAATGGCTTGGATATATTTTTATTACGCTTATGTAAGTGTTTACTTTAGATTTATTTTGTCGACATATTCACCCTTATCGCGAAAAAAAATCCTCTCGGAATTTGTTCCCTTTTCGCCAAATCGCAATCACCATCTGTTCACGAGGAAATGTGGCAACTTCGAAAAAAATTCCCCCTATCGCGAATGGTTTTTTTAGAGGAATTTTGTTCGCCATTTCCTTTTTTTTGTTCACTTTGCATTTTGTCGGCGAACTGTTAAAACGTAAAATGTAAGTATCCGTTTTTTTCTATTTTGAAATAAAAAATAACAAAATTTTTCAGGAATAATTAAACTAATAAGAACCAAATGGATATTTTGCTGCAAAGAATGCAGGAAAATCCGTCCGGGGTTATACAAAGGAATCCAAACATGATGTAGCATCTTTCTGGACAAATTTAAACAACGAACTGAACAGTGCTGGACCACCTGTGAAATCTGTAGCTGAGTGGAAAAAGGTATTTGAATATACCAATGATTAATAATGGTTATTGCAAATGCTTAATAAATTATGATTTTACTATAGGTATGGACGGATCAGAAGAGGTATATCTGCAAAAAGGCTGCTGCAAATGTAAGGCACCGAGATGCAACAGGAGGAGGCCCGTTTAAAATGAAACCGCTCTCATCCACAGAGTAGGCAATTTATGAATTGGTAACAATGCGGGAATCTTTAGAAGGTGTCCAAAATGCCTGTGTATTTGGTGTACCAACGCCTTCTACTTCCAAACATAAAGAAAATGAAATTTCCCCAAAAGTTGTTGAAGAAATTCTGGAAGAAATAATTATTGAAGAGGCATTTCCTCCAAACACACAGAAACGGAAGCCAGTACGAGAAGATACCCGTCGAAAGATTTCTACATCCGAATTGATTGAAAAGGAAGTGGAAGGTTCCCGAAGGTTTCTTCTAATAATGCTTTGTTTTGCCTTCCTTTGATTATTTTCTTCCTGAAGTAACACAATACTACCAATTCGAAACATTTTAATGTTATGCATACACTGGAATTTTTTATTTAATCAATAACGTAATTTAAAAACCACCAAGAAACAGTTTTCCTTTTCTCAACAGAAATTTTTAAACAGCTGATCATTCTCGAAATCAGCCATATGTTTCGAAGTGAACAATTGTTCACGGGACATTCGCGATACCAAATTTTTGTTCGAGGGAACAAAAAAATCCGAGGGAATAAAATGTTCGCAAGTAATTGGCGATAAGGGTGATTATTTTAAATTCTCTCCGCACTTGCATCATCGAATGTCGTTAGTGCGTCTAAACCAATGAGTGCCAGGAAGGCACAGTTTATATTAAAAGTACCTACAAATTTATAAACTTAAACTAAGTAGGTACTTATGTTACATGAGATCATACGTATGAGATAATTACATGCAATCTGTAATTTCTGAATCCATGGACAATTGTTATTGAAAATATTTAAAATCAATCAAGGGTGAACTAATCCCTATTAGATTTCCCAACTACAGTTTTTCCCAGATACTGCGAAACGGCACTGCTAGGAGTACACTGCAGTACGGCGCCAATTGTCTGCTGCTGTTAATGTACAGTGGGAGAATAACTGAACTGTGGAAAATTTTTTCATTGATCTTGGATTGTATCGATGTCGTAAAAAAGTTATCAATATTGGAGTCTTGTAAGACCATTACATGTATATGAATGATTTATCGGTTGAAAGTTATTGAAATGTCAGAACACTTTAGAAATTTCTCGCTTATCTGATTGCACGATTCGACAGATCGTAATTGTTTCATATATATTTTTTGATAAACAAAAAATAAAACTTTTTGTAATGAATAGTCACTACAGAATTCTGATGTACGGTGATCTCCTAAGAACCAAAAACGGTCGAAATTTAGAAATTAAGCTTTAGGAAATTTTAGAGAATTTGGGAATTAAATTTTAGGAAATTTAGAAATTAAATTTTAGGAAATTTAATTAAAATTTAGGAAATTAAAAATTTAAATTTAGAAAATTTCAATATTTCACAATATTTTTTCGTTTGTGGTTTTCTTTAGAAGAACGAACGGAATTGATTTCACTCTCGAACGAAATTGTGCTCTGTGACAGGGCTATGTATATGTAAGTATACTTGACTAGGAACTCAAGTATTTGAATAATGAACTTTTGCTAAAATGAATTTAATTTAGAAGCCTGAAAATCTTTACAGTTTATGTTTTGTATGTGTCATGGAAAGGCAACTGGATGTGTATGTATGTAAAGCCGTCCTGGATGCTGTTTCAGTAGCAAAATGCTTATACAGCCTTCAGAAGATGGAACCATAGGGAAACTTCTACGCAAATAAGTCTTCGACTTTCATCCCAAAATTCTTAAGTTTTGGAGTTAGAATGGTGCCTGTATGGTTTCGTTAGAAAAGGTATGGAATTTAGAAAGAAAAAACACACATCCCCCACTGTTTGTCATGCTACCGTGGCTGTTTCAGATTTCTTTTTGAAATAAACACACGCACACAAACGCACAAAAAGAACGCAAACTATAAAATAAAATTAAGATATTTTGGCCCAACTTCAACACAAAAACGAAAATGTATTGCTGTTAATTGACTACAATACTCGGAGGCACAAACATTACGGCAATACTACACACAAGTTTCAAAGACAGAAACAAATAGGTGAAAAACAGAAAGATTCTCAACTAAGAGTCGGTCGGTCGGTCGGGTGCCACGAAAATAAAATGCAGAATTTCAGTGAAAAGGTTGAATTTGCAAATAATGAACAATTTGGGAGGTATGAAGAGCGACAGCTAATTATAAGAATATTTCAAATTTTAATAACTTGAAACACTTTTGATTGTACGTAATTAACATCGTTTGTAGATATCTGAAAGCGGCCATCGATGTAGAAGCCGGCGATGTTTTGATAGAGGAAACGCCGCTCTTGGTGACAACACATTGGGAATGTGATCAGATGAAATGTGCAAAATGCTGTGAAGATTCTTTTGTAATGTGCAAGTAAGTGAGAGTGTGTGTGTGAGACTAATCGTAAAGAAAAAAAAAACAGTTGACATTTAAATTGGGGGAACGGATTTCCTTGATTGCTGTAAGGTATATAGTCAAATTCAATACAAATGAAATCATGGCCAGCATTTTAAAGAAGCGCATGATGGAGAAAACCTAAAGGAAATTAAAAACTTTCGATATTCAAGGGAATAAAAACCTTAAATGCAGTCTAATTCCATGTAGACTTCAATATAGATTTATTTTTGTGACCAACAATCAGACTCATGCACTGTGTTACCGATAGGAGGCGAGCGAGGAGTGGTGTTGGTTGACATTTGTCTTGAATTTGAGTCTGCCATAGCTGGCAGGAAAGACACTTGATGGTAGAGAATACGGTCTATTGGAAATTTTTAAAAAATTTAAACTTGTTGAGACTTTCTTTTAAAAAATTTAGTTTTCAACTGTTATTGTTCAAACAAGATCCCTTCACTAAATTGGGAATAAAATCGAAAACGCTACATTGATTTTTATTATCTATATGTGCCTGTATGATAAATATTTGAATTGGGATTTTTTTTTTAATAACTCCGTTTATAAATCTGCTACTGTCATTCAGATTGCATGTTTAGTGCCTTTCAAATCTGAATGACAGTAGGTAAATAATTAACTAATATTAAAAACTGAATGTTTCAAAATTCAATTCGATAAAAAAATTAAAATTAGCAAATTTAATTTTTTTTAAAAAAAATCCTGACCATAGAAAAAAAAGTTTGACCATAAGAATTGTATTGTGGTTTTTACTCTGATGTATTTAAGGTTTCTATTCCCTCCCCCAATTATCTGAATTGAAGAAAAATTCCATTTATTTATGTTTTGCAACATTTACTTTTTTTCTCCCACCTCCACACAGAAAATGTCAATTTTTTCCGTTGTGCATCGATTGCACCGATCACGATTCATACGAATGTGAATTCTTTCGTAATGTCTCCAAGACAATTTCTAAAAATCTCCTCATAAACACCTACGCCCTCAATTCGATAATAAAGCTATTAATGGTCCTTGAAAATCCCGCCACATCGGAGAAATGTAAAGATTTAGATCCGCACAAATTCAAGTTGAACGAATTCCGCGATACGGAAATGTGGTCGGATCATGAAACAAATATTGTACAACCGCTTATGGAATCGGGCCTAATGGACTGTTTGCGTCATATACAAACGGCCAAGGGTGATATGCAGGATTCGGATTTCCTGCACAAGTTGTGCATTCTAATAGATGCGAACGCCTTTGAGGTGTCGAGTAAAGTTACGGGGGATTCGTTAAAAGGTATTTATGTACATTCCGCCAAAATGCCTCATCACTGTGTGCCGAACACCGCCACCTCCATTGACGATGACTTCAATATGAAGATCTATGCAGCGGTGGACATAAGGGCGGGAGAAGTCATCTATAACTCCTTTACCAATCCACTAATGGTAAGTGCGACTACTTCAACTGAGCGGATAATTTGTTAAACACCTTTTTTTGTTTGCAGGGCACTATTCAGCGTCAGCATCACTTACGCATGACCCGTCACATGGAGTGTCAATGTTTCCGTTGCTTAGATCCCACCGAATTGAATACACATATGAGCTCAATTAAATGCAAAGAATGTCCCGAGGGATTTGCCATATCGTCACAGGGCAAATGGATGTGTATGCAGTGTAACGCCATCATGGATGCTGTGTCCGTACAAAAGCTGCTGATACAGGCTTCCGAGGATATAGCCAATGCAAATGGCGATGTTATGGCCTACGAGGACTTACTACGAAAATATGCCGCCGACTTTCATCCCAATCATTTCCTAATGATTGATTTAAAGCAAAATATCGCCACCATACTGAGAGCCGTCCTCATCAATTCTATGCGAGATCCGAGCAAAGATGTTTTGAGGCGTCGCCTCGATCTGTGCGAGGAAATATTGCCGGTGGTGAAAGCTGTTATACCAGGATATTCCAAATTGTATGCCATAGCATTGTACGAATATCTATTGTCGTTTTTGGAATTGGCCGAATTGGATTTTCGCAGCAAAGAGTTTACGAAGGAATTGTATTGTGTAAGGGAACGAATGGTTTTACTATTCTATACACTAATTACTACAAAGATCTAAATATTGTTTTTCTTTAGGAAAAGCTACAAGTGGCCAGAGAAATTGCTTTGGAATCAAAGGAATTGTTATCATTTGAGCCGGCCAATTCGCCCGAAGGCCATTTGGTGAGACGCATTTCCATACAGCAGCAGCAAATTGAAGAGAGTTTAAATAAATTCCAAAGTAAATAATTTTTAACAAAATTCAAATACTCAAAGCCAGGATGGATTAACTTAATAATCAATTATGTTTACTTAAATGCGAATGGACACGCTCAAAGGATTCGGCAGTCAGTACTGATTATGAAACTAAAGTACCAACAATGTATGTGAGACAATGTGTTTATCTTGATTAGTTGAGATTTGGTTTAATTCGAATTTATTTGTTAGTATGTTATTGGATTATTTTTTGAGATGTTATATTGTGACTAGTTGTAGTATCAGTTAAGCCTGGATTGTAATGTAAAAATGTTTAAATGAAGAAGAAGACAAGTAACACTTGACAGAAAAAAATTAAAAGGAAACAATCATTCGTTTTTCCTTTTTTTTAAGAATTTGGTCATGCAATGTAATGTATTTTTTTTTTTACCATTAATCTGCAATGACCAATGTTATATAAACTATATGTTGTTTTAATTACATCATTTTGTAGGCAGATTTCGTTGAAATTTTGCTCATACATAGCCGGCCTAAATGAATAAGACGATATTTTAATTTTTTAAATTAAAAAACGTAGGGAGAAATTTGGTTCAGAATGGGTTTTCCCCAAAAAATTAGACAAGCGAAAGCCAATTGAAACTATTTGGCAATTTTTTCAGCAATTTTTGACTATAACCCACAGGGAGTTGTTTACTACGATCACTTTCGAAGGAGTTATTGTGTGGCTGCTTTATTAAGAAGTAGGTCCCAAAACTTTTAAAGAATAAAAATAATGTACACTAACGGGAAACGGAGGACTGTGATTTTGCCACTCACTTTTCATCGGCTAATATGAATCCAGCCCAGTCTTCGTAAATAGTCTTCTTTGAAATATTAGATTTTGTTTATTTTCGACATTACTCGAAGCGTAATCAGAAATAAAATAAAATTCCCACAAAAATACCAAACAAATTAAATATATAAACACACTCAACTACTGGAGACGATATTTTTTTTAATCAAAGTATCGATAAGCTAAAGTGATGTCGCCGTCGACAAGTAAGCGGTGTTGACCTAAAAAACGGGCTGAATATCTAAAATGATTTCTCAACTGAGATCCCGGTTATGGATAAGGCAGAATAAATAATTTCTGCGGCCCTCCAACATGTTGGCAGCTTTGAGGTCTGAACTGTTTAAGGGAGTTATAAGAAATCTGTATACTCCTTAACTAATACGTTCGACAGACTCTGTTGGCTTGCCATTGACAGTGGAAATGATGTGGAGGAATCGTAAAAAATGAAAAAATCTACGACATTAACACTATAAACCTAAAATTGTTAAAATCTACAAAAGAATGTGCCTCGAGACACTCTTGCGGCTTAGAAGGAAACAGCTTTCGCAGAGATTGGCATACACATTTGGATCCCTTCTTTACAGATGAAGGGCAATCACAAGGGATCGCAATTGGTTTAACGAGGTACATGTTCTACTTATCTGAGACAACAGTGCAATTTTATTTTGACAGAACACGATAAATATAATCCAGTCAGACTCGGTTGAACAAATCGTCATCAATGATTAATTGGTGACATCTGTTTTGGTTCACGTCAATGATTGACGTATAGTTTACGATGCCTTGAAGACAAATCCAACTGGAAAAAATTAAGACTAAACTGAAATAAATAGAATATTAACTATTCAGTCTTTCAGACTTTGGTACAACTTATTATTATATTAGTTGTTCTTTGTGAGATTCAAAGAGTTAAGAAATGTAGAGGGAAGAAGATGCAAATAGGCACAATTTAAATATACAACATAGTGGTAATGGATATTTTTCACTTCATTAAAATACGGCATGGGCCTTCAAAACATTGGAGCTTTTCAATAGTGAATTTATCACATTTTACAACAGATTTGAATTCAGAATCTGAATGTAATGGGTAATCCAAAGTGGATCATTTGGTTTTCCGTTCCGTTTCATAGTGTCTTTCTGTAAAAACTTGGAGCTGTCAAAATACCATATGATTCAAAAAGAAACTGCTAGATAAGGCAGCGTCGGATCCGCTTTAAAGGTCAGTCATTATCGTTCCAGTCACAACTCTGCCTTATTATGTCTTTAAAAATACAAATTTCCAATTTTTTTGTTGTTCGTTTATGAACGTTCTTTGTGTTCTGCTAAGTGGGCTACTTAAATACGTTACAACTCAGAGCACTGTGCCTAATTATATATATGTACTCTATAATAATAAAATACTTTCTCGCCGAGATTATGCTCACCGCATTAAAATGTAGTGTGAGTACCTACAATGTTGTACATCTGCCTTTCAAATTTCACTATTTTTTTCTTCTTTTTTAGCAAGGAAACGCATAATGTCATCTACTCACTCGAACATTCGCAGAAAGCACTACGGCGGCACAAGCCAACGGACGGATAAAAATATTTCTTATTCAAAATAAAAAAATAAAATAAAATGGGCGACAAATTTAATAAGAAATGCAGTATAGAGACAAATGAACAGTTGGGAAGGTATTTATATCATAAAAAAAAAACTACTAAACTAATTTATCTAACCGTTTTAATTAAAAAAAGATATGTAAAGGCCAACGAGAATATAACGACTGGGGAATGTGTTCTGCTGGAACAGCCTACGCTGATCATGCCCTCGGACAATGAGAAACGTTGCAATAATTGCTTTAGACTGAGCCAAACTTATTGCAGGTCAGTATACATTTACCCATTTACCTTTGTTAGGAAAAATGTGTGAAAATTGTTTTGTGTATTTTCATACATTTTTTGTTTTAAATTTTTATGAATACTGGGGGATAACGTTTAATTATATCAACTATAATATCAAATATTTAATTTTTGTATGTCCCATGTCCTACAGTTCCTGCAAAATTACCGTTCTATGTCAAAATTGTCGCTCGCACAATAGTTACGACTGTGAGAAGCTTTCGAAAATGGTCAATTTGGATTATGTTCTCCTTAAGCGTTACCCGGAAAGTTATGGCATCATCAAATGCCTGTTGCTGCAAGAGAATCCCGAGACTCGGCGGTACTTCGATTTAATGCTACAGGCTGAGTGTCATTTAGAGGAACGTCGTGGCACTGATATATGGAAGCATTACCAGGACAATGTTGTGGAACCCATAATGAAATCCCACTTGGTCGAATATTTGTCACATGCTTCACAGTTGCAAGGCGATTTCCTACAACGTCTGTGTGCTCTGATCGATGTGAATGGCTTTGAAATACGTGCTCCGGACTGTGGGTCAATGAAGGGTGTCTACATATACGGTGCCCTATTGTCGCACGATTGTACCGCGAATACACAAATATCGATTGATGATAAATACTGCATGAAAATCTATGCCAATCGGGATATAGCGATGGGTGAAACGGTGACAAATTGTTATACGAATGTGTTGTTGGTAAGTTGTTGGCGGGATTTTTGAAGGGCTCAGCTTAGAGGAATCACGAAAACAACATATTAAAATGACATTTTAAAATGTATTTCCGTGATTGCCAGAAATTAATGTATATCGCTCTCTAAAAATTCTCCATTAAATCAATGAAATGACTTAAATGCTTTACTCGTAATGACGCCTTAACGTCAGGACCAGTCATATATAAAAGTTGAAAACTGAAAACCGTTTAATTAATTGAAAACGAAAGACTATTACCCTAATCCCCTCCTCCATCGCTTTGTGTTTGCCACAGGGAACCGATGAACGCCAACGTATATTAAAAATGGGCAAATATTTCCATTGCAATTGCAAACGCTGTGAAGACATCACCGAATTTGGATCCCACATGTCATCTATCCAATGTCCATCGTGCCACATAGGATATATGGTCAAAAATCCCCAACAAGTGGACAAATGGCAATGTTTAGATTGCAAACACCACCAGAGTTCACAAGAAATTGAAAGTATTTTAATTCAATTTCAAGATGACATCTTAACATCTCCCAATGATATCCATCAACTGGAAATGACTTTACAAAAACTTTCAAAGGTTCTGCATCCGCATCATTACATGATAATCGATATTAAACAAAATATTGCCTCACTGTTACGCATGATTCTCAATAACAATTATCTAAGCCCGGGTCCCAAAGTGTACGAACGTAAAATGGAATTGTGCCAAGATATCATCAAAGTCCTCAATATCATAATACCGGGAGCAACAATATCGCGTTTGAAGGCCATAATATTGTATGAGTTGGCCAGTACGACGGCGGAATACAATCGTATGCGTTACAAGGAGAAAGACTTGGATAAGTCAGATTTGAAGGTATTTTTCTATATGTATACAATTTAAATGCAACTATTTAATTAGTTCTAATTTACAATTTCAAGGCATTGCTGCATGACAGCGAGCAGATGTTACGTCAGTCGATACGCATGCTGTTGTATGAACCCAAGGATACACCGGAGGGCCAATTGGTGCAAACCATGCTGCAGGAACTCAAGTATCTGCAAGAGGATATGAAAATGTTAATGTAAAATGTTGAATATTGTTAATTACAGCATCTGCAATATTAAATCACACATTAATGATTATTTGAAATAGATATGATATGATGTGATGTGATTTCTTTTTCGATCTTAATTCTTTATACATTTTATTGTTTCCGATGTTCGAGTTGCAATTTTTGTATCGCTTAGAGCTATTTTGTGTATTAGACCAATAATTGGAGCAGACACCATTGTCAAATGGCTACCGATGAAGAAGTGTGGCAGGATCCGTATACCTTGCCAGCACTCAAAGCAAACGCAATGCTTGAAACCGTTTTAAAAACATTTCTATTTAGCAAAAAATAGAAATAAATCAATGATCTCGAACGCAAACAACAGAAACAATAAACTGTATGTTTTCATGTTGTAAAAAAATGCACTGAAAGCCAGTGGTAGCCAAACTTTTACAAAATACCAAGCTTGCAAGACCAACATGAAATAAAGTCCAGCTTTATTGTGATACCATACACCCGTCGATACCTAATTCCGTTGCTGAACAATTCGACAAATAATTTCAAATGGCTGTCGAATCTCCTATTTTAAGAAAACTCGTTTTCTGAAGCCATTTTCTCCCAAATTTATTGTCCGATCTAAAAAATGGAAACATCGTCTTGTTCATATTAGGATCCACTATGAATGAGCAAAATTTAAAAGAAATCTATTTTTTCAAAAAAATCCAAAATTTGGATTTTTTTTTTGGTAAAAATATTTTTTTTGAATTTCCAGATATTTTTCTCTTGGGTGTATTCTGCGTTCAAAAAGGTTTAATTGTAACCAAATATTGTTAACATAACATTAGTCATTTCAGTTTAATTGGTAAAAAATTCATTTTGAGAAAGCACCCTTGGATACTCAATAAATCCTTCGAATATTATCCTAGCTTACAACTCCCAATGGGTTAATATTAGTCCTAAAGTCTAGCTTTAATTTGACACCATAGTCGTGTCTATACCTAATTCCGTTGCTGAAAAATTCGACAAATAATTTCAAGTGGCTGTCGAATATCCTATTTTAAGAAAACTCATTTTCTGAAGCCATTTTCTCCCAAATTTATTGTCCGATCTAAAAAATGGAAACATCGTCTTGTTCATATTAGGATCCACTATGCATGAGCAAAATTTAAAAGAAATCTATTTTTTCAAAAAAATCCAAAATTTGGATGGGTTAACCCCTTTGTTTTTTTTTTTGATAAAAATATTTTTTTTCGAATTTCCAAATCTTTTCCCCTGAATGTATTCTGCCTTCAAAAAGATTTAATTATAGCCATATATTGTTTATATAACATTAGTCATTTCAGTTTAATTGGTAAAAAATGCATTTTGAGAAAGCATCCTTGGATACTCAATAAATCCTTCGAATATTATCCTAGCTTACAACTCCCAATGGGTTAATATTAGTCCTAAAGTCTAGCTTTAATTTGACACCATAGTCGTGTCTATACCTTAGTCCGTTGCCGAAAAATTCAACAAATACTTTCGAGAGGCTTTCGAATATCTCAAAAAAATCATTTTTAGAATTCACTATTGGATACTCAGTAAATTATATGAAAGTGATGCTAAAATACAACTCCCAATGGGTGAATAATTGTCCTAAAGTCTAGCTTTAATTTAATACCACACTCGTGTCGATACCTAATTCCATTGCTGAAAAATTCGACAAATAATTTCAAGTGGCTGTCGAATCTCCTATTTTAAGAAAACTCATTTTCTGAAGCCATTTTCTCCCAAATTTATTGTCCGATCTAAAAAATGGAAACATCGTCTTGTTCATATTAGGATCCACTATGCATGAGCAAAATTTAAAAGAAATCTATTTTTTCAAAAAAATCCAAAATTTGGATGGGTTCATATTAGGATCCACTATGCATGAGCAAAATTTAAAAGAAATCTATTTTTTCAAAAAAATCCAAAATTTGGATGGGTTAACCCCTTTGTTTTTTTTTTTGATAAAAATATTTTTTTTCGTATTTCCAAATCTTTTCCCCTTGAATGTATTCTGCCTTCAAAAAGATTTAATTATAGCCATATATTGTTTATATAACATTAGCCATTACAAATTAATGCACAAAAAATAAATTTTGAGAGAACACTATCGGATACACAATAAATCATCTGAAAATGATCGTAGCATTCAATCCTCAGTAGGTTAATAATAGTCCTAAAGTGTAGTTTCAATTTGGTACTTCTCTTGTGACGATATCGCCGAGGAAAGTTGGCCAAAAACTTTCAAGAGACTTTCGAATCGCTAAAACGCCAATTGCTCTCAAACTATTTCTTCAATCTAATAACTGAAAACATCGTCTTGTCCAGATCATATATAGCCCTGTTCCAGCTTTCAGTAAATGTAATCGCGTATTTTTCAGGTTTGCATAGAAATAGTCTGTTTTTGTGTTTGTAAATTGAAAATCTATCGCATCTGCAGATTTTTCAAAGATCGCCATTATCAGATGTGCAAGCAAACGAATGACCAATGAATAGAAAGTGAATTTGCATAGCACCACAAATACATATGTATAAGCTTTTATTAAAATCCGTTATTTGTATAGTAAATGGCTTTAAAAGTGTTGACGTCGTCCAACAGAGTGAAAACATTTTAAACTTTGTTGCTCAACTCTTTTTTCAGAGTTTCACTTTCACGCAGAAGCGAAATAGACAACAGTGAAATACAGAGAACAGAGAAATACGAAGGATCAACATTTATAGAATGTAGAGATCAGTATAAAATAAATAAAAGGAATATAGTTTGTAAACGTATTCGGATTCAGTTGCTCAAAATCTTTTATATTGAAATACGTAGTTTGTTGTCCAGTGCTATCAATCGACGACTGGCGTTACTCCCAAATCAATTGTGAATCACTGATATTATCGAAAGTTACACACACACACACAAGTGTTTTGGGGGGTAAATAACAGAATTTAATGATAGGACAAACTCATTGTTCTTTTTGTTCGATTCAAATAAAATCAAATAGATTAAAGAAAACAAAAATAGGTGAAAAAAAAACACAAAACAAAACAAAAAGAGCACACCACTTGGCCAAAAATAATATTACCATGCGAAATGACTGAAAGGTTGATTGAATACCAACCCCACCCTACACGATGTCTCAGAGACACAAATATACCTCCATACATATGGGTGGAAATGACTTCTCCCAGTTTGTAATTCTTAATTGTGTCTGTAGGGTAACTGGTGGCATTTTAATTAAGTGTCGCTGCAGCCAAATGAATTACACGACTCGGTGATGGTTAACAAGAGACACCACCTGTCACATAAATCTCAACACAGCAACCAAAGACCGACCGACCACAAGTGTTTTATAATACACTCGCAGTAGTACACGCAACAACGCACGCACTCTGATCATGTCCGAACAATTCTGCAATAAGTGTCAAATAGCTGAAAATGATACCTTCGGAAGGTAATCATACACCAAAGGACTATCAATAATCCAAGGAGTATTGTGTTATAATTTACCCGAGTTCAATTCATATTCCAGATACGTTCAAGCCAAGGAAATTATACGGGCCGGTGAAACCATACTCTTGGAAAAGCCCATATTAATATTAGCCGCCAGCGGTGATAAAAGGTGCAGCAATTGTTTTAAATTTGCCCAACAGTATTGTAGGTACGAAGGCTGGCATTTCGGATGACATTAGTAATTAAATTCCAGTGATATTCTTGTGATTTACTCCACAGCAAATGCACAATTTCTCCTCTGTGTTTAGATTGCCGGCAGCACAGTGATTTCGATTGTAACATACTCGCCGCTGCCATCGCTGCATTGCCAGCTGGCCAAGTGGATGTTTTAAAAAAGCATCCGGAATCGTATAGTTTTCTAAAGTGTTTGCTTTTATGTGAAAATCCAGAGACCACAGATTATTTTGGGGCTCTATTGAAATTGGAGTCTCATCTGGAGAAAAGACGGAATTCCTCCATCTGGCAGGAACATAATAAGAACATTATCCAACCCTTGTTAAAGTCGAACATCACGAAAAGCCTCAAGGTGACAGATCGCATCAATGGGGATTTCCTGCAGCACCTCTGCGGCATTTGGGATGTGAATTCATATGAGATCCGGGCACCAGATACGTCTGCAATGCGTGCTATATACTTGAATGGCTCGTTAATGACGCACCATTGCAATCCCAATGTGAATGTAGCTATTGACGACCAGTATCGTATTAAAATCTATGCCAATCGTGATATTGACAAAGATGAAATGATCACAAATTGCTACACGAATGTATTGTTGGTAAGTTCAAGCAGTAATGTGATTATTTAACAAATCGAATTGTGTGTGTGTTTAAAGCTAATGTAGAAGAGCTGAAAAGAATGTAAAAGAATTAATACAAATGGTTGAGTTTTTAAACGAATGCCAAACTTACCTTTGAGAGTGTATAATGTCTTCTTCTCCAACTTGAAAGTCAGAGTCGATGTGAAAAAAAATTCAGAATTATTACTAACAAGGCAAACATATTTACATTAAATTAATCCTCAAAACTTAGGACCGGCTCAGCCGGAAAAAAAACAACGCGAGCTCAAATCGTAATCCTAACAATTTATATCTGCTTCCTATTGTGATATAGTGGTTCCACACAATTGTGGTTCCTGTTTCATAAAAAAAAAATCAATGTTTAATACGATAGAGAAGGGTATATGGATCGAAGTTTTACTAATCAATGTCTTCGTTCTTTTCTTTGTTTTCTGACAGGGCACTGACGAACGTCGCCATATCCTTCGCGAAGGCAAATATTTTCATTGCACTTGTGAGCGTTGCGAAGATCCCACAGAGCTCGGCTCCCACATGAGCAGTTTCATTTGTGCTCCATGCGCTGCCAACAACTTGGAAGGCTTCATTGTCAAACAGCCAGCCGGAAAATTATGGAAATGCTTAAATTGCAGTCACACCTTGAGAAACGAACAGGTTGAAAATATATTGGAAAAGGCCAAGGAAGAAGTTTTCCACTCACACGACGATTTGAGGCGTTTGGAATATTTGCTGGCCAAGCTGAACACCCTATTGCATAGGAATCATTATATAATCATAGATCTAAAACAAAATATTGCAAATATCCTCAGGTCGATAATAATGAGCAGTTTGCAGAGGCCCGGTCGCAGATTGTACGAGAGAAAGGTACGCTTATGCCAGGATTTGGTAGTGCTACTGCACATCATTCAACCGGGCATATCCAGACTGAAGGGCATAGCACTCTACGAAATGGCCAATGCCTCGGCGGAACTATATCGCTTGAGATTTATCGAAAATGAACTGACCGCACCGGAACTGCAAGAATATTTGGGCAAATGCGAGGCTATGTTTAAGGAGTCCATACGTATGCTGTTGTATGAGCCGACACAAACGCCGGAGGGTGAGCTGGTAAAGAGTATGATGTCCGAATTGAAGGAACTGAGAAATGAAATGCAACAATTGGATACACCTCCGTTGCCCCAAACTGCAAATATCGAGGAATAAAAACAAACAACAAAGTTGGTTGGAGCAAATAAAATAGTTCATGTTTTATTAAAATCATGTAATACCTCTTCAAATACATTCAGTAATTCCTTAGCCACGCTAAAACGTTGTAAACAGATGTCAGCTGGACAATCAACGCATCTATTTAAAGTTTCCAATAGTTGGGGATAGTTTTGTGCAACATTTTCCGCTAAGGGATACAGAAATCCTTTGGATGTGTCCCTTAGAAGATCCTCTCGCAGAAACTGACAGACTGAGAAGATGTTAATATCGCTTATATTGTGGGCGGTAATATCATCCGGCGCGTAGGCAAAACATCCCGGACATTCAATGTACTCATGCTTATGTATGGATGCTTTGTATTTGGCTTCTCTCATGTCCACCACAAATACTGTGTCCAAATCAATGAATGCCAATCGGTCCTTTTTACTGTCATACACTATATTGTCGGCGGTTAAATCGGTTATATACAGGCGATAGTGACCAAAGCCATATGAGAACTTCACGGATGCCTCCAGCAGATGTTTGGCTATTTTCAATTTTGTGTGGAAATCTCTGCCATAGAAATGATATAAATCCAAACCAGCATATTCTTGGTACACTGTAAATCCACACACGCTGTACGTTTTCGGAACAGGAAAGTCCAATTCATATAGAATGGGCATAAGTAGGGGTTGTACATTAACCGACAGGTACAACCATACGGTTACTTTTGGAAGCGCCTTATGGTATGCGTGGACAGCCCTAACGAAATCATCGACCAGATGCGGAGGATGCAATTGCATGCCGTCTAAACGATCTCGATGCAAAAAATTCTCCTTCAAGTGCTCGCAATCCAGTGACCACGTCAAGTGTTCCTTTTTGTTGGCGAAATATTTAGCTACGACCCGATCTCCATTTCCTCTAAGGGTCACATATTTATTAGCTCGCTTGCAGGAACGCTGCGGCAACATTTGTAACAGCTGCTGCCAGATGGAAACTTCTCTGTCTTCTGAGATTAGCGGCAGAAAGCGATGGCATGCCTCGCTCTGAGCTTCAAAACATATTTTGCAATAGTCTATATCGCGTTCAAAATGTTCCAAGTGTATGACAACGCTGGTGTTAGTTTTAATGTCCAGAGTGTTCAAAGCCGTTGTGAGTAGTATAATTAGGCGTACATGAGATAATTGACGTTTGGTGTGGGATGACGGAACTGCAATTAAATTTAGATTTGTGTGTTAAACTAGGGTGGAATTGGAAATTTAAATGAAAACTGTATATGTTTGTATGTATGTATATTCCAAAGGCAAGTGGGTCCGGAGATGTGGTAAAAACTGCGATCGTGAAGAAGTCATAAGTCAATAAATTTTAAATTGTTTGAAGCGAAATTGGTCCGATTGCATTGAAATAAATTAGTCTTTACCAGCAGTGCCTCCTAATCTAAATAATACTTTCATAGTCATAAACAAATTTAAGGCAAACAAACTATTTTTTTTTAACTCATAACAAATCGAAAGCAACAAAAAGTATTTCAATTGAAATGAGTTTCAGATCAAGGAAATCCATGGAGGGGTTTCGTTTGTATTTCTTTTTTTTTAGGGGTTGCCCCCTATAGAGCTTCCATAAACTTAGTAAACTCTTGCTAAAGTCAAGACTTCAAACACAGAAAAATTATAAAAAATATCGAGTATCTCACTTCAAGATCCGATTGTAAATACAGGAGACATAAAGAAAAATGTAAACAAAAATGTCGAAACGGTCTTGGAAAAATACTTCATATTCTAAGGTGTACGGCGACTTTCTGACGGTACGCCCTAATGTGAATTTCTCTTGTGCTACTGTTGGATGAGCTTTAAGGTCTGATAGTGTCATTCAGCCATTATTCTTTGAAAATTACGATAGCCTGTTCGCAGGGACATTTCCAACATATGATGTATCATTCAGAAAATGTATCATTCAATAAACAGATACTAATTGCCAATTTAAAATCTATATGTATGTATTTAGTTAGGATATGAAAATTAAACATAAATATGAAATGCCCTGTATTACTGATTGTTCAGAATTCTCCAATTTTTTTTTTGGCAGATCTGTATCTCTACTTTCAATCAAAAGTGAAATTTATTAAAAAATTATATTTTTAGAGGTCACTGGACTGGAAACTAATGAAACTATGAGACTAATAGTTGGTAATATAAATACGCAATAAATTCGGTTTAAAAATACATGAAATATATATTTTCATTGGAAAACAAGATGATTTTTTTTTTATTAAAATTTTATGTTTTTTTTTTAAGAAAAACCTACCGTCTTTGGAATACAATTTACATAAACATAAAACTAAGCTACACTTTGCGTTTCTTGGTCTTTTGAAAATGTTTCCATAACTCGCTTTAGCTGGGGATGGCGATGATGATCATTTGTTCTATAAATAACTAACAACAGTTCTTGGTAGATCCTCACCACACCGATAAAATATTGTATGCCTCGTGTTGCAGAAGATTCCTTCGATGTGAAGTTATTATTGGTGGTAAAACATGTTACAAAACACCAACAACGACACAAGAAAAAAAAAGAACGAAAGAAAATTGAACTGAACTGAAGTAAACTAAACGGAATGGAATGGAGAAGACATATGAAATGTGTGCTGATAAGGTTTAACCGAGGCAACCAAACAGGTTCAAGGCTTTTTGGAAAAAAAAAAAGAAAAAAAAAACACGCACACACACACATGGCCACGAAGAAGACAAAAATGGTCAAGAAATTAATAGGACTTTTAAGATTTCGCATTAAACGGTTGAGGATAAAAATGAAGATTAGTGGAAGGCAGAGTGAATGTGTATTATATATACATAAAGTTATGAGAGATACGGCAAGTATACACTACACATATTTTGATATTACTTGCACCAATTTCGACCAGGTCTAGTTATTCTAGGTACTCACTTCACTTAACATTCCATGAGGGCACAGAGAGAGGACTTTTCTCAAATCACTTAGCTGCGCACGATACAATTTGTATAGCCATTGATCGGGACCTACACTTTGAAGGCTTTATCCAGAGAAGATTTTACTCGAAAAGTCTCCAGCATTTACGAAGTTGGAAACAGGCGCTGAAAAATGTTTGATCGAACCTGGGTCTACTGGGTGATAGTCGCTCACACTACCTACTACACTACGGTTTCTTTTCGAATTATTTACGAGTTATTCCCAGTCGCTTATGAGAGAGTTACTATATATATATTATCAGTTTTGCTTGTTCTTCTCGTAGAATTTAGAATTTATATTTCTGTTCATCAGTTTCTGGCCAAAAAATGTTCAACAGTAAAGGAAAAAATCGGCTTACAGTCCACTCCGGATACCAGTTACACCAGTGGAATTCGGATAACTGCAAACAGTTTAAATGAAAAATATCGATTAACAACAATTTATTTTTGAGAAAATGAAATATATACAGAAAATAATTGGCTTTCAGATATCTGCAAACCGTTTAAATTAAAACTATCGATTAACAAGAATTAATTTTTGAAAAAATTAAATTAAAACGAATTGGGATTACAGCAAACCGTTTAAACTGGATACCGTAAAATCGGATAACTTCAATTGGTTTTTGTGTACATTAAAGCAAATCACATCTCTTAACTGAATAAACTGATAAATTCGTATGAAAACTGTCAAACGATAAACCATATTTTGTCACTCAGATCGTTTAACTGAAATACGTTTCACTTATACGAATAATGACAAATGTTCAAGGAGTTGGAAGAAAATACGAAATATTTGGACTCAAATGTTTTAAAATCCTATGAAAGATGGAAAACTGTAAGTGTCATTTTCCACTCAGATCGTTTAAGTTAAACACATTGTACTTATCCGAATAATGCTTTTTGAGAAAAACATGAATACCATAAACATACTGTCTACATTTTTCCACTTTTAGTTAACCGAAAATGACTGAACATGAATTTTTAACTTTTTTAAATCACAAATTTCTAATAAGAGAGAGGAGACAACATTTTCCTTTAATAAAAAAAAACAATTTTGCAACATTTTCAAATTTAAAAGTTTCATAACGTAAGAAATCTTATATTGCAAATTAGTTTAAAAGCTTTTACAAAACATTTTTTTAAAACGATTTTTCATGAAATCGTTGTGGCAAATTAAGGCGAAATAGCCCAATATTTATGTTACCATAAAAAAACAACAACAAAAGAAACGAAAACAGCTACACTTGTCAATATGCAGGAATGTTTGTTGACGAATTCTCTTTGATCGCCTACAAAAGCTCTCTTAATATTCCATTGGCTGTGGCGAGAACAAACGTCGTAAAGGGGTGTACTAAGAACGGTTGAGAGCTAAATACGACTACGAATATCAATAGTATCGAGAATCGTTGAGATACAAATGTTGGCTACATATTTTGGCCAGTTGTTTGTAGAGAGTCGACGGGAAGACATCGTCGTATCGCATATACAGAAAAAAAACTGTCGTTAAAGAAGAAAGACGTAAAAGGCAGAACCAACAAAAGTTAATTGTATTCTGCTTAGAATATACGTTTTTTTTTTCTTTTGGTTTTGTACGAAAGATCAGCTGCCTTTGCTTAAAGACTACGTGAATATATTGGTCAAGTTCAAAAACAAAACAAACAAAAAAAAAACACGCGTTTATTTTGTATGGAAATATTCAATCGAAATGAAATATAGAGTTTATTAAAATCATGATGAAATACAATCATCGTCAATTGTGTCCCCCTAAATTGTGAATAAAACAATAAAATCAAGTCATTTGCGCAACATTTCTGATTTATAATTGATCATTCAATACGAATCAATTGCTTTGGATGTGCAACGTACGACGTCATACACAAATAACAACATTTTATAAAAATAAAAAAAATACTCTTCACACAAACAACTAAAGAAATATTTATAAAATGGTAAGTAAGTTTCAGACAAACTAAAAATCCCCATTAAATTATAGAGTACCGCGTTTGAAGCAAATGATTCTCATTATCCGCCTTTAAAGATATTGACGATTTTAAATTTCAAAAATTAAAACCACAACCGATTACCTATGTATGACCTAGTATGATTTTATATGTAGATTGTGAAGAATGTCCCTAAAATTAATAAATAAAATATGGAACAGGTGACCCATTGGCTGTGTTTTAATGCAGTTCCCTAACTAATCGAGTAAATGGTCGTAAAACAATAAATTCACACCATATGTCGTGTTTGTTTAGTAGCTCTCTAAATACAAAAGTATGGTGTCGTAAATGTTTTATTTTATTTTGCACAACCAAAAAATAGTAATTTTGTAATGAATACCCAGTATACAATTCTGATGTGCTACGCAATTGTTGTAGACATAATTTGTCATGAAATAAGTTCGGATAATTTGAATTTCATCAGTTTTGGAGTTATAAACAAATTTTGAGGCAAATGGTTAATTTTTTTTTTGAAATTTTTTAAAAACCTTCACTAAATTGTTGACAAAAGCGATATCACCCTCCATCGATTATCACGATTTATATTTAATTTTAATTGGCATTTAAAATTTTTGAAGAGTTTTAAAAAAATGTTTTTTTTTAAATTTAAAAAAAAAATTTAAGAGTTTTAAAAAAAGGCTTCAAAATAATCTGAAGCCAACTTCACGTGCAAGTTTTTTCCCCTTTCCACCACCCTTACCTCTCTTTCCTACAAAATGAGAATTGCGTAGTGTGAATCGGACTTACGAAAAAATTATTTTTTTTTGTCTTAGATTTATTTATCCGAAAATATCGTTTAGTTAAAACAGTAATATAATTTTTTTTTTTTTTATTATTTTAATAAAATCGGACGTTTTTAACGAAACTCCTCACCATAGTAAAGGGTGTTTTTTATACGTGTGGTTTTCAAGAAGAAATAAAACGCATATGATTTAGTGTTACGGCCTAAATATAAGGGTAGGCCATTATGTTTTAAAAATGATTTAGGGCAAGTGGCCGCTGCGGCTGTCTCGAATAAATTCCAGCCGAGGGGCCCAATTTTTGCAGTACTTGGGGAGCCGTATGTCAGCAAAAATTCGCTGAATATTCTCCTATCTGCGTATGTTACGAATTGTTAAATATTGTCATTTTAGTGGAGCCAAATTCTGCAGTTATCCGATATTGTAATTAAAGTGGCGTGACTATACTGCAATTTGAAGCGAAAAAATTAACGCTCACTTGAATACTTTTTCTAAAAATTTCCAATTTTCCAGCAGACCGGTTTTTTGTTTTTGTAAACAAAAACATTTTTAGAGAGATTTTCCGATAAGGCTTCGATGTTATCGCCTTGTCGAGCACGCCTAATATCTACTTAGTTCATATGGGCAAATTCATATCGATCAATGTCGACTACATAATTCTCTTTGCAAATTCTTGTGTACATTGGGCCGCGTCAATGACAGGCAACTGTCTACAGCCGAAGGTATTATTTTGTTGGCCTGTATAATTAATCCATCAGAAAAAGACCTGATGCGTTGTTTACTTCTAACAGATCTTCCGATTGTAGAATCGAACGATAATGAAACATGTGCTATCATGGTTTCTGATAAAACACCTGTCATTATTCTAAAACCATTCATCCCGCCGAAGTGCATCACTCGCATTAAAAATTACTAAATGTAACATATTAACCATGAATAAGTCCGTCGTGGACAATGTCTGTCTATACGCAGGTGCGGGACATGGGGATAAATATATTCTTTGACAGTCAATCTGTATTAAATCTCTGGAATTTGTCTTCCCGAACTTCACATCAGCCCTGGACTGCCTCGAATCTCTGGGCGGGATGTTCAGCATTCGGCCTTTTGTCATGTTTTTTTTTAGCAAAAATATTTTATAGTGGAAGTTGTAAATCAAAGTAACAAATACAAAAGAAATCAACGATACCCGCCCCCGCGAATTCGGCATAATGTACGCGTATTTCAATGTGTTGGCAGAGAAATATAAACACAACTCATGGTGGGATTGTTCATAATTTTCAAAGTCATTGAAACCGGACGATATGCGATATTTGAGGATTATTTGACGATTAAGGTGAACATCACATATTATTTGCTTTGAAAAATAAACAATTGTAATGAAATCTCGCCAGTTGTGTTTATCTAATCATCTGTTGGTGTACTTTAAAACGAGCATGACAAGAGGAAAGTGTTTTTAGTCGCTTTGTTTATTACGCTGATAATGAAGGTGCAAAACAAAAATGCGATATTAACGCTTTGATTTCGGTAATATTAAAGATTATTTCGTTATCTTTATTAACGGTCGATTTCTCATTTCATCTAATTATGTTGAGGTTAGGTCAGGTTGGATGGAATGTCTGCTCGTGAGAGTGCGTTCACTTGGAGGCCTTAAAATTGTCATACCCTTATAGTAGGAGGAAAATCACAAAGTGGAAGTATGACAGTACTACGTGCTTAGAGCTCAGCATCATTTGATATTTTTGAGGAATATTGTAAACCCTTTAACCACTGAGACCTTCTACTGGCGGTCATCGCTAACAGCCATTTATAATGGTTAAAGATTTTGATTTTAGTGGTTAAAGGCTTAAGTAAGAAATGTGTACACTGGACCACTGTTCAAAGTTAACAAGGAGTTATCCTGTAGATAAATGCTATATTGAATATTTTTCTTCTGCATCATTTTAGGCTTTTAGTAGTCCTCCCAAGATATACCTATATCCCAAGATATGCCATCTTGCTCTGTGAGAATGCTAACTCTCGTGTTGCCAAAACCCAGTAATAGCGTAGACAGACGACAGAGTTAATTTCCATTCAAATTTCACTAATGCAAGTTAAAATGTTACCCAGACAGATGCCATTTTTCTGCATTTAGTAAACAGCTGTTTGTACACAATGTTTGTCAATAATTTGTTTGCCAATAACATCGATATAAAATGAATAGACGAAAGAAAGTATCATTTCGAATGCGGTTTTTTTTTTGCTTCCAACTTGATCACATGGTCACCTTGATAGCACTCTCTTGAACGTGTAATATCTCATTGAAATCGATACAAACCCAAACAGTCGTCTAAAAATTTCATATGAAATGTTTTTTTTTTTTTTTTCCATTTCATGTTAAACTTGAGATTTACTTGCGCTATTGTGTGTCGTTGTTGAACAACAATTATTGCTGGTTTTATTTTGATTTTTTTGCTTCGTTATCATTGTTGTATTTGTCATCATTGGGTTTATTTTAATTATTTGTATTTTTATTTGCCGGCAACTTTAACTGGTCGTGAGTGTTAGACAATCATATGAGCGAATTGAAAATAGAATAGTCAAATAAATACCTGGAATAGAAGCACATTTTTCACAGGAAATAAGTACAGTGTAAACTTGGAGATATTCTACCACTCATAACAACATATGTACATATGTATGTATGTGTATAAGTAATAATTTAATTGTCTATGACGATGATCATTTGATTTGAATACAAAAGAGGTGACGGGACGGACAACTCACGTGTTTCTATTTAAAGCTCACTTTTATTGAGCCATAAATCTACATACGTTCCATGTGAATGTATACGTATTAACGTAGTACGCAAAGGGTGGCCCAAATAGAAGCCGCTTTAAACAAATTACCAAAAAAATAAATAAACAAATTATAAGATTGGACAATAAAATGTTAATGTTAACTCCCTAACTGTCATTCAGATTAAGATAATTTAAAACGAGCCGTTTCGAGTTTTCATAAATTGTCTTTGCGTAGAAACCGAGCATTGTCATTTCGTTTATTATTTGATGTGAGTCAGAACAATAAATTTATTTTGTATTTGTTTAACTTTTTCCATTATTTTCTCATTTTATCTAGTCAAGAAAAGTGTGTAAAACTTAGTTAAGAACAATGTATGAAAATTGTTTCATACGTTTTACTTAACAACGTTTTGTAAAGCCGGTTTAAATTTGTATAAATACGGGAGTAAGTATTGTAAACTTGTATTGTATTGTAGGGTGAATTGATCAAATAAATATAAGATCTGTCACTGACGAAATAACATTTAGTTAAAAAAAAAGAAACCACTAGATGGATCACCCGGTATGTACATGCGTAGTATGTTAATATATACGTATTAGTATGAAATATGTTTAATTAAATCTACCTGTAGGTATGACATTGCTCATGAACGCACTAATGCCATTTCAATAGAAGATGAATGAACCTATTCCAATTAATTTAACTACAATTAGGATATCCACTTAGATTTTCTATTATTCAAATACAAAATTGATTTGTCAAAGAGGGATGTACTGTTGGATTGAATATTACCGGATGATTTGACAGCGAACATTAAAATTTTTGTTTGATTTGCGTCAAGTAACTGTTTTCACCAACGTTGTAACATTAATTGCATTGATTTGGTAAACAAATATATTTTCTTTTAAAACGCTTTCTGCAAAAATACACAATTTATCTAATTATAAATACGAAAGAGGAAATGCTTACACGGGATTGGTATGGCGATTTCTTTATTTATACACACACATGTCTTCAAATTAATTAAGGTTTATTTACGAAAATCGTATTGTTGCTAATCGGTGACGAGCCTTCTTCTTTGTCGATTTACGGTTATTCCATAAATATTCATAGATAACAATAAAGAATCAGACATAGTTATGTTAGATATTACCATATACTGTGGTCGTGCGTGTTAATACCATGAGCTTTAAACTGGAAATTTTCAAATAACATAACATATATTGTTTCCCTCCAAATGTCTTTGCCATTAAAAATTATTAATGAACAAAACTTTCTCCCCTTCTTCGCAGATGGCCACCTCCACACTAAACGCTTGTGCAAAATCCAATTTCCTCATTGAAAATGTCAAAAAGGCTACAGATCTATCAACGTCCCTGGCTATACGCTATGAGCAATTGTTGTCGAGTGAAAAGTACTTTGATTGTGTCTTCCTTCTCGGTGGCCAAGAAGTTCGGTGTCACAAGTTGATATTGGCCGCCGCCAGTCCAGTATTTGAGGCCATGTTTTATGGTCCCATCAGTGAAAAACAGAATATTATTGATATTTTAGATATGAGCACTGATATATTCAAACTATTGATTCTGTACATATACAAAGGGTCGGTGGATTTTCGCAATCTAACACTGGAGGAGACAATTGAATTGTATTATGGTGCCGAGAAATATCTATTGAGTGACTTGAAAGTGGAATGTTTGGAAGCCATACAGTTGAAACTTAGATTTTCCAATATTCTGGCCGCTCTAGAATTGAGTATTTGCCTTGATCTCAGCAGTCTTTTGGACATTTGCTTCAATTTCTTTACACGTTGCTGTCTGAAGGAAGCCCAGTTTGTGGCCCATTTGAAAACGCACTATTATCATGTATCTAAGGATTGCATAAAAACCATTATATCCATGTGCAAAGAACAGATACCGGCTCAGAATCTACTGTGGTTCATATACGAATGGTGCCAGCAGGAATGTTTGGAGATGGGCCTGAAGCAAACAGAATGTTCGACGATAATACAAGATCTCAACCTGAAGGAATGCCATGACATCATCAAAGATAGTGCAAATCTTAAGCCTCAGTATGCTCAGTCAATAGAAAGATGCTACTACAAGGCCTGCCGACCCTTTACCATCGATTACGACAACACCGAGTGGTCAACCTACATCAAATCGAATCGCTTCATTTCACTGCAAGGTTTAACACTGCACAGTCGCCTGACGACGCCACACTTGACGCGCATGAGTATACCCAGTGATTATTTGGAAAATATAACGATTGAAGTCACCGCACCCGATTACGACGTGTCTCTTCTCTGGACTCAGGCGATCAGCAAGCAGTTAACAAAATACAATTGCGATTTAAATATCAAATGGTCCAAGGGTTTCGTACTCTCACCCGACATCGAATATCAAATCAAGTTGGTGTGGCATCCCTCACAGACCCAAGGTGCCGAATATCCCTGTAGTTTATTCTCATCCAAAGTCGAGGGCATACAATTTCGTGACCTGGACACACATAGTGGTAGTATAATTAAGGGTATACATTTTATAAATCTAGTTTAATATTCGCCACGCTCCCACGTAAAACTCCAACGTAGCAGGCTCATTATAATGATGATAATAATTAAAAAACGAACACATACAAATTCTATCGTTTTGATTTTATCTGTGTGGCGGCAAAAAAAGTTCATTAAACTTTCTCGCAAGTCTGAGACGAGTACGTCGTTGTGAATAAAAGTTTTTTGTTATACCGAAATGATTTAAGGTTTGTTTTTTTTTTAAGAAAACCAGTTCTCTACTAGTTAGAAGAAATTGTGTGTCGATGATGCTGTTGCCTGTTAAGTAGAATACACGGTGAAATGATTGATGATCAAAAGATTTGGGTATTCGAGAGAATTAGGTATTCTGAATAAAATACATCGATAATGTTAGAAATGCTTATGCACGAGTATAAATTTCAAAGTACGAATAGAAAGTGGTAGGGATGGATGAGGAAACTATCATTTTGGAATTTGACTTCAAAAACTCAAGATGTTTTGTAGATATTTCAATCTAGACTAATATTTGGTATGCTACGTAAATTAGGACAAAACCATTAATGGTATGTATGTCGAATATCTCCGGTTTTTTGAGTTGAGAATCTTAAAAAATTTACCCAAATCGATGGTAATACTTTTTTATTGTAAAATGATTATGTTGAAAGAGAGTGCAATTTCATTGTTTGGTTAACATTTCCAAAACTAACGTCTATAATATAATAAATATCACAGAATAAACAATATAATAATAATATAATAAATAATAATAAATAATATAATATAATAATAATATCAGAGATCACCCAAAAACAGTAGCAGAAAAAAAAAAAAAAAAAAAAATAGAAGAACACCCCAGTCAGTCGAGCATGTTGCGGTGTGCTTCGATCACAGATTAGTTATACGCTGTATACCTCAATGATGCTAGTGATGAACAATTTTATCAAGCACGTCAAATTCATCGTCAAAGCTTCTCGACCCCCAGAACAATGAATGATCAAGAGATGTGTTTAAAGTAAACACATGGTTCCATCGTCCCATTACAAATTGCATCTGTTTGAACGAGGGCCTTGATTTGAACCGTTGACGTATTTCATAAAACTGCTTCTCAATAGCATCATTTCTAAGGCTTTTAAGCAGCGTACCCGGGAATTTTATCAATAGAGCCTTCATACCACCTAATGACATGGCGAAGGCCTCCGTGCACTTTCTGCGATCCCCTGACTTTACTCTCTGAAGGAAAGCAATACCTATATCTATCCACCGTATCTTTTCACTATTTGAAAACGACGTTTCGTCGTTGGATAAAAAAAAGGCTAGATCCCTCATTCCTTTGATAAAATCTTTAAGAGCTATCCCTATATCGTGGGTGCACCACTGGTTGGTTACCGCATTGTCAATAGCTGACACCACATCCGTACTAAAAAGTGTTTTAGCAATTGACAAAGGGTCCGAATCATAACTATAACCTGAATGCCGCAAGTGGCTTTCCTTAAGTTGCGGGCACAACCTTACACTCTGACCTACGTTTTCGTCCTCATTCAAAATTTTCCTAATTACACTAAAATCTATTATTTTGCCATCGATTTCTAGCTTATTTGCAATAAACGCATTTCGACATGAATTCACTAAGTGTGTGGCGTCGAACACACAAACAACCCTACTCTGACTTCTAAGAAGTTCACAGCAATAAAAATTGTCCACAGATTGTAGTTTGTTTTGAAGGCATAGTTTTGCGTTATTTGACTTTCTATCACAGATGATGGCCTCAACTTTATAATTAAACTCGATGAGTTTTATAAGAAGCTCTTGGATATAACAATACAAAGCATCAGTTGTTGTGTTGTAATCCGTGTTGAAATATCCTATGGAGCAACTCCAATCTACGTTGAGACCTACCAAATTAAACCCTAACGCCCTACTACCTTCAATAATGGTGCCCGCTTCGTTCGTGTTTGTGACATTTAGTTCGTCCATGGAATGAAAATTACGAATGAAAATTCAAAAGTGGTCTCCAAAACGTACCCACTTTTGAATTTTCATTCGTAATAGTATCAGCTGTTATTCTTTTTCACTTCGATCCGTCCTTCGCAACACTTGAAAAAAATGGTTTTTTTTTACAGTCCAATTCGATACAATCATATTTTAATTATATATCAATCGATAAAGCTTAGTAATGTTCAAAACGTACCCATTATTCCATTATTCAACAAATTACAACTCCAACGATTTAAAATTTTAGCGCAAAACAAACAATTTCGCGACCGACCAAACACAAGACATATGTTTGAATAGAGTTACCAGATTTCGTTGCTGCTTTCACAACTTCTAACAACTAAGCCTAATTAAGAGCGATGCGACGCTGACACCCGGATCGGTTTCTTTTTATCAGATTGTATCTCCGCACCGCTTGTGGTGCGCATCTGTCAGACCAAAAGAACACTGCGAATATTAACACCAGAAGAAAAAAAAAATAATAATAATTTCTTTCTTATTTATATGGGAAAACCAACAATTAAATAACTCGTATTGCGTTTTACTCTCATCGTTGTCGCTCTCGATTTGGTTGAGCCCTTAATGATTTTATGGTTTTCAAATGTTGGCAACGCCTCGTGAACAAAACACACACACACCAGTCAAAGAAAGGCACAGACACGGGAAAGTGGAAATTCAATATTTACTAATATCCGATATCCGCCTTGGAACGGTCTACAATTACTTTGTTATCTAACGTTTTTAAGGATAATTTATTTATCCTATTTTAAACTAAACTAAGTTTTGAATATCGAATACAATTAATCAAAAACAACACGGAAACCAACATGAATATTCATTTACCAAATTTTAATATGAAAAACCTTGTCAAGGAGGCTGGCAGTACACTTTCAAGAGTTGTGCAGGTATGTGAAATACGTTAAGTGGCGAGAGGGTGGTGGGTGGTTCGGTTGTTAAAGATTCCTCCAGTGGACTGTGTGTATGTTGTTTGTATGCATTTGGCATTTGTGGGGGTTGATTGAATGTGAAAAAATTCCGTTTTATTAAGTGTTAAGTGCAATTAAGAAAAAATGATAAAAAAAAAAATGGACTATCACACCACAAAGGCGATTGTTTGGAGAATTGTATAATGATTAATCCTTGGTTTTCTAGATGACCGAGGAAAAATTGGGTACTACAGAACGAACCGAATACGATACGGAATTTCAGGACTTGGCTGAGCGTGCTGATGTCACTAAATTGTGGACCGAGAAAATGGTGAAAAACGTTGAAGCGGTCTTGGTACCCAATCCTCAAAATCGCGTCGAAGATTTCATATTCGAAAAAATTGACAAATCCAAGCCACAGCGGAACAGCAATCTTGAGCACTTGGCTCTGGATATGATAGAGGCTGGAGCCGATTTTGGACAAGATAAGCCGTACGGCCAGACGCTGGTTAAAGTTGGTCAGGCTGAACAGAAGTTGGGTAAATGTGAACGAGACTTTATAGCTTCGACCAGTATATGTTTTACGACGCCATTGCGTAAATTCTTGGAAGGAGAAATGAAGACTATCACAAAGGAAAGGGGAGTGTTGGAGTCGAAACGGTAACTGTTTATATAGTTGTGTGAGAATGAAAATCAGCTAATGCTTTGAATATGTATACTTCTGGTGTAGTCTTGATTTGGACGCCTGCAAGACCCGTGTTAAGAAGGCTCGCAGTATGTTGGGACAACAGGCGGTGAGTAGTAGCCACTTGCAAGAAGCTTAATTTCAGTTAAAACCAAAATTTTGTTGTATAGTTATCAATTGATAGTTTATCCATTCCATTTTGTAGTTCCCTTGTATGGCTATTATTTTTAGAGCTGCTACCGACAATGGACAAAGATAATGATTTTCTGTAACAACAGCATCGCATAGATGTATCGTTCTCGATGCGGTTGAGCTCTTAATGGCTCGATTTGTCGATAGTTGACAGCGTGGTGGACATGAAATAGAACCAAAAGCATTGTTTATAAAGACTAGATTCCCTTCAAATAGCGAATATAGTCATATTATTCAAGTCTAACAACTTCTTGTTATTATTGCCCTTATTTGCCAATGTTTTAACTTTGGCAAATAGAAATTCTCCTACGACCAAATTGTTTTGGATTCGTTTCGGTTTAAAGACACATTATATAAAAGCAAAGACCATTGATATATACAAATAATTAAGTAGCTTCTTGTACGGAGTATAGTTGACAAAGAGCACTCAAACAAATTCCCAATTACATTTTCGATCGCTTTCACTGACAATAATCAAAAATATAAATATTAAAAAATATTTCTATCGAAGGAAACCTTTTTAATATCATACTGGGTATTGGTAGAAAAGGTGACATGCGGCCCGATCAGTCCATATATCATGAGATTGTTAGCAAACATCAAGTGACCCCGTTTTCATAGACAATACAATCGACTATGTACTTTAGTTTTGACCACCAGTGTATGTACTTGGACTCATTTCTTTCAAATGGTGTCAAATCTCTTTGCCTTTGCATGGCCCAACTGTATATTTGGCAACGAACTCTCTAAACAAATCGATCAATCAAATTAGTTGTATTGCGGTGACTGTTTATTTGAAGAATGACACACTAAGGTCAAATGGCGACAAGGATTTGTTGCAACTATTGTCCTTGTACAATAGTTTTGTACTTTTATGTCATTTAATCTTTTGTTGTATCACATTGTATTTGTCTTTTGGATAATTACGTATACTGACTTGGTTTTTCTCCTTGAAATCGAACAGAAAGATGGCGTTACTCCAGAAGCTGTTTTAGAACAGGTAATTTATTCATTTTTTAATTCATTCAAAAAATATTGTTACTATAAAAAATCTGTTGTCAATCTGTTGTGTTTCCTTTTAGGCCGAACGTGATCTACGCGTGGCTCAATCTGAATTTGATCGTCAATCGGAAATCACTAAATCTCTTCTGGAGGGCATAGACACCTCACAGGCATCCCACTTGAGGCATTTGCATGCATTTGTCGAAACTCAAGTACGTTACTACAAACAATGCACCGATGCCATGAACCAATTGCAAATGGAATTGGCCAAGTAAGCAACCAAAAAAAAAAAGTTAACATGCAGAAGCCTTTAATTAACCACAATATGCTTGCTTTTGATTTTTAACTAGTGATGTAGACCAGCACTTTAGATTTAGTACGTAGATGGTAATTTATTCATGCACTTTACTTTTATTTGCACTTTCTTATAAATATACATATAGATATTAAAAACAACTGAAAAAGAAAAGAATTGAGATTGTTTTAAACAAAAGAAACACTTGGTTTGCAGAACTCGTCCTGGACAACCACTACTGCGCATTAATAGTGAAGATATTGAAACAGGGCCTCCCAATGCAAACCAAACCAGCAAACAGTCATCTTCAACAGATAATCAATCAAATCGCAATCAAATCACACCTATCGCCAAAGCCACCAACGATGTGGTGGCGGCGAAGTCATTAGCTTCTTATTGCCAGTACGATAGTGTAGATTTAGAAGGTCTAGACCATGTAGATCTGAGCCAGACAGCGACAATGACGACGACAACGACGCATGCTAATAGTGAAAGTGATTCAAGAAATCCATCAAAGATCTTGGACGAATATGATTTACAATATGATACTACAGCAATTACATCAATTTAGAAACATATACAAATCGTAGATTTTCTGTATAGCATACACTAAAATCAAATCCAATCAAAAATCTACACAACATGAGTTTCTATAAGGCAAACCGAAGATGGATAATACTGACTATTTCAGCTATTGGCATAATAATTAGAAATGTCGGCCTTGAATTGTACGGTTTTTTACCAACCAAAAATAAAACACCAATGAATCCTTATCTTCAGTTTCCTGTGGAAAATCATGTGTTACTACTATTCTAAAACATAATGTTTTCCCATAATTTATATTAAATAATCCCCAATGTCTCTTAATTGCTCTAGTCAACAACTGTAGTCTTACAAATCATGTATGCTTTCTTACTTAATCTTTAAACATGGTTTAATGCAATCAATCAATTTCTCTCTTTCTCTCTCTACCTTGTATTTAATAATAATGCATAAAAATCATTACTTTTTCCCATACACAATCGAACAAAACAAAAAAAAAAACAAATCGTACCATAAAACAATATCAAACAAACAAAATCAAATTGTCAAAGTTTGGGAGGCCCTACACCTTATGTACCCGTTGAACTTAATGATACACACACCGCTGAACAAAGTGGAAATCCATTCGCCAGCAGGCCTAACAGCAATAAATCTCATCGACCAAATGCAGCTGCACCCGTCAGTGTTAATGCTGATCAAATGAAACGTGCCAGGGTACTGTGTTCGTACGATGCCAAGGATCACACCGAACTAACACTGGGAGCAAATGAGGTGAGTGACGGAAATTTCTGAATGATAGCTATCCAAAGCACCTTGTGCTACTTATGTACACCTGTTCCTTTTCTAGGTTATATTGGTGTGCGAATGTTCACCCATCAACATGGATTATATGTACGGCAAGCAGGGTCTGTTGAAGGGCTTAGTACCTAGAGCATTTATCGAAATGTTAGACGACGAGGAGGAGCCAGCCGACGATCAACCCATCAGTGGCGACAGTGATTATTAAGGATTACTTAACCAACACCAACACACTGACTGGGAAGCAACAATACCTTAACAATATTAAGAAGTATTACGTACATAAGTATATACACATATGTCTAAGAATGTTATAATCGATAGATCAACTCAACTAAACTTCCCATAGAATAACGTGGTACCCCGCTCTTAAAAGTACTAGGAATAGATGTGACCATGACAGAAAAAAAGAGATGGACGATAGTGGTGATTGATAATAATGATGATGATGACGATGACGGAAAAATACCTTATATGAGTACAATAATTTATCATGTAGCAAAGACAGACATTTTTTTGTTTCGTAATTCATTTAGCCAAATAATTCAAATGCGAACATAGAACCACAAATTAAAATGATATTGATTTTATTTTAGCTCGCTAATCATACATATACGAAGCCCTTACTTGAACCATGACGAGATAGATGTTAACAAAGAATTGTGTTTTAGTTGTAAGGCTTTTTTCTCATAGTGCAATTAAGAAGAGTCAATTAATTTTTAAGTCAACAACACAACACGCTGTTTCTTGGATTATTATAAACAAACAAAAAAATATATTAATGAAATCTATTGCTAAACTTTGAAATATTTTGCCTACTAAACACATACAAATTACTAACTAACTAATGTAACTTGTTATCACCCTATCCCGATATTAAGTCGATCTTTTCAATTTATTCCAATTATACAACGAAATTAGGTTTTCAAATATAAATTTATTTGTTTTGTGTTATTTATATTACATACAAAAATATATATATTGTATGAGTAATAAGAAATAAATAAATAAATCTTCCCGTTAAACACACAAATTTTATTGAACAATGAATGTTATTGAAGAAAGTCGAAATAAGATAGAATCAAATGTACTTTTGGAACATTCAATAATCGAAATAAGCCTCTATTGTACGCCAGCTTTACACAAAATGTGTTCAAGCTCATTAATATTGGATTTAAATTGTACATACATGTATTTTCAAAGAACAATTCCAAACTTACATACTCAGTTCGTTTCAATGAAGAAGGTTCAATTATCCGAATTCAAAATCCCGCATAAGTGATGCATCATAAAATTTTACAGTATTTGTAGTTTGTAATAAGTATTTGTAGTACTTATACAATTCCCTACAAAATTATATTTCAGGTTTTGCATAATTAATTTACTGTTATTGAAAAAGAGGAAATACCGATAAATTAAAGTTCACGAAAAAATTTTAGTAGTCCCCCTACTGCTTGCTGGTATTATAGCAGTTTCTTTTTGCTCCGCCAACTGCATTTTCAAGCATTGGATTTCATCCCTCAAGAGTTGATTTTCTATGTCTCTGTTGCTGAGTTGTTGTTTCAACATAGAATTTTCTTTCTTTGAAGAGCTCTTCTTCACGTGACTCTGGAGTGATGTTTTCATCGCAGTGCATTGCTGGATCTACATTCATCTCTGCAACATCTACATCATTCTCATTATTGTCATCTATGTATATAACAAAAATTTAAAAAAATATAAATTGAATTAAATTAATTATGCAAAACCTGAAACATAATTTTGTAGGGAATTGTATAAGTACTACAAATACTTATTACAAACTACAAATACTGTAAAATTTGATGATGCATCACTTATGCGGGATTTTGAATTCGGATAATTGAACCTTCATTCATCGAATTATCGGCCTCGGGGGTCTAATGGGAAAGTGATGCGAAATTTAAAGCCACTCCTTTCCAAGTCAACCTCACCTACTGAAATCGACTGAAGGATGGAATCCATTCTATGTATAACGCTGTCAATATGGAGAATTTGTAACGAACAAACAATTCGTTTTATGGAATCCGGCAGATAATTTCCCAACATTAGTGGTGCATCACTTTGGGTTCACTATCGATAGTCGATAAAAATATCGAATATTAAACGATGTGAGCAGAAAGTCGATAGTAAATCCTAAACAATTCATATTATCGATAATACCATATGAAAGAGTTCGCATCCTGTACCAAAGATGATTTAAATGTTTTTTTACACGTTTTACATCTTTTCCTTCTGATTTCATAGTCAGATGCAGCGTTGCCGTTGATGATACTAAAGTATCAAAATGATACTTTTTTGGGTCTTGCCACTTTTTTGATACTTTCTGTTTTTGATACTAAATTTGATACTTTTTGTTTTTAGATCCCTCTATGATCAAATCAAATGTTGATATAGATTATTTCGATTTAATATCTGAATTTAATTATAAAATTAAAGATGCAGATGAATTTGTGAGCGAATATCAATCTTTGGAGGCTTTAACAAAAGAAAAAACATGGCAGCGCCTTTTCCAAATTCCTACAACGAGCCTTTGCTCCCTACATTAAATAAATTTGTGTCATATATTTTTAAACTGCCCCACAGCAGTGCTTGCGCTGAGCGTATTTTTTCAAAACTTTCTCTTATGAAAAATATGCTAACAAATAGACTGAATGTTCAGACCTGCAATGAGATACTATCAGCTCTTAATTTTGTAGATACTGATTAGAAGATTGGAAGCCAAACCCGGAATTAATTGACAAATTCCGAAAACAAATTATTCATTACTTTACATGAATTCGTATTTTTTACCTTGTTTTATTGTTCTGCTTACTTTGTACCTAATTTGAAGTAATTTTTAAATAAAAAAGATCGCTTTATAACGTTTTATACTTTTTTTTAAAAAATGATACCTTTTTTTGGTACTTTTTTTTTAAAATGATACTTTTTGTGATACTTTTTGAAAAAAGTCAACGGCAACGCTGGTCAGATGATGTTTCCTGTTTGGCATGGTGTAAGGACCCTAACGATGTAAACTGAAACAATCGATATAAAAAAACTAACCTATCGATTGTAGCATCGTTAGCTTGTCAACTCTAATTTACCTGAATATTCACAAACAAAAAAAATCCATCCCTGAAGTTGAAGTACCGTAGTACCGTTTTCTCACACCATTGATTGCCGAAACATTGCAATTCCTCGTTCCTCTCAAAGTTATAAACATCGACTATGGGGTTTTTTGACGATGGTAAGTATAACTGAAAGATAACATCTTACTGTAGCGCATTAGCGCTCACTTGGACGACTACGACTGTATAATCAACCACTCCTCCTTAAAATTCACAAATTCCAATCCCGACAGATGAGGCTAACTACACCATCGTCAATGGAAGAGCATACACCGAGGACAGTGTGTTGGTCCATAATCTATTCTTGTTCAACATTCCCAGAAACACAACAAGGGAACAAACTTTGGAGTATTTTAAGAAATTTGGAGAAGTCGAAAATGTGCGTTTAATAAACGATCGCAAGCGCAAAAATGCCCATACCGCCAACAAAATAGGATTCGTCAACTTTCGTGATCCTCTAGTGGCCGCCAAGTAAGTAGTATAGAGAAGAGGGATTCCATCTGTTGGTCGATTAATATTGTCGGTGTGTATGTAATTTTAGAGTTCTACAATATGCCAATCATTTCATAAATAAAAAACGTATACGGGCTCGAGCCTGTGATAGTTGGCATCAACCTGGTGCCACTGCCTCTGAAGAAACCACGTACGAAAATAACGTCGCAGACGAAAGCCTACAGGATGCCTTAATTCTAAATCTAAACGATGACTGTTTGGAAATTATATTCAAAAATTTGCCAACGATCGACCAAATCAATTTGGCGCGATCTTGTCGGCGTCTCAGAGACGTCTTCATCATGAACTCGAAGTTGGAATATAAAGTTTTCCACTTGAGTGAATTGGAGAACCTTACTTTGTGGCAAACTCGACAATTCCTCGAAATGGCTGGGCCACAAATCGAGACTTTGGATGGCACGGTGCCGTATAAGCAAACGAATCGCATTATTGAATTCCTGGGATTATTCTGTACGAATGTCAAGAATCTAAGTATCCACAGCACAATACTAAAACCTCCTACGTTGCGCAAACTACTGAAAAAGATGACCGCGATCACGGATTTGGAATTAAATGATGTGGAACTGTGTGATCGTTGTGTTTCAATCCTAAAGTCATTGCCCAAATTAAAGGTTCTTTCGTTGGAGAACAATTACCAAATCTCAGGTAAGAAAAAAAGCTTAAAGAAGACTCAAAGTAAAAAACCTGTTTAATTTGTTTGCATAAATCTCTAATGTGTTTTTTTGCTTAACAATACGGGTTTTGTTTCTGTTCGATTTTACTAAGGGTGTCCCAACCACCTTCCCCTGGCACAAAGCTTCAGCCGAAATGTTGGAAAGTGTCAACTGTAGGCGATATTCAAGCTGTCGTAAAATTATATGTATTTAATCTAATCTCGGATATGTTAATTTGTATGGGAGATATTTGATGAATAATCGCAAAGCGATTAGTGTTCCGAAAGATCGACCTACAGAAACTGAAGCCCACGCTGCGTTTTAGAACGAACTGCATTCGCGCAGTTAATAAATGTGGCATTAACGACAGCAATGTGACAAACATACAGATCGGTCCTAGTGTCTTAAGATACTATTCGATGCTTTTGCATAGTTTGGCCGTAACGAACTATATGTACTACCCTCATAGCCAGCGGGGTCGAATAGAAACCTCTTATTTCTATTATTAACGGTTTTAAATGATTGGATGACTGCTTGACAGGCTGGTATTTGACTGGAATGCAACGCACGTTGCTGGCCGCATGACAATTCTTTAATCGCAATCCAAAACAAGTGTTAGTGCATTTACAAGGGCGTCATCTCTGAATAACTTTTTTTTTTTTCATATATTACACAATTTTTCAAGTTCTTTCGTCATAGATGAGTAATGGTTTTGATTTATATTTCATAGGAAAACACATCAAAGATCTTACAAATATTGAAAGTCTATCGCTAAACGGTTGTCCACAGCTGAAAACAGCTGATATCAATGAAATTGTTACACATCTAAATAAGTTGGAAACTGTAAAAATCTGCAGTAATTGCCCCCAAATTCAACGTATTGCTCAATTGCCGAAATTAAAGCACCTTCTACTGTTTGCCGAAGATCCTTCTCATACCCTGCAGCCAACTCTCTTCGAAGAGCTAGCAAAGCATCAAAGTAATCAGTTGGAAACATTTCATGTGGATTCTTTCAACTGTATGGATGTGACTAAAGCCACGCACATCGCGCAACTGAAGAAGCTTAAGAAATTGATGTGTCCCCACAATGAAACACTCAATGACAGCTGTTTGGAAAAATTGGCTTTGCTCCCCGACCTGGAGATGATCAGTTTAAAGAAATGCAAAAGTTTCACCGACAAGGGCCTGTTGGATTTAATAAAGTCATGTCACAAACTGCATACATTGAATATAGTGAGCTGCACACAAATAAAAGATACTTTTCCCAAGGAGGTTTTGGATATGTTAAAGACCCAACGTGCCCAAAGGGATCAAAAAAAGCCCCTAACCATTTCGGCCTTTCGTTCGGGCATCAATCAGTTTGCTGTTAGTGTAAGTTGGATTGTTTGTTTTTTCCAGTTCTCTGATTAATTATGATGTGTGTGTGGGTTTTCTCTTTTTACAGACACCAGACTTTGAATCGGCGTCTGATTTGGTGCAATTTAAATTCGCCTATCAATCCGATGGCAATGATTTGGAGGAAATGTTCTATAGTTCCGATTTTTATGGTGACACCGATGATGATGATGATGACTTCTTTTTCGGTGGTATGGATGATGATGAAGATGACTATTACATGTACTACTCAGATCCCGACGAGGTGGATTTGGATTTAGATTTTGATATTCTGCGTCATGCTTTATTTGGTCGTCATGGAGACGGTAAGATTACATCGAACGAGAAGTGCATGTCCTTAGTTTAACGTTTTTATTTTGTCTGTTATTATTTTAGACATCAACGACATAAATTTTTAAAATCATATGCGCCAGTGTCGTACTTGCTGAAGCAAAGTTAACCACAAGGTTGCTTCCGTCATCGTTCGAATTTTTTTGTTACATGTATTATTCTATGCGTTCCCCCTTTTTAATCCCTATACAATAATAAAATAAATACCTACTAAATAAACTACATGCGCATACATCTGGCACACAATCTACTGAAGAGGCAGAACTCAAAATTTGTCATTTCTAGTTAACTTGTTAAAGTGTTTCTTCAATCAGATCAATTATTTTTGCTGTCGAAAGATAGTTGCAGAATAGTTTTTTTTTTACTCTCCAGTAGAATGTTTGCGATATATCAGTATTACATTATATTATATCGTTTCATTACAAAGAGAGAATTATTGCACTTTGATCTTTTTATATATGATGTTAACGATAGTCCTTCCAATAGCCTCATTTCATATCGCTAACACATTGCATAGCATTTGATTTTGAGGATTTTTCAAACCAACTAGACTGTGGTTCATAGAGTTTTCAGACGAACTACTATTTTTGCAAACAGACTAAGGGAACCTGGTTCTTTTGGGTGTACGTTCCTTATGACATTCTCTAACATATATCAAAGATTGAGAATCAGAATAAATTCTAAAACCTATTTTATAACGCTTCCAATTTTGACAATTTGTAACGTACGAACGAATTCGTTTTATGAAAACAGGCAGTAAGTCATCTGCGCTCTAGATTGACTTTGTAGAGGCAATGAATTCACATTGTCTAAACCTATTTTAACGCTTTTTAATATTGCTATCGGGCTTCCGGATTCATCATATTTCTTTGGAATTTTTTTATGAGCAACTCAATAAATAAAATACAAATCTATATATGCAGGAAAACCTGCCCGCAACTGAGTCTTATACAGATTTTAAAGAAATAGTTTGAATAAAAAAGTAACAATTCATAAGCGGTATGTTCGACAGCAGACATCTTGCACTTCTTACTCTGCTCACATTCCAAATGAAAACATCAGGGCAGGATCCCATGTGAGTGGCATTACACACAGTGTGTCTACGACAACTCCAAGCGATTTGAAGCAATCGGTGTCTGCTGGTGAACGAGGTCAAGGCCCAACTAATGCGTACAACTACAGCTAGGCAAACATCGCGACGTCTTGTAGTAATCGAATCGAAACAATTCAATTTTTGCTGTTTCTTTTTTTTTACCAAATCAGCAGTTTTGAAGCTAACAATCGGTTGGGGAAATTCTAGATACCAAATTATTTTTTTTGGTGGAAAATGAAAAAGGAAACTCCCCGCCTGTCCCTTAATGGAATGTCCTTCCCTTTTGAGTCGACGGGGCCAATGTGAAACTCAGTTCATAGTTCACTGTACTTCTTTAATTATTCATGCCAATTCTTCAAAAATTAAAACATCTGTTTTTAAACGTGGCATAAACATCTTCTGAGTTATGTTATAAATGAAAAGTTGGTCCATTTTCTATACGTTTTTTTTTTATTACTTGTTACAATATTTATCATAATAATAATTGGTTGTTGTTCTCTTCGCTTTGGGTTTCTTTTTGTTGAATTATTTATTTTAATTGTGAATAACTAACTCTCAGTAGTGGTATTCATGGAAACGTGTATACACTTTGTATTCTTCGAAAAATATGTCAATTGGCGCTACGTGAGAATTAATTCATTTAAAAATTTAAATACGTAATTTCATAAACTTAATCATCGGCAATTTGTTGGGTATCTAACAAGGGACACATTCCTCAACAGGATATGATTGTTTTTTTTATGGAGTGTGGAAAACAAACTGCCTGTTTCCATAAATCGAATTTGTCCGTTCGTTTCAAATTGTCACAATTAAATGCCCAATAAAATGGATTTTTATCAGTGATGAGATCTTCTTCGTTTGGGATTGTATTCCATATGTCGATATCTAAAATATATCTGAAAATCACAATTCAATAATGTCTGACATCCATTTTATAACGCTTCCAAAATTGACGATTTGTAACGAACCAACAAATTCGTTTTATGGAAACAGGCAAAAAGGCTAGTTGCATTCTCAACAACATAAACAAAATGTCAAGATTACCTTATTAAATGGGGCCTTGTAGTTAAACTGGTAGAGATTTTATTTTCAAATTGAATGCTCATCGAAATATTTATTGTTTTGTCAATTAATTTAAGACATCTTGTAACCTAGCTATTGCAGATCGGTTCAGTGAGTTAATGAAATTTACATGGTAATTGTAGACAACTAAGAATTTAGTAAATATAACCGCTTACAAGAATACCACCAATTTTTTTTGTTTGTGTATGATTTATTTGTAGTTTTACGTTTCTTGATTTTATTTCTTATGCTTTTCTGAATGAAAGAAATGTTGTTTAATTTAAAATTAAAGTAAGATTAGATTTGAATAAGGAATTATTATAAAGGATAAATGTCTTAAAACAATCAAGAGAAGCGCGTTAGTACACTATTTTTTAAATATGCTAGTCATTCCCTTTTTGTTCTCAGTTTTGTAAAACAATAGCAGCTTTTGTAACGATTTCCTCGGTTTTGCTCAGTGGTCGGCGGAGATGATGTGTGAGGGGGTGGGTGGTTGGTCTCTGAGTAGTGAAGACAATGCCAGCACGTAGCCATACATACTACACACACTCACACACAAGTATGTCACAATGTAAATCGTCTGTAATTTGTTTCAAATCGGAGTGAGGAGAGTTATAATTCTTTTATACAAACAAGAAGAAAAAAAAACTTAATTAATGATATCATCAATCATATTGGGACTAAAATGAAGAAACATAATTATAAATAAGGTCTACAACAATCTGTAGTAGAAAAAGAAACTCTTAAAAAAGTTAATCTATGTATGTATTATGTATATATTCATTTTTATAATGAACAACTATCTTTAATCAACTCGCTATAAATGTATGCGCGTGTGTGTGGGCGATGATGTAGAAGGAGACCTGAACCTGGCGTAAAGTGAATGTTGGTTCCAAATCATCCGTTTAGCTTTCTTTTTCTTCTTATCGTTCAAGGGTTTCCATTGAATTAATATACAGTTAAAATCTCATCTGAGTTTTCATGCAACGCAAAACAGAAGCTGTGTTTGGGAAGATTATTCCTCTACAGTCGCTTCTGCAGGTGCTGGAGCCGGAGCCGGATCCGTTGCCGCCGGAGTGGCTTCTGGGGCTACAGCTGGAGTTGCAACTGGGGCTGCTGCTGGAGCTTCTGCTGGTGCGGGTGCTGGAGCTTCTGCTGGTGCTGCAGCTGGAACTGCTGGTGCTGCAGCTGGAGCTGCTGCTGCTGGAGCTTCCGCTGGTGCTGCTTCTGGTTCTGTTGCTGCTGGAGTCGGAGCTATTGGTGGTGCTGCTGGAGTCATAGCTAATTCCGCTGCTGGTGCCGGTGATTTAGCGGGAGGGTCAGGCTCAGACGCCGCTGGTGGCTCATTATCGTTTCCCTTCTTACTATTGCCGACTGCCTCGTTATTATCCTTCATCTCGCTGTCTGCCGCATAATTTGTTGGTGGTGGTGTTGATTCTCTTGGGTCATCTTGTGCACTTGTCGTTAGCTGACGATTGTCATCCTCATCATCATCCCAATTTTCTTCGTCGGGATCTACTTTTCGACTTCCCATTTGAACTTTATCTGAATCATTTCTTTCGATTCTATCGTCGCCCTTGTAAGATGTACTGCGACTGAAACTGTCACTTCTATCGCCGCCTTTAAATGATGTACCGCTGCGACTGTTGAAGTTGTCGTTTCTATCGTCGCCCTTAAAACCTGTACTGCGGCTGCTGCTGCTTTCATTTCTATCATCGTCCTTAAAAGATGTATTGCGGCTATTGTTGTCACTTCTGTCGTTACCTTTAAAAGCTGTATTGCGGCCGGTATTTTCATTTTTCTTGTCGTTCTTTCCTTCATAATCCTCCAATTCCTTATCCCAGTCTTCTTCGGTATCACTAACCGGAGGTTTTGATATTTTGTTTTCGTCGCGCGATGTACGACGACTGCTTTCTTGCGATAGGCCACGGCTTCCACTTCGATTGTCGCGGTCTCGGTCTCTTTCACGGTCGCCGTCATTGCGATCCCGACCACCAATACCACCAAGGCCGCCCCGACCCCGACCTCGACCACGTTCACCACGCATGTTATTGTGGCGATCGTGACTGTCATCGCGATCTCGGAAACGATTGCCGCCACGTCGTTTGAAGCCGTTATCATCGCCTTCTTCGTCACTCCAATTAGGACCACCACCATCTCTACCTCCCATGCCTCCTCCTCGTCCACCTCCACGTCCGCCACGACCACGACCTCCAAAACCGCCCATATCACCACCACCGCCGCCACCTCTACTGTCAAAGGCGTTATTTCTGTTGAAGAATCCTGGAAATATTTCAATGTTTTTTTTTTTAGTTTAAATAAAAGATTTTAATATGGAGACTGTTGGATGTACCTGGTCCCTGTTGACGTCCACCTGGCCCGCCTTGACCGCCACGCATAAACATTGGAGGTCCACCGGGGCCACTAGGACCACCTCTCTGGTTAAATGCATTCGGTGGAGGAATACGCATTTGCATCAAATTCGTTGGTTGATTGAAACGGTTTTGCATATTGGGATGGAAATCACCGCCACCACCGTTATAATTGGGTCCACCTCCACCACGGGGCCCTCCTCTGTTCTCAAAGTCTGTAGAGCGAGAAAAAAAAACACAATTAGATTTCACTTATAGCCAAATGTTATCAGCAAAATACCAACCGTTCATAAAATCTGGCCTATTGCGTCCACCATCTCCGAAATTATGCGGCGGTGGACCACCGGCACCATTTTCACGCCATCTACCACCATCCTGACCATCGTCATCGCCACCGCCGCGACCTCCCCATCGGGAACCGGCAGCAGCTCCAACAACACCAGTAACGCGATTGCGATCTCGTCCAAAGTTATCCGATGTGGAATTTCCACCAGATGCAGGATTTTCATGAGTATTAGAACCTCCACCGACAAAAGAGGGAGGCGGCTGATTGAAATTTAAACTGTTAGCGCCGGGCGGTGGTGCCGATGTGTCCGTCGATGGAACACCCTCCTCATCGTCCATTTCAATATCCATTTGATCATCACTGGAGACATTAGCGGGCATCGGTGCCGCTGGCGGAACACTGCCCATGGGCGGTGGAAATTGAGCTGGATGTCGATGTGGGGCTCCCATGGGCGGTAAATGAGGTGGGCCCATTGGAGGCGGCCCTCCTCCTGGCGGAACTTGTCCGGGCATACCGAAACCAGGCATCATCATCATGGCCGGATGAGGAGGTACAATATTAGGCGGCATGTGCAAACCTGATATGGGCATACCCATATGCGGGGCTCCAAGCATCCTTGGTGGCGCCATAGAAAACTGACCCGGCACCATGGGCATCAAGGGTGGTGGACCACCAGTCGGTGGGGGGCCAGGTGGTGGTTGCGTTGTGTCGATATTGAACAACAGGGGAGGATTGCCACTGGGCGGTGGTATATTCGGAGCTCCCGGCAAATTAATGGACGCCACCGAAGACTCTTTGGCCTTCTCCTGCAAGTTCTTCAATGTCTGTTTCTTCTCCTTCATCCAGCCGGGCATAGTATCCTCATCGAACATGCCGCCTTCCTCCAGAGAATCGAAATCGGTCTTGTCGTCCAACTTATTCCACGGTATATAGGTAACACCCAATTCCAAATCCCAAAAGTCTTTCCATTCCTTGCTCTTTACACCCTTGCCGGCAGCCCACGATATGGTTATAGCACGACCCTGCAACTTATGATTCTTCAGACACTGCATGGCCTTGAAAGCATCTTGACGACGGTTCATGACAATGAATGCGCAACCACGTGGTACAATTTGATCGATGCTCACGATATCGCCATATTCGCCGAAAGTGTCGGATAGCTCCTCCTGATAGACCAGTTTGGACAAGTGGCCAACCCATAGAGTCGTGCTGCAGACTATATTTGCAAAAAGAATGAATGGGAAGAGAAAACAGAATAGATATTTGTCATCAGCTATAGGTTGGTTGAAAGTAAATGGAACAAAAGTAAATGGGCGAGAGTGGCTGGTTTGGAATAACGTGCAGTTGTTATGTTTTCATGGTGGAAGAAAATGAAACAAGTTAAACTATAGGTTTCCTATGATCCGTCTGAACACCTTGCGATGGTCTTGGTATACATTAAAAGGTGTTGTATGATATGTTCCTCCTCCCCAACATCTTATTATCACATGACGAACATATGCGTAGAAATGGCGGGACAAACGGTTCGGCCAAATTTGCCGACAACATTTCATCAATTCCATTGGAAATCAAGGTATTGATTATCTGAGTATACAAATATAAAATTTGTTGTATCTACGGAAAGACAAACCGATGACAATCTAAAGTGCAGAAGACCTAACTCCCACAACAAATGTAAGCCTCAATCAATCTCTTTGTAAAAACCCGAATGCGACTTAGATCGTCTGTCCTCTACGTAGTAATCAGTTTACGATCACGACGCCGCACGAAAATATCTGGAGATTAATTCATCATACTCTAGCGAGTAATTTCGGCTTAAATTATGTTATTTTTGGCTTTCTGCAATGACATAAACAAACATTCCTCAGAATGGTCGCAGGCGATTGAAAAATCCGTGGCCACAAAAGAATTTGAAAATAATAGGTTATGGTTTGTACAAGGTATTAGTTAAATTATGGTGTCCTGTTGTATATTCAACAATAACATCTTATTGTAGGCCCAGGAAAAGCCTTAACTAACTGCTGATGTGGGCACAAGAAAAAAACAGCTGGACTCAACGATTGTGTAACTCGGTAATATATAGTGACGAATCCAAGTTTGATGTTTGTGAAAACAAGTTATTCGCAAGAGGACCGAAGCTTATCACGGAGACCGGCTCAAACGCACCATCAAGCTTCGAGCAAGTGTTATGGTATGGGATGCTTTGCTGCAAAGGTTGTGGGAAATCTGCATTTTATAGATGTAGAAAAATACATACGAATTATGGAGGATCACTAGCTTCCATCAGTATACATGATAACCACATTTGATGATTTCGTGGTTTAACAGGGTGGTGGCGCTTCAAGCCAAAATTACAAAAACAAAAAATGGTTTCATGATAACAATAGGGAGGTTTTAGATTGGCCTTCTTCGAGCCCCGATCGAAAGACGGTTGCGAAACGAGCCACAACGACAATACAAGAAATATGGTACTCAAGAACGCCTAATAACTGTCAATATTTAATAATACAATGAACAGACGTTTTAATGTCGTTATAAACAAATAAAGGTGATGTTACCGCAATTTTAAATTGAAGAAAATCACACATATTTCAAACTGTATGGATTAATAGTGGTCATTATATTCTACGGTTAACATAAATTGCCGTCTTAACAAATATGGTAAATTATCCTTTTGTTTACTTCTTTCCTAACATAATAAAGAATTAAATATTCTTTGAAAATACATGGATTTGTACTACGAAATAGTTTCAAAAATATATACAAAATATAGCATTTAATTGACATATGATGACAAATCTCTACTGTACGAATTAATAGTGATCACTAGTGATCAGTCAAGTGGTGCCTACAGATTCTGTTATTAGAATGAAAGTAAAAGTGACCTCTATGTGGAGACAATATCAATCGATATCGTTAAATTTTAGCACGATTGTTAGCTGATCCAATGTGACATAGTGTTCTAGACAACTATATCAAGATTGGAAAGTTAAGGCACGCCACCTAATAAGATTGATCTGCGTTTTAAAATGTTTTCAAATAGCAAAAACAGACAAACATGTTATTAGTGTCTAAAAACAATTCTTTCTTTTCTCCCTTAGATCCATCTTGTTATGAAACTAATTGTCTAATACGTTGTCAATAAACAATCCGTTTTGTTTGCTCGAGGAACGTCCTCATATCCGGAATCATAACGTCAACAGTAAAAGTAACACACCCACATGATAATGTGTTTTGCTCTTTTTAAAAAGAATACAACTAAAAGAAGAACGCTATAAAGAGAATGTATTACTCTTTTGCCATTATGATTTCGATTGCATCTCAAATCAGTGAGGTGTACACTCACCAACTGGAACCCGGGATTCGAAAGACCATTGCTGTTTCCAGAGAAGACATTACTATCTTACACACAAAGTGAACAGTGACCCTGTATACAAATGAGGCCACGCATTTACCCCTATAATGAAAAAAAGGGCATAATTTCCTGTCAAAATCACTTATTCCCTCAACTTGACATTTTTGAGGCAGATTGAGTTGTACAATCATGTACACCGTAAAGGCGTGGTGTGCCACCATACATGGGCTTTCCAAGTAAATCCGGTATGTCCGTGCAGCCCAATCGATAATTCACTGCGTGAGCGAATCCTTCCTATTGACAGGAGGTCAACCTGTCACCTCTGCTACTTCTTGAGTCGTAAGACCTGTAGCAACTCCCCGGCAGCCCGGGGTATTTAATTGGTAAACTACAGCCAGTGAGAAACTCCCCGAAGGTCCGTGTCCCAGTTGGTCCGACCACTGCGGACCCAGATAACATACGCCGGTGAGATCGCGTATCATAAGTACATCTAGTTCGAACCCGGCAAACATTGACCGTCTCCTGAAGGGTCGGTCCCCCCCTTTGGTTGGGCTAGGACAAAAAACCACCAGCGGTATCAGATTTCTGTGAGACAGCGTCGTAGTACAATCTGACTGGTGGCACAACGTATACAATGTATGATTTTTCTATGTCATCTGCAAGACCACACAGAAATATTGTTTGTATATTTGTTTTTGACATTTATGAGAAAGCCGGGTATTCCAAAAATAATTGTCAACAAAAATGGGACTGGGTGTCAAATCCCATCCACACATCACACATCCACAACCCTGCAATAACCACATCCTTCTATACAGTCACTGTACCCTTGTAAGGCGGAAGCTTCATTCTGGCTTCAGAATGGAACAATACAACATAAATAAACTCATTCCGAGAGTTGACTTTAACACACACACACACCGAGAGAGACGAGACAAGACGAGAGAGTGAGAGAGAGCGCACATAGCAACATTCGACGTAACAATAGGCGTTTAAATTTGCTCAAAAGTGTACAAGAGATAAAGACCAAACGCCAAATGCGATATAAAAACCAAATGCATCATGGAATGGTTAAGGTTTCCTGTTTCTTAGCAGCCACCATAAACTGCACAACCAACAACACACGCACGTCATTCAAAGAGCCACTGGAATAAGAAAACATAAGTGAACGTGAATTTCTGTAAGTCAACAATAAAACACCATTTTCACAATGTCCGTTTAAAGCTAAGCAAACAGTTATTGGAGGTTAGCTAAACCAGATATGGTGAAAATGGGCGAGATACATTCAATCACTTGCCGAACAAATGACTGGTAGTTTCTCCATTCCATCAAGCCTTAAAGCGTCGAGAAAACATTAACGTTCTTTAAGGTGAACTTTAAGGTGAATAGCCATTGCAGACTAATGAGAATATGTCGCTTTTTGACTCGTATTTTACAAATCGCAAAATCCGTTGCCAGAGGCTCGAATTTTGTTTTGTATATAAAGAAAAAGAGCTAAAAAGGACCGATTTTCTCAGATTGTCTTGGCTCTTCTAGCAGATGGTATCACAGAAAAAGAGTGAATATTTTACAATCTAAAATATGCGCTCCTTTTTTGTATTTGGCAAGAATTAACATAACCAAACTGCTACATTTCAAACATAGCCTCGGGTATATTTTAAATCCAAAACAATATTTGGTTTTAAGTATGTGCCGTTTGTTTTTCTGGTTGAGCTTTAAGTTGGGGAATGTTGTTTGCTTGCGACTGAAACTGAAAGGCGAAACGTTAAATGTCAGTTTGCGGTTATTTCAAAATTACCACTCAGGTGATCCTTTTTGACATCTGGAAGACCCTTCTTGCGACGTTCACGCTCATGTTCACGGTCCTTTTCCTTGTCACGATTGCTGCGTTCTCGATCCCTCGAAGTGCGGCGACGATTGGAGCGTGGCGAACGACTGCGCGATCGCGGTGAACGGGAACGACTACGTCGACGACGGCCTCCACCTCCACCACCACCACGATCGCGTGAACGGCTGCGACTTCTGCTGCGGCGTCTCTTGTTGTAGCGATCTCTGTCTGGTGTTGGGCTACGTGAATCATTGCCATCCAAATTGATAACCTACATTTGAGAAAATGTTTAAAGAGATTGCAAAAAAGAAAAAAAAAACAATATAATATAAAGTAAAAAATCGTTCAGATTAAAAGAAAAGAGAAGGGGAAAAGGAAAGGTGGATAAAAGGATGTGGAGGGGAAAGATAAGTTTTGTAGGACAACTTAGGAAGGAAAGGAGGTATGGCTTACAAGAAGTAAAGAACTAAACCAATGTAGCTCTCCTCTTTGAAAGACGTTGGTGTTGACGTGTGTGCTTGTTTACAGGGAACTATACTGGCTCTCTCTCTCATTCTTTTGAATTGTTTAAACGCATTTGTTCTTTATTCTCGAAATGTACGCTATTTGTTGCGACGACTTTGTCTCGATTTTTTTTTTTTTACCAAATTGTTCGGTTTTTAAGTTAATTTAATTGTTATCAATTATTATTTATAAAACTTACCAGCTGCTGTCTACACGCAAACGTTGTTATACCTTCAGATCCCGCGGAATTTCTTTTATTGACCTTACCTTTTATGGAGCTAGGGATTTTTCTCTTTTTCTTTTCTCTTTTTGAAATTCCGACGCCGTATTTATGATTTTTAGCATAAAGTTTATTAAATGTTTAAAAGGAAATCAACTGAGTCTAACTAACATTTAATATTCTCAACATAGAAATGCAATGGCTTTCTTTTGCACTGTATGACTGGCTGTACATGGCTGTATTAATTGCCGTTTTGAATATTCGCATCTGATGTGTACGACTAAAATGTGACAACATTGTCAAATGTTGCTCTTCTTCTTATTATCTTTAGTACTTCAGTAGATACTTGTTGGAATTAGCGAATGGAAACAGTATGTTGTCGTGCATACATTTGTGATGTTGTTGTCTTTTCCTCTTTTTTTTGGTTTTTTGATTTATTTGAAAATAATTTAATTGCCTTTGTGTGAAATGTATAGTATGTATTGTCTCAGTAAATAGTTTTGCATATTTTACATTGCTTGTGGAGTCTAGTCCAATAGCCGCTTGTATTGCTTGCTTTTCTTCGGTTGGCTTTTGTTGTTTGTTTTGTTGAATTTAAACGTATAACAACATCAGGTATATAAGTGCTGATTTCTTCTTTCTATCGCATATGAATTCACATTTACAACTGCACGTCAGCACAGATAAACAGAGATTATTGTGTTTTAATATACATTTTTTTTTTTTTTTTTTTTGAATTTTTTGCATTTTAATTGTTGATTATTGGCTACTCTGGTTGATAGCAATTAAATAACAGACAATAATCTCTCTTTATCGTGTTAATGGATGACTTTTTGTTTTCGTACAAAATAACAAATCAAATGAACTTAATGAGTACTCAGCAAATGATTATCAAAATTCAGGCGTTTTTTTTTTGTTTTGTGACTTTTACAATTACTCTCCTCCTCCTTAAGTTCATTTGATAGAATATAGAAAATAAAATCAAAGACAATTAAAAGCAGAGTTTTGTACATACCTCAATGCCCATTTCCTCCGAGACAAATTCCACCTCTTTGGACTCTTGTTGTGAAGACGGCCCAGCTCCGGAGCTCTAGAAACAAATAAATACACAATTTTCGAAAATGTTTAAAAAATGTTTCGGAAAGAGTTGCTCTAAGATCCGGAGAGTAGAGTAGTGGCAAAAAGTTCTTTACCTTTAGAACATTTTGCAAATGTTTCTCGAACGCTTCCTCTTGTAGGCGTAAATTGTGCTGTTTGTCTTCTTGTTTGAATTTCGTAAAATTTTGCAAAGTTTGCAATTGGCGCAACACATTCGGATCGTTCAGCAATTGTTTCAAATTGTTATTCTGAAATGGGAAAAACATAGTACGAGTGAGTTTATGTGGAGGAAGTAGGAAACCCAAAACAAAGAAGGCAAAAAACGGAGAACAACCAACAAAACAATCGACAAAAATAATGTTCAAACATAATAAATTGTATTACAAAAGCAGGAGAGTGGCCGGACCAATGTTCTTGATTTCTTGATCTATTTTGCACTATTGTAACTCGAAATAGTATACAATAATGATCACTTTTGCTGTCCAATTAATTAAAAGGGAACAGAATTTTCAATCCAGGAGCTGGATTCTCAAACAGAAAATACTTTCAAATGAAAAAATCTTATTGTGTGTAAAACGAGCAATGCCAATATTTTGCTAATCTAAAAGTGTCCGTCGCTTGTTTTAATACATATCCAATAAAGAAAATTATATCCGGCAATTATTATATCGTCGGTATGCAGCAAAAACATCTCAAGTCACATAATTGTGTTTCTGAGTTATTGAAAATTTAAAATGAATGTTTGTGGGTGTTTTGGACATAAAATTAATTGTTTTGATGCAGCTACTACAAAACTACTTTCAGTATACATGTGCGTTTTTACAGGATGTAAATTGGACATGAACTCTTTTTGCAGCACACCTACGATATAATACAAAATGTAAATGTACCAAAAAAAGTGCCTGCATACTCATTAATAAAAACCATTACAAAATCGATAACTTGTGTCTAGTCTACTTTCCCATAATTTGCGATCAATTACGCCCTCAAAGAACCCATTCTAATGCAAGAGTTCATAGATTACGCGGGTTTACAGAGTGTACCCGTCTCGCTAACATATGAGACGTTCTTGCCGGGAAGTGAACCTGTAAGACGCCAACCATCTAATTAAAAACAATTTATGATGCGACGAAGCAGTGTATTCTTCTTGAACTAACTATCTATTTGTTTTCTTGAAGATTCACAAAGAAAAGGTAAAGGCCAATTTTTGTATAAACATCTTCGTACAGCAATAAGTTAACAAACATCGATCATTAACGGGAACTAACGTACGCTTATCAAAGGTTGAGTCTAATTAGCTCGATTGGCTGGCCAGGTCTCAAGCGTTACTATTTCCGGTAATAACATTTCTAAAGAAATTAAGAGGACAGTTACTTCCTAAACTAACTTAAAGTTAGACAACTCCAACCTTGGTTCAATATCCGAAATCATAATGGAGCAAAACAATTATATCGGGTCTTCCAAAAGGAACTTCCGATCTTTAACAGTTGATGCGATGCAAAATATAAAAATGTTTCATCAAAAGGAGTGTTATGTTAGGGCAAAGTTCCACGCGCTTCGCCCATTCTTGTCCGCCAATCAAATTTTCGAATTTGGAACGATACAAAGCCACATGAGGTGCAAGGACGACTAATACATCCCGAACAAGTCACTGATTGCTGTGGATTTTACGGAGACATCGGTGTCGATTGCCGTTAACGGCGACCATGTTATATTCCAGACATAATGGCATCAATAGGGCGTTCAGATAGTCCCAGATGATTAAATAACGTCTTCATATAAGTGGCGAAAAGAACAAAGTATCAATGGACAACGATTACCAATTGTCCTCGCCTCACTTTCCCATAAAAAATCATTCAGTCCTTTGCGCTACACAACAAAAAACAAAAGAACTAAATAAACGAACTAAATTTTAAAAAAAAAAACAAACAATTAATCATGAGTTTGATTACATCTAAAATATTGGTGGAATTTTTTCCAGTTTCGCATTCCACACTGCTGGCATCGTCATCGTCGACCATATGATGACTGTCATCATAGTCATGTGAATTACGCTGATATTTGCTGTAAGTTTCCGGATGGTGAATTTTAATGGATTCCAGTGTGGATTTGGAATGATCACGTGCTTTCGAACTGGACGTAGACGCCATATTTGCAGCATTATTGGAACGCTTGCTGTGCTGTTTATGTTCCAACTGTCTGTTGGCGGCATTACGAGCTCTTTCGTGTGGACTTACGGACTACATTATTAGGGTGCAATATTATCCAAGGCAAGCATTTTTTTGACAATAGAAATTCACATAAATTACACATAGTTTATGAGTTCAACAAAAAAAAAATGTGTTCTACCATAGTAAAGATATGATTTACAAAACGAGCGAACTTACCGATAAATCAGCCAAACCACCGGAACCTCCGGGCATTTTATCGTCCGCCTGGGCTCCACCACCACTGCCGCCCATGCTGGCGTCCAATGAACCTCCCGATGTATTAATACCATTTGCCTGCGAAACATCACCCGACGACGTACCGCCTAGACCACTTGAGCCAGCTCCCGGTGCAGGGGGCATTGAATATATGGGATGATTGGGATCGGCCAAATCAAATATCGGCTGTATAACTTCCGGAGCGAATACGTTATTCTTTTGCCACAAATTTAGTACACGTATAATGCGGCTCTTGTCGTCCGGAGCACAACGGAACAAATTCGCAAATGTATCCTTCATGTTGCGTGCGAAACGTGGTGCAAACACATCCTTTTCGGGGCCGAATTGATGACGTGATTGCCGTACAATGGAGTCAATGACATAGAGGCCAGGCACTTTGTACTCGGGCTTACATTTCAGTATAAACTTTTCAACACTTTGTACAACATGCTTGTAAAATTTTATAGCTTTCATGGCTGACCGTGTAATGGCCGCCATTTTGGCTTTTGATATGGGCGGTTTACTTTCATAGAGCCCCGACAACTGTAAAGAAAGGATTAAGTGTTAAAAATATAAAACATAAATATGCAAACATATATGCAATTGTTATCAGAATTATCGATGAGGAAAACGATGCCAACCCCCACAAAATCATGAAAACTGATATGAGAAGAGGGAAAATGCTCCGACGGCAAGCTATGGACCTCCAAGACCAAACAAAAAATCAAGTGGGTACTCAAACTTCAGGAAATCCTATGAGGATAAACAAAATAAGGGCCTAGGCTATATGTGGACCTAGGCCCTCCTTTAATTCGATCTGCCTTCCGTTATATAAGTGTGGGTACTCAAACTTCATGAAATTGCATAACGAATATTTAAAGCATTATAAAATGGGTTTCTGACCTCATTCCATTGTGGTTTGCCGATATCTGTTAGATATCGACATATGAAAAACAGGTCCAAAAAATGGGATCAGATTACTGAAAAATATCCGTTTTATTGTGCCTTAAATTCTGGCAATTTGTAACGAACGAACGAATTCGTCCGAAAGTAAAAGTATGTTTTCTTCCATTCTTCTTCTAGGGTTATTTGGCAATCTAGCATGTTTATTTGATCAATTGGGCGTCTGTTGTGTAAGAAGGTATTGGATGCAAATATTAGAAAACAAATCCACCAGTCATATCCTGATCAATATTTCGAATACTTCGTTTTTATTGGCCAATTTTTTTTTTTTGTATAACTAGGATAGTTTCCTTTTAGAAATTATTTCATTAAGCCCATAATCTCCCATGAATATATAAATAATTGCACAACCTAGCCGACCCTCCGACTTTAATTTAAAAAAAAAAAAAAAATGGTAGCCGCATGTGGCGCATCCTGGTTCTTTCTAGCCTTCACTGGTTATAATCATGTACAATACACGACAATCCATCTGTTTCACCTCACAGACTTTGGTCTTTTGAAGAGATTCATGAAGATACACCATTTCTGGAATTATCGATACTTTATCGAATTTCTACTAGATACTTGACTTTTCAATACCGGAAAGATTTTTGAAGAAATTAAATTGAAATTGAAGAAAATTAACTCGATTGAAGACGTTTTTACAACTGCTCTTTGGAGGGTGTTTGCATTAAACGGATGGATAATTTGATATGGATGTCACTGTTTGCAACGTACGTATTTTCCTTAACTTTCCATCAAGGAATAGAGAAAGTTTATAATTTCCATTGATACCTACTTTTTGAAGCTGTCTTCAGTGATTTTCACAATCTTGCCGCATAGGGTGACGATGTGGTGCAGGCTTTTTCGATACCAATATTTGTGTTATCATGTCTTTTAGTATCGATACTGACTGGAAATCAACCCTTTATATTTCAGGATTTTAATGAGTATAGTATCGAACTTTGGATTTGATATCGAGAGATCTTAACATAAAATTTGGTTAAATACAACCCGATGAAACGTAAATATGAATGGTACCCATTTATCGACATAATTTACTGCCTCAAATTGAAGATCATGATTGCACAGATACCTGGTTCCATCAAGACTGCGCTTCGTATACCAAAGACATTGAAATCTATTCGTTATTGCAAAACAATGGGTTGAACAGATGAATTGACCATCTATATCATCTGATGTAACACTTCTAGAAGTTCTTTTATATTTATTTTTAACGGTAACTGTTCTTCGGATATCCATCGTCTAGTCCCTGATGTTAGGACATTTAGCCGTGGTAAGCGGCTAACCAGGGATTACCATCCGTTTATTGTCGTCTGGAAAATAGACGACTACATTAACTCTCTAACCGGCAGATTTTTAAAATGTATTAAACAATGTTCCTCTAAAGTGTGGTTTAGAGAGAAATGACAGGTATTGATTGTGTACATTTTCGATTGTTTTATTTATTTCTTAAGAACTAAACCCTTTACAAATCATGCTTTACAATTTGGTTTGAAGTTATTAGGCGTCATCTCCTATTTTCGCTTATATACATTTTCTTTAATGATTTATAAATGTTGTTATGTGATTTACAGTCAAATTCGGATAAGCGCTCGCATTTTAATTGAAAGAATCGCTTAATTGAAAATAAATATTAGTAACGATGTTCTGTGTGATTTTCCTTGCACTGCACTTCTCTTAAACGAAAATCAGCTTTATTGAAAAATCGTTTATGTGAAACACGCATTTTTAATGCAAAGACACACACTTAAATGATACGAAGACCGTTTAATAGGAATGTGATGCATGTAACGGCGACAATAAACAATGTTTCCAATTGATTATGAGATCATTGTATTAAACCTATTACGAAGGAGATATTAGATCAATTTTATGGGCCAAACAAATGATCTCAAACAATTGTGTGTCAGCCACATTTAACCCTTTCGCCCATATGTCCCAGCGAAGGTAAGCACATCATGTATCCCTAACACCCCTAATGTCCTTATAACTACATTTGCCGTCAAAACTTATTGCCTTTATTGTCTTAAAGGCCGAAAATTGTGATCATTAAGGCTGCTACGTAAAACGTAATATTTTTCTATAACTTCCAATAATACGTCGTAGTGGGATGATTAGTCGAACGATAGTGTGTGACCGTGCAGATAAACCACACATGTTTGACATTTCGATAACTTTCAACCGACAACTCAAGTCATATTTTTGGAATCTCATACAAAATAGGCCTGATTGAAGATAACTTGTTTTGTCGTGTGATAGAGACGTTTCCGTTTTTTGAGGCGGAGTTCGATAACACGACATCATCAGTTCATAGCACCTCGAAAATCATTCTCTCCCCCATCGTTCCCAATACTAGACCATCTACTTTCATTGATGCTAAAGCGCCAAACGGAAATATCTTGATTGGCCGTTTGATGGCAAAAATATACAAACATATATCACACCAGCTAGGCCAGTTGTCCATGTTTGCCCATCAACGACATATATGCTGTGTTACTACGTTTTGTTTGTGTGAGAGAAATACCTTTGACGAGTCATTGCGCAGAAGCCGGTTATCAAGCAACTAATGCCTTCGCTGTGTCGAAAGAACAAAGGCGGCAATGAAATTTGCAACTATTTTACTTTTTCAAACTAAGCGTATTAATACATGCTTTAGTTTTGACGGCTGTCTTTAAAGTAAATTGATATGTTGTGAGACTCGACTCTTATCCTTAACGGCAGAGTACGTTACATGATATTTGGCCAGTCTGTATTTTCCACTCTCACATTGTTTGCTGGGATAGCAAGATGTAAGAGGTCTTCAAAAAGCGCCTGAATGTATGCATTGAAAATATGTATTGCAAATAAGCCGAAGGAATGAGTGGCGGCGGACACCAAGAACCATGAATGGATATATGGATATTTTAAACGAAACAAATTTAGAAATTTATAAAAAAATATACTCTAATCCACCGTAGTCCTTGTTACGGTTGGTGGTTGGTCGACTGCAATAACACAAGCGCCCTAGTCTGCAGACAAAAGAACAGCCGGGCTAAAAAACGCCATACATTGAGAATATCGGAGTAATAGTTAGTTACACCACAAACACAAACGTGGCCTGCATCGGTCTTGGAACGCAGATATTCCAGAAGATATTTTATGTAATTGATACTTCCCACAATCGTTTTGTTTCCATATTTCTGTGCAGCAATACTTTTCATTTATCATCACTTACCTCATTATTAAAAGCTACAACGTTCTCCATTTTTTGTGTTCGTAATTCTTTCTCCGCCCGACAAACGACAATTTATCTCTGCACTTGATTTTTTCACTTCTTTCGTCGTTTTTCAGTTCACGAACTACGGCACAATTTTTAAGTGTTTCATAGTATTTTGTTATAAATAATTTCAATAAAACTATATGCACAGCTTGTTAATGAAATCGTCCTTATGGTTTTAAACTTATAACACTATGTTTGGGATAAATTGATAAATTTTACGATTCAATCGTGTGAATTTTTTCTTCTGAATTAAGCAAAAGGAAGAGCAAAAAAAAAGAACAGGCAAAATGGCGATTTTACAGCGTTGTATTAGGGCTCAGCCTAATCGAGTGCGCGATGAGACGATGTTACGACGGCAACCAAATGCCGGGCGACGACATGAATAGCGCAAACTGTAATACTACAAAAACTATTGTAGTTCTAAAAATTATAAGCTCGCATTTTAAATGTTGCTAATAATATGTGTTATTCAGAAATTATTTGCCGTGTTTTTGTATATTGACAACCAGTTTGTCTTTATTTAATATAAAACACGCTTACTCAACTCGTCGTCGACGTGCATTTGTTTGACCTCTACACCTCTACAAAAAGACCATCAGCAGCGTTGTATTTACAAAAAATTCTTCACATTACAGTGTTGCCAGACTAAGAAATTGGCCACTGTGTAAATAGCCAGCGATTAAACATGGTTGGCGAAATACCAAACGCAGCTCTTCCACTAATATCGTTATTATTATTACCAATATCGTTCAATTTCTGAACTAATAGAAAATAATCAATATTAAAAGGACAACAAATGTCCATATTGGCCCATTTTGACCACTAAACGATGGCAAATAGAGTGTTAGTACATATTGTAGTAGATTTGTTAACAAAAACAGGAAAAGGTATATTTTGTTTGCACTTCAATGTTTGGAATTCACGTAGTGGAATTCGACTTATTCAAGACTTCAGTTCACAATCTATTCCATTTGTTAGGGAATTGTATTTTTTGTTGAAATCCGTTAGAAAACTCAATCTACTAAAATTTCATCTGCAATTTATGTAATTTTTCCAAAATTCTTCTTGGATTGTTTGACCAGTCGGAATAAGCATATGTTTAGTACCGCTATCATTCGCTTCGAAATAGACAAATTCGTCCTCTACCTCGCACACACATGTGCGACAAAACATCCAATAAGCGAATTGGATAGGGAATGAATTTTGTTTTTAAATTCCTACTATTTTTGAAATTTGGTGAAACAAAAGTAGATTCTTCCTTTTTTCTTCTTTTAAGTTTAAAATTTAACATCATTTTAAAGGATGATCACTGTCTGGAACCAACAAATTAAATGGTGGACAATTAATACCAACAAATCTTTTAATTGTACCAAAAATTTAAATAATAAAATTTTATCACGTTTCCCATTACTGGTAAGGACGTAAATTGCATCTCCTTTGGATCGTTTTAAGATCAATTAAATCCAAAGAACGAATTCGATAAAAACAATTTGGAAGAATGGAAGTGTTTTGTTAATAAGCGAAGATAAGAAGAACGGCACTTTGAAATTGGAGTCAAAATTACCAATGCAAGTTGCCAAATCAGATTACATCCTTTAGAAACATTATTCATACAGTATGAAACAAACATGAAGAGACCCGAAGTATGCAGGAATTCTGAAGTAAATTATGACTCACAAATGGACAAGTCACGAATCCAAAATATATCAAGAATATGTAACCTAATTTTATTCAAAAATAGATTCCTACGAGGCTGTAATAATTGAAAGTCAAGACACATCCTACTATTCCAACACTATCTGGCTTCAGCGATACTGATGCCCTTGGCGGCAGGCGTCAGTTCAGAAAGCGAAACCTATGAAAAATCTATCGCAACGGTATAAAGTTAAGGCAAAAGTTGAAATGATGCAAATATTAGAAAAGTATATTGATATAGATGAACGGACAGATGCAAAACGTACATCCGCTATTTAGTATGGAAAGTATTTTAAGTTTACATATTTATAAGCTTTCATTGTATATACCTAAATACATATATATGTATAAATCTATTCTTCTAAAGTCAGCTAACAGAAATCTTCATTAATAATATCAGAATTCACCGCTAAACCACGTTCTTTCAAAGCTTTGGATATGAGGCGATGTTTTTCGTGCCGTTGTTCTTGTTCTCGACGTTGGGCATCTAGGATATCGTCCACAGAAATCTCCTTTAAGGGCAGTTTTGATTCCCTCTCACGATCCTGCAAGAGTTGTTCCATGGTTATGGGACTGTGACTAAACCAAGGTTTGTACTTACAATTTCACCTAACAACACGACATTCTCCCCTCGTATGATGAAAACTCCACGCGGAATATCCCCATATTCATTGCCGACATGTATACGCTCTATGGTGCGATGCAAAACCAAATTGGCAAACTGATCCACTGAACGCAAATATCCAATAAGTGTGCGTCCATCCCGTAGTAGTACCATCAATTTCTCTAAGACATTGAAAAGTGATATGAAAATACAACCAACCACCACTCTTCTACTCACTGTCCACTTCCTCCAGCAGATGTGCTGTACCGGCTAGGGGATTTAGATCGTCCATTGTGTGTTAATATATTTTTTCAGTGGTTTTCGGAGATTGAATCCATTTCCATCTAATCCATCTAATTTTCGCGTGCGACTGCCGACAAATAATAAAAATAAAGTAATTTACTACTACTACTACGAATAGTAGTAGTACTACTGTACTACTATTTGGTACAACGCTGCACAATCGAAAAAAAATGCTGTCATCTGGCATCTCCTGTCACCTGGTCATCAGAGACGGTAAATCGTGGCACAATGCCTCAATTGTGGCCTAATCAGTTGTTGAGTGAACAACTGCTTTTTGTTTTTATCGCCAGTCTCGTCCTCGAATTTTCATGTCCGATTCCTCTCTTTTGCTTCGATTACTCTTTCGTGTGGGGTTGCCACTGGCAAAAATTATGAACTTTATCTATCTCCAGTGTTGCACTCAATTCAATTTGTAAAATCCACCAAAAAAAAATGTAGGGTTTAGTACTTTAAATTGCAATAGTGTTTTTGTCAAAGCAAAAAACAAATCATAAGGACGAAAGCGATTGAGACATGAAACTGTAGAACTTATATATTGTTATATATTTAAGATAAAATTGAATTTATAGACAATGAAGTCTTTTTTTTTTTGGTTTTGTCCAAGTCGACTTTGCTAGCTTTTTTCAACGTAATTGTCATACTATGTCATTTCCCGTTTCGAATATCAAACTATACGGGTAAAATGTAATTTTAATAAAGAAACTTTAATGTTGGCCCTATTTGGGCACATTTAATGTGTCATTGGGACCCAAATTAAAGTCTTCAAAATACCATCACTGAACGTCATATCACCGAATGAAGGGAGAAATTCGTCTAACGCCGAACCAAGAACGCAGAGAACGTAGAGAAATAAGACAAAAATTATCGGAAAATTTCTACGACTACTTTTAAACGTACCTAGTGAATTGGAATGGAATTCGTATAAAATCGAAATAAAAACAGTGAATTGACAAAATTTTAAAAAAAATCAAGGTACATCCAAATTACGTCGAAACAGTGAAAATTTCGTCATGAATGAGGAGGGACGATGACTGGGATTGGATGAGCAACAAATACAGGGTGTAAAGTGTATTTCACGGCTAGGTCAGCCAGCGAATAGGCAACAACAACCGTAACGAAAGCCGTGCAATTCCCAAAACTTATTGTGTAATCTAAAACGTGAAGAAGAGGAATGAATGTGAATTATAAATCCCACCAACGCGTAGATAATCACATATGCAAGTGTCTGTTAAAATAAATAATATTTCATGCGATTTTGTTGCTGTCTTCTTTTCTAGTTTCCACCCACGAGAGTTCCTGTTCTCCGGCCTGACAAAACAACAACAAAAAAACATTCATTCCTTCAAAATCATAACAAGAACGACGACGAACACTAAACAACAAAATTTCAAGACGGCTTCAAAATGAATACGTTTGTACGCAGCTACAGAAAATGTGGCATGAATACGCAAATATTACCCTCAACGACGAAATGTAAGTTTAATCATTTATTATTTTCCAAATGCCCGTGTATCTGTGTATGTTCGTCTATCCTTGAGAGAAGTGTGTCAAAACTTTCCATTGCACGGCAAGAAATTACAAAAGTGTTCGATTAGTGTAGTGACGTGATTTCTTTCTGATTCCGTTGACTCTGTTTGTTGTTATTAGTGCATAGAGTTGCCAAATATGCGTCATGTACATGGTGCACATTACCCATTCCTGACTAATGGGCGAGGGATCATAAAAATCGTACAACATGCGGCAAATTCTCTATGTCTGACCCTTGTAAATTGTGCATTATATGAAATATTTGCGATATGTGATCACTCTTATTTCTTTTAACAAAGAATCGACTTGAACTAAATTATCGGTATGTAGTATTCCCAAAGAAATGTTCTTTGTTTTGAAGTGTTTGTAATTAGATATTGTACAATTTCGTAAGATGGGAACAAAGAAAGTGAAGATGCATCATCTATTTTGTATGTGTATCTACTTTAGATCACTCTCACTTGTTTTTGTTTGTTGATCTATATCCCCGCCTGGCGACTGCTTGCTACCGTGACCGGTTACACTTTCTCTCTCTCTCTCTCTCTCTCTCTCTCTCTCTCTAACTCTTTGGTCTTTGGCGTTCTAGAAGTACAAGTTCATAGTTCCTTGTGATTGATCGCTAATCATTTTTGCTTTCAAAAATACTTTTTTTTCGTGTACATATGTATGTTGTACATGCTGTGCGTACGTTCCAATATCTACAATGTTTGTCTGCAGAAATATTCTTATCATTTCCCTCATTTATTCTTCGTCTTCTTGCTGATAATGTTCTAACTTGTGTTTGTGTTGTTTTCTAAAAATGTTTTCTTTTTAATCGTAGGATTTCATTTTTAACGGTTCGATAGGGCGGCTTACCAAACTAATGGAATTTTGAATTTTTTATCTTATCGGTAGTGGACCACTTTCAAAATGATGGCCTCTCCATCTTTTGGAAATGTTAACATTGTAATGGTGAATGAACTGACGGGGAAATTCCCCTGAATCGGTGATTTGTGCACTTTATAATGTGGGTACTCATTGACGGTGACCAACTGTTTGAAGCTGACTACGAACGGCAACTGTTTTTTTTTGGACTTAGTAAGTGTGACTGACTGAGTTGCAAACTGTCGGCTCCGATAGCCACTTTATCGTCAGTGCGAACCGTATGACGTCAGGAACCGTAAGAGTTGTCCCTATTTCAATGTCAATGACGGCAATTTCTATGATTCTTCTTTGGAGACACCTCCAGCCATTTAAAAATGTTCGCAGAAGCCCCTACCTATTCTAACGTTAGATTTTGTGCCATTCAGCTGATATTTAGTAATTTTTATTTAAACCAAAAGTCTGTTATGGTTTCAAATACCTATGACAAAGGTGGCTTTAATCTTTTAATCTTCCGTGAGGAGAGTGTGTCTCAATTTCGTTTTCGTAGGCCTTGTCCAGGATTTGGTGCAATGTCAAGATGTGGATAAGTTGCCACATCCACACTAGTACAATCCAATAATGTCTTTCGCTTAATAGGCTCTTACAAATTCTAGGGTCATTGCGGTCTAATTTGTTATACACTGAGATTCCAATCGTTAGGTGTGATTTTTTTGTGTGGAATTTCGCAAATATACGTTGCGATACAGCTCATCCGGTAGGTCAACTGCACCAGTAGTCTTTTTACGTTAAAGGTTCCCGATTAAACTGTTTGTAATTGTCATTCGACACCGTCATTTCTGATTGAAATTGGGCCAACCCGGTCTGCTAGCGATATTAGAGTGTATGAGTGATCCCGTTACACTTTTCGTAGACATTATCAGATCTCTATTCATTCCTCTCCATGTATCCCGTTTTCAGTCTAATGCTTGAGTTTTTTTAATAGTTTTCGTTTTTCGCCTTTTCTCACCTCCCATTTATTTTGCCAGATAAGACGCTTTTCCTGTTTTCTCATCTTTTGATATCCCCGTCCTTGTTTTACGACCAGTATTATTTCAGACTCATTCTTACAATCTTCGTCGTACCAAGATTCACGTGTGAACTGTGTACTTCCACAAATTAAATAAACTCACTACCCGTGTCATGTACATATCGTCCCATCAGTAAAAAAAATCGTGTAAAAAGTATTTTATACACTATTATTATATTGAGGGGACGTCATGGTCCTTAAAACAATGAATGCTTTAACAACTCTTGGTAAAAATTACCTTTGTCTAATTCGTCATTACCTGTATTCTATTACATTAATGTAATGATCAAAGGGATTCTTTAAATCTGAACATTCCCTGTACATACAAGCATTTCAACAATATTTGGGTCTAAAGCGTGCTGTGCACTTGAAATCGTTGCACGCGATCCACCATCGTTCAATATACTTTTTCATTTCCATTCGGTCTTCGGTGTGGTTGAAAATAAAAAAAAATTGTTTGGCAACAATCTATTTTATAAGACGAATGATATTGAGTGGCGGTCGACGATAGTGTATTTCAATTTCGTTGTTGATGTGGTGGTCACCACAATACAGATAAACTTGAACTAAACGAAGGTGAAATGTTTCAGATATTTGGGTTGATGCACTGATCCAACAAATGCTTTGTGCGCTTATTACAAAATTTAATTTAAAACAAACAAAAAACCAACGAATAGTTTTACCCTATGAGTGTGCTACGTCGAACTGCAACTTTTGGTTCCATGACTTCTGGCTATAATTTGTGTACTCCCTGGCCGGAACCTGCTGTTCGAAATCGTTTCCAAAATCATTAAGTTACCGGCATTTGAAGCTGAAAACGGCAGCTGAAAAATGTGTGATGTTCTTACAAGGATACGAATCTGGGTTTGCTGTGTGAGAGTCACACACACACTTTTGTGTTATTTAAGTAATTTTCTGACAAAACAAATAATTTTGTAAAAGTTCAAGGCATATGGGCTACAATTTTCCTTTCCCAAAGAGAGTAGAAATTACACTCTTTTTGATGTTTCTTTTGTTCGTGATCTGATAACAACTGCACGAACATGAAATGTTCTCGGTTGTGTTGTATGGACAATTTTCATTCTATTTCTCTCTATTCATTATTGTGTTTTCATGGCTTGCAAAATATGGCGAAAGTGTTTCTATTTTTAATTCCAATTTTAAATATTAAACTAAATTGTTCTCGTGTTTACGTACACAAACTTGTTTGTATATTATTTGTTTTTTTGCTTTGACGTGGGTAAATAATAGATACCATGACATGTACTCGGTAGACAAAGTGACGACTCTTATGCGTTGTGGATGTTCGGAACAGACAGCATTTGTTGATTCATTGGTAAAACGCAGTAGACATTTGAATATTTCATATCAAATAAAATATATTTAATAAGGTTATTTTAAAAACATCTTTCTTATAGGTTTTGGCCAGGCAGTCCTGCCAGTCAATTGTCATGGGCAAAGGTTTGAAATCTGCAAATCTCATTCGCTTAGAGTCGTGTCTACTCAATCTACACAATTCCCTAATGGTGTCAAAGTGCAGTTAAAAAAAACAGTTTTCGGATAAGGAACCAAAAATATTTTCAGAATTTGTCACGCAAATTTGCCATTATTTGCTCAAGCAGAATTCAAACATTGCGTCGGTTATATGACATTGATCATATGTGTACATAACTCATTATAACATTTGGAATTAACACCACTTTTCTGAAATTCAATACACACCAACCTGTGCTCACTTACTCACTTTTAATCGTAATAACATCATTAGTTGTGATTGGCAACCAATAATGATACGATCGTTAATGAAGCAAACACAACAAGAACCAGTAGTGAAAGAAAAACACTACGATAATAGAAACAAATACACGTACAGCACAGGCAGATGTATGCTAATGATAATGATCGAAGTACAAAGATAATTGATATTAAGATTTGATTTATTGAGGTTTCCATAAAATGATATCTGATTATTTGATTGATTTTGGACCCCAAAATGTATTTCTTAGTCATAAAATGTACTAATTTCGTAGAAATTAGCGAGAGGTGAAGAGAGAACAATTTTTGGAGACATGGAGAAAAAAACAAAAGCTGTTTTTAACATGAAAGTATATTTGTTGGAATCATATGTGGTTGTGACAAAGGGGTTCGTAAAATATTTACTATAGAATTGACAGGTACATAGGTTGGAGGATAGATGAGTTAACATAGAAGATGTACGCAATTTAAGTTCGTTCCTCTTTTTGAATTGGTTTTATTTAATGGCGTTGTATTATTCTTATTCTTTATTAAATTTTGCCATTGTATTCCATGTTCCATTTAATGCATCTCTTGACTTTCCTTTCTTTCAGATTCAAACGCCCACAATCGTTCCCACTTCGCTCTTAAATATCGCATTGAACCTTATGGGATACGTCGTCAGGTCAGCATTAGCAGTAGATCGGCTCTACTGCCCGGCCATTATTATTTGCCTCTGGCCGCCGGTGGTGACTATCACACATCTGTAACAGGCTACAGTTACAATGCTAGCCGGCACTTTCGCACCGGTCATGGGCTGTATGATCAGCCCTCCTCGAAAGTCGAAGTCACCGTGCAAACAATGAAAAACAAACAGAAGGAAAAGGTCGAAGAGATTATGAAGGAAGTGGCGAATGGTGCAACGAACGATGCGGTAGCAGCCGCCGCCGGTAACGTAGCGACTGTAAACAATAAAGTAGCAGAGGCCCCACAGAAACAGGTGGCCATCAAGAAGCCCCTGAAGACTCGTATCTGGGAAGAGATTGTCCATTATTATCATGGCTTTCGTTTGCTCTTCATTGATATAAATATTTGCCGTAAACTATTGTGGCGTGTCCTGAATGGCAAGACTTTGTCACGCAGAGAGAACAAGCTTTTGGTGCGCACTACTTCCGACTTGTTCCGTTTGATACCATTTTCGGTGTTTATCATTGTGCCCTTTATGGAGTTGCTTTTGCCGTTGTTCATAAAATTTTTCCCTGGCATGCTGCCATCGACATTCCAAACCACCAAGGAAAGAGAGGACAAACTGAAGCAGAACCTCCAAGTGCGCCTCGAAATGGCCAAGTTCTTGCAGAAGACTTTGGATGAAATGGCCGTTCAACATAAAGAGCACAAAAGTGAAGATGCCAAACAGTTTGACCTGTTCTTTCAAAAAATTAAAAATCCCACGGAGTATGTGTCCAACGACGAGATCATCAAGTATGCAAAAAGATTTGAGGATGAAATCACACTCGATTCGCTGTCAAGGGATCAACTCGGTGCTCTGTGCAGAGTTCTCGAATTAAATACAGTCGGTACCACAAACTTGTTAAGGTTTACATTGCGCCTTAAACTTCGCTCACTGGCCGCCGATGATCGTGTTATTGCTAGAGAAGGTGTTAACACCCTGAACTTGTGGGAATTGCAACAAGCCTGCAAGTCGCGAGGTATGCGGGCCTACGGTTTAACCCAAGAAAGAATGCGTACACAGCTGCAAGAATGGATTGATTTGTCCCTAAATGAAAAGGTGCCACCTACGCTGTTATTGCTGTCCAGAACTATGCTCATTTCCGACGACAGCATAACCACAGACAAGCTTAAGGAAACTATTCGTGTGTTGCCCGACTCGTTGGCTGCCCAAACTAAGGCCGCCATTGGAGAACGTGAAGGCAAAATCGACAATAAGACCAAGATCGAAATCATCAAAGAGGAAGAGCGCAAAATCAAAGAGGAACGTGAGGAAGAAAGAGAGGAAGCCAAAGCCAAAGCCGAGAAAGTATTGGAAGCTGCATTGGACAAGGCACCAGTTGTTGATACTGCGCGAGATCCTGCAATGCAGGACATGGCTCGCGTTATCATAGACTCAACGCCCTCGGTCGATCCCGTAAGACCCATAACTACTGTATTAACTGATGCCGAAAAGGCAATAGAAGAAATTGCCGCCAAAGCTGTTGATGCTGAGGAAAAATCCCTTTCCTCGAAGGATGTTGAACTGCTCAGCGAAGCTTTGAAATCTCTGTCGGACAAGAAAATGGTAGTCGAAAAGGAGGCCATCAAAGATCTCAAAGAGGAACTTGAAGAATACAAAGAAGATGTGGAAGAATTGCGTGAGGTCCGCCAAGTGGTTAAGGAACCAGTGCAAGAAAGTCGCGCTGCCAAAATGCTATTTAAAAAGGTTAATACCATGATTGGCCAACTGGACAAGGTGCTGACGGATTTGGAGAAGAAGCAAAAGGAAACAGCCGTTCTGGCAGACGCCACCGCCGAGCAGTTAAGATTGGCCGAAGAGGCAGCCAAATCGCGAGAACAAGATATTGTGCAAATCGACGAACTGGTACAAACAATTAAAAAGGTAAGGAGGATGGGTGGAGAAAAAAAATGTTTGCCCACAATTGAAAATATAATTGTTTTTTTTTTCTATGTGCTCAGCTGAAACAAACCTCCGATGAATCTAGACTTAAGCAAATCGAAAATGTTCTAAGTAAACTGGATGCTGACAAGGATGGTGCCATTTCGCTGGATGAAGTTCTTAAGGTGAGTTCATATGAATGTAAATATAAAATAGCATAACATTGTAATATTCGATTTTTCCGCCCCACCAGGTCATTGAAGCCATTGGCCGTGACAATGTGAAACTGGATGAAAAACAATTGGAGGAATTGATTTCTTTGCTGGATAAAGAACAAATCATTGAAGCTGAGGAGAAAATTGAGAAGGCCCTAGCTAAAAGTATAAAAGAAGCTGAAGCCGTCACAAAACTGGCTGAAGAAATCCAAATAAATGAAGCCAAAAAGAAAGCATACACCGAAGATCTGATCGATTGTGCTGGCGTGGTTAAGGACAATGCTTTGGATTTGGATGCCGTGGATAAGAAGAACGTGTTGAAAACCGAGGTGGGTCATGAATACTAATAATACTCAATTTCCGATTGACCCATATATCTAGTTTAAAAGTCTGAAAACAACCTTGAAGGGGTTGGGAGAGAGTAATACGGATCAATTATTTATACACTTGTGTGTAATATCAAAAAGTAACGGCAACGGATGCCGAATAGGCCCCAGGTTTGAATAACATTTTAGGAAATGAGACGGATCGGGATCCATTCTTTGAAACAGTCGCAAAATGAGTTGCACATTTAATCGCAATGGACTGGATTTAATATCTAAAGAAATCCTTTTCAAGATCATTTTTTTTGAAGGAATTATTTGACTAGGCATCTACACCGTTGCGAATGAAGAGCCAGACACAATAGACATTCTACTGACTTCAACTTCAATTCATTTCAAACGAATGAACATATTCTGTACAAATCATTTTTCCCTTTCTCCCTTAACATTCGTTGAATGAACAGACGGGGAACATCTGTTAAATTACTGAGCATTTGTAATACCCTGTGACGTCGGCTCCGAACGGATAATACCTTTAAGAGATACGTTTTACATAGCTCAGAGTTTACTCTCTTACTCGTAAAAATGTTTGGTAGTCTTACCAGGTTACGTACGTGTGTGATAGTTGCATACACTATACGGCCGCCCACAAATCCTTACAAGAGTTAAATCGTCTTCATGAAATGCAAAGATGTTTTCATGTGCGGATACTCAAATAAAAGAATACATGAAAGAAGTACGTATTTCTAGATTAGCGGTAACCATAAAAATTATCGTGAATCCAAACAATCAGTGGGGCAAAATGAATGATTGCAACCCCCGCCAACACACCTAGAACGGCCACGTCCCTATAAACTCTTAATGACACTTTTGAATGCAGTCTCCATGGGGACACTTTTGAAAAATTGTCCACTTATTTTTCTTTAAAATCTCTTCTGTTACACGTATCATTAATATTTTATTGACATTTTTTTTTCTAGACCTCCACGAATTCTACAGATGCAGCATTACTCGAAGCGGCTGAAAAGCAAAAAGATAAGATTTTACCTAAAGCCGACATCAGTTCAGCCATGCCACCCACCATACCACCGCCTTCTCAAGGCAACTCAAAAGATAAAATGATATGACTTGAGGTTAGCAGCGATAAGCGCCATCCAAACGAAACCATCAAGGCACCTAAAACGGACAATAAACTAAACAACAACATAAAGTAAAAACTATTAAGATTAATAAAAAAAGAAACAACAAGAACCTTTGCCACCGAACCGCAAAGAAACATCTTAAATAACATAATCTGTATAAAAAGAATTCCTGCTCTCATGTTCAGTTTAACGTGCCTCTGTAGCTAAAGAACTTTTTTGTATGTATTTTTTTTTAGCTTTTGATGAAAACGAGAAGTCTACTTCTTCCATGGTGGAGGGAGAACAGAGTATAACCTCTAGAGTGTTTGAAATTCCGTTAAGCTTTTTACCTCTTATATGTCAATTTAAGTATATTTCATAAAAAAAAGAAAATGTTTACAAAACTACTTAATTGTACCTTAATAACAAACGATAATTATAGTTTCAATGTAACTAGAGATGAACTTATTTCACCCCTTTCCTTTGGAGCTCCCCACCTCTTACTACTACTACCACTACTACTACATACCGTCATCACCCTCCATTTCCTTTCCCCCAAACCACGTGTTTAAGCGTTTTTGTATAATGTTGAAAGAGAGAGAAAAAAAAAAATAGAACGAAACCAAGGCTGTTTTAAGTGATTTCTAAAGAATTTTGTTTTCTTTTCTGTTCTTAATTTTCTTTTAAGTTATTATTTTTCTTCTTCAATGTAAAGAACCTTATGCAGATTTAATTATAAAATATTTAATTTAATGAAACAACCTACACATTGTGCACAAACTAAAGAAGATGAAGAATGTTAAACGATTGTATAGAAAAATAAAATATGTGTGTGTGTGAATCGAAGTCTAGAGAAATGAAAAACTAAATAAAGATATTTTTTATATGTCTACTAAATGAAACATTGAAGTCTATAACTAAACAACAAACCTTACATACATATATTTATTGTGCTTATAGAAAGAAAAGAAAAACCAAACAATATTAGAACTAGTTAGTTGTAAGTATTGTTTAACATTTATAATAATAAATAACAATTTCAAAATTACAGACGAAGTGATCAAAAATCTGATTTGTTATCATTTCAATGTTTTGCAATTATCCGAAATGGTTGTCTGATGAAAGTTTTGAGAGAATATTTGAGGGAAATGCTACAAGGCGAGGTTGTTGGATAGGAGGAGGTACGAGGGCTCAAGTATTTATTACACTGCATCACGAATTTATATGAACAACCACTATACAGTTTTGATGCATCACCGTACCGCTGAGTACGAAAAGGGACGAAATTTTTTTCCTTACAAATGTTTTTTTTTCTTAAAATATTTTTTTATAGACTTTATTCATCATAACTCGAAAACGAATTGTACGGATTTGTTGAAATAAATTTTGAAAAATGAAAGGTTTTGGCTTTTACTCATTTTAAAAGTCTATCTTAAGAAGAATTGTGATTGAAATGCAAGAATAGAACGAATTAAATGCAGTCGACGCCAATCTATTGCTATAGGAAATTAAAAATATGTTAGTAGTTCTATTTCATATGTGCCTACTGTAATTTGTTCTAATTGGCCGTCAGGCTTTAAATTACAAAATGGAAATAAATTCACATTCAAAAGACATATTTATAACAATTCTTCTAGGATAGTGATGATTGAAATGAATCTGTCAGCAGCATTAAGTGTGACTCGAATTAACGAATATTAAATTTAGCTCATTGCTGATTATGACACACAAAAAAAAAAGCGAATACTACGAGTATTTGCCAAATCCCTCCAATCGTGTCTTTATTTATTCACCGAATAAAATAAGAAGAATTTTGCCCAATGAATCTTGTGTATAATGTAAAATCTTTTTACTTATTGTGCAACCATCCAATCCGCCATGATGTCGCCTCCGGATAGTTATATTTGAAGTGTGGTGAATGTGAATATCTCCGATTTAAATAATCCAAACGTTGTCCAGCCTTTAGCAATTGCAGTTCTGGTGCTGAGGCCGGTCTCATGGCTTTTAGATACTTGGCAGTGTTCATGCATTTCAATTCATCCGACGACAGATCATAGGCAAATTGATTGGGTGTGCGGCATTGGCGTACCGATGCGCCTTGAGTAATAAATGAAGATCTCAAGGCTGTAGATGATTTCCACAAGGGCGGTGTTTGAGGGATTTGGGAAGAGTTTTGACGGCCATGTGATTGTGACTTTCTGTTGAGAGATTTTGTGTTATTTTCCGATGAGTTTTTAGACGATTTCTTTGGTGTAATCTTTGTTGACTGGGTAAGATCGGCTACCTGAGGGGATTTTGAGGATTTCACAAGTTGATGCTTTAACTCTAGATGAGATTGTTGCTCTTCTACGACGTTTACATTTGAAGTCTGCTTCAAATTTTCCGTTTCAGTTAGCACGCCGACTATTTGGTTGACATTTTCTTTGGAGTCGGTGGTGACTACCGGTATATTGATGTCTACGGAATTGGCTTTAACTTGACTCTTTAGATATTTGCATCGTGAACTATATTTAAAAGGATGAATATCTTGTGAAATCGAAAGAATTCCGTGGAAAGACCTCATTGAATCGATTTTGAATTTGGTGTTCATGACAGAAGAATTTTTCGTTGATAAAATTTTAAATTTTCAAATGCCATGTTTTTTGAATTATGGGAAAGTCAAGTAAATCTTCGGGACTCGGAGTAACAAGAGATTGGAAAAAAAAAAAATATGGGAAAATGTGGCAGAGACATGAGAAAAATATGAGAAATCATACTAGGCAATTTAAATGTTTCCCTTTTGAATTTTCCCCATTTGTGTTCACACAAGACAATTCGGTTTCGGCAAATTTTTGTTTTCAACTGCAAATGCCTTTCAAAATGCCAAAATAATCTGCAGCCAACTTCACACTAAGAAAACACACAGAACGAATTGCCAGTACGAGCATTTCCCTGACCTGACTCTCCGGCACCAGACAATATTAATTGCCGCAAATCTCATTTTGTAGGCAAAAGGAGTACAGGGATTGAAAATGGAAAGATTATTTTGAGATTTTGAAAGGCATTTGGATTTGCAAATTTTTTAATTGTATCAACGAAAAATTCTTGTGTCATGAACTTTAAATTCAAAACCGATCCAATGAGGGTATTTATTTATTTTATTTATTTATTTATTTATTAATTACAATACAAAGTAAATTTATATTCTAATTTTGGGTCCAAGGATAAACCGAGTGACAAAGACTATTTGGCTTGATTTTTGCAGCGACAGACCAAAGCCTCTGGTGGGAATCGAACCCACAACCCCCACGCTGATAGGCAAGCACGCTACCAACTCGCCTACCGGGGCGCTTGCCAATGAGGGTTTTCAAAGGAGTTCCTTTGAAAACAGAAATTGCCTTGTGTGAACACAAGAGGCAAGTTAAAGAAAGCCATACAAATTGCCGCAAGAAAAGTTGGCTAGTGTGAATCGGGACATACACATGACACATGCAGACAGCTGATTAAATTTTTTTCATTTCGACACAATTTTGATTGTCAAACTCCATGGCACAATAACCAAAGGTAGAGTCATGCCAACAGCTGATTACATTTTTTTCATTTCGACAGGATTTTGAATGTCAAACGGATTCTTTACATTTCAATTGTTTGTTTATTTTTTTTTTTTACAAGTATCGCCTACATTTTTATATCACAGAATTAGAAAACAAAAAGCCAAATAAAGAATTGTTGGGGCTCTCAAAACTATTGAAAAGAAAAGTCAGTTGGCTAAAAATTGTGCCATGAGTTGTAACTGTCTGCCGTCGGCCATTTCTATGTCACAATTTGACAATCAAAATACCCAGGGTTGTATGTGAGTTTTTGTTGTTGACCAATTGCCATGACTTACTTACTTAAATTCAAAATTCATTGTCTGCAATTGAATGTTAACAACACTTGAGTGTGTACAAATTAAGTAGTTGTGTGTGTGTGTGGGTTTTTTTGAAACCGACCTATCAGTGTGTAATTGAAATTGTTGTAGTGAAACGAAATAAAGTTTTTACCCATCAGAATTCGGTAGTCATAAGTCGGTCATGAGAAATATTTGAAATACTCCATGTAATAATGTCCAAAGAATGGAATATGAAATTAAATCTATGTCAAATGTGGTGGGGGGTCTTGTGAAAGTTTTGGATAATAAAAACGAATAAGAGGAATTTTGTCAAACACCAGTGGAGAGCTTCCAGACGGACGGAGGTTTGTAATGAAGCTACACCGGGGAACTCTATGTCGACGTAGATGTTTTTCAGTTGGAAAGTCATTAAACGTCTGTAGAATGTATTGGCAGTGAAACATAGCCGCCAAAGAATACAGCGGAATTAATGTATTTTCTACCTTATCAGCCAAGAACACACATCTCTCAAGTACATATTATTTGTCTTTGAGTTTGTCATACCGAGTGTTTCACTTCATTGACCCACAGATTCGCTACTACTGCCCGGGCAATGTGCGAAAACTTTTGCAGTAACCCCTCGCCCGCTTGCATACTTATAAATTATACTTATTCACACATCATACAGCTGTACAACTATGTAAATGTATGCCCGCACATACTTGCCTACTGAATGAATGAAGGAATGATTTGCATACACACACATATCTGATACTGCTGCTTGTAATACATGCTCTGATTATAGATATTCTCGTGTACGTGAGTGTGTGTGTGTATATATTTGCACATTAGATGGCTTCTTCCAGATAATAAGTAGTTGTGCTACCACAAGCATTTCCGTATATCTCAATAAAGATTTCACATATTAAAACGACACGACACTTTGGTGTGGAAATTCATATTTATGTATTTGCATGACCGGCCTTGTGCCACAAACAAAATTCTTAAATTTTCAACGACTATTTGATATTTTATGTAAAACTTTAAATAATAATCAAATGTGGCAAATGGACGAAGAGAAACGGCCCGCAGTATGAGTGATATTTATTATAAAAAGAAAAATATTACTCATACGTACCGATGGTAAGTGTTTCTTAAGGTTGTTTGTAGATTAGCATGTTTCTACCCCGGAAAGGATTCTGTGTAAACTCTTCCAAGTATCTGTTTTCGAGCTGCTACTCACGGAATTTCTCAATCGATATTAAGAACTCACAGACCTGCGATACTTCCCCCAAAAAATAAAAAATATAAACTAATGCACTTTTCAATATTTGTTTGCTTAGAATAAAATGAAAGAAAAACAGGGATAAAATCAAATGTATGTGGGAAAAATAGCTAAAAGGTAATGAAGAAAAATGAATTTATGGTTGAGAACGTATAGCGAGCACATGTCCGGCAGTAACAAAAAAGAGGAGATTTGCCAGGCTACAGGTATCCCATAAACGGGTGTGCTTGACACGCAAGATCTGTGTATCTCTTTTGAATGAGAGCGAGAGCAGCCAAATTGATTTTTTTTTACAAAGAAATTCCATTTTGTTTTTAAAGAGAGCCATTTTTTTTTGTTAGTCGATGAGATGACCTGGATAATGGATATCGGATCTATTCATGGCACAATAATAGACAAAAACTCAGATACAACCCTGGGTATTTTGATTGTCAAATTCTGATATATAAATGGCATTTACAATTCATGGCACAATTTCTAGCGAACTATAACTTTATTTTTCATAGTTTGAGAGCCCCAAAATTCTGCGTTTGGCTTTTTATATTCCAATTCTCTGATTTAAATTTTTAATGCGAAAATGCATTCGACATTTGAAAAAAAACTACACCAACAATTGAAATGTAAACAATAAGTTTGACAATCAAAATTCTGTCAAAATGAAAAAAAAATTAATCAGCTGTTTGACGAGATTATTAGAATGCCAGGCCTACTATACACAGAGAGTAAGCAAGTCGCATCGAAGAGAGGGGTTTAAGTATGTTGGCATGAGTTTTTCTTTTTTCGAAAATATCTGGAGAAGCCCTCGACCACACACACAGCTTCACTTGTAAGTAAATATGAGCGTTTATAGCTACAGAGAGCTGTTCACACAATTTAACTGAACACTCTCCTACAGTTTTTCTCATTGTATGCCCCTCCTCAACATGTTCATTATCTGTTATGAGATTGAGTGGCATCAGAGAATGGGACACGTTTTACGAGTGCTGTCAAAGGGATAGTAACGTGTAGTTGTTAAAACCTTTGAAAATTTGGCAACAATGAAGCTAATAATGTCAACAGTCCTAGAGGATTGGACTAGCCTGGCTATAGACGTTTCGAAGAATATACACCAGATATTCGTCAACGATCAACAGCGACTTCAATCAGGGACAATTTTACTGTGCGGTCGCCTGTTATTGGGTATAGAAATTGCTGTGACCACACACTTAACGTTACTGTTACACATTTATCGTGTACGATATGTGATGCGATACGATACAAAATGTTATAAATTTCATGATGATGATGATGTTGATAATTCCAGCGGTGCTATCATGTAGACAGACAAACAAACACACACACATACACATTCATGTACATATTTATGTCTGCTTGTATATGAAGGTTTGTGCTGATGTGAATATAGAGAATACACACATACATATATTCAACGATGAAATTAAATTAGAGTCGTGTCTATCGCGCTCACACAGACATATCCTTATACGACACACACTCACGCACACACACAGACAATCAGAGACATCGCCAGTAAATTGGAATTATATTAGTGTGCAAGTATATAACATGTGTGTGTGCGTGTGTGTGTGTCTGTGTTAAAACGAGCAAAACATACAATGTCTGTTTGTTATTTGTAATTTAGTTGTGGGTATTCTTTTCGGGTTTTCTTTTCTCATCAAATGTTAAGAGTACAACGTAAACTAGAACATACAAGCCGACACTAGCACCATAATACATAATCATATTTACACTTATTACTACATACACACAATCTCCCTCAATCAGACCGTCACAGACTTAACCAAGGATTTACTTCGACAATTGTGACAATTTTTGTGGACAATTGCTGGAGATCATGGAAGCTGTTATGTGTTATTGAATTGTCTGTTGCTTAATGAAGATATTGAGTCGGCTTAAAATAAACTGATTGGCTGAGAGAATTTTGATTTAAGTCCTCTTTGAATGGTGGCATGGAATTTTCACCAAAAAAAAAAAACCGAAATTGCAAAATTCTGCCAGGCCTACAGCGACAGAGCCCTGGGTTTCTGGGGTAAGTCAATTGGGGCAATTTAAATTGCCTAATGTGAATCGACGGCCACACAACCACACAACGGCCGTTGATTCACACAGAAGAACCCGAATTCGAAACCGGGTAAGACCATCAAACATTTTTCAGCGGCTGTTTCCACCTCGTAAATGTGGGCGACTTTACGAGTATGAAAGTAATCTCTAAGTCATGTAAAACTTCTCTAGAAAAGGCATTAGCTGTTCGGAGCCGGCTTTAAACAGTAGGTCCCGGTCTGTGAGTATTCACACAGCTCACTGATTCGAGAGAAGTTCCCCGTCTGTTCCTTCATGGAATGTTAAGGGAAATAAGTAAGTTTAATTGCAGGGTTGCCAACACCAGTTCTTACGCTGTGTTTCAATCTGAAACTTGTTACTCGTTGTACGTACAAAAAGAGTTGGCAACCCATACACGGCACAAACTACGTCATCTAACGGGAAAACATGAGCATGGTGTAATCTTTGTTTCTATCATTCTTGGTTCATAGTACACACCGAATTACAACTACTCCTATCGGTCGAAAGCGGCTATTCTCTGTTCTCTTCTGAGATGTTCCTGCTCTTTCGATTGGCAAACGACTATGTAGTTTTTCAGAGTAAAAATTTCGCTCTTTTAATATTACCTGGCTCTTTGGATCAGTGAACGAACTTATGAACTTATAAACTGCTACCCGGATAACAGGCTGTGTGTACATTTCATTTATTATTTATTCATTGTTTGTTTATAAATTTGATATTATTCAACACATTATTTTGATTATTTCCATAAAAGACCATTTGTTGATATGAGATATCTCACAAATATGATGAACATAAGACATTTCCTTATGATTATTATCGACGTACCGTACATCTCTATATATTTTTGCCCGTCAAATAAAGCCATTGCTATAAATGTCGGTCGGTCGGTCGGTCTGTCAGTTTTTGCATATCAAAAGCTTGATCAGCATTTTCATTTATACCAATACACATTTATTTACATACATAAATGTAAACACGAAGGCACACACACAGCAATATCCAATCATGTTTTCGTTATAAATAATTTGAGGGTATTTTAAGGAAATTTCACTGAAAATAGCGTACGTACAGACGGACAGAGAGTGAGCGCGCGGGAGAGAGTGCGAAAGCAAGGCAGACAAGTCTAAGAGTGTGCATGTTCTTTGTACACATGTTCATATGTATTTGTCTGTTGTGTGTGCTTGTTTATGTATAGAATTCCATCTGTGTTGATTTGAATTTTTGATTTCAATGCATTGATGACGACAAACAATCACCGCCGAATTATGTACATACGATGGAAATATTCAAATTCTTTGGCAAAAATAACAAAAAATAAAACTAAACTAAATTGAACTGAACCGAAACGAACCGCACCGCACCGAACTGAAGCGAACGCAATTGTATTGAACACTAAAGTAATAAAAAAACACAATTGTTATATTTGAAAGGGAAACGGAAATGAGCGGAAGTACGGTAGCGGCAGCATTTCTCTGACAAGCGAAAATTTATAGTTTCAACCAAGAACAAGAAAATTGTTGTACTTGATATACGCATTGTAGTCAATCAGAAAGTAATGATTTTTGTGCAGTTCATTTTAAGATTGTACAGACTGCATCATCTAATAATTTCAGAACCAGACAGTGAATGAATTCTTGCTCACGTATTCCACAGTGTTCAGCACAAAGTTAGTGTATTTTTGCGCCTTCATTTCATTTAGAGTTGACGTTTCTTCATATATCAAGGAAGAGCATTTTATGTTATCAAAAATACTTTTATTATGACATGAACATGCGGAACAGATTTAGGGATTATTTTTCGAATCTCTTATCAACTAACATTAAAATGACATGGTAAGAATAGCCTGGGAAGACCGAGACTGCGGTGGAAGCTTTCAGTGTTGGCACAGTAATTATCCAGTTATGAAAACAATTCTATGTTACATGGGAAAAGTTTGCAATATCCCAAATACCAGGATTCATTCCCAGACTACACGGAGGAAAACAACAGCGTCTGTGACATATTGTTCCAAACATATTATGCTTATATGCAAACATACTAAGTCTGCACACAAACATATATATGATTGGGTCCGTCTCCAAACATTCCACTCGGATTCTTCTGTGTGATAGTCGCACAAACTACCTACCACACCACGGCCTTCCAGTCTTGTGGATTACTAATTTAAACAAAAAAAAATGAGATATACTTTAGCTCAATATTATAATTGAAATTCCATAGTTTTGTTCCATACAATTATTTCACATTAAAGTTTTTTTTTTTTGTTAAATTAAAGTTAAATAAATAAATACATTTTCTTTTTCACAAAAGTGGTTTTTGCAATATGTCTGTAATATGATATCTTAATATATATTTACCCTCGACACTGATACACTGATTCCCTGATTCCCTGATTCACTGACTCTGTCACGCAGTACGTAGGAATTTAAATAGGCATTTCTATAATAATTCTATAAATAATAATAATAAAAAAAATAATATTTTTTTTGTACAGAAATTGTGTTTTCCCCAAATTTTTTTTTTACCAAAAATTTTTTTTACAAAAATTTTTTTTTTTACAAAATTTTTTTTTTTTTACAAAAATTTTTTTTTTCCAAATTTTTTTTTTTCAAGAAATTTTTTTTTCCAAATTTTTTTTTTCAAAAAAAATTTTTTTTCCACAAAATTTTTTTTTTCCACCAAATTTTTTTTTTTCAACAAAATTTTTTTTTTCAGCAAAATTTTTTTTCAACAAAATTTTTTTTTTTCAACAAAATTTTTTTTTTTCAACAAAAATTTTTTTTTCAGCAAAAATTTTTTTTCCACAAATTTTATTTTTTTTCGAAATTTTTTTTTACAAAATAGTTTTCTCAAAATATTTTTTACAAAATTTTTAAAATTAAGTAACAAATACTCTCTCAAGCAAATTAACGGGCGCCATTGGCGCATTACAACTTCCTAGTTAAATATAACGTTTGTACCATATCATTAGTTCGTTGCCTGTAGGTCACAAATTCCCTTCAGTATGATTTTCAGCATTGGCGTTTCATACCAATAAAGCATCGTTAATATAATTTTCTTGGTCAACGACCACCGAGTGTCTAATGTGTCTTTGATGCGACTGATGCTCTCCCCTTAACATTAAATTGACCAAATCTAATGCTAATTTATGTTAATATTACTTACATCCAATGTTAACAAACCATTAAAATGTCAAAAAGGAAAAAGCAATAAAACAAGGACAAATTAAAAAATGTATCTTCTTTTATTATTTTCAATTAAAATGCTACCATCATTATCGAAATCAACGTGCGCTACACACACACACACCGCCCAACAAACACCGTCACATATCCAAGGGCTAAAAGAAAAACAGGACAACTTTTCCCATACAGCGAAAAAAAAAAATACAAACAAACAAAAAAAAAAAAAAAAACGACAATAGTAACACTGCAAGTAAATGTTAAAAACGCGCTACTCTCTTTTACAACAGCAAAACACAGTCAGTCAGACACAAACACATAAACAGCAACAACAAAATCCCCCAGCCATTTATTCATTTAAGAACAGCACCAAATAACAGCAGCCACAACGACAATAACAATGAACAGCAGAGGGGGGCAGAGAGAGAGAGAAACCAATTCAAGAATAGCATTACTGTATGTAAGGGCACTCAGGCATGAACTTAATTTGCCTTACTACCCACAAATACATACGGACATATAACGGTGCTGCAAAACTTGGTATGATTGTACCATTTTTTGGTGCGATTGTACCATTTTTTATTACAATTGGACGGGCACCGTATTTAACTTGCAATCTTTTTTTAAATTCTGACTTTACCTCAACTTCTCCGGCAATGTCTGCTTGTTTATCCATGGATCTACAGGGGTATCCACAAATTCAGACGTCTCGAATTCTACTCTTGTCGTTTGCGGATCTGAGTGTCTGCCTGGTAACTGCGTCTATTGAAGTTGTATCCAAAAATTCAGACGCCTCGAATTCTACTCTTGTCGTTTTCGGATCTGAGTGTCTGTCTGGTAACTGAGTCTATTGAAGTTGGATCATTGATGTATACGAATGTGTAGGTAGAAAATATTTTTTGTTTACTTTATGCACGTACTTCAATTAAATGTTATGTCTCTCTCTATCTCTCTAATAACATTCCGTGAAAAATTGAAGCAACTTCCCAGCAGACAAAGCATTTAATTACAAACCCGTTCTTTATATTCTTCTGGTAATGCGGTACTTCCCTCTGGATTATCAGCCTATGTAAAAACCTAATTACATTTAAGAATGTATGTCATTGGAGGCAACGTGCCTGCATTACTTTTTGATAAGCTCTACAATACCATTGTTAGAAAGTAATGTACAAATTCGATTTAACAAATGCATTACCGGGTAGTGTAGTTAGTTAATTTGGTAATCAAATCTCAATTGTCTGCTGGCTTTCACCTCACTTGCCTGTAGCAGTCATTGTGACAGTCGTGTATCCTACATATTCTCCGTACATACGAAAATGCCAACGAGTGACGTCCCAAGGGCTGAGGCCTTCCTAATACCTCTACTACTATTCGAATCGTCTCACCTGGTTGTCCTCGCAATTCTCTGTGATTTAACTCTCTCCCTAATGACGTAAAAATGATTAGTAGAGTCTCAATTTTCACGAAGAGATTAAAAGAACATTTATTTCGTAATTGGGAAACTCTTGTAGTAAATTCAAGAAGAATATAAACGTACATTTTTAAATATGTACTAACAACAAATTGTTTTAATTAAAATTAGGTTGAGAATTTGCCAGCTCGAATCAAGTGATGCTATATTTTTGCATAGTTTTGATTGAATAAACTCGAAAAAAAAACAACAAAAATCCCAGCCATTGGTCAGGTTAGGGTAAAAGTCTCCTGATTACAGACTGGTTGAAGGGTTTGAAGGTGAACGTTGACAAACTGTTTTTTTTATGGCTTTGAAACATGACTCCTTTCGAGAAAAAGACTCCTCCTGTCTGTTAACGGGGAGTACAAGTTTTGAAGTCCCATCTCTGATGTACGAGTGCAATGCAATGTGACATAAAATGGTGTAAAATCAGCAGCATTGTCTAAAAAAAAGTTACAAATGAACCAAACGAGTATGAGAGTAATTCCGCACAAAAATGCGATCATTAAACAGACAAGTTGGACCTGCACCAAAAAAAAAAAAAAAAGGGTGGGATTACTAATCCTATGAATTATCGACAAATTGCAGAAATTTTCAAAGGTACCAAGGCCTATCCTCACATTTTTTCCCACTGCTTAGGGTATTATGCTAATGTATAACGACAATATCCTTAGAGTGCTGCTAAGGAATATAATAAAATGGGGTACATGATCTGTTTCATCAGGGTATATCCGCTACAAATAGTGGTTTCATGACATATCCCAGTGCTCCACCAACAGTTTCACCACCACTGATTTAAATATTAAATTTTTGTTCTGCGCCTCTCACACGCTACAACTGGTTGTACAATTTCAACAAGTTGTACAACCAGTTGTAAAGTGTGAGGGCTAGTTGGTCATACGATGGCCGTCGGTTGGATGAACAACGAAATATTTTGAGTTGAGCTCAAGTTGGCCATTTTGGACTTTGACTTTATTGAGGCATATAAAAATAAGCATCAATTGTCGTTTTTTTTTCTTTTTCTTTTTTCTCCTTCGCTAAGATCTTGTCTAGAATTGAGGCATGTAAAAATAAGCCTTAAATGTCTTTTTTCTCCTACGCTAATACCTTTTCTAGAATCAAGACCATAACAGACAACAAATATTTGCAAATGAGTTTGGATAAGAAATTGGTTATAAAACTGTAGAACTTGGTTTTACAGCCAGTTGTATCGTGTGACAAGTCCATTTAAATCGAATAGGTTTTGCTGTTCAAAAGTGCCGGAATCACTCATTTGTGGGGTTGGTACGGCTGTCAACCGTCAAAAACAAAATTGGCTACAAATAAAATCCGAACCGTTTTAGGCCGTGGAACATCAAGCCAAGCGTACAACGTTAGCAAGGACAGACAGGCAGACACATGAAGAGACCAATTTCCTGGCATTTATTTATGTACACACACACACATAGGACACCGGGCTGTTTAGATAAGCCGACCAACAAACATCCATCCAAACGATAACAACAAAATAACATCTAGACAAGTGTTTCAACATGTTTAAAAATTAATTCAAAATGTTACATGTACGACCATTTACTGGCACAGTTACTGCCACAGTGGCTGTCAGTCTATTGTTTGGATTGTTGGCACGGGCATCGAGCGCCGGAAATAGGTCTCATAAGCGCGACTGCATTTTTCGGGCTCAACGATTTAATAAGCATTCTCGTCTACCCCAATGCCACTGATTTCCGAGCTATGTACAAACTTATATGGCTGCTGCTGCGGCAGCTGCCGTTGTTCGGTGAACCTAGCGAGCTCATTACACTTTATGGCCTAGGCACCAGGGATGGCCGAACTTCATGTGGATGGGGGGCCGCCGCAGTCAGGTAGATTTGCCATACATAGAATAGATAATTTCTATAGACTGAACTTTATGTGATTCGGGGGGGTTTGTCATGGGATAGATATTTCTATATGATGTTAGATCATTTTGGCGTGCCAACGTTGTCGCACCCATGTGCGTATCGTGTCACTGTATTTACATAAACATGACTTTCAATATTAACCTTTCGCGTTGCCGCATCCTCGACCTCGGCAAGAAGTAGAAGGAGACATTCATCCTCTATTTCTCTCTCCCTCGCTCTCCCAGCCGGCAGACAGGCCGTTGATGTGCTAGTATTCCTATCCACCACCGGGAGCCATAGTATCAAAATGATCTGGAAATCGTGTAATTTAACAGAAAATTGAGGGCAATTATGAAATGTTTGTGCATGTATGTGATGAGCCACACACACACACACACACAGAGTGAAAGTGTGTGTTGTTTGTCTGACATATGAACATATCTCACAGGATGCGTGAGATTACGTGTATGTGTGTGTGTTGGAGGTGCGTCTGTTCATATGTAGGGTTTGTTTGAATTTGGCAAACCATCGCGGTTTCCAATGGTTTTTTTTTTCATCTCTGTTGTTGTTGTTGTTGTCTTGTTCTTCCTTCCCTTCCCTTTCCTTTCCCTCAGCAGGTCGCTGAGCCAAGTGTTGGCGGTTTTCATCGTTTATGACCGTGCGTTGCTTGAGTACCGATGACTTGCGACATGCGTTTGAATGACTGGCAGAATGTTATGCTTGTTGTTGTTATTGTTGCCAACAATCAAAAGAACATCATTTTCCTTGTAGGTCCTTGTGGTTGCATACGAGTGAGTGCTTACCTTTTTGTTCGGGTTGTGTAACTGAGTGCCATCATTAACAGGCTGCTGGGGCTGAGGTTAACTGGCGCAAGGTGATTAGCTTCAACCAAAATTGAACTGAAAGGGACGACGACAAAGATGCTGCTGGTTTCTCACATTGTGCGGCGTTTATGATTGGCAGTTTTATTTAACATTTTAATGAGGTTACGCCAATTATGAGGCATTTTAATTATTATGATAATTTTGAATGAACTGAACGCCACTTTTTCTTACATGAATTTGTAATTAAATTGTTATTAACAACAGTCGACTTGTGGGCTGCAGGTGGGTGTTGTTCCTTTTTGTTGGTTTTAAGTGTTGGTCGAAAAAGAAATAAAAAAAGAAAATAACGTTGAAGGGTTGACTGGAATTGCGTAATCGGTTGGAAACATTTTGGGGATTTGTATCCCTTTAATTGTAAAACTTTTGACGGTACATGGTGCATTTGAAATCATCTGAAGTTGTTTTAATAATTTAAAATTTTTCACAGCTCGAGTTGCTTAAAATTCCTTGTTTGCCACGAAAGCTATTAAAAGAATTTCTCAATTGCCATCCTCTCTCTAGGCAGAAGGGGCTAAGGTAGACATTAAATCCACTAAATCCATTGAGGACAACAAACTTCGGTCTTGTGCATGTCATAACAAAGATTTCCATGCCACTTCGTCCACTTCCTTCAATGGAGTCTTGGTCTTGCCTGTCTGCTCTAACCGCTGTAATTGTCATCCAACGTTTTTATTCCTAGGGGCTCCCGACCAGATAACAGGCTCCAGTGAGACCGTCTAGCATAACTAAAACTTGACTTTCTTCGGTAGGACCTCAATATCTCATAACTCTGCAACTTTTCAAGTTTCTGGCAATATTCGCGGTGTGTGTGTGTGTTTTTGTTTTTGTTTCTTCAAACAGCCACAATGATCCGAATTTCTCTCCCCTTTGAGGGAGCAGACTATCAATGGCAAACACGTATTTGGTGGTATTCCATGTCCATGACTTCCAATGTACAAGTTGCATGCATTGTTGCAGCCGCATATCCGTTTGGCTGACAGTTGATGCGGAATTTTTACGATTTCCGTCTATTGAAACTGTGAGGGGGTTTCGCTTGTGATGGACAAGCCACCCCCCTCCGTCAAACACGCATAAAAGTCGGTGCAGCCAGGGAGGGTGAGTAGAGGGGCTAAGAGTATAACAAGCCAAAATGAAATTTTACTAATAAAAAAAATTGTTTACGAGTAGTTTTGGCTAACATTCACGAAACACCACCATAAAAGCCAAACGCTACTTTATGGCCACAGCAGCAGCAGCAACAACACCAACAATGAGTACACATAGCAAGAGCAACAGACATTGCGGCACAGCAACAGTTTAAATATTGCCCTGGCTAAATGGGAAAAGTAAAACAATGGCATAATAATTGGGCTTAAATGTTTACGATGATGAAATGAAGATTTCGGAGTTTTCGTCCAAGCACTTTATGACTGGCTAACTGAAGCGGAAATGGGAAACGGGCACACACACACACAAACAAACAGTGTTCAGAAGACCATGCTCATGGCCAACAACATCATCAAGTACTATCAGACAATAAATTCAATAAAGCTCACCGAAATGTTTTGGCGCGTACGTGTTTACTAGCCATTTGAACAATTCTACCAACGAGTGTATATTGAATTTCACTCACCAGGATTAGCTGTCGATTGACGAGGAGTTTTTAATGGTGTTGGTTAGTAGATTTATTTGAAATGTTGGTCAAACAAAATACTAAAACCTCGGGGTGCTTCTGTTTCACACGACTTGGAAGTCTTTATCCATCGTAGGTTAGAATTTCGCTTGTTCCGTTCCTCATTTTCTTGCCGTATTGATTTTTTACGTTCCATGTTCATATGTATGACCAACGACAACATCAACAACATTTGTGGTAGGTTCCGTTTCACTCTGCAACTGGAACTGAAGGTGTGTCGTGTAGATGCTTCGGTTTGTGAAATATTTTGAAAAATTCGACTTTGGGCCATAACAGAAGATAAGAAATTCCACTTTCCTCAAATCCAAGCTTGTCTTCCCCCTGCCGGTTATTTCGGGATTTATTTTATTTCAATTAGTGAATTATTTTCGCAGTATTGAATGGAAGTCGTTTTATATTTTCATCTCGTCATTTATTTTTGAAGGTTCTGCAGGAGAAGATCACCCAGTATCACTTTTAGATGGTACTGTGTAGCTTAGTCTGCTTTAGGCTGTAGATGACACAAACTAGGCAGCATTCTGAGAACGCTGTGAAAAAGTCTTAACACATTTTCATTGAGATCTGAAAAAATATTCACGATTAGTAAGAGTTGTGAACAAAATATTACAAATAGAATTAAAAAATCAACAATATTCTTACCAATCGTCCATACTTTTCGAAACAATTTTTCATTTATTTGTTTCTTCTTCTGTATTAGTTCACAATGAGTGGTATCTTTGTTTACTTCGCACCTGGTTCTTAGTCGATGGGTAAAATTTCAGACCGATTATGAAAACTCCCAGAGAGATAATTCCCGGGGAATTTTTTTTTTCTAAACAGATCGGGATCGCGAGAATGATAAGGAGGAGACATTTTCGTTTATTCGGAGTCAGCTTTTTTTTCGCTCCCGGTCTGTTTAGAATTGAAGGATTTTCATCTGAAAAAGATAAATTTCCCGGGAGTTTCCATAATCGGGCTGCTTGTGTTGATTGATTCATCACATTTCCAGTGTGCATAGTCATAACCCGATTACTTTTGTCTCGATACTTATTAAAGGCCATTGCCTTGATACGTATGGGACATTTTTTTTATTTTTCACTCCATCTCCTTCCTTCTTGTTGACTATCCATTTCGACCGGACTCAATTCTCTAAGCCGCTGCAGAGTAAAAGAAATTCGTTTCTTTCCTTCCCTTGAAAATCCTGAAAGTATAACTTCATTTGAACTTTCACGTGTGCCAGAGTGGAGAAGAGTACCTGCTAAGGTGTACTGTGAGTGCAAGTGTAATTGCGTGTGTGGCTTCGGATGTTCGGTGAGCATAAGTAAGTGTGTGTATGTGAAATATGAGTGCGTTTGTATTCTCGGTGAGTTGTTTTGTGGCATTGTGGGAATTAAGTGTGAATTAAGTTCAAATCGACAGTTTTAGTTTAGTTTTTTTTCTTCGTCTTCTGCAAAACTCTACTCCTGCCCCATACAATGTTGCGGATATTGTTGTGGCTGTTGTTGTTATTGTTGTAACATTCGCACTTTACCGGTTGCAACTGCTGTTATGCCTCAACATATATGTACCTGTAGACTCTCTCTCTCTCTGCCCCCTCGAAACATCGTCTCCCTGTGTGTGGTTGGGAATTAGAAAAAAAAAAGTTTACTCTTGGAAGTTGTGCTGTTTTTTCTGCATCCTTCCAATGGGGTTTGGCTTGCCTACATAGAAATTTGCAATACCTTAAGTGTCCAATTGACAATATGATGAAGTTGTGTGTGTGTGTGGGAGTGTTAAACCAACAACTTTTTCATTTGTAATTGTGGGTAAATATTCGTATGTTGTGGTTGTTTCTCTAGTTTAGCAACTTTCAACACGTTGCCGGAGTATATGGGTTAACTGGGCCATGATGTTTTAACATCTACAGATGCCCAAGTTCTGTGGGACCGGGTGCGAGGGGTTTTGATATTGAGAAAAGCATGATGGGGCAAAGGGTGCTTAACGGATTTAAAGCAGCAACAACAAATGTACAGGATTGTCAGACTATAAATAAATAAAGTGTTTCTGGTTTTCGTTTGTAATCCGTGTATAAAAAGAGAGAGGGCAAGGGAGAGAGAAGGTAAAGGTGTTGGCGACTGTGTGTACCCGTTGTCCACACATTATTATCATTTTTAATTAAAATTTTATGAACTTGGAATTAAATTGAAACAATTTCTTCTACCTGTTTTCTCGTTACATTGAAAGAAAAAAGGATGACATGTAAGGAACATTTTGCTAGGCTTGTTGGCTCAATACACCCAATAACAAATTTGTTGTTTTTATTATGGTAATCGAATGGATCACTTTGTTAAAATGTTGCAACGGAAACATGTTAACAATATTAGAATAAGCGATCGTATGCTACACACTCATCACCACAGAGGGCGTCGTTTGGTATCGTCGACCCACCTAAACAATATTCGTCTGTCAACGGGGAAGGAGGTGTCGGACTGACATCGCCGAGACGTCTGATAACACGATTATCGAAAAGATCGATTATGGCGGGGCATGGAGCACCTTTCTGTTAAAACAACACATCGTCCAAGTGCCGATCATTGAGTAGACAAATGTCGTTGGCACTTAGTAGGTGAACTCGCCACATATACATAGATTATCTGTATAACAGCTGATCTCACCACGTCTCACATTTAATGTCATCTCATTTTTCTTTCAGTGTTGCGACAGCAATATCAGGTGCATCAGTTCCCATTAGCACAAGAAAACATCGCATAGGACAAGGGAACGAACGAACGTACGAACATACGAATGAATGAGTTTGTGTTATCCTGCTGTCTTTTCCTTTTTCTTTTCTTTTTTTTGTGTAATACTTTTTATTGTCTAATCATTATAACCGCAGGATATAAAGGGATGCGCACATAATGTAATAATGTTGTTCAAGTAATTAATAGCAAATCATCAGGTTGTTGTACAATTCAAATTGACACATCAATTACTCGCACAGAAGTACAATGGCGACACCTTTAATTTAAGAGTAGATGTGACACACATATGTACATGTGTATGAACCCGAACTATTTTGTTTCACATGTAGACATACGCACATCCACTGGATGTCACATTTGATATTGAATGGCTTCAGGATACAATTAACAAATTAAAATGTTACTACACCTTTTCTTAGATTTGTTGTGTGAATTGCCTAACACACATTGCAATCATTCACTCTCTACCTCTCTCACACACAAACAATCTCATACCTAACACTTATATTGTTCGTATGCATTGCATACGTCTGATGAGAGCATATAATTGTTATGGTGTGTGTGTGTGTGGATACTTGTAAGACTTTATGAAGTCATCTACATGTCGGTCTTAATCAAAAACTGTTTCTTAATTGTTTACATCTGTTTTCCCGGTTAGCGAGAGGTGGGCGGGGGGTGACTTCGTATACAGTCTATTCTATAAAAGGGTTTAAATGAAAATAATGTTATTTGGAAATCTTCTCTATAATGAGTTCATTTTATTGAAGTAGATATAAATGAAAATGGAAATCGAATGCGAAGCAACTGATCGAGAAAGACCAGCCTACTGAAAGAATGAGAGGGCGTTAAACTCTGGACCGAACGAGGGGAATTTAAAAAATACTTCTAAAAAGACGGCAGTCATAACGGGTGGTCCATGTAGGGGTTTCTTCACATGTTATTTTGACTATGAAAATCTCTTTCCCGCTCGATATCCATTAACATATCTTCGTGGAACGAGATTTTGGTTGACGGAGGCATGACAAGCCAACATTTTGTTGGCCGGACATTGAAAACTTGGACAAGGAAAATTCCGAACACAGCCCACGTTCGGTAATAGTGTTAGTCTCGGCGATGTCAATTGGCCACGTCGGAGCTGCGATTTGATGTCGTTAGACTTTTTTTTTGATGGTGTCCCTCTTCTTGAAGGCACTGTCTGCAACTGAACCACGGTCGGAAAAACCACTATGCCATATATAATTTGTCGTGAATATTTTTTCGCAACCCACACATGTTTGCAAATGCATGATTTTCATGTAACATTCCACTACAAGACTACAAAACATTTTTAATTGAATTTTCTACACACACAAAAAAAAGGAATTTCAATTTGAAACGTTTGAAGTATTGTAAGAAAGTATTCTTAACATACCAACACAATAATGATTTCCCCGGGCATAAGCAGAGTCGCCCGCCGCTGAATCTGAAAATAGAAAAAAAACGGATTGTCATAAATGTGCAAAACTTTGTCAAATTAAAGTAACTATTTTCAACTTACGGCCAAATTTCAAACTCTGTACAGAATTGCTCTCTTTAAAATACACCGAAATTTCAGACATTTTGCCTGAAATATTTTATGACACAATATGTAAAAGTTACTAAAAATTGTTATCGTTATCCTTAAAAGTATACGAATACAAGTTTCTTGGAATAAGTTTAGATATTTGCTTGAAAGTAATTCTCACCCAGGCAGACACACACACACATAAAGTTCATAAAGTCTTCGAGGAGCCAATGCTAAGCATAACTTGCGTTGGTTTCAATGGCATGCCACCATGGGAATAAATGTACACACCTTTGTCAAGACAATCTGCCCTTTCCCCACTTCAACTTGACTACAGTTCATAATTTTAATTTCCCCAACCATCCACTCCCCCCTCCCCACAAGACAGTCATTGTAATGATTTCTGTCTTTCGGTTAGTCAGCAGTAGAATTACTAAAGTTAAAGGGGGGGAAAAAAACAAAGTTTTTTAATGAAGCAAATTAAATGCATTTTCATTAAGTGTAAAGCATTGTATATGCTAAAAAAAAATTGTTGAAAAAGGACCAACAAAATCAGTATGAAGAAGCGAGAAGTGTTTCCACACAAATGCGTTCATAACTGATGAAAGCCATTATCCATTCAATGGATGCGTAATGAAATATTTGAACGGGATGGAGGGGGGGGGGGGGGGGGGGGGGAAGGAAAACGGAACACGGATCTCGTTAAAGATTCAAGCGCTGAAAATGGGATTAAATGCGTTTTAATTGCATGCTCTAAGTTTTTCAGCTCAGCTCAACGTCTTCATCTTCGTTTTAATAATCAGTCAAAGATGGAGAGATTTAAGTGAAGCGATAATAAATATAAATTATCGATATGTTAAAGTCATTAGCAGCTAAAGGTAGCGAACTGAAGCGTTACAGGGGAAATTCAGCAGCATGGATATTAATCATTAGGTGCGAGATTTACAGAGGAATTCCATTAACATGACCGTGGGAAGAAAAGGGGATAACTTCTCTAACTAATGGAGTATTCACTATTTCCCTTAATATTCTACAAAGGACCAAAGGCGAAAATTCTCTCCAATCAGTCAGGTGTTCACCATATCAAACGGTACGTCGACTTTGAGCGGATAATAATTTTATAAATAATAGTAATATGCAGGCTTCTCCAACAAGAGGTTTTATTGTGAATCATCCGGTATTTCGGTAGCTGTCACTTTTGAAGCTTTTATTCTTTGACATTTGAAAAGTATAAACTATGCCATTACTAAAAATAAATAATAAAAATAATTTGTATAAAAAAGAAATATGGCTTTAGAGATTTGCGCATTGGTTGTATTCAGTGTGGCTTGACTTGGCCATCCGGCTGAAACCAAAGATCGTCAATCTCCGGCTACAAAAAGTGTTTTATCATGTCTCCAAAGTGCTCACCGTTCACCAAACTGGCATTTTCAGTTGAATTTTCCACGACAAATGGACCAATGATGTCACCGCTCCAAACTAGCAGTCTCTGGGCTGTGATTGGCTTCTCAATGACCAAGTGCGGGTTTTCCGATCCCCAAATGTGTGAGTTTTACTTGTTAACACAGCTGCCGTAATGGAAATGTGCTTCGTCAGTAATGATGATTTTTTGTAGTAAAGACGTTTTTCATTTCGTGCTGCTCTAGAACCAAATGTTAGAAGGTTGGTCTTGTGCCTTCAATTTTGTAGTCCTTATAAGCGAATAATGCGCGGTCTTTGTGAAAAATTCACCAGATTGAGGTGAAATCTTGAATTGCTCAATGGGGCGCCAATGTTACAGGGCTGAGTCGCACAATCTCGGCGTCGGCAGCCACATACTCGTCAGTGATATCCGGTAACGGAGACGGTGAGTGTTGTCCTCTAGCATGTCAGTCTCTTGTATTTTTTTCACAAACATGCGCACCACTCGGACACACTTTCTTTATAGTAGGGCATGAGATTTCTTCTTCAATAAATTTCAATGGAGAAATCTATATTTTTGTCCATATAAAAGCGAAACTCAGAGATCGGCTACGTTCTCCATATTACAGGCTGCATCTAGAAAACAGTTATTTGTTATTAATTAAAATTATTTTTCATTTATTTATATATTTCAAAAAGTATAATAAACTAAAATATAAAGGCCACTAGCAACAAAGGCTCTCAGACTATATTTGAAATTATGTTTCCCATAAACAATTGCCTGAGGACCCATTTCCCCTCGCTCCAGCTTTGCAATCACTAAACCTACATCCGTTACATTTTTAAATTTGTGTGATTTGAAGCATACATTTAAATATTTAAATGACATACTAAAAAGAAGACAAAAACAATCAAATTGTATTGAATAAATAAGCAAATAAATAAATAAGTGTATACATATGCATGTCAGTCTATCTACACACAGATCGATGTAATCCTGTGTTATTCAATAACAAGTTAAATGTGAATTGCTCTTTAATTGGCACACACGCACACACACACACACGACTACTTCCTGTCAATAATGACAACAGATTTTTTTTGTTTTTGTTAACAACCCGGAAAAAATTAAATAAAAATAAAACAACATTTAGTAAATGTTCAGCACATGAATACTATGAAGCCTATCTGTATCTGTTTGTGTGTGTATTAGTAACATCTGTATTTAATTATTTATGTATAACTGATTGAAAGGTGAGTGTTGTTGTAAATGTAACAACAACAGCAGAAACAAAAAAAAACCCAAACAAGTTACCCTGATTCAAACTGATTACCTACAAACATTTAGCATGTTGTGATGTTTGTTTTTAAATAAAAACATCATTCGTTGTAAAAACGTTACGAAGAGTTATTTTAATTCTTGTCCAATTTGCCTACAATTTTATTATTATAATTAAATATATATTCTCTGTAATTTTATAATTGGGTCATTTGTTATTTATACAATAACAAAATTTTAGTAAACAAAAGCAATGTTGTATATGCTATATTTTCCGCGAAAAGCTTAGTGGGAAAAATTAGTAGATAGGCAACTTTAATTATACCCTCACTCTCATTATGCCCTCATATAGAACTGTAGAGTAACAAGTAGAAAAATGCACACAGCAAACACAGATTTGTATCTTGGCAAGAACTTCAAACATTTTTTAGAGCCGTTTCCTCTACTTAAATGCCGGCGACTTGGCGATTAGTAGAGAGTAATCTCTAAGCCATGTACAACTTCTGTAGAAAAGTATTAGACGTTCGGAGTCAGCTTTAAAACATTAGTCCCCGCTCAGTGAGCATACAAATTATATCATACACAGCTAATTCCTTCATGGAATGTTAAGGGAAATAAGTAAGTAGGTGGGAGGCAAAATATTGAGTTTTCATTGTTCTATGTAAAAGGTTTGCGAATTTGTCGCCCACATGGTGCAATAGTCGAAGCCGTCGTTGAATCTGTATATCAATATTAATTCATTAATTTACCAGTACAAATTTTAACAGCCAGTACTAACCGATACACACATAGTCATCCTTAGGTATATATATTTCAGAAGAGAGGGTTTTGAAGTTGCGTAAATCCCCTTAGGACCAACGAGCGATGTTCGCCATTGCTTACGTATGAAATATAAAGGCGCTACATGTGGATATTGTGTTACATAGTTGGAATTGCTTAATGGATAATTAACAATATTATCTGACCTGTTATGGGTTAGGCCCCCCTTTCCTTTCAGAGTTCATATATTTCCAGGGGCTTTACGAAGAATGACAAATATCAAAAAAGCCGGCCCAAAAAAAAATGAGAGATGGCTCATTTGACAATGAACGGATGACAGTCCCTGGATTGCTGTGTATTCCGGCTAAATGTTCTAACATACAAATATCTCAATATAACTACTGTATACAACCCACATTCCTGCGATGCTAGAAGAAAGACAATATAGTTGAATACCCTATTATTCTTTATCACCACCAACCCATTCCTCTTTGGATGTTCTAACATCAGGGACGAGACGACAAATATCTCAGGGACCGTTGAAATATCAATAGAACTACAATATACAACCCACATTCCTGCGATGCTAGAAGAAAGACAACAGAGTTGGATAACCTACTATTCCCATTTCTCTTTGGATCACCTACCAATTTATGGGAGTTTAGGCCGGATGTAGATGGCGTAAATATTTACACTTGACTGCTTCCTTCGTCACTTCGAAAATATGAGATGATGTTTATTCGATTCAACTAATTTTCTTCATTTCATTCTAAAATAGAAATCAAAACATAAATTATTATTAAATCCTGAAATAACTTTAACATACTTACTTCCTGAACAGTTTCAGTTCAAGGACAAGCCATAGATAAACGCCTCCTCTGCTTCCATTGCACCACACCATTCCCAAAACCATTTGCGGTCGTTGTATTTAAATGAAATAAATCCCATGCATAAAGCCCAAAAATGCTAGAAAATGTTTTCTTCGCTTACACTCAGGATGAAATTATCTGGGAAATTTATTACCTTTATCATCATTTCAGCTTTAGCTTTGAATGCGTAATCTTTGGCTATAATCAGATATCTGTTATTGTTGTTGGTGCTGATGGTGATGCGGCTGCTTGTTGGTATAAAATATTATAGCCACTTAGATTTGTTAACAAGTGCTGCTGCTCTGTGTGTTGTAACGAGTATTACCGCATAATCACAAAAGCTTTAAGAGCAATTCTTGCCGTTCAACCATGTTTGACTTGATATTCTTCACCACACACACACACACACACACACCTTTTCCTTTTCCTCTACTAGTTAAACAGATGGAGTATATTTTCGTTGTGGAAAAATACCGATGGAGAGCAACGCGAAGGCCGACTTACCCACATACCACTAAAAAGCAGTAAGGCGGCAGCAAGAAGAAAACTGTCCTGCTATAGCTTTCACTCGCTGTCTCCGTTGAAATTTCGTGTAAGCGTATGTGTGTCTGTCCTACAGTATACTGTCATGTTTATTTAGGCTTCCGAAAATGAATTGACCTGTGCTGTGTTACACCCTCTTGTACACTTCCGTACGTACCTCCATCCACGCGCAGACGATTTGATCTTATTTGCTTTTGCTGTATTTGCTTAGGATTCTTCAGAGCATAAAGGCAAAGAAAGCTGTAAGCAAACACGCTGCTGTGCCATGGCCCTGGTGAATAAACCCAGTGGCGATAAGATTGTCTGCTGCAACAAAGTCGTCGTCGTCGCCTTCGCTTTTAGTCTGGAAAAAAAGAAGAAAAACACATTTGTCTTTCGACAGCAATTAGTTGGCCTTATATTTAACGGATGTTTAATATCCGGTAAAATTTAAGAAAACGAACAACCACCACACCCGCCTCCACGAGCGTCTTTCTCGTGTCCAAATTAATTTCTACATCTCCGTTTTAAACTGTTGCCACTTGTGTGTTGCAATGGTTGGAGGAGCGAAGTTCTCCATTATCGTATTTGTGTTAAATGAAGCGTAAGCGGGCGGGCAGGCAGGCGCATGGAGGGGGTGGGGTTTGTTGATGCCGTTTCCCTCCTAATGGCAATTATGAAAGTAATCAAATGAAAATCCAATAAAATATGCCGCTATAATTAAATTAAGGCTATTAATACAATTAAGCATAATTTAATGTCAACGGGTGGTGCTGGTGGTGGTGTGAATATAATTTCTATAGGTTTTTTTTTTAAATGTTTTTGGCGGTTTTGAATTTTTTGCAAGCGAAGTTGTTATCATCCACTGAATAGATTGCAATAATTCACTCATTGCAATTTTTTTATGAAACGTATATCACCACAGTGTGGGTTGGGGATATGAAAACTATTAATTTAATGTTATGGTAGATTATTACAAAAATCTGCGTCCAATTTATGGTTGTTATAATCGAACCACCACCAAGCCCTTGAGACCAAATTTCCCATCACCTTCACTCTATTGGACATCAATCCACCAATCCGTGTACGTACCGAGGAAAATGTTGCTTATTGAATGAACAATCATCGCCAGCCGCATCCATTGTGTTTGTGCTATTGGACCGTCTGGGAGATTTTACGTACGGAACTGGGGACAGCAGCTGAAGCCGGGCAAACTACAGCAACGTCGCCTTTTCAGTGAATCTGGAAGATCATAGAGAAGCTGGTAGATCAAGTTTTTATTTTTATTTTTATTATAGAAGAATATAGAAAATTTTCAATAAACAGAATTGCCGAATTCGGAACGGTGAAACGGACTTCTTTAAAAGACAAAAATTGGAGCAACGTTACGGTCAATCTACCATTCGATGATCACTAACATTTTAAAGAATTGGACTTGGTTGATATGTGGTCTCAACAGGACGGTACCACATGCCACACTGCAGATAATATCATGAACCAATTCAAAAGCGATTTTGGGTGAGAACGTTTCCGCACTGTCAGTTTGTGGCCTCATTCGAGCGATTTGATCCACATTGGACTATTTTTTGTGGGAATACGTGATATCTCTTATAAAAGACGGCTGCACCCCTTAATAATGAACACATCCGAAACTGTAGCCGATACACATGTGTGTCTCACGTTTATTCCATAAAACGTTTATGATTATTATTATTTTTTTTTTTTGGAACAATTTTTACAACTAGAACTTTACTACACTAGGATGAGCGACCAATGTTATTATTTTCTTTTTCTCATTTAATTAATTGTGTCATTTAAATTGTCAATATATTCAGCAGTGTCGCTTGGCAGATTTTATGTGTGTAGGTTGGCAAACGCAGGCGTACATGAATTGGGATGGCTCTTAGTGTTGTCGAAGCCAGGGAATATAAAAAGATTAACTGGAATATTTGTTATGAATGTTTCTTAGAAATTGGGAAGCAAAATAAGGGAATGCACTGAAACTATCACACAAAAAAGTATCTCTAGTCCCCCTGCCAAAGCTGCCAATAAAGCTCGTGAGACGGCCAATTGATCAGATAGTCTAGGTGCCCAAAGAAATACGAATCTAGTTTTGATCGCTGACTGTTCGCCCGGGCAAGTGTAGAAAGGGTGTTTGTGTGGACTCCTCCCCTTCATTCCTACAGCTGCTGCAGAAGTAAACAGCGCGAAACTTCAGTATCACTGCAGGAATATTGTTTAGCAATAATTATTTATTCAAACTAAAAATTACCAAAACCAACAACAGATGTTTGACAACAGGGCTGGCAATCTTGAGCAGGGATGCGAAAGCAGTACAAACCCATAATAGTACCTTTAGAACCTTTTGAATTCATCCAAATAAGGGACACCCTAACACATATGAATGTACATGTATGTATATATAAATACCTCTGTTTTAAATTTATTTACCTTGTTTTTTTTTTGCCACACATGCCGGTGTAGTACCCGTTCATTTTTCTCTCTTTTTGTTTTACATGAAAAAAATGCAATTGTTGGCCAATTGACGGGTGTTATTTTATTATCGATTATTCTGTAATTGTAAAAAAATATCTTGTCATGAAAATTATATGAAAATAATTAACCTACAATACATAAATGTAAATGTATGTATTGTATACCCTACAGGAGATGGGCATTGTCAAAGCCTCACAACGTTGGTGGGTATTGGGTGATGGGGATTTGGTAGCACCGACAACTTAAAATGAGATACCTTCACCAAATTGTGATGCAAATTAAAGCAGCTCCTTTGATTTTCATGATACATTTCACAATATAAGTGGAAATGGACACTTTTACACGGTTTCAAGTTCTTATGATGTTAAAAAAAAATTACGAACAAAATATTTGTTTTCCTTAAATTTGTTCATAACTCCAAAACTGACCTTTAGCTTAGAAAACAATGAAAGGCTTGGTGAAAGATAATCGAAATCTCAATTTTTCAAAATTTTTTTCAACCTAATCGGACAAGTTGTTTCTGACTTACTATTAAATACATTTCAACAAATTTAAATTGAAAAAAAAAAAAATAAATAATAAAAAAAAACGGAATTAATAGGGCCGTAAGATCTTAAATATGAAGATACAAATGTGTATAATGGAGCTAAATGTATTAAACCATGACCCCATGCTAAACTAATTTCATAATGGGTGCTTGATGCCCTAAATTTGGTACGAATCGTATTTATTATGCTGCTTCTGGGACGTGACGTTTGTAGGGAAACTCTTTAAAAACTGGGACCGGTTCTGCCCAAAATTTGATCAGAATCGGATTTATTATAAGGTTTCTATGAGAACTCTTTGAAAACAGGGACCAATATAGTTCATACCTTATAGCTCATGTCCTCGTAGCGTTGTTAGCTGATACATGTTTCCTTTTGGTTTCCATGGTGGATCTAAGTTCCTCTCTAGGACAATTTTTTTTTTGGGCAACGAATTCTTTGTTCTCGAAATTATTTGCCATTTTATAAGGGAGTTAGAAATATTTCCCACCGTAGTTGAAAGCCGACATGCCATCACGATATCCTGAACCTTTTCCCCACCCTAATTGGAAGATTCTACCTACAGAGGAAATGTTATTCATGTGAAAATAAATAAAGATTTGTTGAAGTATTTACAATTAATCTTAGGCGGATGATTTTAAAACCAAAATCAATGGGAATATTTCATTTGGAGTAGCACATTAATTACAAATGAATACATGTCAAAAGTGCTTACATTAATTTAATTATCCTATTATTTATTTAAACATCATAAATGTAAATATTTGCTATGTATATAGGATGTATATAGGATATATCGGTTATAAGTATGCATACATTTGCCATGTAATTATTATTGCATAAAATCACAATTAATTTATTACTTCAAATACCAACGAATACCACAATGATGGCAGCCAACAAAAGGACAACAAATCCTTTTGTGGTTACCCAGTGCATGACGTTCAAGTTCTCCAAAGGCGAATACACTCATACATTGTCCGGTTTATTTTGTACTACGAAAAGTAAATAAAGATAAAACCACAAGTCGTCATACGAAATGAAAGAAATCACTTCATGAATCATAAATGGGGTTTCAGGCGAAAGAAAGAGGTTTTCCTAAAGCCAGATTTGAAAAAAATAATATTAAAATAATGAATGAGTACTCGGGTTTAACAAAAATAAGCTGAGTAAGCTAGTTGGGGTCACACGCTAGCCTAAGGGCACACCTATTTAGTATAGGATGTTCCGAGAACGACGAATGTAGGGCATGCGGAGAGGACGCCGATACGCAAAGACTTTGGTGGGAATAGAGAAAAAAAATCCCGTGAAATTGTTATTCAGAATCGGGCGACATATGTCTATGTCCTATGGCAAGGTCATCAAATAGTACGACATGACAAAGCGTATTTCGAAGGGGCCCAAGCTACGAGCAAGGGCCATACAGAGGGTTGACGTCTCAAGTTGTTTTTTTGACACATTTATTCGGCTATACAGTCTAGATGACAGTAATTGGCATGGCAATATTTGAAAGGTTTTCAAAGCAGATGTTTTTTTTAAAACAAATACCGTTTTTAATACCCTCTTGGAAGTTTCAGCAAACGATTTGGGACGTCTGCCCTTATTGTTTGGTCTTTGGCTACGAGAACAGTTCTGATCGGTGATATTCTCTTAGACCGGAGCGAGTATTGCATCAAGTGTCTTCGCTGCTGGAGGCAATAGGGAGATCGGCCTATACGACTCACCTCAGCCGGTGTCTTTGTCTGCCTTCAATAGCGGCAGCATCCGTTCCAACTTGCACCTATTACGGCAACTGCCGAAACTCTTTTAGTGTAAGCTAATTTTCAGGCCAACTCACCGACCATAAACTCTTTCCAAATACTCGTGTATCTCCTTACTTTATGGCATTACATGCCTCTTTGCCTTAATCCTTTAAGTTGGACTTGAGTGAGTTAAGTAAAATTGTGTTGGCCTTAAAAAACACATCTTTCCGTCCTCTTCAAGTATCATAATAATGCTAATAGTTGTTGCCACCGTCTGAACGAACAGTCGCTATAAACCTGACTCCGTTTTAGCTCTTTACATTAAAAGTCACATTATTAAGTGTTTCACATGCACACACATACACATCCTCCAAAGATGCAGTTAATGTCGTCGCTGGGGCTAGTGCAGTCGGTGCGGTGTTTGTGTTTCCTTTTCCGTGTTTCATTGTTGTTGTGTGGAGGTCAAAAGCCGTAGCTGTATACATGTTGCTGTGTTGGTGTGACATCATAAATTATTTACAAAATGTTTTAACAACGCTGGTTTACATACATCCATATATAAATAAATCCACATACATATACACACACAAGCCCTCGTATAAAATATGTTTATAAACCCTTTATTTTTTTCTTTCGTCGGATGAATAATGCTGCTGGTCGATACAGTGGGACATTTCAAGGAATTTCTTCTACGCCATCGAATAGAGTTGCGGTTATGTGAACGCTCGACAAATGTCAGAGTGAGTGGGGAGGAGATAAGCAAGTTGAAGCGTATAATGTAGCAGGGATTCCCTTCGACTCACTACGTTTTGCCACGCTCCATTCTAACTCGGACATATTGTAGCATTGCTACAGCAAGAGCTATTATTGCTTTGCTTGTAGTGCTTGTCGCCGCCTTATTCCAAAATGTCCCACCGTTCGTTGTTGCTCATCATACAAATACTCACACACACTCACATACATTGAGATATTTACATTCACACATTTTCATCTTTCCCCAGGTTCAAACGTGAGTGAGAGAACATCCGTTGAACACGTTTATTTTGCCGGCTTTCATCCTTTGCCGCAGCTTGTCGTCTCACTGTGTTAAAGGCCCTTATTTGGCCACTGTCACATGGGTGGCAAGGCGTTTGTTGTTTATTTTAAGGGGATGTTGTGTACTGTAAGTAGTTAGTGCTATAATTAATGTACTTGTTAACGGGGCCCACTCCTTTTTGGGATGTTACAAAAAAAAAAACAAATACATAAATAGTGTTATGACAGAAAAGGCGACAAAAAAGGGAAAATAAACCCGAAAAAAAGGCCAAGAGCTTGTGTACTTAAAGGGGAGTAAACAGAATTCGGAGTGTTTGTTTTAGCTGGGATGGGATTTGTCACAATTTGTCGACAGAAGAATGTCAGTCAATGAATCGACTGGTAGTTGAGGACACGGATTTCTGTTGCGAGAAGGACTCGGTCTGATAGTTCCACTTGTTCTCGGTTGTATTGCAAGATTTTTCCACCTTACGACAAACGTGTGAAATGATAAGCGATGTTCGCCGTAATCCGTAGAAGCTTTTACACCGTTTCGTAACCCTGGAGGAAACGTAGATTCATCTTAAGAGACCGTTAAAGCAGTGGGCTTCTCAGTGGGGAAAGTGCTCTAAAGAAGGACAAACCACTGTCGTTCAAAAAGGTCTAGTATGTTGTTTTTACTCTTGATGTGCCATTCACAGCGATTACCTTGGGCAAAGCAAAAGTAAAACAGCTGTTGAACAGATTTTACTTGGCCTCGTATTGGTCGAAAGTGTTGTATCCCCATGGTAAGACAATTTATTAATTTTCTTTTTATAAAATCCTAACACAAAAAATTAAACCATTTTTTGTACTTAGGAGATTGTAGCAACATCAGAATTGTAGACTGGCTATTCATTGAAAATCATCTTTTTCATTTTCTTGTTGCGGCGTAATTTTAGACACACGACACTTGTCGTTCTGCCTTGAACGTTCCCTGCCAACAAATTGGCCCTAATGTGTTCAGCAGATACTGTGTGAGTTTTTAAAAATATTGTCATTAATTCAGACGGCTGTCCTTACAATTGCCCTCAAGGATAAGAGTGTCGGTTTCAGCGCTTTTTTTTCACCCCATCTTCGTATAAATGAAGAACTACAAAATATACTGGCTTTTCTGAGAATACACATTAATAAATGTCATTACAGTTCTCGGTAACCGTCTGCTCTCATATGGGGAGACCTACTTTCATAATAATTATCTTCATTAAATGTTGATTATGATGATTTCAATGAGTGATGATATTTCAACAACTGGAACAGCCAACACACACACACACACACTCATCCTTTTGATGAGAGAGAGAGAGAGAAACAAAGGAAGTAATCCTTTAATAAAGTTAAAATCTGCAAACGAGCGAAAGACGAGCCGTGCCAGACATTTACAATGACAGCGGGAATGTGCATGGAAACTCGCAAGGCAAACAATTTTAAAGTAGGTAATTACATGAATATTTAACGGGAGAAATTCTGGAAGTGGAATTCAACCATTTAACAATTTAATGAAAGGCATACAAATTTTGCAAAAGACTTTCAATATTTCATTAAACGTTATGAATTGAACAACAGAATGCCAAAGAATTAAGAATACATCATCATATCAATTTGGTCAGTGGCAATAGTTAGCCAAAGGATAAACTTTGGCAATTGTAGCCTTAGTTTGTCAAACTTTGGCTTAACATTCGTTCGTTTGCCTCAAATGGTGAACCAAAATTCTCCACCGCCCAGCTTAAGCGGTATTTTCCTTAACAGCGTCCTTATGCATTGCTTATGACACTTTGTATAATTTACGGTGCACTTAAGAACCCCAATGATCATTACGGCCCCCCTCCCCCCCACACCAAGCCATCGTTCCATCGCATTGCACTTGAGAGGCTACTGAAGGTGTGTGTGTGTGTGTGTTTAAGTGGTTGCCTCCACCGTACTTAACCACTTTTTAAGTTTGTACATGTGTAATTTGTCATGTTTGTTGCAATCAAAACCCATAACCACACACAAATGCACATGTATATTTAAGCACTTAATTACTCGGGCGGTAATGCCCGAGTAATGTACATAGCGACACCTGTTTCATTTTGTGGTTTCTACAGCACTTGACAGATATTCTCCATCACAGATGCGTTGCAGCTCCAGATGTTTGGTAATATTACCAAATGGATATAATTGCCCCCACAAGGACATCCGTCTTCCATACATCTACGTCACTGTTTTAGCCACAATTAATCTTTTACTTTGTGGCGAGAATTTTGAAATCGAATTCCAACGACTAAATTGAGTTTGTGGTCTTTTATGTAATTTTTAATTTAAGCCACAACAACACACAAGTGTAGTGATTCCCTTCTTTTCTGTTAATGATATTTTCGGTGATTTATTGATTTCGGGCTATTCGGTTTATACAACAAATGCCTCAAAATGAACTGCAAAGAACTAGAAATTAATAAGTTAATAAGAAACGGAGCCGGAATGCATGACTGGACTCAAATTTCAATTAACCTCATACCAAGTTCTTGGTATAGAAAAAGAAAAAAAAAGGCAACAACTACCAAATCATATTAACCGGTTACATGACAGCCAGTAAAAGGAAAACATTTGAAACGAGTCCCCTTTTGTTTGTTTTGTTTAAACCAAAATATTGATTTATGCAAATATAAAACAAACATTTCAATCTCGGTACAATGTCAATGTATCTCGGTTGCAGGTGGGGGGGGGGGGGGGCTGTAGTAAACAAGCAACAAATAATGGAGAAAAGAAAAAATTGAAAAAAAAAATGAAAGAACCGATAGAAAAATGAAGACGAATGAGTAATATTTAAAACAAAAAAACAGCTTAGAAGGTGTTCGGTATGATTTGACTACGACAAAGGGTGGCTACACATGACGCATGAGTGAGTAATGGCCAATTTATGCATTTCTCTGAAAGAATAATGGAACATCAGAAATCAAAAGCAATTTCAAAACTGATTTATTTGCTGCCTCTTTGGGTTATTTGACATAGTACACGTACATTCCCATTCATAAATATTTATGTAGCCGACTTATTGCCAGTTTCTATAAAACGAATTTGTTCGTTCGTTACAAATCGTCAAAGCGTTATAAAATGGATTTCAGACATTAACCAATTCTGGTATTCAGACATATGTTAAATGTCGACATATGGAACACAATCTCAAAAGAATAACCTGGTAAAAAGCCATTTTATGGCGCCTTCAATTTTGACAATTTGTAAGGGAGCTCCGAACAAATTCGTTTTATGGAAACATACAGTTAATTTCAACTATACTTTCTTCTTCCACTTGGCTCTGATCTCAAAAAAAAAAAATAGTTTCAAGTGCTATTGTGTGGAATTTTACGATTTCCAGTTGACATTTATAAACAACTGTTGAATTGTGAGTGAGTGTAGAATATGAATTAAATGACGACGATCATTACCAAAAATTCTATAGACTGCCAGGCGGTATATATATCCCCTTCATTTACCACTAAACCTGCCATCCTCCATCTCCCACAACCATTGTGTGCAATTAAGCAGAATATTTGTATTTGCACTTACAAATAAATATTGAAGTTTATTGCCTTTTAGTGTTCATTCATATGAAAAGAAATGAACACACACACAGACAGTATTCCTCATATTTCATTCAATTTGACATGCAACCGTAATACAATACGAATACAATATCCCCGTAAATTGCAAGTGGCTAAATTAACAGCCTTCAATGGAAGCTTATAAGTGGATTTATCCACACGCATACGCACACCAGCCAACTGACACACACACACAACCACCCACCCAGGCAGACCCTAATACAGTTCGGTATGTGAGTTCGTTCATGTGAGTACCAGCTCTGTGGCGTGCATACAATTCACATATGAGTTCGGTTGTAAGCGTGAACACCGACATTTACCATTACTGCGATACACACTCATGGCCAAAGTGTTGCAATTGAATTAGACGTTTACAATTTGTCAAGGATACTGTGTCCAGTCTATTAGTTGTGGTGGTGATACGCATAATCTATGGAGTTCTAATTATGCCATACATCCTTGCAGCCTTTATCTAAAATCTAACCACACCTACAATCGAGTAATTAATCATGGCTATGGAAAACCATCACACACAGAGGACTAAAAAGGAGATGCTTAGATCTGTGGATTTCGTTAGCCTCAATGGGAACATTTAAGTTACACACACAGCGAACATTATCTGTTATAGATTTACATTTCATTGTGGAAACTTTAAGTTTCGTCGCCAAGTTTCAATTTCCAACTCCACTGAATATTGTGTCGTTTGAAGATTACAATTATATTTTAACGCTGCCATAAATATGTGTGTGCGAATTGCACCCATGTGTATAAATATGAGAGTACTCCTCGTTCAGAGACAGCGACACAAAAAAAAAAAAATAGTATTCTAGTATTGAACAACATATAGTCGGTCAAGGGCGACCATAGACAACCTTACTTGGCAAAAAAGGAGTACATCTAAGAGAAGTAATAATTAATCTTTTAGGTTACTCACCTGAGAGATCCCATAAATTGTTTGTTTTCAAGATTTGCCAGCAAATAGGTGTTGGATCCCAGGCCCTCATATAATACGGGTACACAAATGGAGTACGAACCTTACGTATAAGCGAGTTCGCTGTAAATCACACATTATGTTGAAAACGGCATCAGTTTTTGCTGGAAATAAAAACACGCTATCATATACACCGAAGTTGAAAATGAAGGCTTTCCGCAGGAAGAGAAAGACGAACCGACTGTAGACAATTTTAAACCGCTCCTGTAACTGGAATAGGTGAATCTCTGGTCCGGCCATGACATTAAGAGCATTGTAATGTTGTTTCTAACGTGGTGGAATGCGGACGTCGTCTCAGAGAAACAATGCTACACGTTTGCATTCACAACCGTCTCGCAGATCCAACAAGCTATCTCACTAATCGCAACAATCCAACAGTAGAATCGATAACTAAGAGAAAATGAAAATAAGAAATGAAATTAAACTAAATGAAATGAAATTAAAACAAAAGAAAATGTTATGGTGTCATGATCTCGGTGGCCAGTTGATGTCGCCACCACGAGAAATTACGCGGCCAGGAAATGTCTCTTGCAATAAAGCCATATTCGCTCGAGTTGTGTGGCATGTGGAATCGTCTCGTTGACACCACATATTCTCCAACTCGTATTCCTCAATAGCAGGCAAAAAAAAAAGTCGGTTATCATACGACCATAACGCTCCGCATAGACGGTGACAGTCCTTCCCTCGTCGTTTTCGAAGAAGTAAGGCCCAATCACACCTTCGGACCAAAGAGCGCACCAAACAGTGACTCAATTACTTGAGGATTCTCAGAACCCCAAATACGACAAATTTGTTTATTAACCATAACCTCCTCTTCAAGCACGATATGCCCTATACTTATGAAACCACGTAATGGATAACCCTTTATTATTCCGACCACCGCCACGTGTAGGGCATACAAACGCAATTAAAACGTATTGAAGCATGCGAAATATATTTCGCTCTCAAACTTGCAAACGGCTTCATCAAGCATCCGCTGTATATGCGAGAGCAACTTCACGCACACGTGAGCACTCACTTCACTTCGCCTCACTTCACTTAGCCTGGCGACAAATGCCAACAGAAAATAAAGTTTTACGTTTTATTATCAAAGGCAGACCGACAACAACAACACAAAAAAAAAACGAACAAGAGAGATAAAGAGAAAAAATGGAATTGAAACATTTAAAAGCGATGCTGTCATATATTTTGCTACCACTGTAACGCATGTCGCCCCGAGTTTTTTTTCCCCTTCTCATATCTTTATTATTTTTAATTAATTAACAACGTAAGCTTAAATTTCCAAGTGTGCGTATATGTGTGTGCTTCAATACACAGGCATGCATTATATGTGGGTGTAGTTGGAGTCCTTTTTGAAAGTGTCATAACCTCAGGACACTGTTTCGTTTCGTTTTTTTTTGTTTTTGTTAGCGCCATTCACATTGTTGTAAAGTTAAGTGCTTAAGTGTATGATTATGGTGAAAATGTATCAAGTATTTAACAGGGAAAACCACTGTTTCCGTTTAATCCCACTCACACAGACACACACGCACACACCAACGCAACAGTTTAATGGAAATGAGCATAATTCAATATAAAGAGGAAAACATTAACAAACAGTTATCACCAGATGAAATTACCACAACTTAACTGAACTGTTGTTGTATGAGTACATTTGTATGTTGACCTTTAGCCGACAAAGGATTCCAAATATTGCAGTGTTAAGGGAAAGCTTTGTGGAGATAAAAAGGCTTCTCATAGTACGGACTTTAAATAATAGCAATGTTCTTTCTCATCCTGGGTTAGGTTAGATCAGCGTGGCAGTCTGAAAAGCTGACTCACGGAGGCTAGCGAAAATCGTATCCCTAATTTCTACCGTTGAACCAACCTGAGCGCTGCAAAAAATGCTCCTTAGACGGCCTAGGTCTCTAAAGAAATAAGAGGCCTGTCTGTCAGGGCAAAGAAGGTGTTTCATGGCCTCCTCCTCTTCATCCACACAGCTTCTGCAGAAGTCTCACCATATAAGTCTTCAAATGTAGATGAACCATCCTTTATAAACTGACACAATCCCCTATAGATTAAATATCAATACACACCATTGTTAAGAAAAATATATGAAAACAATTAAAAAAAAACAATTTTCACCCTTTTTTCGTTCTTCTAAAGGTTTGTAAATCGTTTTTACATTTTCATGAATACGGGGACAATTGTTTAAAACAAAAATTCGTCTTAATTTATAAACCCAACATGGGGACTAGCAAAATTCCATTGGCTCCGAATTCAGTTGCAGCCACAAAACAGTTTGTGTGTGTGCCGTAGACACAACATCAATTTGTTGGCAATCCCTTCCCAACTTTCCTTATCCCTCTGAATACCACGACTTATTTTTGTTTTGGTATACAAATGTGACCCTGAACTTGTTGGTTGTTTTTGTTTCATTTTTTCCTATTTATTATTTTTGGATATTTCATTAAAACAGAAATAATTTTCTTGTCATGCCTGCATACCTCATTTTCATTTTAGACTACTTCAACAGACAGTACGATATTTTTTTTTTTGGTCGCAAAAGGATTTCACAAAATAATTCAATGTCGAGTGTCTAACTTGTCAAGTGTTATCTTAACAAGACAAGATTTGTCGTCTCCCACTTGGCAACACCATTCCATGACACTATTCCGCGCGCTCTGTGTCCTTTCATGGGGTGGGCGGGGGAATGTGTTTTCATTATAAGTGTATTTGCATAAGGATACTTTTGAACCCACTCTAGAGATCAAAGGATGCACAAATTAAAGGAATGAAATATAATAATGAAAGGGAAACGGAATGTAAACCAAAAAAGGCGGGGTTACCATGAGGACAACTATGCACATGTGGGCTAAGCATCGGTTGGCTGTTAATAAAAAAAAAACGTACGTCCCCCTTGGCCTTAACAAAATTAACTGATGTCTTGTTGAACAAATATAAATTATCTTTAAGATTTTCATTAAAATACTCATAATTTCATTTGGCCTTAAAGACGTTTGCTGTAACAGATACCCTCAGTTGACATCCTCTACACAATCACCACAAGACGAATCGGATTGGGTCATTGTAGTTCTATGCAATTATTTCCATTTACCTTTAGTACAACTTTTAATGTGGCGTCACTTGCATTTCAATATTAAATTTCTTCTCTTGGCCACCTTAGCATGCCAACCATTCTGCCCTTCTCAATTTTTTTTCCATTTGGATTCCCTGATCCCTTCATTTCCATCCTTTTTAGCTACGAAGGGCATATTTGTGCGTTCCACCTAACCTAAAATCATCTGTGCTGTGGCTGGAATTCCAGTGGTTTGCTCTTTAATTTCTTGTTCAGCCATCGGTAGTACAGGTTTCCTTTTTGCTGCACATCTGTGGTTGACCCGTTCCATTTGCCTTCGTTTCAGTTGGTTTTTTCCATCTTCTGCCTTTAATGTTGCTGTTGTTGCTTTTGTTGTTAATGTAATCACGTTCTTGTTGTGAATTTGTCTTTCGTAGCTAAGGGTGTTTGTATTTCAATGCATAAAGAAATCTTAGCATTCATTCCGTATCGGTTGATGGTAATGATTCCTTTTGTTATGTCTTTAGATCCAAATTTAAAGGATGTAATTTCTGAAAGAAAAACAAAATCACAGAGAGGTTTTGCATTCCTTTTGATCTCTGGTAGTTTTCACATTAAATAAATTTTGATTATTTGGAAATGCATTTATTTACGGGTCATGTTACTGTTTGATATTTCAGTTGATTTGAGATATGGATAACAAGGTAGCATCTCCTGCATTTACCCATTACATCCAGCCGGTTTTTCTTTCCTTCTGTCGTCCGTCAGTCATGTTATCAACGACAGTTATTTATATTCCTTTACGTTTAAGCTAAATAGTTTGCCTGGCACAAACAGACAATTTCCATTTTCTAATTCTGTCTGAAGATGATAAATATATACGTTTTTCCCAGAATCCCCTTTAAAAAGAAACTCTACACGTTCTTAGCAGAAGTATTTGGAAAAAAAATGTTAGCTTTTCGTTGATTGTGTTGAAATAAAGTTAGCAAAATGATGGATTGATTGATGTCTTGTAACCGAAGCTTAAGAATTTAGTTTATCATCAGTTGAACAACAAACCAACTCACACTACTGGGAAAATCCTTTCAACAGCCAACCTCTCCACCGTTTACTATTTGCCACTGCCAACAACTGCAGGATCAACGGATGATGACTGTGAAGAAATGCAAAAGTAAAATAATCGTTTGCTCTCTTTTTCGCACATCATCATTTAGGTTTACAACCTCCACACTTCTGTGTGTGTGTGTGTGGGTGGGTGCAAGTGTCGTCTGTATAACGAACTTCCCTTACGTGAGGAGATGCCTGGCATGGTTGCGTATGTGAAGTTGCTTATCTGAATATTTCTTTGTACTCAAGGAGTTACATGATTTTCCACTAGATGTCTTAAGAGTATCACAAACAAACAGACACGCGTATTATAAATAGTCTATACAATTTTTCTTGAATAGTGAGCCAAACACGCTGTCTGAGGCACAAACTGAGATGACTTGTTTGCGATTCTGAACCGGGTACTTATTGGCATTTTCTAATCCTGCATCCTGGGATTTTTTCATTTCGAATCCCGGGATTATTGGGAATACGATCCTTGGGTGAATAGACTTACAAACGAACAACGCTTGCAAATCGAGGGTTTTATTATCCAAATTAGTGCTAGGTACATAACGTCACACGTTGTAATCGTAATTACCGACTCACCGAGCAGTCTATTCCAGCCATTTCGTCAAAATTTCGCTACAGTTTCACTCTAATGTCCTCAACGTTACGGTCAACGGATGAGAATACTTTTCGATGATCACGGATTTTTTTTCTTTGCCGCCAATGGATGAATTGTTCATGGTTGACATAGGGTTCCGACACAACGATGTCACATGCCAAATTCCCTGCGACACCATCAACGAAGTAACATACGATTATGTGAGCAATTAATCTAAAGTATTGGCACCGCCTCGTTCAAGCGAATGGAGGAGGCATTCGAAGTTCCACGTCTGTAGTGAAGACATCAATACACGTATCGTTAATTGGAATTCCCCGAAACGTACTTTTTTACAAGTCTTCTTCTAATCAATATTATTGAAGATTTGAATAGTCAAAAAAAAAAGAATGTGCTGATGGATTCTCGGCCGATAGGATTCTCGATCAGTCACTTTATTTTAAGCCGGTACAGCTGGTGATCTCGTTTGCATGTTGTTAGTCAGATATTACACTATAATAAAAGAAATACATTATTAGTTAGTTCATAAAAAAATATTTCAAATTTCATAAATTACCCGATTCCTTAATCCTGGGATTTTAGTTTAACAAACCCATGTAGTGTAAAAGCCTGTCCCCATTGACACGACTAGCAAACCCTAATGATTTTCTTTCTTTTCGTGCAGATTGCTACCTGCAGGTTATCAAAATGGTACTACACACAGAGTCCTGTTGAAATAAATTGTAATAAAATCATCATCAGACATCAGAATTTGAGGTATATTTAGTCTTGGGTTTAAAAAATAATGGGAAATTCTGAAATATTTATCAAAATTAGTTTAATTTAATGAAAATATTATTGAAAAATACCCGCAATAAAAAAGATGATATTCTCTGGCGGTAAATACTACTCGATACCTGTTAAATATGCCATTCATCTTAAAATCCATTCACAACAGAAACTTTAATTTAATTTAAAAAATAACTAAAACAACACACTATTTTTATGTTTCCTGCAATTTAATTTCAGTACTGTTTCTACCGTTCATTTTTTTTTAAAAAAAAATAATTTTTCACCCTGAAAATCATTCGGTTTGACACGGACAAAGTACAAGTATAACAAGAGTCGTGGATGACAAATTCTAAAACGGCTTAAACAAATGTAATCGTCTACCACGATTTGGCCAAATGGGTTGACAAAGTCTGCATTGTATGTGTGTCAGCATATCACACGTACATATATATGTGCGTGTGTGTGTTTAAAATATCAATCTTTCAAACTTAAACTAACTGACACTTGTTTTATATTCGACATGAAGGATAAGTTGCATTGGGGATGGAATGAAAATCAACCAACAAAAGTCTATGAGCTGTATCTTGAACATTCAGAATGTTATCGCAGGTACATTTTATCGCCTCGAAAAACATTTCCATGACGAAAGACTCATTTGTATGGGATATTAAATATAGTTTGGTTTAGTATGCAACCATGTGACAGATGGTGTCGAAATCATTTGTGAGATGTGGTTACATTATGTCCAATCAACGGCGCTTAAAGGCTCTGCTCAGTTCAACTCCAGACTATTCAAATCGCTCTATGAAGTCAGACGGAAATTTGTCGGCATGGGAACATAACATAAGTGGTCATAAATGTTGGCATAGGCACCAAAGTTCCTAATTATTGTTTATAATGTATGTGGTTTGTATGGAGGTGTTTGAAAAACCGGGTGCTATACAAACAGTCACCCATATGTGGTAAAAATTCAATGATCAACAGAGCTCTAATATAGCAAATGCTAAATTCTAATTGTATAGCCTTTACGATGATTCCGGTTTAATTATGTTACAACCGCAATACCCATCACACTAAGGCCGGCATCAACACCAACTTTTTACTAGTTGTAATTTAAATATTTTATCTACCTAAAGGGATTATAATAATGCTTACACTGTCCGGCGGCCTCTTCTCCACACCTTTCTGCCTCATATGATTGATTTTGATTATTTATTAAGTATCGCTTCATCCTCCGGACGAGAGGAATGTTTTGCTGTGGCTACTTTTCACTGTTGGACTGCAGTGAAAAATTAACATTTAATCCTCCGGCTGTCGCTATGGTTTAATGGTGATGACTGATTATTACGGTTTACAGTATTCCTCATAGATTAGCGATGATTTAATGGCTTTATTTTCCTTTAGCCGCTTCAAATGCATTTCTCATACTAGTAATTGGTGTGCTGTGTGGAATCATGAAATCATACTAAAAACAAATAATTAAATATTCAGTTAATTAATGAGAATGGATAAATAACCGAGGCATTCATATGTATATATATATACCTAGATACGTAGACATGTACACATGTTGATACTTTCGCATGCCTTTGAGGAAATATGGGGGAAAGACCAGTAAGTCGTACATCAACAAGTTTTGTGTCTGTGTGTGTGTGTGTAGAAGATGAATTCCGGGAATTTCATTTGCATGACATCCTCCCGCAAGTCCAATGTCAACATTGAGAATTTTGTGTGAACATTTGTTAATGTCACATTTTTAATATCCCATCCTTGTGGTTTTGAATATGCCATTGGCTTTATTTTCACTTACGACATGACTGAGAATATATAATGTATGCATTTTTTTTTTGTTCTTTAAATTGGGCAGCAATAATATCAGGATAAAAATACTTCACAATCATATGTGTAGGTGGATTGTGACTGTGTATTGGGGTAAAACGAAATCGAAATGCAACTTGTGTGCATATCGATTATTGTTCTCTACTGGTATTAGCCCACACTTTTTAGGGAATTGTCTGCATTTTACCTGAGAAGGTCAACTTTTGGAAACTAAACCCTTGTTTTGAGTTTTATGTTTGTATTCAGGCCAGCGATCTATTCACTTAAATGATACCTGCAAAATGGCATTATAAATATAATAAAATGACATTGTAAATATAATCTGATCGTAAATACCTTTGCCGCAAGAAACTGGCACAGACGTATCAAGCAAGGAACTGACGGGGGGGAACTTCTTCCCAATCAGTAAGTTGTTGACCATATAATTTGTATTCTTACCGGGACGTACTGCGAGGTTGTACATGCCTGAGAGACGACTCTGTTGCTGGCAAGGTATAAACGGCCGCTGGCATTTTTTTCTAACCAGAATACGAACCTTGATCTGCACAGACTACATATCATACCACGGCCGCCGTTGTTGTCTTGGACGGAAAACTACTGCTCCGGCAATCCGAAAAATAAAGATCACTAAAAACAGTCCAACAAGTCGTTTACTTTGCGAGCTGGAGCATGGGTAAAAGGTGATGGACTGGCCACATTCTGCGATCAGGACACAACTATATTCTCCAGTACGGTAGCTGGTTGCTTGCTTGTTGTCTTTAATAAAGCCTCACAATTGATCAGCAACATGCGAAACAGAAAAAACAGCTGTACGTCGAATGTTGATAGCGACGAATATGTGGAACACTTTTCCAAAGGGCTGACATTTCATGTTTACGCCAGTTCATCACAAATAATAATTAATTAACAAATTAAATATGGACCGGAATGAATTGTGTGCGAAAGCTTTGTGACAACGTAGTTGCGCATGGAAAAATCGTCGCTCGCCGACATTCGTGTGACCGAATAGACAAACAAAATGTTTGCGCATAAACAGTTTGACTGACCCACTACAAAATTTAGCACACAGCAGTGTTTTGTAGGAATATTTTCAATGTCTAAACTGATGATTTTTGTTTGTGTTGAAAGCTCATGCAATTTTGGATCTCTTTCTCTCCCTCAATGATTGTATACGGGAATCAGGGATTAAGCCATATTCGTAACATCGCGAAATCTATTACAATTTGTCTGAACAATGTAAATCCAGTCAATGTTGCCTCACATCCGAAAGTAGCATAAGAATAACGCCTGATGCATATTCAGACGTCGTGGTCAGCGACTCAATTGTGTTTAGTCTCTATTTGTCTTTCGGGCGAAAATTGTATTTATTCGCGTAAAAACATATGTGGAGGAACATAAGCGGAATTTTGCCGTGGTTCAGGTAAATAAATTGGATGTGATATATAATTAATAATATTTATAGAATACACCCCCAAGAAGTGACACCCCTTTGAAAGAAAATGCAAATTGTGGAGATACTATGAGGAAGGTTACATAAGGGCCCCAAACGAATTAAAAAAAAATCGTAAGAATGGCAATAAAATTGTGGACATGGCCAGGGACACTTAAGATTCGACCGCTCCGTGCTGTGATAGGGAGTATGTGGAAAGCATTAGCCGGTCAGTGGGTACACAAATTATATCGTGCATGTCTGCCTGTTCATGTTATGGAATGTTCAGGGAAATAAGTAAGTAGATATAATGAAATTGACCAAAGAATGGATTGAATTTTGAACGGGAAGCCTCCAATTGGAATTTTCAGACATAAAAAGAGTTTCGCCGTTTGACCCGTCTTGGGTAACTCATATTTTCCTCATAGAAGGATCATAAGCTAGATTACCAGGGATATCTGAACATGTATTTTGAAACCAAAAATTAAACTGGAAGCGATATTTTCAAAATTTACTATTAACATTCTCCTTAACATTCCATGAAGGCACAGACTAAGGAACTTCTTTCAAAACTGGAAGCGATATTTTAAAAATGTAATCACCTTTTTTCCTTAACATTCCATTAAGGCACAGACTGGGGAACTCCTTTCAAAGCAGTGAGCTATCCGTGACATAGTTTTTATACTTGCTGGCCGTGACGTACATTTTAAAGACGGCTCCGGTTTTTCTGGAAAAGTTGTACATGTCTTAGAGATTTCTTTTTTACATATAAAGAAGACGACAACGTCCGCTGAAAATTTTGCTTTTCTGTTTACCAGGGCATTAGTTCGAGGTTCTTGTGTGACAGAGGGATAAACAACAAGCGCCTTGATTTTTTTTCAAATTTTGTCAGAGATTAAATTGATTTTTAAAGGATAAATGCATGATTTAAAATTTATATAATTGTGTTCACAAATTGATATTCCATTTAAACAATTTATGAAGGACAGATGTAAAACCTGAAGTAAACCTTGTTCACTAACTGCTAATCGATGGAAGATGTCCTTCCTCCCCACCCCAGTGTATGTTGGCACGATGTGTTGGAAAAACTTTCCGGTAGTCACATCGCTCCTGTTGGATTGTGGAGCAATGTGCGTGCCTGCATTTGAGCGGTAGGCATCAAGTAAGTTGCAACATATGTTACAACAAGTTGCTGATTTTTTCCATAAATATATAAAGTTATCCTTGTGTCGAGTGTTGTTTGGTAGTCATAAATGAACATTTTGCCAAACAGAGAGAGTGAGAGAGAGAAAAGAAGGCATACAAATTATAAATTCATGCAGAAAAATTACATGCTGTGAACAGACGGTGCGCGCTTCTAGGAAATCATCTTTTTCTCAATGGCATAAAATAATTATTTAATTTTTAAGTTAAAATTGCATGCAGGCTTACTCTGTACGCTGGCATAGCAAAACAGTAGAATAAATGTGTGACAATTAAATATGAAATATCAACATAAATCCTGCAAAGGATCTTTAGCTATAAGGACCTTATAACTTATTAAACACATAGCTAAACAGTAGAACAAATGTATGACAATTAAATATGAAATATCATCATAAATCCTGCAAAGGATCTTTAGCTGTAAGGACCTTATAACTTATTAAACACTCATCATTTTTCGTTTCTTCTAGGGGCTTTTTGTTTTTTCCGTTATTCCTTTTTCCCCACCCTGCTAAGCATCAATGACGTTTAGTCAAGTTGGCAAGAGTACGTAAGGTAAGAATGTATATTAACATCCAGTTATCAGCCCTACCTATAGTTCTAGTTTGAAGTTGAAAAATAGTTTTTTTTCTTCTTCCGTTTGTGTGTTTTTTTTTTGTTACTTCAGCAACTTTGTAATTAATGACTTTTAGTTTACTCAAGACCTAAACAAATATTATGATTAGTTACAACATCACAAGAATAATGGTCACAAAGAAGAATACCGGCAAGCCGGAAGAATAAAACATACAACAACAAAAACAACAACAACCTAACGTACCTTCATCATTAACGTGGCCAGGAATTATGAAACGCCAAAGTAAAGTAATTTTCAACAGCAGTGAAAATAAAAAACCTCGCAGATTGAGTGGAAAATGTAAAAAGGGGAAAAATTAGAAAGAGAGAATGCGGGTGGGGGAGAATGTGGTCTAGTAGTAATCATCATAAATTACCAATGTATCCATTTGAGTGATTTCAGGTGCTAACGATAATTGCTGAAAAACTTTTAATTAATGCAATTTATCGAGTAAATTACCAGCAATCAACAACGCCCACAAAACCAAAGCACCAACAAAGAGAAAAAAATTACTACTCCAAATATTTCAGGTTTCAATGAATGAACTCTATTTGATTTGCATTAATTTTTTAAATGTCGATTTGCACAAACACCAGGGATTTCGGACATAGATACAGTAGTGGACGAAAGTGGTTACATACATTAAAGAGAGTTACAGCCCTTTTTACATTAAGAACTAAAAAAGTAGCACATGATTTCCTAAAGAAATATTAAAATAAATAAAAGTTCAAGCGCCCCGGTAGGCAAGTTGGTTGCGTGCTTGCCTATCAGCGTGGGAATTGTGGATTTGGTCTGTCGCTGCAAAGCCATATGGTCTGTGTCACCCGGTTTACCCTTTGGGCCCAAAATTAGAATATAAATTTTTCTTTGTATTATCTTAATATATATTTACCCTCGACACTGCCTATTTAAATTCCTACGTACTGCGTGACAGAGTCAGTGAATCAGTGAATCAGTGTCGAGGGTAAATATATATTAAGATAATAATAAAAAAAATAATATTTTTTTTTTGTACAGAAATTGTGTTTTCCCCAAATTTTTTTTTTTTCCAAAAATTTTTTGTTTACAAATTTTTTTGTTTTACAAAAATTTTTTTTTTACAAAAATTTTTTTTTCAACAAAATTTTTTTTTTTACAAAATTGTTTTTTCCAAATTTTTTTTTTTCAGCAAAATTTTTTTTTCCACAAAATTTTTTTTTTTTAACGAAATTGGTTTTTTCAAAAAAAATTTTTTTTTCCACAACATTTTTTTTTTCAACAAAATTTTTTTTCTCAAAAAATTTTTTTTTAACAAAATTTTTTTTTTTCCACAAAATTTTTTTTTTTCAACAAAATTGTTTTTCTATATTTCAACGGGCGCCATAGACGCATTACAACTTACTAGTAATTAATAATAAATAAAAGTTCTAAACGTTTTTAAAGAGCTCTGAATTCTTCTTTTTCAGTTTGCAGCAAATGATTTTTTTAATACCAGTGAGGTAACACCTGCTCCGGATAATTCATCCGTTTTGTGGAATCTGTTAAACAAATTCTTCCAAGTTAGACGGTGCTCATTCGCATTGACTGAGTCTTCGTTTTACAATTACCCACAAGTTATGGATTGAATTTAAAGCAGGGACTTGTGCCGGCCACTTTCTTGTTGGGAATTCTGGTTCAATAAACCGCCTTTGGAAATTTCAACTGTGTGGTTGGGATCTCAACCATAACGGGTAAGTGAAGTCATATATAAAAGAAGTTGTTCTAACAAATGGAAACTGTATTCTGTATTTTTTATTCTTTCTATTTAAAAAAATGAAAGAATCATTAGATTACCATCAACATAACATGATGCCATACAGTAAGGAAGGGTATTGGAGGAGGGAACAGAGGGGGTAGTGTTTGTTGACGTTGGCCTTGAATTTAATAATGTCAAATTCCTACTCCATCTTTCCTCCTTCCAATGACCTGAGTGTTGGTCAAATACCAAAAAAACATGATGTTTTACAAATTTCCAATTAAGCATTCACTTTTGTCCACCACAATTTATACGCGTACACAAAAAGTATTTATTTTGTAGTTCATATCGTATATTTTGCATATTTTAAATTTGTCACCAGCAAAAAGTTCTCAAAAAAAAAAAAACCAGGCAACAATACACATTTGTCACGTTAAGAGTTTTTAATAGTTGATTCAAAAAACTATTAACTTTTTCAACAATTGCATTGAAAATAGCGAAAGGAAAAACATCGAATAACGTGTTGTAGAAGGGATTGATTGAAATTATGGACGAGAATTGCGTTTGTTTTCTTTAAAAACAACAGTCACAATTTGTTCAGCACTTCCGTTATTTTCAGGCGTTTGTAGTTACAGTTGGTACAGCAAGACGGTTAAGGGATTTTTTTTAAGTAGAAAAAATATTGAAATTCAGAAATTTTTGAAAATACTTTGGGCATTTGTGAAAACGTTAATGTTTACGATGAAAGCGCCGTAGTTTGGAAAACACCCCATGTAAATATTCTGTGACAAATTGTTTCATTGGTAAATACTCAATTAGTCCAGTTCTTAAGCCTACGACATTTTTCTTTGTCGCCTTAAACTACTCGAATGGTAAAAAGAAGCTGCGTATGAATCCCCGTGATTGTCTGATTTATGTAAGATTTTCGTTGAACCTCTATGGGTTCATATAACAAACAAAAGGAGCATCAAATGTTTGCTTCCAGGCTATTATATTGAACCCACACAAACTATTCCAACTAAAATTTGTCATAACAAGAAAGAGCGAGAGAAAGACTATTTGAAATCTCCAACCAATCCATATCAAAATGAACATGCAAAGCATGCACAATAAAACACCAAAAAAAAACCTCACAATCAATGACTTCCATACCTGAATGTACATGCAACACATGTACACCAAGATCGTTCATCCGTGGCCCGCACATCCCCGAACCCGTGCACTAATTTGTTGTGATGTGTCGACAAACTGGTACTTACTGTTTTCTTCATTTGCAATCATTTAAATTTCTTGTTTCGCTTCCTTTTTTGTGTTCGTCGAGGCAAAAGTAAGCAAGAGAACGCAAGTGTGTGTGTGTTTGGCTTTGTGTCTGAGACCTATCCGCTTTCGTTCTGTGTGAAGGAAACCTATTTTTGGTTTGTAATTTATCGCACGTTTTATTCATTGCGCTGCTTGTGTTTGTCATTATTACTCGGAAACAAGAACAAGCACAACACAACAAAACTATGTGCATAAAGATAAGCAATCGAGTTTGAATGATACAAACAAAAAGGGAGGGGGGGGGGGGGGCGAACAGCATAAGACAAAAGAGAGGGAAAAAACAACATTGATGGAAATGAGAAAGCGACCGACACTAACTAACATTCATCCAAATCATCCAATTATACCGTAAAGTTTCATTATGTCAGTGCTCGCTAGCACAGATAGCGACGCCATGCCATAGCCGCTGCCACGCTACAACTGCAACTTTTTTACTTCGTCCTTTGCGTTCACTTTGATTTTGTTTTTTTTTCTGCTGCTGTTGTTGCTATTCAAATGCAATGGTGTAACAAAAAGTAAGTGGCAGAAATCCTTTACAAGCATTGGTAGGTAAACAGAGGATGTTGCCACACTCAAGCCGACATACCGACAACGCCACTGCTGCACAAGCACTTCCGTTGTTTCACTCTCCATCTCTCTGTCCTCTTCTGCTCTTCCGCTGCTCTTCAGCATTCAAGATGTTCGTTGTTTATATGACACTCTGGGAATTCACCATGGAAGTCAGCTGTGATAAAAAAAAAAGAAAACACACACACGCACACTCACAGCGAAGAATACCTATCGCCTCGATAGACAGACCAGGGTTGGGGGGTAAGAATGTAAAGCAGAGTTACTTCAAAGTAAATGGATTTTTGTGATATTACAAATCTCCTTCTTTTTTGCCCCGTACTCAGCTGGGAGTTTCTGTCTCTGTCTCTCTCTCTCTCCCCTATCTGTCTGTGTTTGTGAAGAGGTTAAGCAAATTTATTAATACAATATTTTACCTTTATAAGAGGACATGACGTATAAGTGATTTTATTTGTTTTCTCTGAGCAGAGATACAGAATCAATATCACTCATACGCCACCGTTAGTTTTACAAGAGTTATGGCAACGCAGGAGACGACGTCATAACAATCGGGATAGAGTAGTGAATGGGTAAGGTTAGGGTTTTTAACCCGGGAATTACAGGGAAATTTGCCGATTAATAGACGGGATTCCGATTAATAGACGGGATTCCGGGGAATAAAAAAAGGAAACTATGTTCGATTTTACGCAATTTTTACAACTGTGATTATGGTTTTTACCTGGAAATTATACGATTTTTTTACTTTCGATAAAGGGTTTTCCAAAAGGAGTTGTTATTTTGAATCACCCGGTATTTCGGTAGCTGTCACTATCGAAGCTTTTATGCGTTGACAAGTAGAAACTACGCCATTGCAAAAACTGGAACTGTACACGCTTCAACAACCCATTGAAATAATTAAAATTCACTACAAAAATGGTGAAAATCGTTGCAGTCACAGTTCGCAAAACTAAAGCATTTGTGGGTCGTCGTGAAGCACCTTGTCGGACCGCAATACAGAAACCAACCACTTTGGAAGGTAAATACCAAAATTGACCCTGAATGTGGGAACACTACCATCCACGTACAAGTGCTACTTTATATTGGGCTCACAATGATGCGGCGACAGCTATCAAAGACATTCGTTTCAAAGCTTCTGAAGCGTATGAGTTATATTAATTACATTAATATTAATCATACGACACCACAGCATACACTAGTGCCATTAAATTACACTCAAAGAGCATGATGTTAATTAGTTTTTTATGCAAAAGAAGAGAAAAAACACGATGCCATACAACAAATTACTTCTCCAACTAGTTGTTTAGACATTGCAACTAAACATTGCTCCATTTTTCGCACTCTCCGGCCGTCGCCGTCGTTTACTTCTCTTTGACAAAATTCAAAAGTTTGCTTAACACTTGAAAAGTTTGATTTTCAAAGTTACTTTTTAGCCAGCAACATGGAGGGGGGGGGGGGGGTCGTGAAGGGGTGAGGGCAGAAGTGGTAGACCAACATTTTGTTTTAATGATAAGGCCAGGCCAGGCCAGGCAGGGCAAAAGCAAAAGTTATGGTTACTGCATTCTGAATGGGAATTGGAAAAACAAACAACCAACAACGACAATATGTTTTCGTTCGTTTTTAGCCAAGAAGAAGGCCAAATCATGAACTCTATTTTCAAAAATTTAAAAGCAAGCAATACATTTATTTAAAGTAGGTTTATTAAGGACTCTATCTCTCTCTCTCTCTCATTCTGGCACTCATCTAACGGCCATAATTGACAAATTATTTTTCTCCTCAGCTCAGTTTGGGCGAGTGTGTGCGTGTATGGGTTTGTTTTTGTGAATTAATTAAAAATCAAATCACGTACTATTCTTCGGCTGCTTGCACCTTCTAAAATTATACGCTCCCTCCCCCCCCCCCCAACCCATGGAAACGGAGAATGTTTGCACTACTTAATTGAGTGCAAATGTGTGCGCAAGCAGACACCGAAGCAGTCGGTGAAATGAGGTTCTAGTGTGTGGGGGGCAGTCTGTGCAGCACACCCATACACCTATTCGAGTATATGTAAATGTGTGTGTGAGCGTGTGTAGATTAATTCATTTCAAGAACGATGCATATCTGAAATCAGTTGGAAAAAACCCCGTTTGAGCATCATTTATGCATATTTAATTATGCATGCACAAAATAATATTTTAATTTTCCTTTACTTCTGATTACACCTTAGTTCGCCATATAGAGACTTGTGTGCGTATGTGTGTGTTGTTGGGTTTTTCTTTACATTAATTAAAGTTTTCCCTTCCACACATAGCGCCACCTAAACTCTTTGGAGTTTAGCGCAGCGCATAAGTGTTATTTAATTAAACTCGTGATATTCTGTGAATGTTTAGAGATTTGACAGGGTATTAATCAAGCGTTTCAATAGAATAGTGAATGGATTGGTGTATTATGGCGGATATTGGATAATATTAGTTCCGAATATTAATCCATTGCCGGTGAAACGCCGAATCTTTCAACTGAGTTCTGATTTCATACTAAATTTTATTCATTTGAATTCTTTCCATTTGACAAACATACAGACGTACATACATATGTAACTTTAAAATATATTTCTTATATTTACACACCCCGGTTCTGTCCAGCAGCCAACTCATTGTAGAATCTCTGCCTACCACCTGTTGCATGTAGCAGGTGGTGGCACCGTCACCAATTCCAAACGTGTTCAGTTTTGGTGAACTTCGAGTGATTGTAAATTTGCCGAAAATTCATGTAAACCATGTCGCATAGTGTGCGACCAAATCAGACCTACGACTATCAGTCAGCGATGGATGACACACAGTGTAAAGACATCCTACCCATGTTTCCACAGAGATTAGGAAATAGTTTGTGGTTTATTTTCGCGGTGGTAAGCGCTCGATATGTCTGCAAATTATCCTATTTGCATCCAATATAAATCTCTAAGCATCCAACACGAGTTCCTTTATTTATTTCTCTGTTCTTAAAACACGATTTAACAGCCTGTTCTGCGGCAGCGGTGGTGAAATTCGTATGGAAAGCTGAGAGGCGAAACCAAAATAAATAAAAACCGCACTTCATTAATGCTATTTTTAATTTCTCTGTGGATTTTCTTAAGCTCTGCATTTTTGATACTGTCCCTCTCTTGGTGTTGCCATATTTTCCTGTTTTTTTTTGTAAACACAAACCATATGGGCTAATAGTTCCTTGTGCATATTCCCAGTGAAAAGAAGATATTGAGTTAAAGTGTTTAATAATAAAATTAATTGCCGGTTTCCATAAAACGAATTTGTTCGTTCGTTTTGAATTGTCAAAATTGCAGGCGCAATAAAATGCATATTTGATACTTATCAGATCCCATTCTTTAGGGCCTGTGTCCATATGTCGATATCTAACATACATATGTCTCAAAACTGGGATGGAATAAGATCTGAAACCCATTTCATGACGCTTTCAATATTGAAAATTTACAACGAACGAACAAATTTGTATTATGGAAACAGGCAGTAAATAAAAATTAAAAAAAAAATGCTAGAAATTCACCTCAAATATAATTATTATTTATTTATTTATTGCAAATATAATTTACAAAAAACTAAACTCAAATATTACCCTACACATGACAAAGGTGCAAAACTAATCTGAAACAATTATTTTCCATAATTTTCCTCGCTTGCAAAACTTTATTTAAAGTTCAACCAAATTGTCAGCATTTATTCTACTTGACGTACTTCATTTCAGCTGCAGCCTTTGCCCCTTCAACCGTCTAACGAAACGTATGAGTAATATTAATACCAATACTCTCAAGTATACGCTTGAATGCCACAACCTATTAGACTATTTATTGCTGCAATTATTCCCTAAACTACATAAAAATAATATTGAATTCTCATAATTGTTTTTGCTCGCGTGTGTGTGTGTCTGCATAAACTCCGCCAAAATATACGCCGGAAAACTCGTAGCAACATTTTTTTTTTTTGAGAATTTGTAGTTGTGGTCGGATGATTGCAAAAACCAGGAAAGGAAAACACACACACACACGTACACTGACGACGACCACTTAAAATTTACACACATACCCATGGACATTACTTACGGCCAACAATCCATTTATTTTGTAAATTGGGCGGAAATTGTGATAAATGCTAAAATGGTCGAGTCGTGTCTGGTCTGCTGGGGTTGGTTCGGTTTGGGGGTGGTGTGGGCACTGTGGCTAAAACATACATGAAGTGTATAATTGTTGTTGTTCAAAAAACCTTTTGCAGGCTTTTGTAAATAAATAAGCATATGTGTGTGTGTGCGCAGTGTAGTGCATTCAAACATAAAACATAACCTCAAACAAACAGGGAAAACATTATAATTTGTTGTTGCTTTTCTTGTGTTTCGTCGGTCCATCTATGGATTGTACATCGATGCACACTTTTAATGTGAGAAATAGTTTGGAATGTTTGTGGAAAATATTTAAGCTACACAGTAATTCTAGAATAATTTTGAAGTCCCTTCCATCGTTGGTTGCATAGATGAAATTATAAAACCAGCCGTTGACGATCATTTGTATTTTAAAAGTAAAGAATATGTAAGCACTTTTAGAAAATTAAGACATATTAATTTATCTTTTTGGCGGAAAGATATGCGACAAAGTCATGGTAAACAAATTAGATTACGGAAATTTATAACATGTGTTCACATACGTAGGTCTTGGTCGTTTTGATCGGTTCGGCCGGTTTAGTACCTAAGGATATGTTTTGCCATCACTGGTGGCTACCAACCCTGACCTAAACATGTGAGAGTACCAAATACCAACTACTTTTTGTTGTGGCTCATCACTAGGCGATAAAGGTTTCTCTCTTCGTTTTTGGTCTGTCCTTTAAGTCAGTCGATCTTTAATTCCTTCCAATAACACACAAGTGTCGTGAGCCAAAGTAAAAGAAAATTAAAATTAGGCAAACTAATAAACCAGCGTCATCTAAATATTGAGGAAAACGTGCGTAGTATTAATTCAGTGGACAAGTGGTGGTTATTTTGGTTATGCCAGAAGAAATGCAAACATCAACAACAAAAACCAACGATCAGCTGGCATGGAAGTTTGCTGGTGCCAGCACGGGGATTTAATGTACCCAAGGAAATGTGTACATAATTGTGGCTTTTGTTTTGGGCCGGAATTAGCCTGCAAATAGTTGGTTGTGTTGTTACTTCAATTCAGTAATAACAATAGAACAACAGATAATGTTATTCATATTAAGTAAGAATACAAAATTTAACTCAAAGATCTTTAACCTTTAACTGATGAGGTGGTGGTAAATTTTACACTTTTTTAGGCCACATACTATGTCCAAAAAATTCACCATATCAGTTAAAGGTTTAAGAAAATCTACACTAGAATGAGATGACTTTCTAAATAACAGAATAATTTCTTCTTTGCTAGAATATCATTACAGATTTCGAAGCCCTGCCGTTCTAATGAATTTCCTAGAGAAGTTTTTACTTGGCTTAGAGTTGCTCTCTTACTGACTCTCGTAAGTAACAATTTGAACTATAAAGCCAATTATGCAAAACTACTTTAAACTACTTTAAAGAAAATCTACACCAGAATTTCCCTAAGTGAGAATTGTTTTGGAATATGACTTTCTGAATAACTGGGTAATCTCTTACTAGAAGTTAATCTCTTACTCACTCACTGTGTTGGTCCTGCCAGGATTCGAACCGGAGCTGACTGCACACATGGTACATGGCCGTCCACAAAAGGTTTTCATAAGCGAAACGTTTTTATTTACCCATTTCAGTTTAAGCTCTCCCATTAAGCTTTGAGACGCTGTTCTTTAATAGCCACCCTCGCCTAGCTCCAGCCAGCCAGCCAGAGTTTATTGCGTTAAGTGTTTATGTGTTAAAGCGTTATTTAGTCGTTGCGGGGTTTTGTTGCTTGATTTTTATTAGATTTTAGTACGTGTGAATTATACGATATGTTTTCTAGATTATACGATTCATAAACACGTACTGATTGCATACACACACACATAATATGCTATGTATGTGATTTATATATGTACATACACATATGCGCATATATACAAACATTCACATATACAATTGCTGTGTAATATGTAAATAAATGTTCCCCTTGTCTGTCGGTGTGGATTTTAATTGCAATTGGCCATAACATGTGTGCGTGTCTCGCGTGTGAACATTTTGTCTCCTGTTTATAACTTTATTAACATAAAAACGGTCTAAAAACGAATCGTTGGCATTTGGTTTTGCGATGACTTTTGAATTTTTGCCGGAATTTTGCAATTAATTTTTCTGGTATCCCCCTTAAAATGTGGTTGTTCTTAAAACACTGTTCACGGCGGGTTCCATGTCCTTTGGAGTGATTGTCCCAGGACAATTTCAATTTCATGCAACATTAAAATTATGTGGTGGCAAGGGGAAATTTTTTATTTTTATAAAAAAAAAAAAAAAACAGAAAAAAGTTTTAAATAAAGTGGAAAAGGCCATTGTTGTAAAGTTCATGTGTAATGTTTTTTAAACGTCGTTGAGGTCGAAAGGTTTACGATTAATGCATGAAGGGAGTGGGGGAGTGTTTACTACGGACATAAGTTCAAAAGTATACTAGGAGGCAAATAATTTGTTAGCAAAATCCCTGTACAAAAACAATTTTCACACATTTTTCTTATTAAAGGTTTATAAAGCTGCTATAAATTTTTATGAATACGGGTGAACGTGTTTGGCTTCAAGAGGGTCATTTAAATTTAATAATGGAACACACATGACATATGACTACCACGACGGGCTCGGCAACATATTTCCCGCGCTGCCGTTTTCATCGTTTTTTCTTTTATTATACTTTCAGCTTTTCCATTTCTATAGTAAACTGAACAGATGACTGTGCTGCAGTGTTGCCATTTGTTTCGCATTGATGAACATCTACTGCGCAGAGTTGCCTTACTCGCCATTTGTCAGCCAGTTAATTTAACGGATAAAATCAAAATGTTTCAAACGGCTGTATATTGTGACGATCACTAACTAATGTTCTGTTTAATTAATCGGTCATCGAAATAATTGAACCAAGCGTAGCAGCAAAGACCATGCCGCCCCGCCCCCCCCTCATCCATCTTTTAATAAGAACAAAAACCACAATTATATAAAATTTTCTTATATATCATTTTTTTTTTTATTAAATTTATTTATTTTCATACTCATCATACTCATATGCTGATACTTGAATTTTTTTACTCGGTATTTTTGTGTTATTGATCTTTTTTTTTGTTTTGTTTTTTTTTTGGCATATCATTTTACTCACAATCATAATTATTTGAATAATACTAGACTAGACTAGAACTAAAAAATAAATATATTTATATGTAGTACTTAGACTAGAGCTAACATTTAGAATCTAGTTTGTAGTTGATGTCTTTTTTGGTTTTTGATTTGGTTCGATTTGAATACATTCGATTTGATTTGATTTCATTACACACACACACTCATATTGAAAAAGACAGTTTCTGAAGTTGTGTCTGTGTGTGGCGGTTGGTTAAAATTCTTTTACAGTTTCTTTGTTTAATTTCATAATTTGTGTCTGGCAAATATTTACAAATTGTTTGCGGTTTCGTTATATCCGTATCTGTCACATGGTTAATGGTTATTAATTTTCCTTATCTGTTTAAGTGCACATTTAGTTAGTAATTTTAACACTAACATACTTTTGTTTTATTTTACTTTCCTTCTTTTTTGGTGATTATTTTGTTTTTAGGGGCATATTCTTTTTCTTTTCAAATTTATTTAATACAAAATTTGTTAATTTCGTTTCTTTTCTTTTTTTGTTGTCGAAAGGAAAAACGTTTTTAACAGAAATAAAAGAAACCTTTGTTAAGACTTTTGTTTCGGGAATTTGTTTTGTTCCAAAATTTTTTTATGTATTTTGTGTGTGTCATTTTTTTTAAATGTGGTTTTATTTATATATTTCTAATGTTAACTATCTATTTGTTTTTTATAATAAAAAAAAAAAGAAAATTGTTACATTGTTTTTTCACAAATAAAATCTTGTATAAATTCATTAAAATCACAATTTATGTAAGTTTTTGTCAACATTTATTGAACTAAAGAAACGGTCAGGAAATCGTTACCAATATCGACCCACAATATTCTAGGCCAACGTAAAGGTTTCAAACGGAGCAAGTGTGGAGTGAAATGGACTGAATGGAGTTGGTCACATTCGCATGGAAGTTTCAAATATATTCCAATTGATTTCTATAGTTACTCTCGAAGGAAGAATCTGTGGGGAAGATTCGAAACTGTTTGTCGAATTTTTCAGCAAGGGACTAAGGTATCGTCACGAGTGTGGTATCAAATTAAAGCTAGACTTCAGGACTATTATTCACCCTCCCGGAGTTGTATGCTAGGATAACATTCGAAGGATTTATTGAGTATCAAAGGGTGCATTCTCAAAACGAGTTTTTCGACCATTAATCTGTAATGACCAATGTTATATAGACAATATGTGGTTACAATTAAATCTTTTTGAAGTCGGAATACATCCAAGAGAAAAAGATTTAGAAATTCGAAAAAAAATATTTTAACCAAAAAAAAAACCAAGGGGTTAACCCATCCAAATTCTGGATTTTTTTGAAAAAAAATAGATTTCTTTTAAATTTTGCTCATTCATAGCTGATCTTAATCTGAACAAGACGGTGTTTTCATTTTTTAGATCGGACAAAAAGTTTGGGAGAAATTGGCTTCAGAAAATGAGTTTTCTGAAAATTGGAGATTCGACAGCCACTTGAAATTATTTGTCGAATTTTTCGGCAACCGACTGAGGTATCGACATGAGTATGGTATCAAATTCAAGCTAGGCTTTTGGACTATTACTAAGCCATTGGGAGTTGTAAGATGGCATCACTTTTATACGATTTACTGAGTATCCAAGGTTGCATTCTCCAAATGCATTTTTTTTGAGAGATTCGAAAGCCTCTGGTAAGTATTTGTTGAATTTTTCAGCAACGGACTAAGGTATCGTCACGAGTGTGGTATCAAATTAAAGCTAGACTTCAGGAATATTATTCACACTCCCGGAGTTGTATGCTAGGATAACATTCGAAGGATTTATTGAGTATACAAGGGTGCATTCTCAAAACGAGTTTTTCGACCATTAATCTGTAACGGCCAATGTTATATAAACAATATGTGGTTACAATTAAATCTTTTTGAAGTCGGAATACATCCAAGAGAAAAAGATTTAGAAATTCCAAAAAAAATATTTTGACCAAAAAAAAAACCAAGGGGTTAACCCATCCAAATTTTGGATTTTTTGAAAAAAATAGATTTCTCTTAAATTTTGCTCATGCATAGTGGATCTTAATCTGAACAAGACGGTGTTTTCATTTTTTGGATTGGACAATTATTTTGGCAGAAATTGTCTTCTGAAAATGCGTTTTCTCAAAATTGGAGATTCGAAAGTCCATTGAAACTATTTGTTGAATTTTTCAGCAAGGGACTGAGGTATCGCCACAAGTGTGGTATCAAATTCAAGATAGGCTTTAGGACTATGTTTAACCCATTGGGAGTTGTAAGATGGCATCACTTGCAAGGGATTTATTGAATATCCAAGGGTGCATTCTCAAATGCATTTTTTTTGCGAAATTCGAAAGCCTCTGGTAAGTATTTGTTGAATTTTTCAGCAACGGACTAAGGTATCGTCACGAGTGTGGTATCAAATTAAAGCTAGACTTCAGGACTATTGTTCACCCTCCCGGAGTTGTATGCTAGGATAACATTCGAAGGATTTATTGAGTATCCAAGGGTGCATTCTCAAAACGAGTTTTTCGACCATTAATCTGTAACGGCCAATGTTATATAAACAATATGTGGTTACAATGAAATCTTTTTGAAGGCGGAATACATCCAAGAGAAAAAGATTTAGAAATTCGAAAAAAAATATTTTGACCAAAAAAAAAACCAAGGGGTTAACCCATCCAAATTTTGGATTTTTTGAAAAAAATAGATTTCTTTCAAATTTTGCTCATTCATAGCTGATCTTAATCTGAACAAGACGATGTTTTCATTTTTTAGATTGAACAATTAATTTGGCAGAAAGAAAAACTTTAGAAAATGAGTTTTCTCAAAATTGGAGATTCGAAAGTCCCTTGAAACTATTTGTTGAAACTTTTTCAGCAACGGGCTAAGGTGCCGACACGAGTGTGGTATCAAATTCAAGCTAGACTTTAGGACTATGTTTAACACCATTGGGAGTTGTAAGATGGCATCACTTTCATATGATTTACTGAGTATCCAAGGGTGAATTCTCCAAGTGAATTTTTTTGAGATAATCGAAAATCCATTAATAACATAGGACGCATGTCATTTTAAGGGGCGCAAGTTGTGCTGCAAAATTAATTATAGAATCAAACAAACAAAATCTTGCTATTTAGAAAGTCCTGTGACGGCGCCTTGGGTATATAAAACTAAAAAAAACTGATTTTTAGTTCAAAATATCGCTTGTATTTGATACCATGAAAATAATTTCACATTCTAAATCCAATACTTTTAAAAATTATCGGTTATATTTGCCAATATGAAAAGATTACAAATTTTAAATTTTACTTTCTAAGTCCTTTATTTTTTTAAAATTACAATCTTTGTGTTGACAGGACATGAGAATGTGTGCGTCATACATTTTTTTTTCCATTAACAATCTTTCAAATTAATTTTGTTCGGTCTCCAGCGGTTTTTTCGGCCTCCAATTTTATTATCTCCATAGTTTGGTGTAGTTTTTGGAAATTTGTTTGCCTTTAGCAATTCCCAACTGAAAAAATGGTGTTGGAGTTTATAACCGAATCGATAAATACACATCGCCGTGAAAAGTTCTGTACGTATGTGTTGGCAGCTTAGAAATATTTTTTATTTCCCACTTTTAAGCTCCACAGGCTGTGAGTCCCTTTGCTCGCGAACAGATTATAAACGAAAAAAAAAAAAAATCCCAAAAGGGACACAAATATGTAAACCCACCAATCCAAGTAAAAAAATCCCAGAAAACAATCGACATGGAAATCGAGAATTTGTATGATACGAATATTCTATGGATTTCCAGCAAGGACACGATTCGTACTTCTCCTTTGTCCAAAATAAATCGTTACCTTTTGGAAATAATGACAAGAAAAAAACACGTTTATGCAAGTTTTTCTATTGTTATTTCTGTGCAAAAAACAATTGCATTTTAGTTTGTCAGATTAATGCGTTCGCCGCTAACCCACTGTGCAACCAACAAGTTTCCATGCACATACATATGTACGAATGTTCGGTCCAGTGTAGCCGTTTGTCGCTTTGACAGTCCATAAACATTTCATTTACACGCGCAAATACTCGTGTGATCCCTCTCTTAAAACATTGAACAATTAACACTGACACACATTCAGACATAAGTAGGCGTTTTAGGTATACACACACACACACACACACCGCTACATATTTATGTCCGCCATACTAAGACCACACAGAAATGCCTACTACATCCTTCCGCATTGAGGGTGGTGGCCCATACACTTATGCAAACTGTTGTACATAAATCACATATACCCGCCAGGAAACGGTACTAGTTCGGAGCCTGTAACACAACTAGTTCCGCAGTAAACACCTCTAGTTCCAGCTTGGATTACTTTCTATGTATTTAAGCTGTTTACTTTAACATGGGCTTGTCATTGGAGGTAAACAATTCACTCCCCTCAGCATTACCTTCAACCACCTACTGAATTAGTTCCGACATACCAACTACGTATCTAGTACACCGCAACTAGTATGGGAAATAGTTCGGGTGAACTATTTACAGCAATGATAATTTGATTTTTTTTTTAATTAAAAAAAAATAATTAAAAATAATCTTAAATATTTTGTTTTTGTGAGGCATTTGAAATGCAGATTTTATTTATTTATTACAATACAAAGTAAATTTATATTATAATTTTGGGTCCAAGGGTAAACCGGGTGACAAAGACCATTTGTCTTGATTTTTGCAGCGACAGACCAAAGCCTCTGGTGGGAATCGAACTCACAACCCTCACGCTGATAGGCAAGAATGCTACCAACTCGCCTAACGGGGCGCTTATGCAGACTTTATTAAAATGCCACTTTTTTGGTGTGCAAAAACAAAAAAATTCCACAGCCAAATGATTGAAACAACACGCACAAACTGTACCGTCCTCGCATTACATGGAACTAGTGCAGTAGTTAGTACACATAGTTCGAATACACCAATAGTTTCAGGTGGTTATTGACTTCCCAGAGTCGACTACCACACTAGTTCTTAGTGGTAATCGATTACTTAAAAACTGGCGGGTACTTACAAACTCACATACACATACAATACCTACATACATACATACATATTTACATGATATGACAAACGAAAAGCAAACACTCAAACAGACAGACGGACAGACTGAAAAACCCAGAGTACCACGAACAAGAAAAAAAAAACAATACGCCAGCAAGTGTATGCAAGAAATCGCATCATGTGGCATCAACGCCTGTAAAACACTTGAGCAAATACACACACTCCGCCACAGAAGAAGTACAAGTACAGAACAAGGATAAACAAAAAGCCAACCCGGAGAGCGGGAGAAAACTGCGAAACTACTGCGGGTACTTGTGCAATTTCATCAGAATGTGTCCGAGTCACATCGCTGTTATATTTCATTTCCGGTATTCGGCCATTGGCAGAGCGATGGCGACAAATTTCGGTGGTGTCGTGTGGGCTGCACATGCAGTCGCACTGCCCGACTTCGAGGGGGCAGCGCTGATAATGGCACTCCTACTCAGGAACTTGCTATGACGCAAACACGGCGCTGTCGGCACGGGGCGACGTGTCAATGTGGCTGCTCGGCTGCGGCCCAAGAGAGTGGTCGGCGGCGGCGGTGGTGTGTGACAGGAGGAGCTGCGTGAAATGGTTAGAAACTTTTTAACCGGACAGCCAGCAAAGACAACAGCCATGCCGCCACTTGACGAGAGCGCCATTTTACAAGCATTTTGCGATTTCGTTTTTGCTTGTATCACATCCTCTGCGTACTAAATATCCGGTATGGTACCACGTCCGCCTGGTAAAGTGTTAGCGGTGCAACCGCCACCGCCGCCAACGCCCAACGTTCTGTTCGCCTCGGTGTTGGCTTTCGTTTTAGCACAGTGCGCCTCATGGTCGTACTCCTCCTCGTCGTCGTCGTACAGCTTTGGTTCTGATGTTGAAAATTTATTAAGATCGCTGGCAGCCACAGGCGCCATCAGCAGCGTATTCCCAGAGTCCACCAACACGTCGTCCTGTTCCGTTATGTGCAGATTTAGATCGCTGTGTTTGCTGAACGATGTCGTCATGGTGGTGGGCGTCGCCGGCTGATAAGTGTGATGGTAGTGGGCGTTGGGCGGCGCATAGGACTTTTGCATGGCCGCATGCAAACTATTCGAGCTGACCGTACGCTCAAGTATCTCGCCCCAGTACTTCTCGGAGAGGCCCTCGATGTCGGGTCGCATGTGCGTGTGATGGGCATGCATGCCCATGCCCGGATTCTTGATGTGAAACGATGAGCTACGATTGAGGCTGTTGCTGCGTGCCCGAGCACATATGCCCAGCACCGAGCCTCCGCCTCCGCCCTTGCCCGAGCCAAAGGATGTGGATGTGTTGCCGCCTTTGCCGCCACCGCCACCGCTGCCGCTATTTTGTGGTGGACGAGATGTTGGCGGTTCCGGCGTGGGCAGAGTGGTGATTTCTAAATCGGAATTTATGTGACAACAGGGTGATTTGCTCTCGGGTGTGTCTTCCTGACGCATACACTGGAAAAGCCAAAAAGAACACAGGATATGTTTTAGCCACACGATAAAGCAAAACTCATTATTTAATTGAATGCAAAGTCACAAAAATACCAACAAAAAAAAAAGTGGCTTGTGCCATAAGTCAAATTTCGTTTGGGGGGGGGGGGGGGGGTGTTTGCTGTACACTAGGGTGGAGTGAAAACATGCTTTTTTTTAATTTGAAAAAGTTAACCTCGGAAAGAGATGTAGTCTGGGGTCCTAATGAGGGGAAAAATAAAGAAAAAAATTTTAGGGGTCGCGCCACTCCCTCGAAATTTGGATATTATCGCTATTTTGGCGTTGATTTTATAAAAATCCTAAAAATTAACGACTTAACTTATTGTTCAGTCAATTTTCTGAAGAAGGGACGATTTGACTTATTTTACTTTTTGAAATTTTTGAACATTGAGAAATTTTTTTGTAAATTTTTTCATGCCCTTATTTCATTGTTTACGCTATTGCAAACATTTATTGACATAAAACTTTTTAGGATTTTTCTAAAATCAACGCCAAAATAGCGATAATTTCCAAATTTCGAGGGAGTGGCGCGACCCTAAAATTTTTTTAAAATTTTTTTCTTTATTTTTCCCCTCATTAGGACCCCAGACTACATCTCTTTCCGAGGTTAACTTTTTTTTTTTGAATTTCACTCCACCCTATTCTGAGCCATTCTGAGCCACATTCAGTTCTGTCTCCGCTGTTACGTGCCTGATTAACTTTGGGGAAGTATCCATTCCTCCCTTGGCCCAAAAACGCCCCCAACAAAACGTTTCCGCTTTTGGGGTTAGACTTGGGCAGGGTCTACCGATTTTCCAAGTGCGTGCGCTTTTATGTATTGCGAGGGGAAACGGAAGTAAATCATTATGATGTTGTCAGTTCAAACTCTTATTTGTCATGGCTTCTTGGACAAATGAACCATTTCGTATTGAGATATTGGGGGTCGTTAACTTCATTAGAACGCCATGGCAGAATTTCGTGATTTGTCCATGTCCAAACAAAAATCAAGTTTCTATTTAAATGACTCGCATTGCTCTATTGGCTGGCAAAATTCAATGTCAAAGGGTGTGGGTGGGGGTGTGGGGGAGAATATTGCTAAAAGCTTTTTATTGAGTTATTCCTTATTAAATGAGTTCGACGAATGCCGTATTCTTTGGCATTTGAAAGGGTTTGACAAGGACAAGGCGTACTAATGAGTACTTTAAGATATTTGTGTTTTTTTATTTTTTGCGGAGAAAGAAATATTCGAACATCATTTGGCATTATGGTAAAGGAAAACGAAATTATGGATTATTTATCCTTTGCAGGAGAACTAAACTTCGTTATAGTGAAGGATGACAAAATTTTGAAAATTACACTGTGCAACAAATCGAGGGACTTTTCCTGGGTGGTGGGAAATTCCAAGTCAGGGTGATGGTACTAGGTCAGTATAGTAAAACCCTCAAAGGGTTTGGCGTTCGTATGTGTCTGTTTTTTTTTTTATGACCTTTTTAATTTTTTCCTTATCTTGATGTTTTTTCGCTTAGTTGTAACATTTTGGCAAAAACGTAGTTTAACATAACTCGAGAACCACTTGTCCGATTTTGATGAAAAAAATAAAATAATAAATTGTAAAAAATAAATTTATGGAGAAAAAAAAAATTTTTTTGCCTAAAAATTATTTTTTTTTTTTTAAATTCATAAAAGTGTTATTAATTTCATGTAAAGTCACATAACCTATAAACAAAATGCGACATAGATCATAGAAATCGATTAACAACTAAGCGAAAAAACATCAAGATAAGGAAAAAATTAAAAAGGTCATAAAAAAAAAAACAGACACATGCGAACGCCAAACCCTTTGAGGGTTTTACTATACTGACCTAGTACCATCACCCTGACTTGGAATTTCTCACCCCCCAGATGGGCTGTTGTACTGTGTTATTAATCCTTTGCAGGAGAACTTAAATTCGGGGGATTTCAAGAGATGTCTGTTGGCAGTTGAGAAATTCAATTCCGCCAATATCGTTGATTAAAGTCAAACGATCTGTGGCCTGGTGCGGTCAGCAAGATACAGGCGAATCGACCAAATTAGACTCCACATACGCACACACACACACACGACACGACACGAAGAACCAAATTAATGTGGCTATCGGGGGATATTGAATTTTGTGGCCACAACTCGAACATGCCACACATTTGAACGCCACAAATGAAATCCATCGCCCCCGTCGTTCCAACAAATATAGGCCCGGAATGTTTAATAAAATATATTTGTGTAAGTCACTTGGAAGGACGTTAATAAATTCGACTTAATCCCGGTATGTATGTGTGTGGGTGGCAGCCTATTGGCTATTCTGTGCGTGTACCCACATGGAAACGGGAATCTCTAATTGAAATGAAATAAAAGTTAACGGGCAACAACAACTGGAACTTACCCGCAATGGCATCATCAGCCTTTTGCTAACACGCCTAAAGTCATCATTTAGCAGCCAATAGATGAAAGGATTCCAAAAACTATTGCTTAAGGCTGTCCAGGTGACCACAAAATCCAAAAAGGGAGGTAACTGCAAAAGAGAGCGAAAAAAAGAATGAAACAAGTGAAAGGGGACAAAAACAAACTTTGGCTAAAACTAATTTCCATCAGATATTGCCCAGCTCAAATGGGTTTTACTCTGCCGTTCCAATTTTATGTGTAACTAGAGCATGGAGTCATAGGAGGATGCTGTGTCTGTGTGCCTGTGTGTGCAGAGGTTAATACTTGCCTTTGAACCCGTACATGTTGCGACAATTTCCTGTATTGTCCAGGGTGTAACCATAACAATGAAACCCAATGATATGGCAGCCATTGAACGTGATGTTGCACCACTTGATTTCTTCTCTCGTGTCATCGGCGCAATCTAGCGTTGGCAAGCAAAATTTTCCAATTAAATATATCACCAAGAACCGAACATGCAGAGGGTGAGACATGTGTGACAGGGAAGAGTAGCAGAAATCAAATCAAAAGAATTTTCATTGAAATTGTTAAAGGTTCATGTTAGACTGGTTAATAAATATCCTTAAAGGTTTCCCATAATATTTTCAAATTCTTTTGTCATTTGTTCTAACAGAGCTGTGCCTGTCTGGCTCTGGGTAGTTACCTTTTTGGTTATGGTGTTGGCGCCACTGAAACCCAAACCCATGCCCATGGCCATGGCATGGCTTAGGTTCATTACCGGCGTATGGGGCAGCATAGTTGTGGGTGTATTCAAACAACCACCCGGACCGCCATCCACACTCGTGACCGTGCCAACGGCTCCGGGCACACCACCACTGCCAGCACTTGCACCTCTTGTCAGCTGATGATGATGTTGCTGTTGCTGTGAGGGATGCTGTTGCTGGTGGTGTTGCTGTTGCTGCTGATGTGATGGATGCTGATGAGGCAGCATATGATGCAGATGCGGATGATATGGATGATAGTATTGGTAGGCCGGATGTTGGAGAGCGGCCGTCAACGGCATCGTCGGATCATTGAGTGTGAAACGACTCATGTGAAAGCTGGAGCCATAGCAATACATCAGCACCATGGTCGTGGGAAAGTAGAAGCCACATGTGGCCAATATGCGATACGAGGCTTTGCTATAAAACGGCTCGCACGCCATTAAACCCGTGTTATTGAAATAGTAGCCTAAGACAAACCGCAACCAAGAAAAATAGAACAATTCAAATTCACCGCATTTAAATTCAAATCCACATACCTTTGGGCAGCACCAAAAATCCAAACAATGTCAGGCTGATAATCCACGTCAAACTGAGTACGGCCACGCAGCCCTGTAACAAACAAAGAAAGTCAAAAGGGCAAAGTTATATTAACTGGGTCCTTAGCGGATGTTCTGTACAAAGATCTCATGAAATTATAATGTACGTTATTAGATTACACACATATATATTTTTCACTTCCACCTACATATGTCCCATCAACGTTGTGAACATTTGTTGGTGCGCCAACTTGATATCCTTAAATGTCCTCTGAGGAGAAATTATTGCTTTGGAACATGAATAAAAACTGAGTAGCAAATTCGTTGTTGCTTTGTATGTGCAGCTGGAAATGTGAAACAAGCGGTGAAGCGTTGGTCACACGCAATTCGGTCGTATTGAAAAACGAAAAAAAAATTGGAAAAATCCAAAGAATGACGAATGGAAGGTGATCGACTCTAGAAATTACCCAAAAAACTAGAATTTTCAACCGTATTCGTATAATTATGAGGTAATTAAGTGGAGTCCTTTAATTACCTTACCCGGTCAATTATTAAAAAATGCAGAATTTTCAACCGTAAATCAGGCAATCCAGTGAGGTCGTTTAATTACCTTTACCCGGATAATTACTCAAAAAAAACTAGAATTTTAAGCCGTATTCGTATAATTACATAAGTGAGGCAATTAAGGGGATTCTTTTAATTACCTTGCCCGGATAATTATTCAAAAAACTTATAATTTTCAACCTTATTCGTATAATTACGTAATTGAGCGTAATTACGTGGATTCGTTTAATTACCTTTACCCGGATAATTACTTAAAAACCGAGAATTTTCAACCGGACAATTACACAAAATGCTAGAATTTGCAACCGTAAGCTCAAAAAGCTAGAAAGAATCAGCTAGCAAATCATTTCAAATCTTCTTCTACTTGATCTTGGATATTGTGCGCTTGCTCGAATATTGTGACAGTACACAGAGAAAAAAAAACATTGTTAATTCAACAACTTTTCACTTTTAATGAAATCACTGTTGACTCAACAAGAAAGTATATAACTCAACAATTATCTTGTTGAATTTACTATTTGACAACTGTTGGCTTAACATGGAAATCGCTGTTGCCCCTAATTTAAGAGCGTATCTATTTGAGTCAACAGTAAAACGTTTGCTTTAAATGCTTTCACTTTTAAATTAACATTTTCAAAAGCTTCCATGTAAATCCAACAATTTTTTTTTAAATTTTTTAAAGGTTTAAGTATTTAAGCCAAGAAGAAACCTATTTGGATTTACATTTTTCGAACAACGCAGAATGTAGGAATCGAGAGGAAGGTACACCAAAATCGCAATATGTTCTATATTAAGAAGCCGATTTTGCTCAAAATTTTTATATGAGTAGATAATAATAATATCTTCAACCATATCGCTTATGAAATTTAAATTCATAACTTTTATTTACAGTTTTTCATTTTAAATTTTAATTCAGTATATTCGTTCATATTCGTTATTGACTTTTGCTGTTCGTGCTCTTTATTGTTTTCTCTTGTTGTTGCCGTTTGTGTGTTTGTTGGTGTTTGGTCTTGGTTTATGCAAAAGCAGATGGGCAAGCATTAGTTTTTTCTTTATTGTGATTTTCTATGTTCGGTGGAGTACTCTACTGGCAGCAGTTCTCATTACAATTGTAGAACTTTTGCCATAAGTATAAACCCTGATCATGGTAAAAATGAAGTAGCGTTCATCGAAACTGCGCAGTCATTCTAGCTGCGACTAAAGATCACTTTTTGCTTGCCTCATCAATTTATTTCTTTCGAAAGAAAGAAAATGGTCTCAAATCGAACTAAATAAAACTATTTAAAACCACAATATTACTTTTAAAAAAAACGAAAGCGCTTTGTTTTTAAATCAACAAGGCAACTTTTAAGAAAATCAACAGTACGGACTATTTAAAACAACAATATTACTTTTAAAAAAACCAAAAGCGATTACTTTTTAAAACAACAAGGCAACTTTTAAGAAAATCAAAAGCGCTTTATATTTAAATCAACAATATCGCCCATGTGCTGCATTTCGAGTTTGCTCGAATGTGAAACATTTTCCCACATTTGGTGTGCTCCATTCCGAATACCCAAAAAAATATTGGGAATATAATTCGAGCACATATAGCCTTGTGGATCGAAAAAGAAATGAGATTGTACGTGATTTTCTGAGCACATACAAGTTAAAAAAGAACGCAGAGTTAATATTTAACTTGTTTTTACAACATTTAATTAAAAAAGACAGTATTCAGATTAGCTTTTCTAGTAAAATTAAAGAAAATAAAAAGGCTCCTTTTATCAAGAACAACTTTTGACGAAATTTACCCAGAGTGTTCTACTTGTTGAAAAGGTTTCTTCAAATAAACATAAATTGTATACTTTGGTGGACATATTCATTAAAAAATTAACAACACGAATGATGATTACACCAGTTAATCAATCTGGCAACTCGTTTAACACGTTCCAGTATCATTAGTCTTCTTCTAGTAAAAAACCAGGGCAATTAACAAGCCAGCAGGCATTTTTTCTTAATTTTGTTGTTAAATTTGCAAATAAAACATATGTTTTTTGTTGATAGTTATTGAAAATAGTTCGTAACATATTGAACAAAGCTATTCTTTCGAACCACACTTTCGCTCGGAATTGAGCACACCATTTTGGAAAAAATGGGAATCTAAAAAAGTATGGGAATTCAAAAACTCTCGGAACATGGCACATGGGCGTATGACTTTTAAAAAAACCAAAGCGACTACTAGTTAAATCAACAAGGTTACTTTTGAATAAAGCAACAATGAAATCGCATTTGGTTCAAATGCCGAAAGCTTTTGGGTTCATTTTTACTACGAAAATTGTTGGATTAAATGCTAGATTTGTTGGATTTACTAGTGTTTTTTTCTCTGTGTACTCATAATCTTATTCCTGCAGCTGCAGCCACAGATGGTCTACTAATTATGTGCCGGGATAGCAAAGACAACATTGAGAAGTGTTTTAGCTGGTAAATTACCTGGGGCCAATAAACGATTTCGACAGATTTCAATATTTGACAAGAACTGAAAGTGATTTTGAAATACTTCTACAAAACACCCACAGATTGCTGAATTGTTCAAAAAAAAATTAATGCAAACTGTTGGCCATCCTTGTGATTTCTACACTGTCCCATTATTACGGTAATCGCCCTCTTCATATGGTCTTGTCCGAACAATCCAATTTAAGTATTATTTCGTTGCTGCTTTGGTATGATTTTTTAAATAATCACTTGTTTTTTGTGTTGTCTCCCTTCTTTGCTGAAATAATCTTTAAGTGGGTTGTCTTTTGAGCTGCCAAATGGGATATCATGAGTAAGTATTGACCAAAAAAAAAAAAAAACAACAAACAAACAACACCACCACCACACTCGGACGTGTATTATCTTGTCTAGTTTTTGCTGTTTGTTTTCAATTTGTTTCCTTCCAGTCTCGCTTCAGTTTCAGCTGAAACAATTTCAGAGGGGATGTTCGAAAGAAAAAAAAATCTATTCGTTTGTTTAAGTTTTGGTTTTGTTTGCCATTCAATGTCAGAGTATTGTCGTCGTCGTCGTCGACGTTTTTTTTTTTTATATTCAAACTTTGTGTTCTTAAATAAAACGAGAAACATATTTTACAAGATTTAAAGCTCGCTGTTCTTGGTCCCATTGCTCCCTTGTTCGTTTTCTTGTTCATGTTTGTTTCCTTTTTTCTTGACAATCGCAAAGACATTATAAGCTAAATTTACATTCCGTTTGGGTTATTTATAGGAAATCGTTAACTGTGAAAATGCCGCTTTTAAAAGCGGGTGGAAAATTGCTCCATTATTGGCTGTGTTAGAAACACATTTGTTATCTATTGATATGGGCTAATATTGCAGAGCTGTTTGTCTTCGGCCTGCTGACTTCCTGCATGTAGGCTTTATTGATTTCTGGGCATACATAGGATTTCCGGCGTGAGTGTGTAGCGGGGAAGAGGGACTTACCTTTTTACTCGAATGCTGATAGTATCGGCGCGGATGTAACGAACACATGTATCTATCGACGGCCATGCATACTAATATGACAGCGCTTTGTTGTGAGAGAGCTCCACGTAATAAACCCTGTGCGATTTTTGTTAGAGCGTGTGGGAGAGGGAGAGAGAGAGAGAGTAAAAACAAAAAGAATTAATTAAAGTAACTTGGTCGTATGATAAAAGATATTGTATGTAGTTGATATAAGTTGCCGAAAGGTATACTAACATTTGTTCAAATAGGCAAAGCCTAAAAGTGGGCTAATATTTTTCAAACAGAGCAAGCCTAAAAGTATGCCACCAACTGATACAAGTTTATTAGGCTTTAGGCGGTTACCTTACCCGTACTGAAATGTTAGCCAATGCAATTCAAGCATGCCAGTTTGTCAATGCCATAAGACCATACATAGGGCAGACGTCCCAAGTCATTTCCAAGAGGCTATTTAGTATTTGTTTTAAAAAAAACATTATTTGCTTTGATCGCCATTCAATATTGTTTCAAATATTGCCATGCCAATTACTGACATCTAGAGTGTGTTGCCGAGATAATGCGTCAAAAAACGACTTGGGACGTCTGTCCTCTGTATGGTCTTTGCTGTCGGTTTTCGAGAAAAATTTAAAAAAAAAAACCTAATGGAACAAACATTAATTTTCCAAATCCAATAAAATTCCATTCACCAAAGGAAAATAACGACAAGAAACAGGCGCTTCTACAGAGATTTAAACTAGGAACTTTAGAGATTCTGAGTTGCGATGAAGAACATTTTTCAGTGGCCGCTTTTCCCAACTCGTTAATGCCGGTGACTTGTAACCGTTTCACAAATCTGGCCCTTCTGGCCACTAAGTAAGTACAGGGTGGGCCAAAAGTCACTGTGGGATCTACAAACTTAATAACTTCAATTTAATCTGAACAAATTAAAAATGAAAAAGAGAATGAAAATAAAAATAGTCACCCTGTGGTGACTTTTGGCCCACCCTGTATTTTCTATAATTCCAATACACGCAGTTGATCTCAGTAAAGTTGGCCAGAAGGGCCAGATTTGTGAAAAGGTGTAAAGTCGCCGGCATTTTCGCGTTTCCGGAAAACCGGCCACTGAGAACAGTTTTTCACCGCGACTGACTGAAAATCTCTAAAGTTCCCAGGTTAAATCTCTGTAAAATCAACAGGCTACCGTTATTCAGTGTGTCTATCGTGTACAGTTCACTGAATTCTGGGTAGTTCCCCATCTGTACTTTTGAGGAATGTTACAAGATTTCAACAAAACTAAGTCAAGAGAAACTTTTTGTCAGAGAGTGTGCTTGGCCACAGACGATACTGGGCAACTAATTGAAAACATAACCGTAATTCCTATATTATATTTACACTAGAAAGTTGTAATGCGCCTATGGCGCCCGTTGAAATATGGAAAAACAATTTTGTTGAAAAAAAAAATTTTGTTGAAAAAAAAAAATTTAGTGGAAAAAAAAAAGTTTTGTAGAAAAAAAAAATTTTTGTAAAAAAAAAAAAATTTTGGAAAAAAAAAATTTTGGTAAAAAAAAATTTGGGGAAAACACAATTACTGTACACAAAAAAAATATTATTTTTTTTATTATTATCTTAATATATATTTACCCTCGACACTGATTCACTGACTCTGTCACGCAGTACGTAGGAATTTAAATAGGCATTCTATAATTCTACTAGTAAGTTGTAATGCGCCTATGGCGCCCGTTAATTTGCTTGAGAAAGTATTTGTTACTTAATTTTAAAATTTTTTTAAAAAATATTTTGAGAAAACTATTTTGTAAAAAAAAATTTCGAAAAAAAATAAAATTTGTGGAAAAAAAATTTTTGCTGAAAAAAAAAATTTTTGTTGAAAAAAAAAAATTTTGGTATAAAAAAAAAATTTTTGTGGAAAAAAAAAAATTTTTGTTGAAAAAAAAATTGCTGAAAAAAAAAAAATTTGTTGAAAAAAAACTTTTTGTTGAAAAAAAAAATTTTGTGGAAAAAAAAAAATTCCTTCAAAAAAAAATTTCTTCAAAAAAAAAATTTCTTCAAAAAAAAATTACTTCAAAAAAAAAATTTCTTGAAAAAAAAAATTTGGAAAAAAAAAATTTTTGTAAAAAAAAAATTTTTAAGAAAAAAATTTTTGTAAAAAAAAAATTTGGAAAAAAAAAAATTTTGGTAAACAAAAAAATTTGGGGAAAACACAATTTCTGTACAAAAAAAATATTATTTTTTTATTATTATTATTTATAGAATTATTATAGAATGCCTATTTAAATTCCTACGTACTGCGTGACAGAGTCAGTGAATCAGGGAATCAGTGTATCAGTGAATCAGTGTCGAGGGTAAATATATATTAAGATTCTATAATAAATAATAAAAAAAATAATATTTTTTTTTTGTACAGAAATTCTGTTTTCCCTAAATTTTTTTTTACCAATATTTTTTTTTCCAAATTTTTTTTTTTACAAATTTTTTTTTTACAAAATTTTTTTTTTTACAAAAATTTTTTTTTATAAAATTTTTTTTCCAATTTTTTTTTCAACAAAATTTTTTTTTTCCACAATATTTTTTTTTTCAACAAAATTTTTTTTTTTCGAGAATTTTTTTTTTCAAGAAAAAAATTTTTTTTCTACAAATTTTTTTTTTCAACAAAAATTGTTTTTTTTTAAGAAAATTTTTTTTTTTCAACAAAATGTTTTTTTCAACAAAATTTTTTTCCATATTTCAACGGGCGCCCTAGGCGCATTACAACTTACTAGTTATTTATAGAAAAAGAAAATTATAGAATGCCTATTTAAATTCCTACGTACTGCGTGACAGAGTCAGTGAATCAGTGTCGAGGGTAAATATATATTAAGATTCCACTTATCGTATATTATTTCATGTCATTCCCATCGAGGAGAGTTGCGTCACAAAAACGCCTTTTTGAAATCTATCCATATCGAAATCTATACATGGCCTGTAATTTTCTAAATTTATTACCAAATGAAATTAGCCGACCATTAACGAAATGTATTGAAATTGTCATTATGCTTTCCAGACCTCAAAACCATTTCAGCGACCATAACCTAATGTTTTGATACGTTACAATTGATTTCAATTATTATACTCTAAAATTCTAAAAATGCAAATCGCACAGAATGTGCATTGTATTGCATTAATGATATCAGTCCCCAACATATACGAGGGCGATGTGCCACAAATTATCTGAGAAATATTTTCGTATGGAAACGTATTCGTCAAATCACAGCGCGACCTGTGCAATTGTGGGGGCAGAGTTACCAATAAGGGCTGTCAACTACAAACAAAATAACGCTGCTAGGTCACAGGGACTCAAGTGAGCTGTGCCAGTTGAAACGGAAGCTGTAAAGCCACTCTAGCACTGACTTTCCGTTCGACTCTCGCATATAGCCGTCGGTAACACATTGAACAGTGATATTGTTCAACTGTATCAATGTATGTGTGCGAGTCTATAATTGGCTTTACATGTACATATGTGCGTGTATGTGTGGACACAATGTGGCCCCTCTTGTAAGGGTGCTCTGTTTAATGGATGTCGCCCAGTGCCACCCAGCATTACAATGAACGGCCGCACAACACTTAAAAAAATATTAAATATTACAACTTCACCATTAACAACATTATCATAGTTGTGTAACACTTCCGGTTGCGTGCACTCTCCGCCTTTTTCTGTTGATGGTGTTGTGTTTCCGGTATTTGCTGTCGTTGCTGAATGTCCGATTTTGACCCAACAATTCGGACTCTGTCGTAAAATGTAAAAATTGTGCAGCGTCAAATCGACATAACGAGGACGAACTGGACCGGACACCTTACAGGGCAGAATGCTGTCTCAGCTGTCTCATTTTAAAATTGTTTGCCCCCCCACAATTCGAAATAGATACACACACACATCTACTTATACATTAACTTGCACTTACCTGTATTTGGCAAAAGATTTCACCATAAGGCCAACAATGGAACAATGCTGGCAATAAACCAAATGGTGTGATAAGCAAACCAATGGTGAGGTCATTTAAAGCCAACGATGTTAGCAAATAACGAGGCTTTAAAGACAACACACACACACACACACATAGACACATCCGCATCCACATCCGCATCCACATCCACATCCACACCCACACAGTTCCACATACACCGAGGAAGGAAGTCGACCAAGAAAGAAAAAGGAAAAAACAAAATATCAGTAAATTGAGCATAGCCAGGAATTTTTTAAATGCAAAAATGCCAGACAACAATTTTATAAAAAAAAAAATTCCCGGTGTTTCTCACCCACCAACATAGATGGGGGGGTGGAGAGGGGTAATGCAAAGAATAAAATGGAAAAACTTACCTGCTGGTGTATGTAGGGTGAATAGCGTCTGTTGTTTATGACAAATATCACCAGGGCATTGGCTCCAATTACGCCCAGTGTCAGGATGAGTATGAGCACGGCCTCGATGGTCTCGGCGATGCCGACGTGTTGCAGGAAATTGTGTGTGGTATAGCGGGGATGTGTACAACTTGAGTTTTTAACAGCCGGTGGTACGAGTAATGTACCGGATTTCAAGTCCATTGCAATGCTTTAACGAAAGATAGAAACGATAACATCAGCAAAAAAAAAGACATTTGCATTAATTTTCATCATAAGCAGGTGAAAGATTGAGAAATATTAAGTGGTTCATAATAGTTTGGGTGAAAGGGGGGGGGGGGGGTGTCATGCCAAACAGTTTCCGGCTTCCTATACTGTTTCGGCTTTTCTATAAATAATAATAATAAAAAAAAATAATATTTTTTTTTTACAGAAATTGTGTTTTTTTTTACCAAAATTTTTTTTTTTACAAAAATTTTTTTTTCTTACAAAATTTTTTTTTCCTAATTTTTTTTTTTCAACAAATTTTTTTTTTCAACAAAATTTTTTTTTCAACAAAAATTTGTTTTTCCACAAAATTTTTTTTTTCAACAAAATTTTTTTTTCCACAAAAAATTTTTTTTTCAACAAAAATTTTTTTTTCAAGAAAAATTTTTTTTTTTCAACAAAATTTTTTTTTTTCAACATTTTTTTTTTTCAACAAATTTTTTTTTCCATATTTCAACGGGCGCCATAGGCGCATTACAACTTACTAGTTAGACAATACACACACAAATATATAAGGAAACAAATTCAATTAGAATTTAACTGACGAAACTGAATTTCTGTTCGTTATTTTAACGAAAAACCAATTTGTTTTATAAAAACAGGCTGTATAACGCATGACTCGTCGACATCCGTGGCGATTTTACATCTAACTAAACATCAGAGGTACACGGAGAATGTGGTGAGGCGCTGGCAGGCGATGGCCCCTACTTGTTTTGTTATGTCCTAAGCCTATATTTTCGCAGACTGAACGCACCCGAGGAGGTTCATTAACTCACCCATCCTAGCATCAACTTGTTTAACTTTTCCCAATATTCTCTCATTTTGTTCCTTGTTTTGGTAGATTTTCGTGTCGCGCAAAATGATTTTCAATTATTTTCTTCTTCTTTTCACTGAAAATATTCACAACGAACTATTAGCCCATATGTTCGTTGTTTACAAAAAAAAAAAAAAACGGGGAGAATATGGCAACACCAAGGAGAGAGGCAGTATCAGAAATTCAGAGCGTAAGAGACTCCGCAGAGAAAATACAGGTTACTCCCATGGCACAATAACTCGCATGTCAATTGTTTGTTTAAATTTTGTACCAAATTCGAATACATTTTCGTATTAAACATGTAAATCAAAGAATTAGATTACAAAAAGCCAAACAAAGATGTTTGGGGGCTTTCAAAACTAAAAGCAATAAAGTTTTACTTCGGTGAATAGTGTCCCGTGAGTTGTAACTGGCTGCTGTCTGTTCAGGGTCCCAGGGTTGTATCTGAGTTTTTGTTGTTGGGCAATTGACATGGCCAAATTTTCCTAAACCTGGCAATACAAATTTAACTTATTTCTGTTTTTAAAATTCATATTCGGATACTTTTTTTTCATATTTTTTTTGTAATTTCCCCCCTCCTTGGTTCTGCAGAATATGATAAATTCACAATGAATGAAATCGAGCGCAAGCAACGCTACCGACAGCATCGTTTGAGAATACAAAATGCCAGCAGTCTGGTGAACAGTCAAGCGCCCAAATCGAAAGACGATCCTAATGCGCCGCATCGTAAATTGACGTTCATTGAAATGATGGGTGCTTTGTATAGCAAAGGCAATCAAAGGACATTTACGCAATCGCCGATTCAAACGAAAGTAACTCCCTCCAATGGGAGACCATTGGGCAAAAGTGTCCGCCATTACTGCAAACGGCGCAATAATGTCCCCACCAAAGAGGACTCGTGTAAAGCGGGAAAATTCTCGGACGATGTACCCTCGCATGTCTGGCAACGCTACACTCATTTGGCATTTGTTAAAAATCCCCACATGCTGCGGAAACTTTTGAGACCGAAAATATTTCTCGATCTCCATCTGCAGCATGGACAGCCTATGGGACGTTTGGTGGTGCAATTATTTACCGAGGCTTGTCCCGAAATTGTTTTACAATTTGTTCGAGTGTGCCTGGCTCACCAGCCGGGCCGTTTCCACGTTACACGCCTCTTGGTGCCGCTTTGGCTGGAGGCTGAACTGCAGTTCGATGACAAAAATGCCTTGACCCTGCCCAATATGGAACATGATCCGACGGCCATAAATCATGGCAGTGGAGCGGGTATTCTGTCATTTCCCAGTCGCTATTTGCGAGGTAGCAAATCGCGCTTCATCAGCTTTACCGTGAGTTTTCAGCCCATCAATGTTTTGAATGGCAAACGCATTGCCTTTGGCCGCATAAGCCAGGGTCGGCATATTTTGGACAAGTTGCACAATTTCAAGGTATCACGATGTGGCAAACCTGTGCCGCCTCTCATGGTGACATCATGTGGGGTGTTGTGAAAAAGCCAAACAGTCACAATTGGTTTTCTTCAACCAATTTATATTAAAAATTAAATAAAACTATCGGTATAAAAACTCTCCTGGGTCGCATTGGGGCAACTTTTCAATTATATGGAATCTTTCAAGTGAACGACATCTCATGTCAAAACATAAAAGCATCCTTGTATTTGATTTTTTCAAACAGAGAAAAAAAATCACACAAATCATCATCGAATGGTAAACGTGGATCTGTTGTTGTTTGTTTGTAGAAAGAAATCATTTCCATGGATATCCCGCAATTATTGTGCGGGAAAATGTTTCGAACAGGAACAAACGAATTCCAAATTGAATGGTTTACTTCCGTAGAAATGAAACGATGATTGGAAATGCAACCAAATTAATCAGCAGAATGCAGAATATGTTCACATATCCTGCAGAACATGAAGGAACACATGTACGTGTGTACGGAGTGCATACAAACGGATATGGCAGATGTGGAGGTGGGCAAAGACAAACAAATGTTGCCACATACAATTCAGTTATTTAAGCGGTTTTCCCAGATCTCGGCGGCAACTGTCGGCTTTTCTTCTCCGAAAGCCTGACCTCTAATCTATTTCAATATTTCACCCAAGGACGAATGGCGCTGTTCTAAAGCTTTACAGCCCAGAAAGGGGGTCATATTATACAGGGTCCGCCAAATAACTTTTTTTTTATTTTTTTTTTTTTAAAAATTCTATAAAAAAACTAGTGGATATTTTCTAAAATTTCTTTTTTTTATTTGAAAGTACAATCCTTGCGGTTAATAATAGAAAGTAATTTCATTCAAAAACAGGGCGCAAAACATCGAGTGTAGCTTGGGCTGTGTGGCACGTAGCGCCGTTCTGTTGCAACCAAATGTTGCCCATATCCTCCTCTTCAATTTTTGTAAACAAAAATTCGTTCAACATGGCGCGATAAACGAAATAACGAATAAGTGAGGATTTCATTAATCCTTATACTCGTAAATTACTGTATACAACGTTCGTTAGATAGAATATTTTTAATTGCCAAACAAATTCGTTTTATGGAAACAGGCAGTTATTCTATAAATTTGAACTATGATTTAGATTTTTCATTGCCTTTCATAAGTTTAATGAAATTTTAGATTTACTCTCCTCCTAGTTCTAAGCTAGTCTCTAGGGATTGTAATTTTTCCCTAGACTATAAATAAATATATATAAATTTTTTTTGCATTTACGGTGATATAAAATGAATAGAAGGAAGAAAGTAAGATTACCAGGTATGCTGTTGATGGGAAAATCACTATTTATTTAGGAAAATGCTGAAATTACTAAACTATCTCTTCTTGGCTGACTTTATTTCATGTTATGTCTGCACAATGGCAGACAATTTGACAACAGTCGTTTCTTGTGAGCATAACAGTTTATTGTGAATGATTATGACTGTGTTGCCATATTGAAATGCAGTTTGATTTTGTACATTTATGTGAGAGTTAATGCTGTTTGAGAGGAAATAATGCACAAGTTAATTTACATTAAGCCTGCTAATGCGCATAAACGTCTGTCTAGGCTGCAGCTTATGTGCGTAAATTCTGAACAATTGTATGGATATCGCTTAAACGGTTAACGTTACTGAGCCGATGAAACGGCGGCAGATCCGGCTAACAAAAATATCAACGGCGGCAGCGGCTCATTTATCGAGACTATGATGTGTAGATAAAAGGAAGCCACAACAAATGGCGCATCCATTTATTCTAATGCCAATGAATGTGTAAAATATTCTGTTTTTTTGTTGTTATTGTTTGATACACATATTTAAGTTTGTCCATTATTCACAAATGTCTTTTAAATAAGTTATATTTCGAATATTTGAAGAGTTGATTAAAAAAAGAAGTTGTCGCTGATGTGTGGGCAATAGAAAATCCTTTGCAATTTACTCATTCAATATTCACATATTAATACATATGTATGTATGTATGTATGATATGACGTATTTATTTTGTAAATAAATATCACGTATTGTGGCAATACAAATAAACGTCTAAATTGCCATTAGTTCGTCAAAATGTTGGTTTTTTTTTGGGGAGTTCTCTTCTCTTTAAATGTAAACAGGAAGGAAGGCGGGCAGTTATTGTTGTTATGTGTACAACAACAGTTAATTTCCATTTTTGACAAAATGGCAAAATAATTGATTTATTCGATTGTTTTTCCAAACTGTCGTCTCTACAATACATAACAAATACAAATACAAGTACAAACTCAAAGTATGCGTGTACAATATTAAATCACAAATACACACATTCTGATTTAAACAAAGATTTATGGCTGTTCAAACTGTTTGCCAGCATTAAAGGACAAACACATATATTTGAACTTGTTTTTTGCCCAAATAGCAAAAGCAGAAGACAAAAAAATACACACACAAACGTGAACAATAAAGCAATGCATGTGTTACACTGTCTATGTGTGTGTGTGTGTGAGTGATGTGGCCCGCTTCTGGTTTTGTTTAACTTTCACCGTATAAAGACAATATAATATAATAGAAATATATAAATATGTAGAATATTTATTGCGACCAACCGTCGAGTCGAGTCGAGTTGTATTGTATTTACATTTGCCCGTAATAACAACAAAACATTTTCTATGTCCAGGACACTTTTGTGTCAAAAACAATAAAATCACATACTCACATAGACGACCATAAAGGGAGGTATGTACATTAGATAGGCTCAAGAAAAAACAAAAAAAAAATAATCAAAATTATCGCCATTGTCAGGTTGTTGAATGGGCCAAATGTAGCCCATGAATGACTGCTGTTTCCATCGGACATCATGGCAACACAGCACAAACTGGGTGGTGGTGTGTAGGGTGACCTATTGCTTTTTAAAATTGCCATAACTTTCTTGTGTGTAGGGTGACCTATTGCTTTTTAAAATTGCCATAACTTTCTTGTCTGCGAATAAAAATCAATATTTCAAAAATAAAAAAAAAAAAAAAAATAGGTTTTTGAGATCTTTACAGAGGTCTGACAAACGGGCATCATACATATGTAGGAAGGGAAATAGGAAAATTCAATTCAAATGGCCAATGAGTTAAATGTAGCCCTTGATCGACCAAGAACAATAATATGCGTGCTGTTTCGTTGGGACTTAAAATGAAGACACAGCCTAATAAATACCATTTCGGGGGGTTGGTAGGGTGCTCGCATCAAAAAACTCTTGGTATTCCGAAATCCTCATTGTATAAGCCACAAAACCGGGCGGTCTCCGCGTGAAGTTTTTTTTCCTTTTCCCCCACCTTTAGGCCGTGACCCCACCTAATGTGCATTTCTATTAAATAAATAAATATATTTTCCGTTCCAGTGCAATACACAAATGTATCATCAACTAAAATGCAAAATAGCCAAGTGTTTTGTGAAAAAAAAAATGTTCTATTGCCCGAGGCACACTTTATCCAAAGGATTCATTTAACTAATTTTAATTAAACTAAACTCTAACGAAAGGCTAAATTTTGTAAAGGCGTCTGTCTATATCAAAACACACTCTGTTCCAGTATTATGTTCGTAATGTGAGTAGAATTAAGTTTAATTATTAACACTAAAGTGTGTCGAAATTAAAATGTTATTAAGAAGCCGGATTGCATTACAGAGAAAAGTCGCTCTTCAGCCAAACTGTTCAAATGGGAAATACTCTTTCAGCAAGTACGATTCCTGCCAGCTGTGACATTCTCAAATTCCATAATTGATTTATTCGACTGTTTTTCCAAACTGTCGTCTCTACAATACATAACAAATACAAATACAAACATACTACTCCCTCCTTCTTTCCCACATACAAGGCCCAAATTTTTTAAAAATTTACATTGCACAAAATTCCTTAGAGTAATCAACAAAAATCTTCCGCATTTCTTCGAAATCGCCCCAGAAAATCATACACCACACGACTTAGACCCAATTTATACGCTGACTTATTGCTTGACTTTAAAATCATGGCGGAGTAGAAAAAAAGGTTACAAATCCGGTGTCGTATGAGTGATATGTATTCAATCAGTTTCGCCAGCTGGTAATAATCATACGCCACCATGAACCTCTACACTGATTAATGGACTTTCTTGTACTAGACTTTGGACAGTACAATTTGACGATGCTGCTGCTTGTTTGTTGCATATTTTGTATGCAAAACCGGAAAAAAGACGTCCCAAGTTGTTGTTGTTGCGGACACATTAGTTTGGCTAGCCTAGATGTCAGTAATTGGCATGTCAATGGAATTCAAACAAAAAGGTTTTTTGTTTAAACAAATACTGTTTAAGTAACCCATTGCAGCAGACGACTTGGGACGAACTCAAAATGGAAACTTGTGGTCCACAAACTAAACTTGTTCCGTTACAGGGTAAACAATTGACTAGCAACTACTACGAAACAATCACACGTGCAAGAATTAATCTAAATAAAAAAAATCGTAATCTTTGCTCAAAGAACTCGAAAGACCAAAGTCAAGTGTATCATAAATTTGTGTGCTTTGTCCATATGTTCACATTCGTAAAATATCGGACAATAAAAACGGGCCATGACAAAATCCTCTTCATACATTTTCGTTCGCTTCGCTTTTGTATTTGCATAAATTGCCTCTGAAATGTGCGGAGCATTAGAGGAGTTTCGCTCGTTTGTTGATTCGTTTTTTTTTCTCTTTTATGGGCAGACGACAGACAATTTGTGAAAGCGCGTAATGCGATTCATTCCGTCGATTCATTGTTCGACTTTGACTTGTATTTCTGTTCTCTCCCCTTGTAGCATGTGTGAGTACATGCGGATGTGTGTGTGGCTGCCGAGAGTACTTTTTATTTTATTGGCTTTTGATTAATGTTTTGGATTATTTTCACATTCATTTCTTGGCATTTATTGTTCGTTTTTTTTTTGTTTCGATATGAACCCCAGTTGTGCCGTTGTTATTTATTTGAATTATGACACATTCGAACATGATGTACGGCTTTCCGAGAATATTGCTTGATTTTGGGGATTACGCAATGGGTGGAAGGCGGATAGATGCCAATGAGGGGAAAACGAATTAAATGAAATCATTCGAAGACGTATACAAAAAAAAAAAAGAAATGCACGTAAAGAGGCTTTATGAGATATTCATGTACGCATTGTCTATTAATTGGCACAAGTTATCTGCTGAGGATAAGTATTCCTATAATTGACATTTAAGTCATGGAAAAAACATGGCTGAAGTAAACGTTTTGGAAAAGTAATGGAAGGATTTTCTCAAGTATTAGCGAGAATATTCGTATTAATGCCCTCTTGATTATAAAGAAGTTGTCGTTATTATTGGACTTGTTTTGTTTTTGAGCCGAAAAAATTTTGCTACATATTCTCTACATTATGGGAAAATTATATACGACCATCCGAGACTAGACAACAAAAATATCTGTAGAACAGCGATAAACGACCCACACCACTAGGGAGACAATTGGAGTTGGATGCTCTATTACTTCCTATAAAAATCATCGCTCATCTTGGTACTCGTACCAGAAGTTGCAAACATGTCTTTGAAGCCCCTGTCCATATATGGGAGTTGTATTTCATTTTTGGTGCAAATACAGGGTTAACCAACAAGAGGTGTTATTTTGGTATTCAATGAAAAATTACATTTTTTTGAGAGAAATTATCGAATGTTTATTTCATAATAAAGAGGAAGGTATGCCGTTAATAATAACAAAACAACATCAGTTAAATGGCCAGCAGGACCACGCTTACAGGACAATATCCTTTTCATGAAATTTTACATAACCAAATGGCAAAGTGGCTGACCAATGTCCTCGATAGCCTTAGGAATTCTATCTTTGAGGTCTTGAATTGTTTGAGGTCACGCGGGTGTTAAATCACAAGAACTCGGTGGCCAATTGTGATCACCACTTCGAGAGATAACACGGTCCGGAAACTTTTTAGTTTTCCAACCGGTGACTGCAAGATTTTCACCCTTTTTAATAGTGAATTTTAACAATTTCAATGCGTTGTTGAAACGTGTATCGTTGCATTTTTAGTAATGGCGTAGTCTCTACTTGTCAAATGTGAAAGAATCAAAAGCTTCAAAAGTGACATCTACCGAAACACCGGGTCATTCCAAATAACACCTCTTGTTGGAGAAGCCTGTATTTAAAAATTCTGATGGGGTGAAGTTATGGTTAAAGAGTTATGGAGATATTTCATGTTTGGTCCATATTTTCGATATCAAATGGTAATTTTAATGAATTTTTAATGAATTTAGTCCATGATTGTTTGTAAACATCTATGTGTTTGGGAACATTGCTGATATACCAGCTCCAAACATATATATGTTGCCTGCAAAACTTTTTGAGGACAATATGTTGCAGAGGCCGTTTTCACCCCCTATTTTCTTTACCATTATATTTTAGGCCAGATGTAAGCGATGTAAATATTTGCAAGATCTGATCTTGGGGTGAAGTTATGGTGACATTTCCTTTTTTTCGATCTCATGTAGGTGATGTAAATATTTTCGATATCAGATAATAGTTTTCTTACGAATCCAGTCTATATGTATGATTAGACCTAAGTAGGTTTGGGAACATTGCTGCTAGCCCTGCTCCAAACATATATATGTTGCCTGCCAAATATGTTTTTCTCACATTTTTCTTTTTAATTAATAATATTTCCGAATTTATTCCATATATGACTGTTTGCTGCTAGCCATAATGTTTGGGAGAATATTTTACAGAAACCGTTTTTCTTCCATTGGTCCTAGCCCTGCTGCAAACATATATATGTTGCCAGCCAAATATGTTTTGGACATTATGTTACGGATGCCGTTTTTTCCATATTTTTCTTTTTTTTTTAATAAATAATAACCACTGTAAAGTTGTGTAACTGTTATTCAAACAGTGTACACATTTTCCCGTGAAAATATGAATGTAATCCTGACTAATGTAATCCCCTACTAAACAGCCTCTCCACAGCCGTTCCTAGTTGCCACCAACAATAACCGCAACAAATCGCGGACAATAGCGAATATAATGAAGACATTTAGGAAAACTTTAAACGTAAAGATAAACAATTCACTGCACGCCACCGTGTAGCCATTACAAAAACAAACTTCATCTCAAGAGCACACCAGCCAGCCAGTTAGCCACCCGTCAGCACATATGGACAAATCCCATATCTTGGGGAGTTTCTGCGAATGAGTGATGGGTGGGGGGATGCATTTTCTTAAAATTAAGATAAACTAAATAAAAGTTTTATTTACTCGCTTTCATATTCTTCATCTTTGTGGATCTGCCCAGAATCATGAGTGTTACGTATACAGGTTACCGACAGCAGCAGCAGTAGCAACTACAGCTGCAGCTCCAGTCATGTCAGAGCAACATCAACAACATTGTTTTTTTTTGGTAGCATAAATGAAGAAAAAAAACGCAACAAAGGTTGCCCCTTTAGCGCCATAGCTAACGATAAACACCTTCCGTTTAGAATTTCATATTTGATTGGGGTTGCTGAATGAAACTGTGGGTTTAAAATCTTCGACAATATATGGATTCGTTTTTTAAAGAATATAATGTTGCTCCTCTAAGAATTAAGTGGACCACCGGAAAAAGGTCAAGTGTTATATCCTGCATAACATGGAATACTTTCTGCGATGGCTTTTGGAAGAGCAATCTGTAAGTAGTAATTAGTGTTTCATAATAATTTTGTGAGAGTAAACTATTTGCATGTACCATTTTTTTTTTGGTGTAATAATATCAATTGAGCTGAACATTCATTTTTGGTAAGTTTAAAAAATAAGTTTTTAGTTGCCTCCACCATTTAAATAAGTGCCTGAAATTCCCCTAAGCTAAACTACTACGTTTCTCTTCTTTGCTATAATTTCTTTGTATGTTTCGAAAGTAACACAAGTCGTGTTTTTAGTTGTCTCTACCATTTTAAAAATTGCTCGCAGTTCACCTTATCTAAAATATTTCACTTATTTTCTTTGCTACGAAAAAACAAAGTTCTTCTTGACATTTTATAACATTTTCTGTAATATTAACATAGTTGCATCTACCATTTTTTCATTGCGTATGTTCAGTAATTGTATGTTAAATGTGAACAATATAATACATATTTCTGTGCTGCACATATGTTTTTGTAAGGTTGAGGAATAAAACAATATTTTCGGGGAGTTGCTTCAACCATTTTAAGAATTGGCCCCCCAATTCATCTAAGCTAGCACATTTAGTCAATTGTTTTTTTTTGCTTTAAACATAAAAAGGTTTTTCTTGACATTTTTGTAACACTAAAATAGTTACATCTACCATTTTTTTTTTACAGTATTTTTTTTTATTATTATTGATTAACTCTCCTATGGATTCAGGTCAACACCTTGTCAGTCACAGCTGGCAGGAAAGACACTTGCCGAATGAGAATTCCATAGCCGTCAAAAAGTCTAACGCCTAGCGACACTACTTAGATTAGATTGAAGTGGCTTTTCTATTAGACACACTTAGTCCATTAAGGACTATGACTCGAAACTGAGCGCGTGTAGTTACAACATTCTCTCTTTCTCAGAGTTTCAGAGAGTTAGCTTTTCGTTAATATTCCTTTTAAAGGGGATGTTGGAGGTTTTTTTTTGTTTATCTAAAAAAGGTCTTTCACATTAGTTTTAATTCAACTTTAGTTTCAAGAATCTTACAGCAAATGAGCCTCTTGCCGTACTAAACATTAAATTTATACTGCAAGTATTTAAAATTATATTCACATTAAGTTTTCCATGGACGTTTCCCGGTGGCCAATGGTGTGTGTTTTTTTTCCCGTTGTGTTGCCATCATGGGTTACAAAATGACCCAATTTTTGTTGGTGTGTGTGTGTGTGTTCGGTTTTTGTTTTATGATAGCATTTATTTAAAAGCCTTAACATTTTTGCAAACACACACACATCACATCCTTGTGCCTTTCATTCCCAGCCATAAAATAGACATAGGTTTTGTTGTTCGCCAGCCAGCCAGCCAGCCAGCCATTCTCAACAAAAATCTATGAACGTTTTCTCACATTTTGTTGTTGTTGTTGCTTAGATTCTGGTAGGGCTTGGAGGTTTTAAATGTTTTGGAGTTTTGGGCCATAAAAAACCAGAAGATAATAATGATGTTGTTGTTTGTACAAAGAGAGAGAGAGAGACAGAGAGGGGGGGGGGAAAGAGAAAACACACTCACTGTGGTTCGGACAGAGAACCATAAAACCAACCGACCCATGCCAAAGGCTTAGTTTGCTCTAAAAAATCGAGCAAACCAAAAGCATACACCGCATTCCCGTTACATGGTGTCCTGGTTATCTGGGGGCAAGAGTGGATACAAGAAACGGAAAAAAAAAAAATTACCAAAATCTCAATTCAAGTGAATAGGAGTTTGTGGCCCGATGACCAGCCAGCAAAGCCGAGTGAAGCAGGACACTGCACTGGAGCCCAAGCTGAAGCCTGTCTGTAGTAAGTTTGTCCGTTTAGGGCATTTACATTTAATAATATTTCGTTATTCTTGTGAAAACCAGATTTCACTTGTCCGTGTGTTATAGTTGTGAAGTTATGTGCAATTGGATCAAAAAGCTATGGGATGTCTAAAAGAGTCTTTTAAAGAGCAGATGGAACACGTTTTTAAATACTTAATGGTTATGCAAGATGGGCGACAATAAAGAAAATGGATTTCCAGTAAGTTCACTGAACCAGGAGTGTTGATGTGGATTCATTGTGAAGATTAATAGAAAGTATATGGGATTCTTTCTTAAAAGTATCATATAAATCGAATAAATAATAGGATCCTTATACCAACAACAACAAAAAAATCATTGTGCTCGGTTTCTTATACTGGAATGCAGTTATGGGCGATATTCATGTTTATCATCAATGGGCTCGTAGGAAATTGTCATTATGTCTTATTCGAATACAAAAACAAAATTGACTTAACAGCGGAGGAATACTAAGGCTTGATTTTAAAAAAAAAACAAAAACTACAACTTGATTTAATTGGAAAGAGCTGCCTGTAGAAAGTCGGTTGTAGGCAAGGAGGATTTTTTTAGATATATTTCCAAAGTTGGTCCTCTTATATCTTAATATATATTTACCCTCGACACTGATTCACTGATACACTGACTCTGTCACGCAGTACGTAGGAATTTAAATAGGCATTCTATAATTTTCTATAAATAATAATAATAATTTACAGAAATTGTGTTTTCCCCAAATTTTTATTTTACCAAACTTTTTTTTTTTACAAAAAATTTTTTTTTACAAAATTTTTTTTTTTTACAAAAATTATTTTTTTTTATAAACATTTTTTTTTCCACAAAATTTTTTTGTTCAACAAAATTTGTTTTCCATATTTTAACGGGCGCCACAGGCGCATTACAACTTACTAGTTATCAATATTTACAGAAAAATCTTGCGTCGGTCGACTGACAGAGGGGGACAGAATACAAAAACGTACCACAACGGGATAAAAAAGGTACAATAGGGAAAAAATAGGTATAATAGAAGGCGACAAAAAAAAAGGGGACAAAATAAAAAGGACGAAACAAACTTTTGGCAACAACAATTGGACAATTGTACCAAAAGGGGATAAAAAAAGGAACATAAAAGAAGAAAAAATTAAAAAAAAAAATGAATCACATTTTTGGCAACAACATGCGGAAATGAGTTAGAGAGGGGACGAAAATGGGGACGAAACGTACCACAACGGGATGATAAAGGTACGAAAGGGAACAAATAAAAAAAAGGTGAAACAAATTTATGCAACAAGTGGATAATATTAAGGGACGAAAAAGCGGGCCAAACGTACAAAACCGGGATAAAAAAAAGGACAAAAAGGGGGGATACAACTTTTTCGCAACAACAGGTGGATAATAGTTAGCGAAGGGACGAAAAAGGGGTCAAAATGGGATAAAAAAAAGGTTCAAAAGAAAAAACAAAAAAGGGAAGAAAGAAAAGAAAATTGTTGGTAACAACAAGGGGACAATAGTACCAAACCGGGAAAAAAAAAATTGACAAAAACAAAAAGGGTGAATCAAATTGTTGGCAACAACAGGTGGAACTGAGTTAAAGGTGGGCGAGGGGGGACAAAACGGGATAAAAAAAAGTAAAAAAGGGGGAAAACAAAAATGTCCCATTTGTGGAAGCGAAATCTGTTTTTAATTATTTTAAAGGTTATCTGTTGACGTGGTCAGTGAAATACTGTTGGTCAATGTAAACAAAAATTAAACTTTGAACAAAATGACCTTTCCAGTTGACATTTCATAGAGAAATGAGCCAATGGTGACTCCGCTCCATAATCAGCATCAAACGGTCACTCTCTACATATGCATTCGCTTCTCGTGAGGACTTATGTACATGTTGAGTCTGTAACATGTCTTGTTTGAAAATTCCGAAATCCAGAGTCTGATGTTTATCCCGTTTGAAACAACGACAGTTCTAAAATTCCCATTCAAATGCATTTTGTTTTGGAATATTCTTAACGATAATATTTGAATTTAGAGCAATTCCAAATACAAGCAATATATTGTACTAGATGCGATTTGTCTTACTTCCATGTGCTTATTCGTTCCTAAGGTTACAGCGCTGTCAGGTCTTATCATCATTGCTAAAGCAGGTTACGATATCGAAATATGATAAATTTTACATTCAATTTTAATAGAATTAAATTTGTTTGTGCTCAAACACATATTCGAGACAATAAACACTCGATATATGTAGACGTTGGCATCTACATGTTTCATTTCCCCCTCCACCATCAACAAAAAAACAATCGAAAAACACTTGATCTTCTGCTCATGTCTTGTTGCTGTTGTTTGTTTCTTTTATTGGAAAAGCTCTTCTAATATGAGATGAGCTACAATTTGGAATACCTTCTTCGGAAAATGTATTTTTGCTTGATGCTGGCGCTCGGTATCAATAATGTTTTCAATAACAATATTTCAGTTTCTTTTTTATATTTGACTACATTACACACATATCCGGATATTAGTGCGGGTCGATTTGTGTGCCAGCAAACTGTTGTGTTGCTCGTCTAGTACAATGAACGTTTATTTTAGGAATAATTTTGAAATATTTCGTGCGTCAATTTAACCTGTTTTGTTTAACCCTCAGAATACAAGAGCTGCCACAGTTAGAGTTACATGGGAAACCCTTCATTTTAGGAATTCAAAATATTCAAAGGATATTCATTCGAGAGTTAAATTTTAGAAACTCGAATTTTGTTCGACCCGCCTCAGTTTACATGTAAGCTTATCCGTTCCGACAATGTCAGAGTACCTATTCGTAATATATTTATTTTCGTATGTATGTAACCGTGTGATGTAAACACATTCGACAACTAGGAATTCCTAACGATGTATAGATGCATGCATGTAGGCGACTACATCCATACATATGTATGTAGGGACATGTTGTTGTTGTTGTTGTTTACATTAAATGTTCACATTACGCCAAACATAAGTTACAATGTGAGCACGGCAAAAAAAAAAAACATTAGAATGGGCCATGAAACTACCGAGTTGAATGGGTTGGTTGCCAAATTAAATGAGAGTCCTTTGGCGTGTCCAGAGGATTTTGTTCCAGCCTTAGCTGACTGGGAAGGATCCCTCATTCGGGGATTTCCAAAACGTTTGTGGTTAATTGCCTACATCGCAGGTAGAGTTTCGGTTCGGCGTGCAGTTTGAATGTCAACGAGCCAATGACTAGGTGTCAACGTCTAACCAAGAGGTTGAACTGGCTCCTCAGACTAAACGGATTTACTTGGTTTACTTGAGGAGCAATGGTAGCCGCATCGTAATTTAATCCCTGTTTGTTTGCGCCTTCACTGCAATTTCCATGTCAAACTCACGTACATCCAAATTGCAGATGTGACACAGCAACACATAAGCTTGATGCTATTTCCATTTTAAATTGGACAAGCCACAAAAAATGCCATACCAATTTCCCAACCATTTGGCTTATCGACCACATTGTGTACTCAAATATTCATTTTGTTTTGATTCCATTTATTTTGTATGGCCAATTGCATGAACCACTCTAATGTTCATATGAAATTGTACTTATACCGCATAAGTACGTCTACACATAAGTTGAATGTCGAGTGTATGTTCATTCTTTCATGTTGTCATCGTTTGTCGTTTTATTGTTGACTTCAAATTCATGGATATGTTTAGGCGCTGGCATCGTTTGTATTCTACAAGGATACACCTAGGCACGGCACAGTGGGAGAAATGGTATTTATTTATTTATATATATTTATTACAAATTAATTAAATTGCAAGGCAACTGGCAACGAAGGCCCTCGGGGTCATTGGAATAAATTTGCTTTACTTTACCATATACCAATCAGAACCAAATCCACTGCAGTCCTCTTCTGTACCTCTCTCATGGTGTCCACTTATGAGAGAGTACACTGTAATTCATTTTGTAACGCCCGGTCACTTTGTACGACAACATGTTCTATTCGAATAGTAGTTGACTTTTATAAAGATCTCTGAGTCTGCAGAATGTACCGGGTGGTTCGTCTAGAGCCTAGACTCATGATGCTCTTTTGTTTTTGTAAAAACACTTTGCATGGGCAGTGCACACTCGCACACTCACTCCACCCACCCACAATGTTGCCTACACATCGTTGTTGATTCATTAACATACTCAGCAAATGACAGAACAAGGAAATATCTCTCTTTCTCGTGTGCGTTTTTGTTGTTTTAATTTGGCGACAGATGTTTAGCACCGTAATTTTGTTGGTGTTTATTGAATGATGTCGTCGAAGGAGTAACAGTGTGTGTTTTGAGTTGCCGGTTGAAAGAAATTCTCAGTATTTTTATTCCATTCCAACAAGAGGTGTTATTTTGGTATTTAAAGAAAAATCGGATTTTTTGAGATAAATGATCGAATGTTTATTTCATAATAAAGAGGAAGGTATGCGGTTAATAATGACAAAACAACATCAGCCAAATGGCCAACACGACCATGCTTACAGGACCATATTCGTGTCATGAACTTGTCCATAACCAAACGGCAAAGTGGCTGCCCAATGTCCTCGATAGCCTCACGAGTTCTATCTTTGACACCTCTTGTTGGAGAACCCTGTACATAAATTATCACAAAACAGACTTTATTTTGAAGGGAACTGGATTTTTTTAAATTTCCTTTTACACTTGTGTTCAGCGAAATTCAATTTTGCCGGAGATTGGGAAAATTGTCACCACTTTTTCGAAATTAATTTTTGGAAAATTCGTCTCGAATGCACAAATTCAGATGTACTGCGTATCCCAGTGTATGGTTATGCAAGTGCCCACATTATGTTGAACAACTTAGGCATATGCTGCATGGTGATACATACAGACCCGATACATTTGACATAACATAACTGGCGGTTATATACTTTCTATATGTATTAGTTACTCCAACTTAATCCAACTCGAATTTAACATAAACTTAATTGCAACATACATTCATTAGCTGCAGCGTTAGTTACTAGATTATTGGAACTAAGGTTTGGATTTATTTTATTTGCTTAATCACACACACTAGAAGATGAATTCATCTTATAAATTACAGTGCGGGATTATAATAATTTGTATAAAAATAATAATTTTTATAAAAATAATAATTTGTATAAAAATAATAATTTTTATAAAAATAATAATTTTTATAAAAATAATAATTTTTATAAAAATAATAATTTTTATAAAAATAATAATTTTTATAAAAATAATCTGAATATATATTTACCCTCGACACTGATTCACTGACTCTGTCACGCAGTACGTAGGAATTTAAATAGGCATTCTATAATAATTCTATAAATAATAATAATAAAAAAAATAATATTTTTTTTTGTACAGAAATTGTGTTTTCCCCAAATTTTTTACAAACAATTTTTTTTTACAGAATTTTTTTTTCAACAAAATTTTTTTTTTTCAACAATGTTTTTTTTTCCACAAAATTTTTTTTATCAACAAAATTTTTTTTTTTCAACATTTTTTTTCCTCAAAATTTTTTTTTTTTCAACAAAATTTTTTTTCCATATTTCAACGGGCTCCATAGGCGCGTTACAACTTACTAGTATTAAATAATAATCTTTTAAATTACAGTGCGGGATTATAATAATTTTTATAAAAATAATAATTTTTATAAAAATAATAATTTTTATAAAAATAATAATTTTTATAAAAATAATCTGAATATATATTTACCCTCGACACTGATTCACTGACTCTGTCACGCAGTACGTAGGAATTTAAATAGGCATTCTATAATTCTATAAATAATAATAATAAAAAAAATAATATTTTTTTTTGTACAGAAATTGTGTTTTCCCCAAATTTTTTTTTACAAAATTTTTTTTTCGACAAAATTTTTTTTTTTCAACAATATTTTTTTTTCCACAAAATTTTTTTTATCAACAAAATTTTTTTTTTTCCACAAACATTTTTTTTCCATATTTCAACGGGAGCCATAGGCGCGTTACAACTTACTAGTATTAAATAATAATCTTATGAATTACAGTGCGGGATTATAATAATTTTTATAAAAATAATAATTTTTAAAAAATATTTTCTGCACAGTGATTTTTTTTGTATGTGACAGCAGTTTCAATATAACTTTGGGGTAAACGAAAACTTCCCAACCTGATGAATATACATTTTAATACATATTTACACACTACACTCATGTAACATTCTCAAAATATTGCACATATTATGTGGCTTCCAGCAATTCCTTGCAAACACGTCCGTACGTAAAAATCGCACACGAATGTTTGTAAATGAACGTACGTTATTTTATCCGTTATCAACAAGTTCTGTTTTTGGGGGCAAAGCAGAATTGCCAACAAACAAAATATGGCAGAGAAACCGGTTTTGTTGTTGTATACTTTGTTGCTGCCGGCGGGCACATCGAAGGCACAAGTGTTGCATACTTTTAGGCATCATTTCAATTGAATGAAATAAAACTCAATCATTTTATTTTATTAATTATTTATTGGCATTCTGAATTACTTCCGGCTGGGGGAGGGGGTGGGAAAGTGCAGACAACCGCAGGCATGATAATATTAGAGGATCTGCTGATGTTAGAAATTTAATTTCGATGGATGGATTTGAACATGGAAATGCGACAACAAAAAGGTCTTTTCTTTTCAATAAAATATATTTAAAAAAAAATGCGGAAACAATATTCCCCTGGATTCTATGTGTACCACAGGGTGGGCCATGTAAAATTTTAAATTTCAATCGGCTATAAAAAGAAGTTCGGATAATGGGAAAAACTAAATCAAATTAACATGAGGGGCGAACAACTGCAAGAATCAGATAAAGGGATAAAGAAGGAGCCAAACAGGTAAAACATAGAAAGTGCCAGAAAGCGCAGAAGTTTAAGACAATGAGCTAACAATTCGAGGATACTGAGAAGACTACACAAAGGCTGCAAGACGGGTAACATACAGAGGAATCATAAAAAATCATAAAGGGCTAGAAGTAGACAAAAAAAATAGATAGAAAAGGCGGCCCAAAATTAGAAAAATGGGTTTTGACTCCGTACAAAATATATTTTTTTGGTAAACCAACGTAAATGAAATAAATATTTTGTGTGTTTACTAGACAAGGGAAATTTACGCATACGAAGTAGCGGGTATTTGCTAGTTTTGTATATTTCGCATATTTTCCATAATCAAATCGCAAAGTGGCTGCCCAATGTCCTCGATAGCATCAGGAGTTCCATATTGTTCCATATATGACATATGATCGTTATATTGTGACACCAAAATGTTCGCTGAACACCGCTTATCTATCCAAAGCAAAGCCAAAAACACTGACGGCAGGAATTGAACTCAATGAAAAATTCACTTTGGGATCGTTTTCAATTTATTATCCGAGCTTTCGCTCAGGAACCTAAGCGCTCTCTCTCTCTCTCTTTGTGTTGCCATATTTTCTTCAAACCAAATGGGCTATTAGTTCTTTACGCACATTCCCCGTAAAAGGAAGAAGGAAACAATTGAAAATGATGTGTTTGCGGGCCAACGAAATATACGAAAAGACAGACCATATTATGGAAAAAGTTCAACAATTTACAATTAATCAATTGTAGAATTCAAATAAATAATAAAATAACTTAGAACACATCTGTGAAATAACAACAAAACCCGCTACAGCATCTGCTGTCATTTCATTTTGAGGCTGTCAAATCTATTAAAAATAAACTTATAGTTTGCCGGAGTTGTAACTGTTTGCTGTCTGCCATTTCTATGTAAAAAATGTGTCTACCACAATACCCAGGGTTGTATCTGTAAAGAGGGTTTGTCGTACAGTGCTTGGAAAATCACCCACAACAATCATTACACCGTGTTACAAAAAATAGATTTGTTTTCTGTCCTCTGAACCAAATACACATATTCGGAAAGAGGGGAAAAAATAAAAATACACGTGTATCGGCGATTTTCATGTACACGTCAGAATTTTTTGCAGGCAGACTCGTGGAAATTTCTGTATCACGTCAAATTTTTTAAAAAATAGATTTTTATCAATTCTCAGATTTTCCTAAATTTTTTTTTTAAATGGTTATCGTTTTTTTTAAGGTTTCAGTTCAAAAAACATTTTTTTTTCGTAACGCTTAAGTAGTTTAAAAATTTGGAGTCTCTTCAAGTTATGCTAAGAAAAGTGAAAAAAATATTTTTTTTTCAAAAATAATAAAAATTGGGGAAAATCTGAGAATTGATAAAATTTTTTTTTAAAAAATTTTACGTGATACAGACATTTCCACGAGTCTGCCTGCCAAAAATCCGCTCGATTGGATCATTGAAAAAGGGTTAAAAATCGGTCGAAAGGCCACAGGCCACAACGAGCTTTATAATTCAAACTTAAAAAAAAAAAATTCTGACGTGTACATGAAAATCACCGATACACGTGTATTTTTATTTTTTTATCCCCTTTCCGAAAAAGTAAATTTGGTTCATAGGACAGAATGTGTGTAATTATTAACCCATTCATGATCAAGATACAGTCGAACTTCCATATAGCGAATCTCAAGGGAACCAAAAAAATTCGTTATATAGAAAATTCGTAATATAGAATTATTTTAAAAAAATTGTATTTTTATGTATGTTGAATTTTATTTAAAATAATTGGTAATTTTTGTCTGCGTTTGATTTTTCCATTTTTCCGTGTAGTCTACTATGCGAGCCTACATTTCTCTCACTTACAGAGAGTAGAAATGTGAATCTCACACACAAAAACAAATAAAGAATTAAAATATGTGTGCATATGGTGAGAGTGAAAAATGTGTTTATGTAAAACTCGTTATACGGAGATCAAAAACGCATGAGCATTCGAGTTACGGGCGTAGAAAAAATTCGTAGTAAAGAAATATTCGCTATAAGGAAACTCGTTATAAGGAGATCAAAACATACTGAAAATTTAACGAAATTGCAGTGTTCTGGAAATAAATTCGTTATATAGAGAACTTCGTTGTACGGAAGTTCGTAATAGAGAAGTTCGACTGTATTTTTTTTTTAAAAAAAAAAAAGGTTTTTAAAAAAGGTGTCCTCAGTTCGAATCCCCTGACATTTTTAACTATACGAAATCCCTTTGCTCTGTGTCATGGCTGGCTATGAATTATTTTCAATTAAGCGATTTTTTTTCACATTTCATATACACAACATTTATTCCATTTCCCAGTGGTTACTTACTTACATACTTATTTCCCTTAACATTCCATGAAGGAAGAGACGAATCAGTGAACTGTGAACGATATAATTGTTAATACTCACTGACCGGGATCTCCTCTTTAAAGGCGGCTCCGAACGTCTAAGGATTTTCTAGAGAAGTTTTACATGGCTTAGAGATTACTCTCTTACTCGTAAAGTCGTCAACATTTACGAGGTGGAAACAGCCGCCGAAAAATGTTTGATGGTCTTACCCGGTTTCGAACTCGGGTTCTTCTGTCGCACACACACTACCTACCACACCACGGCCTTCAGTGGTTACTAACTGCGACAGTAAGCGAACCGCCTTAAACAAATTATTTTCGAATATTTTATATATATTTACCCTCGACACTGACTCTGTCACGCAGTACGTAGGAATTTAAATAGGCATTCTACAATTTTCTATAAATAATAATAATAAAAAAAATAATATTTTTTTTTTTTACAGAAATTGTGTTTTCCCCAAATTTTTTTTTCAACAAAATTTTTTTTTTTTACAAAAATTTTTTTTTTTACAATTTTTTTTTTTCCAAATTTTTTTTTTTCGAACAAAATTTTTTTTTTTCACCAAAATTTTTTTTTTCACCAAAATTTTTTTTTTTCAACAAAATTTTGTTTCCATATTTCAACGGGCGCCATAGGCGCATTACCTATTACTAGTTTTATATATTCTCTCTCTCTCTTTCTATCTCTAACATATTCCTAAAATATCCTTTTATACTTTGCTTGATATTAGCTTAAGGAATTTTTTTTCGCCATTGCCACTTTCCTGAATAACTGAACAAACTTTAATAGTTCTTTCGTTCTAATGGAAAAAAAAAGACGAAGTCTATTCAAAAGAACGGAAGTAGAGAAATACGTATTACAATGGCCCATCTTAAGAAAATATGTTTTTCTTTGACCAAGTAATATTCAAACTTTTTCTCTTATCACCGTTTTTTTTTTCATTCTCTGTTGTTGCTGTTGTTATGTTTTTGCTTTTATTGAATTAAGAGCCCAAAAGCAATAAAAAGAACATGGATCTTTTGTTGATGCTAAACAAATAGCTTAAATGTTTTTGAGCGAACGAAAAATTTCGTCTGCTCAATCTGTTTTTTTTTTTTTTTTTGGTTTAATTCAATTTCCTTAGACTGGTCAGACTGAGGGTGAAAGGAAGAAGAAATACTGCGAAAGCGATAATAACTACAGCAACAACAACAACAACTGGGTTAGCAAGGCTGCCGCCAACAGCCCAGCCCATGTTAACAGCCACCGTTCATTTGTCGTTGGCAGTCACCATCAGCGCTGCCATTCGGTGTTTAACTTGTGCGCTGGCAACGAAGCGAGCCACCGTCCAACCAGCCAACAATAATCGATAAAAGCCATAAAACACTTATGTGACCACACTCTAGAGATCATAAGTTTGCCTGTTTCGTTGTATTTCATATGTTTGGTCCAACGTTATCCTTGTGAAACGCTCACTTTCCCACAAAACACTTATTCTACAGCATGGCAGCGCTTGTGTTTGTATATTTTTACAATGTACATGTGTGTGTGCGCTATCATTCACTCAGACAGCAAATATACACTCAATTTATCCTACAATTATGGCGCCAACGTTATAAATGCGTGCTACAGCCACCGGGCTTTGAATTACATTGGAATTGTAATCGGAAAAAATAAAATCAATATTTCTCTGGGAAACATAATTCACTTATTACTCGTTTAGCGAAAAGGAAAAAATGGCATAAAATAAGTAAGTTCGTTGCGAAAAATAAAGCCAATGACCAGAGCCTGTCAATTGATAATCGAATATTTGTGGCAGTGTCCTGTTGATGTGTGTTTGTGTGTGTGTGCAACACATCATCATATTCATCAGACAGACAGATAGTTGTTACATTTATGTGGCGTTATGTGCCATACATCACATGTTTTTATAGTAAACCAACAAAATACCCACTCACATAAGACTTATTATGGCAGCGGTGGAATTTGACGGGCCTTCGCATTAAAGATCTTCTTGCCAGAGTCGAAAAACAGACAGTCTAAAAAAAGGACAATTTACAATATCGCTTGTCCAAGCAGATCTCGCAATTTTGCTTATAGTTTTCCTTCACAATTGAAATTGTAATTCTAATCATAAAATTCAAAAAATTCTTTGATTCTCTAGCTAATTTATAATTATATATAAGGTATAAGGCTAGGCCAAAACTCGGCAGTGACCTCTAGCTTGTTAAAGGCAAGTAATATTTACTATTGGCTAAAGAATTGAATTGAATTGAGGATCGTCAATCCTTCACTCATTACTCAGAGGGCAAGCTGCCCGAAGCATGGCTTACATGGGTCCATGCGCGGAGGTCCCACTCCGATACAGTCTATTTGCTGCCCACAAATTTATCCACAAATTCCTGTTACCGGTCGCCTTTCTTCAGCCAACCGCTTTGTGACTCCTTTCGAAGGCCTCACCGGGGGTCTGGCCTTTGACTGGTACACACACACACACACATGAGCAAATATGTGAATTTGTATTTACTTTAAGGATAGAATATCACACCATAACAATAATGTTTGATCTGCCTCCCCCGTCTCCCGATTGACATAACCCTCCCCCATGTGTGGTTTGGTTGATTCATAAGTTTCTAAGGGGCGGGGCAACTGTGTTGGAATGTGAAATAAATGATAACACCATTTTTTGTAGTTTGTTTCGCAACGAACAGTGATGACGACGACTTCAGACGTTATCGAAAAAAGTAAAAATGCGAGAACGACAGAACATATTGATGGAAAATCCTATTAAAAACAACGACAAAGAAAAAGCCTTGAACATTTGAATTACTTTTGGGAATGTGTGAGTTTTGAAGGTTTTCGGAAATAGAAATAGAAAAGAACATTTCTTCTTTCAAATGACAAACAATAAATGAATTCTTTTAGTAAGGAGTGGTGGGGCTTTGGACAATCAACTTGATCGAAACCATTGGCATGTTGATTTCTAAAAAGGAATTAACCTCCTTAATTGAAGTCATCTATTTTAATTAAGTCAAACAATCGAAATAAGTGCTAATTTCAATGGAATCAATGGAATTGATCTACTTAGTTGAGGTTGTCCTTTTTAATATACTTAAGTAGGATCCGGCTCGAAGGACCAAATGTAAAGGTGAACCGGTCGACGGTAAAAAGTAAAAAGGATCGGGCTCGAAGGTCCAAAAGCAAAGAGGATCCGACTCGAAGGACCAAATGTAAAGGGGAACCGGTCGAAGGTCCAAAAGTAAAGATGATCCGGATCGAAGGTCCAAAAGTAAAGATGATCCGGATCGAAGTTCCAAATGTAAAGGGGAACCGGCTCGAAGGACCAAATGTAAAGGGGAACCGGTCGAAGGTCCAAAAGTAAAGAGGATCCGGCTCGAAGGACCTAATGTAAAGAGTATCTGGCTCGAAGGACCAAATGTAAAGAGGAACCGGCTCGAAGGCCCTAATGTAAAGATGATCCGGCTCGAAAGACCAAATGTTAAGGGGAACCGGTCAAAGTTCCCAATGTAAAGGCCCAATATCAGAAATGAAACTCTTTACGCGTTGAGTGCTTGTAAGCCCCCCCCCCCTCTTCAGACCAACCAAACAAAAGAATACAGTGCTGTCTGGGTAGAGTGAACACCCGATGCAATGAACACCGCGTTAGAGTGAACACCAGAATTTTTACATTGACTACTCTGTAGAGTGAACAGTCATGGACCTGAATAGAGTGAACATACTTTATAGTAAGTTTTTAGGTTTGCCGAAAGAGACAAATAATAAAAAAGAGTACAAAAATTAAAGATAACATAAAATAACGGTAAAATAACGATTTGCTCTCACAAATACAGTATACCCTCGATCAATACAACTGATAAAAATCAAGAAAGTTGCAGGAACCGTGGAGCTGCAGTAACTAAGAAAAAATATCTTGAGTGGTGTTAGGGCATTAATTCGATCAATGCACATATTAAAATGTCGTATTTTTGGAAAAATTGCGTCGATAGTGTGCCATGTAAATAATTTGGCTATTTTAATAATATAGGAGTTGCGCTCATTGAGGTTTGTGTTGGTAGAGAATGATGAGGACAATGGCGAAACATCAGAATACAGAAATCGGATATCAGCTGATGAAGCCATTAAGGTTTTTGATAAGGGTATCGAATGGGCTGAGGCTAATACTACAAATTTCGCGAATATACAAGCTCTACATTGCCTTCGCGATCAAGCAGTGCAAATATCGTTAAACAAACCGAAGAAACAAACAACTATTACACATTTTTTTCAGTCTTAAATTTAAACATCAGTATTTTATGGAAATAAATACAAAATATAATATATAACTGCATTTAAAATAAATAAAAAATCGTTTTAAATACAAAAAAATCAACCTTGATTTAGTGAACAACCTGGGTATTATGAAATCGACCGGCAAAAATTAGTTCACTCTACCCAGACAGCACTGTATATTGTTTATAAATACAGTGTACTCTCTCCTGGCGGACACCTCTCATAAACGGACACTTTTTTCAGTACCAATCTGTTTCCATCCTCTTGTGTACTACGGACAAAATTCTCAGTCCCTTAGGTGTCGGCTTATGAGAGAGAAAGAATATATTGTTTATAAAAACAGTGTACTCTCTTCTTGCGGACACCTCTCTTAAGCGGACACCTCTCATAAACGGACACTTTTTTCAGTACCAATCTGTTTCCATCCTCTTGTGTACTACGGACAAAATTCTCAGTCCCTTAGGTGTCCGCTTATAAGAGAGTTCACTGTATTTATTTTTATCCTTTGAAAGAACATTGTGGCAATAAACACACATGAGATACCAAATTTTACATTTATAATAATGTTTTTTTATATTTTTTTTAAACTTTTTTTTATGTTTTTTTATGATTTTTTTTATAATTGTTTTTTATAATTTTTTTTATAACTTTTTTATGATTTTTTATAATTTTTTTTTTTTTATAATTTTTTTATGTTTTTTTTTATAATATTTTTTTTTTTTTTTCAATTTAATTTTGTGGACGGATTTTTATTTTAAGATTTGCATACATTAAAATTCGGATAAGCGCACACCTTTTAGGTGAAAAAATCGCTTAATTGAAAATAAATATTAGTAACGTTTGTTCTGGATGATTTTCCATGCCCTGTACTTGGCTTAGACGAATATGCGCTTTATTGAGAAATCGTTTATGTGAACACATTTTGCAATTCGAAGACACAAACTTATATGAAACGAGGAAAATTAATCTGATGAATTTAACGGCGACAAAAAATATTGAGATGCCGCCTCATTTCAATAGCACTTCATGCAACTGATTAAAATACATACATTGGGGAATAGAATACATAGAGGAGAATTGATAGACGAAGAAATGAATAAAGGAGGTGCTCTATAAAACCTTTGCCAAGAAAATTGGTTTTTGTATTTTTCATATATTTTTCTTTTACTTTTAGCCTCGATGGAACTCGATTCTGAGCCACTGTGCATCGACGGAAGACATGACTCAAGAATGCAGTAGCCTAGATTGAAATTTCCATTGTACAAAAGAATTAGTAAGAAATTTCCCATGATGAGGACATTTGAAAGTCCTGTTCTCTTTTGAAAATATATTTAAAACATTTATACCAATATTTAATTAAAACTAATGGAAATTAAAAATTCTGAAAATTCCCCTTTCAACTGGCACGAGTTCTGGTCCGCCGTGGAACTCTTCTATTGAAGTTGTTTCATTCCTCCCATTGTTCCTTGGTGTCAACTACATGCAACAGGAGGACTAGTAGGTCCTAGTTAATGGTCACTTACGAAAAGCGAACAAGTTTATCGTCCCCTTAAGGACAACGGCTAATGGTGATTGATGATGATGATGCGGCCGCTCGCACAATGGACACACATCAAAGAACTTGATGGTGTATTATGCATTGTCATCATGGCTGTCTGTCTGTCTGTCTGTCACACACAATTTATTGGCCATTTTTCGATAATTCAATGTGAATATTTGATTAGGTCTTTGAACATTCCGCATCACATACACATGTAATGAACTGCTAGGGATCCATCTTAACTTCAATACATGTTTATGGGCTGGGCTAAGTAAATAATGCAAAACCCAGCCTACAGATTACGAGGGGTGGTGGTGGGGGGGGGGACGAAATTTGCCTTTCAAATTAATACAAGTTAATCTTCTCTTTTTTTTTCTTGTCATATCCTTTCAGTCTTCACAGAGGTGAGGGTGGGGGGGGGGGGACCCCTTTGCCAACACACGCCAAAAGTTGTCACTTGGATCATTTATACTCGCAGGCTGATGGATTGTCATTTGCATATTTCCCCGGACAACAAAAAAAGAAGAAGGAGAAGAAAAACAAAAAGACAAATCATATAAAAATAAATGTAACATTTATCAAAACAATCGCATTCATTCAACCAACAACAGCGGCGCTCACATGCGGAAACGGAAGTGGCAGCAAGGACACACGACACATGAAAAAAACCCCCCCCCCACGACAACTGAATAAAAGAAGATGCGGAAGTGAGGGTACATACGCACACTGGAGCCGGAACGACGATTTCAATGATTCCACCACACACAAATGAGAGCATGTGTGTGTGTGTGTGAATGATGTAAATCATTATTAGAGTGGCTTACGATGTCCAGCCGAGAATGAATCCCTGTTCTAAACACATGTTTTTGTTGGACCGTGTGGAAATATGGTGGGTATCGATTTGTATTTTGTGGTTCTTTGGCCGGATTTGGTTTAATAAAAGACAGGGTGGGCGGTTGGTTTAAAAGGATCTTGTAGAAGGATATTGTAATTTGTCCACATCTTGTTTTATTCTTCAGAAAAGACTGGTTTCAAAATAGGTTCAAGTGTGGTCTTCTATGTCACAAACTCACCTCACTAATATTTCTTGTCGTCTTCAGTAATAAATTCCACTCTCATGTCATGGGTTTTGAGATTGATATTTTCGGGAGCAGGAGTAGGAGTAGAAAAGACTTTGGCTGGTCCTGCATGAAAGGAGCATCTCAACATTTACAGCCAAAGCCACGATGTCGAACGACAACGTTCACATGCTTTTTTTTTTAGAGACAAACAGCTGATTTCAAAGCCACTAAACGGCTGTTTGTCGAAAAAAATGAATGAATTCCTTTAAAAAAGAAATTATTGAGAAATATTGAAATATTTTCTACATTTTTTTTCCTCCACCGCCACAACAAATATTTGCAAATAAGATTGGACAAAAACTTTGGTTATAAAATTGTAGAGTGTGGCGACAACGATCAACTGGGTTGTTCAACTTAGTTTTTTTTTTTGCAACCAGTTGTAACGTTGGTATAAAACTGCAAAATAAATCTGTTTTTTTTCTTTTCGGCCTACTCTAATATTCATGTGTACATAGTGTGAGGTATAAATTTTGTGGTCTTGCCGAGGAAATTCCGGAAAATTGGGTTATGCCATTTTCATTTTGATTTGAATTCCTGCCGTCTCCTTTAATTCACGCAAATCTTTTAAGTATTTGTTTTTCTGTTCGTTCGTTCGTTCTTCTTGTTTCACTCGCTCCAACCGCTCTCCGCTTGGCTTTCCAATTGAATTGAGAGTTTTTTTTGTTCTGAACGGGAACATTTTGCCAGAGTTCATTTTTTCTCCTTCTCATCGTCCTCTTGTGACAACATTTGTGTGTTATCTTTGTCATGTTTGGTTTGTTTCACTCGTTGGAGTATGAGGTGCCAAATGACAAATAATGCTCGTCCCCCCCCCCACCTCACCCGCACTGCCAGGGAATTTCATGTTGAATTTTTCATTTAAGAGTTATTGAAGAATTCTGGCGTTTTTTCTTCTTCTGTGTGTGTGCTCTTCTTTATCTGTCGACATTCTTTATGGTAACAGTGATTATCAGCAGCAGAGTTGCTAAAGTTTCATTTTCCGGCCTCATGGTGGTTTCAAGTTAAGTGAAGAATGCAGGGAGGGGGAGGAGGCTGTGGGACAGATTTGCAAACGCAGATGACAGTTTGTTAAACGGAAGTGTGTACATTAAAGTTCGGTTTCCTGTCTATCCTTTTTTTTTTTTTTTTTTTTGGTTTTGCTAAAGGTTGAATTGCCTTTATTTGCCTGTTGTTTTTGGGGGGGTTTTGTTTGACTTAACTTAAGTTTATTTTCTTCGTTTCTTTGCATTTCTTTTGGTTTCAACTTTATTTTATCAAAAGATCAAATGCTTTTGTTCTGCACAGGAATTCCAAAAAACTAATTTTCATGGGATAATTAAACGCATCCAGAGTATTATTGTTTTAGGAGATTTTTTATGATTTTGTACTGCTTTATCATCCCTGCTCATGATTGTCATCACTGTCATCGATCAGCTGTTTGTTTGTTTTAATAATTTTTCGTTTGAGTCTGTGTGCAGTGGCTTCCATTTTGTCGTTTTGATAAAAAAATAACGTAAAAAAAAAGAAACAAAATGGGGCCACATAACCCACTTGGCGCCACTGTCCTTTTAAAAGTACGGCAGACTGGAACTATTCAAGGGAAAATCAGTAAATCAGAAATAAATTTGCAAAAAAAAAAGAATCTGGCCCTAAGGCGGATTTTCGTCTAAGCGAAGTACTGGGCATGGAAAATCATCCAGAACAATTTTCAGTTAAGCGATATTTTTCGATTAAGAGGCATGCGCTTATCCGAATTCGACTGTACATAAATTCGGGTCTGTCAAATTTTTTTAAAAAAAATGTCCGTCCACCAATTAAATTAAAAAAAAAACATAAAAAAAGTATAAAAAAAATCATAAAAAAAAAAATAAAAAAAATCTTAAAAAAAATTATTAAAAAATCATAAAAAATTATAAAATCAAAAAAAAAATTATTAAAAAAAATTATAAAAAAATTATAAAAATATTATAAAAAAATTATAAAAAAATCATAAAAAATTATTTAAAAAAAAAAATTATATATAAAAAACACATTATAAAAAATATTAAAAAATTATAAAAATAATACATTTTTTTTAAAAAATCATAAAAAAATTATAAAAAAATAATAAAAAATTATAAAAAAAAATCATAAAAAAATTATAAAAAAAAATGTATATATAAAAAAATTATTAAAAAATCTTAAAAAAATAAAAAAAATCATAAAAAAATTATATAATTATAAAAATATTATAAAAAAATATATAATTGTAAAAATATTATAAAAAAATATATAATTATAAAAATATTATAAACAAAAAAACATTAAAAAATCATTACAAAAATTTATAAAATCATAAAAAATTTAAAAAAAATCATTAAAAAAATGTATATATAAAAAAATCATAAAAAAATTATATAAAAAAACAAACAAAAAAAATATAAAATAGTCTTAAAAAATCCGGGTTAATGAGGAGTATGTAAAATTTGGAATCTCAGTCACAGTGTGTTTTCTGCCACCAAGTTCTTTCAAAGGATCAAAATAAAACAGTATTGTCAGGGAGGGGGGAAGGTGGATAGAGGATGGTGTAGTAAAATCCCTACAAGCTAGAAGCATTTGGTAGTTTCGTTGAATGTCTGTTTTGATGGTTTTTGGCCACAGCATTTTCGTGAGTTCCATAAAACTGGTGGTTGAGTTTTTTTTATTCTAAACTCAGTTGCTTTTTATTATTGTTATTATTTTGTTGGCTAGTTGATTCTCTGGGCAATTATTGCCCTTCTCCTGTTACCGCACACTACTCGATGAAATAGAGCAGATTTTATGTGAATATCATGGCTCTTACAACAGTCGGAGGTGCCAGCTGTTGCAGGTTGTCAGAGAACCTCCAACCAAGGTGAGTGAGTCGAGCTCCCTGTAGAACTGGAAAGTGGCCTAAGAAATGTTTTAGAGATCACTGCTGGCTCTACAATAGGCATCCCATCATCCCCGACTGCGTTGAGCATGTTGACTGTCTCTTTGGCAAACTCCCCAGTTGCCACTGGGTCTTTTATAAACAAAACCGCGGGGGCAGACCACCACAACACCAAATTGTTGTAGGTGGATTAAAAAAAAAACCGGTAACAAAATATGTGCTCATTACAGCCAATCAAAACCGAATACAAAAGCTTAAGTTTATCGGGAAAATTTCATTAAAATTCTTAGCATAAAATCCGTGGATTTTTTTCGCCCTCATAATTCCCGATGAATATTAATTTTCATACGGCATTGAATTTGGCTCGCCGGTATTAATGTGGAATTTTAAACAGAAATATTTGCGTGTATTGGTTGGGGTTTTTTTTCTTGTCGAAAAGGATAAATGTTTTTTTTTTTTGGTGTATTCTGTAATCCCAATTGTTTTTTTTTGTTTATTTTTATTTGCCATAATTTGTTTATATTTGGTGTAATCCAGTCATAAATCTTTTTTGGGCTTTATTCCACACACATGGACACATGCACACAGTGACAATAAAAACAACAACAGCATTCGAATTAAGTCTGTGGCTGGTTTTGTTTTTTGGAGTTTGTTGTTTTTGGTCAAATAGCTGGGGTTGCCAAAAAAAACAGAAAAAAGATTTCGGTTTATATCATTGTCCTTTTGTCGATGAAACGTTTTTGTGTCCGTGTGTGCGGCCGTTGTTATTGTGTGAAATGCTAAATAATCCCTGGCAAACCCCAAAGAAACCCATAAAATTAAACAAAACAGGAGAAGGCAAAACCACACCGCCAACAACAACAGCATGACAGATCTCCACCACTCCAGCCTCGCGAGTTAGCAGTTGCTAAACCAACTGGCAGACAACCGGGAAAATGTTGTTTATCACCATCACCACCACCACGCCTGTCCTCACTTGCATAGAAAATTGTCAAACTGTCTGGCAATTAGTATTAGTTGGCGCTTTTATTTTATACTCTCCGTTTTTTTGTTGGCGAGTTAGTTGGTCCAGATTTTATTTCATTTGTTGTCTCTACTCTTCGATGACATAAATCTCCGGTTGTTTTGTTTTTGTTCTTGCCTTCTCCTATCGCCTTCATGACCCACATAAGCACTTCAGGATGTCCCACTGGGTTCTTTTCTCTTTTTTTTTTATTTTCAGCCGGTTTATTTGATGTTTGGTTTAGTTTTCAGTCTGTTTTGACACTTTTTGGCCACAGCAATTTCGGGAGTTCCTTAAAAGTGCTGGTTGGGTTTTTTTTTTTATTCCAAACTGAGTTGCCTTTTTGTCATGGCTCTTAGTTTGTTGGCTGTTTGATTCTCATGGCAATTGTTGCCCTTGTCCGGTTACCGCACATGTGAATATCATGGCTCTTACAGTGGGATTTCAGTAATTAAAAATAGGATATTTCATTTATCCAAAGCTTTCAAGATAACCGAAATTTCCTTCATTGAACCATGGCACAATAACTAAAGGTAAAGTCAGCTGATTAAATTTTTTTCATTTTGATTGTCAAAATCATTGTTTACATTTCAATTGTTGGTTTAGTTTTTTTTTTGTCAAATGTTGAATACATTTTCGTATTAAACATTTAAATCAAAGAATACAATACAAAAAGCCAAACAATGAATTTTGGGGCTCTCAAAACTGTTAGAAATAATGTTATAGTTCTCTAAAAATTCGCATTTATATATTAGAATTTGACAATCAAAATACCCAGGGAATCTCCCTCCGGTTTGGTTTTTAAAAGACCAAGTGGGAGAGTTATTTGATTTAAATTGTGTTTTCATTTCTCAATTAAACGGTTTTTAATTAAGCAAATTCGACAGTATTTATAATACTTAGAAATATTGAAGTAGGTTCAGGGTAAATACAAAAAAAGCTTTCCGACTTAACTTTATAAATAACTCTCAAACTGTCATGCGGATTCAACTCAATCAAAGAGCGAGATGAAAAATAACTTTGTGATAGGTTTCTTTTTTTTAAATTTATTTCCAATAAATCGTACAAAAACTTATGACATTTAAAACAAAGAAATGGTATTTAAATTTTTAACAAAAAATTGAATTGAATTAAGAAAAAAAAAATGGAATTGATGTTTTTAACAAAAAAAATTTAATTCATAAGAAAAAAAATTCAATTGCTTTTTTTAACAAAAAAATTATTTGAATTTTTTAAAAATAAATTGAAGTGAATTTTTAAAAAAAAACAATTAAATTGAATTTTTAAAAAAAAATTTGAATTTAACTTTAAAAAAAAATTGAATAGAATTAAAAAATTTACATTGAATTTTTCAACAAAAAAAAATTAATTGAATTTTTTAACAAAAATTTTAATTGAATTTTTCAAAAAAAAAAAAAAATTGAATTGAATTTTTTAACAAAAAAGTTAATTGAATTTTTTAACAAAAAAGTTAATTGAATTTTTTAACACAAAAATTGAATTGAATTTTTTAACCAAAAATCAAAAAAATTTAATTTTTTAACAAAAAATTAAATTGAATTTTTTAACAGAAAATGGAATTGATTTTTTTAACAAAAAATGGAATTGATTTTTTAAACAAAAAATGGAATTGATTTTTTAAACAAAAAATTTAATAGCATTTTTTTTAAAAAAAAGTTGAATTGAATTTAAAAAAAAAATTGAATTGAATTTAAAAAAAAATTGAATTGAATTTAAAAAAAAAATTGAAATTGAAAAAAGTTAATGGAATTTTTTACCAAAAAATGTTATCCTGATCGTCCCATACATTTAAGTTTCTTCCTGTATATAGTCTACTTTAATAAAATGCCCTTTAGATTTTTGTATAATTTTAGTTTTTTTCCAAACTATTTTGCGTTTTACGGGCGTTACTTTACGTTACAAACTTAGCTTGGTACGAATGGGGTTAAATACTTTGAAAATGTTTACCAGAGGAAAAGTTAAAGACTTTAAGCCGATGGAATTCGATTCTAAGCCACCATGTGGCCGTGGTTCGGTTCCACCTGACCACAGATATTAATCACTAAAGGGATTCAAACATTACGACCCCATCAGTGATTGTACAAATAAATATCTTCACATTTAAAGAAAATTAATGAAACTAATTTTTAAAAAAAATATTAAAAATATTGAATAGAAAAAGATATTAATTTTTCAAATCGTCCCCCCCATTTATAAATATTTTCACATTTAAAGAAAATGAATAAAAATAATTTTTAAAAAAATTTTAAAAATATTGAATAGAAAAAGATATTTATTTTTCAAAAAGCTCCCCCCTCTATAAATATCTTCCCATTTAAATGAAAAAAAAAATTTTAAAAATATTAAATAAAAAAAGATATTCATTTTTCAAGTAGTCCTCACATTTATAAATATCTTCACATTTAAAGAAAATTAATAAAAACAATTTATAAAAAAATATTGAGTAGAAAAATATATTTATTTTTCAAATCGTCCCCCCCCCACTAATAAATATCTTCACAGTTAAAGAAAATTAATGAAAATAATTTTTAAAAAAAAATATTAAATAGAAAAAGATATTTATTTTTCAAAAAGCTGCCCCCTCAATAAATATCTTCCCATTTAAATGAAAACAATTTTTAAAAATATTAAATAGAAAAAGATATTCATTTTTCAAGTCGTCCTCACATTTATAAATATCTTCACATTTAAAGAAACTTAATGAAAACAGTTTATAAAAAGATATTAAAAATATTGAGTAGAAAACTATATTTACTTTTCAAATCGTCCCCCCTCTAATAAATATTTATTTATTTTATTTATTTATTATTAATTACAATACAAAGTAAATTTATATTCTAATTTTTGGGTCCAAGGGTAAACCGGGTGACAAAGACCATATGTTTTAGATTTTTGCAGCGACAGACCAAAGCCTCTGGTGGGAATCGAACCCACAACCCCCACGCTGATAGGCAAGCACGCTACCAACTCGCCTACCGGGGCGCCTAATATATTCACATTTAAATGAAAATATTTTTCAAAAAAAAAATTGAGTAGAAAAATATGTTTATTTTTCAAAATAATAAATATCTTCCCATTTAAATAAAAACAATTTATGAAAAAATATTAAATAGAAAAATATATTAATTTTTTAAAAACCTCCCCCTCAATAATAAATATCTTCACATTTAAAAAAAAATTAATGAAAATAATTTTTAAAAAAATATTAAAAATATTGTGTAGAAAAATATATTTATTTTTCAAATCGTCCTCATAAATATCTTCACATTTAAAGAAAATTAATGAAAATAATTTTTAAAAAAAATATGAAATAGAAAAAGATATTTATTTTTCAAAAAGCTCCCCCTCTAATAAGTCTCTTCACATTTAAATAAAATAAATGAAAACAATTTATAAAAAAAATATTAAAAATATTGTGTAGAAAAATATATTTATTTTTCAAATCGCCCACCCCCACCCCCTCTTCACATTTAAATAAAATAAATGAAAACAATTTATAAAAAAAATATTGAAAATATTGTGTAGAAAAATATATTTATTTTTCAAATCGCCCACCCCCACCCCCCACCAACAAATATCTTCCCATTTAAATGAAAAAAAATTTTTAAATATTAAATAGAAAAAAATATTAATTTTTCAAAACAACCTCCCTCCAGTTCTATTTGATAGCATTAATGAAATGCGATTAATTAGTGTTCTCTGTAGTGTTATGGTAATTATCCATATTTTATGCTCATTGTAACAGGTCGTCCTTGCTGTCGAGCAAATCTGTCAGTGTTAACAATTAAACACTTGACCCACATCTAACGAAAAAAAGAAAAACAAAACACCACCAACTGTTATTTATTTAATTTGTAAGCATTTATTGATTATTTCAGAAACGGCATTCCGTTAATTAATTATTCATTTAATCCTTGACAAACTCATTCAATTTCCGGAAGAAAATAACTGTTGAGAGGCTAATTTGTTTGTGCCACTGAATGCGTTACTGGGAAATCGAGGAGCGTTTCAAAACGCCACAGTTTTTACAATATAAACAAACGATGGGAAAATAATTCAAATTTCGCAGTAAATGCTAACACACATTTCCAGGAATTTATTTCAAATACAGTGGAACTTCCATAAGTTGCATTTTCTTTAAGTGACAATTCGCTTAAACATTTTTATAAATAATTCCATAACTCGAAAGTGGCTGTAAGAGAAACATTTCTAGAGGACAATGTTGGTATGACTTATGGAAGTTCCACTGTATTTTAAAGAAATTTAAAACAACTTTGCTAAGAAAAATTGTGAGAAAATTGTTTTGGTGTGTTTCATAGATAAAGCTGTTTAAAATTTTTTTGAATACGGGGGCAAGAATTTATTTAAAATACAGTGGAACGTCCATAAGTCGAAGCACTTCTAGTGACAGTTAAGCAGGCAAATTGCCTTAAATAATTCCATTGCTTAAACTTTTCTACGATGGTTCGAACGAATGTTGGTTCAAGTTGTGGAAGTTTGACTGTATTTCACAAAGAAGAGCAAGACTGGCAAATAATCATGTCCATGCTTGAGTTGAAAAATTTACATAAATAATTACCATTTAAAGCAGTTGCACTTTCGTCACAATCTTTACAGCCCAGCAGGCAGCCCAGCAAACTACACAGGGACAGACCGGGGGGGAGAGTAGGAATGTACACGAAATCCTTCTTATTAAAGGAACACTCACACACACACACAAAGTTGTACGAAAATGTACTCTGTGTAAATATATAAAAAAAAAAGAAACGGTTTGTTGTCTGTCTGACACGGGTAGTAGCTAGTGCTGCTGATCCTGATGCTGCTGTTGGTGAGGATGTTGGGAATATGTTGCACGCATAGTCGGAGTTAGTTACATGGCGCATGAAGTAAATCCTTGGGGATGTAACTTTAAATTAAGTATGAAAGCCATACACACACAGACACACACTCACACACTTGTATATGCAATCGCACACACGGACACACACCCACACACACACGGTTTAAGGTATAAAGCAGATAACGAGAATTACAAGCTACGCGCAACTTTATGTTTCCGCTTGTGCGGGAGGAAATAGATTTCTTTTTTTTCTTTTTTTTACCCCGGCTTTTGTAAGGTGGCAACTATTCAGGTGCGTGTGTGTTTGTGTGGTTATAAATAAATCTCACGAGATTTATGTTTTCCCAGGGAGTTGAACAAGATTTATGCACGACACATTTTTTTTTTGTTTTCTTTAATTTTACAAGCGATTTTTTTATTTCATTCTTTGGAAAAAAGGAAATTACAATTTTTTTTTATTAAATTCGTAAGACTTTTTTTTTTCCAAACTTGCGCAGATTTCTAACGAGAAGTAGTTTTTAAAAATATTGACAAATTCGAAACTTTTTTTTTTTGGGATTATGTTAAAGAAATTTAGAAAAATACTCGCGAAATTACTGAAAAATAGTTTTTAAAAAAATGTTTTCGATGATGTGGTTGAGATTTCAGAAATTACTCGTATTTCAGATTCCCGTACTTTTATTTTTATTATTTTTTATTTAGTTTTTAAAAATATTGTAAATTCGAAACTTTTTTTTTTTTTTGCGATTATGTGAAAGAGATTTAAATAATTACTCGCATTGGAAATTCCCGTGTTGTAGTTTTTAAAAATATTTAAAAATTCGAAACTTTTTTTTTCGATTATGAGAAAAAGATTTAAATAATTACTCGTATTTCAGATTCCCGTACTTTTTGTTGTTGTGCTATTGTTATTACATATTTTCCGTAAACGTATTCTTTTTTTCTCTTGTTATATATTTTTGTTTTGTTTTGTTTTCTCTTGTTATTAATTTTCCTCTGGGTTTCTTTAAGGAATGACGGCAACAAGTCTTTTTTGCATATTTTTCTTTTATTTTTTTTTTCTTTGTTGTTTTCCTTCTTTCAGATTCTAGCAAAGAACTTTGTTTCCCACACTCTCTCGCTCTCTGTTGTTGGGTTGTATGAATTTATTTTTTAATTTTTTTTTTTTTGGCTACCGCGTCGTCGAAAGGCTAAAAAGTAACTGAATTGTTGTCAATTTGTTGGATTCCTTTGTTACTGGAAATTGTGGTTAGTAGTAGTCGTCGTAGTCGTCGTCGTTGTCATCGTCGTCTGGGCCATATGTACTGCCACGTTCAACATTTGCTTATTGTAACGGCCGAATGGCACACAAACTCTCGCTGCCAAAGATGCTGCAGAACACACTCACACACACTCAACTGCCTCCCGCTTGTCGCTAGTGGTATGTTTTGGCATGAACTGACTTGGAATGGAATGAAACGGAAATATTGGAAAGTCTGGGTGCAAAAACTGTTATACACTCGTTGATGCTCGCTCGCTCTTTCTCTCTCTCACTCTCACTCTCTCTTTGTGTGTGTGTGGGTTTTTATTTTTTTGGTTTGCAAGGGGCAAACAGAGGCACTTCCTTGGACAAATTTGTTTTCTGTCGTTAACACGTGCTACACAACAAGTGTGTCATAAACTCTTGATTGTGTTTTGAGCATCGACCAACAACAACACCAAACACACGGTTACCGGAAACAGTAACACGGCCGATATGTTGTACGAGGGAGGTATGATAGAAAATAAGGGAAAAAGTACTCTGTCTTAGGGCTAACAAACTTGACAGCTGAAATATTTAATTCTTGAATTTGGCAATTTTTTCTGGGACATTTTCCTGAAGTTTCTGCGATTAATTAGTAGCGACAACATATTCTCAGCATCAGAAAAACAACAACTCGTTTTTTTTATTTATTTCGACAGAGCACATTTTTATATTTACACAGCGTACATTTTCGTACAACTTTGTGTGTGTGTGTGAGTGTTCCTTTAATAACAAGGATTTCGTGTAAATTCTTACTCTCCCCCCTTCTGTCCCTGTGTAGTTTGCTGGGCTGCCTGTTAACATTGTGACGAAAGTGCCACTGCTTTAAATGGTAATTATTTATTTAAAATTTTCAACTCCAGCATGGACGTGATTATTTACCAGCCTTACTCTTCTTTCTAAATATTTAAAATTAATTCTTGGAAATGTGTGTTAGAAATTTGAATAATTCCCCCATCGTTTGCTTATATTGTAAAAACAGTATTAGTCTGTTGTGTCGTGGTGTTTTGAAACTCTCCTGGATTTCCCAGTGACGTATTCTATAGCAGAAACAAATTAGCCTCACAAAATCAGTTTCTTTGCCAACAATTATGCGAACAATTAATTACCGAAATGCCTCATATTAAATAATCAATAAATTCTTCAATTAAATAAACAAAAACCATTAACGAATGTAGTGAGAGTTTTTTTTAGATGTAGGTTAAGTGTTCAATTGTTAATACCGACAGATTCTCTCGCAGGGGAGGACTGCCTGTTATAAAGAGCGGATAGCCATTTTTAAATTTTTGCAAATTAAATTTTTTTGAAATTTAATTTTTTATAATTATAGTTAAATTTTTTATAATTTAATTTTTTATAATTATTTTTTTTTAAAATTTAATGTTTTTGAAATTTAATTTTTTAAAATTATTTTTTTTAATTTTAATCAAATTTTTTGAGTTATAAAAAATTAAATTTAAAAAAATAAAATTTTAAAAAATGTAATTTAAAAAAAAATTATTTAAAACATTTTAATTATACAAAATTAAATTTTTTTTATAGTTACATTTTTTGTATTTAAATTTTTTTTTAATTTAATTTTTATAATTAATTTTTTTTAACCCTGCACCGTCATCCTTCGTCAAAATGACGACGCGCAATTTTATTTTCGAGTTAACATGTGTTTTTATCGTTTGTTTTGACCTCATTTTTCGTATAGCGTTAGTCGTTTGCAAACTGTTGATGGGCCTAGACTTGCAGCGCATTACGCATATTGTAAGTTATTGTTAACATCGGTTCCAATTTTTGCTCACAATGCTATTTATAGCGTCTTGAAATAGGCCGTAGTCAAAATGACGAAGGATGACGTTAGTGTACAAAAAATAAGGATGACTTTCTAGGGTTAATTAAATTTTTATAATTGAATTTTTTAAATTATTTTTTTTTAATTAAATTTTTGAAAATTAAATTTTTTTAAATAAAATTTTTGAAGATTAAATTTTTTATAATTAAATTTTTTAAAATTTAATTTTTTATAGTCAAGTTTTTTAAAATTAAATATTTGCAAATTAAATTTTTTAAAAGTTGTTTAAAATTAAATTTTTGCAAATTAAATTTTTTTGAAATTAAATTTTTTATAATTGTAGTTAAATTTTTTATATTTAAATTTTTTTAATTTAATTTTTTATAATTGAATTTTTTATAATTTAATTTTTTAAAATTTAATTTTTGCAAATGAAATTTTTTAAAATTTAATTTTTTTGAATTTTAATTCTTTATAATTAAATTTTTTATATTTAAATTTTTTTAATTTAATTTTTTATAATTGAATTTTTTAAAACTAATTTCTTTCAATTACATTTTTTTGATTTTAATTTTTTATAATTTAATTTTTTCAAATTAAATTTTTTTAAAATATATTTTTTCAAATTAAATTTTTTTTAATTAAATTTTTTCAAATGAAATATTTTTTAAATTACATTTTTTCAAATGAAATGTTTTTTAAATTAGATTTTTTCAAATTAAATTTTTTGAAATTAAATTTTTTTAAATTAAATTTTTATAATTAAATTTTTAAAATACACTTTTTTAGAATTAAGTTTTTTACAATTTATTTTTTTATAGTCAAGTTTTTTTAAATTAAATTTTTGCAAACTAAATTTAAAAAAATTTAATTTTTTTCAAATACATTTTTTTTATAAATAATATATGAATACAGACGGATAACACTTCATTTTTATGGTCCCTTTAATAAAAAAATAGTCGAATATATTTTTCTTAGGATTCATTAAAATTAAATGTCTAATAATTAAACTTTTTTAAAAATTAAAATTTTTTCAAATTAAATTTTTTATAATTTAATTTCTTTAAATTTTTTTTTAATATTTAATATTTTATAATTAAATTTTTTAAAATAAAGTTTTTCGGTTCCCCTATCTTTAGTGTATTTTAGTTTTAATTAATTTTTTTCGTATTTTGGATCCAGTGGGCAGTTCTGAAGGGAGTGACATTTTCAGATTTTTGGGAGGGCTTACGCCAGGTAAAATGCTTTTCACTCTGTTCTTTGACATATTCGATCACCACATTGTTTTTTCAATCACGATGACTGCGTCACCATTTTGAAAATATCGCCCTATTATTGATTTTTTTATGGGGGATATTCGAAGGGTAACTAATTTCTGAATAATAAAATAAAAAATATTATTTGTCCAACAATTTAACAAAAAGTTGCACAGCCTTTTCGCACCTCCCTCGAGCCAAGTCTCAGTACAGACAGCAGCTAACAATCACATGCCAAATAGAATGAAATTGATATTTTTGTTTTGACTTCCAAAGACCAACATTTGCGGAACAACAACAAAAAAAGTTTATAATACGACTGGCTCAAAATAAATTTTAATAAAAAATTGTCAATCTTCCAAGAATTGTCAAGGACAGTTGTTTAAGGCACAAAACTTTCTGGTGATTTCCAATTTCTTTTTGGTTTGCATATGTGTGTGTGTTTTGGCTTTTTGTTTCATGGTAAACTTTTTCGCCCAAGAAAAATAATAAAAAAAAACGAAAGAAAACAAAAATTAAACAAAATCAACAGTAAGCAATGATTTTTTTCAATATCTTTCCTCCCACACTTATGAAGCTTTTAAAAGGTCCCTTTCAATATCATTGAGGATATCCTTGTTAATGCTAAACACGAACTCGGAAGCTGGAAAATCTCATACAGGAAACACGAAGGAACTCAAGAGAGTTGGGGGAGAGAGAGAGAGACAGCTCTCTCTCCCCAGTTTTCTTATCCGAAAGTTTTGAATATGTTGTTCTGTTCATTCATTCTTGCATTCCTATGTGTCATATTTTGGTGGCCATTGTCGTTTGGCATGCAACGTATTTCTATTGTTGTTGTTTTTGCTTTGTTTCTGTTTTGGAAACCATCTCGTGTGGTTTATGGAAATTGTTCCGACTTTTTCCATTTCTTTTCCTTTTTGTCTCGCCCTGTTCTGTGTTTCCTTTCGGCTCGTTTGTGTTTGGCGTGCTGGAAATGTGCCTTTTGCGTTTTGGCGTCAGTCACTGTAATTACAATTTAATTATGACTGAGATTGTGTGTGAAACGCATAAAAAATAGTCGACAAAGAAAACTCTGCCCCAGCAGACTTAAAGTTTCTCTTAAAGAAAAAGCCACATCACATGGATTTACTATTTACTGTTTGGGGAACATGATTAAATTGAGGATGATGGATACCAAGTAGGTGCTGGAGGGGTATTTCCTTTCGCTTTCAAATAAATCGCTTAACTTACAAAGTTTTCAAATACGAAGTGTGTTTGTAACACACCTTGTGTAGCATTTATAGCACAAACTATTATCGCTTCGCTTTACTTGTAGCGCACACTCTGACATCAGCCTTAGCAGAAAATTTTGCATTTTTTTTGTCAGAAACGAAATCTCCATAACTTTCACTTGAGTTCAATTGCACGTATGAAAACAAGTTCCGATATTGCTGTTGTCATCTCTGGTGTGAATCTTGTCGTCAATTTGAGTTCTATGATATTTTGTTTGCTCAAAAGCGCTCGAATGTCATTCTTTCAGGAAAATTCTGCCAATAGCGGATAACATGTGTGTTTGTGTGTGTTTTTATCTGAAGGAGCACTCCAAGCACCAACAGCCAATAACAATAGAGTCTAAGAGGATTACATGAAATGTGAGAAGGATAATTGAGAGAATGTTGGAAAAACATGGAGCAAATGCACATATAAATATGAAGATAACGAGGGGTTAAGATAAGATAGGTAATTCAGACGTCAGCTGGGAATCGGGCAAACAAAAATTGTGAAGCATATAAGCGAAAAGTTAACCAAGAGTGGGCAAACATACTAAAAACACGCATTATTAAAATGGCTAATGCAGAGAACGAGTAAATTGCAAACAAAATAAGCAACAAAAAAGCATCTGCAACAGCTAATCAGCAACAGCTGTGCAACAGATTCAAAATTGCGCTAAGGCCTCACATTACATTTTTTTTTTTCCAAAAAAAAAATAAACTAAATTATTTTTTTTAAAAAAATAAACTAAATTATTTTTTATAAAAAAAATAAACTAAATTATTTTTTATAAAAAAAATAATCCAAGTTATTTTTTTTAAAAAAATAAATTAAATTATTTTTTGTAAAAATTTGTATAAATTTGTTGTTTTTTCGAAAAATTAACTTTTTTTAAATTTTGTTTTTATTTTTACTTAATTACAATACAAAAAAAAATAAATTACATTATTTTTTTTCAAAAAAATTTGTTCTTTTTTCGAAAAATTTATTTTTTTTTTCAATTTTTTTCGGACAATTTTTTTTAATTGTTTTTTTTTATTATTACTTAATTACAATACAGAGTACATTTTTATTCTAACTTTGGGTCCCGGGTGACATGGACCATATGACTTAGATTTTTGCAGCGACAGACCAAAGCCTCTGGTGGAAATCGAAGCCACAACCAACACCCTGATAGGCAAGCACGCTACCAACTCGCCTACCAGGGCGCTTTCGAACAATTTATTTCTCAAAAATTTAATTTTTTTTCCAAAAAAAAAAAATTTTTTTTCAAACAATTTATTTCTCAAAAAATTTATTCAGAATTCTTTTTTATATTTTCCAAAAAAATTTAATATATTTTTTTTTCAACAAATTTATTATTTTTTTTTCAAAAAATTTATTATTATTTTTTAAAATTTAATTTTTTTTTAAAAAAAATTTAAAATAAATTTTTTGTTAAAAAATTTAAAATAATTTTTTTTTTAAAAATATTTAATATAATTTTTTTTTCAAAAAAATTAAATTCAGCAAGCTCGCTACCAACTCACCTACCGGGTCGCTTTCGAACAATTTATTTTCTCAAAAAATTAAATTTTTGTTTTTAAAAATTATTTTTTTTTAAAAAACATTTTTTTCTAATAGAAATAATTTTTTTTTCAAAAAATTTATTCGGATTTTTTTTTTCAAAAAATTTAAATTTGGCAGGCTCGTTACCAACTCGCCTACCGGGGCGCTTTCGAACAATTTAAATTAAATTTTTGTCAAACAAATTAATTTTTTTTTTCCAAAAAAAAATTATTTTTTTATTCAAAAAATAAAAAAAAAAATTTTTTCAAGAAATATATTATTTTTTTTTTCAATAAATTTATTATTTTTTTTTTTCAAAAAATTTATTTTTTTTTTCAAATAAATTATTATTTTAAAAAAAATTATTAGTTTTTTTTTAAAAAATTTAAATAAATTTTTTTTTCATAGGGCGGAGATTATAAATATCAAAGACGTATGTCAGCTTTGTATTATTTTAACTTAAATAAAAGTCTGTTCATCCAGAAGACGCTGAAAGTGTGTTTCCATACAAAAAAAAATTCCCAGGCTTTACCAAAGGTCGTCTGCACCAAAAAGAGTTTTTCCGCCTAGGAAAGCTCACAAAAAATAATATTTAGCCCTGTTTTGAAATAACAAAAAAGTTGAGTATGTTTTGGAACAAGATTTAGTATACAGTCCGACTATGGAAACTGCCGGGAAAAGTACTTTTTTGCATATGAAAATCCTTCAATTCTAAACAGACAGAGAGTCAATCTGCCAATCTGTTTAGAAAAAGAGAATATTATTATCAAAGAAAATAAATTCCCCGGGGAGTTTTCACAATCGGGCTGATATTGTTTTTTTTTTTCTAAATTCCCCGGGAATTATCTGCCTGGGAGTTTTCATAATCGGGCTGATAATGTTATTTTTTTTTTTCTAAATTCCCCGGGAATTTTCACAATCGGACTGATAATGTTATTTTTGTTTATAAATTCCCCGGGACTTTTCACAATCGGGCTGATAATGTTTTTTTGTTTTTCTGGGTGTCGATTTTAAGTCAGTTTCTATGCAATTTTAGCTCTAGCTTTAATATTTACATTACATTCGCTCCGAAGGAGTTTCTAACTGCCTGCCTACAGTTGCTGTCAGACATTCCCCAATACACGTATCTGCCAAAAATTCCATTAACTGTTAAGTAATGCCTTGTTTTTTTTATTTGGTAATAGAGACCTCAATACCGTGATAATCGCTGTTCCTAAGTTAAAAATGAGAAACCACCTCCATCTTTCCATAAGTTGTTACAACTGGATCTATTTTTCTTTATTGTTTGTTTTTCTGTGTCGGTTTCAAGTGATTTGATAACACTTTGAAATGTAACTGCAATGAATGAAATGGAGAATTTTAGTTACTGCTTTGATTGTGCGATGCCGCCACAGAAATACTTTGCTTGTTTTCAGCATTCTTGATAACATGGAATTACAGCATAAATATTTCAGTAATTTAACCATTATTGTTTTAATACCAATCATAATACTATTACATTGCATATAAGCAACCGCAGCAACAAGATCGCAACTTCAACAACGTCATCACAGGCAAGCTGCCAAGCAGCCAACACCACCTCAACCGCTACAAGCCACAGCAACATGAGCAGCAAACCCAAAACATTCCCATTATGGTAGTGTGTGTATCTAAGTGTGTGTGTGTGTTGATTTCCCCTACCAAAAACCGAAACTTATCATTTATGCATGCAACTCAACGGAAAATCATGAAAATTCCCATGGTTTGTATTTGCAGTAAATGCCTGAGAACTAAAGGAGTAAAGACAAGACGACCTACCCCCCCCCCCCCCCCTTTTTCGTGCCACATGGACCCTTAACATTCAAAAGTAACAGAAATTCAGAGGAAAGTTTTCACAACCAATGCAATGTGGTTCATAGCGGGTAATTATTGAATAGAATTTGTGAAAAGGCAAAGTTAATTTATAAGGAAGTGCTTCTATGGAATCGCTTAACCCGAAGAAGTCGCAGCCTCTACAATTATGTCGATGCCGTGAGAGAGAGAGAGAGAGAGAGAGAGAGAGAGAGAGAGAGAGAGAGAGAGGTAATGGGAATGTAATGGGAAAAAACTGACAATTCCTCTTGTGTTTTTCCTAGTCTGAAGTTGGCTGCAGATTATTTTGACATTTTGAAATACATTTGCATTTGAAAAGGCAATAATGAAAACATAAATGGCCGAAACCGAATTGCCTTGTCTGAACGCAAGAGACAAGTTCAGAAGGGAATCATAAAAAGTGACGCAAGTAAAATTGCCTAGTGTGAATCGGGACTTTTGTTGCCCACTTATACAGCCCGATTATGAATACTCCCCGGGGTGATAATTCCCGGGGAATTTACTTTTTTTCGAGAACAATATCCTCCTTTTCTAAACAAACCGAGCGAATAATACTAAGGGACATACAATTTCGAATATTCAGAGTCAGACGATTTGTTTGTTTACTGGTCTGTTTCAAATAGGAAGATAGTTTTCCCAATCATTTCCTGAAAAACTTTATCTTTGTCGTCTCGAAACCACTGTCCGTTACATCGTCTCGCACTGACACTACCCAGAGACATAACTTATTCAGTTTCATTTGAATTTTATGCAAATGATTTTTGGCAACATTTTCTACTATTTTTCTATACACATTTTCTTAACCGACATCCCCATTTTTTTTTTCTCGCAGACGCCGGCCCCCTCTCCCCAGATGACGATGAGCTCGTCAATGGCAAGGGTGAAGGGGGAGAGCTGCTTTGCTGTCGAGGACGCATTTTGGCTGATGATTGCAGTGGAGAATACTACGGGTATTGGTGACGATGTTCCCGATGATGATGATGATGTTCATTTGGATAGCGTTTGTTAGAAATACATTCGGATTTGTCGGTCTGTTCCATCGTTCCACCGCCGCCCGCGCCCTTGCTGCATACGCACCAGAGTCTGGTTTGCTGGCTCGTTCCGTGCTGAGTTTGAAGGAGCTTGTGTTGCATTACCAGTCAATAATCCTATGCAAATAATAGTTGTTAGATTCACCAACCAATGCAATCAGATAAAGGTCTTACCAGTTGTTCAAGTATTCGTTGTAACAAGTGGAACAAGAAGAAGCAACTCACTCACAAGCGATAGCTACCAAGTTGCAAACAGATTATGAAGATGACGAAGCTACTCCGCCCCTCCACCAATCCTCTTTGCCCAGACAATAACGATGATGATGATGATGATGATGATTATGAAGTCACTGTGAGCTGGCCATGCATGCACACACACACACACACACATAAATATTGCATTGACATTGCATTCATTGCAAAAAAAAAAACAGCAAAAAAAATTAGAATTACGTTCAAGAGCAGCTGCAGGAGTGCAAGTGCATTTTGCGTAAAGGCGATCACTTTACGGCATAACAAGGGCGATAAATTCAACATAAACACCTTGAAGGGTTTTTCTTGTTCGTCTTCTTCTTCCCATTCCCCTTCTTCCCTTTATCTTCATACCGTTCATTCGTTGTAAAACGATTTTCTTAAATTTCAATATATCCGTCATTTGAGCACATGAGGTCAAACTGTGAGCGAGCTCAGGTGGCGACAGGACAAACAATACGAGATTATGTACATCGGTGCGAAGTAAGCCAATGAACTTTAACTTTCCTACACAACAATCCATCGTGTTCAACAATGCTGATGTTATGGAACACTTTCCATTGTTATAAGTTCTGTCTTTCGAATAGCCAGCTAGCTGGCGGAAAGGTTTCTTGTAATTGAAGCTGGTAGTAGTTTTGTTTAGTCTCACCGAGACTTTGCTTTAAAATGGTCTACAGGCTTTCGCAGGTGAGTCTAGCAGGAACAAATGAATAATACACGTATTAAATCAATCATTCATTACATGTTAAGCCCTACACAATCTAAAGGCCGGACATGACATGGAAATGGAAGGCAAAAACTAATTGAAACGGCACAAAAATATGGTAAACCATAGGGGCGTTGCACCAGTGACCAAAAAGGGACACTCGGGGCACTGAAACCATTAGCGTCAATAATATTGTAAAAAAAATTTGCTTAAGGAAGCTCGGGAAGCGTAAATTTAGTAAAACACAGGGTTTATTAAGAAAAAAAAAATTTTTTTTTCCAAAAATAAAGAAAAAATTAATATTATTTTCCAAAAAAAAAAAAAATATAATGATTTTTTCCAGAAAAAAAAAAAAAATTTGTCCAAAAAAAAAATTTTTTTTCAAAAAAGAAAAAAAAAATTTTTTCAAAAAAGAAAAAATAATGTTTTTTTACAAAAAATTTTTTTTTACAAAAAAAAAATTATAACTTTTTTCCAACAAAGAAAAAAAATGTCACAATAAAAATTATTTTTTTCAACCTAAAACAAAATAATAATTAATAATTTTTTCATAATATTTTTTTTCCAAAAAAAAGAAAAAAATAATTTTTTTCAAAAAAAAAAAATTTTTTTACTCTTTATTTTTGGGAAAAATTAATTTTTTTGAAAGAAATGAAAGAAAAAAAAATATTTTTTTCCAAAAATAAAGAAAAAATTAATTATTATTTCCAAAAAAAAATAAAGTAAAATCATTTTTTCTAAAAAAAAAATTTTCTCCAAAAAATGAAAAAATAATAAATTTTTCAAAAAAAAACAATTTTTTTCAAAAAAGAAAAAAAGAATTTTTTCCAAAAAAGAATAACTAAGAATTTTTTTTTAAAAAAAAATTCGAAAAAAAATTATAATTTTTTCCAAACAAAGAAAAAAAATGTTTTTTCACAAACAAAACTAATTTTTTCCAACCTAAGAAAAAATAATAATTTTTCCAAAGAATAAATAATAATTTTTCTCAAACAAAGAAAACAAAAAAAAAAAGAAAAAATAATAATTTTTTAAAAAAAAAAAAAGAAAAAAACATTGTTTTTCAAAAAAAAGGTGTTAAAGATCAAATTGAGTATTTAAAAATATTTTGTTTGAGAAATATATACACTTTTCTAAAAAATCGAAAAAAATAATATTTTTTTCCAAAAAAAAAATATTTTTTTCTAAAAAAAAAAAATATTTTTATCCAAAAAAGAATAAATAATTTTTTTTCTCCACAAAAAGAAATAGTTATAATTTTTTCAAAAAAAAAAGAAAAAAATTATAATTTTTTCAAAAAAAATGTGTTTCTTTTCCTTCCCAAAAAAGATCAAATTGGGTATTTAAGAAAAACTGGAGACTTACAAATTTTTTTTTTAAAAAAATGTGTACTCTTTTTTTTAAAAATTGAGCGATTTTTATAAAAAAAAAGTTGATCATTTATTTGGTTGAGAAATGTGCCGTAGGGATTTTTTTTTTTTTTTGTGGAAAAAGGATCGCCGGCAATTTTTTTTAATTTTAGAATTCTTTGAGTTAAAAATGTGCTTACTTATTTTGTTTGTTTGGAAAAAATTGCTAAATTTTTGCGAATGTTTTCTCAAAAAAAAAAAAAAATTATTTGAGAAATGTAAATTTGCAAGATATTTTTCGAATGTCATTTCTAAAAAAAAATATTTGGGAATTGTAATTTGTTTTTTTTAAATATAGCTCGATTTTTTCCAAATGCAGTTGTTAATTTATTTGAATGTTTTTTTTTTTTAATTTTAAAATTCTTTGAGTGGAAAATGCTTGTATTTATTTGTTTGTTTTGGAGTGTAAAACAAATCGCTTAGTGTTCCTAGGAGAATGCGGGCATAATTTCCTGTGAACGACTTGATTTACAAACTTAATCCGCATTAAGTGTCAATGATAGCCAAACATGACTGACAATGTATTCTCTACAAAAATAATCCTTGGGAAATAGATAATTCATTTAAATATCAATTTTCATTTTAATTTCCTACAAAATGGCAACATGTCTCTTACAAAATACAAAATCCATTTCAAAATAAACATTTCCGTTTTTGCATTTACCCAACCCAACTTGAACAAATGTTCGATCCATTGCTTAGTGAAAATTGTAACATTTCATTACAACTTGCTCATGTCTTTAACTTTGCAAACAGTAGCTACGGTTTAATAAATCTGTTTCGTTTTCGGATTGCTGGGCGGCGGCACGTACTTTTGCGAAATTTCACATTTTACACTTTTGTCCCATGTAAAGCAAAGTCAAACTGAAGTGAATGTGCTGGCGGTAGTGAGAGAACTGAAAATACCACTACTATAGTCTGGAGTGCAGTGAGTGAGAGGGTGAGGGATCCAGAGAGTGAGCGATTATTACCGAGGTTGGCATGCCAGCGACTTTACGAGTACGAGAGTAATCCCTGAGCTGTGTAAAAGCTTCCATAGACAAACAGCGGTCAGGAAATACATACAATGGAGGAGCTTCTAAGCCCAGTTCAGAATTATGAACAGTGATATTTTTTCTCCCGAAATTTTCTGTACCTAAAAACAACGTTAATTATGCCGGCCGAGAATAATTTTTCAGTTCGCTGAGAGAATTTTAACCAAAAAAACCATGATAGCTGGGAAAAACGTTGTTCCTGATTGTTGCCCAACATATTTTTGACTACCAATATAGAAAAAAAATCCCCAAAATATCCATTTCTCACAAATGTTACAAATCCAGCTTCGAGTCCCAAAATAGCTTTTCCACAGCAGTAAGGTGTAGTTTGCCGGAACGTGATGAAGTTTTTCATCAACAACATCGTCGTCGTCATCGTCATCATTTCAATTGAAACTGCAACAATGCAACACTCGAACACCCGAACACATGGCAATTTACACATCCTCCGAATGCTTACGCACGTTCCGGGAAGCGTTCACCTACACTCAAACCTATTCACAACTCCTGCTCTTTAAAAAACCCATACGAAAAATACTTTATTTATAAACAACATTTTTTTTTCGGCGTTGTTGGTGTTGTTGTCACCCAGTCGTGTATGTTTCACTTTGTTATCCTTAAATAAGAGCAGACATAATAAATGGGAATGTGTGATTGTAAGTAAGTTGGTTTGGTAGTAGGGTAAAATGTCTTAACTAAATTGTTTACGGGCGAATAGTTTTGGTTAGTCGTCATTTATTGTAAATATGGTGGACGCAATGAATAAGGGCCCTGGGAAAAATCAGCCCAAATCGCAATTGAAAATGGGCACCAAAAAATACATATTATATTTTTATTAGGATGAAATTGTACCCCAAACTATTGGTCCGACAATGAGCCCCGAAGAGTTTTCGGAGGCTGTACAAAAAATGCACCCAACACAAAATGACCCAAAAAAAACAAGAATACCCAAAAATAAAAGAAAAATTCGCCAAAAAGCCCAACCAAAAATGTCCTAAAATAACGTACGGAAAATTCCCCACTGAAAAAAAAACGACTCTACGACAGAATGTTCTTAAATAATTTACGAAACCTTTCTTAAGTAATTTATGCAATGAAAAAAAGACGCTAACTGAAAAATTCGCCAAAAAAAAAAGACCAACATAAAATGTCCCCAAATTTCCGTGAATTACCCAATGCAAAAAAAGGAGTACTCATTTTTTATTCTCATGTCTGTAAAAAAAATATAAATATAATTTTTTTATATACATTTTTTTAGATAATTATTTTTTTTTTAAAATAATTATTTTTATTTTTTTGAGATAATTATTATTTTTTTTCAGATCATAATTTTTTTTTTTCAGATATTTATTTTTTCCTCAAATAATTTTTTTTTCTTAGATAATTATTTTTTTTTCTCAGCTAATTATTTTTCCTCAGCTAATTATTTTTTTTCTCAGATAATTCTTTTTATTTTTTTTTAGATAATTTTTTTTTTCAAATAATTTGTTTTTCTCAGATTATTATTTTTTTCTCAAATAATTATTTTTTTTTTCTCAGATAATTGGTTTTTTCAGATAATTATTTTTTTCAAGGATATTTTTTTTTCTTAGATAATTTTTTTTTCTCAAATAATTATTTTTTTTTCTCAGATAATTATTTTTTTCAGATAATTATTTTTTTCAAGGATATTTATTTTTTTCTCAGACAATTATTTTTTTTTCACATAATTATTTTTTTTCTCAGATAATTACTTTTTTCCTCAATTAATTTTTTTTTCTCAGATAATTATTTTTTTTTCCAGATAATTAATTTTTTTTCTCAGGAAATTATTTTTTTTTCAGATATTTATTTTTTCCTCAAATAATTATTTTTTCTTAGATAATTATTTTTTTTTTCAAATAATTATTTTTTTTCTCAGATAACTATTATATAATTATTTTAGATAATTTTTTTTTCTCAGATAATTATTTTTTTCAGATAGTTATTTTTTTTATAAAATAATTTTTTTTTCAGATAATTATTTTTTTCAAGGAAATTTATTTTTTTCTTAGATAATTATTTTTTTCTCAGCTAATTATTTTTTTCTCAAATAATTATTTTTTTTTCTCAGATAATTTTTTTTTTCAAGTATATTTATTTTTTTCTTAGATAATTATTTTTTTCTCAGCTAATTACTTTTTTCCTCAAATAATTTTTTTTTCTCAGATAATTATTTTTTTTTTTCAGATAAATATTTTTTTCAGATATTTATTTTTTCCTCAAATAATTATTTTTTCTTAGATAATTATTTTTTCCTCAAATAATTTTTTCTCTCAGCTAATTATTTTTTTCTCAGACAATTATTTTTTTTTTCACATAATTATTTTTATTTTTTTGAGATAATTATTTTTTTCTCAGATAATTACCTTTTTCCTCAAATAATTATTTTTTTTTCTCAGATAATTATTTTTTTCTCAAATAATTATTTTTTTTTCAGATAATTATTTTTTTTTCGTGTTGAAATTTTCCTCTAATGGTCTAACAGCATTTTCAAAAAAATTGATTTTCCATCGTTGGCATACGCAAATTGTGTATATTTTCACTTCGAATTGTGTTTCAATAGAGCTGAGAGAATGAAACTGGCACGTTAAGAGGAACTGACCTGTGTAATTTTGTTTAGCTCTTGCTCTCTCTGACGATCTCTCTCATTTTTATCTTTTAGTTTCACTGTCGCACTAAGAACACAAAATGAAATTCTCGCGCAAATGAAACTTAATGAGTTAGAGTATTTTTTTTTTTTTATTTTTCGTAAGAGAGACAGAAGGAATACATTGAAAGCAAAAGAACAAAATGAGAGACAATAAAATTACGTTCACGAGAATTACTTTTTCAGTCTCTGAGTGTGAGTAACAAAATGAGAGAAAAAATATGAACCTACCTCTAGTGCAGCGAGATTTTCCGCATCGAACTAAACTACTTTCTTTATTTAGGACGTTTTGCCGTGTGGCCAAAGCCGGTTAAGTAGAAATATGTGTGTGTTGTTTGCGCTGCCTTAATTTTAAGCTCACCGTATCATTTTTTGTTTGCTTTAGTTCAAATATTGTTGCATTTCAGCGAGCGGTCGGTCGTCTTTCATTCGAGGCGAGGGGTATTGGTTTCTGCTGAAATTTGTTGCGTACACGAATTGTAAACAAGATGCAATGCTGGCATTTCCTTTTCCACCGAATGCAACATAAAGAGTTGACATTTTGAAGTCATCAAATAACGTGAAGATAATACTAAATATTCTGGTGGCAGGGCAAAGGCCAATGCAACCCACCACCAACGAAATGAAAAGATGCTGCCTGCTGTTGCTAACCGGGCCCGGCTGGAATGGCTGGCAGCCATTTACGACCATTACATTTTGTGCTTGAAGGCAAAACGGCTGCTGAAGGCGGTGCGTGTACCGGAGATATTGTCTTTATGATTTGAGGTTATAAAAGTTGATTTGTCTTCAGTTTAATGGATGTTTTTAAATCTTCTTTTGAATTTTATAACTTTTTATTTGTTTAATATTTGTTTAGGGCCCACTTTGACAATAATATGGAGATGATTGAGCAAATCCTGACTTTGGTATGTGTTTGCCTTTTTATTTTTTGTTACCTTCCAGTCATAGAAGGACATTTGACAGGACAGTTCTATATAAATGTGTGTGTGGTGTGTTTTGTTTTTAAACTAATTTCCTTATTTTGCTGTTGTTATGTCTCGTTTTGCCGTTTTTTTTTTTGGGTTTCTTTTTTTTTGCATTACAAAATGGGGGGGGGAAGAGGCCGGTCGTAAATTCCTCATGTGCTTTGTTGTTAACAACGGGTTATAAAATTGGACAGCCCACCAAATAAAATGTAAAAGATTTAATCTGAAATGTCTGTGCTTGCAATTCGTATTTTATGGACACGTATATTTCTGCAATATCCACCACATGTCAAACAAAACTGTTAAGTCGACTTTATAGCGATTTCTGGAGTTCCAACAACATAAGCAAGGATATGATTTGGCATCGGGGGCAAGCGATTGGCAGGAGAACTCTAACAGCCAGCTACACGTTTAACCCGCTGGCACGCCACATTAACTCCCACTTCAACTGAATACACCAATTGTGTTCTGCCCGTTTGTTCACAGTTTATTTCTTTTTCGAAAATTTCCTGTTATCCATTTGGGATGTGGCGCTGAGTCGCCAGTGGGTGTTGGCTGTAGTTTAAAATATTTCTGCCATTCAGTTCAGTTTGAAGTCGGAAGTTTTGCTGTACTGGAGCTGGAATCCGAAATATTTTGTTATCATGTTTAACTTAATCAACAGCAGCATTTTTTATTTGAAGTCTACGTGACTTTCCTGTTCGATATTGATTTTATTTCCGCAATGTTTTTGATTTTTTTGTTTTCTTTGGTGAAAATCATTTTTGTTTTTCCGTAGTTTAGATGGAATGTGCGCCATGCCATGGTTTAATTAAATGGCCATATAGAATAAACATTTATCCGGAAGGCAGGACGATTCGGGGAACGTTTCTATTTAAACGCATTTGTTTAGTTTTATTGTCGAAATCAATGGGCACAAGCTTTTTAAAAATTAAATCGTGTAGAGCAAAGTGCCGAAAATCTCACTTCAGGAGAGTTGGTGATTTTTACTGAATGTAAATAAATTAAAATCTCATGAGGGAAACACAAAACGGTTCATATTTCAAATTACTTTCAAATTATGAGAAGAAAAGTAATTATCTGAAAATAAAAATAATTATCTAAGAAAAAAAAAAATAATTATCTGAGAAAAAAAATAACTATTTAAAAAATTATCTGAGAAAAAAAGTAATTTTCTGAGAAAACAGTAATTATCTTAAAAAAATGAGAAAAAAAATAATTATCTGAGAAAAAATAATTTCCTGAAAAAAAAAAAATATTATCTGAGAAAAAAAAATTATATGAGAAAAAAATAATTATTTCAAAAAATAAAAAAAAAAATTATCTGAAAAACAATAATTTCCTGGGAAAAAAAATTGTCTAGGAAAAAAAAATAATTATATGAGAAAAAAGTCATTATCTCAAAAAAAAATTATTTGAGAAAATGCCAAATATCTGAATAATTTCCTGAGAAAAAAAATTATCTAAGAAAAAAAAAAATAATTATCCGAGAAAAACCAATTTCCTGAGAAAAAAATAATTAACTGAGAAAAAAATTATCTAGGAAAAAAAATATCTATTTAAAAAAAAATAATTATCTGAGAAAAAAGTAATTATCTCAAAAAAATATCTCAAAAAAAAAAATTAATTATTTGAGAAAAAACCAATTATCTGAATAATTTCCCTGGGAAAAAAAAATTATCTGAGAAAAAAATTATCTAAGAAAAAAAAAATTATCTAAAAAAAAAATTAGCTGAGAAAAAAAGTAATTATCTCAGAAAAAAAATAATTATCTCAAAAAGATAAAAAAAATTATCTAAGAAAAAATAACTATTTAAAAAAATAACATAAAAAAATAAGAAATAATTTCCTGAGAAAAAAAATAATTATCTGAGATAAAAAAAATTAACTGAGAAAAAAATTATCTAAAAAAAAAATAATTATATAAAAAAAAGTGTATCTGAGAAAAAAAAAATAATTATCTGAGAAAAAAAATTACCTGAGAAAAAAATTATCTAAGAAAAAAAAATAATTATATCAAAAAAAAAGTGTATCTGAGAAAAAAAATAATTATTTGAAGAAAAAAAATAATCTAAGAAAAAGAAAATAATTATCTCAAAAAAATAAAAAAAAAAAATTATCTTTAAGAAAAAAATAATTATCTGAGAAAAAAACATGATCTCAAAAAAAATAAAAAAAAAATTATCTAAAAAAAAAAATTTATCTTAGAGAAAAAAATAATTATCTCAAAAAAAATAATATTTATTTTTAAAGTGAAAAATTTTCTCTCTTCGCATTTTTATATTGAGAATAGAGTAAAAAATGAGTACTATGAGGTAAAATGGGGAAATATTTTCATTAAATAAAGCTCAAGTTGCATGAAACCGGGCGCCAGGAACATCTAGGCTAAAATTTGGTTAAACACAAAAGGAAATTACCCCTCCAAAATGTGAAAAAGAGCCCCACATATCGAGGCCTAATCGCGAAACAGACGTAAGTGCCAAAATGAAAATTTTACAGAAGAGGGTTTTTTGTGTGGTCAAGCATAAGGGCGTGTGTTACACACATTTAGACCATGAATGACCATTGCCATAATAAATGCAGGCACTTTGTTACTTTGAAGTAGTCCAAGAATTCGTCGAACTCGAATCCACATTAAAACAATAAAAAGAAGAATCTTATTAAGAAACAGGTCTTATTTCGGCACACCAACAGCTGAAATAATGACAACACTCTCGTCGATTAAAAATAACGTTACGCAGAGAGGAGAGATAAGTCAATGTCGGGAGTGTTTGTGAGTAAAATTTGCCATGTGTAGAGATGTACTCTCGGCCGATAATATCAACGACTAGTGAACAGTGTTTGGGGAAATCTGGCGGGTCGGGTGTGGAGTCACCTCACACAATTACCGACCTGATCATAGTTTAAATCAGCGTAAGTTTTATAATTTTCTGTAATACCCAGAAATTAAAATTTAAAAAAAAAAAACAAAAAAAAAACAAAAACTATCCCGAACGACATCCCTAATGCTTATATCTGTAAAATACATAAATAAATAAATATTTATGAAAACTCTATAACCAACGATTTAATCACTGCCATCAAGTGGGTATGAGTGCGTGCGTCTGCCTGCCTGCATGCCTGCCTGACAGCGTTGGCAATTCAGCAATTCAGCACTTCAGTGCAAATAAGTGCTAAAGTACTTAAAACTCAAAATCCACTCAACGACGACACAATGGCGTTAAATAATTGCAATTCTGTTAAATATAAACGTTTCCCAAAGAGTTTTAAGTCAAAATAATGTTTGTAGTGCACCAGAGCAAACAAACGCCGGATATGTGTGTGAGCTGATACGCACACACACACACCCATACAAACTCCAGCACAACGATGCATCGTTGTGTGGAACGAAGGCCTGTTTGAAAATACATGCACATGGCTGAGCGTGTGTGTGTGTAATTATTTAAACTAAAGTGGCTATTGAAAATATATAATCGCGGAATCATATACTATATGACCGTGCGCACACACACACTCGCACAAAATATTTCTGGTTGGACTTAAACGAGGATATTGAAATGTGCAACAATTCAGTGAAGTGGACGGGGCGGGGGGAGAATAAATTAAACATTGAGGTTATGTATCTGTATCAGCAGCGCCAGATTTTAATATCTTGAAAATATAATCGCATAATATGCGTACATACACATTTGTACACATTTATTTCAATTGAATTAATTAAAAAGAATTTAAAAAAAAAAAAATGCCACAAAGTCCCTCTGAAGTGGGTGAGTAAGTTAAGTAGCTGGCCGCATAGATGTTGCCTTTGTTGCTGGTGCCATCGCTTTATATTTTAGTTTATTAAACGTTTTTTTTTATTGTAATAAATATAAAAAAAATTAAGTTAAGCAGGTGGGTTATGAATCAGTATCAGCAGATAATCCTGAAAATTCCCGGGAAGATGGGCACATGCTGAAAAATACGGACCAAATGTAAAGAGGACCCGGTTTGAAGGACCAAATGAAAAGAGAGATTCGATCGAAGGACCAAAAGTAAAGAGTATCCGGCTCGAGGGACCAAATGTAAAGATAATCCGATCGAAGGACCAAATGTAAAGATGAGACGGTTCGAAGAACCAAATGTAAAGAGTATTCGGCTCTACGGACCAAATGTAAAGACAGATTCGACTCGAAGGACCAAATGTAAAGAGAGATCCGGCTCGAAGGACCAAATGTAAAGAGTATTCGGCTCGATGGACCAAATGTAAAGAGGATCTGGCTCAAAGGACCAAATGTAAAGAGGATCCGGCTCGAAGGACAAAATGTAAAGATAATCCGATCGAAGTCCCAAATGTAAAGAGATATCCGGTCGAAGGACCAAATGTAAAGGTGAGACGGTTCGAAGGACCAAATGTAAAGAGGATCCGGCTCGAAGGACCAAATGTTAAGAGTATCCGGCTCGATGGACCAAATGTAAAGAGGATCTGGCTCAAAGGACCAAATGTAAAGAGGATCCGGCTCGAAGGACCAAATGTAAAGATAATCCGATCGAAGGACCAAATGTAAAGATGAGACGGTTCGAAGGATCAAATGTTAAGAGTATCCGGCTCGATGGACCAAATGTAAAGAGGATCTGGCTCAAAGGACCAAATGTAAAGAGAGATCCTGCTGGAAGGACCAAATGTAAAGAGAGATCCTGCTGGAAGGACCAAATGTAAAGAGTATTCGGCTCTACGGACCAAATGTAAAGAGGATTCGACTCGAAGGACCAAATGTAAAGAGAGATCTGACTATTTAGAGGGGGACTCCTTTGTGCGGTAAGGTCCTTTACCCCCATTATTTTTCCACTTCGAATCGGGCTAGCTGAAGAAATCGTTTTAAACCGCTAAAGTAACTTTCCTCAATGAATTAAGATTAAATTATAATTGGATTTTTTGCTTTAAATGACCAATAACAACAAAGTTCAACGAGCATCTCAATACGTTTTTATTACTTTTACTCATGTGCTTGCTTGCCTATGGGTCCTTGTGTCCTGATTTTTGGTTTATTTCTGCTGAAGTCTTAATAATTAATAGCACACATACGACGCATGCCAGGGAACTATTCAAGTGATTTGTACTTCTTGATATGTTTTTGTTTTGCATTCTTTTGAACTGAGCCCTTGCATTCTGCGAGGGTTTCCTTTCATATTTGCTTCGTTCTGTTGTTGCTTGAGTGAGATTTTGGTTGTGATTTCGTTTGTGCCGGTTCTGCTCGTCTCTGTTCCTTCTTTATTACTTCTTAATTAATAAAAGTCCAATGCTGTGTTGCTTGGAAGACTACGCTGGCATTATTTGCATCTCCTTGCTGTTGGGTTTTTCTTTCGTTTTTTTGTTTTGTTTTCGTTTTGTCTGTGCTTTTGAGTTTTATTGCGGTATTGCTATTGTTATTCTCTGCCAACTGAATGCTGTCTTTTTCAGCTTTCTTCGCTCATTGTTGCTGTTGGTTTTTTGTTGTCTTCGTCTGTCTGTCTTTCAGCCTTTAATTGGTTTCTTTTGTTGTTCGCAACTGCTGCTGTTTATATTAACAATTTTCGCCAAACACTCATGGAATTCATCACTTGAGTGTTGCTTGTGTTCCTAACCTACAAATGAATTTAATTTCATTGTCTTTCTTAGATTTACTGAGGGAACTCCGACATTAGAGAGAGAGTGCGAGAGAAGAGATGTGAGACTAAAAACTGTTACCACATTGTAGAGTGGACGGGGGGGTGGCAAGCAGATTTTGAGGTTTTATGAGGTGTAAATTTAGGAAAGATTCGAAACAACGAGTTTGACAATTCAAATTCTATTGAAATGAAAAAATTGTAATCAGCTGTTTGCATGGCTCTACCTTGTATTGTTGGAGAATAATTTATTTGTAATTGGTAAATTTCCGACAATTTGTAATAGATTTCCGTACAAAATTGGAATTTTGCCCGATTTAAATGTGGACCTTTTAGCCAGGGCTTTTAATTCAAAAAAATTGAAAAAAAAACTTTTTTAAGAAAAAGGTGTGGAAATTGTTTTTGTATATTCATACATTTTTTACATTTTTTAATGAATATTTGTAGTAGATTTCCGTACAAAATTGGAATTTTCCGGATTTAAATGTGGACTTTTTGCCAGGGGCTTTTAATTCAAAAAAAATTTAAAAAAAAAAAACTTTTTTAAGAAAAAGGTGTGGAAATTGTTTTTGTATATTCATAAATTTTTTACATTTTTTTTATGAATATTTGTAATAGATTTCCGTACAAAATGGGAATTTTGCCCGAATTAAATGTGGACCTTTTAGCCAGGGCTTTTAATTAAAAAAAAATGAGAAAAAAAAAACTTTTTTAAGAAAAAGGTGTGGAAATTGTTTTTGTATATTCATACATTTGTTTACATTTTTTTTTATGAATATTTGTAATAGATTTCCGTACAAAATTGGAATTTTGCCCGATTTAAATGTGGACTTTTTGCCCGGGGCCTTTAATTCAAAAAAATTAAAAAAAAAAAAAACTTTTTTAAGAAAAAGGTGTGGAAATTGTTTTTGTATATTCATACATTTGTTTACATTTTTTTTTCTGAATACGTAGGAATATCTTTTGTTGACGTTTTTATGAAAACAATGGGACCAGGGACAGGCCCTTCTTTTCCCCAAATCCTTTGACAATTTGTGATGTGAGGCAACATTATGTTTCTGTATGCTGCTGCGGAGAAGTTACTCTTGCGACGACATTTTTCAAATGAACATGTGCACGTGTGCACATGTAGACCCTCAGTTTATTAGTTGGTGACCTTAAAAAAGGTCTCCGAAAATATTTGGACAAAATGTTACTCAAATGAATGGCAATGTGAAGGTGAAATCTGCATTTCTATTAGAAGATCGTGTTGAATGTCAGAAAAGGGTTTAAGGGTTACTGAAACCGTAAAAAAAACGATAACCATTTAAAAAAAATGTTATTGCATCGAAGCATATTCACTACATAACGTACAATTAATGTTTACGTATTGCACTAATTACATTACATGTACTGTATAGATCATAGATTAATGAAATGTCAAATATTGATTCTATTCTGCTTTACATCACTTTCATATATCTCTTGTTCTCATTCTTGTTTTATACCTCATTAAAGAAACTTGGATTACAAACTCGTGTGTGCGTTTTAATAAAAAAATTTAGGAAAATCTGAGAATTGATAAAAATCAATTTTTTAAATGATTTAAATTTTTTCTGCCTGCCAAAAATCAGCTCGATTGGATCACTGAAAAAGGGTTAAAAATCGGTCCAAAGGCTTTCACACAGGCCACTATGAGCTTCATACTTCAAACTTAAAAAAAAAAAATTCTGACGTGTACATGAAAATCGCCGATACACGTGTATTTTTATGTTTTCCCCTCTTTCCGAAAAAGTAAATTTGGTTCATAGGACAGAAAAAAATCTATTTTTTGTAACACGGTGTACTTGGACAAAATGTTACTCAAATTAATGGCAATGTGGAGTAGAAATCTGCATTTCTATTAAAAGATCCTGTTGAATGTCGGAAAAGGGGAAGGGGGTTTTCGTCAAAAAGAAAAAAAATTTAAAAAAAATGTCATGTTTTGTGACAGATCATTTGAAATTTTCGAAATTTTACCAATTTTGGGGAGCTTCTTTTGTATTCCTAGGGGCCATTTCCTCTACTCTCCTAGCGATTTCACATAATTATTGGATGATTCTGAAGATAAGCCAAAACCTTTTCTTCATCTTGTTCGGATTGCTACAATATCTACAGTAACCCATGGCCTATGTTTTTTTATTGGTCGGCTAAGTGTTGACTATGATTTAAATCTGTTCACAGTATTGCCCGACATGGTACTCTGATGAAATGTTCGTTGTGTAAAATGCACAATATGAACAACCACAACAACAATAACAACAGGCTAATAGTGGTGTGTGTGTGAGAGAGAGAGCGAGCGAGAAAGAGAGCGCCAGCAAGAGACCACCAACAATAAAGTCAAGTACTGTTATATAATAAACAAATAATACTTATGTTTACAGTGCCCGGAATGGCTCAAGCCAGTGCAGCAGAACGACTGGCAGTGGCGGCGGCGGGCTGCTGCACTTCGTCCTCTTCGAAATACGGCTGCCACAGGGCAATAAGAGTGGCCTGAATATGCCCGTTAATAATAGTGGCAATAACAATGAAGGATTGCTGTTGAGTCTGGCTGGCATCGGGAATACTTTGGCCATGTTTAATGGAGGGCCATAGACTTTGCGTGCTGTAATTTCTTTTTCAGGGTGTGTATGTGTGTGCGTTAGGGTTTTTATTTTAACGTTATGTTGATAGTTTTGCATCATTCTTTCTTTTTTTTTTGTAGTGCTGCTCATTTCCCATCAGGAAACAAGTAATTTGTTATGAAATCAACAATAATTAGTTATGAAAAATCAAATATCACATCTTACGTTGTTTATGAGACGAGTGTTCGTTCTCCTTACGGCTGGCGGATGACTGACAAATGTTCCTGTGTTTCAAACTTTGCCATATACAAATTGGAATGTCAGAGCACACTGACTGGTGCGTTTGGCATCTTCAGTTGTAAATGTGGGCTGTACGTTTAAAAAAAACCCCTGAGTAAATGTTTTGTATTGCAAATCCAAGCGGATTAGCTGTGCGCCGGGTGGTACATGCAGACAAGTCAATTATACAGTTGCCCTCAACTGGAGTAATAATCTTAGAGTTTTCAACCATCGGTGGTAAATTAAAAACCATCTCTGGCAGATAACGCCACCGGCAAACGTTTGGTGGGCAACTTGCACCGAGTTGAGGGAAAAGAAAAACAAAAAAAATGGACCCATCGTACACGTAGAAGAAGAAGCTGCAAGCCCTTAGTTGAAAAAAAAAGACTAACACTCAGGGGATGCCCCCTATAAATGCCCCCAAATGCACTGTGTTAGCGATGGGAAAGAAGGGTCTTGGATGGGGGGGGGGGGGGGTGTCGTAAAAGGGAGTAGTGTTTGTTGACGTTGGCCTTGAATTTGCTAATGTCATAGCAGAGGCAGGAAAAACACTTGCAGGAAGATACTTTCACAAACGAACAGTCCGGCTGACGAACGAATTCTCTCTTTAGAGAGAATCTATAGAGAGAATCAATAGAGATAATCTATAGATAGAATCTATAGAGAGAATCTATAGAGAGAATCTTAATATATATTTACCCTCGACACTGATTCACTGACTCTGTCACGCAGTACGTAGGAATTTAAATAGGCATTCTATAATTTTCTTTTTCTATAAATAATAATAATAAAAAAAATAATATTTTTTTTTTGTACAGAAATTGTGTTTTCCCCAAATTTTTTTTTTCCAAAATTTTTTTATACAAATTTTTTTTTTACAAAAATTTTCTTTCACCAAATTTTTTTTTCAAAAAAAAGTTTTTTTTTTTCCAAATTTTTTTTTTCAAGAAAAAATTTTTGTTTCCAAATTTTTTTTTTCAAGAAAAAATTGTTTTTTCAACAACATTTTTTTTTTCAACAAAATTTTTTTTTTTCAATAAAATTTTTTTTTTCAACAAAAAATTTTTTTTTCCACAAAATTTTTTTTTTTTTCAACAAAATTGTTTTTCCATATTTAAACGGGCGCTATAGGCGCATTACAACTTACTAGTCTATATAGAGAGAATCTATAGAGAGAATCTATATAGAGAGAATCTATAGAGAGAATTCGTTACCAGCCCAAAGCATAGTATGTTTGGGACCTGCTGCAAACATATATATGTTGCCCGCAAAATATGTTTAAAAAAAAATATGTCACAAAGGCCGTTTTTTTCCTCCCTCTACGTACCGAATTACTTTGGACAAACGCATTTAGTGTTTGGCGTCGCTCCGGTAGGCGAGTTGGCAGCGTTTTTGCCCATTTTTGTGGCTAAATTTTACCAGGCCAAAAAAAAACAAAATAATAAATAAAACAAAATTGATCATAATATAAACTAAAAACTCAATACTTTTTTTTATATCATTAACAGCCTAAGCCACGATGTCGAACGATAACGTTCGCATACTTTCTAACCGCACTAAACAGCTGTTTGTCTGTAAAAAAACCACGCTAACTTTGTCGTTCGACATCGTGGCTTAGGCTGTTATTTTTAAACGAACAAACTACATTCAGCTGAATGTGAGTCCAATGAATTTGAATCCAATCGTTCAGTCATTTTTGAAAATACAAGTGCCTCAGGCGACTAGTATTTCGACTGCAGATCAGTGCTCAATATTTGTTGGCCATGTCCTTTATACAGTGGCACATCCATAAGTCGAAATGTCTTTAAATCGAAGCACTTCCGATGGCAGTTACGTAGACATATTCTCTTTCTCTCAATTTTATAAATAATTCGTTAACTCAAAGTCTACACAAGTCGAACCATTCTATGGGATAATGGTGGTTCGGAAGTTTATGAAAGTTTGACTGAATTTTAAAACTTGGCAAATCGATTTACTCAAAGCAATTGCCACAAACTGCTACAACATTTAACTTATCACCTGTAAATTAATTCGAATTTCAGACTCGGTATCGCTGCCATTTCTGCCACACTACGTCTCACCTTAAAACAGATTGTGACTTCAACATTTTTGAATAACTGCGAAAGCGCTTAACTTAATACATTTTCATACCGTTAAATGTATTTTATTATAAACTTTAATTTTTTGTTAAAAACGCCCGCCCTCAGTACGTTCGCCCTCCCATTTACTGACAGATATTTCTTGTAAATAATACATTTACTTTGCCGACTCCACTTCTTTGTGCTCTTCATCTGCACTCTTCGTGAAATGATTTTTCGCAATTCCTCTCCATGAAGGAAAATCGTATTGTGTGTACTTAAGTTACTTTGTTACTTTTACGAGCAGCGAAAAGTGCACACACACACACGGACGCAGAGAAAAAGTTTTAAACTGGAAAATGCCAAACGTTTTGCTTATTTTTCATTTCCGGTTTGTAGTTATTGCTTGACACACGCCAGGACCACTAAAATGGATTTTAGAGGAAAACCAGTTTTACTTCCTCAATCGGTTTTCACTCTTCACTCTGTTTCTTTTTCTCTGATTACATTTTGTATGAAATAAAATGTTGCAAATATGGCTGAATGTCTGTTACAATATTATTGTAACGTTGTTTTTTCTCTCTCCCTCTGTCTCTTTCCTCTTTGGTGTTCTTCTGCTTCCACACAGTTGTGTATTACAAGAAATAGTCCTTTTAAAGGACTTGACGCCCCCAGGAAAACTTGTCAATGGTTTGTTGTAAGTATTTTCCTCGCCTGCACTTCCCCCCTCCACGAGCAAGTGGACAGATGCAAATTGTAGCAGAGCCTTTTAACGTTGGCAAATCTTCACTAGTCCCCCTCCGCCCAGTCAATGGCCACAATGGAGTAACGAGTGCGAGAGTGTAGCAGTGGACAAGTCGTTGCCACGCCATATGGCTGCGGCTAACAAATTATCGTGCCTGGAATGGATAATGTAAATATTAAATTGTCTCCACCGAAAGGTTTCAGTTTGCAGCGGCAAGACAATACGTACGACGATAAGTGATAAGTAAATTTGTTTCATTTTAACAAGGCTTATGATTGATATTATTTACATTCATCTTAGTGCCATATGCTAGACTCGACAAGGCAGGCGCTGAAGCGTATGATTAACTTCATTGAAATTCATAGAACGCTCAGACTGATGTGGATTTGTTTATGGCATGGCTTTATTGTGAGAGAGAGGGACTAAGTTCAAATGAATATGGGTCCCCGGAAAAAGCTCCCCAACTCATGAATGAAAATGGGCCTCAAAAATGACACAGAAAATTGTACATATAACGGATTTTTGGAAAGGCGATGAAAATGGGGAAAACCGAAAAGAATTCGGTTTCGAATTCCCCTTCGAAACACGCAAAAATTCAAAATAATTAAATAATGTGTGTTTTTGTTGTTGAAAAACTGGTCCAGAACTACGCTTGGCAACAACAACAGGATAATATTTAGAGAAGGGCCGAAAAAAGGGGCCAAAACGCATTTAAACGGGATAAAAAAGGGACCAAAAAATAAAAAGCGTCAAACAATTTTATGCAACAACTGCTGGATAATAGTTAGAGAAGGGCCGAAAAGAGGGGCCAAAACGTGCCAAGACGGGATAAAAAATGTACAACAAAGGATAAAAAAGAGAACAAAAATAAAAAGGGTGAACAGTTTTTTTTTTGGCAACAACAGGTGGATAATAGTAAGAGAAAAGGGCGAAAAAGGGGCCAAGACGGGATAAAAAAGGGACCACAAAAAGAGAACAAAAAATAAAACGCGTGAAACAATTTTTTGCCAACAACTGGTGGATAATAGTTAGAGAAGGGCCGAAAAAAGGAGCCAAAACGTGCCAAGACGGGATAAAAAAGGTACAACAAAGGATAAAAAAGAGAACAAAAAAAAGGATGAAACAATTTTTTGGCAATAACAGTTGGATAATACTTAGAGAAGCGCCGAAAAAGGGCCCATAACGTCCCTAACCGGGATAAAAAAGGGACCAAAAATAAAGAGATAAACAATTGTTTGCCAACAACTGGTGGATAATAGTTAGAGAAACGGACGAAAAAGGGCCCAAAACGTACCAGAAGGGGATAAAAAAGGTACAACACAGAAAGAAAAAAAATAAAAAGGCTGAAACAATTTTTTGGTAAAAAAGGTCGCTAATATTTAGAGAAGTGGCGAAAAAGGGGCCAAAACGTACCAAGATGGGATAAAAAAAGGGACCAAAAAGAGAACAAAAATAAAAATTGTGAAACAATTTTTTGCCAAAAACTGGTAGATAAACGTTAGAGAAAAGGGCGAAAAAGGGACCAAAACGTACCTAAACGGGATAAAAAAGGGACCAAAAAGAGAACAAAAATAAAAAATGTGAAAAATTTTTTTGCCAAAAACTGGTAGATAAAAGTTAGAGAAAAGGGCGAAAAAGGGGCCAAAACGTGGGGGATAAAAAAAGTACAACATTTATAAAAAAAAACAAAAATAAAAAGGGTGAACAAAACGGAATAAAAACCGAAATTATACCATACGTTTGTCCGATTATAAAGAACAGATTTTAAAACTTTTCCAGTACTTAAAATTAAATATTTTGACTCCCGCATACAGTGGAACTTCCATGAGTCGATTTTTCTTGAATTCCAAACAGTTAAGAAGACATATTCTTTTAAACAAGTTTATAAATAATTCCACAACTCAAAGTATCTGTAAGTCGAAGTTTTCTACGGGATAATGGTGTAATATAATCATCGTATGATCCGTATGTCGTTATTTTTTGTTCAATTTATAAAATTGTTTTTAAAATGCACTAAATGTTACGGCACAATGTATTGGTGCACCAATGTTTCTATAGCATATTTTAAACCCACAGATTAGGTGAATCCACTGGGTGAATTCATTGCTACTTCAATTTCCCCATTTTACCGGGTATTTACGAATTGGGTATTTCCTCTTTTTTCCCATTTCTACTGATCACATGTACATAAATAATATTGTGATTGTATGATAACTGATATTCGTGAGTGGACTCACCTGACTGATGCATTGGGATTCGGTCTTTTCAGTCCTTGATCGCTATGATCCACAGAGCAGGGTGGCAGAAATGTAATTTGTAGTGATTGCGCAAGCCGTCGATTTGATACATTCATGTTGATCAATTTGGATCTTAACAAAAAAGATATTCGTGTGATCTCAAAGCCATTTGGCTTTGTTTTAAGAAACTGATCTCCATTGATTTCGTATAGTTGAGTCTATTAAGATTCTTTGGAATTTGTTTTTTTTCTGTCCTTGTAATGTCTCTCTCTCTCTCTCTCCTCTGGCCATTTCGATTGTTCAATATATTCCATCTTCAGGCCATTATATAAGTTGATACAGTTCAATGTTTGGACTTTTGTAGATTGCATGTTGTTTCTAAAAATAAAAAATGGAAATATAAATTAATAGATTCGGATCATCGGAAGGGAAGGTCTAGAACATGAAGCCTCATACGACTCGTACTCGCAATCATAGGCACATAGTGACGTTGTGATTAATGAAACTAAATAGCAACTTTAACCAAGGGCAGGCATTGCTTTGTGTGTTCTTTTGGACATCAGGTGGCCGATGAGGCTGGCCACGCTTCTAAAGTTTCTATGAAAGAACAAACACAATAATTTCATTTCGACGCATTTCCCTCGGCATTCCCTAAAGAGCATAGTGTAGAACTTCACACAGTTTTTTTTTGGAAATTCCTAATTACATTTCCAATACTCGGAAATGTAATTACATTTTCAATACTCAGAAATATTAAAATGAAATTTAATTACATTTTCAATACACAGAAATATAAAAATGAATTTAAATGAAATTCAAATTTCCTATGTCGCAATCGTCGCACCAAACAAAAACCCGAAACAATTTCCATTATTAAAGATAATTTCATTAAAAAAAAATGAAAAGTTATAAAAATTCCCTTGAAATTGAAGCAATTAAGAGGACTATTTGCTCATGGGAAACCCTTTTTTTTCCCCCCCAACAGGACACGTTTAAAGGAATATTTATATTTTTCTAAACCAATATAATGTGCAATTGTGCGTCAAGAATGTTCTTCCTTAGCAATTTCATGGAATCAAGCGTCCTGTCTACTTTTTGTTGTTGTTTTTGTCTTCTGTTCAATATTGCGCTCCGGATAGTAGGAAATTCATATACATTTTAATTATATCCACTAGCCCCTTAGAAGCGGGGGGGAGGGGCACTGCACGGACGACCGACAAGTCTCTATTTAAGAAATCTTAACAATTTCATGCCTTATTACACCACAATGTCAGAAGACTTGTCGAAACTTTTCTGCTACGACTGTCAAAGTTCTCTGTTGTTATTGCGTTATTTTATTTTGCTTCTCTTGTATCTTCGCCTGTAAACTTCTAGAGGCGCCTCTCCCCCGGCCGTTGTGTTGCCGCTGTATTTGAGGAAATCCATGCATGTTAATACTTTTCTCCTCCAAGAAATCCCAATGAACGAGACTGCACCGTAGCCAAGTGGCATGAGCAACTTTCCTTTCAACGTGTGCAAATTGCAGAGGAGGATTTAAGCAAAAAAAAAATGTGCTTTTTACGAAATGAAAAGTAGTTGTAGCCAAAGTAGGAAAAAAAACTTTAACCAAGATTAAAGTTTTATTGAGCACAACAGAGAGCACAACACTTGCTGAAGACACCTCCAACCAACCAACCAGTCATAGTTAATTTCTGAAGTTTCAAAGTAAATGTTAAGGATAATGGAGAGCTTTTCCGAAAGCAGCCTTAAATGGCTCCAGCTTAAGTTAAAGCACTGACAAACATTCAAGCATTCTCCGTGAAATAAACGCTTAAACCGCAAAATATATTTAGTGTGTATTTAACTGTAATTAGATTACATGCCACGCAAAATCTATCTAATAATAATATATAGTGTCACGCGTCACATATAAAATAATTACGTATACAATCTACACACATACACACACACACATACATATTAATTTCAGCTTCACCTGACCGAGTTTACCGCAAATGCTATCCACCTAAACTGGCTGGGGCCACCACTTTCAGTCCACACGAAATATGTTTTGTGTAATTGTGCATATGTTGGAATTGTAATTCGATTGAAAAACTATTATAAATTCCTATTTAAATGATTATCTATGGCATGAAAAACAACAACAAAAACAGTGGTGGAAATTGTCACTACAAAGAGAAAAAACTAAAAAAAAAAACATGCTGGGAAATTATGTGACCTACTTTGTCAGACGGTTCAATATAGCTGGAATGTTTTGGAAATGATCTCAAATGCGGAAGACGTGCCGTAAATACAGACTTACCCTTAGATCTATCGGTTGTAATTCGGGGAAAATAATCCAAATTTATGATGTCTTAAAAAATAAAAGGAAGACATGCGGAAAAAATGACTGACAAAACCTTTGATCTTCTTCTTCCTTAACATTTTGTTGACACTTACACTGATTGAGTTCGGCATCTAAATGCCAGCATCGACACTTTGTTTGTACGACCGCACACAAGTTGACGTTGATCGTATGTTGTGCTTGTGCGTTTGCCTGCCTTTGCGTCGACGCATTTAAGTTAATGTGTGAAGCCACACGCTCCAGTTTAAGTTAAGTGCCCAGAAAATGTATAAATGCAACTCTGTTTGGTTGTTTTTTGTGTGTGCGTGTGTGTTATTGTTGTTTACGGTAACGACGACGAAGAAGAAGAATTTCATTCATTCTCGACTAATTCCTATCATTGTGAAGGGAGAATTAAAATAATTTAAATTAACAATTAAATTCCAAGCGGTGTTGTGCTTGGCCGAAGACAATTTCTCCATAACAACGAAAATTCAATGGCAGTAAAATGTTGGCACATGCAGCAGAAACGAATGTTAGAGTTCCCCCAACATATTTTTTGTGTCAATTTATGGGATAATTTTATTGTGTTATTGTGTTTTGACCGTTTTGTCGTAATAAAAACAGTTATATTTTGTGAATTGTTATCAACGAAGTATTTTTCAGACTTGTTTGAAGTACAAAGAACAAAATTTAGACGTATTTATGAAAACAAATTTGCGTGTCCATACTTTTCCCCAAATCCTTTGACAATTTGTGGTGTGGGGTAACATTGAGTTTTTGTTTGCTGCTGCGGACGGTAACAACAACAAGAGAAGTTACTCTTGTGACGACGTTTTTGAAATGATTTTTCAGATGATTTTCGATATTTGGTTTCTGTTTCGAAGAGTATATGTGTGCTCAACTGGCAACAAATTAGATGTAGGTGTAATGTAAGAGCTTGATAGTGAAGGGTTTCCAGGAAATAGGAAGTGAATCCCACGAAAATACTCTGCAGTTGTCTGAACCTTTTCTGGAGACAAAAAAGGAGTTGAGGGAATTGGTGAGGACGACGAGGAACAGGTGGGAAGAACCACAAAGGAAACCTGGGGAAATCTCGATTACAAGAAAACAAGGCGAATACTGGGGTTTAACAAAAATAAGTTGAGCAGTTAGTTGGGGTCATCACAGGACACTCTAGCCTAAGGGCACACCTTTTTATGATAGGATGATAATGAAATATTAAATGAAAGCTGATGCCGGGCCACCAAGGGTTTCCAGGCAATGTTAGGGCCGGCGAACTGGCTACAATGGGTAGGGAATCCCACCAAAATACTCTGCAGCTGTCTAAACCTTTTCTGGAGACATAAAATGAGTTGAGGACGATGAGGAACAGGTGGAAAGAACCACAAAGGAAACCTGGGGAAATCTCGATTACAAGAAAACAACGACAATATTCGGGTTTAACAAAAATGAGTTGAGCAAGCTAGTTGGGGTCGTCACAGGACACCCCAGCCTAAGGGCACACCTTTTTAAAATAGGAAGTTCCGAAAACGACGAATGTAGGGCATGCGCAGAGGACGCCGAGACGTCGGAACTCTTCCTGTGCCGGGGATCAGGAAAATACAATTAGGAGAGGATACCTTAGGAATGAACATAAGGAATTTAAGAAACTTTAAAGATGCAATCGAATTCTAACGTAAAAAAGGGGCAGGGAATCTGAAATCAGGAGTGTACAATAGCGCACGATTCAAGACCTCAAATATGGAATTCGTGAGGGTATCGAGGACATAGGGCAGCCAATTTGCGATTTGATTATGGGAAATTTAATGAAAAGGATATGTGGTCCTGTAAGCGTGGTCGTGCTGGCCATTTAACTGATGTTGTTTTGTCATTATTAACGGCATAGCTTCCTCTTTATGATGAAATCAACATCCGATCATTTATCTCTAAAAAATACCATTTTTCTTTGAATACCAAAAGAACACCTCTTGTTGGAGAACCCTATATAATAATTACATTTTACTGAGATCTGACTTGTCTGACTATTGTATGTTTCTATTGCCATGTGTAACACACACGTGTGTACTTTAACAGAAAGCATCGACTGTGGCAATGTACTGCCAATTCTAGCACCGATATATGTAACCTTGTATTTGTTAACTATTACATTTAAATAATATTTATTTTAATTGTTCATAAATTAAGTCCGGTCCATGTGTCTGCCCTCTTTGCATATGTCGGTGTGTGTGACTGTGATTTAATGAGATTGTAAATATTCACACACCGACGCCCCCAGTTGGCTAAATTATCGTGCTTCATTTGGAATTTGTCTGATGAGAATTTCCGAGTTGAAATCGGGGTCGTACATAAAGTAAGGCAAAAGGAAATTTAAGGCAACATCTTAACCCTTAAACCACTAAGTCGGTCATCGCTAACAGCCGATTCTAATGGTTGAAGGGTGAAAGTTCTTATCTGATCTCGTGTACTACACATTTTCCACGAAAACTTGGGCGATGTTGGCTTCAGGTTGTCGTTTAACACCCTTCGATTTTGTTTACATTGAGGGTTCAGTTCTCATGGAGCTTTACTCTCTACTAATGCTCTCTGTCTCCGTTACTCTACTGAACGATGGTAGAAATGGTATTTTTCTCAACAGACAATGAGAAGACATTGAGCTCGTATCGTCCTTTTTGGAAGGAAAGTTTCGTTACCACATTGTTAACAAGATTCGCATCTGATTCTTCAATACGGTCTTGACTTTGCCTACACTTTTGCCCCAGCGTCATCGTCTATCGACTATTGAGCTCATTGATGTCAAACGATTTTTGAGACATCCTGAAGACATTGCCAATTGGACAAATTTCATAAATAATTTATGGAATATGCCCACTTCGAATGTATTTTGTTGTGTTTTTGGTTATTTAATGCACTTTTAATTAATTCGATAATTATACAAATAGATAATAATGTAAATATTTGATGATGATGATGATGATAATAATGAAATCAATATTTATGGATATTTAAATGTATTCACCGATAATCAGGTCTCAAATAGCTACGGAGCTATCACATTTCAATACACACATGAATGTAAAATATATCTCTGTATAAAGCCATGACTGGTATAAGTACAGTGGGAGGATAAAATAAATAAATAAATGACAAGGCTTTTGCATTAGTCGTCGTTAATGTTGTGAATGGATGTGTGATTATTATTTGATAGAGGTAAGAAGTAACAACTATTACTTGAAGATGGTAAATTTGAACTAAATGGGGTTTAAGGAATTTACAAAACGTTTGAGGCACTTCTTTGTAAATTTGCTGACACGACTGAAATCTTTATCTTTTTTTTTATATTATATTTACAATTGAGTTGGACCCACGCGCCTGCGTTGAGCCAATTTTGCCCTACAAAGAAATATCTTTGTAATAATATGGAATCACTTCTGATAGTTTGATGTTTCACTGTGTGGGATTTTTCGTAAATGCATCACTGCGCTGCATACGATGCGCAGCGTGTTCGCATATGGCAACACTGCACAAAGCATGTGTTCTAAAAGTCAACAACAAAGCAGATGGTGTACAAACAAATGGCAAATACGCAGTATAAACATGAGTGATGCAGCAAGAAAAATATTAAATACTATGGATATTTGAATGGTTCAGTTTTACTAAATACAGAATTTCGGCAAGATTGCGTTTAGAGTATTAACATCAATACACGATTTCTAAAGTGGGCGGAATGGTACATTTGTATGGGAGGTACCAGAAGGGGTGTGGCCAGACTTCCCAGTTATTGTACGAAACTTTGTCCCATTATAGCTTTACTAAATACCGCATTTGGTGTAGATGGCGTTGGTGGTATTGATGTTATTACACGATTTCTAAAGTGGGCGGAATGGTACATTTGTATGGGAGGTACCCGAAGGGGTGTGGCCAGACTTCCCAGTTTTTGTACGAAACTTTGTCACGTTATTGCTTTACTAAATACAGAATTTGGTGTAGATGGCGTATTGATGTTATTACAAGATTTCTAAAGGGGGAGGGATGGTACATTTGTATGGGAGGTACCCGAAGGGGTGTGGCCAGTTTTTGTAAGAAACTTTGTCCCATTATAGCCTAACTAAATACCGAATTTGGGCTAGATCGCGTAAGGGAATAGTGATATAATTATACGATTTCTAAAGTGGGCGAAGTGGTACATTTGTATGGGAGCTACCCGAAGGGGTGTGTCTAGGGGCCCAACATTTTCTCCAAAACTTAATCCACTTATATCTCTACTAAATACCGAATTTGGTGTAGATGGCGTTGGTGGTATTGATGTTGTTACTCCATTTCTAAAGTGGGCGAAACAGAAGGTTTGTATGGGAGGTACCCGAAGGGGTGCGGCCATATAGCCCATATGCAGTCCCATAACTAGTTTTGGCAAAATATTAACACATGCCAAATTTTAAAGCTATTGTTGAAGTCGTTCGATAGTTATCGTGTGTACCAGCAGGACAAAAGACTTAAAAACCCATGAATCGAATTTGGTTCCAAGACACTTAGGGTGATTTTTGGAGCGTATCAAATGATATATGCCCACCTATCCGTACGGTGAGAGTTTAAAAGAAAAACTCGAAGTTTTGGGCCTTACAATGACCCACTGACTCGGCTACTTAGTTGGGATCTAGAAAAATAAGTGATATTTTCTCACGAAGCGCATTTTCATCTCGTCGGCAAGCAAAACTCCTGCAGCTGAAGATCCTCTAGATTCCGGTTAATCCACGTTTGCATCTTCAAAAGAAATCTCCTTCATGGATTCCTTTGCCAAAAGGCAATTTGGAAACTCTGTAGATACATTTCTACAGGTCTGGAGCGAGGCCACAGAGACACGCGGATAAGAGAGAAAGATGCACCCAGGATAACAAAAAAATAGTTGAAAATGGTTCGATCACCATGTTAGATTGTTTTGTGACCTCTCCACAATTGTAAAAGTTACGGGTCGTCCGAACTTAATTTGTTTGAAATGCAGAGAGTTTTTCCTTTTTTGTTTGTGTTTAATTTTTTTTTTAAAAAAAACTTTGGCATAATTAAAATGAAAACATTTTCGAATTCCGTTTTATGCTGTCGACCGACGACTAATTAAGTTTAGACATGCACACACTCATGAATATGTAAATGAAGTTAATATTTAAAAACATTCGGCTTATTTTATTTGTATCTCTCTTTCTCTTCCTTTTGTTGTTGTTGTTGTTTTGAGTATCTACTATCATATAACTCAACAGCATATTTTTGACATCTCTCACATCAGTTGGTAATCATGTCAATGACCCTTGGCCTAAAGGAAATATAATATTCACCATACACACACACACCCACAGCCACACACACATGGGCTTAGGTTATCTTATTTTTTTTAGGCCTGTGGAACATAGAATTTACTTGTCCCCCCCCTCTCTCCACAACTCTCGTTTTATAAGACCTTTTTTTTTGTGTGTTTTGTTGTTTTTGTTTCAGTTTCAAACATTAATCAGTGCTCAGAGCTTTGATTGTATAATATAAACATTAATAAGACTCCATATACGTATGTATGCGAAAACATATGCGAGAGCATTTCTATACAAAATGTTCTATAATGAGGCAATGGCAAGAAAGGCGAGAGGGTGGGGGGGGGGGGGGATATAGATGGGGGGAGTTTGGAGAAGCGTAATCTACTGTCAGAGTGTCACAATTGTGACAGGCGACTAAGTGTGCTAGTGTATCTGTGTGTGTGTGTGTGCGTTTTGTAAAAAAAAGGATATTTAACAAATATTTATGCGTATTATGGAAGGATATCAAGTTGTTGGCTTTAGACAAATATTTGTCACAAGATAAGGCTGCAGATATCTGTAGAATGAGTGTCTATATCGTAGGCACACACACACACACACACTTACTCACACACCCGATTACAAGTACAGAAAGTTGTATGCCGGAGTGTGTGTTGTATAATAAATATCCTTAAACATAACGCACACCCACTTCAAAAGTGAAACAACTCAAAATTGTTACATTTCAGAATACAACATCAAATTATGTTGTTGTTGTTTAATTCTGTCCCAAAAAAAAAACAAAATTATGTCTCTCTTTATGTGTCGATTGACAGAAAGTTGCAATTAAAAATCGGGAAAATTTTTGAGTTGTGTCACCTTTCAAGTGGTTGTGCGATATACTCCCTGCGTTATGGCTGCATATGGAAATATAATAAAACAGCCATCAAGGATCTTGGTTTTTTACTCTCTTATGATGTATCTTTGGTCCTTTGTTCCTGCACGTTGTTGGTCATATGATGTGTGTGTGTCACCCCCTACCCCCTTCCACCCACTTGACTTAGGCTTTACATTATTTTCAAATTTATTTTTAGACATTTCCGTTTCTTCTTCATTTTTTTTTTTCGTTCATTTGGTGTGTTTTGTTTTATTTCTTGGTGTTTAGTTTTGAGTTGTCTGCCCTGCAGGTGATTCCTTTTCTTTGTTTTAAAGTTTAAGGCTATTTCGGTATGGACGGACATCAAGCAGAGAGGGACACCAACTCAACGAACTTATGAGCCTTTCGGTTGTGTCCTCTTCTCAAAGTGCCCTTTTGTATGTAAAATTCTGGCATTTTTGTGTTTGTTTTTAGTTGTTGTTTGTCCTTTGAAAATGTGTTTTTGTTGCAAAAACCTGAAGTTTCTTTAAAGAAATATCATTTCGTTAAAGCTGTACTCATCATTCATTCGCTTTTGTTGTCATTTTCTTTTATCTAAAATTAATATTTCATTTTTTTCTTTCTTTTTGGTCCATGCATTTCATTTATATTCCGTTTTCGCTTCTCTCTGCCTCTACGTCAGCAAATAAAACCAAAAACAAAACAAAAATGTTCTGAATGAAATCATTGGAAATATGTATGGACTTTGTAGTTTGTACTCTGTGATTTTAGTTTTGTGTTAGCTGGATTTTCTTGGGAAAATACCAAAACGAAACCTTGAGTACCGAGTGTAATTTGTGTTGGAAAATTTGGAAACCCTGTTTCAGTTTGATAAATTATTCTAACCGAAATATGAAAAAAAAAAAATAATTGTTCTAAAAAGAAGTTCTACCGCACCCTAAATAAAAAAACAACTCAAAATTCTACAATTTTCAGGAGAGACAAAACAAATTTGTATGTAAAAATGATTGTAAAGCTTAAGCAGGTCCCATTAAGGACATGATGAGTCAAAAAACAATAATTTGTTACGTTTAAATCACCGAAAATTTTACGTGGAAAATACCAAAAATTTAAAATGGAATTTCATAATTTTTTCTGTAGAAAAATGTTTTCCAAGACAATTTTTCCCAACATTTTTTTTTTGAAAATTTTGTGTTAGTTTTTGTAGAAAAATGTTTCTACGAATTTTTTTTAGGCAAATTTTTTTCAATTTTTTTAAATATTTTCCAAGTATTTTCGATTGCTTTTGCAAATTTTTCCCAAGTATTTTTTCCAATTGTTTTTTTGAAAATATTTTCAAAGATTTTTTTAAAAAAATTTTCCAAAGAAATTTTTTTTGTGGAAAATTTCCAATTATTTTTTTTAGAATTTTCCTTCCAATAATTTTTTTTTTTTTTGAAATTTTTTTCCTAGAAATTTTTTTTTGTTTTTTTTGGAAAATTTCAAAACCGTTCTATAGACAAGGAGGTTGAAGGACATGATAATGACAATCGAGTCAAAAAACGATAATTTGTTACATATGAAAAAACCAAAACTTAACGTTTTCATTATACAAAAAAAAAAAATTATTATTATTTTTTCTATAGAAATTTTTTTCCCAAAATTTTTCTTTTGGAAATTTTGTGTTTGTTTTTGTAGAGAAATTTTTTCCAAGATTTTTTTTGAGACAAATTTTTTCCATGTTTTTTTTTTTGTAAATATTTTCGAGGTATTTTGTTTTCCAATTATTTTTTTGAAAATATTTTCCAAATTTTTTTTTAAAAAAATTTTCCAAGGAAATTGTTTTTTCCAAAGTTTTTTTTTCCCCAATAATTTGTTTTTTTTTTTTGTAAAAAATTTCAAAATCGTTCTTTAGATAAGGAGGTTGAAGGACATGATAATGATAATCGAGTCAAAAAAAGATAATTTGTTACATGTAAAATACAGAAAAGTTAACGTTTTCATTATAAAAAAATGTAAGCGCCCCGGTAGGCGAGTTGGTAGCGTGCTTGCCTATCAGCGTGGGGGTTGTGGGTTCGATTCCCACCAGAGGCTTTGGTCTGTCGCTGCAAAAAATCAAGCCAAATAGTCTTTGTCACTCGGTTTATCCTTGGACCCAAAATTAGAATATAAATGTACTTTGTATTGTAATTAAATAAAAATAAAAAAATAAATTATAAAAAAATGTAAAATTGAATTTCATTATTTTTTCGTAGAAAAATTTTTCCCAAAATTTTTTTTTTTTTTTGGTAATTTTTGTTTGTTTTGTAGAAAAAATTTTTCCAAGATTTTTTTTTGAGACAAATTTTTTCCATGTTTTTTTTTTAAATATTTTCGAAGTATTTTTTTCCAATTGTTTTTTTGAAAATATTTTCCAACATTTTTTTTTTAAAAAATTTTCCAAGGAAATTGTTTTTTTTTTTTTAGTATTTTCCAAAGTTTTCTTTTCCCCCAATAATTTGTTTTTTTTTTGTGGAAAATTTCAAAATCGTTCTTTAGATAAGGGGTTGAAGGACATGATAATGATAATCGAGTCAAAAAAAGATAATTTCTAAACGTTTTCATTATAAAAAAAATGTAAAATTTAATTTCATTATTTTTTCTATAGAAAAATGTTTCCCAAACATCTTTTTTTTTTGAAAATTTTGTGTTTTTTTTTTGTAGAAAAAATGTTTCCAAGAATTGTTTTTGGAGTATTTTTTTCCAATTTTTATTAAAAATTGTTTCCTTTAATTTTTTTTTTTTTTTGGAAAATTTCCATGTTTTTTCCAAAGTTTTTATTTTTTTTCCAAATAAATTGTTTTTTTTTGGAAAATTTCTTTTTTCCTAGGGTGTTTGTTTTTGTAAAAAAAAAATTCCAAGACAGTTTTTTTTTGTAGAAAAATGTTTCCGAAAAAATTTTTCCCTTTATTTTTTTGAAAAATTTATCCAAATTTTTTTTTTTAAATATTTTCCAATATTTTTTTTTTTTGAAAATTTTTATGGAGGTTTATGGACATAATGATTATCTTAGGGAGTTGGTTTTTGTAAAAATAAAATTTTCCAAGCAAGTTTTTTTTTTGTAGAAAAATGTTTTTCAACAAATTGTTTCCTTTATCTTTTGTTTTGAAGCATTCATCCAAAAAATTCCCAAGAAAGTTGGGTCTGTGAGATATCGTCCTTGTGATCTTACTGATGCCATTTCTTGCGAGTCTTCTCTTGAAATATCTCATAACATTTTTTCCCACTTGTCGGTGATAAAATCGTTTGCCATACTAACACATGTTCTACGGTGAACATAGAAATCCCCTGATCCAGGGAATATTTTAAGCGAAAACATAAAAAAAATTGGGCAAACTTTTCCATAGGTTCTCTTCTTTCATTCTTTTTTGCACTAATGCCAAAATTACCTTTGTGCCCGTCTGGGTTTGTTCTTTCTTTCTTGCCAAGTTAGTAAATCAATGCAAATCCATTAAATGCTTCATATAAAAGCATCGACAAGATAAAGAACATCAACGAAAGAAAAGACAAACTAATGGGAAATAAGAAATGTACCTCCGCCCCCCCCGACATGCATACACATACACGTGTTATCGATGTAAGCTGGTAAATCCCCGTACAAAGGCAGTGTAAACATTAGAAAATCATATGTTACTCCTTACAGGGAAAGCTGAGGGCACAGCCCAACAAAAGCTACTCATCGAGGCCACATTTCATCGTTAAAGAATCCATCTGCTACGGCTGCTGCTTCCTCCCAGAATGAGAAAGAGACAGCAGCGCCCACAACACACCGCACAAAAGTCATTATGTAAATTCCCCTAAAGGTGATGAGATATAAATGATGTTAACAACAACAACAAGCAAACAACAACCAGCCAACAGGAGCCAGCCAGCATCAGCAAGGATAACAGAAAAACAGTTGGAAATACAAGAAATCTCTATGCTGAGACGAAGACAAACAAAAAATGACAACGACTGTATGTGTGTGTGTGCGTGTGTGTGTGAGTGAGTGAGTGCTGTGGCCTATGTGACAAGATGTTGTTCTTTCGCTCAAAACTCAACGCAACTTAGCCCAAGTTTATCACAAAAAAAAAGGTGGCGTCTTTGGGGCGAAAATGCTGAAAGCATTTACAGCTAATGCTGTTTCCTCTGCCTTTGCCAAAGGACCCAAAAGCAAGACTTTAAAAAAATGGGGGGGGGGCTTTAATGGAAATCAAAATTGTACATAAATCATAGTCGCCCACTCCCCCCTGCCCCCCATAAATGTAATCCTTTTGCAGCCGTTACCCAGCCTTTATCCATTCCACCCATACATGGACACATTCTGTTTATGCGAGTTGATTGCATTTCAGCTATTAAATGCTGTTGGATCCTTTTTCCCCGGCACCACGCTCCTTTGCCCCGCCTCTTGCAGTTTCCATTAAAATGTAGCTTTTCAGTGATTATTACTAACCATATCCTCCTTCACAGCATATTTGCTGTCATCATTTTGAATTGAATACAAAAGCTGTGGGTTCAAAAAAAAAAAAACAAACAAAGACAACATAGGAAACACAAAAAATAATCGTATTCATACGCAACAAAGAATGGCAGTGCATAGCAGAGACGACAATAAACACCATAAAGCGGAAGCAATTCATAAAGTCAAATATCCGGCAGCAATTTGACCAGGTGGTGCAATTTGACCGGTCTGTGGGCGAGCGCAGCTGATACCCAGCAGGTACACTCGTGTGAACAGACGACAGAACAGATGTACACAATTGTCTCCAGCCATGGCATAGTGATGGCTACCGATCTCAATAGTCGATTTGACATGGCGTTCTATTCTTCATTTCTCAGTTGCACACAGTGGATTGGTAAACAAGGATATTCTTCAAATGCAAGAGGATTTAAAAAATTGTTAATAAGAATTAATGAAAGAAACTTTTCCATCGAGTTCTAAAGTGTAAACAAAAAAAAAGAAGCATCAGCATCGGCTGATTGTCATCAGTGATGGTCATGGAAATTATCCCATATTCAGCTCACGGATTTAAGACAAGTTCCCCCCTTTGGTTTGTTGCTGTAATGCTGAGGGGAATACATTTAAATTGGTGATGTAACGAAAGCGGATTCAGCGAAAGCGAATATTGATAGCGGATATCCGTCGTCTAGTCTATCGTGTTAGAACCTGTAGAACCTATCCTGGGACTCCCATCCGTCCACTGTCAAATGCCCCGTGAATCGGACAACGCGTTTAAGAGATAATTCATTCTTCAGCCGAACTGTTACTGTTCGTACGTGGGTGTTCGCTGCCAGCAAGTGGCTTTCCCACCAGCTCTGACATTTTCAAATTCACAACAAATGTCAACAGATACGTCTCCCTCATTTCCTATTGCTAACTCAGGGGTTCATAAAATACAAAATGCCTCATCGAACTTGAGCTACCTTACTGCGTGCGTGTTACTCCCATAAAACCTTATGATAATCGAAACTTTGGGAAAATTGTTACATTACTAAACATTATGTAAAACTATCCACACACATCTCGTCAAACTTCATATTTACGAGTATTGAGTGTGCGTGCGTGTGTGTGTGTGAGTGGTCATGTCTAGGCCCCACAATACTCTCGGCAATCGATAATAACATATGGCATTTATGTGTGCCCCAGCATATCATCCATAAGTAGTTATGTGGACACAAGTAATTATTCGTAGAGCGCACAGTGGAATTATTCCATACAGGATGGGACAAAGGGTTGCAGGAAGGCTGGCTTATATTTAAGTGCGCCACCAAATGCAACATATGAAAAATGTCCATAATTTTATAATGAAAAATAAGAAATTTCGGCACAAAAATACACTTCACCGGCCCCTCAAAAAAAAAAAACTGGCAATGTCACCCCTCTCAAAAACATCCACAAATCACGAAATGAAAAGAGGGAAAATGCTCCGGGTGCAAAACAAAATAATTTTTTTTATTAAAAAAAAAACAAAAACAATTTTTAAAAAAAATTAAATTTTTTGTGAGAAGGGGGAAAAATAATTTTTTTATAAAAAAAAAAAAAATTTTAAAATAAATAATTTTTTTTGTAAAAAAAAACTCTTTTTTGGAAAACAATGTTGTTCTTGGGAAACAAACAAATTTTTTGTGGAAAAAAATAAAAAATAATTGTTGTTGGAAAACAATTTTGTTGTTGGGAAAAAAATAATTTTTTTGTGGAAAAAATAAAAAAAATTGTTAAAAAAAAAATGGTATAACATACACTTGAATTTTGTTTAAAAAAAAAAAAATTTTGTGGAAAAAAATAGTTTTTTTAAAAAAAAATTTTGCTTGGAAAACAATTTTGTTGTTGGGAAAAAATAATTTTTTTTGTGGAAAAAAATAAAAAAAATTGTTAAAAAAAAATGGTAATAACATACACTTGAATTTTGTTTAAAAAAAAATATTTTTTATGGAAAAAAATAAAGTTTTGTTAACAAAAAAATTTTGTTTGGAAAACAATTTTGTTGTTAGAAAAAAATAAATTTTTTGTGGAAAAAATAAAAAATGTTAAAAAAATAAAAAAAAAATTTTGTTAAAAAAATAAAAAAAAAATTTTGTTAAAAAAATAAAAAAAAAATTTGTTAAAAAAATAAAAAAAAAATTTGTTGGAAAAATTTTTGTGGAAAAAAATAAAAAAATTGTTAAAAAAATAAAAAAAACAAATTGGTAATAATATACACTTAAATTTTGTTAAAAAAAATAAATTTTCTTGTTTAAAAAATAAAAAATTTTATTAAAAAAATATAAAAAATTTTGTTAAAAAAAATAAATTTTTGGGTAAAAAAAAAATTGGTAAACTTGAAATTTTTATTAAAAAAAAATATTTTTTATTAAAAAAAAGTAAATTTTTTTACTATAAAAATAAATTTTTTGTAAAAAAAAATAAATGTTTTTATTAAAAAAATAAATTTTTAATAAAAAAAAAATTTAATAAAAAAAAATTTTTTTATTAAAAAAATAAATTTTTAATAAAAAATATTTTTTTAATTAAAAAAATAATATTTTTAACAAAAATTTGTATATTATTTAAATAAATAATAAAATATACGTTTTATTTAAAAAGAAATACACTTTTTTTTAAAAAAATTGTATTTTTTTTAATAAAAAATAAATTTTTTTTGTTGAAAAAATGCATTTTTGTTGTTGGAGAAAATAATAATAAAAAATTTTGTTAAAAAAATACATACAAAAAATTTGACATTTTCATTCAAAAAAAAATTTAATTTTTTTCGTTGAAAATTGATTAAAAAATTTTTTTTTTTTGGTTTAAAAACATAAAATTTTTGGTTAAAAAAAATATTTTTTTTGTTAAAGAAAATATATTGTTTTGGTAAAAAAAATAATTTGAAATATTAAAAAAAATTATTTTTTTTTTGTAAAGAATATTTTTTTTTGTTAAAAAAATTAGTAAAAAAAAATTTTTTTTTGTTTAAAAAAATAAAATTTTTGTTAAAAAAAAATTTGTTTAAAGAAATAAATTTTCTTGCTTAAAAAATAAAAAAAAGATTTTAAAAAAATATTTTTTTGGTTTAAAAAAAAAATTTTTTTCGTTAAAAAAATAAAAATTTTGGTTAAAAAATATCGTTTTTTTGTATCTCCCTGAAATAAGACCAAAATGGAAGAAGAAAAATGTCAAAAACTAAAGTTTACTATTGAGAAGAATAACACGCACAGTTAAATTTTCCCAGTTTAATTGGGGTCAATTATATTCTAATTTGGGACCGATACAAATAAATATTTATATTTATTACATTGGTATGCCCACCGTGCCGCTCACAGTACACTGTGCGTACGTCCATAAGTGAATATTCCTACTTTGCGGTCGGATGTGAGTGAGTTGGGAGCTGTTACTACAAGTGACGGTCATCATGTCATGTCCATCATGCCATTTTGTTGTGGATGTGTGCGGACTTGTCGGTTATTATAAGGAAATGTCGAATAATGCCAAGTAAATGACATTAGCACAACTACCCCCCCCCCCCACCCCCACCGCCAAACAACATCAATTACTGCACTTCATTGCAAATACTTTGGCACGCAATAATTGGGCGGAAACGTGGAGCGGCGATTAGAATAAGTATTTCACATAGGCGTGAGCGGCGAAAATGTGCATTGTTGCACTAACCGGAAAGCAATGCCACACACCGATATGTTGGTGTGTGCGTGTGTGTGTGTACCTGTCCACTTAACGCAATTGTAGGCGTATTTGCGTTGCATGTCTGCAGTTGTGGCCGATGTTACGGCTTAACACACATCTGCGGTCTCGCTGTGATATTTTGACTACAGGGAGGGATCTGGGGGCGGATGTTGGCGGAGCCTGCTTGCTTGACCAGCAATCAATTATACAGATTTGTGTTTGTCCTCATCTGTTTCTTTATTTTTTAAAATTAATTTAATTTGTCTTAATCTGGAAAACGAATCGTCGGATTTGGTTGAAATAAATTTTAAAAAATTTTAAAAATTTTAAAAAACTTTCTTTTTAGTCTTTGACTTTAATCTAAATGACAGTTTCGGAATTGTAAACAAATTGAAAGCCGGCTCCGAACGGCTAATACTTTTACTAGAGAAGTTTGTACTCTCCTACTCGTAGAGTCGCCAGCCTTATTACGCCATAATCGACATTATCTGTCATAGTTGTTCTCTTTCAAAAACGTTCATTCCATTCTCCTAGCGAGCGCCTCCTAGCGAGAAATTCCCCTAGCAGCGGCCGCCATTTCGTTGATGCGGTTTATTAATGAAAAGAGGATAAGCGATGGAGCGATGGCTTAAGAACCGACAGACGCTACACCACTAACAACATAACAACATGCTTATGTCAGTTAATTGATTTTTGGTAAATATTTCTGGCAACACAATCTAATTAAAGAAGTGGCTAAGAGATGTCGCTGCCCCATCAAAGCCAACAAAACCAAATGATTCTCTGCGAACAGTTAGGGAAAAAGTCATTCATGGAAGATAACGTCCATTATACTTTCCAGCTAACTGTAAAGAAACTACACAAACACACACTCAAATACGCGAACATACGGAGACTGCATACACCCACGTATCCTTTCTCTGTGTGTGTGTGTGTGTGTAATGGAGGTGCAGTAATTAAAGTCTACCATGGATAGTCACGTTCACTTTTGACAAGTTGTCTACAAAGCTGAAGTTGCATTTAATAAGTGCTCAACAAGGAAAATACAACTACGCCACCCACTCACTTACTTACGGAGTGAACTGGGGACAGGGGACCGGTGGAGCATGTCAACCCCCGCCAACAAACGCTATCATCAACTCTTAAAACTAAAAGCTTCCAACGCCAGTGAGAATGAATGAAACTGAATTATAACTTTCCACGAAAGGCAGACGACGATAGACAGATGCTGGGACGGACAGGCGGACGATAGGGGCCAACTTAAGTAATGCCCTGTAAACAGAGACACACCGACACACACCCACACACGGACACACGCACACATAATTTCTAAGGACCCAAAGAGCGTCTCTAGGGAGAGTGCAGAAATATTGAAATATTGTCTGTCTAATATAGCCTTAATAAGTTGAAAAGTTTCGTTGTGGTAATTTATGAGCCACACTTCAAAGGACCAACCCGAGGAGCTCTCTAGCCAGCCACCAAACCACTTTCTCACCCAGACACCATAGACACACAGGACCCCCGTTTTAAGTAGACATTTTTGTCTGATTGTTGTACGTGTTATTGACATTTTCATTTATAATTTTTTTAAAATTTATTATTGAAAAGTTACAGCACAGCGGCGTATGTGTTCACAACTTTCTAACTAGTTCAGATGTTTCCTTGTCTTTTTTTAGAATACCATTAAGGTGGTCATTTAAGGATATATATACTGTTTACCAGAAATAGAGACAGGGAGGGAAGTTGGTCTGTGATTTATCATTTGTCCCAGTGATGTGATGGCATGGAGACAGGGAAAAGTACAGGACATGTCAATCAGTATCAGAAAGTTCTCTGAACTCTTTCAAGAATTATAAAATCAGAAATGCAATTTTTGCTTTTTAAAGAAAAAACAATTTTTTAATTTTTTTTTTTTTTGAAAGTTGAAAGTGGTTTCAGCAAAGAAAAAGTTTCAAAAAAATTTGGTTTTTTTTTTTGACATTTTTAATTCAAAAAATATTTCGACGTATTTAATTTTCAAATGGTTTTTTTTTAATTTTTCAACTTGCTATTTTTTTTCTCAAACAATTTTTTTTTTAGAAAAAATTTAAATATTTTTTTTTTTATTTTAAAATGAAAAAGTTGTAGGAATTGGTCATAATCTCAGAATAGGAAAATAGAAACGATTTAAATTGTTCTTTGTTTTTTTTTCACTTTTTTAATTCAAAAAATTTTTCCAACTTTTTTTAATTTCCAAACGTATTTTTTTAATTTTTAATCTTTCCATATTTTTTCTCAACATTTTTTTTTTACAAAAAATTTTATTTTTTATTTTTGAAAAATTTAAATAATTTTTTTGAAAATTGAAAAAATTTATAGAAATGACTCAGAATTGGCAACAAATTTTTTGTTTTTTCGATTTTTTTTTAATTTTCAAATGTATTTTTTTTTAATTTTCAAACAGTCTATTTTTTTTCTCAAATATTTTTTTTGCAATTTAAAAAAAAATATTGGTACATTTTTGGAAAATTAAAAAAAAAAAATCCAAAAATTTTCAAATGTATTTTTTTAATTTTGAAACATTCTATTTTTTATTGTTAACATTTTTTTAACAAAAGTTTTAATTTTCAATTGAAGCGCTCTTTTTTTGCTCTTTAGAAGAATTTCTGAAAAATTTAAACAAATTTTTTCCGATTTTTTGTAATTTGTCGAAAGTATTTTTTTCAATTTTTTGGTTATAAAAATTTTTTTTAAAGTTTTAATTTTCAATTGAACTGCTCTTTTTTTGATCTTTAGAAGAGTTTCTGAAAAATTTAAACAAATTTTTTCCGATTTTTTGTAATTTGTCAAATGTATTTTTTTAATTTTTAAACTTTCTATTTCTTTTCCCAATTTTTTTTTTTTGCAAAGGATTTTAATTTAAAATTGAAGTACAATTTTGCTTTTAAAAAAAATGAATAGAAGAATTTTTGGAAAATGTAAAAAAATTATTTTCGGAAAATTTAAAAAGAATGGCAAAAATGGAAACGGTTCAAAAAATGTTGTTTCTATTTTTTTTTTAATTTTCAAACGTATTTCTTTTTTCTCAATTGTTTTAATTTTTTTTTTTAAATGTAATTTTGTTTAAAAAAAATTACAATTGAAGCGTTTTTGCAATATTTAAATAATTTTTTTTATGAAAATTGAAAGAAAAAAACATTTTGAAATGGAAAACAGAAACGGTTAAAAAATGTTTGTTTCCACTTTTTTTTTTTAAATGTAATTTTTTAATTTTTAAAGATTCTGTTTTTTAATTTTAATTTAGGAAAGAGGAAAATTTTTCTTTAAAAAATTAAAAAAATTTTAAGAATGGTGAATATGTGTGCTCAGAATAGGAAAATTGAATAAAATAAAATAAAATAAATGTTTGTTTTTTCAATTTTTTTTTTTAATTTTCAAATGTATTTTTTTTTTAATTTTCAAACAGTCTATTTTTGTTCTCAAATATTTTTTTTGCTATTTAAAAAAAAAGATATTGGTACATTTTGGGAAAATTAAAAAAAAAAAATCCAAAAATGTAAAAGAAAAATAAAATAAAATAAATGTTTGTTTTTTCAATTTTTTTTTTAATTTTCAAATGTATTTTTTTTTTAATTTTCTATTTTTGTTCTCAAATATTTTTTTTGCTATTTAAAAAAAAAATATTGGTACATTTTTGGAAAATTAAAAAAAAAATTCCAAAAATGAAAAAAGAAAAATAAAATAAAATAAAATTAAACTAAAAATAAAGTGTATTGAAAACAAGTTGAATATTTTGAATGAAATATTTTCGATTATATGAACGTTTTTTTTATCTTTAAGATACAAACGCATCTCAATGTATGGCAGAGTATAGGAATAGTGGACGGAAATGCAATTTTCGAAATTGAAATAGCCCTGGTCAGAATGGTTAAATTTTTTTTTTAATTTACATAAAGGTTTTTTTTTTAATTAATTATTTTTCTTTTAGTTTTTTATGTTCACAGTACCTGCTTTATGTTGACGATTTTGCACGATGTGTTGTCACTGTGCCGGAGACCTCTGGGAGTGGTGGTTCAAGTGCAGTTGCATCCATCATCCGCTTCATCACACATGATAACTTCATGAAAAAAACGACTGCGATTAATTATGTTAGAAGATTTACATTTAACAGTTGCTTGGTTTATGCGGGCGTAATTGCGGCTATGGCATTGGAAAAAACAGAAACACACAAATTCAATATTAAATAATTCATATGATAAGAAATTTATAATTGCATTATTTCAAAAGCAACATTTTTTTTTTTGCGAGGTTGCAAGCAATATTTGTATTTCCACAATCGCAAATAACCCGCCACTATTATCAACTTCAAAATTGCGAATTCGTTGGGATTCCACCCACCCACCACATTCATGTTCAAAATATTTATTGTCTTGTAAAGAGAAATTTTATATTATTTTACCATTGTTTTTGTTGTAGAACCACCCACATAGTACTTACCACAAACGCATACATACGTTCATGCACACATACATTTCACATGTTTGGTTTGTTTTAGTCCAACGAAAAAGCGAAGCAGCAACAAAAAATCTCTTGGCAAAGTTTCTTTATTCACACTCGAGTGAGTGCATACACGCTGTAGAAGATAAGTCATGAATGTTGCCACTACTTATTATTGTTGTCCCCGTTGGTGGCGGTGGTGGTGGTGTCGGTGGCGGTGTTGCTGTTGTTGGCGACGTTGTTTCTGTTGTCATCACTCAGCTGGCTCCAGCATTGTTGAGTAGTTTCCAGTTTAGTCCTTGCTGCTGTTGCTTGAGATCCAACTTATATCTATTGTAAAAGCAACAACAACAATAGTAACATGTGATGGGTGATAATGGCTGTTTTATAAACACTCACACATGCACAGAGAGTGGGCGAGAGAAATGCGTTTCTAGAGATACTTTCATACACATATCCAATCATATTATGTTTATATAAAATATGTTTTATATTCTACCACTACTAAGAAACCATTTAAAAAGCCATAAGTGCCGCGTTTTCCCACTTACCACACAGTGTTTTTTCCCCCTTCTTCTTCTTCTTTTGCCCCACTAACAATTGATTTGCTTTTAATGGAACTAACCAACGAACGACGGACCGACCGAATGAATGGAAACTTTTCACCCTTAAGAGCTTTAACAACAAAAAAAAGGGGATTTAAAAGTTTTCCCTTTGTTTGAGTTCTGAATAAAGTGATTTAAAACTGTAACGAGAGATTTGAGGCAAACAAAAAAAAAATCCAGAGAAACACGCATGAAATATTTTATGCTTATTCAAGGTTAAGCAAATCCTTAAGACTGTTTCATTGGAGGATTGTTGGACACACTTAAATTATATTTGAAAATGTAAAAAATATAGAATCGTTCCAATTGCAAACTGATAGCTTTTGCTTCATTAACGCCACTGCGATCGGACCGTATTGATATTTAAAAATGGAGAACTATTTTTTAGACAAATGGGTGACAGTTTCCGTTAACGCGCTTCGAACGCGGTTTAGAAAACCAAAAATTACAAAAATTCGAATGGACATTTTCTTAAAGTAAACTATTTAAAGCAACGAACTGAGACGTATGTGACGATAATGACTAAGCCGTCACAGCTTGTCTACGATATATTTTTTACAGAAAAAATTTTTCAAGTAAAAAAACCTAAAAAAAAATATTTTCCCTCTTAAAATCGAAAAATACAAAAAGTCGTCAACTTTGGAAATATTTTGAAAATACAACCAATTGTTCGATTTTGAATGTTAAGACCTTAAAAGAAAGTCTATCTCCTTATCTACATATTTTTCACAGAACTCACTTTTCAAAATCTAAAAAGAAAACATTTAATATGCGTAAAAACCATAAAAACAAAAAATAAAAAAAATATTTTTTTCCTCTTAAAATCGAAAATAGTCAACTTTGGAAATATTTTTAAAATATTACTGTTAACCTTGCAGGGTTAAAAAAAAAGAGTTTTTATATCTCATTTTTGAGGAAGTAGGTTAAAGAGTAATCTCTAAGACATGCACTAGCCGTTCAGTGATTAAAACAAGTGTATCGCGCACCAGCTCACCGATTCCAGAGAAGTTCCCCGTATGTTCCCTCATAGAATGTTAAGGAAAATAAGTACGTAAGTTAAAGGCTACATTTTCTCAATGTCAGCAAGAAAGTTAAACCTGATTTAAAGATTAAAAACTTTAAACTGCTCTCCTAAAAAAATTAAAAATAGAGTTCGGCTATTATAAACACAAAATAAGGGATATTTAAAATAAGAGTTTAATTTTAGTAGAATTTTTCAATTCAATTTATCAAATACTCCTCTGCTGTACAAAGCAAAGATCCACAAACTGAATAATGGTCTTGTGATGGATACAAGCTATTCATGTATAAGTAGCTCAAATAAACGAATGGAATAATGCTTTGAAATTTTCGAGAATTAATTAAAAAAACCATTTCAGTTGTTGTGGAGGATGCGACGAGAAAACAAACGCGCAACCATACTAAAGTGAACACATGTCAAAAGATTTTTGTTTTCAAATTTCTCATGTCATATTAATTTAATACTCCTAATCCTACTACAACGGGCGGCGGGAGTCTCTCCTTGTTGGCCCAGGGTTTGTGCTTATGTTATGTTCTGTTCCATTTCATTTTCCTCGTCTCCGGTTCCTTATCTGGTTGCCTAGTTTGTCTGCTGTTGTTATCCAGTTTGGAAATATTTCTAATGTATTCATAGCCGAATAATTGTATCTCTCCACGTGGCACTGTCATGCGATACTAATAAGCATTAGACAAATAACATTATTTTTTGTCGAGTTTCCTCATATGTATCACTGGCTGTGTGTGTGTGTGCTCGTGCCTGGTTAATGCAACTTCAGCTCCAACTTCAAAATACAGCGCGACATTGGGTTTTTTTTTGTTTTGTTTCTGTTGGAGTTTACAAATTTCTGTTGCCAACAAAATCGGCCACACCCCCGCTGTCCCCTGAAACGGAAACTCTGGGAAAAAACTGTGCGGAAAGTTTATAGCACATGACGTTGCACAAACGGATTTTTGTGCGGATGCCAAAGCTGCTGCTTCGGTTTTATTTTGGATAACTGAACGTGGAGGAATGAAACTACAAACCTATTTATGAACACATCTAGAAATGCTCATGACTCATATACACTGACAAAAAAACCCCCCCCCCCCCCTCCGTTCCAGGGAAACAAAGTTCTGTGTGGAGCAATGAACAGAAGAGATAGAGAGAGAGAGAGAAGTCCAGAACATAAAACTACAAAATGCAATGGATTCTGGTTTATAAACAAAACAAAAATAAATGAAAAACAACCGAAATACACATAAATTGAAAATGTATAATAGTCACGTTTCTATTAGAACAATACTGGGCGGCGAGGGGGGGAGTGGTATGGAGACCGAGACCGTGTCGGACAAAGTATTGCAGCCAAAGGAAAGGCTTTGAGTGGTATCGGTTGGTTTGCTGTTTTCTAGTTTACCCAAGTTATGCTTATCGGTCCCGCTACTCGCTGTAGCCCAAGCAAACCCCAGCAAATGGTTTGTATCCTGTCTGTATGCTTTCTCTTTTTCATTGTATTTGTGTGTGTGCGTGTGTTTATTTACCATTTGAATGTTGTTGTGACTGCTGCTACTGCACCAAATCAAGCCCTGTGATGTTCAAGTGTAAGTTTTGTATAAATTTCATTGGTAATTTTGTGTAAATTCAATGTAAAGTTTTCTATTTTCAAGGGTTCTTTTTGTTTCTGCAAAAAATAAACCAGAAATATATATATATAAGTTGTAATGCTTCAAATATTTCTAGACAGTACTTGCCGCTGGCATTATGGAAAACGAACGGCTGGAGCAGGACAGGCAATATCAGGAAAAGAGATCATCCCTCGCATTTTATGGCCAGCCAACTGGTGATCGTCGTTGGATACGAAGTCTAATCGGACTGTTAAGTCAAGAGCCCCTGGAACTTGTTTCAACACAACCAGCAGTTAAGGTCCCACGGTCCAAATCGTGGTGGTTTGGGTTTATACCCAAAAAGATGGGAGAGCTTCGGCTTTCTATCAGGGTGCAAGTGTTAGATAGGCCTCGACCCCTTAGCAAGGGGAAAGCTGTGTCCATGGAGCTTCCAACCAAAGAGTAGCAGAGGTGGGTCAAACCTCTAACTAAGAGGAAGGATTTGCCTACAGAGCGAACTCGAGAATTAACTCCTGAAAAGTATCAGGTTCACTTGGTGTGTTTACTGGATTGGCTTGAATGCTTGGGTTGAAGGGGAGACGCTGGTAGCCACATCGTTGATGTTGCCGAAAGTTCTTGTCTGGGGTAAAAAAAAAAACTTTCGACAAATACAGCTGTCGCTGGGTTGACAATCCTTGGCCAAGAGCGTTCATTTAGAAGTTGCTGATGAACGCAAGCTAAAATCCTGTTGGTATCTGAAAGAGAAGGAGAACAATTATTAAAAATTTTCTATGTTTTAAATTTATTCATACCTAGTAGAGGCTTTGAAGAGTTGTGGTTTCTTCTTAGTATCCATCTCTGATTTGGTCTCCATCCCATGTTTGGTCCCCATGTCATGCTGGTGCCATTTTGAAGTTGCTGATGAGCGCAGTGTCAAATTCTGTTAGTATCTGAAAGATAAAGGTGACAATTATTAAAAATTTTCTATTTAAGACGTTTATTTTAAACTTTTTTTTTCATACCTGACTTGTACCTTTGTAGTTCCTTAGCAAATGGGTTTTTTTATCATTCATCTTTTGCACTAATTTACCATTTGGAGTATTTTTTCTATTCATTACTTTCTAACTTCAGTTGGCTGTCAGACCGGTCGCCGATCTTGGCCTGCTATGAGATTTCTCCAGTTTGTTATACCAAGTACTTTTTTTTTATATACTTTGGATTATTCTCTGATCATTTGTCAAATTATTTGAGTTCCATAATGTCCAGGCAGACCACTGTTCACTTACAGCTAAGTATTTACTCCAAAAAGGATTATGTGGTTTTTATTTTGTTGGTTTTTGGCCAAAAAAAAAACATTACTCTAAAAGGGAAATATGATGTTAGGAAAAGAGTTAGTAAAGAGATGACTGCCAAAGTTTAATGTGAACCATTTGGAAAGGAATCACTTACCCAAGTTGTGTGAAATGATGTTGGCTCTGAGTTCTTCATTAATTGTGTTTAATTTCATAAAAAAAATATAACTGGCGAGGACTTTCCGGGATTTCTGTTTGGCCGGTTAGAGATTGTCTTCGAAAGTTTTCTTTTACATTTCCTTGAAGTCCCATTCCTTTTTTGTTTGGAGATGTGAGTTCTGCTGGCGGAAAACTTCTACAGCAGCCTGTTTTCATATTTCTCTTTGAAATTCTCGGTTAATTACAGATTTATTTTAGTTTTTATTTACTTTTTGTGTGTGTTTATTTTTGCCAACAATTTTATTACATTCATCTTAAGCTGAAATTGTTTCAAGAGTGAAATTTATTGAAATTTTACTTTCCATGTTCGGGAGATTATGCTAAAAAAAAAACAAAAAGGAAAAACAAGACAATGAAGCAGAAAATTATGTTAGTTTAGTTTAGTTTTGGATGAACTCGATTATTTAAAATAAAATAAGTTCGTCGACTTGTAGCAACACAACGCGTTCCCTTGAATGTGGAAAACATTCGAGTGGGATTGAAAAAAATCATTTTTCCATTTTACTCTCATTAGAAAATTTAAAACTTTCGCCACATTTTGTCCCCGGCCCCGAAGATAAATTTCTCTTTGCCAAACATTTAATGACGTAATTAGAAAACCACCAGCTTCTAATTAAATAAAGTCGCCCAATGTTGAAAGCGACCTTCTTGAGGTTAAAAACACACTCACCCCTCAATGACAAGAACAACAAAAAAAAAAAAAAAAACAAGAAAAACGTACTGGCAATATTCACATTATCCACCTGTCTTAAGTGTAATTAACAATTTTTGTCATGGCTTGTCTGAGGGAGAAACTTTTTAATAATGTCCTGATCCTTGCCGTGCTGTGTGTGCTGACTGCGTATGTGTTCGTTCTCATGTGGGTGAATGTGATGTTGGAATTTCAAAATATGTTATGCTGGAATACGTTCTAGGAACGTTTTCTTTTTTTATGTGGAACACACCTTCAGAAAAGTAGACGAGTAAAGTGCGAATGAGTCATGGCACAGGAGGATTTAAAAGGATGTTTGTCTGCCTGGTGATTTGGTGTTAAACAAGTGGATGGATATTGAAATTTAAACATGAACTGGAAATTTTCTTTTTAAATTATGCATCTCGAACACTGAACGATGATGAGACACACAAAAAAAAACTGATCCATTCTGTGGGCATTGGATGGACTGATATCGACTGATTAAACAAGAAATGGTAAAGGTTTCTCTTTAAGTCTACGACAGATGGTAGAATTTTTCGAGAAAAGTTTATTAAATATTGTTTGTAAATTAAGAAATGTAAACGATTTTCCTTACTTTCCAACTCCAAATGATTGGGAAAGCTTATGGTTGGCTAAAGTTTCTTTGGAGAATTTTTCGGACAACATATTTTTTATAAAGCTCAAAAATGTTACAGACTTTTGGCCTTGGTAATTGGCCATATATAAAAAAATGCCTCAGATTAAAAAAACAGAAGATGGTAAAAAAATATGTCACACAATATCACCGTTTTCCAAGGGGCATAATCGGCGCCGGAACCGCCTACGCCTCGGATTTTTTTAATAGGAAATTTATCAAAGATTATTTGGGGGATTTCTCAAAATTTTGTTTTGCTAAACTTCATGTTGTCAATCAAAAAAAAATGAAAAATACCTCAAACAAAGAATTCCCCAAAATAAATGAAAATTCCCCCCAAAAGGCCAATATGAGCTCAAAAATGTTACAGACTTTAGGCCGATGGAATTGGATTCTGGATTGGATTCCATAAACAAACCGAAAAAATGGGCCAAAATTAAAAACGGAAGATGGCAAAAAAATATCCCTTACAAAATCAGGAGTTTTCAAGAGCGTGATGGGCCCCATGCCACCGATTTTTTATTGGGAAATTTATCCAAGATTATTTGGGGGATTTTTCCAAAAAAAATTTGGATAAACTTACATATTGGCTCTTTGAAAAATGTCAAAAAAAAAGAAGTGAAAAATTCCAGAAATAAAGAATTTCCCAAAATAAATGGAAATCTTCCCGAATTTGATGTTTGCCTTGAATTTGATAATGTCATAGCAAGTAGGAAAAAATTTCTCGCTGGAAGATTATTCAACAAGCCCAATAGACAAATTTCCTCAAAAATTCTGAAAAATCCCCCAAATATTATGAAAAATAGCCCAAAAAATTATAAAAAAGTTGATATTTAATAGAATTCTGTTATAAAAGTATCCCAAAAAAAACGAATAATTCCCCAACATTTTTGAAAAAAAACCCAAACAATCTATGAAATATCCAACAAATATTATGAAAAATAGCCCAAAAAAAAAATTATAAAAAATCCATATTTAATATAATTCTGTTATAAAAATATCCCAAAATAAAAACGAAAAATTCCCCCAAAAATTCTGAAAAACCCTCCAAACAATTTATGAAAAATTTCCCAATGCAAAATTCCCCAAATATTATGAAAAGTAGCCCAAAAAAAAATTATGAAAAATTAAAAAAAAATTTTGAAAAAAAAACCCCAAACAATTTATGAAAAATCCCACAAATATTATGAAAAATAGCCCAAAAAAAAAATTATAAAAAATCAATATTTAATAGAATTCTGTTATAAAAGTATCCCAAAAAAAGAATAATTCCCCAAAATTTTTGAAAAAAAAAACCCCAAACAATTTATGAAAAATCACACAAATATTATGAAAAATAGCCCAAAAAAAAATTATAAAAATTAATCGATATTTAATAGACTTCTGTTTTAAAAATATACCAAAAAAAAACGAAAAATCCCCCCCAAACAATTTATGAAAAATTTCCCAATACAAAATCCCCCAAATATTATGAAAAATAGCCCAAAAAAAATTAAAAAAAATTTATATTTAATAGACTTCTGTTATAAAAATATCCCCAAAAAAAAAAAAACGAAAAATTTTATAAAAAACAAACAAAAAAAAACATTATAAAAAAATGGAGTTGATTATGAAAATTTCCCCAAAAATAACAAAGTGTCAAATATATCATTGTACATTTTTTTGGGGCATTTTTCATGAAAACTAAACGATATGCGTTTTATTTCATCTTGAAAACCATTCGTATTAAAAAAAACACCCTTTACCTAAAGGATGAGTCGTTTCAAAAATAATCCTCCAGTTCCCAAGACCCAAATGTATTTCGTTCAGTGAATGCCGCCAAAAATTAAGAATTCCCAAACTCCCTTCGGCTGCTTTAGCTTTCAGTGAAGTCAACGCCATGTTTTTAAATAACAATTGGAAAAAAATATGTGCAGCTGCGGCTGAAAAACAAAAAATCTCTCTTAGCCCTGATTCAGTGGTAGTCACCTAATCCAACCGCAAACCCCACCGCATACCCTTTTCACTTCAAGTTTTCATGTTAATTTGTTTTTCCAAAAAAATTTCCAAAAATAAATGTCACTATTTTTTTGTTGTTGTCAGTTTCTTTTCCAGCTGTGTTTTTTTTGGGCCAACAAAAAAAAAGCGATTTATGTTTCCTTTCGCAAATAAAGTTATCACATTATCTGAATTTGGTTATCGTAGGTCGCGTTCTCTGTGCCTTTAATGGCGAAATACTAAATCGCCGAAAAAAACAAACAAAAAAAAAAACTGCCTTAAAACACTAATGGCAGCCCCGCCGAAAAAGTTATGAGCATCCAAAACTTATTCTTTTGCAATCTCTCTATTTTGTCTCTACACACACACACTCATTGATAGTTTCCTTTTTTATAACTTTGTTTTGATAATCCTTGTTGGAGAAACTGCTGCCGAAAAAAGACAGGAGGAATTTTCTTCATCAATTTTTTTTTTTAATTTTTTTTTGGCTGAACTTTTTTGGAAAACTCTTTCTAGCCACGCTAAAACTTTGGAATGAATTTTACAGGTTTTTTCGTTCCAGCACTTGTCATGGTTGCCATGGCATGGCGGGAATGCGGCAAAAGGAAATGGAATCTTGGTGCGTTACACTCTTTCTCTCTCTCTCTCGCACGCTCCATCTCTCCCACAATCTGTCTGTGTGCGTCTGTGTGTTGTTTGTTTGTATTTCGTTTTTATTACTGTGGCCTAAAACTTTATTCTCGATTTGACATTATTTTTATGTGATTTTGCCCTTGCCTGACCTCGTCCGAAAGAAACGGATGGCGGCCAAAGAACAACAAATCGAAAACAGGACAACAACAACGGCGACACACACTTTGTTGGCGAGTTGTTGAATAATTTGCCGAAATAAGTGCATAAGCAGGAGACAGAGAGAAAGGCGAGAGAGCGCGCGAATAGAATAGAAAAAAATACAAAACCGGTGGAAACTCTTTAGTCCAGCCAGACATTGTGTCAGACGCTGATGTGGGCGTCAATGCATAATTTTCTTTTCGTTTATTTCTGTTTTTTTTTTGCATAAATTTATTCTACAAATTTGCCATGTTTTTCTCAAGTCCTTTAAATAGATTCCGCTGCAGCTTAAGCAGCGGCAAACGTGCACGGACACCCGACAAACAACTGGGGCGTTGCACCAAAGGGCAAATGACAAGTGTCTACCAAACAATGGCGCCCCCGTCCTTCCCTGCGCCCGTGCTGTTGTTGTTGTCGTTGTTGCCACTTCTCAGACGATCCATACAAAATGTGCGATTGTGCGACACTTGTACGGGTAAATACTCTCCATTTTATTTGGGTGATTATTTTAAATGTCCTTGTTTCAAATTTTTTGGATAAAATACAATTTGTATAAGCTGCAAGACCTATGTGCATACATTTAATGTCGCACAGTGATTTGGGAAATGTTTCCTTTTTTTATTATTGTCATTCGAAAGAATCACACGCGAAGATTCTTAGATGAGAAAAGTATATCCCCAAAAGTAATGAAAACCCGCTTAACTTTCCTACACCAATCCATTTGTTGAGTTCGTAGACAAGGAGTGAGAGCTTAACATTCAAAATTGGACAATTGGATATTTTTAATTTTAAAACATTCTAAAATTGAAAAAATTATAAAAATTGTCATAATGGTTCAAAAAATGTGTTTTTTAGATTTTTTTTTTAAATTTTCAAATGAGTTTTTATAATTTTAAAACTTTCCATTTTTCTTTACAACAAATTTTAATTTCTTTACAAATTTATTTCAAAAGAAATATTTTTTTTTAATTTAATAGAAGCATTTTTGGAAAATAAGAAAAATATTTTTTGAACAATTTAATAGAAGAATTTTTGGAAAATTTAAAAAAAAATTTTTCGAATATTTAAAAAATGTTTAGGTATTTATAATACTCAGAATAGGAAAATAGAAACGGTTGAAATAATTTTTTTTTTTGCTTTTTTTATTGAAATGTTTTTTTTTTTAATTTTCCATTTTTTTTTTCACAAAAAATTTTAATTTGTTTGGAAAATAAAAAAAATATTTTTTTGAAAAATTTAATAGAAGAGCTTTTGGAAAAACAAATAAATTTTTTTTTGGAAAATTGAAAAAATGTTAATATTTTTTTACAAAAAATTTTAATTACCAATTTTCAAAAAACATAAATTTTTTTTTAAATTTAACAAAAACGTTTTTGAAAGTTTTAATAGAAGAATTTTTGGAAAATTTAAATATTTTTTTTTTGAAAATTGAAAAAATTGTAAATGGTCTAAAACTCGGAATTGCAAACAAAATTTTTTCTACTTTTTTTAATTTACTTGTATTCTTTTTAATTTTAAAACTTTATATTTTTTTGACAAAAAATTTTAATTTGTAAATTTCAAAAAAAAAAATGCAATTTTTTTTAAATTTAATAGGAACATTTTTGGAAAATAAAAAAAAAAAATTTGAAAAATTTTTGGAAAATTAAAATTTTTTTTTTTTTAAATTTTTTGAAAAAATTGTAAATGGTCATAAAGCTCGGAATTGCAAAAAATTTTGAAATTGATAGGTATGGTTATAATACTCAGAATAGGAAAATATAAATGGTTCAAAAAATGTTTCGACATTTTTAAATTTTCAAACAAATTTTTTTAATTTTTAAACTTTCTATATTTTCTTCAAAATTTGTTTTACAAAAATTGTGAAAAAGTTTTTTTTAGATAAGGAAAATGGAAACGGTTCAAAAATCTTTGTTTTTCGACTTTTTTAAACTTTCAAACGTATTTTTTTTTTAGTTTTTAAACATTCTATAATTTTAAACAAATTTTTGTTTTTGAAAAATTTAAAATTTGATTTTTTTTTAAAATTTTAAAATGGTTCTAATGTTTTTTGATTTTTTTCTAATTTAATAAAAACATTTTTGGAAAACAGAAAGAAAAAATTTGAAAATTTTTTTGAAAATTTAAATATCATTTTTTTAGAAAATTTTAAATGGTCATAAAGCTCGGAATTGCTAAAAAAAAATTGTTTCTACTTTTTTTAATTTAAACGTATTCTTTTTAATTTTAAAACTTTACTTTTTTTTGACAAAAAGTAATTCTCAAAAGAAATGCAATTTTTTAAATTTAATAGGAAAATTTTTGGAAAATAAAAAAAAAAATTGAAAAATTTAATAGAAAATTTTTTGGAAAATTAAATTTTTTTTTTTAAATTTTTTGAAAAAATTTTAAATGGTCATAAAACTCAATTAATTTAATTGTATTCTTTTTAATTTTAAAACTTTATATTTTTGTTGACAAAAAATTTTAATTTGTAATTTTCAAAAGAAATGCAATTTTTTAAATTTAATAGGAACATTTTTGGAAAATAAAAAAAAATTTAAAAATTTAATAGAACATTTTTTAGAAAATTTAAATTTTTTTTTTTTTTAAATTTTTGAAAACATTGTAATTGGTCATAAAGCCCGGAATTGCAAAAAATGTTGAAATTGATAAAAATTGTAGGTATGGTTATAATACTCAGAATAGGAAAATGGAAACGGTTGACATATTTTTTTCTACTTTTTTAATTTAAATGTATTCTTTTTAATTTTAAAACTTTATAAAAAAAAATTTTTTTTTTGTAATTTTCAAAAAAATGCAATTTTTTAAATTGAATAGGAACATTTTTGGAAAATATTTTTTTTTAAGATACATGACTAATCGAGGCCCTTGGGCCCTATGCGCCTATTTACGGACCCTAAAGGATCATGTTAAAAATAATTGTATTGAAAAAGGAAAAAACCAAAAATTTTATTAAGAACAAAAAAAAAATTAAAGTATTTTGAAAATTTAATTTTATTATTTTTTTAGAACATGAACCGTTTTATTTTTTTTTGTGTGTAAATTTCAAACTCTTTTCTGTAGAGAAGCCATACTGATCGAAGCAGTACTAGGCGAGGTATTCCTGTACAATTTTTAAAATGTTTAAACAGCTGAAGTCGGAGTCGACACCGGAGTCAGAGTCCTGGAAACATATTGTTTTTGAACAAAAAAACAAAATACTAATTTGGGCCAACACAAACTTCTTACAGTTAAGAGATGTTGAATTTCGAAACGTGAAATTGGTGGAGAACGTTGGACCCCCTTTAAAGATACAAAACACATTTACTGCCAAAGGACAGCCTGCTGAACACTGTAAGCCACACAAACAGCCCAAGCAAATTTGACAACGCGAGTGTGCAATACAATGAAAATATATAAAACAGCAGATGATTCACATTGGAAATGCATCTCAATCATAAGTGCAACAAGAACGAAGAGAATAAACCACACAAAAACCCCGACTGTTACAGATCCTTGACTAACAAAACAACAACAAAGCAATATGTAAATAAACCAACTATCTATCTCTATCAGTGTAAGGACACACAAACAAGTGCATGCTGACAGATAACGCGAAAGAGTCGTTCCCCGTTATTAATGATGCTGACATTTGTATGTCTGTGCGTATGTGGACGGATCGCTCTTCCGTGTGGTGACGTTTAACATAAGGAAAATAATGATGTGATGAAATAATCACAATTACAGGGCACTGTGACGTGGCGTGACCTTGTGCTGAGGAGATTACAACGAACATTTTTAAAATGTTAACAAATATTCACACAATGAACATTTTAAAATAGTTTATTATTAAAGATTAAACAGAGAAAAGTCACAGAAGTCCAAAACAGTCACAATTGGCGACTTTACGAGTAAGAGAGCAAACTCTAAGACATGTAAAACTACTGTAGAAAGTCATTAGCCTAGAAATTTTTTTTGAAAATTGAAAAAATGTTATGATTTTATTTTACCAAAAATTTTAATTTGTAATTTTCAAAAAACATAAATTTCTTTTAAATTTAATAAAAAAAATTTTGAAAAATTTAATAGAAGAATTTTTGGAAAATTTAAATATTTTTTTTTTAAATTGAAAAAATTGTGAGTGGTCATAAAGCTCGGAAAAGCAAAAATTTTCTATTTTTTGGTTTTCACAAAAAATTTTCTATTTTTTGGTTTTCACAAAAAATTTTCTATTTTTTGGTTTTCACAAAAAATTTTAATTTGTAATTTTCAAAAGAAATGTTTTTTTTAACATTTTTGGAAAATAAAAAAAAATATTTTTTTGAAAAAAATTAATAGATGAATTTTTGGAAAACTGAATAATTTTTTTTTGAAAATTGAAAAAATTGTAACATTTTTTTTTTACAAAAAATTTTAATTTGTAATTATCAAAAAAAATATTTTTTTTTAAATTTAATATAAAAAAAATGAATAGAAGAATTTTTGTAAAATTTAAATATTTTTTTTTTTGAAAAAATTGTAAATGGTCATAAAGCTGGGAAGAGCAAAACATTTTCCATTTACTTTAAAAAAAAAAATTTAATTTGTAATTTTCAAAAGAAATGCTTTTTTTTAACATTTTTGGAAAATAAAAAAAAATATTTTTTTGAAAAAATTTAATAGAAGAATTTTTGGAAAATTAAATATTTTTTTTTTTGAAAATTGAAAAAATTTCGTACTGTTCAGAATAGGAAAATAGAAACGGTTCAAAAAATGTTTCGATATTTTTTAATTTGCAAACGAATTTTTTTATTTTTAAACTTTCTATATTTTCTTCAACATTTTTTTACAAAAATTGTGAAAAAATTTTTTAGATAAGAAAATGGAAACGGTTCAAAAAATGTTTGTTTTTTCGACCTTTCAAACGTATTTTTTTTAGTTTTTAAACATTATCGAACGTTGGGTCAATGCGGATTAAAATGGTAAGCTAGTGTTGTTTAGCCTGCTGTCAAATTAAACTAAACTTGGAAATAAACGACAACAACAACAACATTCATTCATTTTAAACTTCTGATGAGTGTGGCAAAAACCAAAATTAGAATTCAAAATCCGAAAAGAAATTCTAGGAAAAATGCTCTAACAAAACAAAGCAGAGCAAACCACAATCCGACATGGCTGGAAAAACAATCAAAGCAAGAATGAAATGAAAGCTTTTGCTGTGTTTTGGTTTTTTTTTTTTGTTGTTGCCTCAAAATATCTGTAATTGGACAGAACAAAGCAGAGGAATAAAACTGAAATGAAAAGCAAAGAAAAGCAAAATTCCCTCTAATGATTGTCATTTAGCTTTGTTGGGAGAAGTGAACTGATGATATGTGCCATGATTTGAAAATGAAAATGGGAACCCACACAAACACACACACACAGCCACACACTTCCGGCTGAGACTGTTTAGTATGCAAACTGTTATAATGCCCGAGATGTCTGTCGTCTGCACTACGGCAACATGCTACTCAAATCAATAAATGTTTGGGATTTTTTTTGGTTTTTTGTTCTCTCAGTTCAAGTTCGGACACTGCGAATGCAAAAACATGTGAGGGGAATACTGAAAAGACAAAACAAGCCAGAAAACCAAATACATCTGATAGTTCGGCGTATGGCATGTGTGCATGTCGGTGCCAGAGTGCAAGTTTAATTAACTTGTTTTCATTAAACTGAACTTTATGGAAACGCCGGAAACACCGAACGACTACAGAGCCATTAAACATGTGTTAAAAAGCCATCTAAGAGATGGGTGGAGATTTAAATTTCCAATTGGCTTACGAAAAAGAAAATTGTTACAATAATAAATGTAAACGAAGAAAAGAAAATAACACTCTGATGAGTTTTAGATTTCCATGGTGGTGTTGGAAAATCGAACACGATCTAAAGACCGTTTTGTTATCCCGAAAAAGAAACGCATGACAAACACTTGAATACCGGAACCTGCCTTGGGACCTCATGGCTACGCTATTGTCAATGTTCTTTAGATAAAGGAACATGTTGTTATTTTATTTGAAGGCTCAGACTACGTGCCAGTATTTCAGAGAACTCTTAGAAACAAATGTATGTTTGAAAAATAAGGACTATGTTCTCTAGACCAGGGCTGTGGACTCAACACCGATAACTTTGAAAACTGTATTTCCGTTTACTATTCCCATACTCTGCAAAATATACAAAATACAGTTCATTTAAACGAAAACATTTCAAATTTTAAAAAACAAATTAACAGCTTAACGAACTTGTTTTCAATACATTCTATTTATTTGATGGGAACTGTGGGAAAATAAAACTCGAAGTCGAGCAAATTTTTCAACTCCGGGCAAAATTTGTTCGACTCTGACTCCACAGTCCTGCTCTAGACGTTGAAAACATTGATGACGCCACAAAACAGAATTATTCTGAGTAGAACTCACGAACCTCATAATTTGAATGCCCAACATGACTCCAGAACGAACATGTATTTGAATAATTTAAAAAAAAAATCTAAAAAAAAACTCCAGCCGCCAACTTCGGGCAAATTTGTTGGACTCTGACTCCACAGACCTGCTCTAGACCTTGAAAACATTGAAGACGCCCCAAAAAGAATTATTCTGAAGTCACGAACCTCATCATTTCAATACCCAACATGACTCCAGAACGAACACGTATTTGAATAATGTAAAAAAAAAAATCTAAAAAAACATATGAACATGTGAAAGATGAGGATTCCAATGGTAAAAAAAAACGATACATTCGACTTACATTCGGTTTGCCGCACAGGATCTACGAAATAGTTGAATACTCGGTCATTTCTTTAGTTAAATAATCCACGAGTTCGTTATCGGTGAATGTTGTTTAACCCTGGAACGCTAATGTTAGTCGTTTCGACTACCATTTTTAGTGTTTATAATGCAAAGAAAAATAAGGTTAGTGTTCTAGGGTTAAGTCCAATGAGACAGCAGATCTCAGTTTGTGTGTTCACCGTTGACACTGTCATCGTCACCCACTCCTCGAGCTGCTTAACCTCAGCGTGATAGGTGTTAACGAGCCCCAACCACGAAAAAGACGTAAGCGTCAAAAATCCAATTTTAGTAGAGAGAGTTTTTTGTGTGGTCAAGCATAAAGGCGTGTGGTTGCTTGACTTTACTATCAGCCCGATTGTGAATACTCCCGGGGATCCAGAATAAATATATGGATATTCCCGAAATCCACTTCATCTCAAGCTCAAGACTTTGTTTGGAATATTCCATGGATATTCCGAGATATACCAAAATCATCCTATGGTGAAGGCTGCAAATAAAAAGAAACAAATTTTTAAAGTTGTTTATATTTTCCAAAGGGGAAAAATAATTGATGTCTACTTACAGTCTGTGTTTCGTCTGAGACAAACGAAAACGAATACAAATTGGGGTTTCGATTGTCATACAATGCGGACAAAGACTTTCCGAATTGTGTTTTTCCAAATTCACGAATGTTATTCTCATCCATAATTTTTCAATTTTAATTCGGACAAGGATTTTTTCCAACTGATGGAATATGAATTGTGGTTCTTGTTCGGACTTTCGAGAGATTTCCAAAGGCACACAAAGAAATATCGAAGATCGACGACAGCGATACGTATGATGAGCCAAAGTCCATAAAGAAAGTGTGGTTATATTTTAAATCAAGAACCCATTTAGATTTTCTCGCTGCAGCGTGTGTCAAATAGTTTGCTGTACTTCTATGCTCTGGGATTGAGTGGGTCTACAGCTCTGCCATTGAGAGGTCAGTGTGGTGTTATAGAATGAACGATATTCTTTGGGAATCCTTTGATTTACAGCTGCAATCCACATTGTCGTTAGAGCGGTGGTGACGGGGGAAGCAGGAGAAATATGTCATCACATACAATGGACTTCAAAATGCCGCTTTGCCGCTTTTTTTAATACACTTCCCGGTATCTACTTTATCCAGTTGTAAAGGCTAGAAGAGAAAAACACAACCAAGTTGAAATGTTAAACGTTGTCTTTGCGCAAAAAAAAAACAGAAAAATATGATTAAATATGACACAGATGTTAACGTACCTCACTGTGTTGACACGATAAAACTTAACTTCAATCATCGCTAATTGTTTGTTATTGGATTTTGTTTGTTTTCTTGTTGTTGTTGGCTTCGGCTTCGGCTGAAATTGAATATAAAATAGTTATTGAACAGAAATGTGTACTTTAAAATCATTAACACCAGAGCAGCAGGAGGGTTGGATTAAAAACACAAAACAAAACAATATGAATGAATTTATGCGTATTGGAAAAATAAATTCTGTTTGCCAGAGCTGCGAAATGTTGATGGCATCTGGAATTGCTTAAGTGGGCTCTACCATCAGTTGTTGGTCTTGGCCTGATTAATAAGTGATTTCCAGGCACTTGGACCCCGCCGCCTGGTCGTATTGTACGAATTGCGGGTACGTGTTACAGCGTAGGCGTACGTAAAATCCTTAATTACAATGGAAAAAAAACGGACTTCCACTAATGTTGTCCGGTGGTCCGCAAACGTTTTAAAGGAATTCGGAAATTTCAAAGATATGAATGACCACAAATTTGATCTCATATGTCATCAGTGCAATGGTTTTTCGCGGGCTAGTAATTGTTGTTGTAACAGTTCCCCAGACAAAAACTTGCGGTTGGTACAGGACAATCCTTGGCCGAGATGAACTCGGGTCGTTCCGGAGCGGGTTTGTCGTTTTAATTGTTTGATCATATCCAGCCCATCCATCTTGTGGTGAGGTCTAGAAAAAAGAAAAGTTTAAACGTTGAGCTTTTCAAATTTATAGTAAAGGTAAAAATCTCCCTCACCTCATTCAGAAAGACAGCAGGTCATTGTGTGTCCGGGATTCACTGGGTATTTTCCAGGACAAGCCCTCTGTACAACCTGTTGCTGATCTATACACGAAGTAAATGAGACAAAAGACTTTTGTTAATAACCAAATCCGAAATATCTGCACTGAAACGAAAAATTTAAATAAATAAAACCATTTCAAAATCGGTCACATTTTGAAAATTGTCTGTGACAAAAATTATTTCGCTCATAACTGTGTACAACAACTACGCGGACACACAAACAAATACCAATTTACGGTCGCAATGCAAATATTGTCCAATAACCCCCCACCGACCAAGCCAAATAAAATCAAACAAACACACACACACGCAAAAAACGAAAGATAAAAATATCAACAATCAGAGAAGATAAAAAAAAATGTAGTTGAAATTTTGTTTGCCCCATTGATTTTGAATGAAAATCGATGATTTGTTCGGCGCTCGTTCGAGTTTCGTACATGGTTGACTTCAGACAAACATGGATGACATACGGGCGACACAATATGTTTTCCTGTCGTTCTGTCTTTGTGTGTTTGAACGTGCAATTGTCGGCTAATATATATTTCGGTTAAACACATGTTGGGCAATTTGGGGGAGGGCGTTTCTGATACTTTGAAACTTGTGAAAAAAAATGGAAAGGGATACAAGGGGATGTCTGGCAAAGGACTTATGGGGGGAATTGTCAAACTATTGGGTGGAAGTTATTGCAAAAACTTTGTTTAGTTGAACGAGTTAGACTTTTGTCGAATCTTACTAATTACATGGGTTAACCACTATGAAAACATCGGGATAGGATTTGATTTACGAAAAAAATAAAATCAGGCTTCCAAATAAAGTACATTGAGTACATTCCGAAAAGCTTGCAAGCGCTCGATCATCATCAGCCACAAACTACTCTAAAGAAGAAATACAAAATAATCGTCGAAGAAAAAACTAATTCGTTGTGAAAAAGACCCCAATAAAAACCCACCAAGTAAAAAAACGTCAAAAGGAAAACATTTTCGAAATAAAAAAAAACGTCGTCAAGCAAAAAAAGGAAAAACAAAAATCGTGGAGTTAACAAATAGTCAAACAAATTAATCCTAAAATTAAAAAAAAAAATTTAGAGGAAAAACACATTTTAAAGAAACACAATTTGTTGAAGAAAAAGTAATCGTTAAATAAAGCAATTCATTCAAAAAAAATATATGGCAAAAACCAAAAAATTTAGAAGAAACAAAAAATCGTAAGATATCGCATGGAAAAATAGTCTTCAACCCTCTAACCGGCAAGATCGCCATAATGCTGTTTAAGTTCATCCAAAATATTATCCCTCTAATCGGCCATACAGAAATGCTGGAAAATCCTTGCAACCTGTTTTTTTTTTCACCGATTAAGGACAAATATTTTTTACGAAATTAAACACAATTAGAGGGTTAGAGGGTTAAATAAACATAAACATGGGCAAATCCGTTTAAGATAAAAAAAATTCCTATGAAAAAAATTAATCGGAAAAAAAAATTGTGGGTATAAAAAAAGTCGCCAAAGAAGAAAAAAATGGTCGGCGAAAAATTTTTTTTAACTATAAAATGGAGTAAGAATAAAATTTAAAAAAACCATCAAAGCCAAAGAAATCGCCACGAAAAAAAGTCATCAAAAAAATACGTAAAAAATAAAATCGTGGAATAAAAAAATTATCAAAGAAAAAAAATTCGTCGGCAAAAAAAAAACTGTAAAAAATAAAATCGTGAAATAAAAAAATTATTAAAGAAAAATCGTCATCAAATAAAAACAAATTCGTCAGAGAACAATTTTGTGGACCAATCGTTTAAGACAAAAAAAATTCCAAGAAAAAAATTAGTCAGAGAAAAAAAAATTTTAATATAAGAAAAATCGAGCCAAAAAATTATTAAAGAAAAAAATTCGTTGGCGAAAAAAAAAATGTAAAAAAATAAAATCGTGGAAAAAAAAAACCGTTAAAGAAAACCATTCAAAGCCAAAGAAATCGCCACGAAAAAAAGTCATCGAAAAAAAATTTAAAAATAAAATCGTGAAATAAAAAAATTATCAAAGAAAAACAAAATTCGTCGGCAAAAAAACTGTAAAAAAAATAAAATCGTGGAATAAAAAAATTATCAAAGAAAAATCGTCAGAGAACAATTTTGTGGACCAAGAAATTCCAAGAAAAAAATTAGTCGGAGAAAAAAAAAATTGTAATATAAAAAAAATCGCACCAAAAAATTATCAAAGAAAAAAATCGTTGGCGAAAAAAAAATGTAAAAAAAAAATAAAATCGTGGAATAAAAAAAATCGTTAAATTCAAAGCCAAAGAAATCGTAACGAAAAAAAAATTAACAAATAAAACGAAAACAAAATGAAAATAGTAGACAAATAAAAATCATAAATTTAAAAAAATAGTCTAATAGCCTTTTCACATATACCGCGTTGCACCGCGTTTCGCTCTCTTGAAATCATTTGCAAATCATGGTGTTCACATATGCTTTTGTGAATTATTGTCATTTCATGTGACATTTCTCATTTCTGTTTTGTGTTTGTGTTTTCTGTTTGTAAACAACACAAACGCACATTTGTGAATAAAAAAAGATAAAATAATATAAAAAATGGATTTAATTTTTATAATATTTGAGTTTATATCATTGTATGAATGGATTCAATGAAATAAATGGTTATTTTACTAATACAATGGATTTGTATCGAAGGAAAAGAAATTTGCAAAACAAAACAAACTAGAAGAAACAAACAAACAGCTGTTTTTCCCCTCATTTTTCTGACATTTGCTTTCAACCAGCACTGCAAATTTTTTCATTTTATTCCTTTTTTTTACTACTTTTGCAGTACAACACTGTGCTCTCTCTCATTTTTACTGTGATTTCAACGAAATTACGAAAAATGAGCATAATGTCTGCGTTTTTTTTTGTATGGAAATAAGTGCAATTTCAAGTGTAATTTGCCTCAATTCATCCAAAGAGAGCGAAACGCGGTATATGTGAAAAGGCTATAAGAAAAAAAATCCCACAGAAAAAAAAAATAAAAACATGGAATAATAAAAATCGTTAAAGAAAACCATCAAAGCCAAAGAAATTCTAACGAAAAAAAAATTATCAAATGAAAAATAAAGTCGACGGAGAAAAAAAATATCGTAGATTTAAAAAAGTCTAAGAAAAAAATTATCACGACAAAAAAATCGAATTCGACAAAAAAAATTAAAAATAGAAACGTGGAATACAAAAAAAACGTTACAGAAATCCATCAAAGTAACAGAAATCGCCGCGAAAAATAGTCGACAAATACAAAAAAAAAATTCCATGAAAAAAAATTAAACCGGAGAAATACAAATTTGAGATATAAAAAAAATCATCTAAGAAAAAAAAAACGTTAAAGAAATGTCTCTTGCAATAATGCCATATTCGCTCGAGTTGTGTGGCATGTGGCACCGTCACCACATACTCTCCACGTCGTGTTCTTCAATAGCAGACAAAAAAAATGTGAATTATCATACGACCATAACGCTCCGCATTGACGGTGACCGGTCGTTCCCTCGTCGTTTTCGAAGATGTTAGGTCCAATTACACGTTCGGACCAAACAGTGACTTGTTGGTGGATGTGGATGGCCTCTCTTCAATTACTTGAGGATTCTCGGAACCCCAAATACGACAATTTTGTTTATTCACATAACCACCTAGTGAGAAATGTGCTTCATCGCTGTAAACCATAATCTCGTCTTAAAGCACGACATGAGGCTGTGCCGGGATCACCATTTTTGTAGTATCCGTGATCCATTTTTGGTCAATGTCAGACTTCCAACTGAAATGAAAAAAAAAATTGGTTTAACAACTTAGTTCGAAAGATGTCAAATTCCAGCCACATACTTTTGAAACCTCGAAATGGATAACCCTTCATAAAAGAAAAGCGTACGAGACCTATCGAACACATCTGCTGTTCCATGGGTCACAGCACTCGCTTACACTGCAACTGCACACTGCGATTTGAGTATAAACCGCAGCTGCCACAATACTCCACGAGGACACGCAAGCTGGAGAAAATACAATACAATCTGGGTCAATTGGAAATTCAATGAAGAAACCTGCCAAATTGCAACACAAACCGATGAATATTCTTGAATAACATATGCAATGCTCCTTTGTCTCCCTTTCCGGCTTTCCGCATTCTTTACGCCACGAGTATCCGCATTACTTCTTGCAAACATGTTAAACCTCAAAATCTCCATCTAATTGATCACAATCGATATTTTCTGTAAAAAAGGAAAATCCTTTTTCCGCTGCATAATTACATTTTAACAACACTCGAACAAAGTCGTCAGCATTCATTACATCAATTGTTGGCCGCAACAACTTAAGTCCTTCTAAAGCTGCCAAAAAACAACAATAACAAATGAAACCACAAATAAACAACAACAACAAGAAGAACGATGAAGAGAAAAACTCCCATAAACTTCAGCTTGATGTCTTTAAAATCGAATTAATTGCTTTTAATGTACATCAACACAGGAATTACCAGAATAATGCATTTAAGAACGAATAGTTTCAGCAGCAGCAGCACCAGCACCAGCAGAAAATATTCTAAAAGTACTTTGCAGCATTGCACAGCAACAACAACAAGAAAAAAAGGAAACACTTTAGTTTTTACCACACACAGAAATTCGCTCTCCATCTCAGTTTAGAGTACTCCCACACACACACACACACACATATATATATAGATATGGTTTTATTTTTATAACAGACCTTACTTCCAAATAAAATTGCACCGAACGGAAAGCAAAGAGAATTGAGAAAACTTTCATTTCACTACCCCAACCAGGCAGCCCAACACAGCAGCAAAGATCCAAACCGATAAAAACTATAGAAATCTATAGACCCTCTAGAGTAAACTATACATCTAGACGTGTGTACATATACATGTATGTATGTATGTGTGTGTGTGTGTGTGCATTGGTAGGAATATGTTTCATAAGTATTAAGCCATTACATGTTAAAAGGTCTTAGGAATTTCTTACTCTGCACTGGGGGTCTGCGGTAACTGGTCGGAAAACCACATTAAATACACTCGAGGATAAAACTGAATGCTTCAACAAACCGACGAAATTTGATTTAAACTCAAACCAAAAATTCGACTTCAGCATTTTTGCCAATTAGAAATTTGTGCAGAACTCGGTTTCGGAGATTTAAAACAAAACACACGAAGAACAACACTTGCCGGGTCTTCGTGGTTTCGGGCGAAATAAGTGAAGAATGTCACCAGCGGACATTGTGAACAAACTACCAGCATATCTCAGATCTGGACAAGGTTTTTCAACTTGGAGTTGTGCCTATAATTAGTTCGGCAAGAGTATTTTCATGTTCAAGTTCTTTCACATTGGAATTTCTTTGTCAGTTGGGTTTTATTTCTTTTGGTCGATTTTTTAGCAACTCGAAAGTGGGCAATCTCTTTTGAGAACCGTATAAAAATAATTAAAATCTAGTACGACGTATCACATTTCGCAAAATGTAGGATATTTTTGGTCGTTTTAATATCCCAAATCTCTCCAGCTTCGAATCACAAAGTCAAACAAAATATTGGAGTCATCAGGCTCCAAAAAAGGCGAAAACAAAATCAACAGGGTAAATTCGTTTCAGTCCTCGTCCAAACAAAGATGCATTCGGTGCTAGGAAAAATATAAAAATGTATTTGCAATTAGTTTACTTTGGAAATATTTCGAAAGTATATCCACCAAAGTCGGACAATTGGTGGATATATTTTCGAAATATTTCCAAAGTAAACTAATGGAAAATAAATTTTTATATTTTTCCATCGAATCAGTCCGCGCCCACAACACAACTCAAACAAATGTTTACTAAATCAACAGTTATTGAATTTTGGCAGATGAAAATGGATTCTGAACCTCAGTGAGGCGTTGGGCCACATCATGAAATGGCCAAAAATGAAAACACTCAAAAACAAAAAATAACCCAAAAATATATGAAAAATTATACAGCTCTTGAACAAAACTGTTCTTCTCGAGTGTTAAACTCCTCTCTTTCTCTATAACTCTCTCTCTCTTTCTCTACATCTCGCTCTCTCTATATCTCTTTATCTTTCTATATACCTCTCTCTTGTTCTCAATATATCCCTTTCTCTCTCTTTTTCTCGTTCTTTCTCTATATATATTTCTCTTTCTTTCTCTATATCTCTCTCTTTCTCAATATATTTATCTTTTTTCGCTCTTTCTGTATATCACTCTATATCTCGCTCGCTCTATATATCTCTCTCTCTTTCTACATATATCCCTCTTTCTCAATGTCTCGCTCTTTCTGTATATCACTTTCTTTTTCTATATCTCGCTTTCTCTATATCTCTCTCTTTCTCTATATATCTCTCCTTCTCTAAGTCACTCTCTCTTCTTCAATATATCTCTCTTTGTCTCCCTTTTTTCGTTCTTTCTCTATATCTCTCTCTTTCTATATATACATATATCTCTCTTTCTCCTTATCTCTGTCTTTCTCTATATCTTTCTCTTTATCTCTCTCTTTCTCTATATCTCTCTCTTTCTCTATATCACTCTCTCTTATTCAATATTTCTCTATATATTTTTCTCTATATCTCGCTCTTTCTATATATATATATCCCTCTCTTTCTCTTTCTCTTTATCTCTCTCTTTCTCTATATCTCTCTCTTTCTCTCTATACCTCTCTCTCTTCCTCAATATTTCTCTATATCTCTCTCTATCTCTATAACTCTCCTTCTTTCTGTCAAACTCATCTCTCTCTCCTTCTTTCTGTCAAGCTCCTATCTCTTCCTCTCTATTTCTATTTGTCTCTCTCTCTCGCAAACAAAAAAAAACAACTAAGTTTATATTGATCCCAAACACACACTTTTCTTCTCGAGTGTCAAACTTCTCTCTCTCTATCTTTCTTTCTCTCTGACTCCCTCTCTGTAGTAACACCAGTAATGAAAAGCAGATAGAAAAAAAAACCAAATAAGTTTATATTGATCCCAACTTTGAACTACAGAAAGTATTTAAAAATGTGACACGATATCTTCTGGGAACTTAACAAATAAAAAGTACTTGTTGTTGTTATTGTTTGTGTCCTTTACTACGCCTCACTCCAAGGACAACAGACAGAGAAACCCCATTCTGAGGACCAAGTGATGATAAGTAATAGATGGAGAAAAAAAATGGAGAACAAATTCAAACCACAACACAATTCAATGGATGACATTTGGAAGCAGTTTAATTTAAAGCTGTTGGTTTAATGAAATTGACCGACAATTTGACACATACGCGTGTCGGTGTTTATTCGATTTTATTTTTAAAATATTTTCATATTTTACGTATTTGCCAGATGAAATGATGTTGGCCATTATCACAATGGAAGTTTATAAATTGCTCGGGGTATTCGGTGGTTACATTTAGAAATGTGTTAATAATTTACCAGAATCATTTTGCGTGAAAACCCCAACAACAGAATAATACACACAGGCACACACTTGCATGCATTGGCGGCCCTACTCGTCACGTCGTCGAAACGTTGCTATTTTTCACACTCACCATTTTGACAAAACATTTGTAATTTTATTTATTTGTATTTGCCAACGGTGTACTGAACAGGAAAGGCATGCGGTAATGATTTGCGCCAGGCAAAATGGTGGAATTCGTTTAATGGCAAAACTGGTTAATTGCAGTCAAACACTTAAGTGAAATACATGGTTTATGGTTGGCAGGACGTACTTTTGATGGATTGGCATCCATGTAGATTTCGAGAAGTTTCGAAGTTACGAATTTTCAATATTGTCCTGATCGTCTGAAGTTTGACACCACATTCTTAGCAATCGCAGACCCGTTCTATGCTGAGCGATAATTAACGACAATTATAATTTGAAGTCGCCTTTCGGTATAAGGTGACCGAGGACAATCCCCAATTCATAGTCAATCGGGTCGGCGCTGAATCATTGGAAATAGAATAGCTGCTGACCATTGCAGATCTGAACTTTCCAAAATAGGTTAGCCAGCCTTGATGTCATCTTTCGGAACAGATTGTAAAAATGAAACTAAATAACTAAACTGAATAGTAAATGATGCAGCAGCATACATTGTACATATCCTAGTCCTACGTTCAGATGTGCCATGGATTTTGAAAATATTTTCAATTAAATACACACACGTACATGCCGACGTAAATACATATGCAAAATATGTACGACACCACTTCATGTAAACATACACACACGCACACCCACATACATACAAACATATCCATATAAATGGATATGTCCATATATCAGCACGGACATTAGATAAACAAAATTGGATAAATGATATTTTAAAATGTTATTCTCCTAACGAGTATACAAACGTGTCTCTCATAGACTGTGTGTGTGTATTCATGTGTATTTGTCGTTATTTGTACAAATAACGACCACTTGGACAGTGGTCAGCATTACGCTTTTGCTCAATTACCCGGGTTTCAGGGCGCTTGCAAGACAGACTAGACTGTTTCGATTCAGTTCGCTAACTTGTGCTGGCCTTTGTGACGCAACAGTTTGGCTATGAATCCAACAACCCGTATCCTTGGGGTACGTACCGTATCTGCCGGTGTTAATAAAGATCGGATGTCCATCCATTGCCGATCGCAGCAATTGTGTTTGTGCTATTCGATCACCTGGAAGATTTCCATTGGGACTTCGCTTTAAAGTCATACAAAATACAGTCGAACACAACGTATTTTCGGTGAGTGTGTCTTGGAGAAGATGAAAGAAGATTACCTTTTTCTTTAAATGTATTGACAAATTGACTTCAGCCTCATTTTTCACTAATGAGAAAGAATTGCCTACTTTGGTCCGCAGTGCAGTCAGATTCTGTTCAAGAGCTGGCAATGCAGACCGAAAAATTCACTGTGCCGGCTCAACGTGGCCCTTTTGCTGAAAGGACGAGCCTTCGGGAATCTGAAAGAAAGAAATCAAGTGTTTATTGAAAACTTCTCTTCAGCGACAAGGTTCATTTTTACCTCATGGATACAAGTAATTGCCCAATTTGACCGAAGAGCAGCAACTGGCTGTTCAAGAGCTGGCAATGCAACCTGATAATGGCACGTGGTCCTTTCGCTGAATGGGCAAGCCTTAGGGAATCTGAAAGAATGAAATCAATTGTTTATTGAAAAATTCTCTTCAGCGACAAGGTTCATTTTTACCTCATGGATACAAAAATAAACAGGATTGCCCAATTTGGCCCAAGTTCTTTGAAGGCGATGATAGCCACAACGTTTCGGTCAATGGTTTTTCTGTGGCTCAAATGAAAGAATTGGACTTGGACACACTGCACGCGCTTCCATGCACCAGTTGAGAGGCGAGTTTGGTGAGCAATTCATTTCACGTCTTGGCCTTGGCCTTGCCCATAGGACGCCTCGTTTGCTCGATTTGACTCCAGTAGACGAATTTTGTGTAGAGCTCGTCAAGTCTTTCGTCTGTAGGCAAGCAAGCAAGCAGGATTGCTGACCTGAAAGATAAGTTTAGAATGGAAATATTTCATTTGAATTATCATGAAATATTTACTTGGAGCGATGGCTCAGTGTCTGGACGGAGGAAAAACGGCCTCTGTAATATATTGTCCCAAACATATTAATGTTTGGCTCATGCTGACCTGCAAGAAAAGAGAATACACAGGATATTGGTGAGATGAATTTGACATTTAGAATGAAACAGCTTTTTTCACATTTTCCCAAACAAATCCATTCCATCTGAAAATTAACTTCTTCTATCGCTTGAAGGGAAATGAAAGGTAAATTGTCTCAGACACACGGACTCCATGGCCCTGACTGGATTTTTTGCCCTTGCTTAGCCACGGTGCCATGGTCATGTGTGTATGGACATTAGTGGCATGCATTGAAGTACGATGACGATGATGATGATGCTGCTGCCGATTCATTGCAATAATAATAATGAAATGAAATGAACATTTTCCAAAGTATACTTTTAGGGTTAACTATTTTAAATAGTTTGAAGCGCAATTTTAGGAGTTCATAAATAAATTGCACTGTTGAAATAATAAAAATCGACACAGCCAGCCACACATTCATAATTTATGGTTTTCAAATGGCAGCGCCAGCGCCCTCTGAGTGTGTGTGTGAGAGAGAGAGTGTGTGTGTTTATAGATTGTCATATAAATCAATTTAAGCATGCGATTAAACATAAACAATCACAATCACTGTTATTTTGCCCGACTGAATGAACGAATAAACTTTTTATCTCTGTTTAATTTACAATGACGCATTTGCGTGTGTATTTGTGTTTGTGTGCGATTGCGATTTGATTGTCATTCTGTATGGCCCGCATACATTCATACATTTTGTTTGCCTGTACATAGACCATGCGTGTCTGCCTACAATAACAACAAGTGTCATTGTTGAGTGCGTGTCTGTCGGTCTGCTGATGTGAGGCAGAGTGGAGGATCAGGACCAAACATAAACGAAAAAAAAATGAAATTGCGTTTTAATGAACTGATGTCATGTGTGTGGTTGTGTTGTTATCTTTACATCGAGGCTTCGAAATTCATACACAACACGAACGTCACACTCAAATGTAAGCCAAAGTCACGCCATCAAGTAAATATGCCCCCGAAACAATAGGTGTGTTTTAGTTATATGGCGGCTTGATTAGATTTTCGATTGTATCGTAAAGGGACATTCTACAGTGACATTTGAATTATTAGAGGGGAAATGAGTGAAATATTTACTTGGAGCGATAGGTCAATGTCTGGAAAAACGGCCTCTGTAATATATTGTCCCAAACATATATATGGTCTCAAACATATTAAATTTGGGATTTCCAAACACATAAATTATTGGATGTAATCAAGTATATGATTGGAATAACTGGCCGAAAACAAATAATAAAATTTAATCACTCTGTACCTAATAGGGAGAAATCTAAGCAAGCGGTGTAATCAAAATACGCCTAATATCTGCAAAAACCTACACTGACATACACTCTGTCACGCTACACCATTTCCAATTGATATTGAGAAATGTCGAATAAATTGAGAGATCACAAATTGACAAAAGACCAAATAACAAATGATAATTTTAGATTTTGAGAAATGATGATTTGAGATTGAGAGAAGACAAAATGATATTAAAAATTGAATTGAGAGAATACAAATTAAAAATTTGAGCAGAAAAAATTAATAGAAAATGGAATTGTGTAAAGTTTGAATAGAAATTGAGAGATGAAATTAAGAAATTGAAATTGAAACATAGAAACATTACATTGAGAACTTAAAAAGAAATTGAAAGAAAACCAATTGAGAAACTGAAATTTCCATCAGCGAATAAAAACTGAAAGCGAGAAACGCAACTCGTAATTGACAAATAATAAATTGATATTGAGAAATGAAAATGGAAATGGAAAAATGAGAGTAGGAATTAAAAATTCGGCTTATGCAAACTGAAATTGTGAAACGGAAATTGCAATTGAGTTGTCTCAATTTAAATTGAAAAAATATTTTTGTTTTTGTGTTTATTTTAATTTTTTTTTATTAATTTTTATTTTTAGTTTATTTATGTTTTTATTTTTATATTTGTTTTATTTTAATTTTTATTTTATTTTATGTTTATGTTTATTTTTAATTTTTTTTTAGTTTTATTTTTACTATTTTTATTTTTTTTAATGTTTATTTTTATTTTTGTTTTTTATTTGTAATTTTTATTTGTTTTGTTTTTATTTTTAATTTTATATTTGTTTTTATGTTTAGGTTTGTTTTTGTTTTTATTTTTATTTTTACATTTACTTTTATTTTTATGTTTGTTTATTTTTATATTTATTTTTAGTTTTTATTTCTATTTCTATTTTTGTTTTGTATTGAGAAACGGAAATTGCAATTGAGTTGTCTCAATTTAAATTGAAAAAAAACCTTACATTTATTTTTGTTTTTATTTTCATTTTTTATTTTTATTTATGTTTTTATTTTTATATATTTTTTAGTTTAATTTTTTATTTTTTAATTTTTTTTTATGTTTATGTTTATTTTTAATTTTTTAATTTTATTTTATGTTTGTTTTTTATTTTTTAGTTTTATTTTTACTATTTTTAATTTTATTTTTTTTTCATTTTTATTTTCGTTGTTATTTAATTTTTATTTTTTTAATGTTTATTGTTATTTTTGTTTTTTCTTTGTAACTTTTATTTGTTTTGTTTTTATTTTTAATTTTATATTTGTTTTTATGTTTAGGTTTGTTTTTATTTTTGTTTTTATTTTTATTTTTTTTTTTTAAATTTTTATTTTTAATTTTATATATTTTTTTTTTCGTTCTTATTTTTTTTTTTTTGTTGTCAATGTCTAGGATTTTAAATTTTTCAGAATTTACTTTCAAAATTTCAATTTACGTTTTCTTGATTGCATTTGGAAATAGTGTAGTCACAGCTTCTGTATATACTCTAATTAATAGAAAAAGTTAAATGTACAAAAAAAAAAGGAAAACGTTATTTCACACACAATCACACAAAAACAAAAATCCGGGTTTTTAGATCGTTCACAAAATCATGCATTTTTTAAAAGCCAAAACAGACGGTTTCCATGAAATGGAAAATTTGTCAGTCAAGAGTGTGGCATCCGGTAGTCGAGATTGTCAACTCCAAAATTTTGAGTTTTTGAAAAGGCCTCGCAAAAAAATATAAAGTTTTTAACATAAAAAATGTCCCTTCCTTTCCTTTCGTTTTTTTTTTTTTTTTGGAAACTTATGTTTTTATAATATTTCAAGTACCGGCAATACGTCGAAATATTTTCAGCGATTGAAAAGGGTCGGAAAATTTAAAATTTGAAAAAAAGGGTTTTTGTTCATTTTCATCATTTGAACTGAATTCTCAAACATTCCAGAATTCTGAAAATGAAAAATCAAACCGTTCCTTCGGTTCTCCGGTTACCCCTATTCGATCACACTACCTTGCCAACAAAATGGCCAAGATAAACCTACAAATTGTAGAGGTGTGATGTGCCGTGTGTTGAATTTGTCCAACAAAATTGTCACAGATGCCTCTCTTGCTCGTGTTCTTCTTCATTTTTTTTTCTTGGATACGACAACAAAACCTAGACCAACCAGCAGCCATACAAGACGACAATACAAAAAATTAATTGAAATTTAATTCAAGATTTGTTATTAGACCCCATCTTCGTGTATAATCCCCCTCATCCGGACACCACAAGGTGTGAACGTTATTTTCTCTCTCGCTCTCTGTCTCTCTCTCCAACGCCCTGGAATTTTCTTCATCTGAATTTACAAGAAAATACGCACGCCGGTAAAATTGAATTTCAACAACAACAACAACAACGAACTGAAAGTAAATAACAAACTTAAAGCGAATCGGGTCGTTTTTCTTGCTCATGCCATTATGTGGGGACGCCCTTCTTTTGAGAGCGTTGACAATCGGGGGAAAAGTGTCATCATGTCATAAATTCATTTGAAGTCAGAAACTTTTGCAATTGCCTGTGTCGTTTGTAAAGTGTAACCTGTAACCTGTAACCGGGCCGAGGAGTGGAGTGGAGTGGATGTCAATTCAATTGGCCAGCCCAAGATTAAGGTATCTGTTGAGTTGACGGTGTCCTCGTTGATGAGACTGATGATGATGAAAAGTTTAAGGTTCGGCTGGCTGAGTTGTTAGACAAAGATTTGATTAGATTTTGTAGATTTAACCTTTTCTGTCCTGGTGGCCCTCTTTCTCGTTCTCTGTCCGGAAGTCTTTAAACTTTCCACTCTGTGCCTTGAGGGGCGTTGGCAATGAATTTATGGCCGAAACATGAGATGGGTAGAATATTTATCGGGTGTGTGTTGTGTCATTTATCAATTAGAATTGTGATTCTTCATATTTGATTGGAGGGACAGAATTATTGTGGCAGCAGAGGATTTCTGTTCAACGACTGCAAGGGCATAGGTGGTTGACTCCTGTAGAAGACAAACATTAGTTTAGACAAACCAAAAGGTATAAGAGCTCTGTCATCCTTTAAAGGGGGTGTCAGGTAGCAGTATTTGTACACGGAGGAAAACCAAACGACCTCTGTATGGTCCGTGTCACCCGGTTTACCCGGGGACCTAAAATTAGAATAAAAATATACTTTGTATTGTAATTAAATTAAAATAAATAAAATTAAAAAAAATAATTACCAAATGGTTGTATGTCCACATTTCATCATACTTCTCCTCTCCTACTGCAATGCTCTGCCTTCATCACCCTCTCTTCCTTAAAGCAAGGGTATCACCATAAGCCACCTTACTGTCTAAGGGGTTCCGTAAGCAGACTGTGAATATCTGTGAGTCACTTCAATCGTACCTGAAACTTATTATACGGATATATTTATTTTCATATTTATTATTTGTTGTATCTCTCTAATTGTAATAAAACCAAGAACACCCACAAAAGCTTTTGTTTCTGGTTTATTCTTCGTGAAATTCTTTAGCAATTTTTATTATTTTTATTAAAATTAATTTTGAATAGATTCTTTCAAATACAAAAGGAACCGAGTAGTAGTCGTTAGGTTTCTACAAGAGATGTTCGTCAGCAGAGGAAACAAAAGACACCAGTGTCAGGAGTAATGGCTACCAGGAAACAGACAACTTTGTTGGGGGATCGACAGACAAAAGGCATAAACAAAAACAAAAACAAAAACTACATACGATGCTGTGTTATCCTCTGTATTATTAAGCACAGAGAATCAACAGAAATGTGTAATTTTATTATATATTTTCTCTGCAGCTGGGAAAGTAACACTCCTGTGCCAGTCACCACCTGTTGCAGTGTTTGTCTCCCCCTCATTTCTCTTAATATCAAATTTAATGATTTCTTTCACAGAATTGATTTGTCGTGTTTTTCTTTCCTTCATTTTTGTTTTTTTGCAAGTAGTTGAAACTTATTTACATACTTTTCTTTTTTCTTTAGCTGTGTATTCATAAGGTGGTGGGGGAGGGTAAATTTAAATGGAATGAAAAAAAAAACAATAACTATGGCTTGGTAGTTGGGGGAGGGTGGGAAAATACGTTCAACTTTTGTTAGGCCTTTCTTTGCAAATTATTCTTCTTTTTTTTTTTTGTTAAACATAATTTTGTCCTAGCTTTTATCAGTTTAAAAACTCTCCACACAGAAGTGCAGAATGAAAGCAAAAAAAAAACACAATTTCTTGCCGACAATCACAAGGAAAACGATGTTTTACAAATTCAATCAAAGTTTGAAAATAATGGAGGCGGGAGGTGGGAAATTTACACAGAGTCGAGGATAAATATTAAAAAAAAAAAATTTTTATGTAAAACACAGAAAACCTTGTTTATTTTTCTTTTAAAGTAGCAGAAACAAAGGCCAAATATTCTTTAAACCGCGGGCTCCTGCTCTAGGCCAGACTGTGCTGTGAAACATTAGAATTATCTGGGAGGGGGATGGGGGAGGGCGGAAGTATATTCAATCGACTTTTAATGTAGACAGATTTGTCTACAAATATTCCATGGAATTTTCCATAATTCATTTGTTTATAATAAATAATTTGAAATGAAACAAACTGCGATTTAGCACATTTGAAAAAATTCCCGGCATAAACGAAAGTTTAAACCAGGAGTCACTACAGTGATCCAAAGAAAAGTTATTCCCACAAGAGGCTTTGATCTGCCGCTGCACCCGGTTTACCCTTGGACCCAAAATTAGAATATAAATTGACTTTGTATTAAAATTTAATAGAAAAAAAATAAATTTAAAATAAAGAAAAAAAAAATCAAAAAAAAAATAATCTACAGAAAGTTGCAGTTTTTTTTTGCAAAATAGACCCAAAATTGAAATATAAATTTACTTTGTAAATTTAATTTAAAATAAAAAAAAAAATGTTAAAAAATTAAAATAAAGAAAAAACGTCAAAAAAATTAAAAAAAAAAATTTAAATAAAAATAATAAAATAAAATAAAAACAAAATTTAAAAAAAATAGTCTAAAGAAAGCTTCAAATAAATTTCGTAGAGAAAAAAAAGTTAAAAAAAATAAAAAAAAAATTAAAAAAAATTGTCTAAAGAAAGATTCAGTTGTAATTAAATAAAAACAACAGAAACTAAAAAGAGAAATAAAATAAAAAAAAAATAGTCTACAGAAAGTTAACAAAAAATAAAAACTTTAAAAAATAAATTTAAAAAAAATAAAAACAAAAAAAAAATAAAAAGAGAAATAAAATGAATAATAACAGTCTACAGAAAGTTAAAAAAAATAAAAAATTTAAAAATATAAAAAAAAATTATAAAATTATAAAATAAAAAAAATAGTCTACAGAAATTTTCAAATAAATTTTTTTTCTTGCACTTAATGGGATAAAATTAAAAAAATATTCTACAGAAAATTAAAAAAAAAAAATAAAACATTAAAAAAATAAATAAATATAAAACTAAAAATAAATTAAAAAGACAAATAAAAAAAATTAACAATAAAAAAAAATTAAAAAATAAAAAACTAGTCTACAGAAAGATTCAGTTGTAAGTAAATAAAAATAAATTTAAAAAAAATAAAATAAAAAAAAGTCTACAGAAATTTTCAAATAAAGTTTTTTTCTTGCACTTAATGGGAAAAAATTAAAAAAATATTCTACAGAAAATTAAAAAAAAATAAAAAATTAAAAAAAAATAAATAAATATAAAAATAAAAATAAATTAAAAAGACAAATAAAAAAAATTAAAAAATAATTTACAGAAAGATTCAGTTGTAATTAAATAAAAATAAATTAAAAAAAAAATAAAATAAGTTAAAAAAAAAATAAAATAATAGTCTACAGAAATTTTCAAATAAAGTTTTTTTAAAAAAAAATAAATAAATATAAAAATAAATGCAAGCGCCCCGGTAGGCGAGTTGGTAGCGTGCTTGCCTATCAGCGTGGGGGTTGTGGGTTCGATTCCCACCAGAGGCTTTGGTCTGTCGCTGCAAAAATCAAGCCAAATGGTCTTTGTCACCCGGTTTACCCTTGGACCCAAAATTATAATATAAATTTACTTTGTATTGTAATTAATAAATAAATAAAAATAAATTAAAAATACAAATAAAAAAAAATTAAAAAAAATAAAAAAATAGTCTACAGAAAGATTCAGTTGTAATTAAATAAAAATAAATTAAAAAAAATATAATAAAATAAAAAAAAAATTAAAAAAAATAGTCTACAGACATTTTCAAAGTTTTTTTTCTTGCACTGAGATTTTATTGGAAAATCTAACATTTTCGTAATTTACGGTCGTGGCTGCTATTGATTAAAAATTTATACATTTATTATAATTTTAAAGTTTTCTAACTCTAAAAAAATACCTGTTCGAGAAAGAACATAATGCATTCTTTAATATTTTATTACGCTTCGGGTTTTAATATTTTTTCAATATTTTAATTACGGCCAGTTTTTTAAAAAGGATACGACATTTTTATTGCTGCTACATCGCCACCAGCGCCCACAACAACCTTTTACTTTGGCAAGGCTATACCGATGTATTGAAGGCTTTTCTGGAAACACACTACTAACTCACTAACCCAACGAGTGGCGAATCCCTTTCAATAGACTATTGAATATCATTTCGAGGAAAAATTCCAATTGAAACGAATTTTCAAGACATTGTACTGGCAGACTTCTTTGGGCAAGGATTATAATTGCCGATACAATCTCGATATTAGTTATCAAAACAGCAGTATATTGACAGCATTTGTGTGACTAATTAGGGAAAGGATTATAATTGGAAAACAATTTTTTTTATAAAAATTAGTTATCAAAATTTCAGTGAAACGTTTATCCACCTTTGTGTGACTTAATAGGGAAAGGATTATAATTGGAAATCAAAATTGTTATCAAAATTTCTGTGAAACGATTATCCTCTTATACACACACTGAATTAGTTCATCTTGTTAGGGAAAAAGAATCTAATTGGAATTTTCCGATATTAGTCATGATACTGGCTGGCACCGGCTCTCGATGTGGCGAATTTTAATTGAAATTCCCAAATATTTCAACTGAGTAACCACAATTTCCAGACCATGCGACATAGGCCCCATTCTCCTCGCCCGACTTCATTTTGCTTTTGCAAACAAACAACAACAAGATTATCTGTGAAAATATAGCGTTTCCTGTGGTTTCACTTAACCAACGATTATTTCCCTACAAAACTTCCAAACAAGCAGTAAAACTACAGTTGTAAAAATTGAGTGTATGTGTGTGCTGGCAAAGTGCCATAACTTAGCATTGAACTTTGTAACGTTGTACATGTGTGGCGGCAGCAGCGGAGTTGGTGTTCCACCCAGATGATTCTATGCATTCCAGAGCAGGCCTGCAACGACTGCGAATGGAGTGGTGCAACAGTAAAATGTTGCAAATATTTTCTGATCATTTCTCGTTTTGTGTGAATCGACTTTTTATTTTTCCCACCCCCCCGTGTCTCCCCGTCAAATGCTACTAAATAATGTGTATGACAACAGCAAGAAGAAGAGGAAGAAAAAAAACTAACCCAACAAATATTTGTACTTCCGTTTCCCCTACCGCCACCCCCCTCTTAACCGATACACATACTGATATGGCCCGTGCTCATATGTCCTGGTACTTGCATACAAGATGATAATAGCAAGGAATGTCAGAGAGAGAGTGTCTCTGTGTGTGCCTGTGTGTGTGTTAGAGTATGTGTACACTATAACCATTTTGTTGCTGTATTATTACTGTTTACTATTTGGCTTTTGTGGATGGCGCACAAACTGCAGAATGTATTGGGTATGCGAAGAGCGAAATAAATAGCACCAACAGCAACAACAGCAACAACAGTGTAGAGCAAACAATTGTTATCCTTGTAATGTCTGTCGGAACACATAATTTATGCTAAATGTATTTTCAAATACTTTTCTGTATTCAATAAACATATCGATAATGTGTGTTGCTAGCTTGCTTGTTGTGTAGAAGCAAAAGGACAACCGACAGTAAGGACACACTTGCACACACACACCGATTGACATAAATAAAATAAAGTTGAAATATTTCAGATTTTACGACTATCATGCAGTACGAAACGTTGTACAGAGAAACTGCAGGGTACTAACAAAACAATGCTAAAGTGTATTTTAAATATTTAAAAATTTGTCATTTCGCAGGACTTTGTTGTTTTGAAGGAGGAACACATTTTGTACGTTGGCTAAATATCCTCGAAGAAGATTGAATGGAAGGGAATGGAATATTTCCGATAGGAAGCAAATGTCTCAGAGAGAAACGAAAAGGCCATGTTGTGGAATTCAGAAAGTGGAGGCCTCCATAGTCTTTGACTTGATTGATTCTTATAAAATGGCTAAAAATTCAAGTCTCTGCAAAACCTGTTTAGCATCGACCAATTTAATTTTGGACATTTTAACCACATTTTACTTTTTTTTCTCACTTTTTCCATAAAAACAAATATGAATCTGCTGATGTCCGAATAATAATGAGCTGTTTGTTTTGACAGTGGTGGCGCGTGTTGTTTTTTTTTTGTTCACTTGTAAACAAATACTAGCGAAAATAAATAACAAACTGACAAATTCAAATGCCAACACTATTATTTGCATAAAAAAATATTAGACGAACAAATGAAAAAATTAAAAAATATAAGGCAAACAAATGGAGATGTTAAAAAATCCCAAAAACTAAAAATTAATAAAAATGTTAGACAAACAAATAAAAATATTAAAAAAAACAAAAAAAATATTAGACAAACAAATAAAAAAAAATAATTAAAATATTTGACAAACAAATGGATTTATTAAAAACCCCTAAAAAATAAAATATATTAAACAAACAAATAAAAAATTAAAAAATATTTGACATACATATGAAGATATTGAAAAAACCCCCCAAAAAATAGAAAAACTAATAAATATTTGACAAACAAATAAAAAATTAAACAAAATATTTGACAAACAAATGGAGATATTGAAAAACCCCCAAAAAATTAAAAAATATTTGACAAACAAATAAAGATATTGAAAAACCTCAAAAAAATAAAAAAATTAAAAATAATCGAAAAACCCCCAAAAAATAAAAAAATATTAGACAAACAAATAAAAAATTAAAAAATATTTGACAAACAAATGAAGATATTGAAAACCCCCCAAAAAATAAATAAAAAAAAAATATTAGAAAAACCCCCAAAAAAATATTTGACAAACAAATAAAAAATTAAAAAAAATATTTGACAAACAAATGGAAATATTGAAAACCCCCAAAAAATAAAAAATTTAAAAATATTAGAAAAACCCTCAAAAAAAAAAATATTTGACAAACAAATAAAAATTAAAAAATATTTGACAAACAAATTAAGATATTGAAAAACCCCCAAAAATACAAAAAATAAAAAATATTAGAAAAACTCCAAAAAAGAAAAAAAATATTTGACAAACAAATAAAAAATTAAAAAATATTTGACAAACAAATGAAGATATTGAAAACCCCCCAAAAAATAAATAAAAAAAAAATATTAGAAAAACCCCCAAAAAAATATTTGACAAACAAATAAAAAATTAAAAAAATATTTGACAAACAAATGGAAATATTGAAAACCCCCAAAAAATAAAAAATTTAAAAATATTAGAAAAACCCTCAAAAAAAAAAATATTTGACAAACAAATAAAAATTAAAAAATATTTGACAAACAAATTAAGATATTGAAAAACCCCCAAAAATACAAAAAATAAAAAATATTAGAAAAACTCCAAAAAAGAAAAAAAATATTTTACAAACAAATAAAAAATTAAAATAATATTTGACAAACAAATTAAGATATTGAAAAACCCCCCAAAAAAAGATAAACTAAAAAATATTTGACAACAAATGAAAAATTAAAAAATATTTGACAAACAAATGAAGATATAGAAAAACCCCCAAAAAAAAGATAAACTAAAAAATATTTGACAACAAATAAAAAAATATTTGACAAACAAATGAAGATATTGAAAAACCCCCAAAAAATAAAAAAAAAAAAAAAATATTAGAAAAAATCCCAAAAAATAAAAAAATTATTTGACAAACAAATAAAAAAAATATTTGACAAACAAATGGCGACATTAAAAACCCTCAAAAAAATTAAAAAATATTAGACAAACAAACAAAAAAACCTCAAAAAATTTAATAAATTCAAAGAAGTATCATATCGCTCACTTACTTTAATAGTGTCATAACTCAAAACTAGATTTTTTCCAGGTCCTACATTTTTTTTTGGTCCTACTTAGCAAAAAAAAACACTATAGGCTATCTCAATAATATAGAGGCCTCACATATGAATGTATAATAATACTCTGTACAACAAAATTAAAGCTAAATTAGACATTAACAGCTTTTTCTAGAGCAAAAAAATAGAAGGTGAATTTTTAATTCTGCCACTATTCATGTAAATGAGCGACAGCTACGTGACGTAACCAATTTTGGTTATGTCAATTTCTATAGGTGAAGCGCGGTGTGGTAGGTAGTTCAAAACCGATTAAAACAATCAAACATTTTTTGTTCAGCGGCTGCTTTCCGTCTCGTAAATGCTGGCGAGTAAGAGAGTAATTTACGAGTAAGAGAGTAATCGCTAAGCGATGAAAAACGTCTCTAGAAATGTTTTAGGTGTTCATTCACGATGCGCTACTGCAAAGCCAGCCGAATGAAATTGTCTTATTATAAACCATTTCGGTCGTAATTGCTTTAGGACCGACCACTCGATTCTAATTAAGTGATGTGGGTGTTTGAATGTCAATAAAAATTAAAAATATTATTTTTTCCCAGCTCATCTAGGACTTGTAATGTTCAGCCGTTTTGACTTTTATTCTTGTGAATTCTTTGCGCCACGTTAATGACAAGAAAACACCATTTTAATTTTCAATTGCTTGTGCCGTTTTGCGATATCAAGAATTTTAATTAAATCCATCCTTTCGGGGGATCTACTATTATTGATTTACGCCTAATTTCCATTGTGTGGCCTAATTTGGTAAGCAGAATATCATTAATTGCCCGCCCAGCAATCCTGGGCGCAAAATCTTTATTTATTCATACATCGCATCGTCCACAATCCTCCCGCCCCCAACGAATGCCAAGCGCACAGTGGAACTAGTGGGGGTAATGTGAAGAATACAAAACCGTGCACGTCGTTCGAGAACAACTGAGAATATTGTGTTGCCATTCCTTGTCGTTCTTTGGAAATGTTGGGCATTCCACAAACGACATTACACAGTATTTTGCATAAAGACTTCGGGGTCTTAAGGTTTATAAAGTTTATCAAGGCCGATTATCAACAATGTCGTGTCGATGGTGATTGGGTCCTTGAAATGTATGAAAATGTTTCGGAATTCCATGAGGTGACTGATGAGATGAGGTCCATTACCACCTCGGTGGCTACGTGAAACTTTACGGAAATCTGAACAACCTCAAAGATAGAATTCGTGAGGCTATCGAGGACATTGGGCAGCCACTTTGTGATTTGCTTATGGAAAATATCATGAAAAGGATAGGAAAGGTCCTGTAGGCGTGGTCGTGCTGGCCATTTGGCTGTTTTTCATTTTTAACGGCACACCTTCAGATAGTTTGTTTTCCCCACTGTCCCTCATTCGATTCAGTTCATTCGATTCATTTTGCAAAACCAATATCTATCTGCGTGATAGTTAATTAAGACATTTGGGCCGAAAGGTCTGCAAAGATTTCTCCCATTTCGAAGACGTCAACAAAACTTTCGGCCATAATAAATAATAAATTACACAATAGTGATGTTACTACGTTGGTGGGGTGTGGGTAGAGGGTGAGGGATGAGATGAATATGAGGAGACTGTTCGTGTGTTTGTCTCATAATTAATAACAACACGTCCTCTTAAGTATGGCCAAAAACGAAAGAGCGACCCTCCTTCGCCACAGGATGTGATTATAATAATCAGAAAAGGAAATGGGAAATAAAAAAATCAATTACTATTAATAGGAAATTATACAAAAGAGAAATGTGTGTGTGTGTGGGGGGTCTCTGGTCTATCAACTCACATGCTCTCTTGCCTTTGTAATCCTCCTTTTGTTTGGAACAGAAGAATTCATTGATATTAATACCAAAGCCACCTGGAGTTTTGTCGGGCAACTTTAATTCCTTTTGCTTAAGAACATGTTAAAGTATTTGTCCAGTCAACACCGAGGGTGATTTGGTCGTTAGGTTTGCGGTCGACAAAGTAAGGCAAATAAAGTTGTCATCAAGTTGTTGGCAACCAAATAAATGTCAGCAACTTAACTTTACTTCTAAATCATGGTCTCAGTCTCGGCCAAGTTGTCTTAGTTATGTTAACTGGGCTAGAATAAGTTCCTTAACCAAAAAAAATACCAAAAAAAAGACAAGAAAACCCCCCCAAGGGACTTGTCTCTGGTGACTTTCTCTTTCTCTTTCTGTTTTTTTTTTTTTTTTTTTGCTACGAAATTCAAGACGAAAACTTTCTAATTGTCAAACTATGTGGAAATGGTTTCCTCTTTTTTTTCGCTAGAAGACAAAGTTAAGTTCCATAACTGTTTAACACGCACACATACACACACACACACGTATGTGTAAATGTATTTGCCAAACATACAGGACAATTAACCCAGTTATGAGTACATAAAGTTTCATGTCTTGTTGAGATATGAAGTATTTTCCTGTTCCAAAAGTATACAAGAGAGGGAAATCTGATTGCCCCTGGATGTCCTTAAAAATAAAGACAGGGTAACACATATTTGATTAGTGAAGTTAGGACCATAGAAAGTATGTGATCGAAGTGACAACAAAAGGCTAATTTTTTTTTATTTTTTACAATTTTATTTTCTATCGCAGATTTAATTTCTATTGTCCTTTAAACAAAGACAGGGTAAAACATATGTTATTGGTTAAGTTAGGACCATAGAAATTATGTGATCAATGTGACAAAAAAAGGCTAACTTTTGTTTATATTTTACAATTTTAATTTCTATCGCAGATTTAATTTCTATTGTCTTTTTTTTTTTTTTTTTTTTTTAAATTTTAATTTCTATCGCTGATTTAATTTCTATTGTCCTTTAAACAAAGACAGGGTAACACATATTTGATTGGTGAAGTTAGGACCATAGAAAGTATGTGATCGAAGTGACAACAAAAGGCTAATTTTTTGTTATTTTTTACAATTTTATTTTCTATCGCAGATTTTATTTCTATTGTCTTTTTTTTTTTTTTTTTTTTTTAAATTTTAATTTCTATCGCTGATTTAATTTCTATCGTCCTTTAAACAAAGACAGGGTAACACATATTTGATTGGTGAAGTTAGGACCATAGAAAGTATGTGATCTAAATAACAACAAGAAGCTAATTTTTTTTTTTTTTTTACAATTTTAATTTCTATCGCAGATTTTATTTCTATTGTCCTTTAAATAAAGACAGGGTAACACATCTGTATTGGTTATGTTAGGACCATAGAAAGTATGTGATCGAAGTAACAACAAAAGGCTAATTTTTTTTTTTTATTTTTTACAATTTTATTTTCTATCGCAGATTTAATTTCTATTGTCCTTTAAACAAAGAGAGGGTAACACATATTTGATTGGTGATGTTAGGACCATAGAAAGTATGTGATCGAAGTAACAACAAAAGGCTAATTTTTTTTTATTATTTTTTACAATTTTATTTTCTATCGCAGATTTTATTTCTATTGTCTTTTTTTTTTTTTTTTAAATTTTAATTTCTATCGCTGATTTAATTTCTATCGTCCTTTAAACAAAGAGAGGGTAACACATATTTGATTGGTGGAATTAGGACCATAGAAAGTATGTGATCTAAGTGACAACAAAAGGCTAATTTTTTTTTTATTTTTTACAATTTTATTTTCTATCGCAGATTTAATTTCTAGTCTTTTTTTTTTTTTTAAAAAAAATTTTAATTTCTATCGCAGATTTAATTTCTATTGTCCTTTAAACAAAGACAGGGTAACACATATTTGATTGGTTAAGTTAGGACCATAGAGAGTATGTGATCCAAGTGACAACAAAAGGCTAATTTTTTGTTATTTTTTACAATTTTATTTTCTATCGCAGATTTAATTTCTATCGTCCTTTAAATAAAGACAGGGTAACACATATTTGATTGGTGAAGTTAGGACCATAGAAAGTATGTGATCGAAGTGACAACAAAAGGCTAATTTTTTGTTATTTTTTACAATTTTATTTTCTATCGCAGATTTAATTTCTATCGTCCTTTAAACAAAGACAGGGTAACACATATTTGATTGGTGAAGTTAGGACCATAGAAATTATGTGATTGAAGTGACAACAAAGGGCTAATTTTTTTTTTTATTTTTTACAATTTTAATTTCTAAAAAACACACACAATTCAAAACTAAGCAACTTCTCCTTTGGCATGCACCACTTAAAGCACATACATATCCTTGCAATAAAAACACACAGCTCGTGTGACTTCGTCTAACAGATATAAATCACAATTTATCAGCGCCCAACCAACGTCCCCCCCTTGCCAAAGTATTTCAAGTTCAAACGAAATTATGACTATTTGCAAAAAAAAAAAGAAAACAAACAAAACAAAAATCATAAATTTTATTTAAATCCCAACAAAAGGAGCAACCGTCGCACATGAAAGTGTTCATGTAATTTAAGGTCAAAATTATGGTTGTTTTGCAATAGTTTCTCCTTGTACCAAAGACTGCACTACACCCAACAAGGATAATAAATAACAGAGACACCAAAACACACAGGCACGCACACACGTACATCCTGTGATATTCCGAAGGCTTACACATATTTGCAACATTATTGCATTGCCCGAAAAGACAGAAACAAAAATCATGGAAAATATACACATGTAGCTATGGAACACACAGGTAACCTGGCCACACCATTCTGTTCAGACACTACTCTTTATATACGTATAATTAAATACTTTATAGATTGTATACGATTCACCAACACATGTAAGGTCGATGTCCTTGCTCTGAACTTAAATATCACAATGCAAAAATGTAGGCTACACTGAATTGGCGGCACACAAAGGTACTCACACATGTAGGTTAAGTTTCATTTGGAGACTGATTTATCAACAGCTCTGAAGGTGGACGATAAGGCGACCTTAGAGCGAACTACAGATAAAATGATAAAAAAAAAACAAATTTTAAAATCGAACTCAAGGCGTAAGGCTGTGACAAGACAATGTCACTGTAGACCGGGTGATAATAAGTCGGTCGATGCGATTTGAAATATGATTCTTACAGAAATTATGGTCAGAACAGCGATGTACACAGTCCCGATGCCATAGTAAAGCCTACAATCTCCTATAATCATAACCGCTCTCTTCTGTACACGGTCCAAGGAGCTGCAAAGTTATGTTTGATGTCCCTACCCACATATGGTTAGTTATATTCCATTTGTGTTCGCATATTGACAAGATCGAATGGGCTGAAGTATTTCTGGCACCGCTTTAAAAAGCTTAAACACTTGAATGGTTTTATCGAGCCTCACCCTGTATCTCACCTCAGGGATCTCCGACAAGAGTTGTTATTTTGGTAATCAAAGAAAAATTTAAATTTTCCATGCGCATATTTAGAGGCTAAAGGACATCATGATTTAAAAAATCGATAATTTGTTACATATAAAATACCGAAAATTTAACGTTTTCATTATAGAGGAAAATAACAAAAAAACTTACAAAAAAAAAATTGTAATTTAATTTTTTTTGTTAAGTTTTTTGCAGAATTTATTTTTTAAAAAATTTTCTCCATAAAAGAAAATTATTTTTTTAAAAAAATTTTCCCCAAACATTTTTTTTAAATTTTTTCAAAGGAGTTTGTTTTTGCAGAACATTTTTTTTTAAGAAATTTTTGGTTTTATGGAAAATGTTTTCCAAATATTTTATTTATTTATTTATTTATTTATTTATTTATTTATTTATTTATTTATTTATTTATTTATTTATTTATTTATTTATTTATTAATAACAATACAAAGTAAATTTATATTCTAATTTTGGGTCCAAGGGTAAACCGGGTGACACAGACCATATGTTTAGATTTTTGCAGCGACAGACCAAAGCCTCTGGTGGGAATCGAACCCACAACCCCCACGCTGATAGACAAGCACGCTACCAACTCGCCTAACTCGCCTATTCCAAGTATTTTTTTTTAATTTTTTTGCAGTATTTTTTTTTTTTTGAAAATATTTTTTTTTTTTTTTGGAGATTTTCAAGGGATTTTGTTTTTGTAGAACATTTTTTTTTTTCAAGAAATTTTTGTTTTGTTTTTTTACCCAAAAATGTTTTTTTGTAGAAACTTTTTTTTCATGATTTTTTTTTGTGGAAAATGTTTTCCAATTTTTTTTTGTTGGAGATTTTCAAGGGAGTTTGTTTTTGTAGGTAATTTTTTTTTTTTAGAAAATTTTTGTTGTTTTTTCCCCACAAATTTTTTTTTTTTAAATTTTTTCAAGGGACTTTGTTTTTGTAGAACGTTTTCTTCTTTCAAGAAATTTTTGTTTTTGTGGAAAATGTTTTCCAAGAATGTTGTTCAAAATTCCATGCAGTATTTTTTTTTTTTTTTGAAAAATTTTCAATGATTTTGTTTTTGTTGGAGAAAAGTATTTTTGAAAAAAATTTTTTTTGGATGTTTTCAAAAATGTTTTCCATGTATTTTTTGGAAAATTTTTTGCAGTATTTTGTTGGAGAACCCTATATTTGATTTTCCAATTTTTTTTTTTAAATTTTCAAGCGATTTTTTTTTTGTAGAAATTTTTTTCCAAAATTTTTTTTGTGGAAAATTTTTTTCCTAATATTTTTTATAAAATATTTGCGCATGGTTATTTTTGTTGGAGAACAATGTATTTTATTTTTCCCGAAAAAAAAAATTTTGGAGCCTTCAAAAATGTTTTCCATATATGTTTTTGAAAATTTTTGCAGTAATTTTTTTTTTAAAATTTTTTTTGTTGGAAAATATTTTCCATGATTTTATTTCGTTGTATTCCCTGTATTTGAATTTTTTTTCATTGTTTTTGGAGATTTTACCAACGGCCGCACCATCGGGTTGTGCCGATGTACTTGTCAGTTTAATATTTTTAATGGAAAGCTGGAGTTGTCCAAAAAAAAACTTTGTAACTGAAAAATCGCCAAACGTCACTTTTAAATAAATGCCAAAATATCGTCAAAATAAGGGAAAATCGTCAAGTGTGGCAGCACTGAACTCTACTCCCTTTATTCTATCTCCAATACTCTTATTTCCTAACACGGAGCATTTAAGTCATAGGGGAAATCCCCGAGTGTTAAAAATTACAAACAATTTAACAGAGTCGAAAAAACACCAGCAACTTGCAACTTAAATCACATACTGATCAATTCAACGACTGCTCTCTTCACGAAATCATTTCAAAAATAGAAAAAATTACAGACTCTCCTGGCATCTGAAGCTACAGGTGACCCCATCATTTCCTGGCTCGTGACACAAACTGCACGATTATTTAAAATGTAAATTCCCTTTCGTACGACACATTTCATTTGCACTTTGTTGGCCCTCGCCAATAATTCTTCTGCTAATGCTTTAGTTTCGAAAACTCAATAACTTTGAAAGTTTTTATTCGCTGCAATAATCGCATTAAGCAATTAATTGATATCAAACCCGTTAAAATATCAGGTTGCCTGTGTTAACAATAACAAAAAAAAAAAAAATAAATAAAAACTATGTGTACATAAATTACAAAAAGTAGAGTCCACTAACGGGGGAGAACAGAAAAAAGAACACTTTCGAATGGTTTTTCTCCTACGAATTCCATTTGAAATTGCAATTTCCATTAAAAACTTTTTACTCTCAACCGGTATTCATATGATATTCTTCGGTTATTGTCTGTCGGTGTGTGTGTGTGTTTTTTTTTTTGTTGCATCATTTCAGCCCAGTATCCATTCATTGGTGTTATATCCTACAAATGCAACATGTATCGTAAACAACTACAACAACCACCCGGTCGACGGAAAAAAAATGGAGCAATCTGGTCAAACACATCACATGGCCTTAATGGAATTTAATTGTGATGTTACCGATGTTGACGCTGACAATGATTAATAACGGATCATAAAAAAAAAAGAACAAGCAGACAATCCATTCACTTGGAAAAAAAAACAAATGAAACGCAAAGACAAATCGAACCAAACAAAATCAGCGACCAATGGCATCGATCGAACTATCAACAACGAAAAGAACAGACAGACGGACGGACGGACAGACAGACAAACAGGTACTTGTTCAACGATCTGTAAATATTGTTGTAGTTTAACATAAAATAAATTCCGTTGAAATCACATTTGCTTTTAATTCGCAGACATGCCCCGGGAAATGCTGATATGTCCAGGACTTTTAACGAGGATTGAAAGAAACCGCCCCCCCCCCCCCCACTTTCTATCACCGCATTTTACAATTTGAAAAGCGGTCATATTGTTGCTGTGTGTGTGTGTGGTGGGTAGAGAGGAGAGATTGGAGCACTGTTACACTCAAACAAATGATTGTAATCATTGACATGATTGTTGTTATAGAGATGCTGTCGTTGTAATTGTTGTTGGATGGTGTGGCCGATGTTGGAAGGTTGGTTTGGTCATTGTTGTCATCATCAGTTGACAGTCATTTGTCGCAGTATCATGAACAGCCAAACAGCCAAACAGCGAAAGCGACAACAACTGACACAACAGCAAAAATAACAATCGCCGCCGAACAACAGGCAACAGGATGACGGAGCATTAGCTGGGACAACTTTAACAATAGGACAACGAGAGACAACGCCAAAAGCCACAGCAGTGCCAGCACCAAGCTACCCTTATTCTTCCCTAACTCAGCTCAAAAAAAAAATGGAAAAGTTTTGAAAAAAAAATAGCAACAACAACATACCGCGCCATAACTGTGGGGAGGGAGGGAGTACGAGAAAAAAAAAATATAGTACAACGATCCGTCGTACTGTGAAGCCCAAGTCATTTCCGTTTATAGGACACCAGAGCACAATTATACGTCAATTTAACTTGGTCATTCGCCGAGCAGCAGCAGCAGCAGCAGCACCGGCACCAGCAACAACAACAACAGCATCATCATTACAAACACAAACATAAACTTTATAACACTCGCATTTATCCAATTACACTCGCCAGAAAAACACTACTACATACGTGTGTGTGTGTGTGTGTGTGTAGGCGGCATTAGGGAGGACAGCACACACACACACAGCGTGCCGTTATGTGGGGGATTGTGAAATGCCCAGGTGCTTTTGTGTTACGCAGAATGAGTAAAACAAAGTAAATTAAAAAAAAAAGGGAATGTCACAAACATATGAGGATCCCCGAAAAACACTCAAGACTAAGACTAAGAAAACACCAAAAAAATTATTTAAAAAAAAAATTAAATTTCATTTTATTATTTTTTTTATCGAAATTTATTTTTTGAAAATTTTTTTCAACACTTTTTTTTTAATTTTTTTCTAATTGAGTTTGACTAAGAAAATACCAAAAAAATTATTTAAAAAAAGTTGAAAATTTAATTTTATTATTTTTTTTATCAAAAATTTTTTGCAGTATTTTTGTTGAAAAATTATTGCCCAAAAAAAATTAAAATTTATTCCGATGGACTTTTTTTTTGTAGAAAAATGTTTTCCAAGACATTTTTTTGGAGGAAAAATGTTTTCCAAATATTTTTTTGAAAATTGTTTGCAGTATTTTTTCTTTTGAAAAACTTTCAATTTTTTTTTTTAAAAAAAAATTTTTAATTTTTTTTTAAATTCAAAAAAAAAATAAAAAAAAATTGAAAATTTAATTTTACTATTTTTTTTAGTATTTATTCTAAAATTTATTAAAAAAAAATTGAAAATTTAGTTTTATTATATTTGGCACTATTTTTGTAGAAAAAATGTTTGCCCAAATGTTTTCCAATGGCGTTTGGTTTTGTAGAAAATTGTTTTCCAAGAATTTTTTTTTTTTTTTGTGGAAAAATGTTTTCCATATATTTTTTTTTGAAAATTGTTTGCAGTATTTTTTTTGAAAAAATTTGAAATTTTTTGTTTTTTGAAAAAAAAAATTATTTTTTTTTTTTTAGAGAAAAAATGTTTTCCAAATACTTTTTTTGAAAATTGTTTGCAGTATTTTTTCTTTGGAAAAATTTTCAATTCTTTTTTTAAAAAAAAATTTCAATTTTTTTTTTTTTAAAAAAATTTAATTTTTTTTTTTAAAAATCAATTTTTTTTCTGTGTTTATTTTATTTAAAAAAAATTTAAAATTTGATTTTATTATTTTTTGCAGTAAAAATGTTTGCCCAAAAAAAAAACTAAAATTTTTTCCAATGGAGTTTGGTTTTGTAAAAAATTGTTTTCCAAGAATTTTTTTTTGTGGAAAAATGTTTTCTAAATTTTTTTTGGAAAAATGTTTGCAGTATTTTTTCTTTGGAAAATTATTCAATTCTTTTTTTGAAAAAAAAAATTTATTTTTTTTTTAAATACCAAAAAATTAATAAAAAAAATTGAAAATTTAATTTTATTATTTTTTTTTAGTATTTATTTTAAAATGTATTAACAAAAAAAAATTGAAAATTTAATTTCATCATTTTTTGCAGTATTTTAGTTGAAAAAATGTCTGCCCAAAAAAAATTTTGGTTTTGTAGAAAATTGTTTTCCAAGAATTTTTTTTTTTTTTGTGGAAAAATGTTTGCAGTATTTTTTTTTTTTTTTGAATAATATTTTAAATTTTTTGTTTTTCGAAAAAAAAAATAAATTTTTTCTTTTCGAAAAAAAAATAATTTTTTTCTTTTCGAAAAAAAATTAAATTTTTTTTTTTGAAAAAAAAATTATTTTTTTTTTTGAAAAAAAAATTATTTTTTTTTTTTTGAAAAAAATTTTCATTTATTTTTGAAAAAAAATTTCATTTTTTTTAAAAAAATTTTAATTTTTTTTTTGTAATATATTTTTCATTATATAAGACAAAGACTGGAAAAAGGAATCAACCTCTCTGAAGACAACCGAACACCATTTCTGCCATTGACAGACTTTTACAGTTTTCCATATATTTTTTTGAAAATTATTTGCAGTATTTTTTTTTTTTTGAAAAAAAATATCAATTTTTTTTGGACAAAATTTTATTTTTTTAGTTTCGTTGTACTAATATCTCCACTATGGGCTGACAGGAATAACAAGAGACAAGAGAATCCCTGGATATCTCAACAATCCCACACATTTTGTACTTTTTCCCATATTGACATCCCTAGAGGATATCTGTAAACCTCCCCCCCCCCCCCCCCACGTGCATACACATAAACTTAAATGGCTAAATCAAAAGGAAATATCGCAGATAACACAGTTGAATGAAAATCATTCGTCCACATACACATATAAAAAAAATATATTGATAGTGTTGTTACATTCTATCCTACTTAGGATCTGAGGAGTTTATTACGATTACAGACCGTTTTAAAATAATTACCAAGAGGCACAGGGAATGTGGCCACCACCAACATAGGTAATAACTTGTCGGAGTAGATGAAACATCATGCAGCCGGCAATTATGTACAACTGCCCCACCCCGTAGGCATTGTTTTGGGAACATAAAACTTCTGTTTGCCAGAAAAAATCTCTGGGAAAACTAGGCGATGACGTTGGCATATGTATGTCCCTTCTCTCATATGTCATCTCCAGTTGATGTTTAACTTTGGAGAATCATTGTAATTCCTCCTTCGGTGCAAAAAGAAAAATGCCCACACTTGTGCATATTTTTTCGGGGGGAAAATTTATGCTTTAATTTCTTTGCTTACACGTTGCAAGTTTTATTGTGCCCTCGAAAAGTTGCCAACGAAGTTTTTGCATAAACCCCATCGGGGTAGCTGATTTTGTTTTCTCTTAATGCGATAAGGGCCGCCAGTACTCAGCTCCTCTTAGGTCGTTCAACGAAAACACCACGTTTTTTGTGGATCGCCCGACCTCAGTTCGTGCCTCAGGGCTTCATTGCGAGTTCTAGTAATTGGTCGTCTAAGACACAAACCTAATTGACCGGCAACGATCTCGATTAATTCTACGAATATCACTCATTTTATTGTGTTCGCTTCGAAGACTTGTGTTCAGCGAAGGGGTTAAGCTGTGCCCCGTTTTTTGCGGTCTTCGTCATCATCCGAGGATCCTGCCAACTTCTGGTGAATTTTATATTCGAAATTGTTTTCTGTTTGGTCATGCCGTCTGTGGAAATGTCATAACCAAACATAACGGTAAATTTCACATCGACTATGGCAGATTTCCATTGCCATGTGTGCCCTACGTTAAGCATACGATTTTCTACGACATCGTCTTGTTCATACGAGGCAGGAGATGCTTTCAGCAGGAAAGTGCCGACCGCGGCCGACCTTAGCCGTGTGTTGCACATTTTTACCAGTGGCAAGTATTATTCTTCTGTGAGTGTGTGTGTGCCTTGTTATGGCAGTTGTGGAAAGAAAATGGATACTGCAACATAATTATACAACGACGGACGCATCCGTTGAGTGTCTTTTTGGATATGTGAGTTCAAAAAAAAAAAATAATAAAAATAAACGTATACAACGAGTGTGGTAAGTGGGGACGTGTGTGTGCGTGTGTGTGTGACGACTCTGAATAAATATCAACAACAAAATATGGAAATCATATTTACAGAAGTTTATTCGTTCGTTCGTCCCCCCGCCTCTTTTCCTCTTTAGCTTTTTATGAATCGCAAAAAGTTTAATTTTGTGTGTTAATTGAATTTCTGCTAAAGAGTGTATTAAGGAGATTGAAGCGGAAGTGAAAATGATTTTACAAAAATTTAATTAACAACGACGAAAAAGTAGTGTTGACACAGAAAAAAAACCGGATGAATAAAGAAGTACATGAGAGGATGTCGAATGTTGCAAGGTTTCGGTGACTGTTACTTTTACAGATAGATAAAGATTATACATATGTATATATATGTATGTATGTGTTAATCCGATTTTTATGACATATCCACGTTTTGCAACATTAGTGGACATGGGAGATGATTGTCAGCATATGGGTAGTTTGCCACCCTATTCCTTTTGCATGTGCTGACTTTGTTTATTTGATTTTCAAATTAAAATTATTATTTAACAGTGCCTGCATACGAGTGCCAGTGTGGTGAATGCCTTAAAAATACACTTCTGATACACTGATCAAGAAAAATAGAATTTTTTAAATTAATATTACTCATACGCTCTGTGGGATGAAGGCCAAAAAAATACGCTGCTCATATGCTGAGCAGGAAGATTGATTTTTTAAATTAATATTACTTATACGCTCTGTGAGTTGAATGACTTAAAAATAAGCTGATCATACGCTGAACAGGAAGAATTGATTTTTTTTTAAATTAATATTACTCATACGCTCAGTGGGGTGGGGGTAAAAATAACCAGCTCATACCCTGAGCAGAATGATATTTTTTAAAATTAATATAACTCATACGCTCAGAATAGGGGAAAGAATGTTTGTTTTTGCGACTTTTTTTCATTTTCATATGTATATTTTTACTTTTTTCTCAAAAAAAAATTTTTTTTTACAAAAATTATAATTTTCAATCGAAATGAAATTTTGCTATTTTAAAAAAATTTAATAGAATAACTTCGGGAAAATTTACAAAAACTATTTTGTTTTTATGGAATTGGAAAAAAATCTATGAATTGTCATAATGGAAACTGATTTTGTTTTTCGTCTTTTTTTTAATTTCCAAATGTACTAATTTTAATTTTTAAACTTTCTACTTTTTAAAATAAATTTTGGAAAACTTACAAAAAAAAAATATTTAGAATTCGAAAAAATTGTAAGAATTTTTATAATAATTTTTTAAAACAAATTTAACAGAAGAATATTTGGAAAATTTAAAAAAAAAAAATTTGGAATTGGAAAACAATTTAACATTTGTCACAATGGAAATGGTTTAAAAATGTTTGTTTTTTCGTTTTTTTTTTTAATTTCCAAATGTATTTTTTTAATTTTATACATTCTGTTTTTTAAAAAAATTTAATAGAAGAATTTTCGGAAAATTTAAAATAAAAAATTTTGGAATTAAAAAAAAAATTAAGAATTGTAACGATTTATTCGGCTTTTTTATTTCCAACTGTATCTTTTTTTAATTTTTAAACTTTCTATTTTCTTTCTACATTTTTTTTTTTTCGAAAAATTTTAATTTCAAATTGTATTTTTTTAAAAATTAAAAGAAACATTTAAAATTTAAAAAGAATGGGAAAATGGAAACAGTTCAAATGTATTTTTGATTTTCAAAAGTATTTTTTAATTTTTTTTTAAATTTTTTAAAAAAATTTGTATTTTGATTGAGAAATTTAATTTTGTTTAAAAAAACAACAATTAAAGTATTTTTGCAAAATAAAAATATTTTTTGAAAATTGAAAAAAATGTAGGAATGGAAAATGGAAACGGTTCAGAAAATGTTTCTTTTTTTTCGATATTTTTTTAATTTTCTATTTTTTTTTTTACAAAAATTTTAATTTGTAATTTTCAAAAGAAATGCAATTTTTTTTATTTAATAGAAAAAAAAATGATAAGAATAGGAAAACTATTTGCCCGGAATCGGGAGTCGCAAAATTTGCTCGACTCCTACTCTGACTTTTTTTTTTGCCTACATTTCCATACAATAAATGAAATGGAAGTGCCTCGGCAGGAGAGTTGGTAGCGTAGGGGTTGTGGGTTCGATTACCACCACAAAGGCACCTCCGTGTATGGTAGAGTATAGGAATAGTGGACCGAAATACAATTTTGCGAAATTTTGAAGTCAGAGTCAAGTAATTTTGGCTCAACACTACAGGCATGTATTGTCCTAGATAAGAGTTCAACTAGTGGAGTCTAATTAAAAAAAAATAATTATTTCCATCTCCAGCCCAACACGGCGTTGATTCGCTCACCAGGGACAATTCGGCTCCGCGTGGTTTTGCCAACTCAACCGCAACGACCCAAGGTGTACCAAGAAGGACGGATTCATCCATACAGCGAATTTATGAAGTCACTCTTCAGACGTACGGGGAGGATTACTTGAATGCTGGACATTTTCCGAATAAGAATACAATCTCTAAGCCATAAAAGGTGTATAGAAAAACCCGAGACAGACAGTGAGTATACACATTGTATCGTGCTCAGCTCACTGAATTGGGAGAAGTTCCCCGTTCTCCGTCTGTTCCTTTGTGGAATGTTAGGGGAATACGATATGAAACTCTTCTGACACCTTGATATTTTTGTGTTCCTTTTCTTTTCTTTGCTTTACTTTATCTTTTTATGTTTTCCCATTTCTCATCGTGTTGCATGATTTCCCTTAAGAAAAATGGATTTAATATCACTCATACGCTTGGTATGCCCGAAAAGAGCACAAACGAATATCACTCATATGTCCGGTAGATTTGGCGAGAATTAATATTACGCATACGTTCCATGGGTTGAACGTGAATTAATATCACTCATACGTCCAGTAGGTTTACCATGAACTTACATCACTCATACGCTGGCTAGCGGGATGCTCACAACATTGTTGGCCATAATTACGAAAACATTTGAAACATTAACCGCTTGCTTGTATTATTGTATTTCCTTTCACATATTTGTAATAATAATATTTGCCTTAAATGTCTCCATTTAAACCGTATGTTGTGTTACCATGTGTCACCTTATCTGTCCCCGCTAGCGCCCCTTAATATGGATATAAACTCGACTCTTGTGGTCCCTTGAGTATGTGGCAAAGTGGCCTGTTTTTCCATGGCTGTAACAACCCAGCATAACATTCTAGAAGCGCTCAGAAAAGAGTCCGACAAAAAGAGCATTCTAGGAGCGCTCCGAAAAAGGACTCCGAAAAGAGTCCGACTAAAGAGCATTCTAGGAGCGCTCAGAAAAGAGTCCGACTAAAGAGCATTCTAGGAGCACTCCGAAAAAGGACTCCGAAAAGAGTCCGACTAAAGATCATTCTAGGAGCGCTCCGAAAAAGGACTCCGAAAAGAGTCCGACTAAAGAGCATTCTAGGAGCGCTCCGAAAAGAGTCCGACTAAAGAGCATTCTAGGAGCGCTCCGAAAAAGGACTCCGAAAAGAGTCCAAATAAAGAGCATTCTAGGAGCGCTCCGAAAAAGGACTCCGAAAAGAGTCCAACTAAAGAGCATTCTAGGAGCGCTCCGAAAAAAGGACTCCGAAAAGAGTCCGACTAAAGAGCATTCTAGGAGCGCTCCGAAAAAAGGACTCCGAAAAGAGTCCGACTAAAGAGCATTCTAGGAGCGCTCCGAAAAAATAAGTAAAAACAATTTTAAAAGAAAAACAATAAAAATGCACTTTTAATTTTTTGTATTTAAAATTGCAATGATCTTTTCTGGCATTATCTAAGAGTCCTTTCAGAGCCCCAAAAAATCCCTCATAAAAGACTATTTTTTGGCATTATCTAAGAGCTCTTTCTGACGCTCTTTCCTGAAGGTTTCTGGGCTCATAAAGACCGTGAACACTCCGGGAAAGGTGTCAGAACAGACTGTTTTGAGACTCACATGGCTTGCTGGGAATAACGTGCACATACACATAAGTACATTAACATTAGCCGACAGCAGCCACCAAAAGTGAAATTCCTTTTTAAAGTCATAACAACAGTAGTCCACAAAAAAAAAAAAAATAAATAAAAGAGAGAGAGAGAGAACAACTCGGTGAGCTACCTAAACATTTTTAGGACTCCTGCTGGATGTGTGGCATTCGCCGCACATTCATGTGACTGCGTGTAAACATCAGGACGATGCTGTAGTTGGTGGCTTTGGCCGGCATTTGTATGTTCACAATTAAGAGGGTGGCTTTCAGGATACACCGGGCAGGAAGAGCTGCCCGGGTCGGATAAGACGAGTTCATTTAAAACCGTTTCTTTTTTTTATGGATGTTGTTGCGCTTTCTGGTTATTCTTGAAGTACTGACGACGAACATTAGCTTGTGCTCGTCTAAACGGAGGTGGTTTAATAAGTTTTAATTTGAATTTTATTAACATTTTAACTTAACTGGGTTGAACAAGATTTCGTCTCGTTTTTTTTTTGTTGTTGCAGTACTGTCGTTGCTGATGGAATGGTTGTTTTGAATTTAAGTTGGCATTTTGTTAGATTTTGCCTTTTTTTTCATCTTCTTCAACTTCTTCTTTTTAAGTTCCATAAAAATGTAAATTTTAATCTGCCTGGCTGTGGATGAGATCTTTGTTAAAAACGTTTCACATTCGTTTTGCACTTTCTGTCGTTTCATTTTTTCATTTTTTTTTTTTTTGTCAGACTTACAGACACATTTTGTGATTCTTTGACAGCAATTACGGTATCCTTTTTTTGTTTAATGAACTTTTCTGGTAACTGTTGAGTTTTTCATTTTGTTCGTGAGCTTTTCAAGGTGTGTGTTGCTGTTGTCTCATTTGAAGCTGTTTGAAAGAAAGCATAATTGTTTTTGTGTCCACTTTGAGTTAATGGACGACATTTAATTTACAATTTGTAAGCACATTAAAGAGAAGTCTAAACAGCGGGGGGATTTAGGCAAATGCATCTACAACACCGTGTTACAAACAATAGATTTTTTTCTGTCCTATGAACCAAATGCACATATTCGGAAAGAGGGGAACAAATAAAAATACACGTGTATCGGCGATTTTCATGTCCACGTCAGAATTTTTTTTTTTTAAGTTTGAAGTATAAAACTCGTAGCGGCCTGTGTGAAAGCCTTTGGACCGATTTTTAACACTTTTTCAGTGATCCAATCGAGCTGATTTTTTGCAGGCAGACTCGTGGAAATGTCTGTATCATGTCAAATTTTTTAAAAAAAAATTTTATCAATTCTCAGATTTTCCCCAATTTTTATTATTTTTGAAAAAAAAAATTTTTTTCACTTTTCTTAGCATAACTTGAAGAGACTCCAAATTTGTAAACTACTTAAGCGTTACGAAAAAAAAAATGTTTTTTGAACTGAAACCTTAAAAAAAAAAAACGATAACCATTTAAAAAAAATTTAGGAAAATCTGAGAATTGATAAAAATCTATTTTTTAAAAAATTTGACGTGATACAGACATTTCCACGAGTCTGCCTGCAACAAATTTATTTATTTTTCCAAATCCTCCACTGTGCTCTTTGCCAAAGTCATTATCGCATAACGATAAGCATGTGTGTTGTGTTAATCCTCAAAGTTCAACTTGGAGTGCGCAAACAACAATTTTAGTTATTTTGCATAAAGTTATTACAGCAGCTTTGCAAAGCATTGAAACTGAATAGATTGCCAGGCATGACATATGAACATAACACAAATATTTCCCTGGAATTCATATCCTTTCTGCTCATTCAGCCAAATAGAAGTTTTCGGTTGGGATGCAAAATTTTCCAACGTTAATCCTGGCGTTTGTTTGTGCTCTGGGAAAACTTATTAAATCATAGGCAAATTAATTCCTAATTAGAAGCCAGCAACTGAGAGTCGCTGTGTCGACGGCTCCCAGGCCAGAGGAGTCTCTGCAAAGCGGTTCGTTCACATCTCTCCCGAGGGTGAAATTTTGCTATGGTCGATGATTAATTTTGTTTTAAGTAATTTCAGGGGGAACATTAATTATGATAATTTTGTACTGAACGAAAAGTTTATGTTGGCAAAATGAAAAGTGCAACTAAAAAGGACAAGCGGAGAATAGGCATGGCTAGCAAGTAAACAATTGCTGCAAGAATTTGTATTTTTTCCAGGATTCTCTTTATGCGAGCAACTTTTCTCATTAGGTAGGTGTAAAAAAAAAAAAGGTAAAACAACTGAAGAATATACAAATGTGTAGTATTAAGTCCTCCCTGGTGACCTATTGAGGTCCCTGGTTTGAGGGCGAGATTAGGAGAAATTTAAAAAGTGTGTATTGCTATTGTCCGTGCGATAACACGAGAGTACGGCAAAGAGCTGCTAGCCGTGATCTTTTTTTTCTATCACGAGAATGCTGACTTATTTTGGAATATTTTCAAATATTGAAATTGTGCAATTGTTAACAATTAAAGGTAAGGGCAGGTGGAACCATAACTATGAGCCCTGATTATTTCCTTAAAAAATGGCATTTGATTAAAAGAAGTAACATAAGTTTTATGGAAGTTACGGCCGCGCCTAAATTGCAACTCCTTATAATTGGGGGTAGATAAGAAAAGTGCCGGCAGTTGTCAATATTTTCTTTCATAATTTAAAAGTGGAGAGGGCACTGATTAAATACAGGTGTTTCCAACAAGAGATGTTATTTGGAATCACCCGGTATTTCGGTAGCTTCGGTCACTTGTGAAGCTTTTGGTTTCATTGACATTTGACAAGTAGAGACAACGCCATTACTAAATAAGACACAAATAAATAAGAATAACAACTTGGTCAAAGAAGAAGAACTGTAGACGTTTTTTGTTGGACACTCATAGTATACTCTGGCCATTTAAGGGTTAAGACTGCTGTCGGCAGTCGGTAAGGCCAGAGTACACGATGTCACGGATTTTGTTATTAAGACTACAGCCTGCGGTCTTTTATTAAGGCCAGAGTCCACGATATTGTACAGGGTTCTCCAACAAGAGATGTTATTCTGAATCACCCGGTATTTCGGTAGCTGTGACATTTGAAGCTTTTGATTCTTTGACGAGTAGAAACTACGCTCTTACTAAAACTGGAACGATACACGCTTCAACGACGCATTGAAATTATTAAAATTCACTATAAAAATTGTGAAAAATCGTTGCAGTCACCGGTTGCAAAACGAAAGCATTTTTGGAAAGCACCTTGTCGGACCGCAATACAGAAATTGGTGGAACGAATTCGAGCTGATGGAACAAGTTAGGGATGTAGAGAATCAAGAACAACGGAGAATATCGCAGCTGTAGCCCAAAGTGTTGAAGAAAACCCAGGTTTGTTCAAACATTTCATTTAATTTATTCCCTCCAGACTTGTAATTGTAAGCCTGTAGGCCAAATTAAGCAAATTACAAAATGCATATACAGAAATTTATCTTAAAAAAAATTTCATTTTTTCTTTGAATACCAAAATAACACCTCTTGTTGGAGAAGCCTGTAGTTTCAGTTTGGATACGAACTCGGGTTTTCTTTCTGTTAGTCTCATGTGGACCTTAGCTCTCATGGAGCTCCTCCGTTTTTGTTTTTGGAAGCATTTGGAGTTAAGTATTTTTGAGAATGTTTTTCAGATTTTTTTGCAAAAAAACAAATTTCCCAAAAAAAATTTACAAACGAGTTAAACGAGCAATAAAAAATTACAAAACCTATGACTTATGTACATGTAAATTAAAGCTCAAACATTTTTCTTGTGAAATGATGCCGCAACGACTTTGAAAATGTTTTGTATGGACCAACTTGTGCTTTAAATGCGGACAAACTAGGAAAACCCGAATTTTTCCCAAAAAAAAAAACCCTTTGTGGCAACTTTAAACCTTTTCCAAAAAATCTGATAAAATTCTCAGAAATACTTTACACCATAAGCTATCAAAATCTGGTTGAGCCCAAAGAAAATATTTTTTTTCTGGCACCCTACGCGGGTAAAGAAATGAGATCTTTAGGTGTTGTAAAGAGAATCCGGTTCGAAGGACCAAATGTAAAGACCCAATATCAGAAATGAAACTCTTTTAAAGCACAAGTTGGTCCATACAATGGCTTTAAACAATGGCGGCTCCCGGCCAGTAAGTCTACAAAATTATACCAGGCAGACACAGCTCATTGTTTCAAGAGAAGACTGTTCCTTAATGGAATGTTAAGGGATATAAGTAGGTACAATTTAAATTGCCTTCAAAGTGATGGTGTGTTTCCTTATCTTTTCATTCTTGGCAGTTTTGCTGTTGCTCTCAAATTTACTTGTTTGTAGGGTTTTATTTGTGTTCTACATTCTTTTAAGAAGATTTTTGTAAAATTTACAAGATTACAATGTATTAATAATATTCATATTCAAGAGTCTACTCCAAAAATAATGCAAAAATTCGTTGGCAAACAACAACACTTTCAGTTCGTAGCCATTAACCCTCTAACCGGCAAGAGTGCCTCAGAGGATCTCCCTCAGAGGTACATTCGTTTAGTGATTCGTTTAGAAATTCGAGGGTGGATAAGATTCGTTTTTGATTCCTAAGCGTTTGTATGAAAGGAAATGGAACCAGACGCCTTTTGCCTCAATAGGATTCTCTCTGAATCTATTTAGTTTAGTTTATTTTTTTATTTTAATTACTTATAAATGCACATATTTTATGTGGAAAAAAACTACGTTCACATACATTTGTATAAAAGAAGAAGAAAAAATATGCAAAAAAAACCCCACACACACTCAGTATAGGTTTAAAATTGTTTTTTGTTTTTGCCAGGTTTCAAAATAAACTATGAAAACGAAATATGTTTGTGTCCCACTCTCACCATATCATGTATCCATGTGTTGTATACATGATATGCTCTAATATGTGTGGACATGTGTATGTGTATGTGTGAATCTAACACTTTGAACGTTTTGGGAAATACAAAAACAAAAAAACACAACGCAACAATTTCATTTTTTTTTTTTTTTGTAAAAAAATACTTTGTTGCTTTTGTTGTTGAGTGAGTTTATCCCCCCCCCCCTGGGGTCCTCAATACTTGCACTGCTGTTGCGTTGTCGGTGTTGCAGATGCATGACCTGCCCTGGCAATGCCAACGCTTTTCATCGCTTCATTTTGCTGATATTTGTTTAGAAGTTTGTTGAATCAGAATTTAATTTTGTTGATTTCTGTTATATTTTTTTTCCTTTTTAGTTTTGCAACCGGTGACTGCAACGATTTTCCCAATTTTTATAGTGAATTTTAATAATTTCAATGCGTCGTTGATGCGTGTATCGTTCCAGTTTTAGTAAGGGCGTAGTTTTTACTTGTCAAATGTCAAAGAATCAAAAGCTTCACAAGTGACAGCTACCGTAATACCGGGTGATTCAGAATAACACCTCTCGTTGGAGAACCCTGTCTATCAGCTACTCTCAGTCTCTGTGTTAAATGTGTCTCCCGACTTGAAATCGTCTGGCATGAGTGTGTTAAACACAAATGGCGGCTCGTCATTGGATATTTTGAATATAATTTACATGTTGTCTGCCAGATAATCAAGCATTTGGTTTATAAATACATGCGGAATATCAAACGAAATCGGATCTTGTGCAGTTCCATCCAAAACATCTTCATAGCGTGTATCCGAAAGAAATTAACTTTCTCCTTTGCAGGGGGTTACAAAAATAATCCCTAAAAGTGGTACATCAAAAATAACATGAAATCCAATATTTTTCTCAATTTATACGTAACGTATGATTGATATTAATTATGAGTTATTTTAGAATTTTATTAATAACTTCCCCAAAAATAAAAACACTTGAGTTATTTTTAAAAGATAAATTGAATTGGAAAAAAAAACACACGTTAATAATTTCCAAAAAAAAAAAAAAAAAAAGAGAGATAAATTGAATTGGAACGAAAATACACCCGTCAAAAATGTTCACAAAAAATATTAAGCAATTTCTAAGAGATAAATTTAATTGGAACGAAAATACACACGACACACAAGAGTTGTAAGCGTTCTTTATATTTAACCCAAACAAAAACCCCCAAAAAAAAATCTTACTGCCTATTTCCATAAAACGAACATATATCGGAAAACCAGAATTGAATAATGTCTGTAACTCATTTGATATTGAGGATTTGAACGAACGAACGAACAAATTCGTTTTATGAAAACAGGCAGTTAGTCCACAAACAGTAAATGTCTCCTTCAAACATATTCCCCAGCCTTCTTCATGTATTTCAGGGTATTTCAAAGTCGACTTTGGCCCAACGCAACACACTTTCATTGGTAGTCGCTCGAAAGTAGTTTACATTTTACAGTTTTCCACGAAAATGAAAGCTGCAGCATTTTATTGTTCCGGCGAAAACACACACCAATAAGAGTTGATTTTGTTTTTTCCTAAATAGAACCAGGAATATTCGTTTGGGGACTATCTGCTTCTCAGTCATCGTTTTGAAATTGCATGTTCTCGGTACGATTAAATAGTTGCAATAGTACAAATATTGTGATTGCAACAATGTAATTGTAAAGTGAAAACAAAACGGAGTAAATAAATAAATATGGACATCATTGAAACAACAACAAACGATTTTTGCTAAAAATGCTGTGGAATATCTTAATATATATTTACCCTCGACACTGATTCACTGACTCTGTCACGCAGTACGTAGGAATTTAAATAGGCATTCTATAATTCTATAAATAATAATAATAAAAAAAATAATATTTTTTTTTGTACAGAAATAAATTTTTTTTCAACAAAAATTTTTTTTTTTAACAAAAATTTTTTATCAACAAAAATTTTTTTTTTTAGCAAAATTTTTTTTTTCAACAAAAATTTTTTTTTTCAACAAAAATTTTTTTTCCACAAATTTTTTTTTCCAATTTTATTTTTTTTCGAAATTTTTTTTTACAAAATAGTTTTCTCAAAATATTTTTTACAAAATTTTTAAAATTAAGTAACAAATACTTTCTCAAGCAAATTAACGAGCAAATATTTTACAACTTACTAGTTTTAAAATATTGAAATTGTGCAATTGTTAACAATTAAAGGTAAGGGCAGGTGGAACCATAACTATGTTATGGCCGCAATCGGATGATGTTGATCTGGATAACGTTTACTTTCAATTGCTCTTCTAAGGAAAAAGTTTCCGCAACGTGTTATCTCCCGAAGAGGTGATCACAATTGGCCAACGAGATCTTGTGATTTAACAACTTGCGTGTTCTTCCTTGGGGGCCACGTGAAAGAAGAAGGAAGAAGCAACAGCCCAGCATCGATTCGGAGACCTCACAACAGATAGAATTCGTGAGGCTATCGAGGACTGAGGGCAGCCACTTTGCCATTTGGTTATGGAAAATATGATGAACGGGATATGGTCCATTAATACACACAGTGCCATTGACATTACATTGTTTGGTCTTCTAATCAGAATTTATAATTAGATTACCCCACAACTTGGAGCCCCAGAAAGTACACATACAACTGCATTTAACAAGATTGATGCCGCATGCATTCGTAATAAAATGACAATATTTACAACCTGTAGCATTAGGGTGGAGTGAAAACATGCTTTTTTTTAATTTGAAAAAGTTAACCTCGGAAAGAGATGTAGTCTGGGGTCCTAATGAGGGGAAAAATAAAGAAAAAAATTTTAAAAAATTTTTAGGGGTCGCGCCACTCCCTCGTAATTTGGAAATTATCGCTATTTTGGCGTTGATTTTAGAAAAATCCTAAAAATTAACGACTTAACTTATTCGAAATTTGTTCAGTGCCCAAACAAAAGTATTTGAGGCAAATATGAGGATAATCGACTAATATTTGTAGCTTTGGTGGCGATTTCATTGTTCAGTCAATTTTCTGAAGAAGGGACGATTTGACTTATTTTACTTTTTGAAAGTTTTGAACAATGAGAAAATTTTTTTTAAATTTTTTCATGCCCTTATTTCATTGTTTACGGCGTAAACTTTACGCTATTGCAAACATTTATTGACATAAAACTTTTTAGGATTTTTCTAAAATCAACGCCAAAATAGCGATAATTTCCAAATTTCGAGGGAGTGGCGCGACCCCTAAAAATGTTTTAAATTTTTTTTCTTTATTTTTCCCCTCATTAGGACCCCAGACTACATCTCTTTCCGAAGTTAACTTTTTTTTATGAATTTCACTCCACCCTACTGTAGCATTCTTAACAAACAAGAGACGAACATATTGTTGGAACTACAAATAGTAACAATCCTACAAACTTTAACAACAATATGTTGTTGCTGTAATGAATTGAATGTCTGTCCAATACTTGAAATTAAACAGTGACTACTGTAAGTATATTAAATTTTAAAAAAATTTTTCCCAAAAAGAAAAGAAAAACGATTTCCTCGCAAAAATACTCCAAACTCATTTAAATCAGTGTCTCCCACTCGGAGACATATCCGTGTATGACACACAGACACACACACACACTCTCTTAAACTTTCATTTATTTGTTCCAAGCAATTTGGTTAACCAACAAAAATTTGTGAAAATATATTTTTTTAAAATGGAAAAAAAAAACGAAAGAAAAAAAACTGTAATAAAATATTCAAATGTATAAATACATGCATATGCAGACATATGTATGTGGGCACATATCTATAAATACATGCACGAGCATGTAGAACACAAACTCACACAGTCGGTCATATGAATATGAGTGAAAAGCAAAAGAGCCAAAAATGCAGATTCATTCAGAACTGAATGAATGTGGGCAACGAAGACCAAAAAAACATTAAAGGAAGCGATTGCTTTGGGAGCCAACCCACGCCCACACATATGTCGAGCTAAAAGGCAAAATCGGAATCTGTGAATGGGAAGAGACAGACACGTACAAACACATATGCAGTCATGCTGTAGGTAGATACATATTGTCAACTGAAATCCAAACTGACCAATTAACAAAAAAAAAAACTAAAAATTGTATTTTTGATGGATTCTTGTAAAGTGACCCAAAATACATGTCTCTGTAAAATTTTAAACCTCAATGTAAAAAATTTACAAATTTATAGGCGAATTCCTAGAAAAGAGTTTAGTTTTGTCTTCTCCTGTGAAGTAATGAAAATGCTTGTTAAGTCATTTTGGATTTGTAAAAATGTAAAAAATTTAGAATTTTAAAGGCGAATTCCTAAAGAGAGTTGGCACCAAGAGAGTTTTGATTTGTCTTCTCCTGTGAAGTAATGAAAATACTTGTTAAGACATTTTAGATTTCTATGTAAAAAATTTAGAATTTTAAAGGCGAATTCCTAAAGAGAGTTGGCACGAAGAGAGTTGTGATTTGTCTTCTCCTGTGAAGTAATGAAAATGCCTGTTAAGTCATTTTGGATTTGTAAAAATGGAAAAAATTTACAATTTTATAGGCGAATTCCTAAAGAGAGTTGGCACGAAGAGAGTTTTGATTTGTCTTCTCCTGCGATGTTATACAAAAAGCTTGTTAAGTCATATTGGATTTCTGCTGACGATATATATATATATTTTTTTATTTGTACTACCCCACCCTCATATTTTTTTGGTTTTTGAACTGTTGCAGTTGTTTTAATTTTTGCAGTAAAAAAGCGACAACAACCAAAAGAGACGTGAAACGCAAAAGAACCTTTACCCCTTTTTGATTTCTATGCACTATTGCTACTGTCCACTACTTTTGTTTTCCCTCTTTGTGTTATCCTTTTGCTGTTGAGCATTCCAAGTGATAATGGTTAGTGCGGCCTGGGGTGGAGCTGAAGCTGGTGGCATTTTATGACAATAGTTCATACATATTAATGAGAAGGGTAAAAACGATCACGGTGCACAGCAAAGGAAACACCCAAAAAAAAACCCATTGTTGCTCCCTGTTCCATTTTCAGTTTTTTTTTGTTTTTTTTCTGTCCTCTTCAAAGTCATGTGGTTTGTTGTGATTTGCTGTGTTTGAAAAGCGCACACAAAAAGTTGTGAAAACTGAGCTGAAATACTTGAACGTTCAAATGGGGATTTTTGCAAAAAAAAGATTTAACATTTCAGTTGTGTTCCAAATGCCATATCGCTTAAGCCATTTAAAGTCTTCGCCGTATCATAATTTGCCACTGAACTGTCTGTTAAGCGGGTCTTTTGGTTTTTTTATAGCTACACTTTTCGGGAAGTTGATCTGCCAGCTTAAATTGATACCAATTGCGGTGTAATTAATATAAATCATAACCACGGTTTGATTTATTTCATTTCAGTTTGTTTATAAGGGGTCCGCCATCTAACTAGTGATTATTTCGCTTTCGTTATCGTTTCGGCCATGTTGTACGAATTTTTGTTTACAAAAATTGAAGAGGAGGATATGGGCAACATTTGGTTGCAACAGAACGGCTACACTCCATGTTTGGCGCCCTGTTTTTGAAGATCGAATTATCAGCCGCAGAGCTGATGTCGTTGGGCTATGGCATGGCCAGCCGAGGCAGCCATTTGAATGCAATTATTTTCCATTATTAACCCGAAAGATTGTTCTTTCAAATAAAAAAAGAAATTTTAGAAAATATCCAGTAGTTTTTTTTTATAGAATTTCCATAAAAAAAAAGCCTGTAAAACTCAAATAATCCGCGTGTACGGAGAAATATTAAATTAACCCGTACGCTTGAATGTTTGTAATAGACTGAATTTTATTCAAGAATACTTCTCCTAAACTAGCACACATTTTCTTAAACTAAACGAATCGTAAAGCAGAAACGAGAACGCGATTGTCGCATGCGTGCAGGGGTTCTTTTGTCAACCCCAAATTCCACTCATTACACCGCGTTACACACATTCTGTCCTATGAACCAAATTTACTTTTTCGGAAAGGGGATAAAAAATACACGTGTATCGGCGATTTTCGTGTACACGTCAGAATTTTTTTTTTTTAAGTTTGAAGTATAAAGCCCGTAGTGGCCTGTGTGAAAGCCTTTGGACCGATTTTTAACCCTTTTTCAGTGATCCAATCGAGCTGATTTTTTTGCAGGCAGACTCATGGAAATGTCTGTATCACGTCAAAAATATTTTTAAAAAATAGATTTTTATCAATTCTCAGATTTTCACCAATTTTTATTATTTTTGAAAAAAAAAATATTTTTTTCACTTTTCTTAGCATAACTTGAAGAGACTCCAAATTTTTAAACTACTTAAGCGTCACGAAAAAAAATGTTTTTAGAACTGAAACCTTAAAAAAACGATAACCATTTTAAAAAAAGCGAAAGAGAAAGGTGATCTAAAGAAATTATAACCTCAATATATGACAGTTGACTTAATAGGAGACCGCTGACTGAAGCACTGATAAAGGATAGCGGATTGAAGTCTTAATATAAAAAATATCGTGGACTGTATAGTAGGGTGGAGTGAAATTCAAAAAAAAAAAGTTAACCTCGGAAAGAGATGTAGTCTGGGGTCCTAATGAGGGGAAAAATAAAGAAAAAATTTTTAAAAAATGTTTAGGGGTCGCGCCACTCCCTCGAAATTTGGAAATTACCGCTATTTTGGCGTTGATTTTAGAAAAATCCTAAAAATTAACGACTTAACTTATTCGAAATTTAAAAGTTTGAGCTTGTTCAGTGCCCAAACAAAAGTATTTGAGGCAAATATGAGGATAATCGACTAATATTTGTAGCTTTGGTGGCGATTTCATTGTTCAGTCAATTTTCTGAAGAAGGGACGATTTGACTTATTTTACTTTTTGAAATTTTTGAACAATGAGAAAATTTTTTTTAAATTTTTTCATGCCCTTATTTCATTGTTTACGCTATTGCAAACATTTATTGACATACAACTTTTTAGGATTTTTCTAAAATCAACGCCAAAATAGCGATAATTTCCAAATTTCGAGGGAGTGGCGCGACCCCTAAAAATTTTTTAAAATTGTTTTCTTTATTTTTCCCCTCATTGGGACCCCAGACTACATCTCTTTCCGAGGTTAACTTTTTCAAATTAAAACAAAAAGCATGTTTTCACTCCACCCTACTGTATAGTGTGAGACCGTAGAATTCATAAATGCTTGCAATATGTACTATTCTCGATTAAAGAATAACAGGACACTTTCAAAAAACAAGGACACATAAGTAGGATTTTGACGATTCTACGTCTCTCACCCCCCCGAATGACCACCAACAATGACACCGGACCGTTGCTCTTAATTCAATTACCAAAGAGTTCCCAAAGAGGAACACATTCCAAACCTTCCTAAGAAAAAACCCCAATCACAACTAATGAACTGGCTGACATTTAAAGGTCATGCTGAGGAACTTTTCACCCAACCAGCGTACATTACATACATGGGTGCCGGGTAAAATTCTGCATTCATTCTTAGTGTCATTGAATAGTGCGATTTTTATTTCTACGAATAGTTACAGAATATTTTCAAATGTGTGCGAAAATATTCAAGTGCAAAATACCACAGAGAGGGAGGGTGTCAAGTAAAAGAATGTTTATATTGGAATTTACACAGGCACACACACATATGAGTTTTCCACACACAGAAATCCTCTTATATTTAACTAACTGAGAAATGTCTAAAACAAAAGGGAAAACTGAAGAGATACACAAAACTGTCTGTATAGTCGCCTAGGTGGTCAACACATAGCGACAATATTGAATTTTTATGGAAATTTAATAGTAACCAAAAAAAAAAAAACACAATGCGAAATGTCACTTGGTGAGAATGTACTTGGGAACAGCAAAAACTCAGAAACATTTCACAGAGTTTATGAAAGCAATAGAATAGAAAGTCAACATTAGGGAAAGTCCGTTTATTTATCTTTTATTTTTCCATTCATTCTAATTCTGTGTCTTACGAAGGTGGCTTACGCTCTTACACCTCTCTCCTTTATCCGGGCTTGGGACCGCCAAGTCCTACAATACGACCAGGCGGCTTAAGTAATAGAATATAAAGTTACTAGTAAGTTGTAATGCGCCTATGGAGCCCGTTGAAATATGGAAAAAAAATTGTGTTGAAAAAAAACATTTTGTGGAAAAAAAAATTTTTTTGTTGAAAAAAAAAATTTTGTGGAAAAAAAAAATTTTTGTTGAAAAAAAAATTTTTGTTGAAAAAAAAAATTTTGTTGGAAAAAAAATTTTTTTTGGAAAAAAAAAATTTTGTGGAAAAAAAAAATTTTGTGAAAAAAAAAAATATTGTTGAAAAAAAAATTTGGAAAAAAAAATTTTGTAAAAAAAAAAAAATTTTGTTGAAAAAAAAAAATTTTGTAAAAAAAAAAATTATAAAAAAAAAAATTTTAAAAAAAAAAAATTGGGGAAAACACAATTTCTGTACAAAAAAAAAATATTATTTTTTTTATTATTATTATTTATAGAAAATTATAGAATGCCTATTTAAATTCCTACGTACTGCGTAACAGAGTCAGTGAATCAGTGTATCAGTGTATCAGTGTATCAGTGTATCAGTATATCAGTGTATCAGTGTATCAGTGTATCAGTGTATCAGTGAATCAGTGTCGAGGGTAAATATATATTAAGATTGGTTACCGAAAAAAAAAAAAAAAACAATAAAATTAAACTATTCCAGTGAAGGTCAGTCAACAACAGTCGGGAGCAAGAATTTTACTAATTCGGCTGTTTTATTGCAGATTCAAGCGCAAGAGACTATGAGCTAGAAATACAGAGGACGACTTTTATAGGAAAACTCTCAATTTGTATTAAGATTCAAATTAATATAAAACCGAAGAAGAAACATGGGACAATTTAATCCATGTGAGTGTAGAAACCAAACACTGCGGCTGCGACGTACGGACAACTAAGAGGCGAAACCGCAATAAAAAAAACCTGCACTGAGATAAATCTATTTTTAATTTCTCTGTGGAGTTTCATAAGCTCTGGCAATTTTTCATGAGCAACATTTTGCCGAAGGACTTCTTTGTGTGGTCAAGCTTAAGCCATGTTAGACTTCTCCAGAAAAGCCTTAGACGTTCGAAGTCGGCTTTCAATAGGAGGTCCCGGTCAGTGAGTATTCAAATATCGCCCACAGCTCACTGATTCCAGAGAAGTTGCCCGTCTGTTCCTGCCTGGAATGTAAGGGGAAATAAGTAAGTAAGTAAGTACCCTACGCTCCACCCCCACTGCTAGTTTAGGCAGAAGCCTAGCAATATCTTCCTGAGAAGAAGCATCCTTGTCCAATGGTTTTCCCCACCCATTGGTGATTCGTAGAATACAAAATTCCTTAAAATATGTTTGCAAATCTTATTTAAATATTATTCAACTTTGTCCTTTTGTGTTATTTGAGTTGTTCAACTATTATTGTAAGCCCTGTCTGTCCTTGTGTTTTTATTTTATTTTTCAGCTCGCTGTCGGCTGCAACATTTATAAGCTCGAATGATTTTTAACGCCCTCCGGCTGTTTGGTCGGAGCAAGTGATTGTCTATCTGCCGGTGCTGGCCTGTCTTGTTCATCCGTCAGCCACTATGTTCGTCTGTCCTGTCGGTCGGCCAGTACGATTGTGTTGGCTGTGACGGGGAGTGTTGATGTTTTTGCGGGTGGGTTGGTGTTAACTCGATGTTTAATCTGTGTGGATGGGCCAGTCAACCTTAACAATTGTTTATGTTTCTTAATGAAATTTTAAGTTTAGCATTTCCCCCTTCCCAACAAACTGTAAAACTGTAAAGGCAAAAACATTTTGCACAAAAGTGGCCCATGATTTTCTACCAATGGAATTTTTGTTTGTCCGTTGAAAAGTCCGAGTATCTGCGAATATTTTATTAATAAAATAAACGCAAGGTTTTGCTTGGTTCTGCTTCGCCTAACGAAATAGTTTTGTTATGGCTAATATTTTAAATAAATCTATGGCATACTTTTAGGAGCTTTCCATGTGACTGGAACATGGCCTAGATTTTTTTTTTCGTTTGCCCTCTGCAGAAAAAATTCCATAAAATGTCTGATATTGCAATATTCATTCTATTATTACTTATGTGTACTTTTTTTTTTTTTGGGGGGGGAGGTGGAGAAGTTTTTAGACTAATGAAATTTCTATAAAGAATGAAAGCACTTTCGGTGTTATGCACTTTTTAATAATAATAAAAAAAACGATATCAATTTGTTGCACTTGGAAAGAGCCACAAACAAAATTCATCATATTTTTTTTTTCAAAAGGAAAAAATATCCAACTTATTGCAATTGGGGAAAATTTCATGGAATCGATTACAATAAAATGTAGAGACCCCATCTATAAAAACTCTTATAGAGCGATCCCTGAGAAAACTCGATATGAATCGAGAGAAGATATTACCGACACCAAATGCAATAAGTTTTGATATGAGTGCTTCGTGCCTTCCCAGCTGTCTGTTTCCTGTCGTCGTAGCCGATAGTGGACGGCTGAGTACGGGAACATAAAAACTCGCCTCTCAAAATCCGTGGCGTTTTCCCAGCTGCCTTAAGGGCGGTTTTTGCTTTGTCCCGCCAATTTGTTAAAATCTCCAGATGAGACTGGAATAAAATTGTCGAGAAGCCAATGAAATATCAATGATTTCTCCATTAAGGAATAGATGGGATCGTCTACATTGTAGAAGGTTCATTGAACAGCGGCCTTAACTCTTCTGTTTGTGAAAAGGTCCCTGGTGTTCTATTTGATGTGAAAACTTTAGGGCCAAAGAAGAGGGTTAAGTAAGGCCGCTCAGGTTCGGCGGATCGAGCCTCGTTCTGAGCCACAGATGCGGCGGCAGCGTAGCCGTAAATCACAGTCACTTGCTGGCAGAATATTCCGCAGTTCGGCTAAATACTGCATTTTCTCGATGGGCGAGTCTGATGTGTGCTGGTCGCCTAGACAACATTGTCTAAAAATTGAATCTACTAACTCTTGTTGCCCTGTGACATTCATATTAATAATTATAAATTTAATAAAAAAAAAAAACAACTAAATTAAATCACTTTTACTTTGTGGAATTATGTTTTTCACAAGAATTCCAACAAAATGAACGAATTTATTTTTGTTAAAATTTAAATTAGCCAAACTACATTCAAAAATGTAATCTAATTTATAACAGTTACATTTGGCCTCCCACTAAAATTCAATTTTATGTGTATTGCTTATTTTTTTCTACAAAAAAAAAAAGCAAAAAACTTTTATGACATCACCCTCAAAGTGTACCACAAACATAAGCCCCGTAACATAATGCTAGACTCCCCATACACACACAAAACAAGAAAAAAAACCCCAACTAAGCTACCACAACTTCCAAGGCAACTAAAAGTATGCTATACTTTATTTGCCGGAAAGTTTTTATTAAAAATTATGCTTTTCCATGATGCTTTAACTTTTCATAATTACCGTTGTTGTGTCACTACATGAACTGGAGATCCCCTACACCACACACACCACCACACCGCCCCAACGCTCCTAGAAGTATGCATTACATTAGAATTCACAATAAATACCAAATTAACTGAAATATTTTCTTAATTGAATTTCATTCATTAATTGTAATTGCCAATATTTATCTACGCCAAGCGAAAATAAAAGCCGAATCTAATTGAGCCGCAACACCTAAAAGTAGACAACAGTTTATGGGCGTCTAATTAATCATTCACGTCTTGGGCATACAAAAGAAAATCCCCAAAACAAAAATGTACGACAATTCCTTGAGTTCTTGCACTGGTCGTACACTTTGATTCGCACCAACACGTTTGCATCAGACTGACTGTCAAACCCATACTGAACCCCTACACAAAATGTGTGTTTCCCCCCCCATTTCAGAGGAACACATGGCAAATGAAATATTTTACTTGCTGGAGGTTACGCTCTTATGGCGGAGAGTAAACGTGAGAGACAAACATTCCAGTGTGACTATTTTCTCTGCACTCTGTCCGTTGTAAAATATGATGAGACGAACATTACAAGTGTTATACGCACTCGGCCCCGGTAACAACAAGTGTGTGTTTTGTGTAGCACAGTTTTGGGGCGTTCAGCAAGCACTCCTGCAATGATTTGCGTATCCTTCTTATTTCGCATAGTCTAAGGTCAGGATCATAAACAATAATACCTAGAACACAACTTTGTCTAATTAGAAATGCAAACATACGAAATTAATTTTATATCAAATTTGGCTCGTGTGTTCGAGAAGTGTGTTTTCGAAATCAATTAGGGAAATTGTGAAGCGTAACGAATTGGCTGTTAAATGTCATACAATACACCCCCTCCCCCCCACCATCAGAAGACTTAGAATAGGGGAGGCAAATAAATTTAGAATAGAATTGGAATGATGTCTAGGCTAAAAGACCGTAGATTGTGTAAGGCGTGGGATGAGACACATCAGGCATTTCAGATCGAAGGTGGGCCTACAATTCTAATTCGATTTAAAACCAGACAACCAACGAAACAAACAACTCTCAAAAAGTAACCTTTAGGGTTTATTTCGTAGCATCGTCTTTTCCCGGGAAGATTTTCAAACCGCACCTGCTGCTCGTGTATACGAAAAGTAGGTGACATCATGACATAGTTCACTGGAAAAATAGACATTTTCAGTTTCTATTGTCGTAAAATAGATTAACATGAATTCTACCAACAACATATTTACAACTGTTGTATGATTTTAGCCCACGTTAACACAACTGGCTCACAATTGACCTAATTGAAAATATCAAAACTCCCTAAGTGCTTCGGGGTTGCTTTGGCTCTAAATCATTCAAGATGAATTGTAATATTTTTGATTTGCGGGGAGGAGCGTGAAATACATTTTCCAATCAAAGACATCTGTGGTCATGAAACCTTCAAAGAAGGACAGACAAACTAAAAAAAAAACAAGCATTTCGTTTCACTATGGGACATAAATTCGGTCCATAACCGTTCGTACAAAATACCAGACAATCTACTTTCGTTACCTGCTGCTTGAATCTAAACTATTCCCCCCCAGCCCAATTGAACATTTAATTAATTTGTTAACTAAAATATGGGAAAACGACACCAACTAGAAACGGCTAAATGTTCCCTTCGATTTCCGCTTGTTTACACTTAATTTCCACTTACATATCCTAGACACCAGTGCCATACCAGCTACCAACAACAACAATGAACTACGACACCGGTACGTTGTGCTTCGGATTGTTGGGACAAAACAAACGGGTGGTTGAACATGTAAGACATGCATGTCGTGGTTGCTGTAGGTCTCGTCCTTCCTTCCACACACAGAGAGAGAATTACAACATGTTCATGTGCTGTGTACTTTAGAATGCATTCTCACCTAGTGTCTGTCTGACAGACACAATGGCTGGAGTATCCACTCTGCCCGAATTTACCTTTCTGCTCAGAATGTCAAGTTGCCTTTTTTGTTCGTCGTCCGCCTTGCTCCGACCCTCACATATCCTTGCTACGATTTTTTTCCTTGGCTGTTCTTCAAAAATTGTCTTCTTGTTCTTTCGATGTGGGGAAAAAATGCCGGTGTAAAACATGACAATAAGGATATTTCCTCAGAGGTGGGAGGACCAGCAGCAGCCGCCGAACAATGGCCAAACACACAGCGATGCAATAACAGATACCAGGAATATAATCATATGACTTGACAATAAAACTATCTACACTACGGAATAGAGAGAAAATAAAATTGTTGAAATTCCAATGATGACTTCGATGTAATGTTAGACTAAATGAATGAAGTCAAAGTCCCAAGACTCAACAGGGATCATGTACTGAGCTGTACACATCAATAGCATTCGAACGCCCGCTGACTAAACGCATGACTTATAGGACAGCACTTGGTCAACTGAATTGAAACCGAGAAGAAGTCTAAAGGGTTTTTAAATAAAAAGTCCTCTTTCGGGTGGGATTATTAGATAATTGAAAAGAGCAATCATTCCCATTATTTATGAGAATGCAATGCCTTTCATGTGACGGTCTTGGCTAGATTAGCTGCAGGGCATCATCCGGTCAACCGAAGTTTCCAAGAACTTGTATGGACTCAAAATCTTAAATCGTTAATATATTAGATTAATGAAAATGGTACATTAATTTTTGTTTTAAACTCATTAGTGTGTAAACAGTGGAGAAAGAGATAGAAATAAAGAGACAGAGAGCGAGAAAGTGAAAGAGGGAGAGAGAGAGATAGGGAAAGAGAGAGAGTAAGAGAGAAAAGAGAGAGAGAAGATAGACAGAGAGAAGATAGACAGAGAGAGAGAGAGTAAGAGAAATAGCTAGTGAAAGAGAGAGAGGAGAGAGAGAGACTAAGAGAAATAGATAGTTAAAGAGAGAGATAATAAGAGAAATATATAGTGAAAGAGGGAGAGAGGAGAGTAAAGATTTAAATAGGGAGAGATAGGTTAATAGAGAGGGAAATATAGAGACAGAGGTTAATAGAGAGAAGGAGAGAAAGAGAGAGAACTATAGCGTGAAAGAGGCAGAGAGAAAGAGAAATAGAGATTGAAAGAGGGAGAGGGAAAGTAAGAGAAAGAGAAATCATAGAGAGAGAGAAATAGAGAGATATAGAGAAATAGAGCGAGAGAGAAGTAAATATACCGACAGAGAGATAGAAATACAGCGAGAGAGAGAAATATAGCGAGAGATAGAGAAATATAGCTAGAGAGAGAAATAGAGCGAGAGAGAGAGAAATACAACGAGAGAGAGAGAGAGAAATACAACGAGAGACAGAGAAAATAAAGCGAGAGCGAGAAATATATCGAGAGAGGGAAACATACCGAGAGAGAAGGAAATATAGCGAGAAATAAAGAAATATAGCGAGAGAGAGAAATAGAGCGAGAGAGAGAGAAATACAACGAGAGAGAGAGAGAGAAATACAACGAGAGACAGAGAAAATAGAGGGAGAGCGAGAAATAGAGCGAGATAGAGAAATATAGCGAGAGAGGGAAACATACCGAGAGAGAAGGAAATATAGCGAGAGAGAGAGAGAAATAGAGCGAGAGAGAGAAATACAGCGAGATAGAGAAATAGAACGAGATAGAGAAATATAGCGAGATAGAGAGAGAAATAGAGCGAGAGAGAAAAATAGAGCGAGAGATAGAGAGACAAATATAACGGGAGAGAGAGAGAAATACAACGGGAGAGATAGAGAAAGAGAGCGAGAGAGATACAACGAGAGAATGAGCGGGAATTAGAGCGAGAGAGGTAGAGAGATAGAGCAAGGTAGAGAGATAGAGAGAGACAGAAATATAACGAGAGAGAGATAGAGCGAGGTAGAGAGTTAGAGCGAAAGCGAGCTTGAAATAGAGCGAGGGAGAAAAATAGAGCTTGAAATAGAGAGATAGGGAAAGAGAGAGAAAAAGAGCTAGAAATAGAGCCAGGTAGAGCGAGAGAGAAATATAGCGAGTGAGCGAAATAAATCGAGGAGAGAGAGAAATAGAGCGAGGAGAGAGAAAATCAGAGCGAGATAGAGCAGAGATAGGGAAAGAGAGAGAAAAAGAGCTAGAAATAGAGCGAGGTAGAGCGAGAGAGAAATATAGCGAGTGAGAGAAATAGATCGAGGAGAGAGAGAGAAATAGATCGAGGAGAGAGAGAGAAATAGAGCGAGGAGAGAGAGAATCAGAGCGAGATAGAGCAATTATTATGGAAATGTGACAATTTAAGTGCTAAACGAAAAGCGTTGTAATTTATTTGAAAATTTATTCTTAACTTTTCTTTTCACAAAACTAAGGCTATTTGCAGAAATAGTAGAATGTCTGCAACATCTAGATGTCGCTACGTCTCTCCATAAGAATTGTGTATTGCCTGTCCTCTACTTGAACCAATCCGACATAATACAAAGATCAGGAACTGTAGTTAACCCTTTGGCGTTATAGTTAACCCTTTTCGCAATCAACGTGCAAAAGTAAATATATTTTTGTAATAAATGAAATGTAAAGAAACATAAAATTGAATCACAAAGTCGACTTTCCCCCCCTCAGTCACAAGTTCTTAGGATACTCTGTACGGACTGAGTTCCTACTTTCTGCCATGAATTGTCCAAACTTTAAAGAGTAAATACAATTTCTGCCATCATATTCGTCAGAAGGCAGAACGTGAAGCGGAGTAGTACCACAAATTAATTCGATATGTCAACGGGTGACACACGGGTGACTATTGAAGGAAGATGGAAGTCGCAGTGATGAACACCAAAAGTAAAACGGGCGGCACAGCGTGCAATTTAATTTCAACTCGTGCCCACCCCCGCCTGGCCGCTAAAGCAATCATCATGTGAGACATACGGTTGAAGCAACGACTTATTGACAAAGATGCCACCAATACAACGTGTGTGAGGGAGGTACAAAAGAACATGGCTGAATGTTGATTTTTTATGTAGAGAGCGAGTGTTGTGTGTGCGTGTCTACCTGCCACAAGGGCCAAACTGTAAAACTTCAATAGCCGTCGTTAAATGTCAGTTCATCACCATAATCCCTGTTTGGCTGTCAAAAAGTAAATTTACTTTTATGTCACAGCTTTTCAACCCGTGAACACGTACGCACACAGACACACACACATTGGGTCCTCTCTGCACATCTTTCACAGAGATAGAGGGGCGAGAGAGCGAGAGAAGTAGTGGTAACGGTTAGACTCTCAAGTGTCTACAAGAAAAGCAGCGAGTTCAGGCTCACATTTCCATCAATATGCCAACTATTTTGAGTATGTCGAAGTGTGCAGAGTAGTGTGTGTGTGTGTGTGTGTGTGTGTGCGTGTGTTCGTGCTTTGGCGAGTTTGGTGGTGTCTGGCAAAACGTTGTCAATTTTTCGGTGGTTATTTCTACGGCCTCCATGCCACCGAAAAACGAAAAAAGACACACGGCCAGACCATAACACACAACGTTTTAATAAGACGACAATCACCTTGGTTGGGTGCGGGTGTGTGGCGAAGGGGAGGGATCACAAGTGATGCCTTAAATTCATGAATGCTTAAGGGGATTTACGGCGGATATAACGTTAAGTTCATTGTACAAAATGTACGCAGAGAGAGTAAATTGATTTTTCATCCTTTAATGGAGACTTAAAAAGAAAACATAAAAACTGCTTGCACTCGGAAATATTAAATATTAAAATTATGTCTGGGTCATCAGAAGGGTCATGAACGAAAATTAACTCCATAACACGTGACATCATTCTTAGCACACATTAAATTCAATTCATGGGACAATATTGGAGCTTAGAATTCTTAAGAGTTTTTGTTAATGGAAAACCTGTAAATCAGACTCAATGGGAAGTGGACGACAATCGGAGATTACTTTTATTTAGCTCAGAACAATAAAAGGCGATTTGTCTGTATATAGAGACTTATTTCAAAATTAAATGTTTTCGAATTCTTCATTCAACTGTTAAATTCCATATAACAGAGCAAAATTTCAGCTGTCTTTGTTCCCAACAACATTTTAGGGGAGTTTTCATCAATTAAATAATTTTGTATTTTCATTTTGTATGAAAAATATGTATCATGAATACTTTGCATATCTTGAGGCGTAACAGTACGAGAAACATTAAAGCATACCAACACGGGGAGTGAAGTTTATTTGCATTACTGGTGAAAAATATGATTTCAGCTTTGATTAAAAGAACTCGCATATTTTTTTTTTTTTGGGGGGGATTTTCTAAAGCAATGATTCAGTGATTCTGGGAAACACCAACAAGTCGTTTAAATAATTAAATGTTTCGAAACGGCAGTGATTTCGCCGTGGTGTGGTGAAAGTTGGTGTGCCAAGATGTTTTTTTCTTAGGAGAGGTAGCTGTTTTTAACTTGGATACGGAAAAGAATACTTCCGGGTTTTAAATGCTGCTAAATATTTGCATGAACTAACTCGCACTTTAATTTAATTTCCTATTTTATATTTGCAAATATTTGTCAAAGAACCTGTCCTAAATGAATGTAACTTAAATCGAATTTCCATATTAAACGCTTTCTAAACAAATGAGTTATGTAGTTGCCCATGCCTTTGCCATAAATCATGCTTGATTTTTCTTGCCACCCTCAAAGGCATACCATGTTTTGTGTTGTGTGCAAATCATACTTCAAACACACTTCAAATGTATATTTTTCTTTCTTATGTTTTCATTCCGGTTTTTTTTTCTCTCTCTCTCTCATATGGTTCGTTGTCGTCGGCGATGCTTGACTGTCTTATCACAATTTAACCACATTTTCACTTATTGCATTTAATCTTTTGACATTTTTGCCTACATCGACAGATTTCTTGTTTTTTCCTTCCGTCCTCCGTCCTCCGCCCTTCACATTCTACTTTCTAGTGTTTTGTGCGCGAGAAGGTCTTCGAAGGCACAGAATGTATGATATCAAAAATAAAAATTCATTTTATATTGACAAGGTCGATGATTTACAAGGTTAACAACAGTGAGTGTGCCAAGTGTTTTTCAAGTCGCTGTTGAAGTGAGTGAAATGCGTTGTAACGCAGGAAGTAGAGGAAGCGAGTGAAATTTAAGACAGTTGGATTGTGTAAAATGATGTAAATTTTTTATTGGCGTGTAATTTAAAACTTTTCAAGAGGGAAATGTTCATAGGGAAAAAGGAATGAGTTCTGTCAGTGACAGAGAGGGAAAGAGATAGAGTGAGCGAGGCAGAAATATAGCGAGAGAAGGATGTGTGAGAGAGAGAGATGAACCAGTGATAGATGGGCGAGAGAGATAGAGAGGGAGAAATAGAGCGAGAGAGAAAGAGAAAGAGAGACAAACAGAGAAATAGAGAGAGAGAGAAATAGAGAGAGAGAGAGAAATAGAGAGAAAGAAGCGAGAGAGAGAAATATAGTGAGATAGAGCGAAAGATATAGAGCGTGAGAGTGATAGAGCGAGAGAGAGAAATAAACCGAGAGATAGAGAGAAATAGAGCTATAGAGACAGAGAAAGAAAGAGAGCTAGAGAGAGAAATAAACGAGAGGGAGAAACCCGAGAGTGAGAGGCAAATATAGCCAGAAATATAGAGAGTGAGATAGAGCGACAGAGAGATAAACAGGGCGAGAGAGATAAATAGAGAGCGAGAGATAGACAAATAGAACGAGAGCGAGAGAGAGAGAGACAAATAGAACGAGAGCGAGAGAGAGAGAGAAAAATAAACGAGAGAGAGAGAGAGAGAGACAAAAAGAGAGAGAGAGAGAGAAGTAGAGAGATATACAAAAAGATAAAGAGAGAAATAGAGAGAGACAAATAGAGAGAGAGAGACAAATAGAGAGAGACACAAATAGAGCGAGAGATAGAGAGAAGGAAGCGAGTGAGAGAGAAATATAGTGAGATAGAGAGAGTGATAGAGCGAGAGAGAGAATAGAGCTATAGAGACAGAGAAAGATATAGAAAGAGATAAATAGAGCAAAAGCGAGAGAGAGAGAGATAGAAATATAGAGAGAGAGAGAGAAATAGAGCGGGAGAGAGAGAGAAAAAGAAATAAATAAACGAGAGAGAGAGAGAAATAAACGAGAAAGAGAGAGAGAGAGAGAGAAATAAACGAGAGAGACAAATATAACGAGAGAGAAATAGAGCTAGAGAGACAGATAAATAGAGCGAGAGAGAAAAAGAAACGAGAGATAGAGACAAATAGAGAGAGTGAGAGAAAAAGAAACGAGAGATAGAGAGACAAATATAGAGAGACACAAATAGAGCGAGAGAGAGATATAAAAAGAGCAAAAGCGAGAAAGAGAAATATAGGAAGACAGAAATAGAGCGAGAGAGAGACAAATAGAACGAGATAAATAGAGCGAGAGAGAGAAATAGAGCTAGATAGACAGAGAAATAGAGCGAGAGAGAGAAATAAACGAGAGAGAGAGAGAGAGACAAATAGAGCTATAGAGATATAAATAGATCAAAAGCGAGAGAGAAATATAGGAAGAGAGAGATAGAGCGAGAGAGAGAAAAAAATTAGAGAGACAATTAGAGCGAGAAATAGAGAGAGAGACAAATAGAGCTAGAGAGAGCAAAAGCGGGAGAGAGAAATATAGGAAGAGAGAGAAAAATACAGCGAGAGAGAGCAATTGTTTTCAGAATTTAACTACAGAAAGAAAAACATTAAAACATATTTGAAAATCCATTCTCAACTCTTTTCTTTCAGGAAAACAGGAGGTTATTCCATCCCATATTTAAATTTTAACAAAACAAAGTGGGTGTCATCGACATTTTCTTTCACTTGAAACTCCCATCGTGATGCCTTCAATATGTGCAAATGTCCGCCGTGGCTTCGCATAAAAAATTTCCCCTGACACTGGTGTACGTTTGGGGACCGCTGTGGCTAATTCTCAGACAACGACTTAAATCCCCAAGAAAAACTCGCACGCATGTCGGTGGGCAGTACACATCACCTCTACATGAGATGACCATAGCCTTAAATCGCTGGCACGGAATGTCCAATGTGGCATAAGCTGTGTCGCCAATAACGCCGTCGCCGAGACATTGCCTTCCAATGGCCCTGAATTACTTTCTAATGAAGGCATTCTAACTTCCATTAGGAAGCTCTTCTAGATTGCACCTACCTACTACTCGTAGGTGGAAATATATTAACGACCCTGCATTAGTTCACAATAAACAGGCCTTGCTCTGCAAAGGCCTTCTGACTGCTTTGGCCGAACTTCGCTGTGCTTTTTTCCACTGCTGATTTATTACGAACTTCGTTATTACCAACACATCACAAATCATATTGTAATTTATGTAAGTATCACAAACCCCTTAAAATATGCATTCCCTTTTGTACACCACATCGGCAGCCTTATGCCGTATGCTGCATTTTTTCCCAAGGTTACACACAAGGCTGTTGTTTAACCTAAATTCCCATAAATATTGTTACCTTAGAGAAACAAATTTGTTTGGTCATCCTCCATCCACCAGCCAGCACCATTATCGCCCTGGCGCTTAACAACATAATTTAATAACTAACTTGTTGTATTGCCATAAATCCTCTTATTTTATCCGCACAAAAATGGCGAAAGGAACGCCGGCAAGTTTAAATAAATTGCTAAATGTTCCAGTACAGTGATAGAAAGAGTAAATTGCCATTAACTAACGAAACAAATCAGATGAGCATACACGGGGCACGATATTCAGCCACTGCTCCGCCCCATGGGTAGGGTAGTCCGGCTGAACTCGATTGATGATAAGTTTTAAAATATCGCCATTTGTGGCCATTCGTATTAGATGTGATACACGCGCTCTATCAACGATAACTAGACCGCGCCATATGAATGGCCGCATCCGCATACACTTGAGCCCGCTCACAGACATGTCTGTCTGTCCCATAGATGGCGCAAATGCTCGGGACGGGCTCTGAAAGAGACCACAAAATCACAACCAGCCAAATGTACCACAACATAATTTATGTTGTGCGGCAGCAGTTAGTAGACGACTCCTCCTGACTTGGTACTTGGTACTCGGCCCCCTCCCCCCTACCGAACAGGGCAGAGTACGTGTGGCATTAACATGGCCAACATGCCATGCAGCTGCTGTTGTTGCGTTTCCCTGTTAGTTACAGTTACAGTTGCTGCTGCAGCTCGTCCCGCCTGCCTGCCTGCCTGTTTTGTACATTTTTAACTCGTTTTTTCCACACTCTCTTTCGGCATCCATTATTTTATTTTCTATTCCATGGTTATTTACAGAAAATATTTATAGCTCAAAATATTTTGAATAATTTATGGCCAGAGCGTTGTCCGTTTCATATTTAGTTTTTTTTTTGCATACTCCATCCCAAAAGGAGGAGGGTTGAGGGGGGCTTTTAGCACAACTTAAACAGGAGTTGTACGAAACAAAAAACCGAGAACAAAAAATGCGAGGGAGGAAACATTTATTTATGAGCCGAGTGTGTCCGAATGTGTGTTAGGGAAATATTAAATCATGTAATTGTATATGAATTATGCGATAATGATACGAGATATCAGATAAATTACACAGAACAGATACAACAACTACGAAATAGCAACAACAACTACGAAATAGCAAATATTTACAGGATGTATGAAATTAAAAGGATTTGTGTTTTGTAATCCCGTAATGGCGCTTTAATGGGGGGGAAAATGAAAAGTGTGTGTGTGTGTGCGCAAATATTCGAAAATAATTGAAGGCTGGTAATACAATATTTACCGGAGGAACCGGCCCAACAACAAAATGATATAAAAGGCAAATTATCCTTAAAGTATTTTAAATTTGAAATATTCGTATAACCAAGTGCGGTGTGAAATTGAGAAAGGGCAGTGCTGTCCAGTAATGTGTAAAAGACAAGGAGTGGCAAATGATCCTTAAAGTATGCTTTAACATTTATAAGTATCCGTATGACTAAGTGCGGTGTGAAATTGAGAACAGAAAGTGCTGTCTAATAAAGCATAAAAGGCAAGGAGTGGCAAATGATCCTTAAAGTATGCTTTAACAATTTTTAAATGTATTTTAGACGAAGTATGCTGTGAAATTAATAAAGACATGGCAATCCATTAAAGACTGCTGTCAACCGTACTGTTGATCCGGTGACGGATGTCGCAAATATTGACTCCACAAGAGCCTGTCGTAGAAGATGGTCTACGAGCAATCCTAGACAGCGTCATGAAGTAGGAATTATCCAGACTACAAGTGTACACCTTAAAAATAATAAGACCAGTGACTGGTCTAAGGTGAGAACACCTACTTTCCCTTAACATTCCATGAAGGAACAGATGGCGAACTTTTCTCGAAACAGTGAGCTGTGCGCAATATAATTGTGTATACTCACTGACCGGGACCAACTGTTTAAAGCCCGCTCCGAACGGCTAATGCTTTTCTGAGATTACTCTCCTACTCGTAAAGTCGCCAGTATGGAAAATAGCCGCTGAAAAATGTTTGCAATTGGGTTTACTTGTGTAATAGTCGCACAGACTACTTGCCACAGCAAGGCCTTCCACAAGGAACGACTTCTACTATCGAATACGTGGCATGGAACTCTCTGAGGGAATTAGGCACGGAAGTAATTTGTTAAAAAGGATTTTCTAAGTGAAGAATGACATTTGGCTGGTCCCAGACTGAATTCATACGAACCTTTGAGAGACTGGATTCATACCAAACTATGCAGAGAACAAGGCGGCCCTGATTGTTCTTTACAAAGACTCATAAGAGTCCATCACCATGGTCTCTAACGATTTTCGATTATTCAAAAAACTTTCTTGACTTAGTACAGTCTCCTTATCAAATTACTACGTTTCAGGCTCACAAAGACAATCAGCTCTTAGGTAGTCCCAAAATGTGCTCTCTAATGTCCGGAGGACGATTCTGGACGAGTCTTCATTAGCATATCGGTTATGTGAAACGAATAAAATGTGAGTCTAATTATCAGTAAATTCGTCTCCTTTAATACAAGGCACTGCCATTGTTTAATTTAATATTTCACAACGACTCAGAGATGATTCCCCTTAAATTAGGCTGTATAACTTTTAATTTATCTACCCCCCACCCCTTAAGATATGCTTCGCATTATAGTTTAGGGTAAATATAAGGCAACAGCCTTGTCAAGGACACAGTTTTGCCAAAAGACAAAAACACTTAAGACCTTAAATAGATACATTGCTTAAATGAAAAGGTAAGTAACGATACGTATGCCTTAATATGTGTCCGCTGATAATCTCTGAAAATATGCTATAACATTGTGCATAAGCCTAAAGTTAGGGATAAATTCCATAAATTCCACCAAGCAAATGGTGAAAAGCTTCTGAATAATTGTCGTATCAACATCTATTTTCACAAAGATGTATTTTGTTTTAAACCTACTGTTGAACGTTTGGAATATTCATAAGGTATTCGAGAAGGGGTTAGACAATTTGCATATGATATGTGTAATTTAGAATAGAATCAACACATTACCCCGAAAATAATGAGCAGACCTTTGAGCAAATAGCATGCCAGACAGGTAGGCTGGCTAAGTGAAAGGATTAATGAGCCGAACAGACAAATGAATGGATAATGTTTCTTCGTTGTTGATTTCTGTATACCCAGCGTAATAAAAATAAAAAAAAAATTGTTTTCAGGAACTGTTTTCAGAGTGTTCTTTCAGAGTCGGCCTGACAGCTGTGTGCCTTGACTTCCAAATATACGTTAGGGCAATTAAAAAAAAAACCAACAAGAGTGTTGTCTACTTTTCGGGTTCATTTACAATTTCCAAGTTATTTTTATTTCCCTTAGGCTTAAGCTGAATTGAATGGCCTTTGAAGCCATGTATTAGATATATTTCTAAATAGAATTCTATGAATTTTCTTCGTTTGTTTTTTTTCTCTCTCTCTATCTCTTCCACTCTCTGCCCACCATCACAATGCCACAATTTGATAATCTTATTTTAGCAAATTCATTGTGGTTGTGTGCAAAACTGCAATTAGAGGAAATCTAAATGGAATAGAAGAAAGGAGGAAATTGAACTTCCTGCTGCAGCCATACAACAGTAAATGCATTTTCAGTTTCAGGCGACGGCAGCAACAACAAGAACAACACTCCAACTCGATGGTAGTGCAAATCGTGAACATTTTGTGCAACGGGCACAGATTCCAGCGCGCCAACAAACCAAACATGGCCGCAGAGCGTAGCCGTGCTACACGACAGTACAACCAACCAAACACATGACAATTCACTACCAAACTGCCAGTACAACTCTACACAGGCATACAAATAGACAATTGTACATTCACACACACACCTACACACACACACCTATACCTAGGGGTTTGTCTATATTATACTATACAATATGCAATACATGCATATACACTGGGAAAATGTTATTGGGTCAATTTGTAAGAGAAAATGTTTTATATACGCACACACACACACACACCCGCACACAGGGTCGCGCCGCCTGTTTACAAATGGAGATTCATTCACATACACTTGCATTGACACACCGCTCGAAAGATGTAGCAGCAGCACGAAGAATCATGGAAAGAAAATAACCAAGGCAATTTTTTGAATTGCAGTTCCGTTAAATTGCAAATGGCAAAAGGACGGATGCAAGCAACCACACGGATGTCAGCAACATAACGCACAAAAACGAGGTGCCCCTGCCTCAGTGCGGCAATAACCGACTGACTTCTAGGCCAACAACAAATGTCGCCAGGCAGATTATAATCCTACTAGTAAGTTGTAATGCGCCAATGGCGCCCGTTGAAATATGAAAAAAAAATTGTGTTGAAAAAAAAATTTTTTTGTTGAAAAAAAAAAATTTTGTTGAAAAAAAATTTTTTCTTGAAAAAAAAAAATTTTTGTTGAAAAAAAAATGTTGTTGAAAAAAAAAAATTTTGTTGGAAAAAAAAATTATTGTTGAAAAAAAAAAATTTGCAAAAAAAAATTTTGTAAAAAAAAAATTTTGTTGAAAAAAAAAATTGTAAAAAAAAAAATTTTGTAAAAAAAAAAAATTATAAAAAAAAAATTTTGGTAAAAAAAAATTTGGGGAAAACACAATTTCTGTACAAAAAAAAAATATTATTTTTTTTATTATTATTATTTATAGAAAATTATAGAATGCCTATTTAAATTCCTACGTACTGCGTGACAGAGTCAGTGAATCAGTGTCGAGGGTAAATATATATTAAGATAATCCTGATTAGGCCACAAATCTCAACCAACACACAGAGAACATGATCAATGATCCAATCAACGTATAAATGACAAAAGTTTAGGTCGTCTGCAAGGAGAGAAGAGAGAACAGAAGCTTGAATACAGCCATCACCAAAAGTTATCTGAGAAAACTTGATAGGAATGAAGAGACCGACATGAAATGCACTAACTTTCGATAGGGCTGCGCCGGGTGTTCTGTCAGTCTTGGAAAGTCTTGGAAAACTCCTGGCTTGACCTCCGACGTTCCAACAGGTCTCCAGTATATCGGTTGCAACGACTGTCATACGGTCAATGGTTCAGAAGATCGTTACCCTCTAGTTACCTGACCACATCATGGATAACCATGCTCTCTGGAGAATGACAAAAGACTGTAACATTTCCCTAAGAAGGAGACTCTATTGCTTTCTCCTCTTCTACGCTCAGCAAAGCCCGGCCTACAGGTTCACATCAACCAACGACGGCATACCTCATCCTCATCCTGATGCCACAATTAATCTTCGTTGCAGAAAGAGAAAATAAACCAAAACACCACAACTACAATTGCACCTCGTTTTCGCCTGTACGAGCATCTCTACAACCTCAACATCAGAACGACCAACACCCACCCACAACAAAAAGAAACCGGTGACACACTTTCCATCGACACACTGTTCAATGGGAACATATGAAAATGCCGCAACAACCATGAGACCATACAGAAGAAATGGGCAGGACCGACCGACACAAGTCGACTCAGGGATAAAGGCCGTGGCAAAAAACAAGTGTGCTCTAGTGTTGAGTATTCATTTCCTTTCAATTTTAAACGTTCTGTGTGGGTGTGTGTGTGTTTTTCTGCCACTACTATCAGATGACTATATCTGCTACGACCTGCTCCACATACATATATACAATCACATATATATATATATATATATTTTAATTTTAATAAATAGAAATGGAAAATTTTTACCAAATGTAGTTAAATTATAATTAATTTTTACAACACAGCACACACACACGCAGGAAACGGAAGGCAGACCTCGAACAACATCTTAAGGGGAAAATGACTCGCAAACAACGACAGTGGCACGTTTGTAGGCCACGCCGTCTGCTGGCTCTTCTTCTTGTATACGAAATCCCCCCCCCCCTCCTCACTCACTCCGCTAATGAATAAATGCCAACAGTAGTGTAGGTGGAGGTGCAGGTGGGCAAACAAAAAAAAACAAACAACTCAGTTTCAAGTTTTTTTCCAACGAATTATGCACAATTTATTATGCAAAGTGAAAATAGCTCCGAAATTTTAATTGCTTGCCGAGTTCTTGTCTTTCCTTTCGCATTCTTCAGGTAAAAATGCAACAAAAAAATTACCAACTTTTCTTGGTTTTGAGTACAAATTGTGGGAATTCTCTTTCATATAAACTAAAAAAGTTATTTTCATACGCCTCACAGTATGCTGGGAGAGATTTTGGTAAAGGGGCGGCCCGGAGTCATTGTCAGTTTGTCGGAAATCCATTTGTTAAGCACTTGTAGTTACTCTAGGCCTGAATGGATGACTGCTGCATGGATTTAAGGAAATCTCAACGAAAAAGAGACAATCACTTAAAAGGTCTGGTTAATATAAAGGTGGGTAAGTACACTAGACCGGCTCACGATCTTAACCACAAAAATAAAATGGTATAATTTTTCCAGATAATTAGAAAACGTTTAGAGAATGGTAAAACCAAACTTAAAAAAAAAATTTAAATAAAAATTTTTAAAAAAAAAACACCAAAATTTTTTTTTAAAAAATAATTTTAAAAAAAAAATTTAAAACAAAAAATATTTAAAAAAAGTATCTAGAACTATTTTAAGAAACCTCTTCATTAAAAGGAACGTTTTTCCATGAGTAGTAACTCAACCATAACTCATTTTTATATTTTTTCCATTTGTTCGTTATACCAAGTACACAACTTTTTATAGACTTCGTTATAGAGTTATAAGATACTCAATGTTACGTTTTTAGCCGTTCGTTATATTAAATTCGATGGTTCGTTAAATCGGAAAACTACATTAGTTTCAAAATCTCATGACACAAAAAAAATGTTAAAGAAATATTTTTAAAAAAATTTAAAAAAATATTTTTAAAAAATTTTTAAGAAATATGTTTAAAAAAAAATATTTTTAAAAAAATTGAAAAAAAAATATTTTTAAAAAACTTTAAAAAAATATTTTGTAACAAATTTTGTAAAAAAATATTTTTAAAAAAAAATTTAAAAAAAATATTTTTAAAAAAATGTTAAAAAAATATTTTAAAAAAAAATTTTAAAAAACCTCTCCATTGAACGGAAAGTTTTTACGTCAACCAGCAATTTTTTATCATAGGAAGTATTTCAACCGCAAGGAAATTTATTTTCATATGAACTGCTGCCGGGAAACGTTGAACGCCGACAGTTTCTTCCCCAAAATGGAAGAAATTAACTTGGTAGACAGATGTACATACTTACAAAACCTCAAGAAACAAAAAAAAAATTAAATAAAAAAAAAACATTTTAAAAAACAATATTTTATAAAAAAAAAAAAAAATTAAAAAAAAATTAAAAAAAAAATTGTTAAAGAAGTAACCAAAAAAAATTTAAAAAAATAAAAAAAAAACGTTTTTCGTGAGTAGTAACACAACCAACGCATCATTTTTATCATTGGAAGTATTTCAACAGCAAGGAAATTGATTTTCATATAAATTTTTGTCGAGAAACGTTGAACACCGGGCGATTTTTCCCTCAAAATGGAAGAAATTAACTTGGTACATATGTACATAGTTACATAAAATTAGAAAAAAAATTTAAAAAAAAAAACTAAAAAAAAATAATTTTAAAAAAAAATAAAAAAACATTTAAAAAAAAAATTAAAAAAATTTTTTTTAAAAAAATAAAAAAAAAAATTAAAAAAAAAAATTTAAAAGAAATATTTTAAAACAACCTCTCCCTTGGAAAGAACGTTTTTCTGTGAGTAGTAACACAACGAACGCATCATTTTTATCATAGGAAGTATTTCAACCGCAAGGAAATTGATTTTCATATAAACTGTTGGCGAGAAACGTTGAACACCGGGCGATTTTTCCCTCAAAATGGAAGAAATTAACTTGGTAGACATGTAATTGCAAAACCTTAAGCCACAAAAACAAATAAATAAAAAATTTAAATAAAAATTTAAAAAAAAAAATTAAAAAAAAAATATAAAATAAAAAATATCAGCGTGGGTTCGATTCCCACCAGAGGCTTTGGTCTGTCGCTGCAAAATTTTAGCAAAATGGTCTGTGTCACCCGGTTTACCCTTGGACCCAAAATTAGAATATAAATTTACTTTGTGTTGTAATAAATAAATAAAATAAAAATAGAAAAAAATTTAAAAAAACTTTTTCTATGAGTAGCAATTGCGCATCATTGAAAGTATTTCAACCGCAAGGAAATTGATTGAAATTTTTTTTTTTTTTAAATCCTCTCTATTGAAAAGAATGTTTTTCGACAATTTTTCTACTTGGGGTACCACAGGACATCGGAATGGTACAGTGGTTATTCATGATTGCATAGTGTAATTGGTTTAGTGAGAGTTGTTCATTCTGAAAGGTTATTTGTGAATTCTTGCAAAAAAATTAAAATAGAAAAAAGTTATTCTATGATTAGCAATTGCGCATCATTGAAGCATTTCAACCGCAAGGAAATTGATTTTCATTGTAAAATATTTTTTTTTTTAAAAAATCCTCTCCATTGAAAAGAATGTTTTTCGACAATTTGAATCATTTTACGAAACAAGTGCAGAATGCTTTATTCTAACACGTGCACACCATCACCACATATACAAGGCATTTATTGTTTTGGTAAATCATGATATGTCAACTTAAAATCGTTGCTGAGGCATGGGTGAGCTCAACGAAGGCTATTTAAATGTCCCATAAGTGTCGGCGGAGAGGAGAGTCTGCAAATGGCAAGTGTGGACGAGTTATAGCACATAAATGTATGAATGTATGTATGTATGTATGTGGTGTAAGCAGGAATGGTGTGTTAAATCCTTAAAATACACTCTAGACTTGTATGAGACCTGCCGTTAGTACGAGAACGTAACGCAGTTTAACAGCTTCTCCCCCCTTTGGCAAACTGACCAGGCTAAATGGATTAAGACAAAAATGTGTGAACAGCACACTTTAAAAAAATCCACACACACACTGGCAGGGTATCAGCAACAACTACAACAGTAAAATGAAACTGAAATGAAAATGTCAACGTAACTTTGGAGGAAAAGCATAAAAACACGAACCTACACCAAAGGGACACACATCACAGCAGGCATTTTATGGGCTCCCTCTCACACATACATGCACACGGCCACCGTACACCGATGAATGTTTGTGGCAATAAACGTGTTAGCGCGTATGTGTGTGGTTTACACAATGAAGCTTAGTCAGCTAACAGTGCTGCCAACAAATGCTCTCCCTCACACACACGCTTGCACTTGCATTTCCACTGCTCGCCGGGGACAGGCCAAACGACAGGCTGGCAATGAAGACCGTGCCTAGTGTTTCACATAGACTGCACAGTGGGTGGCAATAAAAAAAAAATATATAATTATAATTGCGAGTCAAAACGGTTTTTGTAATTCATAAAGGGATTTACATTTATTTTTAAAAATTAAATAAAACTGACACATCTCCATATCTCTGGGCTATTTTTGTCTCATTGTCTATGGAAGATGATTTAATTCATGTGCCTACATCCGATGCTTACTCAGGCGGGAAGAATGAGTCGGGCAGCTTGAGCGGGTTTAGGTTTCAAAAAAATAACGTCCATGTGATGAAACCCCTTCAAGCCGATCGAAAGAGGAGAAGTTCTTTGGAGGATCTCCCAAAAAGAAACACTTGTCAATGCCAAGAGTCTGAATTGACCGAACCATCAAGAAGATCTCGTTCTGTTTCCGTCCTAGTCCAGACCCGTTCGAAGGAAGCTTCGAAAAGTGTCGTAGACCAACAAAATCAATCGTTCCACGTATAACTGTGATCTCTTCGACCCATAGACTGGCAGAGTTGCAAGTTAATTCACAACTCCCAACCAAATGGATGAATTCGCCAACAAAATTGGTAACTCCGTGATGCCCAGAGACGTAGATTAACCATGTAATTATAGTGAAGATACAGGAAACGGACGAACTGAACGACGTCAAATAGGCCCACCAAGTTTCCCTTATTTATAGAAAAATGAAGGGAGATCAAGCAGAATGGTCAATTGGAATCAATATAGTTAACTGTGACGACTAGAATCCGTTGATTTCCAAAGGTATAAGGTTACTGGTCTTGGCCAGTGAACTGTACCTAACATAACTTGGCTCTAGAAGTTTTAAACGTCGAAGGAAAATCTTCTTCTTACTTCTGCATCAATCTAACTTTAGAAAGAACTCTGAAGAAATATTGACCAGTTAAAGTCTACGCTTTACCAGCCAAAATGGCGTTGGACAACAACTACCAGCCGGGGGAGACCCAGACTCCGGTGGATGGACAAAGTGGAAGAAGACATGAATATTTTTGGTATCACGAACTGGAGAAGCCAAGTGAAAGACCGAAGTGCTTGGAAATCACTGAGTAAACCGGCCAAGACCAACAACAGTTTGTAGAGCCAACCTAAGTAAGTGTACGCTTTTAAACTACTCTCATTTGAATCGTTGAATTGGTTGGAAAGAAAGTAAGGGGACTTTTTATAAAACAAAATTGGAAGTAGAAGCGCTCAATGACAATTTTATTTTACCCTAAAAACAATAAAAATTACGAACATTAGGAATATAAAGAAATATCCCATATTACACCGGTTCTCAGTTGTTCTTCCTTAAATAAATTTTTAAAATACATTCCTTCACATTCCTACCCTCCTCCTCACTACATTTCATAAATGCCCATAAGATCTTCTCGCAATGATTGTTCAAATCGTTCAATTGGTTTCCTAGATCCTAGAAAGTCTTCTTCCTACCCCCCTTCCTGACTGCATTTCATAAATGCCCATAAGATCTTCTCGCAATGACTGTTTTTGGGGGGGGGCAGAATTTCCCAAAAATGTATTGGGGTGCAATATTTTGCCCACATTTGTGAGAATGTTGAACGTTTTTCGAACTTCGAAAACTCTGCAGAAATCTCAGGTCTACGCGTTCAACTCATGCCTCATAGATACATTTGTAGTTAATGGCGATTTGTTGTTTTGCCAGCACTGTGCGTTGGTAACTTAATACATGTCCAAAATTTTTACGATCACCAATGACACACGGCTCTCCATGGGATATTATTTTACTACATGGTCATTTTTCTATAAATCTTGTACTATTTTCGTGTTTTTTTTTTTTGTTGGTGTGGTTTTTTGTTCATCGTCGTCGTCGTCGTTATTTGCCAAAAGGATATCTTCTTTGTGTGACTGTGTCTGTGTGAGTTTTGAGAGCGTGTATATATTGTAAAGCACATTCATTCCAAAGGCTTAAGTTGGAACTACACGTTCGTCTTGTTTGTTGCTGGTGGTAGTCCTCCGTTCCCTGTCCTCCTGCTCCAACATTATTGATTCTGGTATCGATGTACAGATTCCGTGTTCAATATATTTTATTTTGTATCGACTCTTGTGTTCCTTTTTTTGTAAACTCGTGTATATGAATATAAAAGAGCATCTTTGGATTTATTCATAATAATCATCCAACCAACCAGCCAGCCAGCCAGATTCAAAAGGGGGCACAGCACCCACCCATTCATAACTAGGCCATTTCCATGGATGAAAGGTATTCCATATAAGATTGCCAAAGGATTTTTTTGTTGGCTTTCTTCTCTTTTTTTTTTATGTAAGAACTACAAATATAATGTCATTCATTGTCAACTGTATGTAGTCGTGTGATAATAATGATGGATTTACTATGAAAAGTGTCTGATGCTGATTATAAAAATACAAAGGATTTCTTTGTATTCCCTATCTCAAAGAACTAACACGAGATCAACTAAATTAAACAGACACCAGGCAATGTGACTGAGAGACAGCAAATGAATCGGTGAACACTTGAGTGACAAAATAAATTTCGATTTCAAGTAGGATACATACATAGAATGTCAGCAGTACAAAGAGGAACTCATTCGCAGATTTGTTCAGGATTCTATGGGGGATCTTTTTGAAATGCAGACTTTTATGGGCGAACAAATGAACACGCTAAATGAGGGGAGAATGAAACACTTATTCAACAATGGAAATTGAAATAACAGCCCATGAAACCACACCCAAATAAATGTAAATGGAATAATCTCCAATGGTAAATAATGTGCCCAAAATTAGAAGTGTTGATGAGTCAATTGGACCTTGTGGGCGAAAAATGCGAATGACTTACCGCACATTTTGGCAGGTGCTTGAAATGTTGAGTTTTTGAGATTGATGGCGAGTCGATGCCTCAGGAATGAGTCATGCACTCTGGGCAACTGCAGCCAAATTCTCAGAAGTTTTAGCAGAAATGAGCCACATACAGCTCTTTGTAGAAACAATTCGTGAGGTTGATTTGCTGGTGGACAACACAACACGGTTCCCGACTTCGTACGGTAACCTCAGGAACCTTCACTTAATTTGTGAATTAAAGCGAAAACCCTCCACCGATTTTCATGGCCTTTACAACATTCTAATTGTTGGATATAAAAGTTCATGATAAATTATTGAAAAGTGTTTAAAAAAATATTGTACGAAAAAAATACTTTTTGTTTATAATTTATATAATTTATGTTTGTGTATAATTTCGAAAGTGTCATTCAGCTAAAAAGGGGCTAGAGGGACAAATTAAAAGCTGAAGTTTAAGATAATAAAAATCTCCATTTTTCCAAATTTAGTTCAAGATAATCGGACATATCGTTGTCCAGCTATGACAAATTATGTGAAGAAATATCCAAAATATTTAAATTTGAAGAAAAATATGTTCAACTACTATCGTAGTTAAGGGGGGTTCCATTGGTTGTTACTTAGACAAATGTTAGACAAATATTGGTTAGTACTCACCAAATTGTTATTTCCATTTCATTGTTCCGGGCAGTAGTTAATCATTATTTTCTGGCAGATGGTGAATCTGTAAAGGTTTGCAAACAATCATTAGCATATATTGAATTGAAAATATATAATATATGAAATTATACTTATGACCAAATGATACTTTAAATATGCAGTTAATCCCACTTGCAAGGCAATTGTGAAACCAGAACTCATTCCATATTGTAACCATTGTCTCTTGTTGTCTCTTGTTATTCTGAAAAATATGAAATATGAAATATTTATACGTACATCATTCATTATTTCAAATTTATGCAAAATCAAACCACATATCAAAAAATTGAAAAGCATAACAAAATAAAAACTAAAACAGCAGACAAAGGAGATCGGCAGACAGCAGACTGACATACAGAATAAAATGAATGAAATTCTACAACAGCAAAAATTATTTTATAAGGATAACAAAATCAACAACTGAATATCACAAGTTTACAAAAACTTCCTCCCAAAAACGGAAAAAAAACACCATCATGTATGAATATATGTTTGGGGGAAAAGCCAAAGGTAAATGGCATCATAAATAACAAATGCATGACACAGAGAGACAGAGATGAACGGACGAACGACGGATGGACCAAGGTACAAGCGTAGCAGAGAAAATGACAGAGAAAAAAATTAAAAACCCAAAACCCCCACCATGAAATTTTATTTTGACACATGGATAGTTGGTTAGGCGAGCCAACAAACAGCAGCGTCAGAACCTCTTACACCCCCACCCCCACCAGCAACTCTAGTGTGTGACAAGTGGTAGTCAAAGATAAAGTTAAAAATTACAAAGTGTCTGTCCCCTAGAAATGTTTTATGGCTGTGAGAAAATATAATCACAGCTCTACTGTAGACATACCTACATATGCACATTTAAATTTTGTAATAAAAAAAAAATAGTTTTTGTAACAACACTATCATCAGGTATAGTCAATTGTTATACGGTTTGCAACACCTCCAAATATGGACTGGTAAATACTGTAAATATTTTTGACAACAAACAAGTGTCGATATTAGATAATTGATCTTGGCAGTGTTGTGGCCTTCCAATCACCTACAGCTGAACTGAAAGTGTGAGCCAAAACTATGGAACCAATCAAATACAGAAATTCTATTATGAATACAAGACAAAAGAAAACTAATAACTCTAATGACAAAGTAGTTCAGACTGGGCACTGGCCATTGAGGGCATATCAATTTGGCTTTGGGTAGGCCGATCTGGTGTGATGATCGTAATCTGGCGTTAGGATTGTGAAGATGAAATTCGACTCTAATACTTCTCAGATGATTATATTTCTGACTTGTGGAGCGTCCAAGGTAGTGACTGGAGAACCTAAGAGAGTAAGGAAAAATTCGACTCTAATACTTCTCAGATGATTCTATTCTTGACTTGTGGACCGTCCAAGGTTGTGACTGGAGGAACCAAAGGGAGTAAGGAGAAATTCGACTCTAATACCACTCAGATTATTCTATTTCTGAGTTGTGGAGCGTCCAAGGTTGTGACTGGAGGAACCTAAGGGAGTAAGGAGAAATTCGACTGAATGTCTTATCGTCTAGGGATCTCTTTTGTCTGACGTATCTGTACAACAGTCTGTTGCACTTATCTTCGTTAGTGTATCAGTGTTTGACTTGTTTCTGTTAAGGATTCTTGTCGGGGGCGTCTGCATATCTTCTGTTTTATTCCATCGGTGCTTGACTGGTTTCTGTATAATTAAAGAACAATTGGTTAGTAATATTTTTTGTATAACAGTTTGCAGTACCTACCTCCATCGTGCTTGCCACTTTTCTGTTAAATTAGCCAGAGATGTTTGTATAACACTATGCTGACAATATCTTGTACGAAATAGACCAAGTTTTTTCGAATCTTCGATCTCTAATCGATTACTTGCCCAAAGACACTTGGGAGCATTTACAGCACTCCACAATCGTCTAGTTTCTTGTTTTTTAATGCAGGTCACATACAATTCCATACAGCCGGATCACAACGATGCTTTGTCCTAAAACAATAAAAGGAAAATGAAACAAGTTAAAAACCTTTAAAACAGACAATATTAACTAAGGCACCTAAAAAGCCAGTGAAACAACAACATAAAATTTATTTACTTGACGTGCACACATATTTGTTTATACAAAATATGTATTCCAAATATTTCCTAAACTCTTGCAACATGTTCCTGCTGGTTGCCATAAATGTCTACCATCTGGTTTAGCTTCCGGTTTTTGTTTTTGTTTTGGCTTTCCGGCTTCTTCCCCTTTGTTGTTTTGGGGTTTTTTTAAACGTACATTCTACATGTGTTGTCGTTGTTGGTGCATTGAGGTGTAAACTTTTTTTTTTCCTGTTACTCTTCTGAAATATGAATATGATGCTGGAGCTGCACCATCAGCACGGTACGTATACGCATATCCTTTGCTGATCCTGTTCGGGTGCAACGCCGACTTACTTAAGGGACAACAAACTATTTTCTTTGGTGGTAGAACACAACAACGATGAGAATGCCAAACAACAACAACAAATTAAGTTATGTTAGCAACTGTTTGCAATTTTACACTTGAAACTATTTCATGTACTCCAGATTCCAACCACATTCTAAAACAGAGCTGGGACTAAACTCATGAACGTCGAACTAAAGACTTGGAATCTGGAGAAGGGAATTTAATGTTTACCTTTATTGCAGACTCATTATTTTGTATTTATTTTAGGTGGGGTAGGCCTGTCAGCAGGATAGGGCAACCTGCCAGACAAAGCTGTGTTTAGAAGACCTTAGGGGAAGAAACTTATGAATGGCGAAAAAAAGACTTTGTTGGAATCTGTGGGGGGAATTTAATTTTTACATTTTTTAAGTGGTGGAAATCCTTGTTATAAGGCTTGTCCGCAGGATGGGCGACCTGCTACACAAAGCTGAGTTTAGAAGACCTTAGGGGAAGAAACTTATGAAGACTTTGTTGGAATCTGTGGGGGGAATTTAATTTTTAAATTTTTTTAGTGGGGGAAATCCTTGTTATAAGGCCTGTCCGCAGGATGGGCGACCTGCTACACAAAGCTATGTTTTGAAAAGCAGATGCTATGCGGACAATCCATTAACGATTTAGACGAGAAAGCCGTTTGTGAGATAGAACCAGAAACCGCCATCCAGCTCTTGAGTGAAATCATGTTAACAAAGAAGCAATTTTGTCAGCTTATTGGTTAACTAGTAAGTTGTAATGCGCCTATGGCGCCCGTTAATTTGCTTGAGAAAGTATTTGTTACTTAATTTTAAAAATTTTGTAAAAAATATTTTGAGAAAACTATTTTGTAAAAAAAAATTTCGAAAAAAAATAAAATTGGGAAAAAAAAAATTTGAGGAAAACAAATTTTTGTTGAAAAAAAAAAAATTGTTGAAAAAAAAAAATTTTGTGGAAAAAAAAAAATTTTGTTGAAAAAAAAAATGTTTGTTGAAAAAAAAAATTTTTGTTAAAAAAAAAAGTTTGTTGAAAAAAAAATTTGTGGAAAAAAAAAAATTTTGTGGAAAAAAAAATTTTTGTAAAAAAAAAAAATTAGTAAAAAAAAAAATTTGGAAAAAAAATTTGGGGAAAACACAATTTCTGTACAAAAAAAATATTATTTTTTTTATTATTATTATTTATAAAATTATTATAGAATGCCTATTTAAATTCCTACGTACTGCGTGACAGAGTCAGTGAATCAGGGAATCAGTGTATCAGTGAATCAGTGTCGAGGGTAAATATATATTAAGATTCTGAAGAGCCCACATACCCATTATATGTGTAATCTTCCGAATAGACCGATAAGTTGACAAAATTGCTTCTTTGTTCATTTTTTTTTTTTCTTTCAGAAATCTTGTGGACCGGTCTCAAACTAAAATCCTCTACAGAATGTAAGGTACGATAAAGTAATTTCTTTGATCGATCATAGATATTTCCTTCACAGCAAAGGCTTATCTGTGGCGATCCTAAGTGGAGCATTAACCTACAATGCAAATCAGTCCCCCCTCTTCCCAAAAACAGACACTGGTGCATTTCATTACTGAGGTCCATGAACAAATTCTCTCTGTAAAATATGGTATGTGTAGGTGTTGGTGTACACACATGCCATACACGCATCCATGTACATTTGTCCTTAAATAATAGAAAACACGTAGAGCAGGTGCCATCGAAAAGAAGAAGACGGGAAAAAAACCGGAACAACAGCAACAAAGACAAGTTAAATGCTTTCGAGGATACAACAAATAATATTTATATTATACACACCAAAGCACACACACACATAGACACACAATCCTTTACCTATACAACCAAACAGAGCAAATGTGTGTATGCTTGTTTACACATGTAAAAATGTTTATCTGTTTGTTGCTGATGTTGTTGCATCTGCATCTATGAACGTGTAGACAGTAGTAACTGTTCGTCTGTCTGTCTGTCTGTCCGTCCGTCTGTCTGTCGCTTGGTTTAGTAACAATTGTTGGTATTTAAGCATTATTGCAACGTGACTTAAGTTTACACCGAGAATGTTGCAACTTTGCCGAACAATGAAGACAAGAATTCACTCAAACACAACCACACACACAGATACATGCGCATACACATAGACGAGTGTATGTAGAATTCTTTAATGTTTTGCTTTATTTCACACTCTGCCTCATTCGCATGGGAACGAGTAAATAACAATTGATTTGATTTAAGGGAACGCCTCAAAGCTCATGCCCAAACAACCGGTGGTTAGAGGGAATTTTTAAATTTAAATTTTGATGTGGGACTCTACTTTTTTAATAATCAACATAAATTAACCACTAAATATTGTCGGTTTAAATTTATTTTGTTTGATACAGCTAAGTAGAAGATGACGCCACAACTTGGCGTTTTTGCTTTGTTTTGCATTGTTGATCTGGCCACATTTGTCACTCACTCGTTCGCAAAACCGAGAGATATTGGGTCGATTGTCATATTTTTCTGTTTATTGAAATATTACTCAGGAAAATCTGTTCCACGCCAATTTTTGCAATTTGTTTACTACAAATGAGTGCGGTTAATTGAAAGCAAAACAATACAGAGCTTTTTTTTAGTTATAAGCTTTCTTTAGTGCAATCTTTTATTGAAATTGAAGCAATGACTATCTATTGTGTATATCATATGCGATTTTATTTCGGTGACTGTTAATTTTTTATTTTGGCCCTTTTGGATTTTTCGTTTTGACGATTTTTTTACATTGACAATTTAAAATTTTTTTAATTTAAAATTTTTTTAATTTAAAATTTTTTTTTCATTTTGGCGATTTTTTATTTTTTTTTCATCAGTTTTTTTTTATTTTGGTGATTTTTTTTTATTTTGGTGATTTTTTTTTATTTTCGCGATTTTTTTATTTTATTTTCGTAATTTTTTTATTTTATTTTCTCGGTTTTTTAATTTTATTTTCCGATTTTTTTTTTATTTTGGCGATGTTTGATTTTTTTTATTGTAATTTAGCGATGTTTGATTTTTTTTTTTTATTTTGGCGATTTGGTTTTTTCATTTTGGTGATTTTTTTTTTATTTTGGTGATTTTTTTAATTTTGGCGGCTTTTTATTTTCCCGATTTTTTTATTTTATTTTCTTAATTATTTTATTTTCGCGGTTTTTTAATTTTATTTTCCGATTTTTTTTCTTATTTTGGCGATGTTTGATTTTTTTTATTGTAATTTAGCGATGTTTGATTTTTTCATTTCATTTAGGTGATTTTTGATCATTTTTTTCATTTTGGTGATTTTTGATTTTGTTTTTCATTTGGTGATTTTTGATTATCTATGTTTTTCATTTTGGTGATTTTTGATTATTATTTTTTCATTTTGGTGATTTTTGATTATTTTTTTCATTTGGTGATTTTTGATTATTTTTTTCATTTTGGTGATTTTTGATTATGTTTTTCATTTTGGTGATTTTTGATTATTGATGATGATTTGGCGATTTTTTGTTTTTGAGATTTTTCATTTTTTATTTTCGTGATTTTTTTTATTTTGGCGATGTTTGATTTTTTCGCTTCGGTGACTTTTTGTTGATTTTTCATTTTTGGTGATTTTTCTTCAGTTTTTTTTATTTTGGCGATGTTTGATTTTTTAATTGTAATTTAGCGATGTTTGATTTTATCATTTTGGTGACTTTTAGTGTTTTTTTTTTTTTTCAATTTTGGTGATTTTTTCTTCAGTTTGATGTTGTTTGATTTTTTTTTTCATTTTGGTGATTTTTTTTTATTTTGGCGACTTTTTATTTTCTTGATTTTTTTTCATTTTGGTGATTTTTTTTTATTTTGGCGATTTTTTTATTTTATTTTGTCGATGCTTGATTTTTTTCATTTTGGTGATTTTTTTTTTATATTTTACAATTTTTTTTATTTGTTTGTTTTATTTTGTCGATTTCAGATTTGTCTCACATTGAGAGCAATGGAAATTTCATGTACCGATCATATTCAATTGTGCCTGAGTGTAACTGACATTGTTGTAAACATACACCGCTACATGAACAGATGGGATTTTCTTTTTTGTCCAACTTTTTAAGTAGAAATGTAACAGAGTTTAAAGGAGTCATCATCAACCTGTTCACACACAAACACATACATGCATGCATATAAACACTGATATATGTGCTAAAGAGTGTGTATGCTCTATCTCTCTCTCTCTCTCCCCTCTCTAGACGACGAGCGTATTCGGGTGTTTTGTGAGTATTTACATGTGAAAACGTTTATTTTCCCTAGTGTTTTTTTTTTGTATCTACACATACATGTGTAGGTATTTAAAATGGATAACAATACAAGAATAATATTTATAAATCTGCATGCAAACGATGTCTGTCTGTGACACACATATACGCCTCCACCGACGACGACACTGCCGCCGCCGCCCATTTGTAATGTCTCATCTTGATTTTCGTTTAGTTTTTGCCTTTAATTTCTCCCATACGAAGGAGCACACGTACGAACGTACGATGAACAAACGATGCACCTGCCAGTGCTGGTGTATCCTTTGAATGTTTTACCTTTGCGGGGGGCTACGACGACGACAGTTGCATATGTAAATTTTTGAAGCATTTGAGTTTTTGTTTAGGTTTCAGGTTGCACATTTTGTTGTTGCTGCCTCTGCATTTATTGTTCTTTATGGAGTTTTTCTTGTAGTTGTGTGCAAATATCTGTGTATGTATGTGTGGCCTTAATTGGAAAACTGTGTGTGTTGTGTAATTTTGGTATTCAACTGTCAGGCATAGAAAGCATAAAATGTTTATTTTAGCAATTATTGAATTATTTAAAAGTTCATTTAAGGCTTTTACTTGATTTCATTTCTCACACACACACTAGTGTCGTAAAAACGGAACCGGAAATCGGTTTATTCGTTTACAAGCGATTAAGCGACAAAATCGGATTTCATTGAAATGGATTTTCATACAATTCCAAAAGCATTTCAACTCATCTGCTGTCAATAACTTGAGCCGTTAACAGGGCATTGCCATTGAAAATGAACAACGACTGTGTTGCATCGAATGAATCACTTAGAATCCTGATTATGTACGACTTCTCATATTTATTTCTAACCGAAGTTATCCTTAGTTTTTTTCTCAAACGTAGTTCGGTTAGATGCAATTTATTGCAGTTAACCGAATAGAGTAAAACATACAGGAAAGGCCATACAAGTGAACTTCCTAGCAAACGTTTTGAATTGGTTTAATACGGGTAATTAAAAACGAAAATAAACAAAACTTCGGATAAGTGAAATCTCTGATTGAAATTTTAGAAATACATTTTTCATAGACACGAATGAAGAACAATTTGTCAGTTATCCGATTTTTTTTTCCTCTACAGCCTAGCAAACGTTTTGAATTGGTTTAATACGGGTAATTAACAACGAAAATAAACAAAACTTCGGATAAGTGAAATCTCTGATTGAAATTTTAGAAATAAATTTTTCATAGACACAAATGAAGAACAATTTGTCAGTTATCCGATTTTTTTTTTCCTCTACAGCCTAGATCGGATAAATGAAATTTATTGCATTAAAATTTGGTTATTGATGTGTAAAATTTTGCAGAGAAATGTATTTTACGTCATTTTACAAAAAAAAAAACTCTATTTTGGATTTTTTGATGTTTGGTCATTTCGGACAAATGGCGATGACATTTTCAACTATCCGGGTTTTGGTTAGATGCAAATTGTCGCGATTAACCAATTAGAGTAGAAAATACCGAGACCTATCTAGTAGGTTGGAGTGAAATTCAAAAAAAAAAAAGTTAACCTCGGAAAGAGATGTAGTCTGGGGTCCTAATGAGGGGAAAAATAAAGAAAAAAATTTTAGAAAAATCCTAAAAAGTTTTATGTCAATAAATGTTTGCAATAGCGTAAACAATGAAATTAGGGCATGAACAAATTTAAAAAAAATTTTCTCATTGTTCAAAAATTTCAAAAAGTAAAATAAGTCAAATCGTCCCTTCTTCAGAAAATTGACTGAACAATGAAATCGCCACCAAAGCTACAAATATTAGTCGATTATCCTCATATTTGCCTCAAATACTTTTGTTTGGGCACTGAACAAGCTCAAACTTTTTAATTTCGAATAAGTTAAGTCGTTAATTTTTAGGATTTTTCTGAAATCAACGCCAAAATAGCGGTAATTTCCAAATTTCGAGGGAGTGGCGCGACCCCTAAAATTTTTTTAAAATGTTTTTCTTTATTTTTCCCCTCATTAGGACCCCAGACTACATGTCTTTCCGAGGTTAACTTTTTCAAATTAAAAAAAAAAACATGTTTTCACTCCACCCTACTATCTAGCTCACAGTGACAATACGAAGTTTTCGTTTTATGTATCAACGGTTTTTAATAAACTGATGTACTGATAAGTGCAATTTCTTAAAGTCAAACGAAGTCTAACTGAAATTCCAGAAATCAGCCAAAGGGAAAAGGACAAAAAAAAATGGTGCTTTGATCGATAAGAAAATACTGTATCAGCTGGCAGCTCTGAAACAAGTTTTTAAAATATATTTTATTTTATTTTTTTTGAAAATGAAATTCTCTTGTAAACCAAAAACCGATTTTACTTTTAAATCACCAATTTCTTGTGGGACATTCTACAACACACACAGAGACACACAAAATCTGACCAATGCATTTGTGGGCCATTAGTTGGGGTTCATTTGTGAAATCTATTTGAAAGTTGTTATTGTTTTTCGTTTTTTTTTTGTTTTTATTGTTTGTTGGTTATTATACTCGTCGTATATTTTATGATCAACATATCAAGTGAAGTAGTATAATTTCTAGTATTTTAGAACGTAATTGAAGCAATTACAAGTTGTGGGGGTAATTATTACAATTACAGACAACACTTGAGTTAACTTGTGCATTGCCAAACAACACAGAGAGAGAGATGGAGAGATCATGTGCAGCAAATATTATTGCATTTATGTATATTTGTGGTATTAAGTGTTTTTATGTACTCAGTATGTTGTAAATACTCAGTAATTTCGATAAATGCCGGTATCGCACTGAGCCCCCCTTTTGGTTGTATTTGAAAAGCTCATGGGGTAAAACAAAGTCCATGAAATGTCCTTACGATTGCCAATATTTATTTCTATTTGATATCAAAAAAAAAAAAAAATACAACTGCCAATGATTACCGATAACCAGATGGTAGAGCAAACTGTGTTTAATCTCACATGGTGAAGACCAACACAATTGTCATAAGTTGGTCAACATTAAATTTGTCCTTTAGGAAAGGAAGGAAACAAATTTAAAGTCCTTTGTTGATACAACTGGCGTCGATGACGATCTACAGTCTATCAGACAACAGTCTATCGACGTCTTTTAACAACTTTCCCCCACCAACATACAAAATCATATCGGCACGCCCCGTCTAACCAAACATTTTGTCAACATTTCCAAATGTTAATCCTTAATTATGCATTCAGGTTTTGGAGAGAACACTAACCGTGATGACTTTTACGTGGCGTGGTGGCTCTGGCCGTAGCTGACTTCAAATACAAAAGAAACCGGCGACAACAAAAGATGCCCTGTTCGGGGCGTAGATTTTTAATAAACCATCAGAACATCTCGAGGGAAGGATGGTAGAGAGAAGGGGGTGGACAGGGAGTGATACTTTGAATTGCAGTTATTGCCGCAATTGTAGAAGCCATTGTCGTTGTGTTGTGGTAGCGGTGCTTCGTTTCTATTATTTTAATAGCCACAATTGCCAACGCCACTCGAATCACCGCTATCGCCGCCTCCACCACACGCCGTCTGTGCTCCGGCCATTGTGCAAGCGCTTATTTGCCACTTGAGCGGTAATGCTTTGCAATTCCAAGCATTGTGTTGCTATTTTCTACTATGCAGGTATTTAAAATAAAAACGAAAACAAACAGAATCTCATCATGCTCCGCATCCGGCTTAACAATTTTGTTAAGTACTTGAGGTCGTCGCATTGAAAGCAGCCGCACAAGCCATTTAAGAATTTAAGGCTTTCGGCGAAATGGCGAAGACAAATGAAAACAAAGCCACCGAAAAGTACATCAACCGTTCGCCAGGCACCAGAAATCTCCGAAATCTCCGAAATACCTCAATATCCGTTAAACTGTAACAACGGCATGGGACTGAGCTGAGCCAAACATCTTCATGGACTTGTTGTGACTTGGAATGAGCAACCAAGTTACATTTCGTATGCCAGGCAGAGTAAATGGCCATATGGTCGCATCATTTAATATGGACTAACACACGCCCACAAATGGCCAGTAAACGGCTCTTAATGCCAATATAAAGTCATAAATATGTGTGTGTGTGTGTCTCGTTATTCCTTATGTGTTAAAGACAACATTACCGTCGTATGGTCTATCGCTGTCCATAATCTAAGCCTTGGCACGAGTCGCCTGTGCAAGTTTTTCTTCTCCAACACGTTCAATAGTTTTCATCTATGTTTTGTGATTCGTTTTCTGTTTCCTTTTCGATGTTCATAAATTTGAACATAAAATACAAGTTTATGATATTTTATGATGGTCCAGAAGTTATGATCAAATTCAAAATGAGGAAACTAAAAGTGGAAGTAGAAGAAATTGCAACTTAAATTGAGACGTGACGATGCGGATAACTGAGACATTGTGTGTGATTGGCCATAAGAAACAATCTGGTCATTTTGCGAGAACTCAATTTAGGGAATATGTGAGGTCGTGGTGTTTTGTTTAAATGGTTAAATGTCCAGGGAGAACAAGTTTGGCCAATGTTTGCACCGTGAACATAAAACATCTGGGAAGTAGTTGATATACAAAAAATTGCAGTCATTTTGGAGATTTTGAAGAATGGACTTGGAAGAACTTTGCTTGTAGCACGATGACACACCACCATCGATCTTTTGCCCATCAAGTTCGGTAAATGTGTTGTCCTCAGTCTCGGCTTTGACCAATTGATCAATCGGTAGCACGATTCATCGTAACGTTAAAATAAATATAACGAATATTTATCGAATTTGCTATTGAATTTGAAATTTTTAACGATATTCGTTGTCGGTTGAAATCAGCTGTTACTGTAAGCAGACGACAATCGTTATTTAAACGACAATAATTAACGTTGTGTTTATTAAAACGATAAAGTGTATGTTGTGTTTAAAATGTTATCAAAGACTGACCGAATAGTTGAGTGATCGTCGTGTTCTTCGAGATGTGAACAATCCTTTACAGTTGACTGCAAATGCATTTCAAAAACTAAACCGATTAACTCGGGACTTGGCTGAGAACCTAATAGTGTCTAGGTTAACAGCCGTATCGACAAAAAACATGTAAGACGTGTAAGCTTCAAGGTACAATGGAATTTATATGATTGTATTACGCTAGGTGCCCCGAGCCTATTTAGCATTTCTATTAATTGGGTTCCCTTCCCTTTTTTTCAAATTCCACTTTTCCATGCATTTTATAGCATTTTTCACGAATAACAACATAAGTTAGAGTAAATTTCTCAGCAGAGTGAACTCAAATAATTTGTAAAATTGCGGCTTCTGTAAAAAGAAGAAGTTGAATTAGTATTTGCAATTAAAATGTTTTTATAAAAAAAAAAATTCATAAAAATGCAAATAACCTTTGTTAAGAAAAATGTGTGAAAATTGTTTTTTTTTTTTTTTTTTTTTTTTTTTTTTGACTAACACTCAGGGGATGCCCCCTATGAATGCAATGCACTGTGTTAGCGATAGGAAATATGGGTATTGGAGGGAGGAAAGAGGGAGGAAAGAGGGAGTAGTGTTTGTTGATGTTTGCCTTGAATTTGATAATGTCATAGCAGGTAGGAAAAACACTTACTGGAAGATTATTCCACATGCGAACAGTACGGCTGAAGAACGAATTTTCTCTATAGTGCGTTGTCCGGTCAACCGGCCATTTGACAATGAACGGATGAGATTCCCTGGATAGCCGAGTATTCCGGCTAAATGTTCTAACTTCAGGGACCAGACGACGGATATCTTCTGAACAGATACCATTAAAATATCTATAGAATAGCGATACACAACCCACATTTCGGCGATGCTGTAGGGAGACAATAGAGCTGGATACCCTACCATCCCCTACCATCCCCTATCATCGCCACCGCTCTCCTCTGTACACGGTCCAGAAGCTTCAAAGATGTTAATGGAGCCCCTGCCCATATATGCGAGTTGTATTCCATTTTAGGCCGGATGTAGGATGTATTTTCATAAATTTTTCTTAACAAAGGGCTTTTCAATTTTTATGTTTAACTTTAATGGAATTACCCTTTGAAAGTGTAGCATTTTGCCATCAAAATTCCCTAAAATGCACTTAAGCGATTACACCGACTTTTTTGTTTGGTGAACCGTTAAGGACCGATGTTGTGCGAAGAGTGGCTGTGAATAAAGAAAAATAAGACTTGTTGTTGCTTGGTTTAGCATTTCCCTTTTGATTAACTAACAAAAATCTCTCACTCCTAAGATTATATTTCACTAAGTCATAACCCAAGACGTCAGTACCACCAACAGTATCACAGCAGTGCGCCTTTTTCACATAGTCACCTTTTGAGTCGTGCTGGTTTAGCTAGACATACAGCTTCATATGAAAGAAATGTGTATGTCTCCAGTTTAAGGCATCGTCATTTTGAGTAATCGCTCAGCATATCAAGGATTACACACATTGTGTCTACCAGATGGTCAGCTGTGTGTGGGTGGAGAGCTTGACATGCCGGCACACATACATATCGCTCATTTCAATAGCATTGTAGATCATAGGGAGGAGGAATACAGCCCGATTTCGATTTTAGTTGAGAACTGACTTTATTTACAATAGAATCTTAACTTGAAACCTACATAAATAAAGAAACTAAAAATACATATGTACATGGACACATGTACATACCAAACTTACAACGATACCAAACTGCACCAACGCACATTCATTCTTATATGATACTAGTAAGTTGTAATGTGCCTGTGGCGCCCGTTGAAATATGGAAAAAAAATTTTGTTGAAAAAAAAAATTTGTTGAAAAAAAAAATATTTCTTAAAAAAAAAATTTTTTTGAAAAAAAAAATTTCTGCGGAAAAAAAAATATTTCTTGAAAAAAAAATTACTGTTGAAAAAAAAATGTTTGTGGAAAAAAAAATTTTGTCGAAAAAAAAAATTTTGTAAAAAAAAAAAAATTGGGAAAAAAAAGTTTTTGTAAAAAAAAAATTTTTTGTTGAAAAAAAAAATTTTGTTTAAAAAAAAAATATTTCTTGAAAAAAAAATTTTGTTGAAAAAAAAAATTTTTTGTGGGAAAAAAAAATTTTGTTGAAAAAAAATTTGGAAAAAAAATTTTGTAAAAAAAAAAATTTGTAAAAAAAAATTTTGTAAAAAAAAAAAAATTGTTGTTGAAAAAAAAATTTTGTTGAAAAAAAAAATTTGGGGAAAACACATTTTCTGTACAAATAAAATATATTTTTTTTATTATTATTATTTATAGAATAGAATTATAGAATGCCTATTTAAATTCCTACGTACTGCGTGACAGAGTCAGTGAATCAGTGTCGAGGGTAAATATATGCCGCTTCATAAAACGCAAACAGAATGACAATTAAATAAATACACAACTAGTGGAATATATTTCGATTTTACCAAATAAACATAACATGCTGCATTATCGCCCCACCAACTCTGTCCTCTGTAACACACACAGTGCCATTGACATTACAATGTTTGGTCTTCTAATCAGAATTTATAATTAGATTACCCCACAACTTGGAGCCCCAGAAAGTACACATACAACTGCATTTAACAAGATGGATACCGCATGCATTCATAATAAAATGACAATATTTACGACTTTCATAACATTCATAACAAAAAAAAGACGAACATATTGTGGGAACTACAAATAGCATCAACCCTACAATGTGTACAGAACTGTACAAGCGTCATAATTCCAAATGCACTTATTCTATTTCGGCTTCAGAAAAAGCTGTAAAGTCTATTATTTAAGTTTACTTTGGTTCTGTGTGTATTATACATACATATATCAGGGGTCTAGTTTATTCGGGAAACCTACGATTTGGTTTTTCCATATTTCCTCGGTAAGACGCAATTGAAAACTGTAAAGGGACTCTACTGAAAAAGTCGTATATTGAGTTGTCACACTATTGAATTAGTTGAGCGATATGTACTTCAATGATTACATGTTCAGGATGCGTCGACTTAAGATTTACTTTGCGCCCCTCCACCGATATTACTTTGCCACTGTTTCATTCATCACATCCCACTCAATTCCATCTCCATTCCTCGGAAGAAAAACGCCTTTCTATTTCAACATTTCTATTTCCATTTAAATTACAATAAAATAAAAAATATAATAAAAATACACAGCCATAGAAATGTTTGGGGTGCAACGGATATGTTGGGCGCTGCATGAATTCCATTCAAAGTGGCTGCAGACTGGAGTGCGAAATAAATCCACTACACAAGTCCGTGAGAACTACAGATTAACGGGAAAGAAAAAAAGTCAGCTTCTTGTGAAACTCTCCCCCCGCTGCCAAACCAACTGAGCAGCAACTCCAACAAGGACAATGAATGGCGTCCATAAAAGGTATTACAAAATGTGATAGTGAAATGACATCATTCTATTCCTTTTTATTGTTATTGTTGTTGCTGTTGTTGTCTAGCATGGCTGTAAATAAATAATGCCGCTGATGCGCTAACCGACGCTGAAGTGTACTTTTCCTATTCAACTATTCACCTGGTGGGATTAAAATTTTCTAATATACAAAAATGATGATGATGGCGTTGGTGATGAATGCAAAAAGGATACAGCACATGCATACATTTGCCCACAATCATAACCCTGGGCTGAGGGCAATAGAACACGAATAGAACAACCAGCGCAGCCCAGGCAATGAAAGAGTAGACGATGTGGAAAATGATGCTGGATAACCAGCAACAGTTGGATCGTCTTAAACAACAGTGGAGTAGTGACCAATGGAAGTGGATATGGAATCTCTGTAAACTGTAACACATACTCGAACAAAAGAGCAAGACAATGAAAGATTTTGTAAGAAAATACAAATGATCGCTGCCTTAAAAAGTAATCCTAAGACTTAAGATGCCAGTGTAAATGGATAATGCAACTTTAGGTCCACTGTCGGTATTTCCATCCTCGCAGAGATTTGCTTTCCTTAAACCACTGTAGGTAATAAAATATGTACGTGGATGTGTACGGCAGACATTACTTTGCCATGTATCCGATACATAGTATATATATGTATTCGTTATTTCATTGTTAAATATAATATGTATAGGAAACAGGAAGTGAAAAATGAAAAGAAAAACTCACAGCACAAAATCAAAAAACGAGCCAAAGTGCATCTGTGCCAGGTACGGACAACAATCTAAATTGAATTCAATGCAATTTTTGTTATTAAGCAAATGCGAAAAATATTTTGTATAAAAAAATGAAAAACAAGATAAAGAAAACAAAACAGTTTTTCCTAACTATTTACTGGTAGGTGGTTTTTCCGTTCAGTTTGGCTGGCTGGCATTTGTCAGAAACCATACAATTCGCGAAATCTTCCAAATATATTTACTGGAAGAAGATTTCCCCAGTTGTTTCTGACAATGCCAGCCAAACACCTTCATGAAAGAAATTCGCGCCGGTCCGTTTTAAATAATATTAATAATTTTTTGAAACGTTTCTTATAATTTGACGATACCTTGGACACTCATAACAACAAATGCGCAGACATCGCCGCGCGAAAAAGCACCAGGAGAAATTCGAACAGAGAGCAAATTGGTAGTGAATCAGACAGCAGTTTCATATCGTTTTAAATCCCAGGAAATTGGATTCCTGATGAAATTGAAACAGGAACTCCCTCACTTGGCAGCCTACTCGGCTTTGGTGAAGGAATGCAAGCAGGTACTGCCAAGACTTAGTCTTGTGTCAGCGGTAACCATAGTGTGGATACCTGGTCACAGGAATTTCTACGGGAACGAACGGGCTGATGAGCTAGCAACGACAGGATCTACCAACACTAGACTCGACGCAGTACACGTATCCGTACCCATAGGGTCCATTAAGAGGAGCGTTTTTCAACACTACTTGTCAACGGCTAACTCCAGATGGCGAGTTTTAGATTCATGTCGAATCGCAAGGAATCGCAGAGAAGATCTAGATCTCTCATCGCCTACAACAGGAAGGATATAGCTAGACTGATAGCCGTACTCACAGGACACTGGTTAATCGGTAATCATGCACGACGCCCGAATCTACAGTATAACGACCACTGCCGCAGCTGCGACGATGCAGACGAAGAAGAGACGGTTGAACACTTCCTGTGCGGATGCCCCGCACTGATTAACCGACGTCTTAAGACACTGCACTGGATGATATATCCGAGATATCGAATATCGAACTGAGCTGCCTTATTAAATTCCTCAATCCGAGTTAACACGACAACAGGCGGTTTCAGAGTGATGTGGTAACAAAATTCAAAACGGTGTCACTAGACGCTACTTGGTTTCTGGAGCGGCCACGTAAACCAACCAACCAATCATGGCTGAGAGATCATATTTTGTTTTCTGGTGTCACCGCAGACATGATTGTGCGCAGAAAATGGTAACCATGGCGATGCCACACTTCTGCAAAAAATCCATAAGCTAGAGCTACCAATTGCTTTTTCATCCAACATATTCTTGGGATTTGTCACCCAACGATAATTTTCTATGCATAAACCTGAAAATATATCCGATAATGATCTATGCCAGCCGACAGAACAATCTCCTACTGCATCATAAATCGTCAGATGTGGGTGAAATTGAGCTTGAGAATACACAGCACGAGCCACCGGAAAATCTGGCACGAGTAGGGAATCCAAAGGTAGCCGAAATAGTGTAGGGGACCCGCCCATGCGAGGAGAAGGCAACTCGAAACGACTAGAAACTGGAATAAAATAAAAATGTTAGCTCATAATAAGAGTGTATGGAAATTATATTTCATTGTCCTATTGCCCACATTCGAGCAAGAATAAATAAATATATTTTATTTGTATTTAGGGTGCGAGCCGGTTCAACCTCGTGACACCGACCATATGGCTAGATTTTCGAACCTGCAACCGCCACGCTGATAGGCAAGCACCCTACCACCTACCGCGACGTTATAAAAATATATATTAGAATAGTTACAGTGTAGGATGTTAAAAGGCGATTCATTTGGATTTCACCATAAGGCCTTCCTCTTCCACTGTCTTCTCGGCCTGTGTGTGCAAAATCAAATATTCCCCTGATTGGAGCTGTTTGCACTCTGGGTGACATATTGACATTCAACTTTGTCTAAGGATCACCAGTGATAGACTTCATCATCAACGGTGCGGCTAATGAATGAATGTGTTTGCGACTAACTGACTGTTGACATGCCTTCAAGCTGGGGGATGTGTGTGTGTGTGTGAAATGGAGTCTAATAGGCTTAAAAATGTCAGAAGCAAAGTGTAACTAAACTCTCGAAACAGACTCAACGTTGACTAAAAGGCGGAAGTCTCAGTTCAATAATGAACAGCACCAAAAACAAAGAACCAAAAGTGAAAGGGGAAAACTGCAAATGCACATGATGATTTCCATTTGACGAATCGCATCCAAAACAAACAAAGGCAAAAATTCAACCGCACTTCTGGTCCTCAGTGACGTAGCGGTGTCATTTTTTTTGAATCGTACGGATGAACACAGCAGGGCAGGCGGTGAGAGGATGACCAAGTGCGTTAAACGCTGAAAATGTAAACAATTCATTCAACAAATTCAAACATTTATGCTGCGACGCTCCACAAAGCAAAGAACACGGTTAAACATGACGGGCCAATGGAACCGACAACAGTTGGAATTTCTAAGTTTTCATTTGTCTGTGTTGCTTTGAGCAAAACTTGAGCAAAAAACTTGGCCATATTTTCCCATTTAGTTTCGAAGAGACTTTAAAGACATTAAAACGTATTGCAAGCGCAATTAGCGGATGAAAACCCATAAAAAAATAAAACAAAATAAGAAAATAAAATAGAAAAACTTTGTGAACGAAAAAAAAAACAACACCAGGATATCAGTGCTGCAAAAGTTTTTCCGATTACTTTTCTGTTCTTTCCTAAAACGACAATTAAACGCTAAAGTGAAAAAAATGTTTTTAACAAAATATCTACCAACGAATTAAACCCCCAAAAAAAAGAGAAAAAAAAGATTCATATTGCAATACATTACTGTGAATGTGAGTCATCAGCAATTGGAGTGAGCAGAAATTTGCCAGGTTGTTCTTTGCCGCAGGATACAAAAGTTTATTAAAAAAAAAAAGGTGTTGTATGAAATCCGAAAAAAGATACAAATTTGTGTTAAAAATCGATTAATAACAAATGTTATGTAAGAAAAATATTTATATACAATTTCCCCACAGTACAGAGAGAGAGAGAGGGAGAAAGAGTACACAGAAAATTTGTGCACAAATTGGGTGTGGTCTGAAGAAATCCGAACGACGAGTGTAATTTAACAAGCTACTTTCACAACAAAGGCTTTAAATCCAATTTTTAATAAGTTAAAGAAATTATAACAAAATAAACAGATTTTTAATAAGTTTTTTAGAGATATGTAAGTGATATTTTCTTTTATCGATTTTGAGTGTTTTTTTTTCTTTTTGTAAACATAATTCTCTTGTTGTAGTCCGAATTGATTTTAAACATATTCGTGTTTAGTCTCTTGGACTGTTGTGAATGACATTTCTAGAATCTCTTGTTTGAAATCTCTTACTACATTGGTTTCTATAATAAACAATTTGTAAATAGGAAACTCACGTTTATTGGGGGATAACCAGTTGCCACGGCGAAAGCGGAAGATTGAATTAGAACATGAGTTTAGGCGTCTTGGTAGCGTGGTTGCCCATCAGCATGGGGGTTGAGGATTCGATACCCACCATAGGCTTTGGTCTGTTTCCATCTGGTCTTTGTCATCCGGTTTATCCTTGGACCCAAAATTGGAATATAAATTTAAATTTTTCATAAAAAAAACATAAAATATAAAAAATAAAAAAAAAACAAATAAAAAATAATAAAAAAAATATATAAAAAATAATAAAAAAAATAAATAAAAAATAATAAAAAAAAAAATAAAACATGAGTTATCTCTTTGTCAATATTAATGAATTTCCTCACAGTAAAGACGAAGTCATGGTCTCGCGTGAACTGACCAAGCGAAGCCACGGCAGACATTTTTAGGAATGTCGTAGATATCGATGATACACACCTCGATAAAACACACGCTTTTTTATTTAAATTTTATGATATTGTTCGAAGAAACACAGAGAGAGGAGTTCAGCAGGTCCTCAATGATTTCGTAAGGACTTCCTCAGTCGACCTAAATCTCTTACCGCCCTTTCTTTAGGTTTACAAATACGAAAATCCTCCCTGGCAGATAAATCCGGAGAATATTGTACATGAAAAAGCAATTCCTTGCCCCAGTTTATGTATTGTTTTCCGGGTGACTACAGACCGGATGACCTGTGAGCGATGTCATGGTGGAAAACAACCCGTATGGAGTAGTTTGCATTTTCGTTAGGATATCGATATGTAGATTAATTGTATTTCACTAATACATTTCCCCACCCAAAACCCTTGGAAGTTCATATTTTCTTTAAATGCGGAAAGTTTAGCACCAGTTGGTTGTGTTTTTCTAACCTTCGGTACCATGTAGGCCCAGAGGGTTATAAACTAGAGAAACTATTAAACTAATTTAGAAATAATGGAATGAAAAAGCCAACCATTTCTAATTTCATCACAATTTCTATTACACCATTGTGATTTTGAGGAGTTGGACACCCATGACAGACCAGGCGGCCAATAGGTTATCCGACTAATACTTCAAGGTATTGCAAACGGACAATTTGTATAATCTGATCCCATGTTGGAGGTTATGAAAAGATGAAAAAAGAAAATTATTCTTGTTAATAAGATTATTGTAACAACACAAAACTAGTGTGTGACTTGCAATGGAATGCCAGCAAAAAGAGACATAAAAGAAATCATGCAAACATATGCGTCGCTTTATGCAGCTGTGTATTCATTGGCACCAATGGGTCCGTAAAATTTACGAAAATGGTTCTCTGAAATAAACCTAAAAGAGAAGATCATTTGATTTGTTTATTTTTCAGAATTTCCTCTCGTATGGTTAATATTTTTGTTGATGTCGCAACTGATGAATTTGTCTACTAAAATGCCTGGATATTGTCTGTTTCATAGATTTGTTCACGACGTCATACATGTATCCCCTTAGACGTGGGGTTTCCTCTTTCACAACCCGTCCACTTTTGCGGCTATTTTTTTGCTTGTTGGGCCAGTGACACTCACAATGGAGACTTTTACTGGAGACTTTATTGATGTAGCACGTGTCTATTATGCGTACATGGGCCTTTGTATGAAAATCTATTACCCGCTATATTCGTTTTGTCATTACCATCGATGACATTCTCGTAATTACATTTCTTTCGAGTTGGTTTGTCCTCCTTCCACTCCAGTTCACTTTTGCCTGTGCCTAGCAAGGAAGCGCACATAAATAATCCATTTTCCATGCGTCACAAATCCTGTTAAATCGGACAAATTTTGTTGGTATATCCTCCTTTTGGATCACCGCATCATTTATGTTGTCATCGGTCTTTCGTAACTAATCTATGCCAGGCCTTTGAATTCAAACGTCGACTTCATAATTGCAAAGTTAGTCGGCATAATCGGTCCATGATTACTTCCAATTTATGTACATTCCATTTTACACCTTAATACAAACTTTATTATAAATTTTACTTGAGCCTTTTTAAAAAAAAACATAAAATATACATCAAATGATGCAGTGAACTGCTTTCCCAGAATTTAATTATTCCTTTCCAAAGTAAAAAACAACATAAATTGTGGATAACCCAAAAAAAAAAAAAACATCTATCTTTAACAAAATGTTCATCATTTGTGCAAATCTTGCCATTGTTAACGGATGCCAGAGCTAGTCCTTGGACCAGAACATAAAGCATTTCCTTTGTATACAAGTTAATTAATCTAAATCTTTGCCAATTCCTTAAATTCCTATGAAAACAAACGAACTAAGACCGTCCCTTAACATTCACACAACAGTCCCAGGAAGATAACAATAAATATTTACCATAATTTAAATATTAAATCCCTTCCCTCCCTACGACCCCATGCCGGCACCGAAAAGCCACATTTTCGGCCATGTCCTAAAACCATCCCAGCCCAACCGTAGCCAAACAAACAAAACATTTTACACATCAATGCTTAAATGAGCTTTACTTACGCACGAATCCCAGTGATCATCCTCCACCGGCCACACCTCCCTCTACCCGGCAAATAAATTGGCTCAGTGCTGAGGCAAAGAAAATGTAAACGTAAAAGAAGAAAAAGAAAACCTTAAGATATAAAGCTACCTCGACTCGACTCGACTCGTATTGAATTTTTAATGACCCACTTTTTCGTTACGTTTTGTTTTGTTTTATTGTGTCTGTCTGTCTTCACATTTGTATTTCATTCTCAACCGTTCTTCAGTGCGCGTTATGAAGCACATTATTGGTTTGCACTAATTTTGAACCCCAAAAGCAAAGAAAGGGCGAAGGCGAAAACAAATGAATCCGAAACCCACCCTCCCCACCCAGACTCGCAACAACCGAAAATGCCAAAAGAAAAGTTGCAAAACACAACAAAGAACTGAGACAAAAGGCATAGAATACACAAAACATACACATACATACAATATGAAATGGTAGCTAAAAAAAAACGAGTCAAGACACTTTGGGGAACAGATAACCCCCGCCGCCCACAACAACAAAAGCGTAACAGGCGGTTGTTTTTGGGTAGCCTCCAAACCACCGCCGCACAAGTAAACAAAAACCACTCACAGCAACAACTTTTAAGGTTTCCGGCCGAGTGCGAGACGCAAGGAGAATTAAGACATAAACCCAGCAACAATTCCACGTAGTCCCTTTGAGGGGATAGCGACACACAAGAGAGAGAGAGGCAGAGAGAAATCCACAACAAACAATCAACAACAAGGCTATAGAGAGTGGGTTAGGGTTAAAGAAAACCCATTGCCATTAGAACCATTTCAGCCAGTAAAACAATAAAACAATAAAAGAAAAGAACAAACATGCAGCAAAAAAAAACAGCTCAAAAAAGAGACAATTGATTGTTGGTAAATAAAATTAATAACACTTTGGAGGGTGTGTGTCCTCTCTAGGCTGTTGCATGCAAGCAACAGTGATTTAGGGGCCCCCCGTTTGCGCCATTCACTCATTATTTTAGAAGGGGTTTGAGGGAGGGGGGGTCTGTGTTAGCACACTAAGAACACAAGGACATTTGGAAGTCAACGTTGTGTTTAGATGTAATTGGATTCATTCCAATTAACTTAAAAGCCTTTGATTTGAGGAATATCCATTTAATACATCTGAGTTGTTCCATGTACCAAATGTCATAAGGACTAAAAGCAGAACGATGTCGTTGAGGGAATTGTTGATGAAACATTTTCCACCATGTGGACTCATATGAAATGATGACAAAATTAGCGTTAGCGGGGAGGTCCACACAAAAATCTATAGGTGTCGACGTCAGAAGAACACAACAAGATTAAGGGAAGTGGACTCTACGGAGAAATAGGTGCTCTAACTAGATCATTCTGATTTGATGGAATAGAAAGTACTCTTTCCGGAGCGAAATCTAAATGTATGTTTGGCGGTATTATGTGTATATCTCACGACCCTACAATTGGTGCTCTAGATGCCCTATGAGGTTTAGATTCAGTCTTGTATGTGTTTCAATACTCACTCAGATTAATTTCAGCTTCTACGCCAAGTCGTTTAGGGTGCTGACCCGGAATACTAGTTGCTGTCGATATTATCCCGGTTGCGCGAAAAAAAAGAAGTTGCTTCACAACAATACGCAGAGTTGCATTTTTGAATTACAAAGTCCCTACATGACGAAGACGTCGCAAAAGCACAAACACAATCACAACTAAGTGGTGATTGTGCGTAAAGCGACTAATAGACGGTCATGCGAGGCTTGGCATCATTCTCGTGTAATATCTCTGTTGACATTCACAGTAGAACATTTCGCTCCTTAAATAAAAAAGTCACACATTTCAAAAAATATCAACAATAATTTGTTTGCATAAAATGCTTCTTAAACGATGAAACTTTCATGTTTTGCTAAACGCTAAAATAGTTTTTACAAAAATCATAAAATAATTAAAATTATTTTTAAAAATGACGCTCCTGTATAATTTGCTTATTTTGACTTGTGGTGCTTTTGTATATAAGGAGCGATTTCATTTCAAGTTAACCATACGAAGTGTTACTGATGCGTGGTTAGAAGGCGGATTTTTACGAGATTTTATTGAATTTATGAAAGTTTTCCCAGAAATTTGCATTTTTAAATGTGATATTTATCACTACAAATGAAAAAACGAAATGGTTTAATAAAAGCTTTTAGAAAAATAAAAAAAAAAATTCAAATAGAAGCTTCAAGCGATACAGAGAAACTTAAAATAAATACATTTCGCTGCAGCTATCGGCGTGAGTTGAAAAAACCTAAAGGCAGTAAAAGGGCATTTACATACAAACTTTACCGTTTGGCGATTTTTTTTTGGAACGGATGTATGGTAATTTAATAGAGAAACGCTTTTTCTTGTCATACCATTCCTATAGGCGCTTAACGCGATCCATCTTAGCCGTAAGCTTAATGATTTCGGCTGAGTCTCTATAATCTGTCACTTAATACAACGTGTAGAATTCGCAGGTTCAATGATTCTATCTGTTCAGTTGGATATTAGGGACGATATCTGCTGCTTATGAATTACCAATAATTCTAATAACAAAAGAGCTTCGAAATGTGACAAAATCCTATCTCCACTTCATATCCCCCAGATATAATATCTGCTATGCGGAAAACTTAAGAAATTAGTGGGCGGAAATAGATTTATTTTCAGCAGTAAAACTATTCATTTTTCGAAAATCTTTGGTAAACTTTTCTAAAATTTACAATTTGTGCTATATTACAAATCCAAACTTTAATAGATTTATACTTGAGATGAGTTGTTCTATAATGCGGTGTTTAAACGATTCAATTTCATCTGATGCATGATCATGTTTGAATGTACATTTGTGAAAATAAGAGTGTATGCGTCACATATACATGATTTTTATATAACCATCAATCCAACCATGAAAATCTAAATTGTTTGGTTGATTGATTCAATTGATACATCGTTTTTACGAAAACGAGTGTCATTTTCTGAGAACTGCTCGTTACAGTTCTTTGGTATGCTAAAACTAAATTTTATAGTGATCGTTAGAAAGAAAAAATCAGCATTATTGAATACTTCTTGAAAAATGTCGAGAAATATATGCATTATCAGATAGAAAAGAAGAAATAAACAGAAAAATAAATAATTCGTGTTAAAATTTGAAAAGGAAATTTGTTTTTATTTTATTTATATATATTTAATATTTTTTTTTTAAATTATATATTAATATATTTTTTTTTTCGTTTGTGTGACTTTTTCAAAATTCTCAGCTGTTTACCAATTTTCATATTTATTTGAACATGCAATAAAATTTACTGTTTTCATATTACAATTGAAAAAATCGGCAAATGCAACGCGCATGTCCGAAACGAAATTAAGATCTCCCCATTTTGACATGATTTTAATGAAAATAGACCGTCAGTTGCACTGTTGGCGTTTTGTCGTTTAGCATCGATCTGCGCTTTGCTTTCCCTTCAATTATTTTTGTAGTTATCTTATTTTGTGGCGTATACTACAAAAATTCAATGGTTAATCGTGATGATCTTATTTTACCTGACAGTTTCCACACAAATTCTAATAGATTTGAATAGGCGAACAATGACGTAATGTCCAGCAGTTGCAATTGTATTTAATCTCTATCGCCGACACTGGCGTTTCATATTGTGAATAGTCGATGTAGCGAAATACGATTGGAATCGCATGGTACTCGTCAATCTTCGTGTCAAGTAATTTTCTTATTTCATATTTGGCCTGCCTGCGTTTTCGGTGATCAATAAAAGATAATGGAGGAATATCAGATCAATCGATGGCCACGAAATGCGAAACTAGTATCCTATTTGTTGCAAGAAACCAAATCCAGGTGAGCATGTAAATGTAAATAGAAATAAATTTCGTGGAAAATTGATTCCTTTCTTTGTTGTGTAGCCACAGAAAATGACTTTTTGGCCACTGAGCGACCCGGTAATGCCAAATCCATACCTTTTCTTGGCACATTTGGAGTCCTGATAAAATTCCATTCATTTGAGTACCCAAAATTACATGGATGCGGTCTCCCTGTATCCGACCCTCTTCTTCTGGAAATTCTCGGCCCATTCCCGACCGGATGGCATGTATTGTTTTTAAATCTCTATCATGCCCTCTAGACTGCAATTTTGTCCAAAAACAGGCGGGAGATTCGATTTATGTCGAATCTGTCTCGGGTATTAGGTTTGAATATATGTAGTTTTCTAAATTTAAAGAATTATATTATGTAGTGTAATATACAGCCCGATTCTGAATACTCCCGGGGAGATAATTCCCGGGGAATTTACATTTTTCTGAGTATAAAATCCCCTATTCTAAACAAACTGAGGGAATAATAATAAGGGGCATACAATTTCGATTGGAGCCAAATGATTTGTTTGTTTCTCGGTCTGTTTACAATAGGAGGATTTTATACTCAGAAAAATGTAAATTCCCCGGGAGTATTCAGAATCGGGCCGATAATCTCGATCATATATTCCAAGAACATTACTTTATCATGATTATATTGTGCGACCTTGACATGCTTTCTACATGTTGAATGTTGCATAGATTTTCTTTGTCACCTTCGGAAAATCAATACGGCCAGAATTATGTACGGTGAATGTAGCAACCTAAACATTTTTGTTTGGGTTGACCTCAGCTTTTTTTTTTTTGACACACTTGCTGAAAATGTTGTTCAATACTGCACCACTTACACATACAATGTGTGGCTAAGCAAAGCAAAGGTCAGCCTTTGGCCCGAGCAACAATACGACGGTCTAGTCTTGCATTTGTCAGAGCACGCTTTAACATGATTCCAAACCAAAACGGCCATGATTGGTATTTAAGCAAACAGCCAACACAAACAAAACGAACGCCTCTCATCACTAAGGCATACGAATAAAATTGAAATGGTCATTGGTGTTGTCGTTGTTCATGTCTGTCCATTCATTATTGTTAATAGAATTAACAATTTAAATGTTCATGCCCCCCGCGCTCTGCAAATTCAATGCCGACTTCAAGGATTTTTTGCCAAAAAGGAACTTAAATGAAATGAAACGTTTGGTCTGTCTGTCTGTCCGCCTGTATCTGGCTACTTTCGAAAGTGTCTAAATTCAATTTTATTAAATTTGTATTGTTTCTAATGGAGAGGGAGTCGAGTCGTGCTGTTTGTGCCGTTGTGGTCTTTGTCTATTTGTGTGTTTTAACAATCTGCTCTGCTCCGTTGCTTGCTGACCATTGAAGCGTATAATTTACGTGACATCTCGGTTTTGGGGGCTTTATTAAATATCTGAAGCGGAGCACAGACACGCAAAAACAATTTTTTGCATTTCCCCAATTTACAAATTGTTTGTGTAAGCACACATAAATATAATTAATTTTATTAATTTAAAAAAAAAACGCTGTCCACAAAATCCGAAACAAGCTAAAAAAAATTGCGCCATTTCGTGTGGTGTCGGATTTGGGAACACTTGTACATGGACATGTACGCTTAAATATCGCATATCCGCTTGTATTTAGTGACCACAAAACCACAAATTCATTACAATTATTTTCGTATTTTTTTTTTTTTTATTTGTTAGGATGTTGTTGGGAAAAACTTCAAATTACTAATTGAATTTTATCATATCGTTGATGTCGGTTAGTTGGTTTTGCATATGTATGCATGAGTATATGAGTTGGTGCGTTAATTCAATTTAATTGGTCAGCCAATTGATAAACCAAAATATCAGAATGAGCAAACAAATAATAATTTTGCACAATAAACTAAATTTAAACGTGTTGCACTTAATTAATAAGAAAAATTGTTTCACTTCTACAATTTTATATGACTAGGAGATTTATAAATATAGGAGCGTCTGGTCATAACTCATACATTTGTTATTTTAATCAAAGAAATGGTGTACGGAGCAAAACCAAAATCGCCAACGCTTAAATGACCATTATCTGCAGATAGCCCACATTGTCTCATTGTTCGTAGATAGAATCTTCCCGGAGGCTTTTCCCCTCAAAACGAGCACCGCGTTTACAGAGCCCGAAAAGTGTACGATGTAGCAACGACTGATGTCTGATAGCAAGATAGGAGATATTTACGTCAAGTGTAATGAGTCTAAAGCGATAATTATTTTCCAATCTATAGTCGTCTTAAACTTCCATGAGGGAACAGACGGAGAACTTCCCCTCAAATAGGTGAGCTGTGCACGATATAATTTGTATGCCCTGCGACCGAGACAGACTGTTTAAAGCCGACATCTAATGATTTTTCTAGAAAATTTTTCATGGCTTTCCCTCTCTTCCAGATACCGTTTAGCTCTGGTGGATGACACATGTGGCTGCATTATTCTCAGGACAGGTTATTGCTGCTTTGGCCTCATCTTGGTTAGGTATTGGATATTCAACTTATGATTGTTTGGTGGTTGCTATCAGGAACATTTCTTCTTTGGAATAAACTATCAAATTCCCCCATATCCATTAACCACGCTGGAGTTATTATATGCAAGTTCATAGCCTAAGTTTTATTGATGTTGGTTCTTGTCGGTGGTGACGGCTCGTTGGCAGAAGTGTTTCCCACTCTCAGTCAAGTTCGAACTTTTCTGCAACTAGGAAGTTGTCTGAGACGACATCTTCCGTTCGTTCCATTCGTACTTTCAACACGATCAATGCCTGCCATGCGTCTGTCATACAGTAGTCGATACACATAAGCTTGTGTAAAACGACGACTAAATATAGTGGAGTTTACAATTATGTTCCTTGCTTCATTACGAAATCGTACTAGTAGAACCACGCGGATAATTTTGCGTTAAACATGGGCGGACACAGCTGAGAGTGAACTTGTCAGCAATCAGCGAGTGTTCATCAAAAATTGTGCTCGTTCCTTGTGAATGTGGCAACGGCTAACTCAAATGCGCTCTGCACACCTCATATAAATATGGTCCCCAATAAAATTGTAATACTGTGGGTGCAATTCTACAGATATCAGTCCAATTGTCTTTCTAATTTTCGCTTAATCCTAGTGGATCATAGGGCCTCTACAAAGTTATCATCATTTTTTTTCGTTCCAGCTACGTCCTCTGATATCTAAATGTGTGGTATTTTGGCTTCTATTTCCATGTGAATTACAATTTCTTTTGGTTATTTCATAGATGTTTGACTTATCCTTAGTTTAAGGAAAACACTAAGTTTATCTTTATCGTATTATTTGGTTTAACTCCTCTCGCTCTCTCTCTCTGTCTTTCAGAATTTTATAATGGCTGACAATGAAACACTGCCCACAATATCCACAACAACGGGGACATATTACTCATATACCATACCGGGTATGGACATTAGTAGTGGTCCCATGCTCTTCACCCTCGTTAGTCAGTTTATGGGTGTGATAACGCCCAATGAATTACCTCTAGGTAAGTCTCACAAACAATACAATCTATGCATTACTATTAATATGACATTTCTATAAACATTTAGGACAAGTTAGACAGTTACTGCATTCAAATTTAACCGTATTCGATTTTGCTGTAAATGTAAGTAATATCATCTCAATTAACTGAATATTGAATTTTCCTTGGCATTATAGTTTCTCATCTTGTTCTGTGTTCTCTGTTTCTTTTGTGCAGGCCATAAAAGTCGAATCGGGCTTTATAGCGCTCATGAGCGTTTTTATGATACTGGCTGTGGTGCCTATTTTGGCTGCATGCTGTTGGTGCTGTTGTAGCCGTCAACCCGGAGATGATGAAGCATTTGCACGTAATGCAGCGCGAATGAATGCTTCATTGGAAGAAAGTTTGGTGTGTCGTAAAAGTGCCTCGGTAACAACACTCTGGATAGTTTTCATTTTTCTAAGGTACTCTGTTTACTGTTTACTACATATTTGTCCAAGGCAACGGAAATTCATATGGTTGACTGTTGGTATTTTCTTTCATTACACAGCTTAAGTGATTTGTGCATATTTTATGCCAACAGCCGTTTGGCCACTACCGTGGAGATGACACCCGAAATGATCAAATCAACGGTGCATGATATGGAGGTATTCCTTAAGGACACCCATTTGCAAATAAAGCATAAACTTGATAATGGCTTTCATGTTTCGGTGGAAAAAGTTGTCAAAGACTTGGAAGGTTAGTGTCTGTACACTGTATGTGCATGTATGTAGTTTTGAGCCGTATAAGTATTCACACATTGTACTTTTTCAACTTTATAACTTTAAATATATTACGAGAGTATGGCGATATTGTGGCCACATAAAGTTTTTTTATGGCCGGTATTGGTTTTATATGACCTTTATACGTTGTTTTTCCCCACTTTTTTTGTTTTTTCTATACGTCCTCTGTGCTATCGTTCTCTTCTTGCCCGCCCCTTGCATATCCGTAGACGTGGATGTCTTACTGGGTGAACCAATTCAAGCGGAAATTTCAGCACATACTGGCATTGAGTTGGCCTATGATTCTTTGGCAACCTTAAGCTTGGGTAAGTAACACAAATAGAATTCCTTTTTTTGGGTGGAATTGAAAAATTTCATATCGATGTGATTTTGTACTGTGGTTTGTTGAGCAAACAAAAGAAGTAGTGGCGCATAATTTAATCAGTCCATTTTAATTGTCCGAATCGAGTCTACCGCAAGTAACCTTTTATGGCGTTTCAGTTAATAGCATGCTTAGGCATAGGAAGAAGAATTTCGTTGCCCCAGAAATCACTGTCATTTGGATAATTGCAGAAATACACTAGTTTACAAAATAGTAGGTAGCGTCATGAGTGTTGAACGTATCAAACGAAAGGTACATATCGTTCTGGACAACTAAATGGAATATTGCGTGACTGCACGCATTGGTCCAGAATCGCGATTTAGGACTTTAGAAATGGCCTGAATCACTCTTACAGGTGTGCAATAAATGTGATGTGGACATATTCAGTGACCACCAACTTCTAATAGATAACATTAGACTTAAATTAGTAGGAGTCTAATGTTCCATGAAAGTCTCTTCAAAGAAGTTGAATTGGAACTACTTTGATTTGGAAAGAAAATCGAACAACTAGAAATCAATTAACAAACGGCATCATTCTCGAACCTACAGTGAAAAAAATACTTACCTCAAAACTAAAGAAGAACACCTTTAGGAATTCATGGATCTCAGACGATGACCAAAATTTCATACTAAATTTTATAAGAGATTTTAAAAAAAGCCTACTCTACTAATAAATAGACAGACGAACTAGCATAAAGTGAGTTTGAGTCATTCTCTACAGTTATTTTATAGGTCTGTCAAATTTTCGCTTTCCCTCGGTGAATGAAAACTAGTGTTTTCGCCAAACCTGTAACATTGAACAAAAAAAAACCAACCTTCATTATACATTTCCCAATAAATCAATTGTAGCAGCATTAGAAATGTTGACCCACTTAATCAACGAATGCGTAAAAAGAGAACACGTCACACATAATTTCGTCCAGCTACTTTTGCAATAAAACGGATTTGTTTTTCCTTTCTTTTTATTTTTGTTCTTCCTTCATTTTTGTTGGATTACATTTGCAGCAAATGCCGAACTCATCTATCGTGTGCTCATGCTGCAGGAGACGGTGGGACGGGCCTTGAAAATCTCACAAGAGGCTTCGGCGCGCATGGAAGAACTGCAGATACAATTGTCCGTTTTGCAGCGTCAGTGCACATATCGAGATCGGCCATTGTGTGATACGTTGCGTATACGAAGTTTCGAGGAGAATGGTATTATTGATGCTCTCAAATCGGTAAGAAAACAAATGGCATATGATTATAAACACACTTTCTTACAGCCAAATAGTCGTCACACACACGCCGAGTTTCTTATAAAAAAAAAAAAACAAGTAAATACATAACATAATTTATCTTATCTCTCGTTATGGCCCGGAAGAGGTAAGGGTGATGGTGTGAGTATTTGTCTCCGAGGATGAGTGGGCGATTCTTGTTATCTCCATTCTACAAATATTGAAATATGTATGTCTCCTTGTGTGTTATGATTGACTGCCAACTGGTAAAGAACAGAACACAGAACAGCAAAAAAACACGCTTACTACCGAACAGGACTCGCAGCAAAAAATGATTTATCATTTGTAGTATTTCATGTTCGGATGACAAGAAGTTTTGAAAATTAAATTCTTGTACTTCTTCTCGTTTACAAAATATTTACTTTGGCCACTATTTTTATATCATCTATTTTTTTAATTTTCTTTCTCTCTCTCTCATTCTTTTCTTTGCAGTTACAAGAGGATCAAACCATATTCCGAATGCGTTATTTGGGTGAAATTGAATTTGGGGCCACGGTTAAGAATTTAACATCGGAAGTTGGCATGTCACGTTCGATATTCAGTAATTTCCCGCAACAAGTTAAACACGATACGGCTTACGAAAGGAATTGTAAGTAAATAAAGCGGTCGAACATTGTAAAGTAATGTAAAGGAAATTTTAAAAAGTGTGGGTCATGAGAAGACCAACACAATATATTAACAATGGAGGGATATTTAATATGTAAGACCAAATGGCAGAGAAATATGTAGTTAGGGATGAATAAAAGATTTACGTGGTTTCCACGGAGATTAACAAACGGGTTAACAAAGGCTGACAAAACAAAAGACAGAGCCAACGAACGACAATCTAGTGGGCAGACGTCCTAAGTCAGATGCGAACTTTTCCATGAGAGGGCAGATATGGATTTTCAACGAACGTCACTTTAATTTTTATAAAAGAATTAGTGGCATATAGAGCTTACAGGCGAATTAATACACCGGCAATCACACTGTCGGCCTGCTAGATTGTCTTTGAAAGACGCAGATTAGGGCAAATGAATTAACAAATATTATGACAAATCATTACAAGTACTGGAGAAGGAGCAACGTCTAAATATTCGAAGTGGCTCTTTAATTGTATTTAGCAATGACCGCCATTTATTTGTTTTAAGAATAAAAACCGATGTAACTAATCACAGTCATGGTGATGGTATATTGAAATTTTGAGATTATTTAACAAATGACAATTTCCTATAGTAAACACAGTGTCACAAATATTATCTGCCATACAATCAGCGTACATTGATAATTGTTCCTCCTCATTTCACAGATACTCTGGAACAATTGGAAACGATACGACATCGCACCACAACCAATGCTCAAATGTTAACGGCCACCATCAATGTCCTGCTTGGACGTTTGGACGGTGTATGGGAGTCGATAAAACCGCACTATGACAAACTGCAAGATTGGTCGAATACGTATTGGACAACCGGCTGGATTGCTGGCATGGTGATCGTTTGGATACTATTGTTTATGCTCATGTCATACTGTTGCTTTCTGTGCGAGTCCAATGTTAAGGCCGGCGTTGTACTCTTCATAGCCGTGGTCATAATATGTCTGAGCAGTATTTGTGTGACCATTTATGGTATGCTCTCGTTGGCTGTTGGTGGCAATGCAGAGGTGTTTCTGTGCAAGCCATTGTATGATGTAGGTGTCAGTGTTGCCAATCGCATGGAGACACAGTACGACTGGAATGCTAACAGCAACAACAACAACAATAATGCCTATGATGTCCTGGGTAAGTTATTCGATAAACCGGGTTATGTGTATGAGCATGAACCGCAAGCGGGCATTATTGGTGAACTTCTGCGACCGGATGGGGTGAATCGTGCAATTGTTAATGTTAGCTTAGCAACAGCCTTAAGGTATGTTTGTCTGCCTAAGTGTGTGTCTATGATTTTAACCATATTTCGGTTGTCTGTCTGAGCTTGTGTGTTTTTATAGGGCTAGTGTTGTGTAGCAAGCAAATTTCGCATAACGAAAGTGCGTAGAACGTGTAACAATCGCATCAAAGTGATTGAGCAATTTGGTCTATAGCAGCCGCTTGTTGGCCTGTACGTTTCGGTAAAACCTGGCATTTATTTTTCCATATACATATGTATGTAGTTAATAATGTAAATAATATGGTAAGATTAGGATTTCCTCTACAATCGTGCTATCGAAGAAACATGTTTTTGTGGCCAATTCGTCCCTTCAGTTTTCTTGTTGCTTCCTTAGAACAAATACCTTTCCATGTCTCCACACATGTTACCTTTAATTGGATCCGAAGTCGGGAAGTAAATTTATATGTGGACTATATAAAAACAAAGCCTGCTCCGGCGTACTTTTAATATTGTTCAGGTACCAACAACTTGAACTGAAATCAAATTATTTTCCTACAACCGACTACCAACAAGCCCTCACGTTGCGACTGGTTGTACAACTGGATGAAGTCGTCTGCATACTACTACTACTTGCAACTTGAGAGGGTAGCATTTAAACTTAGTGTCCCATGTATCGTATGAGATATAAAAAGAATATGTGTAAAATTACTAATACGCCACAATAACAACACTCATGTTGGGTGCTGGCGGTTCTTTCACAAAAAATTGCACAAAAATGGGTGAATGTGTACTATAACCGCCTTAGTTCAAAAATGGTCGAAATTCTTTTTCTGTGTTCATTTTTTTCTTCAATTGTCAACTCTGAAATGGATAGTTCTATGTGAGTTGTTATTACCTTTGCCTTAAAAGGACAGCTTGGCGGTTAGAAACCAATGTAATGCAAAAAAAAACATTTTTGAAAATTTTCTTCAGATTTTTAAAGATCTACAGCCCATTTTTGTTTGTTCTGCAAACTATTTATTTCGCCGGAAGTTCACAATTGTCCATCTGTTATGGATTTCATCAGCATGTGTTGCAAAAGCAACGAAATACTTTTATGGGAGTCTCTGAATTCTACGAAATTTGTAAATGAGCTGAACATAGGCCTTCTGCAGGTGGTCTTGGGCACTGGAGTCTTATGGAGCTCAAACACAATAGAATTCTATTTCACCCAGTAAAATTCCAAAAAAAATATACATTCATTTCTGCCTGCAGTAAATCTCTATGACAAATATGAATATTAATTTCAAAACTGGCAGCATGTAGTTTACTGCTTGAACGAGGTAGTAGAATAGACATTGTTGTGGCTTTAATTGTATATTTGTGTAGCAATAACGCCTGTTGTTGTATGTTGTTGTGTACATCTGTAGTTTATCTAATGAGTTAATTCAATGATACTCGTACCCATACATATATATTACGATGATTTTCTATATTCTCTCATATATCAGGCAATAGAGAAGAGTGAAAATGAATACATTCCAATTAGTTATGATACTGTACGTGTTTCCTTCTTTTCCGAAAACATTGAAACCCATTGCAATTGGCGATAACACATTTCCCACCTACTACACACATATATATATGTATATAGAACGTCCAACATCCCTTCTAGAGCCACAGACTAATACACATATACCAAATACCCTTTATGAACCCATATTGACCCAGCGAAAACTATACGCTAACAAACACGAAAGAAAAAAAAATGGGTTAACAGTGAAATAAAATTGTCTATTCAATTGAATTGAATTCCTTTTTAATTGTAAATTAAATCGAAAACAAACGAAATGTTGGTTGGTAATAGACCTTGAACCAATATTGTAGCCCAACTCCACACACCCAAAAATCCTCTACAAAACCAAACAGTTGTAGTCGTGTAAATCTTGCTTTCTAATGAGAATGGCCAGGTTGTAATTACCTCCCATCTTAATATGTACACAGTCTCTGTCGTCCAACTCCCTCTCCCTCTCAGATGTGATCTGCTCTACTAATGATACAAAACAAAAAAACTATTTTCTTCGCAAACACCAACACGACCACCAACCATGGCAATGACAACTACTCGCAACAACATCGTCGACAACACCAACGCTCTTTACCTTTTGACCTGTGGTGTGTGTGGAACAACAATTTGCCCTTTGCTGTCACCGACCGCACACCAACTATTTGTACGCACTCTTTGGCCACCCACAATACCATGTACATCATCTTCAATCATCATGGGTCTTTGTTATACTCTCTCTCTCTCTCTTTGTGTATCTCACCGTCGCCCCACAGAGGATGTGAAAAAAATGAAGCATCGTACAATGTCTTTCAATTGGATGCATTCGTTAATACAACAGCAATTTCCAATTTGAAACAATTCCCCAAAGTCACGCAAGCCATTGATTCCATCGATGTGTCCGAGCGCACCATGCTGTCCCTCACACAGACGATACAGAATATCCTGGAGAGTATGTTGCAAACGTCATCGTTTAATTTGACCACATATCGAGCAACAATTGGAGCACCAACGCCCGAAAAGGATTTGGCGACATTCATAGATCAAATGCAACGGGTTGCATTGCAGGTGAGTCTTTAAACTGCCCCGTCGTAGTGCTTGGAATCGAATGTGTAGAACTACATCCATACACATACATATGTATTTCATTATAATGTTAATGTTACGAGGTTGGTTCGTAAAAGGTTTTTCAGATTTTGAAAAATATTTCCCTAAACAATCTGTGTTCATGTGGACGATACTTTTGTTATTCACAAAGTGAAGGATTTTAGGCCTGCCATCATTTCTTCTGAAAACACTGGAGATACTCGCTGACAGTTGCCTTAGGACAAACACTGATCGTTGGCTGCTGTCTGACATGCCACGGGCATACTGCTAGGGTAAGTCTACTGAGACTGTCCTGCAGGACTTGGTGGGCCTCCGTCAAGGTTTACTTACCGCCAAAGACTAACTCTTGGAAGTTTTTTTTAAAAAGTAGAGCGGGGTTTCGTTGACTGCCTACTGTCCAAATAGTTTGGCGTCATATTGCACAAGAAGCTTAACCTTCTCTGCACTTGGGCTGGTTCTTAGTTCTTTGGTGGCCGCGACGATCTGACTGGAACTGTTGACTCAGGGGTTTCACCATGGACTACAGAGTCCAAGTGAGTCTGAAAGTAATACTTCAAAATAACCCTTAGGACATTTATAGAACCTCGTTTGAGAGCAATAGCATTATTCGATTAAGATCTAATCCACGGATTCCATATAAACTGACGACTACTGCAGCCGGTTATTAAAATTCCACAGCCATCCTTCGTAATAAAGGCAATTAGTGATGATTCTTTTGAACTTTTTTTGTTTGTTAACCTTTAAAACTGCTTATTTTGAACTAACAGTTGTTGTTTAAGGAAGGCACGAAGAGATTTGAAGCGTACATGACGACGACGACAACATATGTAACCAATTTAACCAGAATTTATGGCAACTCAATTCATTGGTACAACTATCTACTGCTGCGGCCAGTATGACAACTGCAGCGCCGGTAACAGCCGGGCCTTCCCAGAGGGCATGTGGCATTTCGATATCAGTGTTCAGTCAGTTTTTTTTTTTTTTATTACCAGTCTTTCACGATCTTTAATGTATCGCACAGGTTGTCGAAGACAGGGAACCGATTTCCTTTGTCTTTATATGGAACTCTATTCGAAGGTCTTTCGTTTTAATGTTTCTATTTAATTTATCATAGTCAGCCCGATTCTGAATACTCCCGGGGAGATAATTCCCGGGGAATTTAAATTTTTCACAGAAGAAAATCTTCCTATTTTAAACAGACCAGGGAACAAACAAATCGTCTGACTCTGAATATTCGAAATTGTATGTCGCTTATTATTATTCGCTCGGTTTGTTTAGAAAAGGAGGATATTGTTCTCGAAAAAAAGTAAATTCCCCGGGAGTATTCTTAATCAGGCTGAGTATTAATGTTGGTGTTCATCAAATGAATTTTGTCAGTGGCTGTCTCTATTCAGTCATTCAGTTTGTTTAGACGTTTATTTAATTTTGTCTTTTCTCCTTTTAAGCCGACTCCACTCCAATGAATTAACTCTGTTATTATCTCAGAAGTGTTGGTTTACTTTGTAAGACAACTGTTGCCATCACTCTCATATTCCTGGGAGGGCCTTCTTTGTTTATCATTCAAGAAACAGACTTTACGCAACCACAACACCTTGAACTCCAACACTGGCTGCAACTGCAGACCAAACTTAACCTGTCATACCGCCACTGGGACAATAACCAAACAAGTACACACACACACACTCCATACACATACATGGAAAAATCGCACACAACCACTATTAAAACTCAAACAAGACATCTAAGACTGTCTCTTCGTCTGGAGCTCCCTACGGGTGGGTGGTGTGTAATTGGTATTGTAACTCCTGTTAAAGAGAACAATGTTGCAACCGACAGGCTCATATAATCAAACCCTCAAACCAATCCGCACGCAGGGAGGTGGACACCAGTACAAACCCGATATTTGTAGCATAAACAATTTAATTCCCATATGGATGCCTATCACCCCTCACCCATGAATGGAGGCTTTACAGCGACGACTACCTATTCTTTCGACTGTTTCTTGTTGGTCAGTGTTCGTCTCTGAAAAGCAATCCGTGTCTGTTTCTGTAAAATCATTCCAATCATTCCAAATGGCAAATGGTGAACTGTATACATTCATATGTATGTATGTATGTACTCACACACATGACTGCCTGAAGTGGCAGTACCCTGTGACTTCATATGTCGTCGTCGGGATGCGTGTGTACATGTGAGTGTGGACACTGTTTGGAGTAGCTCAGCAAGCATTGCATTTTAGTTATTTTTTGTGATTTGTTTTGTTTGTTTTCTTAGTAAACTTCTTGTATTCATATTGTATCTCGTTGCTGTAGTACATTTTGTAAATTTTTGTTGCTCTTTGGTGGTGGTGGTGGTAAATACATATGTATGTATGTATGTTCATTCTGTAACCATTTATCTGCAGATACAAGACGTGGCAACATCCTCACGTATGACAACACTTGGCAGTCGTTCGAAACGTTTACAAGCTTCCATTTTGCAGCCATTGGAGCAATTGCAAAATGAAATACTTTATCATTTGACAGCATTGGAATTGCAAAGGGACCCCTGGGCCAAGCAGGTCAATCAGACATTAAACCATTTGCGCAACATACAGGAGTATTTGGAGAAAACAGCGGGCGAGATATGCGACAATCAGACACGAATCTATACCGAAAGGTAATCCTTCAACCTCATCCACAACCACCCACTTGTCACTAGCAACTTTAATTAATTCCTTTGTCTGATTTATGTACTCCTTGGTATTGTTGTTGGTTGATTGCATGATGCTGGGCAGACTGAAAACCTACTTGACGAGTGACAAAGCCACTATGTCCTCGCAATTGGGTGACACCACTGCCAAATGTCGACCGTTCTTTGATATCTTTGATGCCAATCGCATATTTCTTTGTCGAAATATGATTGATTTCGTCAATGCTTTGTGGTTTTTCACCTTTCTGACACTGCTGTTGTGGTCCATTGCCTCGCCAGTGGGTTTGAATCTTATAACAGTGCAGCGTAAATTAAGTAGCCTGAAGAGAGCCAAACTACGGGCAGCAGAACGGGAAGCTGAACGAGGCGGCTCTATACCAAGAGGCCGTAGACGAGATCGCGGCTCAAGCTCATCCAGAGATCGTAGCACAAGCAGTGCTGCGCGACAAAGACCCGCACCGTTGTAAGTAACAATTCCAAACACTCGCTGGCTGTCAATCATACATTTCTGCGTTATATTTTGTCACACCAATAGAAAGCGCAGCGCTACCGAAGAAACATTGGACATAGATGACATTGATGTTGAACCCAGATCACGTCAAGTGCCCCAGTCACCAGTGCGTAGTCGTAGTCAAGGGTAAGTTTCACATTCATTTACGTTCGAATCACAATCTCAAGAATTTCTTAAAACCTTGTCTGTCAAGACGTCGTCAAGAATCCGACGTGGAGGATAATTGGCGCTCATCCGGCCCCAGTCGTGGTCAGTCCCGTGATCGCACCTCCTACGAACGCGAACAAAGCCAGTCGAGAGCCGTTAGCAGCGGCGGCCAGCAGCGTGGCAAACCCCCCATGTAAGTAGCGATAATGATCGAAATGGAATTTCTGCGAAATTCTTTTCTTTTTCTCTCTTTCTCTCTTCACTCAGCTGAGACTATTTCCCAAAAAGAAAAAATCAAGATTTTAGCTTCCCCTCTGCTATCTACTTTAAATACGATTACAGACTCTGAGTGATCTCTCGATTACCTGGAGGTCTTCTAAAAAAAACCCCCCAACAAGCACTCTCCTATGACAACTACACAACATTTCTCTTTCTCCACCGTTTCTTTCTTCTTTTTTTTTTTGTATTTCGTTCCCCTCTCTCTTATCACTGCCAAGCTATTGTATGGCTGGTGTTTTTTTTTTTCTTGTTGTTTGTTAACAAAAATATATAATTTTACCTACGATATTTAATATTAGGCGTAGACAAGGCACAGAAGAATTCAATTTGGATGACGAAGAAGCAGCCTCTTACGATCGTGAACGTAGCCAGCCGAGAGCGACAAGCAGTAGTGGTCAACAGCCACAGTATCAGCGTGGCCAACCGCAACGAGGCCAACAGCAACAAGGTGGAAAATCCAAACCAGTCATGTAAGTAACCATGGACGAGGTAAAACCAATAAAAAAAAATCCGCCGGTTAAATCGATTTACGTATATGAATATTTTTAAAAATTAGAAGTGGGATTTTTATATAAATGGTAACCGAAGGAATGGCAACTATGTCATCTTCCTCTTATACAATGAATAGAGAAGTCCTGAGTCATACTTATATATTTTTTTCTAAGTCGAAGTTGTATCGGTTTGGTTTAAGCTCAGAAGGATCATTGGAATTTGAGCTAACAATTATCTGTTGATAAGTTTATTTAACAGAAGTTGCCTGAAGAGAAAAGTTGTTGAGAACGATTATCTGTTCAATTCAATATATATATAGTCCATATATTCCCTATCAGCCCGATTATTATAATTCCCAGGGAGATAATTCCCGGGGATTTTTTTAATTTTTCGAGAATAATTCATTTCTAAATAGATCGAAAGAATAATGATAAGACACAGGCATACGAATTATACGGAGTCAGCTTTTTTGTTTGACTCCCGGTCTGTTTAGAATAAAAGGATTTTATTCTGAAAGAAATAAATTCCCAGGGAAGTAATTATCTCCACGGGAGTTTCCATAATCGGGCTGTATACATGTCACATTTTCAGTTACGGAATTTTTTGTTCTATAATAACTTGTCATAATTATCTTAAAATTTTAACATTAGATTAACATTAGAGCCTTTTAATTTGAATAACAGTTGCGGAATTTTAGAAATATCAAAATATTAGAGAAATCCTTAATTATCTTAATTAAAAATGTATATATGTATATATATTTTTTTTTTAAATAAATACATATTTATCGACAATATTTAATATTAGACGTAGACAAGGCACACAGGAATTCAATTTGGATGACGAAGAACCGGCCTCTTACGACCGTGAACGTAGTCAACCGAGAGGGATTAGCAGTAGTGGTCAACAGCAACCGCAGCGTGGCCAGCCACAGTATCAGCGCGGCCAACCACAACGAGATCAACAGCAACAAGGTGGAAAATCCAAACCAGTCATGTAAGTTTCCATGGGTAAATGGTGTTTCAACTGTTTTAGTATTTCCTTCTATCCACAAACATTTTGGCTATTTTTGTACATTCTGTAATTTCAAGAATTTCGTGAACTTCCCATGTTTCATGTTTACCATATCGTGTTAGGAACAGTCAATCGGTTGTGTCATAGTTTGGAAACTCGTATAGAATGTGAGTTTTTAGTTTTGTTCGTCGAAAGAGGGCTATTTTGACTTCCCATTGGTCTTTACAAAAATGTGGGGGTGTGCAATGGGTAGCGAGGGCGAATATAGGGAAATAAGTAACTCTCGAGTCGCTCTCGGTTCAGCAAGCTCAACCGGTCAGTAGCTTTACCTTTTGACATTGACCCAAATGAGATTACCTACATTAGATATCATATTAAAAACTATATAATACCGGTTATCAAATAGACATTTTACTACACAAAAAAACGATATCAATATCAACACACAGGCGCAGACAGGGTACTCAAGAATTCAACTTGGATGATGACGAAAACTGGCGATCCCCCGAAGATTCAACGGCACGTGGCCGCAGCGAACCACGACGTGGCGGCGACTTACGTTCCAGACGTTCCGTAACGCCAGTTCTTTCATCAAGGCCCGAAATGCAGCCAGCTCAGCCGCTGCCCCGCACGCCGACACGATTAAGGTCCAGAGTCTCGTTAACCACAAGAGCCGTGTCGAATATTGTTAAAAATCGCAATCCTGCCAAAGTACTGTGAGTTTAAGTCAGAAATGTTAAAGACAACACAATAATTGTACGTGTGCGAATTACAGGAAACGTGGAGATACCGAAGATTTCGATTTGGACGTAGAGAACACATATGGTACTTCTTCAAGTGCCGCCAAACAGGCCGCAGAAGCGTAAGTCTTTCTTTGGCGAACAGATCTTTATGACGATCATTAAATTGTTTCATTTGTTCTTGTTTCTCGTACAGAGCTCGGCGTACACCACCGCGTACAGCACCACCCCCACCGCCACCACCCTCTAACAGGTTCTATCGATATTAAAATTTGTTTTGGCTAATTGTTTTTTGTTGTACTAACCGACCAACAAAATCTTGCTTCAATTTTTTGTTGTTGTTCAAAAAAGCCATCCGAAATCTGTTTGTTTTAAATATTCTTTTCTTCTTGATTCTTTTCACCTCGATATTCTAGATTTAGTAAGGTTCGGAGTGTTCGATGGACCGCTAATGATGAGGATATTGTTTTTGAAGATTGTGATTCACCGAATCCCATGTATATGATTCATGATCTTAATGATTAGAGGACGAAATTTCTTATAGAAAAACAAGAGTAAACCCACATATATATATATATATATATATATATATATACATACATGTATATATGTATGTGTTTACATACATTCTGCACAACAAAGAATTACACGGAATATCTGTAACCGCTTCCGAATTATCAAAACCAGAACGTCTACAGGATGTTGACAACACATGAGTGCAATGTATCTGTGTCCATACTGGTCGTGCTCAAGAGTGTCGGCCGATTATCAGCCCACCTCCTAACTGAAGCGCCGATAGTATAAGTTGGACAATAGTATTTGAATTCTAATGTCTGGTCAATCGTGGTCTCAAGGCGTATGGGTGTATTCCGCACTCCCTCAGTGGGTCTAAATTACTTCGGTTCCGCAATAAAGCTTGATAATCGGCAGACAATCGTTTAGTATATATTTCCACCGCAACGATTCCGGGTGCTTTTCATGCAGAATGTATGCAGTTTATATATAAAGCCCACATGCACGATTTTACCACAAAGTAATCATTTTTTTTTTTTTTTAGAATTGTTCTTTTTTAAGAAACCCAAAAAAAAAAAACAAATGCATTTTAGTTTTAGCTGTATTTAAGTTGGATAATTGTAACATTTAAATGTAGCGAATAAGAATTTGTCAGTACATATTAAATAAATAAAAACAAAAGAAATAAATCAATGCAAAACAAGTACCGATTTACTAATGCCCTCAATATGATACGGCCGACAAAAATAAAACACAGCGCCATGTGCACCACAAGATGTTTCGTCATCATTTTGCGAGTTGCGGTGCGGCGCGTCGATAACGAAATATGCGACCACTTTCAGTTGAAAACAGGTGTAACCCGAAAAATAGTTACCGCTTCACAAATTGTACAAGCTATGGCAAGTTTCGAATTCGAATTGGTAAAGATCTTTTAAGTGAGTATCCAGAAAATGGAGGTATCTTTGCTAATGGAAAAAATTATCATGTTGACTATGCAGTGGTCAACCGGAATATGGAGGTAAGTACGAAAGTAATGCAGAGACTGATGGATGCGCATGGATTGCACACCGTTATAATCCATGTAGTCGCCCCTATTTGCCATTATCTTCATGACTTGTGTTTGAGCCGAATTTCTGGCTTTTCGGTATTGTGTCCACCCTTTATTGACCTCTAATTGCAGTTTATTCATTTCGGACCATAAATAAAATATTAAGCAAGCCCTTGAGCCCTCACAGCAGCTCTCCGGTTGGGTACAAGGGACACATCGGATGGTCGTTAGCTCGATGACATTTCTACTGAATTTAAGGGACAGAAAAGCCCTTTGGTTCCCCTCTTACCTTTCATATCTATTTTTAATGTGAGAAAAAAAGGTTATCCATCCAACGCCGAATTCGCGTAAAAAAGACCTTAACAATTTGTTTTCTCTAGGGCACGTCTAACATCGGATACAATAGCAAAGTTGTCTTACATTTGTTGCGGGCCCCATATGCCCTTCCATTCGCCCTGGTAAGGCAAACAAATAAATTGCGTAGAGCTTCGCCGATCGGTGGCCTTTTTCAATAGTGGAGGCCACTAACCACTTGTAAATCTATTTTGTCTCGGTGGGGAAGGAGCACAATTAACAAAGGAGGGATTTACTACTCCGTACCCCAATACCACACAACATTCCATCGTAGCGATGCCAAAAATATTCAATGGGGACATCGTTGGCAGAGTACCAGTTATATGCGGCCGAGCCAAACCGCGGAAACTCCGAACTCGTCCGCTCAACAAAATTCAATCCACCGTTTGATTACACTGGTGTCCCGCAAACATCAGACAATTGGACGCGCACGCATAGGCAGACATCAGTGCAACCAAAGGAATTTGTAGTCTGAAAGAAAAAAGAAACATAATTATTAATGACACGTTCGACATCGTGGATTGGCCTCCGAATTTCCAAGAAATTAGTTTTAGAATCACTAGCCGGGATAGGCTAGTTTGTCTTTTATTGCTTGTTGTTGTTTGAGTGTTAAGGTCCAATTAGTCTTGACGGCTTAGTTACGTTGCGATTAGTTATGACGGTAGACGACGGTAAGACAAAACAAAACAATATCGCAAAATGTCGAAGTGAAATCAATAACAATAAACAGCTGATCGGTCTCGACGGTTGATTCTGCAACCTGCAGAAGTCTACCGTCAATTTTAGTTGTCTCTCTCTAACACATGCAAAATGCAACCCCAACTCAAACAGCTGATCGTCAACCGTCAAGACTAATTGGGCCTTTAAAGTTGCTACCGCTTGAAGTAGCCGCCGAAAACAATACCAAAATACCGCCGCCACGAAAGTAAAAAAACCTTGGCGTCGTGCAAATTTGTCGGCTTCGTCCTCTGGACCAAGAACAACAAATCAACAATCATAATAAAAATCAGCAGCAACTGCTACAATCATTTTTTAGATAGACAAAAAAAATAACTGTGGATCAGGAAGGCTTACATATATATATGTTTATTCAAAACAAAGTAAATTTTCGGTTTTTTTTCTTTTGTTTCGATGAGTATATGTGTACTCAGCTGGCAACAGATGTATTGTATGTGTAATGACAGGGTTACCTGTATGAAACTGCCGCCGAAAACAATACGAAAATACCGCCGCCGCGAACGTAAAAAGACCTTGGCGTCGTGCAAATTTGTCGGCTTCGTCCTCTGGACCAAGAACAACAAATCAAATCATAATAAAAATCAGCAGCAGCAACTGCTACAATCATTTTTTTGATAGACAAAAAAAATAACTGCTGTGGTCCAAATAATTTTAAGAGATCAAAAACTACCACATTTTGTGGATACCAACTGTCTGAACCGTAAGTGTAATTAAGAAACAACTCGTGAATGCTATTTTTCTTTTTTGGATGATTTTTTATTTTGTTTTTTTTTTGGTGTGTCTTTTTCGAAGGTTACTGACCTGGTTGCAATTGTTTATATGTGAATATGTTTGTGTGTGTCACTATTATTATGTGATGATTCTTCTTAGAAATGATCCAAAAAAAGTTGTGGATGGAGGAGGTGGTCGGTGGTGAAGAAATGACTTGACTGGTTGGGGTAGGGGGCAGGCTATTTGTGGACGTTTCAGTGTTATTGTCGGACAAGTGTCTGATTATATTTTGCACACAACAAATTCTATATGTCGACCTTGAAGAGATTCCTTTGTGCACTGGACTCCATTAGGAGTCCAAATTTTCTCAGTTTAAATTGTTTATTTTTAAATTTATTTTGTATACCATTTACCGGCCCCACACCACACTTATCTTTCTGTTTTTAGCGCTTTAAAACTAAATTCTCCAACTTGATTGATATGGTGGTTGTGTGTATGCTTTTCATTTTTGGAAAACGTACGGTTTTACGTTTACTTAGTTACGATTGTAAATACTCCTGTACGCTTTGTATTTAATTAACATTACTTATTTCATATACAAAGAGCACAAAATATTGACCTTGTATTACATACTCGTCAAATGGATTTGGTAAAAACTTATCAGATTTATTGTGAAATAAGAATTCTTTCAAGAACATTCGGATCGTGTACGTTTAAACAATGCAAGTTAACAAAGGTGGTACAACAACTCCAGGAAATTGGGAATGACTAAAGTATGTTTTAGACAGACTCAATTGAATTATTTGGATTTTTGCCGTTGCTAGACATACAGTCTAGATAAATTAATAAAGTTATATTTTATTAACATTCAAAAGGAAAACATACAATTATTGTAGGTGCTACTCAGGGACCACAACGTGCAGATAGGGTTATCGAACATTTTTATGTTATTTGAAAGGTTAGGTTGAAATGGTGGATCGGTCATGGTCTCATGTCGTTGACATACACCTAGGCCTGCAATTCGGCCTGTTGTGCGCTCCGTTACGTTACGAATTCGGTCCTCTCTATAAGTTTCTTAGATTCCTTATGTTCATTGCTTTGACGACCGACAGGTCATCTAAGGTGTCCTCTCCTAATTTCCTGGTCTGCGAGAGAAAGCGGGCCACTGGCACAGGAAGTGTTCCGCCGTCTCGGCGTTCTCGGAACATCCTATCCTAAATAGGTGTGCCCTTAGGCTAGTGTGTTCTGTGATGATCCCAACTAGCTTACTCAGCTCATTTTTGTTAAACCCGAGTATTCTCCTTGTTTTCCTGTAATCGATATTTCCCCAGGTTTCCTTTGTGGTTCTTCCCACCTGTTCATATTGCCATCTGGAGGCATGGGTCGTCTTCATTCATTCCCTTAACTCATTTTTTGTCTCCAGAAAAGGTTTAGACAATTGCATGTTATTTGGTAAGAGCCTCAATTATTCCTGCTGGTATTGTTATACAGTCGACTCGCGGAAACGTGAACTTTCTTAAACATGAACGTGAAGGTAACTGGCATTTTTTAATTATACTCGTATAATTCCGTCAGCAACGACTTTTAGTTATTCTTTAGAAAACATAAATTAGTTTTTAATCAATAAAAAAATGTTTGGCATTGGATTTGATATTTCTTTTTAGAGATAGAACGGCATTGCCTTCAAAATTTCAGGATTCGAAAACGTGAACAACATTAATTAGTTCATGTTTCCTCGAGTTGACTGTATGTACGTATATACCATAAGTACCATTCCCCTTTTCAAAGACTGCTTCAGAAACTCCAAACTGTTCACTTGTGAAGAATATTTGCCTTGTTTCGCTGCCATGAGTAGTCCGCCAAAAGTATTTTACGAAGACAATTGTGAGTCATGCAATTATTTTCGTAAAATCCAATATTGTTATTATGCAAGTAGATATTTATTCAAACATATTATTGATGATAGTATAGGATCGATGGCTTGGTCACGTTTAGCTTTTCAATAAACAATTAAAATTTCCAATTGTTTATTCACATAAGAACTTGTTTTTATATTCGAATTAAAGATCATATAGATAATACAAATTTTGCCAAATGAAAAGTCAGTGATGTTAACTCAAATCAACAAGAATTGAAGACATTGCACTAACCGAAGATTTGAAGAACGCATTTTGGACAAGAACAGCCAACGCTATTGGAAAGGCTACTGGAGATGTTTGCTGGAAACCTAAATCGGGCACACGCCCTTTAATATTACTTCATAAACCATGTGACTGGTGGATATTTCACTATTAACATAATGTTTTCATTAGAATTTCAAAAACAGAATTCGTTATTTTCCACCATATTTTTTACTCTGTAGCACGTCATGTTGTCAATGTCAGTTGGTGACCACCTTTTGGCTGATCAATAGTTCGAATTCACAGTCATTAATCCGAAAATTAGCTTTAACACTGAAAAAAAACTATGTCATTTTAATGAAAACTAAATACAAGTCCAACTACGTAACACCGTTAACTTTGCTAATAATGATACATACAAACAATGAAGAAAAATTGAGGAACAACTGGTTATTACGTGTTAATTAATTGCTAACAACACCTGCAATGATAAGTCATTTCACATCACTTAGAACGAAGTAAGGTACCACAATCATTAGCTAGTATATATTTGTGATAACATTAATACTGATTTTCAAATTATACCACAATGAAACAATTTGTTTATTTTTAGAAGAAGAAAAAATCCCGAATGTGATTAAATTTATGCAATTCGGCAACAACATCAAAAATATTGACAAACACTGGAAATTTCATATGGTTCTTAATACCGGGAGGAATATATCTCCAGATTTTTTGTAGACACTTCAAGCTGCAATATGTGATTATTAAAAACATAATTAACCCCCTGAACGCCATAGATATGAGTTATTCCATACATCCAGAAGTTTATAAAAATTATTTAGAAAACGATAAAAATTAAACAAATTGGACATAAAATGTATATTCCGCCCTATAATGGCTTCGTAAAAATTACCAAAAAACCCTGAAATGTCTGTACGAATATTACATTTCTTACTCAAATATATATGTAATGCTCTTCTAGCAAGTGTCTTTCCTGCCCGCTATGACCTTCTCAATTTCAATTCAAATGCCAACAAACACTATTTCCTCTTTTATTCTTCCAATATCCTTATATCCCATAGGGGACACCCCCTTAGTCTATGTAAGTCCATATGTACACCTCGTAGTATATTTAAATATAATTTGTATAGATTACCTGACTGACCTACCCCACGACACTTATCAGTTAAAAACAAGTCTGAAAAGCGAAAACAAAAAAAAACAGTTGCAAACATACATACATTTGTACGTATACATGACTCAGTTCATTCAATAATATTTGCTGCTAAACAATACTCACTAGTACAATAATACAATTTTGGGAAACATTTTCTTGTACATCGTAGTTCATCTCCACTGTAAGCTGGGGTCATTGTGCTCCAGGCGTGCAACAGTGAGGGCGGTTCCAAGTATTGATGAAAAAACAAAAATTCATAGAGTTAGCCAAGAGCTGCTACCGGTTAAACAATTTGTTAGGCCTTAAGTAACTGCTGAGATATTGTAAAAGTCATCGTTTTCCCTATATTCTGTTGTCCAAGCAACACATCTGTTGAGACCAAAGAAAATCTAGAGGACAACCAACCTAAGTTACTTGCGGACATGTCGGTAAACCGCGCACTGCCATCTGTAGATAATAACATCTGCTATCAACTTCATATATTAAAATATAATTATATAGAGTCAGAGAAAAAAGTATAATTAACGAAAATTACATTTCGTTTTTCAAGCAACTGTCATTTTCTAAAGAATTCCGCTAATTGTGTTCGGCCTCTCTAAACCTTTTGAGTGTGATCCCGAAACACTTAAGAGAATGCAACGCCAAACCATAATGAGTGGAAAAAAATCGATAAGGTCGTCAACACGTACTTGTTTCTAGTTCCAAATGAAGATCACACTTCTAGAACCTGAAATAAAAGAAATTCGCGCTTATCTCAAAAAAAAAAAAAAATCAGAAAATATATTGATATCAAAACTCTACGAAATTTAAATTGGTTCGTCTTGTTATGTTGATCGATTTTGGTATTTTTACTGTGGCTTTTCCATCCATACAAATTATATATGAATCATTACAAAACGTAACCTTGTCCGATGACCGTAAACGTTTGTAATGTCATTGTCTTAACGTCATGTTCGTACATGTTTATCTAGTTCAACATTTAAGAACATTTCAAACACTACCAGTTTCGTTTTGTTGTACTTGTTTAATTTTTTTTTTTTTGTATGATTTTTCATTTCAGCTAAACTGCCATAATAATGAGTTATCATAGTCGTAGTTCTAGTGAAATAGACACCATACCATATGGTGAAATCCTGCCAGTATGCATTAAAGATCTCCAAAGGGATTTCGATTTTGATGATGTACGAGAAAATGTTCGTCATTTGTTCAGCGATGCTGAATTCGAGTACATAGTAAAAGAGGTTAGTTTTGGTGAAGATCCAAAGGCAGGCGGAGAACTCAAATTGTTGTCACATTTCTTTCCAATTAGAAAAATAAAGCTCAAGTTTTACATTTGATATGGGTGCTGGGAAACAAATCGGACGAGTGCATTATGAAGTTCTTGGATGCCATTGCCTATGACTACAAATGGATTGTGGATAAAATAAAAGTGGAGTTAAATTGCCGCAGCGTGGACACCGAGTTATTTTTGGAAAAACTGCGTGCTATACAGAATGATAATCAGAAACACACCGACTTCAATGTACACCGCACAAAACCTGTAAGTACTGCCGTAGATAAGCTTAACGGTATTTTATATTAACTGTTACGATTTTGTTTTAGTTTATGGAACTGGCCAGACATTTGATGCGTCTCAATCCGAAACATACCTTTAATAGCGTAGTGCTATTGGGTGATCTGGGCAGCGGCAAGAAATGGTTGGCCATAGATGTGTGCTCTGACTTTGCCGTCATGAAGAGCATGTCCTTCAAAATGTTCTGGATTGATTGCATCAAATGTGTTAGCCCACAGGAGGACTACAATGCTTTAAAGACTCTCATGATCAAGCTGAATCCTTTGCACAACTTTCACGATCATGTGGCGTGGATAATTTCACAAAAAATAACCTCGCTCAAGGCTCAAATTATGCATGAGCTGGAGAGTAAGAAATTCCACAACTGCCTGCTGATTCTGGCCAATGTGCAAAATGTCAAGGCCGAGGAAGCTTTCAAGCTGGGCTGCAAGCGTTTGATAATAACACGCAACCAAAAAGTTCACAAGTCGCTGTCAGAGAAACTAAATCGTAAAATGAAAATGGATGAAGGCGGTATGGATATGATGGAGTTTCAGTTGCTGCTCGATAAGTACATTAAAACCTACAATTGGCGCGAATATGCGCCGGCCTACGCTAGTGACATCTATCATTCGAGCAATGGCGATCCATATATGCTGAGTATAATTGCTAAGCAACTGCAGGACAAAATGTCGAACTGGAATGAGTGGAAAAAAAACTTGGAAACATTGAAGTAAGTGTGTGCTGTGGGATTTTTTACAACCACACATACATATACAATGCTATAAATTAGCATATATCGCCATCGTTTGTTGTAGGCTGTAATATCTTCCCAACTTATTATAGAGGTTAACAAACAATATTTTTCATTTCATTTTTAAGAATTCCAGACGAAAAGTTTAGACGAGATATAGAAACTTCCCTGCAGTTGCTAACTAATGAGCAGTTGGAACTTTATGCAACGTTATCTATATTTCCGCATTGTGCCCGGATACCAGTAAAGGTAGGAACTAGATGTTAGTCCATGTTGTGACGGTAAATAATTTGTTGTATATAATTTGTGTGCCTCTTTACAGTTATTGGCGAGATTGTGGCGCAAAGAGGAACGTGATGCGGAGATAATTGTACAAAAATTCCATACAAATTCGTTTGTTAAAAAGGAAATGCTTGATGATAATGACACCATGGTATGTTTTCTCAAATACGTCTACAGTTCTTATATAAAAAACTGTCCACACATCCAAAGTCTGATCAATCCATTGGAATTGCAGCGTGCTGTCGTCGAGTACTATAAGTAAGTGTAAATGAAAAGTTACTATTTGCAAATAATATTTACAAACGATTCGATCGTCCAGATTTCCGCTCTGTTCGAACAGTCTTAAGATCGAGTACAACTCGGCTGACCATTGCCTAGTGAACGAGTTTGTTTGTTTGTGCGATTTTTTTTTTTTGCTTTGAACCGAATATTACTGTCTATTTTGCAGAGTGGAAGAACATTTAAGCATCCGCAAAGATGTTGACTTATACTATGGCCCAAAACATGATGCCTATTTTTTCCGCTGTATTGGATATCATCTCTATGGCGCAAAACGTGAGGATATATTTCCAAAACTGTATATGGACTTTGGTTTTTTGGGGCAGATGATGCGACATGTGTGCTTGGCCAATACCATTTCTGACCTCAAAGATTATGAAAAAGAGATAATGGGCATTGGCCCGGGTCGTGTCATAAATAAGTTGATAGTATTTTTGGCCGAAGTACAAGAGAAGATGATTCATGCTCAAGACTGCTGCCTGTTGCAGTATGCCTTGTTGTCCGATGAGGATATTATCAAAAAGATGGCCCTCCAGCAAATTACCCATTTCCCACATAGAGTGTGGTTCCAGGAAACGTAAGTGTTCTAATTGGTATGTCCAACGATCGGGCAAAACTAACATTTCCTTTTGTTGTTCAATCCTTGCAGGGGCCAGTTTCATCAACGTCGTTTCATCTTGAAATTATACGGCAGCTGCAAGATAATCCGCATACTAGATTCCGATATATGCATAGTAGTTCTGGAAAACAATGATACTTATCTAGTGGATATATCTCTGGAAGCTATTTGTGAACCAGTTCAATTGATCAAATCCCACGCGGTACACATAATAGACATTAGGCCGTTCAACACAAACAATCATTTGCTCACGCTGGATTCCATGGGACAGTTGAAACTATGGAAGATTTCCGACGAAGTTAGACGGCTTTTGGCCCGACGCCGAGATACCGCTCGTGGCAGTTTCAATCCGGCCGAATATAAGCTCTGTCCCCAACAGATCTTGACACGAACCTTCAAACAGACCGTAAATAACAGCATCCGTAACTACCGGCGCATTGTGGCCTTCTTCATTGAAGCTTGCAATCACAATTTGCATGTGGCTTTGGACACCGGCCACATTGTGATCTTGTGTTGGAATTCTGTTCTCGAAGAATTTCACACCGACAACATTTGTATTCCCTGCAGCACGAACATTTCAAATATACAGTGCATTAGCAAAGTCCAAAATAACCACTGGATGCTGCTGGACAAAACCAATGATTCGGTGAATATTACCTTCGTAAATCAACGAAACACTGGCATCATGGACATAGGTTTCAACTGGCCTGACAACCTGTCCAACTTCATATACTATGAAGTGTGTGGGGACATTATTCTGTTTGTATTCCAAAATGTCATAGTGCGTTTAAGGCCAGTGTTCTATGCTGGCAGTGTTGGCGGTGTTGTGGACATACTATCCGAGAACCATTTACCGAACATAACTTGTGCCAGATCTTCGATAAAGCACGACTATTTGGTGGTGGGTACCGAGTGTGGTGTGCACGTCTTTAATCTAGCGAAACGTTGCCAAGTTCTGGAAAGCATTGTGAGTGAAAATATTAGCTCGCTTGATATTTACGATCTGGACGATGAAGAATACCAGTGTATGGTAATCTGTGGCGTTCAAAAGAAAAACATGGTTTATTTGCTGTGTTTGCGTAAAACCACAGACAATGACTTGGTTTGGCAGCACTGCACTGCTGGGGAGCGAAGAAACATACGACTGTTGGGCCAAAGACTGTTCGATGTGGCCGGATTTGATAACAATACTACGTTATTCGCTGTGGATTCCAAGAACAGGGTAAATATTAAATGTAGCAATGAATACATTGCCCACATATTAATCCTTTCATTATCATCGTTTTCTTAAAGGTACACCAAATATCTACATCTGAACAAAAAAAATGGGAAATTTTGGAATTGCCCATTGTTGCGCTGCCGAAAATCACTGCCATGTGCTGTAATAAAAATAGAGCCTTTGTTGCCCTCAGCAATGGTGAAATCTATGATTTACACAAGAAGGTAGTTGTGGGCGTTTCCACAAAGGGCCAACCGATTCAGACTATGAAACTATTAACCGATAGTATTTTATATGTTACGTCGGCAACGGGAGTAACGGGCGCATTCACCGAAATAATGCGCCTGGATTCGAAGGCTGTACAATGTCATTTTCAATTTGCCACAAAATACTGTTCATTGGTAATGGACGATTACTTGCTGTTGGTGAATGATTATGGCGCAGCACTGGTAAGAAGAAAACTGTTCAATATATATTTACTCGTCCATAGTATCCACCAGTGGCATTCCCTTTCTAACATCTCGAAATATTGATGAGGGACTGGGATCACATTATGTATAATGGAAATGATTTGTTTAATCTGCACCCTCTTGACTTTTTTGTTCTTCCGCCAATTTGTAAGGCGATGTCACCTAAAATACCCTAATAATTTGACTTAATTAATTTAACATTTTACTAAACGTAATTTTTGTGTTTCTTTTTTATTCCAGTTTCTTTCCATTTCCAAGGGCTTTTCCTCTTTCGACATTGGCGTTGATGCACAGTCAGCGTTGGCTGACTGTGATCTCAAAGATAACGTTCTCTTTTTGGGCTTTTCCAAATATTTAGTGCATGTAAGTTCGAATCGGATCTTATGTATACTTACACATATACATACCGATGTTATTAACATTCTCCTTTCCCACTCAATTTCAGATATACACTTTAAATAAAACCGAAACTGGCATAAAGTGCGAACGGCGTTGTGAGATTAGATACGTCACGCAAAACACCATAACGTGCCTGGCTGCCTCTCCAAATGGCAAACTCTTTGCCATTGGCTTGAATACGTCACACCAGAAAATAACAAACATTTCTGTCACCACCTCTTCGGCCAACACTAGTCTGAAATCATGCGGTGACATTGAAGTGTACAAACTCGATGACAACTTTAAGGAGCAACTGATATACTGCCTGAAATCGCATTGTAAACCAGTCTGCGACATGATATTCTCACCACACAATGATGTGCTTGTAAGCATTTCCGAACAAATCTGCTTCTGGAACATCTCGTTCATAGCCAACAATCCGTTGAATGTGAACAATAGAAACCGGCACAGCTCTAGGTTTTCGTCACAGAGGAGTACCGAAGAAGTCGATGCCAATGTGTGGCAGAGGGAACGCATCATGATGATGAGGAGCGACGAAAGAAAGCCACCGTTTTTGAACAGCATGGACAGTAAAAAAATAGTTTCTTTTGACTCCGACGTGGCTGCCAGTGAAGGCGATGTGTTTGAAACACATGTTGACGAGCCGGAAAATGTATGGCAGTCTCTGACAGGTCCGGGGGACAAACCCGAACTTTTGTCCTGTTTGAAACTGGATGGCAACGAGGCCAAACAATTGTTTACCAACAAAGATTTCACGCAATTCTATACGATTGACGATCAGGGCGTATATTACAATCTCAATGTCATTGAGCCGCCGTCGCCGTCGCCACCGCCCATGTCTCTCAAAGAAGACTCACCAGACACCGTTGATATTGGCGAGTATGCGCTGTGCAATCTGGATGATGAAAATCACAATTTGCCTTATAGAGATATGTACAGAATGTCGGTCGCCTCCAATACGTCCGGCACAGATGTGGTGGACAATATCGCGGCGGCCACCACATGACAACCGTATCGAAATTCTAGTACTAGTACTTACCTTCTAAGTTATGTCAATGAAGTGTTCACGTCCCTTTGTATTGTATGTAGTTTGTTAATATTTAGTCATTTCATTTATTCATGTATGCATTTCTGATGTGATAATTCCATCGTCACTGTTTATGGCGATCGGCAACCATAGATAAATGAATGCGCCATTAGTCATAATCTTATTAAGTATCAAACAACCCCAAACGCAATCAAAAATACAATTATTTTCTATAAAACATTTACAGGTAGAATACAACTGCCAAATTTACAAATACATTTATTAACATTATCATAATGTTTTTTTAAAAGACAAAGATAAACATTTGTTTCAATATAAATACAAAGAGCGCTCATACAACTAGAGCTTTTGTAGGAGTTGTTAACAGAACTTTTTTTTAATTTATAATCCTTTTATTTGTGTTGTGAAAGGGCATGAAAAGGCATCAAATCCACGGAATACATTAGGGATATGCTTACAACATAAACAAAAGTGACAATTTAATATAATAAAATAAACAAACACTGATTTAAAATCATTAAGTCCAAAGAAGGCAAACGAATACACTTTGGTGTAAACCGTTTTGGTTAAACTTAAACTTATATATATATTTAGTTTTTTTTTGCATTGTAAACATACGACGACGGAATTTATTTAAAATTAACAGAATACCAGCCCAACACCGTAACGGTGTTAATTCGAAATTATACTTTTATCGAGGACGGTTTCGGAAAAGCTCGCAGACAGAACGGTAAGTTGATCGAGAATTTCTGAAAGACCAAAAAAAAAATACAACTATGAACAATGTTGTAGTAAAATAGAAAACCACATTTCTCAACTTCAACTACGAATTTTAGTTATTTTGTTTAAAAAATAATAATAAAAAGGTACATAGTCACTGGGAATCCAAAATGACTTCACAAGCATTTTCATAACTTCACACTGTTGTAGAGTCTAAACACTCTTCTTGTAATGTCGTTTAGGAATTCGCCTACAAAATTGTAAATTTTGGATATTGAAGTGTACAAATTTGGCAGAGACATGTACAAGAATCAATTAAACGATTTCGTGTCATTTTAGATTTCAGGTGACGATCTGCAGATAACTGTTGCAGCAACATTGGGCATACGGAGCTGAACAGAATAAATTGCTACTAGCACCACAAGAATTGACCAAAAAAGCCGACATTAAATTTCCAACGTTTTAATAGCGAATTTGGAGTCAGATGTCCAAGTTCGTTTAAAAAGTTTCAAATGTAATTGAACTAGGGCGGAATCAAGGAGAACAAATTGCAAGTAAAAAAACAAACTATGGACGTGTTCAAATGGGAAAAGTATTAAATTCTCAGCAGAGACAAAGACCACGCAACACCTTACTTGATTTACACAACAAAAACAGTGAAAGTGAACATGTGTTTCGTGACACGTATATCTGCTTATGTCTTATTACTCTTTGTACATTTTTTGGGACCATTGTAGGTTGGGGGGATACAAAGAAGTATTGTACAGAAGGATTCTCTGATTACTTTGGATTTTAATCGGAGTAAACAGACTACAAGATCAATACTCTGGTGGAAGAACAGTAAACCTATCATGTGACCACATTATCGTAAACCATAGATAGAATTTAGTACATGACGAAATCACGAAAATCCTTGGTATTAATGATCTGAAGAGAGCACAGCACTCACAACTTTTTTAGATGGAAAATAATATCGTTCTTATATATTCCGATGGAAACTTCTTTTTCTCCGAAACAGATTTATTTCACAGCCTTGAACAATGGGTTTACATTTTCAAGAAGTTTTAACTTATCAATCTGTCTCATGTATAGGTTCTGAGCATGCAGACTTTTCGTCGTATAGATGTCAGCTGCTGTTTTCCACCTCGTAAATGCTGGCGACTTTACGAGTAAAATTTCTCCAGAAAAGCAATTGCCGCTCGGAGCCGGCTTTAAACAGTACGTCGCGGTCAGTGGATATACACAATTATATCGGACACAGCTCACTGATTCGAGAGAAGTTTCCCGTCAATTTCTTCATGGAATTTGAATGGAAATAAATAAGTAAGTACCGGCCTTATTTGGGAGATTGATAGCCGCATTGTAGTTACTCCATGTGTGATGTTTCATGCCGTCACAATGATAATCATAACGAACTCTCTACAATCTGTACTTTTCGTATCATGAATACATTAGAATGTGGACAGAAAGTTATGTGATTACAAAGATGTCACACTTCTGACGAGTTTTGAATAAATTAAAGCAAAAAAACAAAACTGCTACGAAACACGTTCAAAACTTAATGTAAAATTTGCATAGGAAATAAAACTCTCCTAATCTAAGGCATACACTTACCACTTATTTGCAAACTGTTCGAGTTGTTTCTGTAAACATCATATACTTCTTGGGTGTCGTCCGACTTCTGTCGCTTAAACATGGCCGTTCGCAGACTTTCCTCTAAAAACAAAAGATATAACATTAGATACTAAAATTATTAGATTATATTTGAAATTACATGCCACCAGATATACTCACTCCTGCGTATACTATAGCGTTTCGTTTGAGGTCCCGGCAAATTATCCGTACACCTCAAAGGATTCATTAGCTTTCGTTGGGCAGCATTAACCGAATCTGTATCTGTCGGACAATGACTTGTCCTGCCGCTGGGTGGTGTTAACAACGGCAATTGCGAATAATTCGCCTTCATCGAATCACTGGCGAGACATTGTCGTCTTCTGCGCGTAGTTGCCGAATTGTTATATAAAATACTGCGTATGGATGGCGAAATACCTATGGAAGCAAACATACGCTGCGAATCGCTGAGTTCATCCGACATCAGAAATACCTGAGATTTTGTGGAACACAGATGATTGCCATCTGCCGATGTGCCGCCCAGTTCATCGATCAATTTCCTTAGAATAGAACGTAAAATTTTAAATCTCTTTAAGACACGATCCGTGTGTACCGGTTCTGTCTCGGAGTATTTTAGTATAGCCTGACATTCGCCCAACATGAGATGGAATTTCTTATAAATCTCCATACAATCGGCATGTTTGTGCAGCTCTTTTTGATTTACTGCCAATTGGAAGTGATCGTACAAAAAATAACCCATTTTACTAATGTCCGTGAGGGATTGTTTGTTGTATTCCTTATCGTTCGCCTTTATGGCAAGCGTGAGCAAATCATAGAAGCACGACGTAAAGGCATGACTGTCGATAATCTCCTGAATAGCTTGCTGGAAATTGGATACCTCATCATTGAAATGTTGTTCCAAAAGTTGAGCGTGGACCTCCGATGTCGCCTTCGACTGCAGCGATGGTATGATGCAAGAGTCCAGAGATTCAAATGATGCCAAACAACTGCGAACAATGGTCTTTACTAATCAAATATTTATATTAATTTAGCTAATTTCCATTCTTCATACATATTATCAAGTATACTTTTCAACTCACTTTTGACATTCGGTGCGAATGCTATTGCAAACATACCAATTTGTGTTGTACGATCTATATTCACATCAAAATCCGCTATAAGCTCATCCAACTCGGGATCATCAGCGTCTTTTTCTCTTATTACCGTCCTCAGCGTTTCTACCGACAGTTTATTGTAGTCCAAGAAACACGTAAACACTAAACGCAAGAGGGCCTCGTTGATATAGTCCTCCAATTGGTACAAGGCATTCTCAAGGGATATACCCTTCAGCCGGCGATTACTGTCACTCACCGAAGCACCGGCTTCGACAGACATGGCACACTCCTCTTGAAAGGCCATACATTCGCGCAGAACCTTCTGACACAGGGCGCTTAAGGCTTTTTTATCTTGTTTGAAGGCTACATTGGCAAAGGCTAATGTGTGACTTAATATCAAGTCAATATTAGAGCGTATTTGTTTGCTGATGAACATGGCATGTGCCTTGTCCACAGACACGTTAATGGTATCTGTGGTCAACTCCAAACTCGTTTCACCTTTATAGCTACTATAAGGTGATAACTGATCCAACACGACATCCATTAGATCTACAAATGTACTCTCGTCTGCTACGCTGGCTGATTTATTATCCGTAGTGTTCAGTAATTTTATGCAGGAGCGTAAACGGTCCAAACACCAATGCATACGATCTAGAAAATGTTGCCGCGAAGCCTACATACAAGATTTACGGATAGTATTATGTGTCATGAGGCGCTCAGATAAATCTTACCGATATAGCCGTTCCTTGTGCCTCTTCGGCCTTGATTGTCCGTTCCATCTGCTTTATGCAGGTCACAATTTGAGTAAGGCACAAGTACACTACATCCACCTGACCATTTGACTCAATCGGTGCATGTTCATTGACCAATGACAGGAACTTGTGTAGTTTTTGCGATAGTTTTAAAAATTCCAAGCAAAAACTCTGAAATAAGAACGGGTCAGGTTGGTTGGTTGGTTTAAAAGCGGCGGCAGAGCCGGACAACTTACATTGAGCCAGGGCAACCTGGTATTTTGTATACTGGTGTAACCTTTATTTATGATATGACGACATTTAGCCAAGTGCTTATTGAGTTGCTCTGTACAAATTTCCATTTTGAAAATAAGAAAATTGTATTGGTGGTCTCAATTTTAAAAAAAATGCCAGATAAATTCAAAAATAAAATAATTTAAAAAACACAGTGTTACAAAGTAGTATTTTATTTCAATCAGCGATGTATAATCGGGTATCGATTTAAATACGGGCGTTGACGTTCCGCGCAACGTAGGCATTTGTAAATTAATTTCGTTAAAACATGTTGAAAAAAAAACATGTTGAATATGAAATATGTTATAGGGAATTTATTTAAACGGAATCGCTTGCCAGTATCTGATTGACTACGATGGCCTCTTTGATTTGTATAAATATAAACCCGAATTATTTGATCGTATTCGTAACCTGAGTCAGCTGATAGATTTGTGAATGCATCAAGTAAAATTTAACAAACAACTGATTTGTTTCAAGCTAAAAAACAAACAGCAAATACAAAATATATCCGAAAGTAGAAAAGTTTAATGAAGCGTTTATTTTTTATATTCTTGTGCATTTTGCACAAATGGAGAACGCTCATATTCATTGTATTTTTCATTATTAACCCTGCTATTACACGTACAATTAATTTGTTGTCAGTCGAGTACACATATTGTCTTCGAAACAAAAGAAAAATATCGAAAATCATCTGAAAAAACATGTGCACGTGTATGTTCATTTGAAAAATGTCGTCGCAAGAGTAACAATTGTTGCCGTCCGCCGCAGTAAACAAAAACATAATGTTGCCCTACTTCACTAATTGTCAAAGCATTTTGGGGAAAAATATGGGCAAGCAAATTTGTTTTCATAAATACGTCAACATCTTGTTTTTGGTACTTCATCGCCAACGCACAATTATACAATAAAATTATGTTATAAATTGACAAAATGTGTTGGAGAACTCTAACATTCGTTTCTGCAGCATGTGCTAAAATTGCACTGCCAGCAGCAAAAATGTGTGTCTATTGATGAAAAAAATGTGAGTGTGTTGAGTTTTTCGACCAATCACTGGCACGTGTAATGGCTGGGTAAGGCACGTTTTTACGTTCCTATAAAAAGGCAGACAGACAGGAAATGTGTGTTATGTTTGTTCAAATAATTTATGTAATCAGCAAGTAAACCGGCCTCATGACTGTGATATCAGTTTTCCGTGAGAACGAACGATCCAGGCATCTGGCAAATCAGTAGTGGGTGGCAAAGTGTCATATGGCAACGCTGTAAGTTACCGAATTCGATTATTCGGTGTCTCTTTAATGCAACACCAATGTCGTCAAAATTGATGAATTTATTTGGAGGATTTTCATTTTAGCGTAAATTTTTCTTAGAATATAACATTGGAATACAAATTATTTAGAGGAAAAAAAAAATTTACATCTGCTTTATCAAAGTATCTCGTGTAATGAAAACCAAAAAGTGCATAGTGTAAATGAGAGAGAAAAAGTAAACAACTCCCATATTTAACATAAAAAAGCGATAAAACAACCCAAGCAACTAATCAGGCAAACGAACGACGACCACCAACCAATCAACTCAGAACCTGAACCCATAACGAGCCCAGTAACAGCAGCAGAGATGAGTTCGTCAACGTCAAGTCGCAAAGAAATGGAAAGGACCAAACTAATACAGGAAAAATGTCAGACATTGCTAACACAAATGCTTCGAGACGAGGATAACAAATATTGTGTGGATTGTGATGCAAAGGGTAAGCAGGCAAATATATGCAATTTACAGGCAAATATGTTTCGGTTAACACACTGCAAAGAAGGGGTGGCGCTGACCGGAGCAAAATTGTTGCTGATAACAAGTGTTTGTGTTTCTATAATCAAAGACCCCAGCAGCAGGCAACACGTCTACACTTAGAGTATAAGTTATTTTTTTTTATCAGTTTTATCATTTCAGTTAGTATGTCTCGTCTTCTTTTGTTTGTGATGACGTTTAGACCACTTTTATAATCATCACAAAAGAGATGCGTCATGTGCCAACCATTGTATTGGCAACAAACATTGTTGTTGGGCGATTGCGGTCTGTTACGTTGTGAAACTATCCATGTTTAATTTGGAGCTAATGCATTTGCACTGTTGTACTGTTGTTGGTCAAACAGCAAACAGCCAAACACACACTTTTTTGGGGCTTCTGGCCGCATTTGTTTTTGCACACTTTCGGTTTCCTTTTCGATTGTTTATCATTCACGCAGCTCAACAGCAATAATAACCAATTTCGTCCATCATTTCTTTTTTTGTACTTCAAATATTTGTTTTTCAATTGTTTTTGTTACATTGATAAACAAAACACAAAACGGCAACCGACCACAACGACTTTCTGTCACCTCCGACTGTGTCTGTTGCTATCGGCCGCCGCCTGAAGTAATTTAAATATTTATCATTTGCTATTGCTATTTTGTGCTGAATTGAATAAAAACTTGTGAGCAACACAAATTTAAAATAAAACACAAGTAAGAACGGCTGTAAGTACGATGAGATTTGTTTATACCACTTAACGTGGAGTGGGCTCCAACATGGCGATCACACCCATTTATCGCCTGTACAGGATGCGTGTAATCTACGAAATGTATTAATATCGCCTGTTTAAAGATGATTTCATTTTTAGGCCGATACTACAATCGTTGACTATTTTTGAAGACAACTTCCATAAAGTGGCGAATCTATTAACAAAAACAATGGAGCCTTATAACTACCTCACGTTCAAGCACGATATCGTCCAAATTCAAAAATAACATTCAGAAGAATGTCCTCCGTACCTTCCACAACAATGCCTTAGGTGACTCATCTAAACATTCCATTAGGCGACAACTACGGAATTCTTGCAAATCAGTGAGCGATGTTCAATTTAATTCGTATACGATTAGGACAACTGTTTAAATAGGCTTTCGTATGGCAACTATTTTTATAGTATTCTTCAGATAAACGGACGATAATCAAAGTGATTAGGTTGTGATACAAATTTAAATTGCATTTAATGGTGCGTTGATTGTTGATGTCTGTATAAATCTAAACCGGAAACAAGAAAAGGCCTGATTAATACACTAGGGTCTCTCCACCATTCATTTCATCTTTACTTTAAGATAAACCTACTCAACGTATGTACATTTTTAAATGCGTACGTGCCTGTACAATGCCGGATCGTCATATAAATAAATAGAATGCTAGTTGATGATCGGAGAATGAAACTGGCTGAGGTGTCCGAGGCTCTGCGTATCTCATCAAATTTACATGCATGCTTATTACTGACATCTAGAGTTTGCAACCGAAGCAATGCGCCTGCAAACGACTTCGGACGACTATTATTTGCTATTATTTTAAAGGAATAACAAAAAAAGTATTTTGTCGAAAAATATTAGAATCTGCCCCGCTATGAATGTCTACAAACAATATTTATGACAAATGCGCCCATTTTGATTAGGTAGAGCCATCATAAGCTGATAAAGGAATGTCTTTCTTCAACTGACAACTAGAGTTGACAATCTTAACTGTTGTTTATCGATGATATTGTTCCAATTATTCATGTGTATGTATGAGTGATACCAAATCGGATAACTCTAGTGCGGAATCCATTGACGTGCATAATTTTTCTCAGTTCGGGCGTTCAGTGCAGGGAATATTTATATATTTATTACAATTAAAATTATTATCAATTAAACTAAAATATAAAGGGCACTAGCATTAACGGCTATCGGCTTAGTACACAGAAAGATAAAATTGAATATTATAATTTAAAATGAAGATAAGAAATTTAGTACATTTTAATGTTGGAAATCTAAATGTGTTATTGTTCAATTTTGTACTCGCAACTCGTTCGTTCGTCCACACACAAAGATGTATATTGCGTTTGCGATCTATGTAATGTTCCCTAGTTCTATTAGCTTTGCCTCTGTACACCTTGTCGCTGACATAGAAAGTATTCTAGTATTTTAATAGTGCTCTGTTTTCGCATATCCGGAGACTGTTATCACATTTTATCACGATATGAATATTGATGCTGCATATTCATGTAGTTTCGACGAGTCAAATTGAAATTTTTTACACATCGCACTATATTTCCTTGAACTGCCTTGGCTACAGGATTTTCTACCATATCTTTCGCTATTCCAAGAAATGATGCCACTGTCCCGCAAAGCACAATTTCCCAATGTTGCCGGATCACAGTCCTTGATATACCCGTATTGTCCAAAGTTATGTGTTATGTTCAAAATCTGTTAATGCAATTGATAGTGTAGTATGATTGTTAAATTATTAATTGTATATTTCATGTATTCGCTTCGTTTTTCTAGGACCACGATGGGCCTCATGGAATTTGGGCGTATTTCTCTGCATACGCTGTGCCGGCATTCATCGCAATCTCGGCGTTCACATATCACGTGTCAAATCGGTCAATCTGGATACTTGGACACCCGAACAGGTTATATCGCTGCAACAAATGGGTAATTCACGTGCCCGTGCTGTGTACGAGGCCCAGTTGCCCGACGGCTTTCGTCGCCCTCAGACTGATACCGCCTTGGAATCATTTATACGTGCCAAATACGAGCATAAGAAATATTTGGCTCGTGAATGGGTACCGCCATCGCCGCCTAAAGTTGACTGGGCCAAGGAAATTGATGAGGAATTGGAGAGGCAGAAACGTAAAAAGAAGGCCGCCCAGGCGAATACTTCATTGGGCATCGGCGTCTTGAGCGGCGGTATCAATACACAAAACGACAAAAAGTCGTCATCGTCGCTGGCAAAGTCGGCGCCACTGCCAGCACCGCTACCCAAACCGAAGCCAGGACAAAGTGGCAGTAGTCCCAAGATACAACGCATTTCAACTAGTTCAGCGGGGGCGGATAGTAATCATAGCAGTGATTTGTTGGGTCTAGCTTCACCCACCAAACCCGTACAGAATTCGATGCCGGGCCAAACATCGTCATCCTCGAATATGAACGATTTGCAAAATGATACGTTCAGTTGTTTCTTAAGTGCTACGCCTGCCAACAGCGATACCCAACTGCAATCAAATAACGTAAATTCCTCGCAGCAGAACTCGTTGGCCAAAGAAGAGGAAGACTTTTTCAATCAGGGCTCACTTAACAGTGGAGCGGACAAAGATAAATCAGGAAAATTAACCAAGGACAGCATATTGGCTCTATACGGACAAGCTCCTCACAATCCAACGCCGGCAATGAACTTTTTGCAGCAGCAACAACAACAACAACAGCAGCAAGTGGCAAATCAATCGTCGATGTTTGGTGCTACGGGCGGATTTACGGGTATGGCACCCGGTGGCTTTATGGGCGCTGGTGTGCCTGCCGCCGCCCAGCAGCATCAATTCATGACTCCGCCGAATTCGGCAAGCATGTACAATGCCCCAGTCATGACCGCCCCAGCGGCCTTCAGTGCATCCGGCATGACCGGCCTGCACATAGGAAGTTCCAATGCTGGATTTGCTGGACAATTTCCTATGCAATCGGGGTTTCCACAAACCCAGACTATGGGGGGCATAATGGCAACTGGACAAGCCGGCAACCCCATGCATCCGAATCAAAGTCTTATGTCCAATTTAGCCGGCAGTAATGCGTCAATGATGTTCCCCGGCATGCAGACTTCGGCTATGTCAACACAATCCACATTCAATCAAGGTTTGATGGGAGCATTTCCTACCGCCTCCATGGGGGCAGTCGGCACTGCATCGACAGCTCCTGCAACCGCTAGTTTACAACAACAATTCGGTAATCTTAACATTGGCAATGTTTGGCAATAAAGTACGATGGTGGCAAATACTACTGCACACACAACACACTTAACTTGCCGTGACTTTCAAAATCGATTCCCAACTCCGCCCCCACCCTACATCCCCCCGTAAAGTATTTGACTTAAGTTTGCAGAATTGCAAGGCCTTGTGCCTTGCTGAATTGTATGTGGTTTGCCGACGTCAGGGCTCTGTATAATGTAGAAGTATTTGTTTATTATTATTATTTTTTGAACGTAACGTATACATACATATTTTTTAGATATGCTAACAGAAAATTTCCTCCCCCCAACCTTTCAATATAACTAAGAAATCTTGTAAAGGTTTGAAATCACTTAATAAAAATTAAGGATATTTTTAGCTTATGCAGAGCGTCTTTCAATTATCTATACTCCTTTGAACCTCAACACAAAGAAACATAACATTTAACTGATTTCTTTAACGACGATAAAAACAATTTGTGTTAATTTTAATGTGAAATAAAAATAAGTTTATAAATGAAGTAAATAGATATAAAATTAAATATATTAAAAAATAAATATATATGAAAAATACGAATAGTAACCGAGTTTTATCGCAATCACAATAATACCATTTATTTGTATGTATTGCGAATCATAATATATAATTTTTTGATTTCAGCTGGTGTATTTTATAACATCGATACGCCATTCCCATTTCATGCCTTCATAGGGTTAATTAAAGTCTTTATGTGTTGGCAACCCTGCATTTGGATAAATTCACCAAACATATGTTTGTTGATGCTGCCAGCTTCCAGGAAAGGGAATTCCCCAAATGATCATGAAAACGTCCATTACCGAAGAACATTTAACATTTTTAAATGTTAATTGTATTTTAAATCATGTGCTACGAATATGACAAAGGATGAAGGGTGGAAATGGCTTGTTGAGTTCGGATATATTGAAATTGCATCAGAAAACTACGTAAAGCTTAAGAACTTCTCAAGTTCATGTATGGCAGTAGACTCAGCTCTACACAAACGTCAATTTCCAAACCCATTAGTCAACATATGTTTGTGTGAGTACGCAGTTAAACCTTTATGCTGGAAAACCAGCATAAATCGGATTTCATCTGTGAATACTCTTACAAATGCAATGCCAATTATCGCACCATTGTAATTAGAATAACCGGGGAAATGGACTAGCAACTGACAGCTATGTAGATTAGGACGGCAACATAAGTACTGTTGTAGCGTATTTAACTGTCAGTTACAACTGTACGTGTGTGACCGACCAAATCTACAAAAAACATGCAGTGTATCAAAGACGACTGAAGGAAAATTGATAAACAACCCTGCTAATTAAATCGGGGATCTGGACAATCGTATGGCAACGCTAGTGGAATTGCAACATCTGTAAAACGACCCCCTCCCCCATTCTTCGACAACCAACTAGTCACTTTTCATATCATCAGTTTATACACACAATTTGTATGACGACGACGACGACGATTTGATTTTGTGGTTGCTATTAATTATACAAAATAGTAACGTGTCCTTTTCAAACATTAACATATACCTTGGCGGACACTTGTATTAGGCGCTGCAAACGAAGAGATATAGACGCTAAAGAATGGTGGACGAAAAAGAGGAAAACAAGTCAACACCAGCAGCAGACGAAACAGCAACATCATCAAAAGACAGCATAAAAACAAAAACTGATGTCGATATGGGTGGCAAATGTCGTGAGATATCCACAAGAGAAGCGTATTTCGCCAGTTTGAACGAGTGGGTGAAGCATGCGAATATTTCGCAAAATGCGATGGCCATGTTTCCTTGGTATCTCATGAATAGCTATCCCCAGCTATTCCCTCCACCACAAACACAGGTTAGCAGCTTCATGCCAGTCATGGGTCTACAAATGCCCCCGACTAACCAACCGATGGTGGCCAATGCTCAGCAGCCTCCCAATCCCCTAAATGCCAACAATTTGAATGCTGTCATTGCCGGTGTTGGAGGATTTAATGGATTCGGTTTGCGTATTATGAATGATCAAGCACAGGCGGAAATAATCAACCGTACCGGTGGTTATGAATATGTGGTCGCTCCTTTTTGGAAACGCGCCGTGGCCGAAGTAATCGACATGATAATTATGCTCTTTTTAAAAATAGTCACGATTTTTGTGGTGACCAATGTGTTTGGCTATAACATTATGTTGGATATGGACAAAGAGGTGCTGAATAAGGCCATGGAAAATGAAGACTTTGCCGGTGCCCTGATATACTCTCTGGATTTTTTGGCGTTCTCCTCTGACCTACTGGCGTTCGAGATTGCTACCAAGTTGTTTGTGTGTTTGTACGAAGCCGTGCTTACGACATTCTTTGATGGTGCCTCATTGGGCAAGCACGTCATGGGTTTGAGTATAAAGTACTGTGAGGCCATGGTCACGCTGCCACCCAATGCTGGTGTACAACAGCAGCCACCACCTGTCGGACCTCAAATACAACTAGGCTTCCAAACGGCTCGCGTCCAAATGCGCGCTCTAATCTTCCCAGCCGAAACGCCAAATTTCAAACGTGCCTTTATGCGTGCTGTTGCCAAAAATCTAATTTTAAGCCTGCTTTTTCCAATGTTTGTCCTGATGGTCTTCTTCAAGAACAATCGTACGGCCTACGATATTATGACAAAGACCATTGTGGTGGAAACGGCTAGTCAACCTCCGGTACTGCGAAGACATCAGCCACAGCAGCAGTAGTCGCGAATGGGTGGTGGATCGATTCCAAGTGTTGATGTATCAATCATTTTGTTGTTTTGTTATTTCAAATCCTTATGGTTTTCTTTTTGTTTGTTGCTACTGACTAACTTGCCATAAAGGGTCTTCTGTATATTCAAATATTCCCCGAAAATTAAACATGTTTTTTTATTGTAATTTATAGATTCAGAAGAATAAAGGTGTAGTTGCAAATGTGTACATAATTGGATGAGAAATGATATATTGCTTTGTTGCGACTCTCACTGTACCAGATTACATCGTCGTCTATTTAACCTGTACATTTTTCAAAGTTTGAGCCAAAACATTTCCTTTTCCGGGTACGTGTAGAGCGCCGTCTTTATAACAAGCAACAAGAGCGCCATTGGTCTTCAAGTCGGGTGCGCAGGTTTCGAAAATCTTCTTTTTGGGATTCATTTGGGCATCCGGTTGACGTGTGTAGCCTTCACAATGTACCAAGTCGCCAGGAACAGCGCCGGCGGGAGGGCTAAGAACTTCCACCTTTTCCGGTGTGGATGCACACATCACCATGGCTTCGGAGGTGACGCCTCGCATCTTGGCGGGCTTGAGGTTACATAGAACTACTACCATGCGGTTCTGCATTTCCTCCAAAGGAATATATTTCACTAAGCCTGAGACAACAGTACGTGGTTGAGCTTCACCGCAATCGATTTTCTCCAAATACAAACTGTCCGCATCGGGATGTCGACCGACTTCAATGATTTTTCCTACGCGCATATCCAATCGTCCGACATCTATGGGCAATTCAGTAGCAGCGTCTTTATGTGAGTTTTCCGTAGCAGCCGGTTTTTCTTTCTTTGGCTTCTTTTCCTTGGGAGCCTTTGCTTTATTTTCGGCAGACCCTTCAACGGGTTTTGCTACAACATTTGCGGCAACAGCAGCATCAGTACAGAGAGACCTCGCTCCGGGCACAGAAATTTGCTTTTTGCCATTTTTCGTTTCCAATGCAATCAGTTGTGCCCTTACTATCTCTACCTGTTTCTGCAGAGCAGCGTTTTCGGACGCCAACTCCCGCTTCCTGCGAGATATAAGCTCCCCGCGAATGGCACTAAGCTGGAAAGGTAAGAATTCAACATTAATAACCAAACTTTCTTGGTAGTCCGCCGTCACCATATACACTTACCTCACTCTTGAGGGACTCTATAACGTGTAAACTACGTTTATTGTTTTCGACAACCTGCTCGACTGTAACCACCATATTCGGATGAGACTGTTTTAAAATTACAAAATTAGAACGTAACAAAAAACGTCCGTTGGCAAAAATCCGGCTCATGGAGAATCAATCATCAAACTAGAGCTGGCAAACTATCGATGGTACTATCGATAGTATCGATAGTTTGGTTTTCACTAGACTATCGATGGTTTTTTTTCGATAGCGATACTATCGTTGAAAAAATGGATTGCCGTATTTATTCAGTTAGTGGCGGCAACTTCTATCTGGCAAACACATCTAAGCGGCAGTTGTTAATTAATCAACTTTGATTTGTGATATATATATGTATTAATAGCGCAATCGTTTTGATTAAAAATGTATACAGATATTTCTAACTGCATCTCCATAGTAGAAACCAGCAATAAAAATTACGGCCAGGAAGCCAGCGAAAACAGCGAGGTTGGTGGGGAAACTAATCAGTCGAAAAAAGCACGCCACGAGTTTTCAGAGGTTTGGAACTATTTCCAAAAAACAACAGATAACAGAAATGCTAAGTGTCTGTTGTGTGGAAAAGTATACAAAACGTTTTTTAATAAAACAACTCTGAACTTAACTTTAGATCGTTTAATATATTTGAGTCCTTCATTAAAGCAATTTTCACAGCGGCGATGGCTGTCTTTTTTCCAGGTGGCGGAGGGGTGCTGAGCCGTCATAATTAAGGCCCAATTAGTCTTGACGGTAGACTTCTGCAGGTTGCAGAATCAACCGTCAAGACCGATCAGATGTTTATTGTTATTGATTTCACTTCGACATTTTGGTCGCGCTAATTATTTATAAGTTGTAAATTAAATTTTATAGTTTAAAGTTATGAGAAATGTATTAATAAACGAAGTCAAGTTATATTTTGTACAAATGCTCTTCAATTAGCTGTTTTTGTTTTGTTTTGTCTTACCGTCGTCTACCGTCATAACTAATCGCACAATATTGAGCCTACCGTCAACCGTCAGCCGTCAAGACTAATTGGACCTTTACATTATTTTCTTAGTCTGGCAACTCTCACCAGTATTCCAAGTGAAGTTGGTTGCAGTTCCTTTTAAATACACACACACTCATCCATACAGACATCATCAGAAAAAGAGAGTAACCACGAAGAGCATCAATCATCAAGCGGGCGAGTGTTCATTAAAAAGCAGAAGAAAATTTTTTCATTGGGTGTGTATTAATATTTTTACAAAGAAAAAAGTACATTCATATCAAAGATCGTGTAAAATAACTACTAAAAACTAACATTTAACGTCTTTCACGTAGAGTAGTAAGGTAAAAAGCTACTAAACTAACAATTTTAAAAGAAAAACCTGTGATGAAATTTTGTGTGGAAAATAAAAGAATCACATCCAACCCTTATCCTCCAATAATATTGCAATTAAAAAATCAAATAAGGCCCCCCAACATAGTAAATGCGTTGGTTAATAAATTAGGGCTTGAATTTCGTTGCGGTTGTGGCGTCGTATGTGCACTTGATAGGATGGTGTGACTGGATATTCCTGCCAGCCACTACTATTCCAATATTCCGCTGTCATGGACAGTTTTACGTTTTCTTTTCATTCTTTTGCCACCCCTCCCAATCCACACACTGGCCCCATTTCCAGATGATTTTCGTGTGTGCCCAAAGTGTGTGTGTGTGTGCTTCCTTTACGAAAAAAAGCTTATTAAATTCTTGGTTTTTGTATTCGCTTTTTGCTGTTGTTGTCGCTGTGTCTTCTTTTGATTGCATTTGCCACTCCCTTATCCAGTCATAGAACAGCGTACCCCCCTTGATTTATTCAGGGATTCAGCGCCAACAACATTTGCGTGTACAGGGTTGTTGCTCGTGGGCCATTTAATCGATTTGTTAATATGTTGGCATGAAATGTAAACAAAACTTGAGAGAGAAAAAAAAGTTGCTATTTCGTTGTCTGCCCGTCCGTCCACCGCTCTTGTAAACCATCATCGTGCATTAGTTTGAGTAATATTTGTAAATAAAGCAACATTTTTTGTTGCTTTTCTTGGCTGTTCTTGCTTTTGTCTAACGAGTGTCTGTCTGTCTGTCTGTGGTAGGAACGATGTTTCAGATCATCTTCAAAGCCTGAGATATATCTTTTTCTTTTGAGGTCTTTGTCTTTTTTGTGAGCTGGCTGGCTGGCAGGCTTTGCGGCTGCTGCAAATTGTTACTATTTATAGTATTTTTGCAGAAAGTATATACATTCATACATACATACGTGTAGCATATATTTATTCTATTGTGTATGTATTGGTCGTACTGTTTTCTAAAATAGTACGCGTAGTCATGTGTGTGTGCGTCGGTGCCTTATTAAGATTCCAATCGAATTTTGCTTAATGTCTCTGCCCTTGATACTTGCCAACTTCCTTAGAACATAAGTAGTTTATCCATCGCACTCAGCGATTGTTTGGACTATCATTAGCTCTACTAGTCATTTTGTTTTAATTTAAAAGTGTTTCAAGGCTACAATCCACAATTTGTTGCATCAACTTGAGACCACACAACTTTTAACACACGCTTTTTTCATTTAAAATACAATTTAAAGATTAAGGATAGTCGACAATTGGGTGCAACCACTACAGTTTACCCTAGAATAACTTGTGATTAGTATTGGTCATTTCAATTAATTGATTAGATGTCCCTCAATTTTTATTTTCCCAATGGGAGGGGATCTTACAAATTAATTAATGATCCCATAAATATTTACACCACCCACATCCGACCTAAAATGGAATACAACTCCCATATATAGGCAAGAGCTCCAAAGACATCTTTGCGGCTTCTGAACCCTGTACAGACGAGAGCGGTGGTATTGATAGGATATAGTAGGGTGTCCAACTGTATTGTCTTCCTACAGCATCGCCGGAATTTTGGGTTATGTATCTCTATTCTATTCTGTTAGAAAATTTAGCAAGGTCTCCCATCCATTCATTTTCAAATAACCGGTTGACCGGACGACACACTATTGAGAAAACCCGTTCTTCAGCCGTACTGTTTGCATGTGGAATAATCTTCAATCAAGCGCTTTTCCTGCCTGCTAAAAAATGTATCAAATGCAAAGCCAACATCAACAAACCCTACTCCCTCGAGCCTTCCTCCAATACCCGTATTTCCTATCGCTAAAACAGTGCATTACATTCATAGGGGGCATGACCAGAGTAGTAGAAAAACAATGGGATATACTTATTGTCCTTCCAAATATTGATATCGTTGGAAATACTTTTCGAACATTTTTCCAACTCTTCAATTTCATGCCAGAGTACAATTTTGTTTATGTCACTTTTTATTGGAAAGTCTGCAATATATACATTTTGTTGCTGTTGATCGGAATGTCAGTACATACTAATACAATACAAATAATTGGTCACATATTTATACTACCAGCCTTGGTAGTTTTTTCTCATATGTAACAGATACACTAAGGACATGTGAAATGCATATGCTGCAGTATCCACAACGGAGAGAATACTCCAAATACATACTAAAAATACGATATTAAAAAAATATTCAAAAAAAAATAATCCGATATGTATCCTGAACTATTTGAATTGAGTCAGTTCTTCGCTGTCCTCTTGTCCTCCACCCTACAGTGTGATGTTTAGTTTTAAATAAAATAATCAATATTACTAACAATTTGTAGCTGTATTTACTGTGTGTCGTATTAACTCTTTAACATTCGTAGTAATAGTACATCCCTTGAAACAAATATGAGACATTTTTAATCATTTCCGTTTATTTGTATTCTTTTTTTTTCTATTCCCAATTATTACAGCATCACAAAAAATATATTCCCCAACTACTATTACTACGATTACTACATGCACTACAAACATATTTAACTTCCACCTCACCTCTTCTTCCCAACCCCCCCCCCCCCAACACCACTCAGTAGTTTATTTAACCACAAAATAAAAAAAACCAAAAAAAAAAAAACTCAAATCAACTCATCTTAACTTTATTCTTCCCTCTTCTAAACAACGACCAAACAACAATTTGTGTTAAATACCCAACATCACTAATACCACCATCATAGGACTATCAGAGACAGCAGTTATGGACGTTATGTCTTCGTCACTGCAACAGCAACGTATAATTGTCGAACAGTTGAGACGTGAAGCGGCCGTGGACCGTCAACCGATATCGGAATCATGCGCCACCATGATGCGTTACATATCGCAACATGAACCGGAAGATTATCTATTGACTGGCTTCTCCAGTCAAAAAGTTAATCCATTCCGTGAGAAGTCCTCCTGCAGTGTACTATAAATTCTAAACATTTTGTTTTTAACCAACATATGATGAAGAGACGACGACGGCGGTATTGATGATGATGATGATGATAATAAAGAAGATGGCGGGCGATGACATTTAGAGTTACTTAAGAGAGTATGTCTGGAAGATGTGGCACGAATGAGGAGGATTGTGTGTGTGTGGAAACGTTGTTGGTCAATTGTTGCAGTAAAAACACAAATAACAAGTAATTTTGAATCGGAAACAAGCAACACCTCACACCACCCACTGAAGATGTAACACTGCATTAATTTGGCAACAATGGCTAAAGCACAGGATAAACATGAACATAGAGCAATGGATGAAGAAGAATAAACTAAAACCCAAATATTACAACAACAGCAATAAATAGTTTTTAATCTGAGCTGGCGATAACCAACCAACAACATATGCACGTTTAAGCATTTGAAGATAGACACACCAACCAACCACAAGGACAGCAAAAGAAATACAACATATTTTATGATGGAATTATTCAAATCATTATAATATAATATATATCCTCATATACATATTATATCAAAATTATATATATATATATATACACATCTATCTATCTATATATATTTATGATAAACAATAACAACAACAACAAGAGAACAACGTATTTAAAACTATTTATATAACAACCATATATATATACTTTATTACTCGTATATATTTACTCTTATTGTGTATCCCCAAAAACAAAAACAAAAAGGAACGAACATTCATCAGTCATCCATCCGTGCATTGCAGGTCATCCATGCATTTACCCCACCCCCCCGTTGGGTATGATCATTTAACGAAGAAGACAAATTATTGTTCATCCTGGAGATCTCTAATCATTTATCAGTCTTTATACTCCTCTTCATCATACAACACACATATACTCTACTCTTCATCATTTTATGTTTCACAAAAATAAAAGAAAAACCCCCACAATAAAAATATGTCTCTCATACAAAATATACAGAAATAAAACACAATCGATGAAACTCCAACAATAAACCCCACGTAGAAGAATCTACTACAATTTTATTGCAATTATTATTGACAAAAAGAAATCGCAACAACAACCACAACATTTTAGGACCCCTCCCTCCCCTACTGAGGAAACGTAACAGTAACGTAACTTAACAAAATGAAAACATAAGCAAATTAACAATACTTTTTATTAACAAAAATTAACAATTTCAAAATATTCAAGTTACATATTATTAAAACTAAAACAAAACCAAAAATGAAACGGAAGACATTATAACATTTATTTAAAGCCGATTTGATCCTATATTGAATGAAAACCAAACAAAACGAAGAAAAGAAAAATTAAACAATTTTAAAATTAACGAAAATTATCAAACCAAACCACATGAGGCTTGAATTATTATTGACAAAGCCAAGCAAAGCAAACAAACAAACATAATTTACATACTTACCTACCTAACTACCTATTATATGATATATATATATATATGAAAAAAACTATATTTTATTCTTCGCCCTTTAAACAAATTTAAAAGAAACGTTTAAGAAAAAAGAACAAAGTTATAAAATACTCACGAATATTTAGCTTAGAATACAAACACTTTAAAATATCCCCCTCCACTGTTTCCCACAAAACCAAATATAACCCAAATGAGGAAGACATTAATTAATAACGTTTTAGCGCGCGCGTTTAAAAAAGAAAAATGACCATATATTTTGCTAGCTGCATTAAGCTTCAATTATTAACAAAAAATATATCTCGTAGATTCTTACTAGTTTCAATTGTTATAAAATATATGGAAATGAGCATAAGAAATACGAAAACCCTCCCAAAAAAAAAAAAAAAACTTGTTGAGCTTGATGACAAATACCATAATACATATTAACTAACCACCAACGAGAAAAAGGGAGATTTTTAAAAAGACGTAATTGTGGAAGGAAAAGTATCGAGAGGAAAAATGTCGAATGTGTGTGGTCAACTGTGCCCTCTAACGTTTTGTTTATATTTGCATATTTGCTTGCATTGGATTATAACGAAAGGTATATTTATGATACCTCTGGCCAATGTTAAAGTCAATTAACCAGCACCCCATTAAAATTAAGTAATTTGTCTCCAGTCCTCCCTTCCTACCCGTCCCATGGAAGCTGCTTTGTTGGCGGATAAGTGGACGGTCTCTTGATTTGTGATTAGAACATTAAGTTGTCCCCATGTGATTATTAGGCTTCCATTTCGAATCTTAAAAAAAGAAGAAAAGAAAATCAAAACGTGTTTTCCACAATCAAAATTATTTGCCGAATTTAGATTAGATTTATATTTGAAGAAGACAACGAAAGAACCACACACGAAAGAACGAAACCTTGTAGTTAGTCACCTTTAAAGCTTAACAATATCCTAATGAGTTCCCATACATGCGACGTGGTGACCACATGAACACATTTCGATGGGAATTTTGCTGTCGTGAGCAAACAGCAAAAGCTTCAACGAAATACCCTCAGGGAAACCACAGCAGGTCGTATGTCTCAAGAACTATAGGATTTTCTTGAACTTTAGCCCAGTAACAGAATCTTGAAACTAAAATCGAACACCGACAGAAAGCAGCAGGTTGTACATGGAATGATCTCAGTGCCGACAACTTATTAGAACTGCAGTTAATAAGTTGTCGTCCATAAACATCTAAGCTATATAATAAATAATATCCCCACTTAATTACATTTAAACACAACGCAATTACGTCATTTTAAAAATATCCACTTATTAACTTAACATAATAATAGTGTTATTAGTAAATACAGTTATTCCAAATATTTCGCATACATCAATTAATAATTAAAGAAACGTCGGAGTTTTTTTTTTTTTTTTGTGTTTGATGCACCATCTAAATGAACGGATTAGTTACTTTCCTAGGCTGCGTTTGAACATTTTTGCAAACTTAAAAGAAAAGAGAAAATTTACTTAAACAAATTAACCAACAAGAACAAACATCCCCCTCCCCTTTAAATTTATTATAACAACAAATTAACTTTCTCAAGCTTCTCTTTCTCGATTTCAATTTCAAAACAAACCAATATTTAAAAATACAAATACAACAAATATTAAATACAAACAAACAAACACACAACGTACCATGTAAGAAATCTAAGATTTGGAGGCGTTAATGCGACTTTCTGAATCTTGGAGGTTTTGCGCCCCAAAACACATCCACCCCACACCCACCACACAAGACAAAATAAGAAGAAAAAAAAAACAAGTCTCAGTCATTAATATCACCGACAGCAGATTGATATATACTATTTTGTTTTGTTGGATGCAACAACGACAACAACATTCCAAATACATTTTCTCGAACAACCAACAATAAACAGCAAACCACCAAAATACCAACCACATCACATGATTTCAAACCATAAACAAAACAAATCTATTAAAAAAAAGTTCGTTTGCTTGGAGATTTCAATAAAACAATTTAGATGTGTTAACTAGCGGGACACAGTAAAAACCCCCCCCAAAAAAAAGCCAAACAAAAAGGTTCAAGTGTTTTATTTCCAATTAAAACCACCACACGAAAGCGCTATCACGAATTAAGAAGAATAAGATGGCTGAGAGTAAGTCTTACATTGTCATCAGGTTTTACTCAAGTCCATAGTTGCTCTTCGTGCCCTTCAAAGGAATGACAATAGCAATTTGTCATTACATTACTTGCTATTGACATTCTCCATTTATTTAGTGTATTTATTGTGTATTTTAGTCTGGTAAACTGGAAATTCGCTTTAAATCCTGTACCAACCGACATTAAATGACATTTGGTCGTTCCAATGGTTTAATTTCACAAAACGTTTAATAGAGGGCATTTTCAATTGGTGGACTAAAATTGGACGGGATGGTGAGCGGAATCCAGCCAGTAATGTTCACAAACGAATAAAATGGAAACCCGGCCATATGGCAAATGTAAATGGTTTGGCCCAGAATAATTTGTTGTCTAAATGCCTGCAGGGAATATGGAAACCCAACCGTCCGACGCTGATAATGAAACCTTCCAAACACTAAAACACCGAGTTAACGGGCTTCCTCTATACATTGCTGACTTGGTAAATAATAGGATTCTTTTAATCAAAATGAAGTTGGTGAATTTATTTGCGATTTTTCAGTTTAGCAGATCAAAATATATACAAAAAAAAATTCGGATATTTTGTTTTTTATAAAGCTTAATTATTGTTGCAGTTGTGTTGTCATTTCTTTATCATGAATTGCAAACGCTTGCTGGATACATTTCCATTCCATTCATTCACATTCAATTGATCTTGCGAGTGTCCACCATAAGTCGATTCTTTTAAAAATTGTCTCATTACAAAAAAACCCACAGTTGTATTTTTATTTATTTTTTTTTATATATTTCTTTTATTGTTCAATAGATCTTTTTTTGATTTTTAGTTTTGTTTTTCGAATTGCAAAAATCATATTTTATAGATTTCATCTTTTTTGGTTTTGCAATACATATATATATATTTTTTTTGTGGATGAAGAGTAGTTGTGGCTAAACGTGTGTTAAATATTAAGAAAATCCTTAAAAAAGTACAATGAAGAGGAGGAGAAGGCATTAACAAAAGTAAGCATTAATACAATACATGTGAGTGTGTAGTACGATGAAGAAAAACTTAAATGTGTTAAAACGAAACAAAAGGCGAAATGTGTTAGTAAGGAAATGCATATTTAACTCTCGTCATCACTGCCGGCATTTTGTCGTGGTTTGGGTCCGCCGGCCCTCTTAGCCATAATAATTTGATCGACCTTCAGAACGGTGTTGGCAGCACCAACTGCATATTTCATGGCCCAGTATTTCGATTGGAAGAGATCGTACACCTTGGTGGTGGTGACATCAACGGTTTCAGCCTTTTCGGAATCGATGTTCAGGCCAATATTTTTACCCTTGGCTTCGGTATGGGCCAGATATAATTGATTGACCACTTCAGTGCCATTGACACCGGTATTTTCGGCCAAAGCTTTGGGGAAAGTCTCGAGGGCTACGGCAAATCGTCGCACAGCGTATTGTTCCAAGCCTGGTAATGTATCAGCATAGGCAGACAGCTGTGTAGCCAGTTCAATTTCGGTGGCGCCAGCGCCGGGAACATAACGGCCGTCACGTGACAGACACTTGAAGTTGTTGACACCATCGTCGATGGCTCTTTCAATGTCGTCCAAGTAGTTGTCGGTGGCACCACGAATGACAATGGTGGCAATACGCGAATCCTTGCCTTCGTTTCTAAAAGAAATTAACAGATTAAATGAATTTCAATATGTTTAAATATTTCTTTAATGCAGACACTGGCATAACGAATACATTATCCTTCATAATAAATCGCACACACAAACGACAGTTGTGCCATCAAGCATGCTTTCTACAACTGTCATAAATGAGCATATGTACGGCCTGACTGAGTTTGTGCGTGGGCTACCTTAGCATTTTTTTTTTCATACAAACAGAAAAAAAGCCATCTGGTTTCCAATTAGTATGGAACATCTCTCATTTTAGCCAGTATGGTAAAAAAAAAAAACATACAGTGTCTGCATTTCCCGATGAACTGTACAAATATTTCTAAATAACTTTATTTACCTGAAAGCCACAATTGTGGTGTCACCCAATTCTTCGATGCAAACCTTATCACAGTAGCCCAATTCCTCTTGGCTGGGCGTGGTAATGCGTGGCAAAACGGTGCCATTTACGGCTCTGGCCAAACGTCTCAAATCAAACTTGGAATTCAGACGCACAGCCATCAGACCATATTTGTTCAGGAAATGCAAAGCCATATCACCAACTTTGCCGCCGCATACCACAACTTTGGCACCAGTGTCGGCTATGGCCTTAATTTGTGATTCCAAAAGATTCTCTTCGCCGGCGGAGAAGTTCATGAGTTCATCGGCAGATTTAATCAGAACGGTGCCTTTGGTTTCCGTTTGGATGATGTCGACGGGGCAGGAGAAAATTGCTACTTTGGTCTTCTCGGCAAAAGTTACATCGCCCTCAACAAAACGTTTGAACACCATGCCATGCACTACCTCCGACTTGGACAAACCACTGCCCAAAATCTTGCAGACGCGGATATTGTCCACATTAAAGGTGCCCTTGTCGGGCAAGATGGCCACACATGCCTTGGCTACCAAGTCGGTCAGAAAGTCTTCTTGGCCATACTGTTTGGACATGATGGCAGCTCGCATGCATTCCTTGACCTGGGCGATATCACGGTAATCCTTGATTTCATGGCACACCAACTTGGGCAAGATCTCCAGAGCCTTGTCCAAAGCCCGTTCGTAGCCATCGGCAATTTCGGCAGTGGTGATGCCCAAACGCAAGAGTTCTTCGGCTTTCTCGAGTAAAGCACCGGCAAAGATCACCACAAAATTGGTGCCATCGCCAACTTCAGCATCTTGCATCTGACTGGCCATAACCATGAGTTTGGCAGCGGGATGCTCCACATCCAGTTCGCGCATAATGGTGCCGGCATCGCTGGTAACAAACTGTTTCTCAATATGATTGATAATCATTTTGTTCATTCCATTAGGGCCGTATGCGGATCGCATAGTCTGGGCGAATTCTTTGCAGGCAGTGATGTTACGATAAACAGCCTCCTCCAAGCCGCTGTACATCTGTGGGACAAAGGAATTAGGGGAAATTTCGACATTTTATCTCATGAAATCGAAGAAATATTTGCAAAATAATTGTCAGTCACTTAGTTTTGAACCCCGTGATGAGTCAGATTTTATGCTATGCTATGACATACCACACACCGTCGCACGGCGGTAAGGGGTGCAGCTGTTGTTGAAAAACCGCATGACAACGTTTTGTTTTCCACGGTTTTTTCTAAGAAATTCAACGAATTTTGCAAAAATTCCTACTTTCAGGATTGGCTTCCACTTACCCGTGCTCCATCCTTGAGCATTTGAGAAACTCCGGGTGCTTTGGGAACAGATAAAGCCATTTTGTTGCGCAGATTTTTTCTTAACAAATCAACCGTTCAAAGAAATTCTTGATGGGAAACAAAAATTAACCTCACTAACTACTACTTGTGTGTGACTGAAAGCCGCGACGAAATGGTTATTCGGTTACTTTAGTACTTGTCAAAATGACAACTACCTTCTGGAAGTTTTTTTTGTGTGGCGATGCCATACTGGCGCCTATTTTGGTGATTAGGTGGCATCAACGTTTTCACAATTTGACATTTGGTGGTATTGATTTTTGGGAATGTGAAAAATAGACACTGAAAAGAGAGAAAAGCAAGATAAAAACGAAGCAACAAATAATAAAAGCATATCAAGGTAGGTGGTTTTATGAAATATTTGTATTTAACTAGAAATTAATGATGGTTAATGTGTATTTGGTAAATTGTTGATAGATTTTGTTCGTCCAACGTCGAGTTTTTCGTTTAGAAATTACATTGCCTACTTTTAGGTCGGAAGCCACAATTCAATACGTCCTGTTGCTTCAGCGTCCGGTGATTTGGTCAATTCGTCCTGTTGCTTCATCCTTGGAGTGTCTTAAGCAGCAGCAAACATAGGGCTCGCCGATACAGCTCTTTTGGACATGATGGCTGCAAATGTTCAACAGCAGCGAACAATTAACGAACAATTGCGTCGGGAGGCGGAAATACCTCGCATACGCATTTCCGAGACCTGTATGCTGATGATGAAATACATGACGGATCACGAGCATGAAGATTGTCTATTGACCGGGTTCTCCAGTCAGAAACTAAATCCGTTTAGGGAAAAAAGCTCCTGTGGTGTATTGTAAATATGTTCCAGCTCTTAAGCATCTTTCTACACGGATACAAATGTTCCTCATTTGATTATGTAACTGCTGTTGCACCCTTGGATGGATGGTGGGTGAACATCAAAGAAGGAACTCAATTATTTTGTCAGTAGTGAAGACAGTACATGAAAACCAAACTAGTATTTGAAAACCAAAACAGTATTTGAAAGAAAACATCACACACACACACAACCCACAAATCTAACCGTCTATTTGTTATACTATTTACACATAAGAAGAAACAAAATCGTACACTGTTTTATGATATACATACATATATATACTTAGGCACATGTATATGCATACCTACATAAATATACTATACAACTTGTCTAAACACACAACATACTTATACAAATACACGACATGCATCACTGGACAACTCTCTGTTGGAGTAGTTACGTTCTGGGTCAACGATGAATGCAGCGCTCAATTTCAAGTTGCGTGGCTCGATGTCACCAAATAAATGCATGATTGAATGGGATAATCAATTTCTCAATTGTATTTCTACTTACCTATATGTATGTTTGTGTTATTTTTTCTATTGTAGTGATATATCATTTACAAATATCTACAGCTACTAACAAACTATTTTGAATGGGAATCTTAAATAAAGTTCAAATGGAATGAAAAACGAACGCTATCTACTTAATATGATGCAGATGGGTGGGATGGCTAGACAGCAGTGCTACTTAATATGTTAAATCTTCAACTTATATTCTGAGCGGAAATTTATTGCACGAGATAGTAATACGAGAATATCTGCTGGAGTTTCAAAGAAAAATGGCTCCAAAGGCATCACCCGAACAAAATGCGCACCGTACAGTAACAAGAGGGGAATTTAAAGGCTTATGTGTATGTCCAAGGACATGAGGCGAGGAAAATCTTTCTCCTCTTCTCAAACTAACCTAACCTAAGGTAGTTTTCATTCGCATTCTAAAGTAAATGAGCTTCGCCTGGGAAAATCATGCTTTCAGCAAAACCACCTACCTATTCTTTCAGGAAATCAATGAACTATCCTCGTTGCTAATGATCGTTTGGCTTACATTCTTCCGCCATGCAGTGTGGTTCTCGAGGCGAATTGTACACTTTCACGAGCGATCTTCTTACGTAAAATTCGCCAGGAGTGTTGTAGACTTTTTACTCCAGTCCTTTTAAAAAGCAAACAAACAATCTGACACAAGAAAATGACGCAAATTAAACTTGAAAGAACGTACAGATGTTAATATGCAACTTGAGTGAATTCCGTCAAAGTAAATATAGATCGATGTTTTATATAAAGACTGTCTAATGTCTGACATTCAGAACGTGGTGTTAGATGACCAAGCACTACATCGATGTACATATTTATTAGAAAGTTACACATCACGTATGAGCGACGTGCATTCCGGCCGACGAATCGCATACGCCACCGGGGCCCGCCATCACAAATACCCTAAGTACGAAATAAGATTGTCTGTAAAACAAGATGCTGCTATTTTTTTTTTTTTTTGAATTTGTGTGATTATCAGTTAAATGCCATGCCAGAAGTCTGGGCTGTTGGAGCCTGAAATGGGTTAATTATGTAAAGTTGGTCTTCTGGTCACTACTACAACAATCGGGGTATTTGGTAAGTTTCCATTTGCGAGTTTGGATTTAAATGTTTAAAGATTGTGGATTAAGATAAATCAACGATTTGAAAGTCTTTTATTTTAGGAGAAACCATTCACCAACAGTTTTTCCATTGGATGACTGACATGTTTTTTGTTTTCTGTTTCCTGCACCGAATAATTAATGTCAAAAGGGGAATTTGTGGGGACGTTGGTATTGTACATGATGAGTACACAAATTGGTGGTAAGTAATGTGTGTAAATAAGTACAGACATGCACAAGTGTGCCTGAATGCATGTGTGCGGGTATGCCTGGGTGGGGTAAGTATCTCTATTAAAATGTGATGTTTGTAAAGGTACTTGACATGCCATTTATTTCAAAGTGCTTAAGCTCTATAGAAATTACGACAAGTGAAGCAAACAGCGGCTGCAGCAGCTGCTGCAACAATGGCAGCAAGTATATAAATACATACTTATACACATTGTACGGGCATGCATGTACATTGTACATACATATGCCGTTATAGCCAACATGGCTGGCTGGCTGGTTGGCTGGTTGGTTCAATGACCCCCACCGACAACCGACAGACAGCAAGTTGACAAGCTCATAAACCCGCACACACACACTCACAAATCCCTGCAACGTCCATTGATGCACACATACTCTACTCTGAAATGTTAAGCACATGTACTGCACACAAACACACGCGCCCAACTAACTATCCCCACATACCGACCGTGAGCATTGTGTTGCACAGCCAGTGCCAAAAAGGATGTGTTTGTTGCCAAAGAAAAGCATGACTGGTGAGTTTCTCTGTTCTGACATTTTCTCTTAACATCATGTTGGGTGTGTTATGTGACATGTTCTTAAGTGAAAGAGAGCGCCGGAGAGATTGTAAAAGAGCATTAAATTGAAATAGAAACACAGCACCAGCTACACAGAGAACTAAATGAACCTATTTTTCCATCAATGTTATGAACATTATAACTGAGAACAAGTTAGGTGCGTTTCAAGAGAAACAGTTATTCCAGTTATTCTAACATTAACAGAAACTCTATTACCCGGAATTATGGGGGGCACGAACTAATTTCGCTAGATTCAATACGGAACACTAGTGTTTCTTAGTTTTGTTATGATTCCGTATTCATATTTATATGAATATTGTTGTTCTTTTCAGTGGGTTAAATGCGAAGGAGTTTTTAATGTTCTTATCAAGTAAGGCTTGCATTTTTACCCAGTCCACTTGTAAACTTATCCGGTATATGTGGTTTAAAATCAGGTCATTTAGCATACACGTATGCTTATGTCTCTGTACTCACTCACTCTGGTTACTTTTTGCGCCATAAACTATATTAGGTTACTTGGAAAGTTTGTGAATTGTTTCAAATGAATAGTTTTTTTTTTAGCTTACTAAGAAAGATTTTTGTTTATGCATTTTGTACTTTGCTTAATTTGGCCTACAGGCTTAGAATTACAAGTCTGGAAGAAATAAATGAAATGAAAATGAAACCGAAACCAGGAGGAGATTAGTGGAAAATCTTTTGGAAATATTTCCATTCTAGTCAATGGTTAAGTAGCGTTTTTAATCGTATTTAGTAATCAATAAAGTCCACTTACTTAATTATTTCCCTTAACATTCCATGAAGGAACAGACGGGGAACCTCTGTCGAATCACTGACCGGGACCTAATGTTTAAAGCCGGCTTCTAGAGAAGTTTTACATGGCTTAGAGATTGCTCTCTTACTCGTAAAGACGTCAACATTTACGAGGTGAAAACAGTTGCTTAGAAATTTTTGTTCGAACTCGGGTTCTTCTATCGCACACAGCACCTGCCACAACACGACCGGAATGCTAGGAAAATCGAAGCATTCAAATGACTGATGCTCTTAGCAATTTAACAGATTTTTCAAGAATATTTGGACATTAAAAAGTACATCTGATGGGTGACGCAATTGTGTCAGCTCTTTTTCCGTTTCGTAGCGGTGGACAACACAGGGATCCTTCAGCACAGATCAGGGAATATTGTAAGCGGAATACTTCTCCAACTGAATGTGCACCAAAGGAGGCAATATGATCACAAAGTGTCTTCTTATCTGCGTTGCATATGCGAACCATCAACTGGAAAATTCTCCTCTTGACAATTAGATTACAGTAAGATCAGCAGATCATTTTATATCCAACAAAAAAACCAAAAAAAAAACATTAACTTTCTAGCGTACTGTCAAATGTAACCACATAAGGCCCATATAGGCTCGGTTATTGCATGAATACAAATAAATACAAATACAAAAACATTTGCGCAAACTTTTGCAGCAACACACCGTACCGTAAACCCTTACATCGATGCTGCTGCACTCATTCGTCAATGGGATCTGAGAACGTTAACTTTTGCAGTTGCAGTTGGTACTCGAAATTCTCGGAAACAAATGCCCCCCCACACACACACACACACGTGCACATCTTCATTACACTATATGTGACGTCATTAGATCGTGTGGTGTCATAGTGAATATAAAGACGGACACAGGGGCAGCCCCACTTTACATGACGAGCTCGACACAACTCTCACAACAAAATAGAAAAATGACGAAAATTACATTATTGCTGGTGCGTACATACACATACATACATACATATATAACCTACTTACAGAAGAGCACGAAACCTAAAAACACACACCCCTTCTCACGTATGTATAGGCAGACACAGGTGCGTGTGTGTGTGTGTGTGTCGAAAGGGGGCAAAATAGAAGAATAAACCTGCACGTGAGTGCCTGTGAGTTTTATCTAAATGTTTGTCGTTGTCTTGTAGTTTTATTTTTTTTATTTTAGAGATTTGCATCTGCGAAATGATGGCATTCCGCGGTGCTTGAGCAGATAGTTTCTGACGATGATGATGGTGGTGTTGGTGGTGGTGTTGGCGCTGCCGTACATGCTAATGATAATAAGCCAGCCTAGCCCCTACGAGTGGGCATAAACAAGCATAAGCATAATCTGACCTAGTTCCCTGCTGCTTCTTTATCGCCATCGCCATCGCCATCATCATAATCATCAACAGCAACGGCAACATCGTCATTATCGGGCAGCCGCCTGTTTGTTTGCGAATGAATGTTATCCGTTTGGGTTGTTTTTCGGTTATTTTGTCGGTTATGCCGTATTTTTCTTGGGGTTTGAGGAGGCTTCATAAAGAAATGTTAAGAAAATAATTGCCCAAGGATGCAGGAAGCAGGGAGGGCCGGCCATACAATAGTCGAACAGAGTCTTGTTCTCTTAAATACATGCATGCATGTGCATGAGCATGTATGTCCGTCCGTCCGTCCATCCGTCAGTATAAACATTTTGCTTTGTATGCTAATTTCTTTCATATTTTCCCACATTGTTTGTGCCTCAACAAAAAACAAACAAAAAAAAAATGAAGGAAGTGCATGATGCATGCATGCTTAGTTTTGCCGGAGAATTGTATCCTTTTAAATATTTGCATGTATTTTTGGCTAAGTTGCATTTCAAGTTTTTTTTTTGTGTATGACAGGCAATGGATTCGGTTTAATACTCATAAGTGCTTTTAACCCATTTCCATTTTAGTTTCGTCAGTTTTATGCAGCAAATTTTATTCAGGTCCAGATTAGCATTATTAGAATTGGATAGAACATAGAGTTTTTTTTTTAGATATGACATGGCGGTTTGATTTGTTACGGCTTCGTAAGTGCCTGAAACTAATAAGCTCTATTCTGCAAGGTGGAGGAGGATGGAATTTGCAATTTGTGAAGGTATTGTCGTAGCAGATCTCCAGCCGAGTTAAAACTACCATCTGAACACGGTACGCCGTCGTTCGATAATATAATGTATGAGCGAAAACTCCCCCTTGGTTGGAGATTGAGGCCTACGTTACACCTCTGTTTCTCGTTGGGACGAAGCACCCGGTTGCATGCTGACCCAAGCCAACGCCCCGTTGGTCAGGCTAGGACAAAAATCCTAGAAGCTTCTGACATTACAGACTACCGTGAGACCAAGCCAATTACACTACGGCCCAAGAAACCAGAGAGCATTTAATACCTTAAATCATGAACGCAATTTATCATCGACGAGCAGGCTCCACGAAGGCGCTCAAGGAATTTTCTATGAGCTACTTAGAGTTTGCATAAGTCCCACTACGTCCGCAACTATACTTAGGTTTTCTGCCCTCTCGCTTGTCGTAGAGTTTAATTAAGAACTTTGCTTTACAAATCTATTGTTCATAAAGCGATCTCACCTATTGGCTCTGTGGTTAGGAATTCTCTGTGTAAAATTAAAGTTCAAAGGGCATTGAAAGGTTAAGACGTCTGCAATCGTCATTCTCAACTAGTAAGAGGCAAATGAAACATGGAGAGAAACATAGAAATGTAATCAATGCGAATGTATGAAATGCAGTCACATTTACGAATTAATGCCATAGAGCACAAAATGTGACCTAGTTATCCAAATTACAGTGAACTTCTCGTACAGACACATGCTTATAGAGAAATATACGCATACGTGTGCGTATACATACATTTGTATGTATGTATATGAATGCATAAGTATAAACATTTGTATGCGTAAAAAGGGTAGGTCAACTTTAGAGACCGGAAATGACCAAGTACTTGCCTGGAGTACAAAAAAATAAAAAACGTTATGGCAACACTGTATGTAACAAAATACTCATCACACTTTGATTTTCTGGAATATCTCGCTCTATCTCTCTCTCTCAGTCTCCGTTAATCCTAAGCTGATGCTAGCTCAATGTTAATATTTATCAATGTAATTTTGCGAGGATTTGTAGTTTGAATTGTTAATCGGATGCCGGCCCATATCGTCTCAGAATATCTAGTTAATTATGTAGAAAATACATTCACAAAACCCAGGTTAAATGGAGATTTACTGAATTCAACCGCCAAAGCGCAGCCAATAAATATTTTGTATTCAATAGCTCTGGGAGTTGTCCAACTACCCTCATACATACTGAGGACTAAATCAAAATTCTAACTAAAATATACATACCTATGTATTTGCTGAATCACAACTTCCACTTAGCACTTAGCTCAATGAGAAATGTATTGGTTCGTCTGATTTTATGTAGATTTTATGCTGAAATAGCATAAATTAAATTGTATCTTTTTCTTTTCCATTATTTCTGCTGCCGTCGCCGCTGTGGTGATGGTTTTTCTGCTGACGGTGGTCGGTCGGTTGGTTGGTTCGTTGGTTGATGATGCTGCTGCTGCTGATGTTGTTGTTGTTTTGTGCATTTCAGCACACTTGACAGCTTTCAGACAAGTGTACAAGTTCAATGCATGCAATTCAGTTCAGTCAGTTCGAGTGCATGTGGAAACTTATCGATTAAGAGTTGCCAGAGTTTCGGTAAATAAAATTAAGTAAACAAAATATTTGTTTATGTTTGCATTAGAAATTAAAATCGCCATTATAGTTGTTATTTTGAAGGATTCCAGTATGTTTCCATGAATAAGGCGACACCCACATGATTGGCAATTTTAATGTGTGATTTAGAATTTGATAAGTTTTGTTTGAGTTTAAGCAAGGACCTACAATAATTCTGTGTTTTTCACGAATAATCGCTTAAGTATATTTTAGGGAATTTATAGTTATTGAGGTCAAAGTGCTACATTTTAGATGGACTTCCCCTTAAAGCAAACTTTTTTTAATAAAAATGTATCCTTACTCTGTATTCTTTGTAAATAACAACTGAAGTTAATATTCTAATAGAAGCCGCAAGGAGATTCTTTTCGTTCTCCTGAGAAGTTAACTGTTTTAACCTAAGTTGTTATTCCTGAAAACCACAGAATGCTCGTATTTAGATTTAGGCGAAATAACAATGTCCAATCATTCATTCCACTTTACACGGTTTCCTTTCACTTCACCCACTTCTTAACAGCTGCCAAAGGCAACAGCATTGCCAGTATTTCATATGACTAAGTACTTTGGACAGATGGCAACCCATTGGCAACACCTTCAAAGTTATTGTTATGACGTTACTACTCATATATAATAGAACATTAAATGACGCTGTAGCATTCAGTAAACTGAACTGACATACATACAACATTTATATATGCCATCGCTCTTTTTGCGCGAATATGGCTCTCTCACTGTTTAACTTTGGCACATCAAAAAAAAAGATGTACATAAATATGATGATTTTTTGTAAACAACACAGCGGTGGATAGAGGAAGCTAAGAGGCCTTCTTTTAACAGCAACGGAAGAGAAATATTACTATGTCCTACTTTGATCTGCATGCTAATTTTTGGTCTAGTGGATGTTTAGGTCTTTTTTTTTTTTGTTAGTAGTTTATCCTCAAACTTGTCTTCAACAATTTCTCTTTATATCCCAGCAGGAAAAACGAAAATTTATTATAGAATTAGAATTATTCCTTTCCTATGGCATCTTAAGTGTAACGGATAATGTATTCCGGAATCAAAATATTGTACAAGCTATGAATTAGTTTCTCGATTCCTGCAGGGATGTTGCGGGTATTGGGAATAAACAGAAATACGAAGGAAAGTTCCGATTGCTGATGTTGTGCCCGCTCTAAAAAGGCTTTTTGATAATGCCTCCTATTTGAAGGCCTTGTTACTTTCAACCCACCGAAATAAATAACGCGATATCCAGAAGACGGCACACACAATGGAACGTGTGTATTTGCACATTACTCCAGCAAAGAAGCAAATAACAGAGACAGAGCATTAACAGAGACCAGACCAGATGTTACCAGACGTTATACTCACAAAGGCAACGAGAGAGCGACTGTGGTTTTCTCCATGTCACCATGCTCTCTCATGGCGATGAATTCAATTGCAATGGTGATAACAGTATAATAGCGAGCACATGCTATACTGCGAGCTCATTCAAAGTACAACCGGTGCTCGTTTAAGTCGTTCTACAGTTTTTCTACATTGTCCACAAGAAATAAGAACAAAGAACCACCAACTCCTCCAAGTGCATTAAGAAAACAACAAATAGAAAATATAAAACAAATAGAAATAATACGAAGCAGAAGAAAAAAAGTGTGCTGAAACCGCAAAAAGTAAATAAAAAGCAAATTGTAACAACAATTTGTTGGCCAAGTTTTTAAGTGAAGTTGAGAGGACCGACGCAGCAGACCTAAACAAAAATGGAAGCTGACAACAAAAAGCCTTTTAAAGTAAGTTGTTAACCCCAAAAACGATAGCAAATACAAATGCAAAACTGTAACGTGATTTTGTGTTAACCTCGAATAGCAAACACATATTCCAAATGTGAATACTAAAGTTTGGGCGTCTTTTTTAAAATTCACTTGTCTACTTTTTGTATTGTTGCAAATATACATGTGAACGGAAAGGACAGACAAAATATGTCAGAAACTGGGCGAATTATTTCGTTTTCTTGCGTATTTCTTCATTTGATGTGTGTCGTGCTGATGCTGTTGTTGTTTTGTTGTCGGTCTGCTTGTGTGTGACTGTTGCCGTTGTTGCTGCTACTGCTGTTTTGTCTTGTACTCATCATTTATTTAAGAGAACAATTGTTTTGTTGTTGTTTTTTCGTTGTTAAGGCCTAATGGGCTGTGCGTGCAGAATGAGTGGTGGGGTGGTTTTTTGCATGTTAAATGTAAAGAGCATAACTGAAACATCACACTGTTTAGTTATGCTCTTTGCATTTAACATGCCAAACAAAAAAAACAAAACCTAAGATGTGTGAAAAAGAGAGAGAAAGAGTGAGGCTTGTTTTAAATGAGAAGTTTGTTGGTATTTAGTTATTTGTAGAGTGAGAGGGGGAGTGGGGGGGGGGGGTGTGTCGTATGTTCGTACATTTCATTGAAGTACAAAATTGAAAACTCACCTGTGTTTATTTGAAAACCTGGAATATGTGTATGAATTTAAATTCATAAAATAAATCATTTATATTCAAATGAAATTTTTATACTGAGGAACGTTTTTTGTTTATACTAACCAGGAGTTTATCTTTGAACATTTACCGGAATAAATTCATTTTTCCCATCATTCTTTGGATTTTTGTAGGCGTAAAATACAAAACTCCTTTGAAAGTCTGGGGGAATATAAACATCGTTGAAAGTCTAATAATAATTTTACAAAATAGGAAATTTACCTGAATTAATTATGTATTTATTTTTTTTTATCATTCTTTCAATTTGTGTAGGCATAAAATATAATAGTACACAACTCCCTTGAACGTCTCGGAAATTTTATTAATATAAATATTTTTTTATTAATATAAATATTTCCTTAATTTTTGCCATAATAAATGGTCTTTGAAATTACTTTTAAATTAACTTATAAGCCCGGCGGCTTAACTTATGAAAGACAACTTTTTTTTGAAAGGTTCTTAAGTAGATATACAATAGCAGTGTTTATATTTTTTATGGCACGCCATCCTGCTGAAATCTTTTTCCAACACTATGCCTTCAATCTCCATCCACCAATGGGTTTTTGATGCCATTGGCTTCTCGCGGGTTTTCCGATCCAAGGATTATATCGTGAGTATAATCGGTGTCCATTTCGAGCTGCCCTAAGACTCAAACATAGAATCGATGGGCGAAGCCGATGGTCGAGTAACTTTAATTGCTGAATGTGGCCTCAAACTGCGAGTCGACACTTCACAAGGGAGTCTCTGGGCTATGACAGCCACATTCTAGTCACAGTGCGCCCTGTACGACGACGAGCAGCCGTGAGTGTTGTCCACTGGTATTAAAATTGATCTGTTGAACATGTTTTCCAAGTTCTCATTTTCAATATACACCAGGTTTTTTTTTAATGTTTCTGACAATCAGCTAGGTCCATCATTCAGGCCGGCTAAACCACAAAGACTTAGGCGATTTCATGAGGCATTTACTGTGGCATAATTTCATACATCTCACTAGTGTTTCGTAAATTTCTTGCGAATACGCTGTAGTGGACCTTTATTGGACACATTTGTCCTTGTGGGGACTCCAAGTCTATTGGGATAGGTCAGTATTTCGAAAACGTATTTCTATTCAAGAGCTCAAGATTATTAATTGTTTGCGAACATTTTCCTACATACATTTAAATAATGACTTTTTGTTGTTGTTGTTAAAATAAAACACATCAGCCTCATCATTAAGTCTGTCTCGGGCCAGATTGTGGCGTTTGTTTTCTATCGTTCGTTTCCATCTAAATAGAAATCAAATCAAATTATGTGTTCTGCCTAAATATGAACAAACACAACAACAGGCCCAACTTGAATCATTCATTTATTAACTTGACAAAGTTTTGCCAGAAACCTTAAGGGAAATTAGACAAAGTGCTGTGGAAGCCTAAACACAATGGATGGAACGAAGGAACGACCGGCAAGGCTGGCAGGACCGCCTTGCTGTGTAAAGGTGTGAGACATGAGTTTTCCTATTTCGCTACAGAATATACAAACCAAATAAATCTATGAATAATTTCGTTCGACTTACTGGGTGAACCGACGCCTACGCCAGTCAGCCTTGAGGTATGCTTTACTTTTTATTTAATAGAACGCCAGTGTAGGCTTTGGACTGAGTTCTTTCCTGTCGTTCTTAAAGTAAATCACAATAATTTCGTTCGACCTACTGGGTGAGCAGACGCCTACGCCAGTCATCCTTAAGGTATGCTTTACTTTTTATTAAATAGAACGCCAGGGTAGGCTTTGGACTGAGTTCATTCCTGTCGTTCTTAAAGTAAATCACAATAATTTGTAATTGACTATTTAACACTCTTGGGTGTTTATTTTTATTTAAACAACAACAATTATTTTCATTTCTATGGGTGTTTGTTGCTATGGCTATTGAACCTCTTATTGTTATTTATGAACCTCTTCCATTTAATGCCAAAAAAAAAAAAGAAAACAGAAAACATCACACTCGGTCGGAGCAGTCGCTCAACCCAAATTCACTTGAGTTCCATCCAAGGACGACAATAAGTATCAGGTTGGTGTTGGTTAGTTCATTGGTTGTGAAAGCCAACATGCCGATGCCTCTACAAAAAAGGCAAAAAAAAAAAACATTATTCTTCTCTTCTCTTTCCTATCGTTCGTTTTTTGTTTTCGTTTTTTTTTTTTTTGGTCGAAATATTGTAACCATTCGCTGAAATTCTGTACAAACCATTGAAGCTTTAAGTTTTAAGTGGTTCTTGTGTATATTCGATGAACAAACAACAATGATCTGATGTTTGGCATGCGATGCGCGTTGAGGTGCGGAGGGGGGTTGGTGAAATGTTGAATTCAGTCGAAGGTTTTTAACAATTCAAAAGACTATAGAATCGGTTGAGAGTTATAATGACGTTGATATCAATGAATTGATATGTTGCTTTTGTGAGATAAGTCCTTTATCGGATGTGTTTATGTGAAGGAAATCGATAACGATTTGATGGATGTTTTGTTTTTATTGCTAAATTCTGAAAAGAACCTACTCGAGCACATTCACATGAACTTACAGAGAGGAAAAACGACTGAAATAGAAGGGTGTTTTTTATTATTGCCACGAATTTTCAATTTCGTGAACTTATTTTCCCAAAAGAAATTAATTTACTTTGTCTTCTAATGGCGGGTGGTTCATCTAGTGGTTTTTTTTATATTATTTCTCGCTCGATATCTTGACTGAAAGTCTGTATTGTATATCGGGCGAACGCAATGAATCGCTGCATTTCCAAAGTCAATGCTATGTAGCCGTAAAAAGTTTTGGACGAAATGAGGCACCCAACAAGCATGCAGAAAGTTCGAGTGACTGGCATGCTAAAGGCCAAAACTCACGATAGCCGCCGTAGACGACAGTTTACGACTCAGTTCTAGAACATCGACTCCAACCATCGATCTTAACAACTCAATATTTCACGCTCCATGTGAGTTTTTAAGAAAATCCTCGCATTATTTGACTCATTGACTCAGCAATTGAAGGCACACGTGCATTCGCTTCGTTATCATGTATCCACTTAGTCTTTGCTTTGGATTCTGTTCTATTGATCGCCGAGCTGCATTGGCCAAATGCTTCCAACAACTCGACGCTGCCGCTGATGGCGTCTACCAAGTCGACTTTCTGTAGTCGCAACGGTTCCCGGTCAATTGCAAGCACCCTTCACCCTCTGGCCCATCTTTGCTGATTCCCTGTCGCTCTACCTTTCCGACGATGTAAATTTCGCCAACACATGCGAGGTATGAATGTGGATTATCTCATTTGGAATAGGATTCACTTTGCGAATTTCTCACCGAAAGCTTAAATTCGCCATGAATTTGTTGTCTAGTGTTATTGTTTGCTTTTAATTGTTTTTTGATGAGAGGACCATTTATAAGGCCTTACGAAGCACAAGGAAAGCCACGGTGTATTTTCCAATGGACCACCAACAACAAAGAAAAACCATCATCCTTTCCTAGAAATAAGTTGGGAATTATTTAAATTTCTCTCTACACGTGTTGTTTTAATTTAAAAAAAGGTTCAGCACTCACACACACATGAGTGGTGTCTACTTAAAATATATACAAGTGAAAATGAAATGAATACTCCCCAAAAGTATACTTTAGTTTTTTTTTTTTTGGTTTGTTAAGAATTGTATTCGCATTCATGCTCTCTTTCACATAAACACAAAAATCGCCAGCCAAGGCAACTGATGCAAATCAACTATCCCCAAAGTATGCTACAATAATCACCTTTTGCAAAAGCTTAAAAATAAACGAAAAAAACAGAAATAATTGAGCTTTGAGTGAAGGCAGCCATCCGCCCAAAAAATATGCTATACATTCAAATTCATTACACTAATTGCACATTTTGCGATAACCCAAGTATATACACAGAGTATACGCCGCCTATATCCATGCTGCAGAACATCTGTCAGTTATAAATATAAAATGCCACTCAAATGCCAGAGAATCGATTAAGGTCAATTTCACATTTCTAATTTCCAATTCCAATTCCAATTTCGATTTCATTAATATCCTTTAATTATTTAAGTCTGTACATAAAATGCAAACTTTTTGCTTTTCCATTTGCAACATTGATTGACGTTCGGTTCGCCCACGGCAACAGAACAGAAGAAAAGTGTTAAGTAAAGGCCTACTTTGGGGGATTACAATTCAGGCATAACTTTAAAGCTCACTCTGTGGCTGCCAGATTAAAGACTATTTTTAGTTTTGCAAAGGGCCCCTCATTAACAACAAACACGAAAAACCAAAACATAACAATAGCCAAATAAAAATAAATACAATAAATATGAAAAGAAAAAAAAAGAGGAGAACGAACGTCCATGCAAAACTCCCCGAAAGTTGAGGGATAAATTGCTTGTGAAAAAGGCCCAAAGGCAAACATTCATGTTTTATGTTCCGTCATTCTTGTTTATGGATGGCTTCTTGTTTTCTTTTTATGGTATGGCAGGAAAATAAATAAATTTCGAGGGGGTAGCACAAATGATTCAATAAAATTGGTATCGTCTGTGCTCGTTTAAAATAAAAACAAAAATGAATAAAAAGTCTATGAAGAAGATATAAAATAAATTTCAACGACAAGTTGTCGTTTTTGTCCATGGGGAGTGTAAAAGATGGCTGTTAAAAAAGGGGACAATTGGTGGGCAATTTGTTTCTACATTCCTACCTATGCTGACCAATATTTGTCAGAGTCTTAAGATAATTGAAAAGCTTTTACAGACGAATCCCTGTAATGTGTCTCTAAACCACAAATGGTTTTTTAACGATTGGCCAAAGTTTATGATGGGCTTAGGTTAATTGGAAACCACTGCGGGAGGGGGGTTCTGTGCTGTAATAGGTAGTGTTGACTGCCAGGTTCATATTCTGATAAGAATATCAAACATTTTCAGGGCCCTTTTTACCATTTCGTAACTGCCCTCCACTTTAGGAGTGAAAAAGTAATCTCTAATCCATTGAAACGGAGTTCGACATGGGATCCCTGTTAGTAAGTGTACAAATTACCTAGAGCACAGCTTACTATTTTGAGAGAAGTCCCACGTCTGCTCCTTCGTCTTAGGTGGTTTGTCATGCCGCTGTAGTGCTCTTCGTTAAACGAAATTCTAGTTCTCGTCGACGTTCCATTGGCTTCTCGATGATTACGTGCCGGTTTTTCGATTCCCTGTATCGGAACAGGAGCACAGCAGATCACATTTAAACTTGTCGTTCCTTATTTGTTCGTTTATTTCGGATGTTGTGGCAAATGGTTGAAACTTCCGGAATATGTTGCTCCTCAACTCTAATAACGTAATGATATGTAGTCGACAATAATCGAACTAAAGCCTCTCTGATGCCTGTATGGGAGGGGGATTAGGGTTGCCAGATGCCCTGAATTCGCCTGAATTTTTCCGTTTTCTTTTTTCCTGTCCAGTTGTCAGGAAAAAACATATTTGTTCAGGAAAGGAGTGTATGTTATGGAGTAATCGCGTGTTAATTGAATTTAAATTTTTTTTCACTTCATCATCACAGAAATATAATGAAAAAATGAAAAATAAGAAAAAAAACACATTACAACATAAATTATTTGTTCAGGTTTTTTTTTTTTAATTCACAAAAATTTTGGTGAGTTTGCAGTAATTTTACTTTAACAGGTGGCAACCCTGTTCTTGCCTGCTTCTTCTTTTTGTTGTTGTTGTTGTTGGCACTAAACAGTGCATTAGCTGTGGACATGAGGATATTTAATGAAAAATTGTGGCATACTTTCCGGGATGAATGAACGTAACTTTCCTACATAGTTTCCAACCTATTTGTTGACGATTTTGTTATGTTTTCTGGGTTTTTTTGTTTGTGTTTTTTTTTGGTTTTAGTGCCATGAAAGCCATACGTTACAACTTTAATGCCATATCCTAGTTTAGAAATATTTTGTATTTATGACATCCGTTTATTTGCCCACACACAAATCATGCACAAGCAACTGTGTGGTGTGCAGGCATACATGCCTGCGAGTACACAAAATATCACACATTTATAGATTGTGTACTGTAGAATGTATGTGAGTTAGTGTGTGTGCGTGTGTGATGGCTTTGATATATCACAGCAACACCAATTTAACATTGCAAGACAACATCGCCATAAAACTGTTGCCGTTGTGTGGTTATACGACTTTGGAAATAAGTGAGACACAGTGATTCGTACTTACTGTGACAAACATACCAGTGCATGTACATATAGATATGTGCATGTGAGCACATGTTGTTGTGCACAAACATTGAAAAAGCATTAACTAAAACCACAACAAGAGATGAGTATAAATGACAACAAGAGATATTTAAAATATTTAGCAGATCTCTGGCAATGCCATGAGTGCGAGAGAGACGAAGACGTAGGGAGAGAAATAAACTTTATGAACTTGTGCTGTTAGTTTTGAAAATATTCCTGTCACAGCAAAGTCATACAAATACTTTGAGTTCTATTTACTTTTAGAATTTATTTGAAAGTGCGAATGAATAAAATATTTTCATAATTCTGCATTTCTATGCATTCGATTTTATTTTATAAAAATAATTTGTAAACCTCTTTCTTGCTCTCTATCTCTCTGTCTTTCGGTCTCTCTATCTATTACACATTTTACTGTGTGATTGTCATACTGAATTTGTTTAAATAGACATTACTTTGGACTATCTGGTTGCTTCAGAAGTTTGTGTAATTTGCCGAATAGACACAAGTTTCTTAGAGCAACTGTTTTCATTGTAGTAGAAAACTTTCCGCTCAATTTCTCTAATTAGCTTTATAATTTGATTGTCGCTGTATAAATAAAATTTATAAAAAAATGTATTTATTTTTTTCATTTAATTCTAAGGAAACTTTCAGAGTTATCCTTGTATAAGCCCTCATCCATTATTCAGTGAAGTGTTAAAAGGAGATAGCTATTTGTTGTCTTATAAATTCTTTTGTAGGGAAGATGTGCGTATGCAGAGAACACCAACACAAAAAAAAAAAAACTGTCACAAGATTATAATGGGCCATAACCGTCCTACAAGGCCTTACAACGTGAGGGAGAAGACGTTAAAAATAAAATAATCCATGTAAAATGTAACTGAAAAGTTAAACATTCGTAGAAACTAATCTGTCATGTTACACATTCTCCCGGGCACAGACTTTTAGGCGATAATAAAATAAAAGGATGTGTGTGACAGCACACATGTAAATTGCATAGCTCCGCCTTCCCATTCCCAGCGTAGGGTGTGCCATGATATACAAAAAAAGGTTTGCTCTATTTTCTCGTTTTGGGTTTGATTTGCCCATTACACCCAAATAAAATTCCTTTTTTTTTGGTTGTCCTTTTACAGAGAATCGATAATATTTAAATATGCGTAAGTCGGTAAATATGAATGGGAATGCAGACGGAAAGAACGGAAGACAAACAAAATACAAAACGTCTACCGAAGAAGAACGGAGGAAGCAAAGATTTTGCTATTTTTGGTTTTGCCTTCGTCCGTCTTTTTTTTATCTTCATTCAATGACGACGGCAATGGCATCTCCCATGGAATTTATATGCAAAGTACGTGAATGTCATATTCTATTTGGCATTAAGTATTATTGAATACACAACGAAAATCACTTATATCCGTATATTACACAATAAGTGTTGATTTTATTACATTGCCCATGTCTCTCTCTCTCTCTCTCTCTGGATGTGTTGGAAATATTTGCATTTTCCAAGGAAGGAAAATCAAACACAGCCAAAGGTGGAGAGATGGAGAGGGGGAGACAGAAGAATAGTGTAGCTGTCAGACTCAAGGATACGTGAACCTAAAAAAAATGCCCTTTATTGCTATGAAATTAGATAGTGACAACAATTCCATACCTTCATAGCAATAAAGGACATTTATTTAGGGGAACTTTATACAGCAAGGACAGTCGAATTTTAGTTTCTGTCTAAAGCCCTAACGGGCTCAAAAAGGGGAAAAGAACAGTATTTCGGCAACTTTTTTTTCTTGCTGAAATTTTCCTTTTTTTTTTGCTATTGAGAAGGAAAGTTTATGAGACATTTTGGTATGGAACCTTTGGTCCAAACGCTGTTGAAAATTCTATTTCAGTTAACGGCAAGTGTTGCAGGGACATGATAAAAATGTGTATGTGGCCGAAGTTTGAAGACTGGGAATCCTTTGACTTCAACTGGATGTCGATCATCAGTTTTTTACAATTTTATAAACAAAACAAAATGTTTTTGTTAAAAATTCTATGGAAAATGTAAAAAAAAGTCATTCTTTGTAATAACTCATTACAATTCTTTTTAAATCTTTTCAATTGAAAAACTTTTAAAAAATGTTTACCCTCGTCTTCCAAAAAATATTAAAAACAGCTGTACAAAAAGGTTGTTGTTAAAAAAAAATGTGTGGAAATTGTTCTTGCTTTTTTAAATGTTCCTAAACAAGGGATTTAAACTTTAGAAAAAAAATCCAAATAGTATTTGAAATTTCCAATAAATAAATACCATGCATATGCATGTATATTTTCAGCTACATATTATATGCTGTGTCCTTTCAAAATCAATTAAGTTTAACATGCTGCGCCCCGCTGCTGGGGACAAATTCATATGATGGCCGGGGGGAAAAAATGAAAAAAAAAACGACCAAAAAGGAGTTTATCAATTTATGTTCATACAGCCGCCATGCAAATGTATGTGTCATGCTCAAATAACGTTAATAGATATGTGCGATAAATAAATAAAATCCCATACAATACACGTGTGTATCAGACACGAATTTCTATACATGACTGGTCGGATTGGATGGACAGTTTTTTTTTGTTTGGGAGGGGATTTTGACTCTGAATAATGGTGAAAAACTAAAAAAGAATGTGGAAATAGTTAAACAACATGATTTTACAAAAACATTTATTAATACGTATATCAATTATGTACTACAAATAATATTACTTGCTGTGAACATTTTTCTTTTTAAGGAAAAACAAATTTTATTTTAAATATTATCACTATTACGAGAGAAACAAGATATTTTTGAAGAGAATCCATGGATTTATACCAAAGTTATGACCATGTTTGTGAAGGAAACATTTAAGAAATCGATAACCGATAACATTTTTTTTATTGTTCTTCTACCCCGTTTCGATTTGTTTATTGTTTTGATTAGGTTAGGTTAGGTTTAAGCGGAGGATCCGTCATGTATGAGTGACAGTGTCATGCCAACAAATCGCAACCTTAGAACAACAAGATTCTAACTGAAATGTTTACATATCTTAATATATATTTACCCTCGACACTGATTCACTGACTCTGTCACGCAGTACGTAGGAATTTAAGTAGGCATTCTATAATTTTCTATAAATAATAATAATAAAAAAAAAACAAAATTTTTTTTTTCCAAAAATTTTTTTTTTCAACAAAATTTTTTTTTTTCAAGAAAAAATTTTTTTTTCAACAAAATTTTTTTTTTTCAACAAAATTTTTTTTTTCAGCTAAATTTTTTTTTTTCAACAAAATTTTTTTTTTCCACAAAAATTTTTTTTTTCAACAAAAATTTTTTTTCCACAAAATTTTTTTTTTTTTTCAACAAAATTTTCCATATTTCAACGGGCGCCATAGGCGCAGTACAACTTACTAGTATATATATATATATATATATATTATACACTGTGGTTCATCAGAATAGAACCAACAGCATTGTGCATATTTAACCTTTTCTATGTCGAGATCGAAGAGACAATATGGTTTCTCTTTTTTGAAACAAATTTAAGAGAGCACAATAGTTATGTAAAACAACAAAAACATATTCTACATAACTTGTAACGGTACTTTTTTCTCCCTGTTTAAAGTAAATTAAGAATTTTAGCTTTTTTTTATGCGGTTCACCAGAATAGAACAGAATAACAACCCAGGATAGCATCAAATTCAGCGCATTCCACTTCTAAAATAAAGGATATATTTTGAGCAGTGGATATCTGAAGCTACGAAAATTGCAGAAAAAGCCGCCTTTTATGGATAAATATGTAAATTCTCTGAAAATTTTCACCTTTTTTTGCTTTCTGCATTTAGAAATGTCATCGATTTTTATCGCAATATTCTGATGAATCGCAGTGTATCATTACTGTTACAATTGAAACTATTAAACTGTATAAATTGAAACAGACTAATTAATAATGTTATCACATACAGACCCCCTATATTCGGAAACATTTACAATAGCTTTAAAGTATGTTTTTATAGAGGAAATTTGAACTTTAAACCGTTTGTACATTTTTATGAATATGGGCCCAAAATATTAACTTATATGTTGACAAATTTCCAATCTACCTTTTGATAATTTTTTCTATTACAACAAAAAAAAAGAAGGTATTTTGTTGTATTCTTACATTCGCCAATGAGACAATTTGATTTTCTGATCATACTGTTGATGTTCTCCAGCAACGGCAACAACAATGCACCAAGAGTGCCGGCAGTGCACAAGAGAACGAACACGAACTTATGTATTTATAAACATCGACTCAACATCTCAGGCGATATTTGCTTAATGGAATACAAACAACTACAACTAATCGTGTACATATGTAGCCCTAAATGCCTTAAGATGTCATGTGTGTGTGAGCGTGTGTTTTGTCTGTTTGTGCATGTCGAGTAGAGTATAGAGCAGTGCTGTGCAAATGGAAAAATTTAGTTGTGTTAGTGAAGAGATGAAACTGCCAACTTTACAGCCAAATCATAATGTCAGTAAGACCCAATATACCAAATGACTTGAGAATAATATTATAATAAGCTTACCATCTCAAGCCTCAAGCTTCAAAAAGAGTTGAGAATTTATTGTAAAAGGCTTGGATTTACTATTTTTATAATATTGTTCTCAAGTTTTGTGCGCGAACTTGAAAAACTATTGTGAATTTACTATTTTTATAATATTCTTCTCAATTTTTTTGCGCGAACTTGAGAAACTATTGTGGATTTACTATTATTATAATATTGTTCTCAAGTTGTATTGAGATTTTATTCATATTTGGTATGTTGGGGATGTTGAAAAACAATAATTATATGTATTCATATAACTAAATTTTTTTGAGTGTGACCTGACTGAAGCAAGAGCGTAAGAATACATGTGAATTGAGCGACAACAATTGTTCAATGAAATGAACAGCACTGGTATAGAGTGTTTGCTCGATGTTTTATTAAACTAGAAATTATTTTGTCGTCGAGTGGTTGGTGAGGTGGGCGGGGTTGAGATTCAAGCAAACAAATACTCAACAAAAGTAAAGAGGATACACACACACACATTCAACATGCACAGGCAGAGGCCTAGACGTTTGTGGATAAAAGCAACTACATACCCTACAGCCACTGACAATGACATGAACAACATGAAGATGAAGAACAAGAATAACAACAGCAGCAAGTCGAAGACAAATTCTAAGAAGACGAAAGTATGTATGCACACGCTAGCCCGCAAGCACCCCCCACACAATACATCAACGTCAATGGGAGTGAGGAGTTTGCAAGGAGTTGAAAAAGTACAAGTTTACTTTGTTTATATAATAGATCAGTATTTTTCCCAGATACAATTTTATATTAAAAAAACAACATACACGCAACGACATACCTGTGTTCACATGTAAGCCTGCATGGCTGTAATAGGTGTAGTTGTGTGTGTGTATGGGCCAGGACATGTTGCTGTCTCTTCTTGGTATTTCTTTTCTTAAAGGTCGCATTGACTGTCTGGTTCATTGGCTTTGTACTTATAGGCGGCCAGCATCACCACCACCAATTCTGGGGGAGGCTCTAAAAAGTTGCTGTCTTCTTATTTTATTGCATTAAATAATTTACAGAACATGTTCAAAAGAAGACTTTTCACAAGTTGTCGACACCAGTAAGCAGCGGAAGAGGAAGAAGGAGAACTGTAACAACAAGAACCCATTCACAGCCAATGTATTTTTAAGAAAACCCCAAAGTTGTTGTAAATGAATTTTTCAACAAATCGAAAATCATTGAATATCAACGAGGAACGTTATCCCTAGTGAGCACTTGTTGTTGCAAGAAGCGGGTGTGAGAGGAGGGACGGGCGAGTAAGTGTTAATGAAGGCAATCAAGTATTGTCTTAAAGATTAGTTGGGCGGACGAAAGAAACGGTATGTGAATTTGTGAAAGTAGAGAGAGGGAGAGAGGGAGAGAAAGAGAGTGAGAGAGACCGTACTTGCATTCTGTATTCGATAAATTAATGGCAGAGTTTAATCGCAATGTGACTGCTATCGATTATTTTCCCGAAAACTGTAAGCCCGGGTTCGACTATTTTTCAATGAAGACATACGGATTAGTTGAAGAACCGATATGTGAATGTTTCAAAGTAGAGAGAGAGAGAGAGGGGGATATGGTGAGCGTGAGCGGAAAAGACATTCATTGCATTCTATATTTCGATAAATTAAAAGTAGAGTTTTAACGGAATGTGACTGCTTTCGATTATTTTTTAGGAAACTGCAAACTATTAGTTGCGACGATGACTTAAGTAAATGGAAATCGCCTTAGATTATTTTTTGGCCTTCAGACTAGCGAAAATTTGGTAAACACATGCCACTACCAGGTAATGACATATCATTACCTTCAGCATGAATTTTTAACAAAAAAAAACTATACTATATATATTGAAATTTGTCTACTCTCGACATTCTAAAGGGGCTGCCTTCCACAGTTATAAATTTACACTAAACGTTTATTTTTTTGTTTAAAAAAAAGAAATGTCCTGGAGGGAAATCCAGGTGTTGTTAAAACAAATTTCAGGCATTCGGGAAAATCCATCTGAATCCATTAAAACAATGGCCATCTAACATTAGGGACATGTTCCATTGCTAAGAATCGTTAATCAAAATTTCAAAAGTCCCTTCAAAATGTAATGGTTCAATAATGGGAAATTCTTTGTAGGTTGATACAAAAGTTTGATAAGCATCTCAACCAAAAGAGAAGTATAAAATTAGGCCGATAGCCTTTGTTGCCAGTGCCCTTTATATTTTTATTTATTATTTATTTATTCAACATCAATACAATGAAAGCCTATCAGGTCAATTATATATGTATTGTATTTTAGTTTATTATAATTTTTAATTGTAATAAATAAATAAGGTTTATTTTTGTTACTAAAAGCCACAAACACGTCCCGTATCACATCCTCCCACCGATGGCCAGTTGGGAAGATGTGTTGTGTATGCTTCCCCCTCTACATTTCCTTTATCCTTTGGTTAGATCTTAACTGAATATTTTGTGTTTTATTGGACAATTACGTCTACAAAGGTTTTGTTCAATTAAATTAAAACATTATGCGTATATTCACATCTCCCTACCCGCCCGCTACCGCCACCCCTTTGCCCATTAAGCGAGGAGGCTAAACGGCTGAATACATTTAACAAGTGCCGGTAAACTTGAGTGGAAAAGGAAGCCCATGTTCATGTAAATTGACTTGTGTGGCTGTGTGAGTTTGTGTGTGTGTGTGTGTGTGTGTGTGAAAAGCAAGCCCACAAAGTCTACAAAGTTTTCATTTACTTAACATTCAACATGCTTAACTTAATGATTATGAGGACAACCTAAATAAATAGTACGGGCCGCCCGTACAATTTTCAGCTTCCTTAACCTCCAACGGAAAAGAAATAATTCCAAAAACAATAGACAGCTAGTGAAATGCTGGTCTCAACGACTTGCATCTTACCTTACCTGCTGGTTGATAGACATAGAATCGGACAGACGATAGACGACCGTCGTCTGCATTGTGTTTTTGTAAGCCAACGAATGGGATAAGGCTCGAGTGACAGCATATAGACAAATGACATTTGATAGACAAGAGGACAGACGTTGAATGAGAATTCAACAGAATTCATGTATTTGACAATTGGGTGTTTTATTACGATGCGATTTGATGTGGAATTCGGGTGAGAACAATGCCTACAAATTGGATATTCTATGGGAATGTTGTAGAGGTCCATTCCGTACACTTTGTTACAGACGCTACCCAACATAACCTTTGCTGTAGATCCATGAAAAAAAAAACAAGAACTCAACTATTGAAACAAGCCCAACAAAGGCCTTGTGATGTGCTAAGTTAGCGCAGAGCACCGCAAAGCGATTACACCAACCATCCGGGGGGAAATAATAGGACGCTAAACGACAACGTCGACGTCGACGACGACAAATAAATGAAAACATTTCGCTGTAACGCTGTTGAATTGTAAAATGTAAATGACAGATGAACGCAAGTAAATATTTATACACGAATAGTTACTTACTTTAAACGAGGCCTTCAGGCGTTTCGTCAAAACATTTTCAGTTTTATTTACTTTTTTCATTTGTGTTGTTGGACGTTCCCTTAGTTTTTGCCACACAAGACGCTAATGTGAAGAAATTTAAGGAACACTTGATTGTGGCGTCAATATTTGAAGGACATTATGTATTTCCCTTGAACACATTTCCACTTAAAGAGTCTCAAAGGAAAAATAATTATGTGTTCATTATACAAAAAAAAAACGGTCTGTTTAATCTTTGGTACTTTAGACGGGGGGGAAATAGGCAGACAGTGGGTGCAAATCTAAACACTGCTAAAGGAACGAAGGTACTTTCTGACGTACTTATTTTCCCTAACATTCCATTAAGGAGCAGATGGGGAACTGGGGGATATTTGTCTACTCCATGTCGGAGGGTGAGCAATTGTTAACAGAGGCTAAGGTTTTTCTGGAGAAGTTTTACATGGCCGAGAGATTACTCCCTTACTCGTAAAGGAAACTGCCTCTGAAAGCTGTTTGATGCTGTTACCAGTTTACGGACCTGTGTATTTTATATTCAATATCTTAATATATATTTACCTTCGACACTGATTCACTGATACACTGATTCACTGACTCTGTCACGCAGTACGTAGGAATTTAAATAGGCATTCTACAATTCTATAAATAGTAATAATAAAAAAAATAATATTTTTTTTTTGTACAGAAATTGTGTTTTCCCCAAATTTTTTTTTTACCAAAATTCTTTTTTTCCAAAAATTTTTTTTTACAAATTTTTTTTTTTACAAAATTTTTTTTAAAAAAAAATTTTTTTTTTTACAAATTTTTTTTTTCAAAAAAATTTTTTTTTTCCAGAATTTTTTTTTTTTCAACAAAATTTTTTTTTTCCACAAAAATTTTTTTTTCAACAAAAATTTGTTTTCCACAAATTTTTTTTTTTCCAATTTTATTTTTTTTCTAAATTTTTTTTTACAAAATAGTTTTCTCAACATATTTTTTAAAATTTTTTTAAAATTAAGTAACAAATACTTTCACAAGCAAATTAACGGGCGCCATAGGCGCATTACAACTTACTAGTTTCAAATATATTCTTAATATATATTTACCCTCGACACTGATTCACTGACTCTGTCACGCAGTACGTAGGAATTTAAACAGGCATTCTATAATTTTCTATAAATAATAATAATAAAAAATATAATATTTTTTTTTTGTACAGAAATTGTGTTTTCCCCAAATTTTTTTCTTACCAATTTTTTTTTCCAATTTTTTTTTTTTACAAAATTTTTTTTCCAACAAAAATTTTTTTTTTTAGAAAATTTTTTTTTCCAATTTTTTTTTTTCAACAAAATTTTTTTTCCATATTTCAACGGTCGCCATAGGCGCATTACAACTTACTAGTTATCCATATTTTTTCTTCAGCTTCACAAGATGAAATCCACAAAGGGTATGCCAAGAATAACGCATTTTTGAAATAAAGTGACAATTTCATAACTCGAACTTCCATAAGTCGAAGCACAAGTATGTGGCAGTTATGGAGACAAATTCCCTTAAAGAGTTTTGTAATTAATTCCATAACTCAAGGTCTGCGTAAGTCGAATTTTTTTTATGGAAGTTTGACTGTAATAAATTCGCCAATCTGTGTGTGTAATTGATATGCGGACGTTAGAGTGCTAATTGCAATTGTTAGTTTAGTTTAAAACAGCTGTATTGTCAACACTAGAAAACAAAAACTGTATTTCAATACAAAAGAAAAAAATAGTGATCTCAATTAACAGATAATTAATTTCCAGCCAGTAAGGGAAATTAATTATATTTTCAAATGATTCCGTTATTTTATCAGATGAATTAGGTCAACAAAAATTAACGGGGTGATTAGTTTTATTGATAAACTGGGTAATTTATTTCTTGACTAAATGGGTGATAGGTCTTTTGATTAACAGGGTGTTTAGTTTTTTGATTAACTGGGTGATTCGTTTTTGTTAATTTACTGGGTGATTCTTTTTTTTAACAGTGTGATTAGTTTTATGATTTACTCGGTGATTACTTTTTTGTTTAAGCTGATTTGTTTTTTTAGTTAATTTACTGGGTTATTATTATTTTTATTTAACAGGGTGATTTTTTTTTCTGATCAACTGCGTGATTATTTTTTTTGATTAGCAGTATGTTTAGTTTTCTAATTAACTGGGTGATTACTTTTTGTTTGCTTAACTGGGTGATTCATTTTTTTAATTTCCTGGGTGATTCGTTTTTTTTGATTAACTGGCTATTTAGTATGATTAACTGGGTGATTTTATTCATTTTTTTTATTAACTGGGTGATTAGTTTTTTTTGATTAACTGGATAATTAGTATGATTAACTGGGTGACTACTTTTTTGTTTAAGCTGATTTGTTTTTTTTTTTGGTTAATTTACTGGGTTATTATTATTTTTGATTAATAGGGTGATTAGTTTATCTGATTTACTGGGTGATTTTTTTTGATTAACAGTATGTTTAGTTTTCTAATTAACTGGGTGATTATTTTTTGTATGCTTAACTTGGTGATTCGTTTTTTTCATTTACTGTGTGATTATTTTTTTTAATTAACAGGTTGATTAGTTTTCAGATTTACTGGGTGATTTGTTTTTTATTTACTGGGTGATTTTTTTCTTTTTATCAACTGGGTGATGAGTGTTTTTTGATTAACTGGCTAATTAGTATATTAACTGGGTGACTACTTGATTTTTGATTAAGCTGATTTTTTTTTTTGGTTAATTTACTGAGTTATTATTATTTTTGATCAACAGGGTGATTAGTTTATCTGATTTACTGGATTATTGTTGATTAACTCGGTTATTTGGTTTTTGATGAACAAAGTGATTACTTTTTTGAAAGTGTGATTTTGTTTTTTTTGATTAACTGTCGCTGACTGATTTCGTCAGCCTGATCTTTGGTCTCTTAAATGCCGCTCAATAATACTACATTAACATCACCCTAAAGGAGCGTACTCCACGATTCGTCCTGGCCCTTCTACAAGCCTTTTACATTTGTATATTCGTGCTATCCTTATTTCTGTTGATTTGTTACCCGTATCCTTTTAACCAAACTCAAGGTTTAATTTATGTTTTGTCCGTGTTTATTCTTTTTTTTTCATTCTCTCTTGATATTCTCCACACCAATGCTTAAGAAATATTTACATTCTCTGGGCTGTGGGCGGGTTGCCCTTTCAAATTCCTCCAGCCTCCGAACCGGTGAGCCACCCAACCTTCCAGCCATAAATTAAATAACACTTTACTCCATTTACGAGAGGTACGAGGCCACGATATTCCAAACAACCTACTTCTTGTGGAAAATAGAAACTTTATGCAACAACCACCCATAGGATGGCAAGTTTCGCAGGTCTGATATCCATGCACAGCCACATCCCAGCCTCACCGTACGTTAAGTCAGTTTATGAGCCATTCATTTGGCGTTGTTACGTTGCCGAGAACTGCATTTACAGAAAACATCATTGCTAACACACGTGCCGGGGAGCAAAAGGGCGCGGAGGGGTGAAACGGAATCAACAAAAAAAACAAATGAGGAAATCTATTAATTTTTTATATTTCCCTAGGAACTGTATGTTTTTCTTTTCATGTTCCACCTTTTTTTTTTTTTTATTTCACATTTTACAAAGCTGACAATTCGGCGAAAAAAGTCCTCAAAGGTTTAGTTGGAAGAAACCCCACATCAGAGGGACGACCCTTCCAATAGTAAAAATAAATAAAAATAAATAACGAACGGTTCTGTGTGGAGAACTTTCCACGTATTCGCTGACCGGAGATGACATTTCCCATTGTCATAAACAAAAGTAGTCGGAATTTGTCCGACAGAGACGACAGCGGATAAGGTTTGTAGGTTAAGGATAAGGTTAAGTAGTATACTTTTTGAATTCAATTAATCAAAGGAGTTTCAATGATTTTCTTATTCAATTCTTTGTCTTCATTTTTATTATTGAAATAATTTTCGGAAATTTTGTTGTCTTCTTCAAAAGAACAAATGTTTGGTTAAATCGTCCAACACACCCACACTCACATACCCCAAAAGTTTTGACGGTAGCTTGTATGTTCCCCACTTGTGCCCCCTCAGCCGAAAATTCGTTTTCCTTTTGTAAAAGCAAAAACTTTTAACTTAAAATTTGTCACTACGTTTTCAGATATATTGGCATTTATACTTTTTTTGCTAACGTCAGTTGTTTTCTTGCGCCACACATCCGCCTCTCTTCTCTTTAGCTATTAAAAGGAAACTTTGGCAAATAGTCGTTTATCATTAGTTTTCCACGTTGTTTTTCTACTGCTCCAAAGATAAGTTTGAGTGTGTGTGTTTTACTAAAACTTACCAAAACTGTAAGTTGGTTAATTGCTGACTGTCACAAATTCACAGTTGAAACAATGGGATTATTGAACGTTTGTGTGGGTGTATGGAAGGAAATGGTTTTCGTTTTGGGTTCTTAAATTAAAATTGTCCACAAGAGGAGAGAAAGCGTAGCCAAACAATAGATTGAAGTGTATACATACGGTGGTTATGCTGGTTATAGAAAGAGAGTAGGTTTTTGTGACCAAATATATTCCACCTTTCGGTGGAATCTCTCATTAATTAATTTTCCGATTCGAGTCCAATATTAGTGCACTCCTACAATATTTAAAGACATTTGTAGATTTTTCTGTACGATCATTGTTTCCAAATCCTTTGTGAGAACATTTGGGGAAATTAAACAAAAAAACACTGAAGGAAACATTAACAACTTGAGCCTTAAAGATTTTGTAATTTCTAATTGGACATGGAGACATTTTCGAGGACGATTTAGGCTTATATTAGCAATGTAACTGTGTGTCAAACGATAAGCCTAAATCATCCTCTAATATGTCTCCATGTCCAAATAGAAATTACAAAGTCTTTAAGGCTCAAGTTGTTAATTTTTCCTTCAGTGTTTTTTTTTGTTTAATTTGCCCAAATGTCCTCACACCTTGTATTCCAATCCATTTAGTACTTTAAAATACTAAATAATAAATTATGTTTTTTTGTTTTTTTTTTTTTACGTTTTCGAATCCATTGTGCATCGAATCCATTATGCATCGCTCATAATGCCTGGCCGACGTATGATGAATATTCAAGGCAGACATTTCCATATGACACATACGCCATGTGGCACATCCGTTTCAAAATGCCGCTATTTCATGTGTCGCCTGACGACGGAACAAGCGCTTTAAATTTCGTCAATCGCATTGATTTAAACCACAATTCAAAACGTATAAATTAATATTCATTCTCTCAATGTGAATGTGAAGGTGCATGAGTATGAGCACGTGTGCGAGTATTTGTGGTTTATTGTCTATTCTCCACTCTCGCACACACACACACTCATACAAAAGTAGACATGAATGTATAATGCCGTACATTATACAAATAACATAAGCAGGTGTGAACGTACATTGATTTTTGTAAAGAATTTCATTTAAAATTATTTTTTGTGTACAGATTCATTGAAATCGGTCTATGTGCGGAGGTCGTTGTGTGTGTAGCCAATGGCAAATGCTCTGCTTGCCTCTTCTACTCGCTCCTTGTCACACTCTCTCTCTCTCTCCCTCTCTCTGTGTGTGTCTCTTCATTTGTAAATAATTCATTATAATAACGGGCAATTTACATTAAATATGATAATGAAAACACGTTTTGTTGCTTTGACATCAGTGTTGCCAACTTATTTGCGGGGAAAAGTGCCCTTAAACCAAAGAGCATAAATTGCTAAAATTAACGAAATTCTTCATTTTACTTAGATTAAAATAAAATTCAAGTGATAATAATAAAAACCTTCATAGACTGAAGAATTGTTGCCAGCATGAGGACAATAAGGTTATGTATACAGGCAAAATAGCCGCATCCGAGAATCGGAAAACCAGCACGAGTGCAACGAGAAACCTCTGAGGTATTATTGGAAAATTCTCCTGGAGACGCTTTTTTGGTTAACGGTGAGCGCTACAGAGGCACGCTAAGCCATTTTTGGTGGCTGGAGATGGAAGACATGGACATGGACAATCTGTGGTTTCGGCAGGATTTCGGGTCATGTTTGGCTCATCCAGTGCAGTAATCGTGTTATCAGAAGTCTCAGCGATGACCACGCAGCTGCGATTTGACACCGTTAGACTCTTTTTGTGTGACACCGATTCTTTAAATTAGTCCAAGAACGAATTGGGCCCCTTTGGCAAATATCGAGAAAGCCAAACGTGATATAGAGTCAAGAAAACGTCACCGATTGGGCTAAGGGGTGTACTACTGCGAAGCCAGACACATGAAGGAAATCGTGTTTTATAAATAATGGGAATGTCTGCTGTTAGGAATAACAAAAAAAAAACTCTCGCTGTGATATTGTTATCCCTTTGGCTCACCTTGACCCTATCAGGTACACATTCAGCCGGAGATGCCATAGAAGCAATTATTCAAATTTTGAACCCATTATGAGGTCCATGAGGGAATTTAATAATTTACATATCAAATATGATATTGATTTTTCGTTTTCTTTAAGTAAATTTATCGATTTGTTGAATTTAATATATTTTTAAGATAATGTGTAAGCTAGTCTGTAAGGTTTATGTACCATAGACTAATGAATGAATGAATGAATAGATGTCCACTACTTTGACTGTTCCTATTGGTCTCGGTTGTCAGCCTTGCTGCATATAAGACCACCGTGAGTTTAGGCCATCGTGGCGGGTACTCACGATAATCTAGTCTCGGTTGTTTTTTATGTGAACAATTCATGTTTTCAACTGCAAAATTTTCGGAATGCGATTGCAGTTTTTTTTCATTTATTTCTTGTTTTTAACATTTAATAAGTGCCCCAGTGTGGATAGATTTTCCCGGCTAAAATTAACAAGAATATAATCTATAAATGTAGCAATAAAATATAAAAAAAAATATTCATATAGTCTACACACACTCACTACACCTTGTCCGATCGCTTCTCAATACTCCCTCAAGTTTAACGGCGATTTCGAAAGTTAGGACCTCTTTTGTGCATCTTTATCGTTCGTTCGTTCGTTAATTAATAGACCTCAAACGAACTCAGTAAATTGCTGAAACCAAATTCAACGAAAGGCTTAATAATATAAACTCAGAATAAATTCTCCCTAACCTCTAATACAATTGTTTTCTCCGCCGATGAACATTTTAAGGAGGCGATAATTCTAATGAGAAACCTTAAAATTGTCAACACTGGTTGCGACGAGTACGTGCAACTCTTATGTTATGTTTGTCAGTCTCTATCTCCCTCTCTCTCTCTCTCTCGCTCTCTGTATAGGTTGTGTAAAAAATGCTGCCATCCGACCGGCGAATGTTAATGCAAATCAGTTTACACTGTTTTTATGCAGTGAAGATAAAATAATTACTCGTACATTATCATATATTATGATGTATGTATGTATGTGTGTGTGTGTGTGTGTATGTGTGTGTATGTAAGTAGTCTATCTACTATTTGTGTATACAACATTCCCATGGCACATCCCCCTTCGCACACTCCAACACTGTTCATGTTGTGTGAAATTATTACAGGATGTTGATGTGTGCTGCATGAAGAAAGAATGTTCTCGAAAGAATGTGTTACCTGACATGGGGTGAGTTTTTTCTACTTTTTTTGGGGGGGGGGGTGGGGAAAGTGAAGAAAGAAAGATGTAATTTTTTAAAAAAATGTTTTTTGTTTGCCTTGGTGTGATAGGTAGTATGTGAGCGGTTCTTATACCAAACCTAGTTCCCTGCCACTTGTGGTACCAGAGAAAGCTTCTGGTCATCTGCCAAATGTGGGTGGGGAACTATGGGATTTTCTCAAAACTTCCATCAGTTATTGAAGACCTCTGTGGGACCTTGGTTGGGTTTATGCCACGTGTAACCCGGTAACTGGTCGATTCCCTCCTAATCGGTAAACAAAGTGAGGAGCGGAATGACCTGCCTGGAATTTCAAACATGTCCCACAAATGTTGTGTAATCCTTCTCCACGATTCTTTCTGCCTAATCCATTTGCGATATATGTTACAAGTACAATTTGTTGTCTTCAAGCACTAATTTCTGGGAAAATGCCATACATCTTCGCTGGAGGATATGCAACTATGCCCTAGCTGGGTGGGTTTAAGTCCTTTGATGTGTCCTGTTCTTATTAGTGCTGCCCCACAAATAATTACACATTTGATCGAGTTCATTGATGGCTGCAGACGCTTCACACAAAGTTTCCATCTAATTGTATTAGTATCCTGTTAACCACAGCCAATGTGCACCAGCGATCCATCCATTAATGGTGTTGGTAATGGCAATGGCAATGGTGATGATAATTATGATGATGATGATAATGATGATGTGTTGTGTTGGGCCACGAAGGATGTCTACTCTGTCTGTGGTGCTGTGATGTTATTACAAATTATTTTACTTTGTATGTAATTTACTATTGTGGAAATGTGCCATTAAATGGCGGCACCCGCCCCACCCCATCCCACACACACACACACACATGCCTACATACGCTTACACACTTACTTACACAGATGCTTAAGAGTCCTAATGTATTAACAGGACAAGGTGGGTAGAAAGCGATGATAACTATGAAAAAAGTTTATAACATTCCATTTACTATACACACACACACAGAGACAGGCACCGACAGATGTACACAGGCACTACAGCTGATGTGATGTGCACTGTGGTGTCGAATGAAACGAAATAAAAACAAAATGTTAATAAATATGTCAGTGTTCACATACCATAATGACCTAAGTCGAGTTGGGACAAAAATCAAATTTTAGCGCCATCTTGTTCAGAGTTTTAAACAAAGATAAAAAAAATCGACTTAGGCTGTTATGTCTTATGACCTTAGATTTATATTCGCATTGATAAACAATTTCTATTCACTTTGTCAAGAGTCGAGAGCCTTTCTGTCATTCGGAGAGTTTTTTTTACTCAGGGAGAGTTTTCAACAAAAATAACCGACTGAGGGATTGAGGATTTGAAACTGCTTTAAAAAAAATAATAATAATAATAGTAAAAACCGACTTAGGCTGTTTTGTCTTCTAACCATAGATTTATATTCGCATTGATAAACAATTTCTATTCACTTTGTCCAAGAGTCGAGAGCCTTTCTGTCATTCGGAGAGTTTTTTTTACCCAGGGAGAGTTTTCAACAAAAATAACCGACTGCTGATTTTCTATGAGGATTCGAAACAGCTTTACAAAAAAAATATAATAATTAAATAATTTAAATACCGACTTAGGCTGTTTTGTCTTCTAACCATAGATTTATATTCGCATTGATAAACAATGTATATTTACATTGTCCAAGACCCGTGAGCCTTTTTGTCTTTCGGAGAGTTTTTTTTACCCAGGGAGAGTTTTCAACAAAAATAACCGACTGCTGATTTTCTATGAGGATTCGAAACAGCTTTGCAAAAAAAATATAATAATTAAATAATTTAAATACCGACTTAGGCTGTTTTGTCTTCTAACCATACATTTATATTCGCATTGATAAACAATTTCTATTCACATTGTCCAAGACCCGTGAGCCTTTCTGTCTTTCGGAGAGTTTTTTTTTTACCCAGGGAGAGTTTTTCGGGCTCTTCCTCTGCCTAAGGGAATACTGGACTTTATATATTTCAGTTTCTTTTTAAAATGCTAATTAATTAAACATTTTAATGGGAAACTGCTTATCTGTTAAATAATTTTTGTACTACAGGGTCTACAATCTATGAATAATAAATGATGTCTTGAGTGCCCTCTTAGATTTGTCGATTATTTGGAAATTTCAACAAAATTGTAGCTCTGTCTGGGCAACTTTGTCTTTTAAGACTTCAATTGTTTCAAGTGTCAAAGTTTTTTCCCTACAGCTTTAATATTTTCAGACAGATTATGATTTTTTTTTGATTTATTTCCAAACCACTGTGCAACATCACATAAAAGAAAAACTTGTCAGTTTTTATGCGTGAGCATGGACGTATTGATGCCACGAATGGATGGATGGCTGGCTGGCTGGCTGTGTGAATAGCGTGTGTGTGCTTATAAACAACGTTGACTGAACTTAGCCTTGGCCTTGACTTTCAACCTAAAAAATATCAGCATCATCAATAACACCGATGTCACGATATTAATATTACTGCTGATGTATCTTGAATGTGAATGTGAATGAGAGAACATCTATTCGAAGCAGGATAAATTACAGCAACAATAACCGCAAAAGTTAAGTCAACAACAGTTTTAATTGAAACGAAAATATTAATGGCCATCAGCACATTTAGGTCAGGATTCCTGGAAATGGAAAGACAGCCTCAGTTACTGAATTATCTCTTGTCGTTCATTGTTCATTTTTATTGCCAACTAATAATGAACATGTCACCAACACAACTGTAGACACATTGGATACATCATATGTCTGTGTGAGTGTTTTAACCTCACTAATATCTTGTACCGCCGCCCATGAAGATCTCGATGGGTCTCTGATATACAGCTTCTCCTTTGAATGTGTGTGTGTGCGAGTTTTTTTTGTCGTTGGGTAAAAACAATTTTCTTTCCTTTGAAATCGTAAAATTTTTGTTTGCCAAAGGACTCTTTTTGTTCTTGTCGGTTTATAAATCTAAAAGAAATGTATGTTGCCTATAAAAGAAGCATACGAACAGCAAGTGAATGCTTACCGCAAACTTTTGTTTGGTGTAATGAATTTTTAGTTGAGTTTCTTTATCGCATCTTGGTGGGCTGTCTGTTCTTGAGATGTTTTTGCTGATATCCTTCTTTTTTTTCTTTTTCATTTGGCTTTACTGAATTGTGAAATTAAAAAATAAAACGCTGAATGTGGTCGTGACATATGTGCATGGCGAAGCATGCACAGCGGGATTGAAGGGATTAAAGGTCTAAATCAAAGAGTTTTTACTCGTAAGAAATATCTTAACGCCAAAGACAAGCTTGAGGTTAGGCGAAGTGACACAAGTAACTAAAAGTAAATAAAACTGTCAGTATATACACAGTTCACAGTTCATATCTTAACGCCAAAGACAAGCTTGAGGTTAGGCGACCAGAGTCTAGTGGCAGAAGTCAGCAGTCTGTATTTACACAGTTCATAGCGACGATCTCGTGTGTCCTTACGACTCCCCAACAATTCACATAACGTTACCCCTCATCGCTTGATGCTGTTCGGTCCCCCAGGGCTCAAACGCGTTAAAGATTAAAAACTACCAAAAAGCATTTCTTTTCTGATGTTCGTTCACAAAAGTACAAAAACATTTAAAAACAACAACAAAAGTTAAGTTTATACTGTTTTATTGCTATAATTTGTTGATATTGTTGTCTGTGTGTGTGTGTGTGCTGAACGCATATCTAATACTAGTAAGTTGTAATGCGCCTATGGCGCCCGTTGAAATATGGAAAAAAAATTTTGTTGAAAAAAAAAAATTTTGTTGAAAAAAAAAATTTTGTGGAAAAAAAAAATTTTGTTGAAAAAAAAAATTTGGAAAAAAAATCTGAACGCATATCTATTACTAGTAAGTTGTAATGCGCCTATGGCGCCCGTTAAAATATGGAAAAAAAATTTAGTTGAAAAAAAAATTTTTGTGGAAAAAAAAAAATTTTGTTGAAAAAAAAATAATTTTGTGGAAAAAAAAAATTTTGTTGAAAAAAAATTTGGAAAAAAAATTTTCGTAAAAAAAAAATTTTTTGTTTAAAAAAAAATTTTTGTTTAAAAAAAAATTTTGTAAAAAAAAAATTTTGTAAAAGAAAAAAATTGTAAAAAAAAATTTAAATTCCTACGTACTGCGTGACAGAGTCAGTGTATCAGTGAATCAGTTAATCAGTGTCGAGGGTAAATATATATTAAGATTGTTATTCCTTTGACATTCAAAATTAATTTGAATCCCCTTTTTGTCAAATAAAATAAAAGGGGACAAATACATTTTGGACAAGGTCATGGGGGAAAAGGGAAAGCCGGGGAACAATACAAAGGGGACCGAGCATATTTTTTGACTCACACAAGTGCCTTTTTTAAAATCGTTTAAAGGCTGTCTAGAAAGTGGGACAGAAACGTTTTAGGCTTAGGGATCTTCATATTTTGCCACAGAAAAAGGGGAACAAATCAAAAGCATTTGTCTTTGGTTTTTTTGTTTGCTTTAGCAAAAATGATTATTTTTATGTTATTTTGTTAGACATTTTTAGTCTCCCCCCCGGCCCTTCAATCACATGCCACACGCTTTACTCGCAGGCTTTGCCAGCCGCTGAAGGTTAAGGTTGTGTGACAATTTCGAGCCCACCATCGACGACAGCGAAGTGCCTTTGCTTTTGTGTTGGAGTGTGTGCGGCTTTTTTTTTAATGAAATTTGCCATGTGAGCCATGAACAAACATGCCGTTCATGTGAAACAAAAATAGACCTGTACACGGTACAGAAGCTTCAAGAACGCATACAATTTTTGCCATCTACAACATGGCGCAATGATATTTCGTGGTAGAATGAATGGTGTGGCATGGTTTGGTGGCAGATATTAAGAAACCGAATGGAATGGAATGGAATTGATTGCCATATTGTCTCTAAATATGGAAGCAAGTGTTTTCAGAAGCAATTCAATGAAATGATTTTGATTAAATTTTGCTGTTGTTGTTGTTATTAAACTGATGAGGGCGACGACGTAAATGAGATTTTCGCAAGCGAGGAAATGATATCATTAGAAAGTGCGGAAGACACCTTAATACTCACTTGACTGTCTGAGATATTCTATTAATATCGCTTATACGCTCCGAATGCAGAATCAGAATTAAAATATCACTTATACGCCTACAATTAGTATTCATGATACGCCTCAGATTCATTTGGTCTAGAGTTAAGGGGCAAGAGAAATGAATATCGCACGAATTCCAGGAGTGAAAATCATATTATTTCATATTATAAGAAACACAGGGTGGGCCAAAAGTCACCATGGTACAAGGTTCTCCAACAAGAGGTGTTATTTTGGTATTCAAAGAAAAATAGCATTTATTTGAGAAAAAAGATCAGATGTTTAGTTCATAATAAGGTGGTATGAAAAGATCTTGTAGCAAGTCTTATATGAGCAGGCCTTCTAGAAGTTCCTATCTCAGCGATCAGCAGAAAAAGTCGACACTTAGTAAATGGAAAATCCACACACATTACTCAAGGGCATTGTGGTTTTATCTTCGATTACCTAAAAAATTGTAAGCTTTAGTCTTCTCCATAGGCACTTTTAGAGTTCTCTTTAAGTCATCGATCATTGTTGGCAAATATTTGCCAACAATTTCCTATACTGCCAACAAATAAACAAATCGTACATCATTTTCCAAATGATTTCCGGTGGAAAGCAAATTATAATAGTAATAATTATGTGGCCGTCCCATTGTTGCGTCTGCAACATCAGCAGGCAGCCACCGGCAAGCATCCTTGCTCGTTTCGCGATAATGATGTCATTGTTGTGCACGTGCAAGCTGCCCCCGTACACCGCCACGGAAAATAGCGTATGCAATGATTGGAGGGGGGGTGGAGTTACTATTTAAAAGGCCAAAATTCTAATACTGCCATTGGCCATACTTAGCCAGCCGACATTTGTTACGTTCCACTCGCAATCCGATGATATAATTACACTGCGTGTGTGTGTGCGCCTGAGTTTTTGGCGTCCTCATGCGTACAATTTGAAAAAGCAAATAAACCGCATTAAGTTGATTTAATGGATGGGTGGTCCCATACAAATACTCGGAACGGATACATTTATAATTACACATACGCACGACCAAAAGGATTATTTGGCGTGCATGCATTAAATCTCCCTCTCTTTCTCCCTCTCTCTCTCTGACTCCTCTGTCTCCATATGTGGTTTTTTGTATGCGGTGTGTGTGTTTTATGCCTGAGTGCCCATGGCCGCTCCCCACCCAGCCCATACTGCAACATAATTTCAATAAACTTGCGTTTTTGGTGGCAGTGCAAAATTAAATATTTGTCCAGTGTGGCAGAGATTTGTGAGTAGAACTTTCTCGGTGGCTTGCCCAATTTAAAGGATATTTTTTTCCCCCAAATGCTCAACATGAGGTCAGGTGTGGCAACAGCGTGTGACACACAACATAACGACTTAGTGATTGAAAATTGTGATGATAAGAGGATAGGGAGATCTATAGATATATATGTAGTGTGAAGGGTGGATTGGGGAGGGGGGTGTGTGGTGGCGAGATATATGTGGAGGAAAAGAGGTAGATAGATAAAAAGAAAGCGAAAGCGATAGATAGAGAAAGAGAGAGATAGATTGAGAGAGAGAGAGAGGATGCATGTGTAAGAGCGTGATACGAGCGAGAGATAGATATTGTTATAGAGATGTGTGTACATAACTAGAATACGAGAGAAAGAGAGGGAAATAGAGAGACATATATAGTGATAGAAATAGAGACTGATAGAGATATAGAGAGAGGAATAGAGACGGATAGAGATATAGCGAGAGAAATAGAGAAAGATAGAGATATATAGAGTTAGACAGAGGTAGAGATATATAGAGAGAGCGGGATATATACTGACAGAAAAAGAGAGAGAGATATATAGAGAGAAAGATAGACAGTGATATATAGAGAGAAATAAAGAGAGAGTTAGAGAGAGTGAAAGTCTCCAATTAGCGGCGAATTAGCAGGGGAAATGATTTTCATCTGTACTAAAATCGAGAAACATGGATAGTGAGAGAGAGAGAGAGGAAGCATTAGTTGGGGCGTAATAAGAAAAAGATAGACAGTGATATAGAGGTGGGAGAGATATAGAGGGAAGTAGATAGACAGAGAGGTAGAGATAGAGAAATAGAGATAGATAGAGAGACAGACACAGATAGATAGAGAGACAGAGACAGATATATAGAGAGACAGAGACAGATATATAGAGAGACAGATATATAGAGAGACAGAGACAGATAGATATATAGAGAGACAGAGACAGATATATAGAGAGACAGAGAGAGCTAGGTAGAGAGACAGACAGATAGAGAGACAGATATCGAGAGATAGATAGGCAAAAGTAACGTCACAAATGGAATTTGTCTGCTTGTAATGCAGGCTACTCCTTTACAGATCGCCTATGATCTACGTGAAATGTGTAAAATTAATTAATTAAATACATATAAATTGTTAGAAAATATATTAACGGTAAAGTAATGCATAAAAAATCGAAAATAAACAAACTTAGCGAATAAATAGCGAATTTCCTTTCATAAACAGATTCTTTTCATATTACAAGCAAATAGTCTCATATCGATGGCTTAATTTAGAAAAGGCGTAATTCGATTCTTTACAAAATCGCGTTTTTTACATATTATGGTAGACCATTGGCAAATACACATCCATCAGGGCTTTGTGATCAAAAATACCGAATATATTGCCCGTTTGCGCAACTAAAATCAAAAAAAAAAAAATATTTAAAATTGCCTTTACCAATTTTTATGTCTAAAGTTTTTCAAATGTCATAAAGTTTTTACCTTCTCCTGTAGAGTTACGAAAATGCGAGTTACGCCCTTTCTAAATTAAGCCATCGATATACATAAGATAAATTGTGACGTCATATGCAGAGAGAGTGAGGACACAAGTTGGGCACTTCTTTTGCGTAACCTTTATTTTCTCCACCGTGGGCACGATGTGATTATTGCTAGCGAAAGAGAGACAGGTAGATGATGGAATGTGGAGTTTACGGGGCACATACATATATATTCAGATTTGTACAGATTATCCTGAGTTTATAAAAGGTCTGAACCTTGGTGCGGCCATGATGTAATTACCATTACCATTCCAAACACTTTGACCTCGATCGAGCTTGTTTCAGTTCCTCTTGTACATTTTTTTCATGCCTTCTATTACAACCGGTTAAATAGCTTAAACCATACGCTCTGATATGACAGCCGGTTGTTGTTATTTTAAAGCATTCTCGTTATAATTTTCTAAAAGTCCTTTTTCTCCTTAACATTTTCTCCACGCATATTTGTACAGTGGGTTCGAAAGTTTCGTAGATGTAAGGAAAATTATTGATTCCAATGATGATTTGCAAAGACTCTCATCCGTTCGCTGAGAGGTGACCGGTTGAACGGACGTCGCACTGTAGGGAAAATTCGTTCTTCAGTCCAACCGTTCGTATGTGGAATATTCTTCCAGCCAGTTGTGACATTCTTGACCTTCGTGTCACTATTGAAATTAATACTTGGATGTGTATTTCATGTTACACTAGTCATTATCGTCTAAGTTTTATACTTTAAATAGTTTACTTTAATAAAATGCCCATTAGAATTTTTTTTAATTTTTGCGTTTTACTGGCATTACTTGACGTTACAAATTTAGCTTGGTGCGAATAGGGTTAAATTCAAAACAAATGTCAACAGACACTACTCCCTCTTACCTCCTTTTGGTACCCTAATGTTGGTCTTCACAAAAAAATATTAATACAGGGTGACTGGTCCCACCTCTGCTTACTTTTCTCTCTCTGACATTTAGGAGCTTTTTTGGGTATTTAATAAATGGCTTTGGCCTTTTGAATGATTAATCGCAGTGAAGGGAAAATAAACTCACATTAACACACACACATTTGCACTTACATATTTACTAAATAAAAATCCTGATGCTGAATTACTAATTCTCTCAAGTACTGTCGACATTTATGTATCGTTTTTTTTGTTTTGTTTGGGCTCCACTGGTGTTAAACCCTAAACTAAGTCCTTGCCACTGAGGGCTCCTTTGGGCTGAGGTGTGTGTGTGTGCGTTTGAGTTCACTCAAATTGGCATTTTGATTAATTGTCAGATGTCAGCAACTGCAACAGTAATGAACACCAACACCACCACACGTTACCTTGGTGTTGTTACTGTTTTCGACGGCAGGGTGTTGCCGCTGCGACTATCACTGATATTGATGTTGATGATGTCGTGTGCAAGTCGTGTGTGGGTGTTTTGGTAACAGGTTTTACGGCATCTCAAGGCTTGCACTGCCCTGTCATTGCCGGTTTGCTTGACGATTATTAGTAAATACCAAATAGTTTGTGGCTCTCATTCCGACTATTTGTCTGTGTGTGTGTGTGTGTGTTGAATATTAGTGTGACGGCGAACATCTGTGTTTCTGTGGGCGTTGGTTAAATGTCAAAATAATTGACATTAAATATGATTTAAGACCTAATAACGACGAGTGTTTCTTGGAATTTGTGTGTGTGTGCTGTGAGTGTCATTTCGTTCGTGAAAACCTTGAAATTGTTTTTTTTTTGAGGATTTTTGCGCTGAACTTTTGTCTTTGTTGCATGTGAGTGTTTTTGATTGGTGTTTGTCATCTTTTCTAATATTTTAAAGAATTGTATTTATTTAAAAATAAAATTTTAAAGAATTTTATTTGTTTAAAAATAAAATTTTAAAGAATTTATATATTTAAAAATAAAATTTTAAAGAATTTTAATTATTTAAAAATAAAATTTTAAAGAATTTTATTTATTTATAAAATGAAATTTTAAAGAATTTTATTTATTTAAAAATAAAATTTTAAAGAATTTTATTTATTTAAAAATAAAACTTTAAAGAATTTTATTTATTTATAAAATACAATTTTAAAGAATTTTATTTATTTAAAAATAAAATTTTAAAGAATTTTATTTATTAAAAAATAAAATTTTAAAGAATTTTATTTATTTAAAAATAAAATTTTAAAGAATTTTATTTATTTATAAAATACAATTTTAAAGAATTTTATTTATTTAAAAATAAAATTTTAAAGAATTTTATTTATTTAAAAATAAAATTTTAAAGAATTTTATTTATTTAAAAATAAAATTTTAAAGAATTTTATTTAATTAAAAATAAAATTTTAAAGAATTTTATTTATTTAAAAATAAAACTTTAAAGAATTTTATTTATTTATAAAATACAATTTTAAAGAATTTTATTTATTTAAAAATAAAATTTTAAAGAATTTTATTTATTTAAAAATAAAATTTTAAAGAATTTTATTTATTTATAAAATACAATTTTAAAGAATTTTATTTATTTAAAAATAAAATTTTAAAGAATTTTATTTATTTAAAAATAAAATTTTAAAGAATTTTATTTATTTATAAAATGAAATTTTAAAGAATTTTATTTATTTAAAAATAAAATTTTAAAGAATTTTATTTATTTAAAAATAAAACTTTAAAGAATTTTATTTATTTAAAAATAAAATTTTAAAGAATTTTATTTATTTAAAAATAAAATTTTAAAGAATTTTATTTATTTAAAAATAAAATTTTAAAGAATTTTATTTAATTAAAAATAAAATTTTAAAGAATTTTATTTATTTAAAAATAAAATTTTAAAGAATTTTATTTATTTAAAAATAAAATTTTAAAGAATTTTATTTATTTAAAAATAAAATTTTAAAGAATTTTATTTATTTAAAAATAAAATTTTAAAGAATTTTATTTATTTAAAAATAAAATTTTAAAGAATTTTATTTATTTAAAAATAAAATTTTAAAGAATTTTATTTATTTAAGAAGCTGTCAGGTTTTTCAGATAGGGTTTGTCCTTATAATAATTATTATTACTCATACGCTTCGATTGTGGTTCACAAGTGATTAATATCACTCATACGCATGGATGATTCAAATATGAGGGAATACGGAGTTTATTGCTTGCCAGTTTAAGGCTGATGACAGCGTCCTTTCCTTTGAAAGTGCATTTTCATCATGTCAAAAGGCAAAAATGCCTTTTAGGGGATCTGAAAACAAGGAGCCATTGCATCCTCAGAGAATGACAGTTTGGTGTTGTACAAATTGTATTGGACCACCCATATTGTGTTCTGAATCTTCTCTAGTTTTCTATTCACAATATTAACAGTTCTTTAGCCGTGTGATCAGCTTTTCAACCAGTGCCTGGTCTCAGGAACACGTTGTCGACGATTCAAGTTTCTTAGAGCCCCTAAACACTTTAGGGTTAACACAATCAAACAAATCCGACATACCGTCTTTTTGTTAGGCATTCTTTTTTGCTTTGTCTGGGCCCCGGCACAGTAATGATGCGCTTGACTTCAAAAAACAAAAAAACATACCGGAAAAAAGAATCCTTCAGTATTTTGCGGGTTTGTTCGATTCTGTTTAACCCTGAACTCGTCTGCCTTTAATATATCTTTGAAATATCGACTCAATGACATTTTTTGTCGGCAAAATTTCCCAAAAAAGGATTCAACACAAAAAAAACTGTTCATTTCAATTGCATTTTCAAAGGACAATAACAACAATTACCATTGTGCCACAAAAAATAAATTGAGCATTTGTTTCACAATTTGTGCGCCTGATTAACCTTAAATTTCCCAAAGACAACAACAACCAAACAGCTGGATATAGAGTGTGAGCGTGGTGCTGCAGGGGTAGAGGATTGGGTAGTAGACTGTATTGTTGGGTCTCCCTCCCCCCTTTTTTTTGATGGACTTTTCACAATTGCACAATTTCAAAGCATTCAAATTATTGTGTTCATCGTAACGTTAGACTGAGGGTAGCAACGGAGAACGGGAGAAAGTTTAGGGCAGAAACAAAAAACAAAAACGAGTCCATTTGCAAATTGAAAAACGATACGGATACGAAATAGTTCATCCAAATGCTGGTCGGATTGGGGTTTATATTTCCTTAGATTTTTTGGAAGCTAACCAACTTAAAGGATAGCGACGAGAGTGTAACGTCAAATAACGAGCACTTCACCAGCTCTCATTGTTAACACACAACTGTTCAGCACTTGGACAATGTAAACTTTGAGATTTAAGCTCTGGCCAAGGTAGTTGACCTTTTTTTTTTCAGTTGCTGGAAAAGGACAAAGGGTAAGCAATGACCGGCCACAGCCAGCCGCCTGCCTTCAATTGTTTCATTTCTGTGAGCCAGAAATACATTTCCGAACAATGTTTGTTTGTTCTCATATTTATTCTATTTTTAGATTTTCTGTATTTGTTAATCCTCATTGTTTTGTCCATCTCTTTCAAGGTCAAGGATATCACGCGCAACATAAAAAAGGCAGTGGTGGCCGCTTCTTTGGAGGAAATCCGCGCAAAAGTCTCGGAGAAATTTGAGAAATCCGATCAATTGGCCACCATACACCTGGATTCGGACGGCACCGAAATCGATGATGAGGAGTATTTTCGCACTCTGGAAGCCAACACGGAATTGATAGCCGTGTTTCCCGGCGAACATTGGATCGATGTAAGTGCTCATGGATTTTCGATGTTGGAATTAAATTTTACGCTTACATTTTTAATAACTTTTGCTTCGTCAATTGAACTAGGTGTGATATATGTCAGATTTATACATTGAATGCACAATAAATCCTTTAAGAGTGATTGTACCGTATAACTCCCAATGGGTTAATAATAGTCCTAAAGTCTAGCTTTAATTTGATATCCCGCTCGTTTCGATTCCTTAGTCCGTTGCTGAAAAATTCGACAAATAGTATTAACGGCCTTTCGAATCTCTTATTTTGAGAAAGCCCATTTTCTAAAGCCATTTTCTCCCAAATTATTTGTCCGGTCTGAAAAATGGAAACATCATCTTGTTCAGATTAAGATCAGCTATGAATGAGCAAAATTTAAAAGAAATCTATTTTTTTCAAAAAATCCAAAATTTGGATGGGTTAACCCCTTTGTTTTTTTTTGGTCAAAATATTTTTTTTTGGAATTTCCAAATCTTTTCATCTTGGATGTATTCTGCCTTCAAAAAGATTTCATTATAACCATATAATGTTTATATTACATTAGCCATTTCAGTTTAATTGGTAAAAAAATACATTTTGATAATTCACCCTTGGATACTCAATAAAACCTTCGTAATTTATACTAGCATACAACTTCGAGAGGGGGAATAGTAGTCCAAAATGTAAGCTTTAATTTGATACCACAGTCCTGTCCATATGTTTTTCCATTACGGAAAAATTCAACAAATACTATCGAGAGGCTTTCGAATCTTTAAAAAAAATTCATTTGGAGAATGCACCCTTGGATACTCAATAACTCCTTCGAAATTGATGTTAACATACAACAAGCAATGGTTTAAACATAGTCCTAAAGTCTAGCTTTAATTTGATACCACACTTGTGTCGATACCTTAGTCCGTTGCTGAAAAATTCCACAAATAGAGTTGAAGGGACTTTCGAATCTCCAATTTTGAGAAAACTCATTTTCTAAAGCCATTTTCATCCAAATTAATTGTCCGATCTAAAAAATGGAAACATCATCTTGTTCAGATTCAGATCAGCTATGAATGAGCAAAATTTAAAAGAAATCTATTTTTTTTTCAAAAAATCCAAAATTTGAATGGGTTAACCCCTTTCCTTTTTTTTTGGTCAAAATATTTTTTTTCGTATTTCCAAATCTTTTCATCTTGGATGTATTCCGCCTTCGAAAATATTTAATTGTAACCACATATTGTTTATATAACATTAGCCATTTCAGTTTAATTGGTAAAAAATACATTTTGATAATTCACCCTTGGATACTCAATAAAACCTTCGTAATTTATACTAGCATACAACTTCGAGAGGGGGAATAGTAGTCCAAAATGTAAGCTTTAATTTGATACCACACTCCTGTCCATATATTTTTCCATTGCGGAAAAATTCAACAAATACTATTGAGAGGCTTTCGAATCTCTCAAAAAATTCATTTGGCGAATTCACCCTTGGATACTCAATAAATCCTTCGAAAGTGATGCTAACATACAACTCCCAATGGGTTAAACATAGTCCTCTAGCTTTAATTTGATACCACACCCGTGTCGATACCGTAGTCCGAAACCTTAGTGAAAAATTCCACAAATAGAGTTGAAGGACTTTTGAATCTCCAATTTTGAGAAAACTAATTTTCTAAAGCCATTTTCTTCCAAATTAATTGTCCGATCAAAAAAATGGAAACATCATCTTGTTCAGATTAAGATCCACTATGCATGAGCAAAATTTAAAAGAAATCAATTTTTTTCGAAAAATCTAAAATTTGGATGGGTTAACCCCTTTGTTTTTTTTGGTCAAATTATTTTTTTTGGAATTTTCAAATCTTTTCCTCTTGGATGTATTCTGCCTTCAAAAAGATTTCATTATAACCACATATAGTTTATATAATATAAGTAATTGCGGATATATGGACAAAAAACTAATTTTAGGTTTTAATTTTTGTATTAAATTAGTCCACCCACACGCTCAATGGCCAACTTTTACTCAGCCAATGATTTGTTTTTCGTGTGTGGTTGAGGTTTTTTTTGATGATGTTTTTGTTTTCCTCTGTAAGTCATTTATATTTTTGTGTTGTAATAATATCAGTTTATTTGAAATTTCAAACAAACTTTTAATCACATGAAAAGCCAAACCGAGCCCCACACAATCACGAAACAAGAAACAACAACAACGCGCTTAGGCAGACACATACGTGCATAACCGTATATGTAAACATATACCTAGATGTATATAATGTACATATGTAGATATATATGTATGTATATACCTAGTCAAATGTCAATTTGTTGTAGCTGTTGCGGTTTTGTTTTTTTTTTTGGTCGTCTTTCTTTTCGGGTGTTCGTGGCCGATTTAAAACGACATTTGCCCGCTTGTGCATTGAATACGGTGGCAACTCCAGTTTAATTATTAAAGAAGAAACTCTGAACTTTTGGTTTGTACAGTCATCCCCTATCACGTAAAGGTGGAGCTTTTTAGCTCGTCACAATGTTTGAACTCTGGAGAAAACTGCAATCATAACTTTTCAATCAAACATTTCAACATTTCATGAGGCAATATTTTAAATATTTTTCGGCACTTTTTTTAATTTTCTCTATTTTTTCCCCATTGTGTACTTTTTTTTACTCCGTTTTATTCCCTTGACAATCGCATTGTAACTGCAGCTACCATTCATATTCCTACTTTCTCGCCATTTTGTGAATATTTTAATTTTTTTTCATTTATATATTTCAGAAGTTTTGGGCGATTTTTGTTCACACATCTTCGGTTTTCCCCTTTTGTACCTCTCTCTTATCCAGTTTTGGACCCTATTTCGTACCATCTCTAACTATTGTTGCCAATAATTAGTTTCGCCGTTTTTTTTATTTATTCTCCATTTCATATCCCGTTTTGATCCCTTTTTCATCACGTTTCTAACTATTATCCACCTGTTGTTGCCAATTGTTGTGTTATTTTTTCCCTTTTACTCCCTACTCTAAATATTATCCACTTGTAGTTGACAATATTTATTTTTTTATTTTCCCCCTTTTTTCCCCCCCATTTTGGTACGTTTTGGACCCTTTTCCGTCCCTTCTGTACTTTAATCCACCTGTTGCTTTATTTTATTCTTTCCCCTTTATGTCCTTTTTTATCCCGTTTTGGTACGTATTGGACGTTTTCCCCCCTACTCTAAATATTATCCACTTGTAGTTGACAATATTTATTTTTTTATTTTCCTCCTCCCCCCCCCTTTTTGGTACGTTTTGGACCTTTTTTCGTCCCTTCTGTAACTATAATCCACCTGTTGTTGCCAATAATTCGTATTACATTAGTTTTTCCCTTTTTGTCCCTTTTTTATACCGTTTTGACCCCTTTTTCTTCCATTCTCTAAATATTTTCCACCTGTTGTTGCAAAGAATGTGTTTCGCCTTCTTTTTATTTTTTCTCCTTTTTGTAATTTTTTATCCCGTTTTCGTACGTTTTAACCCATTTTTCGTCCCTTCTCTAACTATGATCCACCTGTCGTTGGCAATAATTCGTATCAATTTTTTTTTTTACTTTTTCTGCTTTTTGTTTTTTTTTCATCCTGTTTTGGACCCCTTTTCGTGCCTTCTCTAACCATAATCCACCTGCTGTCGCCAATAATACAAATTAATTTGTTTTCTCTTTTTTATCCTATTTTATCTCTAACTACAATCTACCTGTTGTTGCCAAAAATGTTTTTCTATTTTTTTTCCCTTTTTGTCCCTTTTTTATCCCGTTTTGACCCCTTTTTCTTCCATTCTCTAAATATTATCCACCTTTTGTTGCAAAGAATGTGTTTCGCCTTTTTTTATTTTTTCTCCTTTTTGTCCTTTTTTATCCCGTTTTCGTACGTTTTGACACAATTCTCGTCCGTTCTCTAACTACGATCCACCTGTCGTTAGCAATAATTCGCATCATTTTTTTTATTTTTTCCCCTTTTTTTATCTCTAAATACTATCCACCTGATGTTGCCAATATTTTTTTATTTTTTTCCCCTTTTTTTATCCCGTTTTTCTTAATATTCCCCTTCTCTTAATATTATCCACCTGTTGTTGTTGCCAATAATTTATTTCACCATTTTTTTATGTTTTCCCCTTTTTTTGTCCAAGCTGTCTCCTTGTGTCCTCTTCTAAAAATATATTATCCTTTGTGAAGTTGTTCTCTAAAAATAAGAGTTATTGCATCCGTGACCTGCTGACAAAGTTCTGAGTTGTCAGCCTGCCGGATCTGTATTCGTTTGTTTTGGCTACTCGTCCCATCCGATCTTTCTGTTTTTTTTTGTATGCGGTCCTTCTTATCTGAATGTTGCCACCACATGTCCGGCCGTCCTTTTCATAATCCTTCTGTATTCTCCACCTCGCTTCGTCTCCGGCCTTATATTTTATATGCATTTAAGATGCCTACCGGTTTGTCTGTCGGTGAATCGGTGTTCGGTGTTTGACAGTCGTCCATCCTTCGGGCTGTACCTTAAAATGCCATTACTTAAAGTTGCCCAATTCCTTTACCTTTAGACTGATGAAGATTAACTCTGTTTCCTTTTTGGGCTCAACTTGAAATTTCATTTAGCTTAAGTTCGTTGTGTGTCCTTTAATTAAGCTCATGTGTTAACTGGATTTTCTTTTCTCTTATATACAATTCTGTTTTATCATATTTGTTTTGCCACTCGACACTGTTAACCTTTAGTGGTTGTTCTCGGGAGATAACTACCGAAGGAATTGTACTTTCAATGAACACAGTTTTTTCCATGGCAGAGGTATATCAATCGGCTAAACTGACTTGTGGTTGTTATCTCAGTCTGAACTGATTAATATTCTTCTGAAATCTGAAAGTGACTGTGACGAGCACTCGATTGAAGTTTGCACTTCACATGTTAATTAAGGTCTATCAGGAATTTCAATTCTAATAGTAGTTCTCACTAGCCTTGTTGACCTGCTGCTGTGATGTAGGATATTCTTTGTAGTCGCTCAGGTCCTTACGAAATATTAACCGAACTTTATGATTTTTTAATTAACCGACATTTTGCCGAACTTTTCTCGTGAACTTTGTAAAAGTTCCGCCATTCATGCATGTGGGCAAAGTGAGATGGTTTTTCCCTTTTCCTGTTCGTGTTGTTGGCGAAAAGAAAATGCCGAAAAATGTAATGAGCGTGTGTTGGTGTGTAATACTGCGGTTATCTCACACCTTCGTCGGCTCTAACGTATTAAACGTTCCACTTTATATCGCAACAAAAAATTTGAGTTATTTAAAATGTCTAACCAAAATCATTTCCAGTATTCAGAGAATATCCTTGAGAAATACATGAAATATTTGTTGTTTTGCTAATTTTATATGAATCCTTTCAACTGTGTAATGTCGTCTTTCAAGTCAGCTAGTTTAGTTGCCTATGACAGTAGTTGACAGTAAAGTCAGCTATACAGTCTGGTCCTCGAGAATTCTCGTCCGTCAGATTGAGTGATGGGAATGCCTCACATAAGCAACAATGCCATTGATTTCTTCGGCTATCTGAAAAGACAAAATATCTTTAAACATTTTTCAAAATCCTGAGAATCCTTTGAAATGTTACCTTTGATCAGTCAGGTTACGCTTTGTTGAAGCTGTCTAGTCTCACAGTATCTAACATTTGAGCGCTTCCTTCAACCGACTCTTGGGAATTTGAGCAGAATATGAAATTCGTTAAAATCGTCGGAAAACCTCTCATATTCCTGTTCAAATGCTTTGGTTTATCCGCGTGTAAGTGCGTTTGAAAGCGGCATTAAGTGTGTCTTCTTAGGATTTCACTTTGTTTGGTGATGTTTTGCAACAAATCATTGTGAACTTCTTCTAATCCAAACGCCATAGGCCATAGGTTCGCTAAGCCTAAAAATAGAAAACTCATGGTTGCAAGGTCATTCGTTTTTTTTTTTTTGTTTTTGTTTCTACTCATCAAAGAAGAAGACTCGCTTCAAATGTGATGGCAGTACTTTAATCCTGTTTTCATACACACACCCATTCACACAGACACCGACAGATTAACAGAAAAACAAAAAAGAAAAGTTTTCTTTCTTTTTTGGTTCATCTCAAATTTCTGGGGCAAGTGTAGGTGGGAAAGATGACGATGACGATGAAGATGTTGCTGTCAGCCGTTTTGTTTGTTTGTATTTAACATTCCGAAAAGTATAAACGTAACTAATACTATTACGTTGACACAACCACCCCCATCGTCAGCATTGTGATCATCGTTGGCGTCGTCGTCATCGTCAGTCTTTGACAAGTATCATGTTGTTGAACATGTCTGAAGCACTTAAATTTGTTGCTGGCTAACATTGCTGTTGTTGTTGTTGCTGTTGCCACTGTGTTGTGTGGTGGTTTGGCATATGTTGTTGCACAGTGTTTTGTGGGCTGCAAGTCGGTAAAATTCTCATGGGAAAAAGAAACAAAATTGTGGGTCTTTCAAGTTCCATGGCTCAATTTCACAATCCTTTTGAAAACAATTGAAAAAGAGACTAGAACTTGAAAGACCCACCCTAAAGAAAATAATTTGAAAATAAAAGAGATTTACCCCTGTATTCAGAAAAATGCAAAAGGGTGTGGACTAGGGTGGAGTGAAAACATGCTTTTTTTTAATTTGAAAAAGTTAACCTTGGAAAGAGATGTAGTCTGGGGTCCTAATGAGGGGAAAAATAAAGAAAAAATTTTTAAAAAAATTTTAGGGGTCGCGCCACTCCCTCGAAATTTGGAAATTATCCCTATTTTGGCGTTGATTTTAGAAAAATCCTAAAAATTAACGACTTAACTTTTTCGAAATTTAAAAGTTTGAGCTTGTTCAGTGCCCAAACAAAAGTATTTGAGGCAAATATGAGGATAATCGACTAATATTTGTAGCTGTGGTGGCGATTTCATTGTTCAGTCAATTTTCTGAAGAGGGGACGATTTGACTTATTTTACTTTTTGAAATTTTTGAACAATGAGAAATTTTTTTTTAAATTTTTTCATGTCCTTATTTCATTGTTTACGCTATTGCAAACATTTATTGACATAAAACTTTCTAGGATTTTTCTAAAATCAACGCCAAAATAGCGATAATTTCCAAATTTCGAGGGAGTGGCGCGACCCCTAAAATTTTTTTAAAATTTTTTTTCTTTATTTTTCCCCTCATTAGGACCCCAGACTACATCTCTTTCCGAGGTTAACTTTTTTTTTTTGAATTTCACTCCACCCTAGTGTGGACATCACTTGTCCTTTGTCTTTTATTTTATTAGTCAGTTGAATTTCTTTTTTTCAAATAAATAAAAAATACAAATTTTTTGTAAAGAAAAATATATGAAAATTCATAAACAATTTGCACACAGCTTTCTTAATAAAAGATTCTGAAGCTGTTATAAATTTGTATGAATACGAATTCTTCTAATTTACAGGGCCTTCTGCACAGTATCGATTATGAACGATATATGTGCACACACACACACAAACAGCTCTTCAGGTTTCTCTGAAACAAAAACCCTAAAATTGTTCCACAAATCTCTTTGGCCGCTGGTTTTTTTTTTGGGATAATAAACCACAGTGCTTTGAAATGCGCATAAATGTGTATTGGAGTCTATTCCGTGCATCTGTGTGCTTCTCTGTAGGCTTGTGTGTGTGTGTGTGTGTGTGTTTGAGTGCGTATTGAAACACTTGAACGACATAGAATTTGTATTAAGAGCGGGATTATAAGACATCCTTCTCCATGCAATGACTGGGGCGGCGTAACGACAACAACAACAACGACAAGAACAATACAGGAATTTAACAAGTACAAATTATTAAATGCCGCAATCTTTGTTGCCTTTGTTGTCGTACGCTCTTGTCATGTTTTTAATGGAATTTCTATGATGACTTTTTTTTTTGCTGTGAACAACAAACAAATAAGTCAACTTTTTTAACAATTAACCGCCTGCTGGTCCGGGGAAAAAATCTAAAAAAAAAACGCACGCACACACAGACTCACATAATATTACAATTCATCAATATTTCAGGGACACATGGTAATCCTCGATGGGCAAACGGCAAAGCTCAACGCTCTTGATGATGATGTATTGGCTTTTTGGAGAATTTGGCGAGGAGACGGTTAGGCTTTACGTGATGCGACTTGAATGGACGAGCAGAAACATATGAAGAGCTCTGATCAAAAAAAAAAAAAAGAAACCGAATACACAATTGAATTGAATAGCTCAACAATTCACACGGGAACATACCAGAGAACTGCAGAGCGGACTAGCAAGCAAGACTCGACATCACGGCACCTCCTACACCATTTGCGTTTTCATCTCATTGTATTCTTTTCGAAGTAAAGGACACTTGCAAACTCTATGAATTTGAATATCTTCAAACCGTCAGCCCCTCTAGCACTGATCGCCTCATATGAAGAAGAGTCCTACCACTACACACATACGGTAAAGGGTGAGGGCAAAGGTAAGGTGGGATGCCAACCAGTGACTGAGTTGGAATTGTTGCTGGCTACCACCTGAGCTGAGTGTCTGATTGTAGCCATCAATAGTCGCTCGAGTATGCAAACATGTATTCATTTATAAAGAACCCTCTCGAAAGTGCAGGCAACAACAACAGGCAACTAGGACGACACGTATAAAAAAAACAAAAAAAAAACACAAAAAACATTGCCAGTGACATTTGTTGGCCTTTCAAGGGTCACACCACATGGATGAGAATATATGTATGTACTAACCATGCGACAATATGTGTCCAGTCATGAAAAGCTAACAAAAGTAAACAAAAAAAAGAATGCAAAAAAAGCAGAAATTGAAATTTTATTTCTGAAATTCATGGCGTTACACTGCAGGAGTTCGCAAGAGTTTACATAATGAATTTTGCACATCATGACTTGACATCTGGATGTCAGCTTTTGATATGGACTTGTGTCTGTTATAACAACCGAAAGGTCAAAGGATGTCCGCAAAGAAAGAAGGAAAATGCGATTTCGTTTGCCTCAAAAAACGAAGACTTTTAATTTCTTAATATCTCAGAGCAGGTATGCGGCCGTTTTTTGCAAATAAACACCCTATGGTTGGAAGGGTCATAAATTAGTTGAGATTAATCTGAGACTGAATGTTGCAATTAGCGACTACTACGGGTGAAGTTGTGAGAATGAGGGGCAGGAGTCCATCAAACAGCGTTTCTGCCTTTTGAAGAGGCAGGCAGGAAACAGGCGGTGATCAACTCTGTTTGCTTATTTCTTTAGAGACCTTGACTATCTGGTCGACTTCGAGATTTTTGCCCAAGGAAACAGGCGGTGATCAATGCTGGTTCCTTATTTCTTTAGAGACCTTGACTATCTGACCGACTTCCAAGATTTTTGCCCAAGGAAACAGGCGGTGATCAATGCTGTTTGCTTATTTCTTTAGAGACCTTGACTATCTGGCTGATAATACTGCTGGCCGACTTTGAAGATTTTTGGCAAGATCACTATGGTTGAACGGCGATTGTAGGGATACAAGGATTTTAGGTAGTCCTCAACCTTTTATCATGGATTAGGATTCTTCAACTCCAGCGAATTCTCGAATTGAATTTCCGTTTGGATATGTTAATCCGGCTCGAAGGACCAAATTGATAAACTATAATGTTATGAGTGAAACACCGACACTTCTTTGCGAGGACTGTGTTGTAGCCGCGACAATGTTTTCTTTAAGTTATCAAAATGGAATTCGCAGAAGGAGAAACTCTTTACTTTTTTTCCTTCCATGTACTCGAACAATTACACTGTGTTACATACATTCTGTCCTATGAACCAAATTTACTTTTTCGGAAAGGGGATAAAAAATAAAAATACACATGTATCGGCGATTTTCATGTACACGTCAGAATTTTTTTATTATTTAAGTTTGAAGTATGAAGCTCGTAGTGGCCTGTGCAGGCAGACTCGTGGAAATGTCTGTATCACGTCAAATTTTTTAAAAAATAGATTTTTATCAATTCTCAGATTTTCCTATTTTTTTTTTTTAAATGGTTTTTTTTTTTAGGGTTTCAGTCAAAAAACATTTTTTTTTCGTAACGCTTAAGTAGTTTAAAAATTTGGAGTCTCTTCAAGTTATGCTAAGAAAAGTGAAAACAATATATTTTCAAAAATAATAAAAATTGGGGAAAATCTGAGAATTGATTAAAATCTATTTTTTAAAAAATTCTGACGTGTACATGAAAATCGCCGATACACGTGTATTTTTATTTTTCCCCCTCTTTCCGAATATGTGCATTTGGTTCATAGGACAGAAAAAAATCTATTTTTTGTAACACGGTGTTATCATACTATTTATTTATTCTAAAGCGTAGAAATGATCAATCAAAGGCTCGGCTTTGTTTTAAATCTATTGCGATTCGAAGGAACACATGGATGGATTATAATCTGGCTCGAAGGACCAAAATGGATAATAATAATTCCGAATATTAGCCGCGTGTAAAAAACACTGACTCTCTCAAGTTTACATTCAATACTTAATTCCATAGTCTATAACAGGGTGAACAGGACAATGTGACCAATCTTCGCATACAAAGTGCCTGACGGCATGATAATCAAGTCAAACTCACCTGACTCGGTAAGGGGGATAACGTCTGTGGATGTGCCTAAAGACATTAGGCAGTGGTGACAAACTGGAGTTGGATGTCCGCGTCGTCTTTTGTCGTTTGCTCAGCATCTGCTCCAAATTTGCTATCCGTTTTTGCAAAAGACAGACACAATCATTATATATTCTATAAAAAAAACGGGAGTAGAAATATCGATGACAGTTATTGCGTTTTTGCGATCACTGCTAAACCGGATAACGAAATCATTGACGAAACAATTGGTGGGAGAACTTTGCCGATGATTACATTTACTATTCTCTTTCATTTTATATTTCGCTAAATTCCTCTGTGATTAATAAATATTTTCTTTTTTCTCTCTTTCTAGCCCTCCCACTATGTGACCATAACCACGCCGCACGATCAAACGGATGCCACCGATAAGGCGGAGAAGACGGCTCGCATTAAACAGTTGGTCGGGCAATTACAAAACAATCTTTGCAATGTATCGGTTATGAGTGATCCCGATTTGGATTCACTGTCCAACATGGACCCGAATTCGTTGGTGGATATAACGGGCAAAGATTTTATGGAGCAACTGAAGGATTCAGGCAGGTTAGGGGGAGAGGCCCAGATGTGGTGGTTATATCCCCCGTTTGTATACCTCACACATCTATGTCTCTATGTTCTTTTCTCTACTTCTACTTACGTTACGTTACGTTCATTACTTTGCTTTGCTTTACTTTACTTTATGTTGTGTTGATGTTTGAGTTAATGTGTTTGTCTTTGTGTTTCCGGCGTATCCGGCTTCTACTATCAACATCCGTTTCAGTTTCTGTTTGATCTATGATATGCATGTGCTTGTGTTGGTTTTTCATTTGTGTGCAAGTGTGTATTAATTAAGGTGTAGCGGCTCCTGGAATTTGAGAGAGGCAGAGGGGACTTTTTACTGAATTTAACTTGTGTAAAAAATGCATAATTCAATTCTGGCACATCATGTGTGTAATTTGTCGTAAAAACTGTCATAAAATATATCCAATTCAAAAATATACTTTTTCATATGTGTGTGTGTGTGTGCGTGGAAGAGTATTTCTGCGTCTGTGTGTATTTCACACATTTGTCTTTCACCGGAACACGAACAGTGGCGCAAAAAAGCGTAATGGAATTATTTTAACCTCTTTTATTTTGGTTGTTGTTGTCATACTCTGGCATCCTTGCCTGAGCAAATTGAAATGAATCAGTTGAACACAAAAACCGTTGTATGTGTCCTTTTCGTTATTGTTGGCTATGTTTTAAAGTGCATGAATTGCTGTTGAATCATTTATTATGGCAAACAAAATCAACTGAGAAAGAATATTTAATAATCCTTTGATGGCAATAATGCGACTATCATAATTAATGGATGGACGAGTGTATGGCGCTTTGGGCCGAGTTACGGTCGGTAAATTTGCTCAGAAGACAAAAAAAAAAATAGTGAATGCTCCGTGCCCCAGTGCTTACAGGCCGACCGGCCTTTTTGCGACATCTTTGGCGGATATAAAACGTTAAATGGAGGATTAATGTTAATTTGTTCGATGAATAAATGAATTGAGCAAAAAGCCTTATGGTTTAATATAGTCAAAGGGGTCGTGCATATGTCTGTGATGTTGTTTTTTCTTTCTTTCGTATAACCTCTGCTGTAGGCTGAAATGTATACGGGAGAAACTCTTTGCTGTCGAATAAATTTGAAATTTTTTTAAACCAAAAAATACACTGTGTGTGTGTGAGGAAAATTCACTTAAAAATACACTATTAAATTAAATGAGCGATGTGTTCTAGGAAAGCCCTACAAGGACAAGCGAGAGAGTGACTCCCTAGGGTCTCTAGGGACCCTAGAGAGTCTATTTTTCAGAATCCTAACAAGGGAACCAGTTCCCAATTACCCAATAGACGGTCCATCTCTCGTCTTGTGTGTGCATGTATTCTCTTTTGCTTTAATCGATTTCTTGTAACGTTCGTTCAAAAGTTCTTTTTCTGTTATCTCTTCTTAAATTAACATAATTTTTGTTTGTTTGTATGCTTCCGTTTCGTTTTTCTTTTGTCTTCTCCCACACACCGATCACTCTCCAGACCATTGTGTGCAAAGCGAAACGCTGAGGACAGAATTAACCTGTTAAAGCTGCTCAAGGATGGTGCGATATTCTGCTCGGAACGCTATCCGGAAGATGCTGAGGCCATTGATGCGGAAATCCGAAGGCAATTAAATGATGAGCTACACAACAACCACAACAACACAATGACAATCGAACAGGTACAAACGGACAACGACACCGACACGACAGCAACAGCCAGAGCCACTAGAAAGCAGACAACAAACAAACAACATCAACATCAGGAACAAACCATCACCATTGTGGTCACCGATACCAATCTGGCAAATGATAATGCAACAAAAACAAAAACAACAACAACAACTACAGGAAAAAATAAAACTCACGACATATGACTACCGATTTTTGCAAGTATCACTTGAAATCTAGAAAATAAAATATGTAAGGAAAAGGGTTGAAACAAAACAAAACAAAACACAAACATAAACGAGGATAAAGGGCAGCAAGAGCTCCCCCTCGCCCCCCAATACACAATGATGGATGGCAGACATTATTGACTTATGTTTCTTTAATTCATTTTTTAAATTAACAACAGAATTTGCATGGAGGTCTTTAAAATTCTTATTAATTTGGCCAATTTTTTTTATGTCCTTTAGTCGCGAAAACACTAATTATCTGAATTGAGCACTTAGCAAATAAAAAGAAAGAAAACTATTGAACTTTTTAGAATTAGAGTACACCAGCAACAACAAATACCATGCCTGTTATGCAAATTGGGCTTAATTCCAAAATAAAACCAAAAACAAAAAGGTTATTTAAACAAATCTAATTAAACATTTGGTGGTTATGATTTAAACGAAAACAGAAATAGAAACAGAAACAAAACCAAACAAAAAAAAAAACTAAAAACGTTTTTAATTAGCAAAACTCTGCATAAGTACACCATTTCCCCAGTTGAAAGGCAAGAACAAATTTCAATATAATTGCAAAGATTCTTTGACAAATTGCGAGATTATTCTCTTTAAATTGCTGCAAACATTTTCATGTGAAATTAAGAATTCAAACATTAGAATGGTTGAATTGAAAGTCAGTTCTCGATTTAAGTAAATTAAATGCTAAAGTGCCACTAATTGTCGAGTTACAACTCAATTTATATTGAGAATTCCATTTCAACTGAAAACTTAGGGCTGGTTTCCATAAAACCAAACAAATTATCAAAATTGGAAGCGTTCTTTTAAATGGGTTTTAGAATTTATTCAATTCTTCATTTTAGATAAGTAAATGTTAGAGAATGGCCTATGGACGTGTGTCCCACAGAACAAGGTTCCCCCCTTCGCGGAGAATTATCCGTTTTATGTCGCCCTCAAATTGACCGATTCATAACGAAAGATCGAATTCGTTTTATGGAGACCAGCCCCAAGTTTTCGGTTGAAATTGAATTCTCAACATAAACTGAGTTGTAAATCTCAATTAAAAGGTTTAAAATTCGTTCTCAATTAATTTTTAAATTTAAAATAAATTCGAAATAGAGTTCCCATCGAACTTGAGAGCTCAATGGAAATTGAGTTCTCATTCGATATTTAGTTCACAAACGCAATTTAGTGCAGTCTTTTGTAATTATTAAAATGTAGAAAATCATATATCTGAAATTCAACTCTCCATTGCAATTAAGATCTCTATTCTCAGTTTAAATTGAGATTTCTTAATTGGAATTGAGACTTCTTAGTTGGAGATTTCTTAATTGGAATTGAGATTTTTCAATTGAAATTGAGATTTCTCAATTGGAATTGATATTTCTCAATTGGAATTGAGATTTCTCAATTGGAATTGAGATTTCTCAATTGGAATTAAAATTTCAGATTTCTAAATCGTAAATATGTTCGCTGTTGAATTTCTATCTACATTCAAATGAGTTTTTAATTGAAATTTAAATTTTGAGTTATTCTTTCTCAATTGTAATTGACGTCTCGTTCTTCATCGAAAGTTCTAAATCGAAATAAAGTTCAGAATTGAAACCTCAATCGCAATTCTATTCAAAATTTTCAGCCGATTTCTTAATCGAGAAATTTGTATTTGTAATTCTGACTTTTCAGATCAAAAACTGAATTTTCCATTTTTAATAGGAATCAAATTTGATTTTCTTAAAAAAAAAAAAATAACAAATATAAATTGAGAAAATATCGTTAGAAATAAAAATAAATATATTGTAAATTACTATTTGAACATGGGAATTTTGTCCTATTTGTAGTTTTGTTTGTATTTACAATTTTACCGCCATATTCAGAAACATTTACAATAGGTTTAAAGTAATTTGACCATTAAACCGTTCGTAAATTTTTATGAATATGACCCTTACAAAATTACGATTGAAACTGACAACGTTTGCTTAAAATTGAAAAATTCCACATGAAAAAATTGTGTGTTGCAATAAAACAAATTCGTCCGAAAGGAAAACAAAATGAATTTTCGCACTTTACTTTACTTTAACATCAACTACATATTTTTTATTAAAAAAAAATTGGAAAGTCTCTCTTTCTCTGAAATTCAATTCAAGACGGCATTCTGTGCTTTATCTAATCGATTTTTAATTTTTATTTAAATTGCGTGTAGTGAAAATCACAATTTAAAGGAATTTTCTCCATTCTTAATACGCTGAGAATCGCAATTAGAAATATTCTCAATTTCCTTAAAGAAATGGTGTAACCTATTCATAAATGAAAGAAACTGTGTGGTTAACGTACGATTAAGGCCGAATAATAAATGAATCAAAACAAAAATTAGCAACTACTGAAAGAAAAACATAAAATTTAAAGAAAAAAAAACCTAAAATAGAATTTGAAAGATTTTATTGCCAACTTTTACAAAAAAAAAAATAAAGAAAAGAAATAACCTCATCCATACAATATAGAAAGTTTTTCGTTGCAGGCAAAACTATTTTTATTTTTTGAAAAAAAAAAAACGTTTAGGTTTATTTTTCCATTGGGCTAAAACCTGCCTTCACATTCTAAAATTAAAAACTTAAAAAAAGGCATGCAATATCTGAAGATCCCTTAACTCTGAATCTTATAGAATTTTACAATAACCCCCCGCCCCCTCATGATCAGGCATCTGATAAAGAACAGCCCTTTCCTTCTCAAAACGAAACCAAATCAGCCAGCCCCGATAACGAACGGATGGATTAACAGAAAAGCTAACAAACAAAATTAAATAGAATAGTTTTAAGATAACTGTAAACGATGGTTAACGTATTGTTATAGAAAGCATACATACATACATACACACCTACACATTCATGCCGACATACTTAATTAATAATTCATAAAGAAATAAAACAAAGAACGTTAGTACTATAAAAAAGCCAATCAAGCAAAAGGAAGAATAACATAAATTACAACAATATCATCACTAGAAATCTCACGCCCCTCAAGATATGCATCATTAACTAAGACAACAAAAATCTCTCCCTGGCCCCTAGAATTATACAACGGTAAGGTTTTTTTTTTAAAAAAAAAGAAACAAATAAAAAAAGGACTCTGTCTCTATCTGAATGCCGTATCTTATAGATAATAGGCTATACACATACCTACACATATACTTATAAATATACCGATATATATACTATATATATATATACTATCTAGAAATAATCGGTTATACTCTATAACAAATAGATGATAGTTATGTAGACGCTTCAAGTACTATAACGAAATTGCTTAACAGTGAGACGAGCAGAGAATGCATTTGCCCCCGCGCTCCCCAGTAAGTAAAGAAATGCATTATTTTCAGTAGTCACCCTCCCCCTAAAAAGAAAAACATCTGAACGATCATTAGAGTAATCCAAAAATAACACTTTCGAAATGTTTAATAGGGAGAGCTGGGAAAAGAAGGCATTACCAAATGGATACAGACATTTATTCGGAGGTAAATTAGAAGAATGTATCATTTCAATTTGTATGATTTGAGAAAAGAAAAACAGAGAACTGGGCCGGCTGATTGACAAATTTCCTGTAAATGGGCGGAAAGAGACAAGGAGAAGAGAAATGGCAACACGTAACACAAGACGATATCCTGACAAACAAGTTTCAGTTTACGTCTATTCTAATTATTTTCTGTTTACAACGATAGGGGATATTTCACATACAAATACAAATCAGCCTCTGGAAAAAAACACAAAGGGGCTCTGAATTACTGACTGTACTGCACTGATGACAAGAGGATAGCCGGACAAGAAAGCTTCAGCCTAACTATCTCGGTAGAACCTGTATAAAAACAAACACTAGGTGGCCTTCTGTCAGAGTCTTTCTTCGGTCATATTTCGAAAACCAGCCAAGGTAACAAAGTGTCTCTGGCATTAAATTAAAGCTACGATACTGTACTATAATTGATGTAAACGATCGAATTAGCTACCTCCACTTCCATAGGTTGTATTAACGAAATGAAGAATGCATATAAAATGGACCCTTTCGTTAATATCTTAGAAACCTGCAATGCAATTCAATAATTTCCCGATGATAATAATTGCGTTTTTAATGCAGAAAATATCTACCATAACGAAATATGGAAATGAGAAAAAAAATATTTTTGGCCAAAAAAAAGGCAAGGGGCCTGTCAAAATTCGCGATTTAAAAAAAAAAAAAAAAATTGTTTTTTTTTGGCCCATCGACAGCGAATATAAATCTGAAGCTGGCGCTGCGATGGTTTTTTGTATCACCTAAGAATTTTTGGATTTAGGGGACTTTAAAGAAATTACATAATTGTCAGATTTCGGAAACCAGCCAGCCAAGATTTTAACGAGTTAAAGCTAGAGTACTCTGCCGGAGTGCAATTGATGTTAGATGTATAGAAATGACTCCAACTTATGATTTACAATTTTTAAATAAAATCTCATATTTCGAATATTTATTTTACCCGTTTTATCCACCGAATATTGTCTGGTCCGGCGGTATTTTTTCTTTCTCATGAACATCACAGTGCTTGTCCTGCCCGGGGACTACAGTGATCGGTGTTAGGCCCCAAGAAATGTTTAAACATTCGAATTACAAAGAGAAATTAATTGGAAAACCCGAAAACCAAAATCATAAATACAATTCTTTTTTTTTTTGAAAAAAAATCTCAATTCAATTATATTTAATTCAAAAAACACTCATAGTTAGAATTTTTAATTTCGAAAAAGTAAAAAAAAAGAAAAATCGAGATGTAAACATTTTTGTAACAAAATGGAACATAAACGGAAGTCACCGGCGAAAATTCTAAACTCTAGGCATATGGCGGAAAGTCCAAGAAATCTATAAAAATAAAAACCTTAGATGTTTTTGGGCTTTTTGAAAATTCTCTACAGAGATGGCCCATTTTTTTCCGGTGATTTTCTTGGTATTTAAGTTTGATATATTACAAGAAAAAAAATCCTAAGACTGACAATTAAATTGATTTACACAAACAACAACAACAACAACAAGAAAACAAAACCAAAAGAAAATATAATTTTTTTTTCGTAAAACGTTTGGTATAGAGTTCGAAATTAATTTGTTTTCCCAACAAAAATGAAATAAAAGAAAATGTTATTTCCTTAAGGCATATGAACGATTTGATTTTCCGAACCCACAAACAAAAAATATGGACAATGTGAAAATGTGTGTGTTAAATTTATTATTTGCTATGGAATATCGAAAACTGCAAACTACAGACGAGCTTTACGACAGACCCAGGCAGACTTATCAGTTGGCATCGAAAGAAGCACAGTGGGTGTAACTGCTGTAGAACAAAAAACAAGCTAAATTGGTAACTATTGTGTATTTTCGCAAATCCTTTGGAAATAAAATCTTTTAGAATGTGAGACTTTAAGAAAACTGTTAAGGGACAATCAGTAAGCCAGTAGGAACTCCTGGAAAGATTATAACAAGGATTTTCTTTGGTTGTTGCGGAAATACAAAATCATTACCTTTTTTTTTGTATTTGTATGAATTGAAACCACTGTGCTGTGAAGTCAGCAGAGTGTTTCTTCTATGGAGAACAATTGGCTTGCACTGCTACGTTTTTAGACAGCCATTAGTTCAGCTCTATCTGCTCGCAAATATAAAATAAAAACAAAAATAAATAAAATAAAACTAGCGAATACAATTCTATTTAATTCATTTACTGCCAATAGTAGTATGTCAAAGAAATTAGAGAGACACCAGAAAAAAAACACAAAACATCTCTTTGCCATTTTAATTAAATTGTTAATTGAAGAAGAAAAGAAACCCATCCAGCCATTCAAACAAAAATTATTCACAGCCAATTATGGACAATTTGTTTAAAATTAAATGTTTTAGCAATACCAGAGACCAATTATAATGGATAACTTACTATTCGTAATAAAACAAACAACACACACTATCACAGTTTGTTTTTTTTTTTAAATTAAAGAAAACAAAAATCGTAGACATCAATTAACAACAACAAACAACCAACAAAAAAAAAAATGTATCAATTTAATGTTGTTTTTAGCTAAATTCAATTAAATTAAATTTGAAACGTGAACAGTTTTTTAAATGTTATGTATGTTTTTTATATTAACAAAGGAAAAAACAATTAAAATTAACAACAAACAACAACAACTAAATTTTAATTATAAATGAAAACTCAAAGACAACACAGAGAAAACGAAACCCGAAATTACTTATAAACAATTTTGAAAATCAACAGCAACTAAATAAATGTGTGGTAGTCACAATAATATTTGTAATTCACCTCAAAGAAGAAAAAAAAACAACAAAAAACAATTAAAATCACACACATCCTTTCACTAACTGTCACACACACACACACATTTCATCAATGTTTATTAAAAACACATTTATTTATAAATAAACACAAAAACACACATATAAAAATTATAAAAAAAACGCAAAAATGTTTATGGAATTTTAACACTTTTACATTTAATTGATGGCATAGAACAACAACAACAACAACAAACAGCACACAATTAACAAATCAGCAAATAAACAACAACCGGAAAATTTAAATAGAGTTTCTTATGAAATCCATTCAATCATCGTTGCCATTGTATGAGAGTGCACTGTGCACAGTGCACCACAACAAAAACCATAAATGATGAATGTATGCCATGTCATTCAGTCACTCGCCAAACCACCACTCACACAGTGACACAGTTTCCACCACCTCCCACACACGCCCACAAAAAAAAAATGGAAAAACATCAATAAAGTGTTACAAAAAAACAAAAAAAAAAAAAAAACTATCAGTAAAGAAGTGTTGGTTTCATTAGACTTAATTGGATCCAGGTAAGACAGTGGCTGGTCAGCCATGGAAGGCGGATGCGGGCAGAGGCATGGGCTATGGGATATTTGAATAATTCCTGTAGCAGTTGATTTCGCGCCTCGTGCCACGGAATTAATTTATGAATGTGCAAATTGGCACAGTGGGGGAAATCACTTGGATATTTTTAAATAATGTCTTGGTCAATTTCGAAATTGTAAGCAATTAACTGAATGGTTACTCCAAACCCATTGTTGCTGTAGTTGAAATATGAGATGGATCTACAGAGGGAGAGAGGTAGAGCGAGAGAGTGAGACAGAGACAGGTATACAAAAAAATAACCTTTTTCAAGCAAATCTAATAAAGATCGAGAAAAATGGAGATAGATTGGAAGGGATTGATAGAGGAAAGACATATACTATTCCGCCAACAATCAGTTCGTATGCCTGTCCGATTTTTAATATTTTCAATTTCCGATTTTTATGTTTATTTAAAAATCGATGGTTTTGAGACAAAGTTTATTGTCTCCTTAATGCAAAAAGTTGTATTTCTTAGAACTAATAACAGAACAAAAAAAAAAAAAAAACAAAAACAACAACTGAAATTACAAATTAAAAAATGTTCAGGGGTACGAACTGATTGTGGGCGGAGTAGTACATAGATCGAGAGGGTGACACAGAGAGCTCGAGATCGAGGAAGTGAGACAGAGAATCGTATTAAATTAATTGGCTTCAAGTAGTTAGAGCGTGAACAATAGAGATACTGTCGGAGGCAGTGATAGAGTGGGGGACATAGACAGATATAACGTTAGAAAGTGAGAGAGAGATATAGAGAGACAAAGCGATAAAGCAAGAGTGAGACAAAGAGTGGGACAAACGTCCATGTCCTGACAATCATGCGAAATGTGAAATCACATGCGATTTGCAAATCGCCAATAAATTGTCTTCCTGTCATACACTTCACGCGTTTTACCCCTTTTTTTAACCAGTACAAGAAGAAGAACATTTCTACCAAAGACTTTTTGAAAACCCTAGACATTTTTTAAATACACGCTTTTAATAAAAAAAAAATTATTTTTTCGAGAGAAATGCTTTTAAAATAAATTCGAAGCACAAAATATGAATGAATGCATGACAAACGCCAAATATTATGCGATTGCGATTTTTGTGACACCAATTTTGCGTTTTCAAATCGCAATCGCAAATTTTGACCAAATGTGATTGTCAGTCAGGACATGGGCGACAGATTGCGATGAGATTGCATTTACTCTCAAATTACCATTAACCAGGTTATTTTTCTCAAGACCTCACTCTGCTATTACAAATCTTACGATCTGTGTTGGAAGCTCGGTCGACATCAGGTGCTACAGGTATCTTCAAGGTCCAAATGTCCATAGTAATTTGCCTTATGGGCACACACACTGAAACACATGTCTACTTGCATTTTCATAAGTTAGTCAACGCTATAAAGAATGTTATTTTTATTATGTACCCAGAAAATGGCAATTTGTTTTCGCAACTACTGCGGACGGCAGAACGACCATGAATGCGACGATGGCAAAACAAGTGTTGGTGTCCCAACACGGCAAACTGCAAACACCAAGTACAAGGTCATAATTGGCTATAATAGTACAAAGTGAACATGATTTACAACGGGTTTTAATACAGCCATAACATCAGATGTGTTAGAATGGTTAATGGCGGCGTCTCCGGCCACCAGCTAATGCGGGCGACCTGTTAATGTAGACGCTTTAGCTGCATAAGCTGGAAACGAGCAAACGAGCAGATAAGTAACGGTGTTGCTACACGGCAGGATGATAAAACTGAATTTATACTTCTTGCGGCCACCGACACACACACACACACAGCTCATGCATTTTCCCAACAAATGCCAGCCAACTGGGTAAATAAATAAATGTTAACAGTCAGGACTAACAAACAACAACCCACACCGGCATTATAAGCGCCAACTGTATTTCAAATCAGAGTCCAAAGGAATGCCTTTTGTGTATTTCTTTCATTCATACACTTAGGCAGAGATTTTATTATTAAAATACCATAATTTATAGTATACTTTTAGGATGGAACAGGACTCTGTAAGACTACTGTATGTGTCGGTAAGAATTACAAGATACAAATTTACCAAAAAAAAACCAGTTTGTGAAATTGTATTCATGAATTTGAATATTTGAAAATATTCTGGCACAAGTATGCGGAACATTGTGCCATTTTATATTTTAAGCTATGGCTCCCCGCATGTGTGACATGAAAAATTGACATGCATACATAGACCTAAATGATAAGAGGACATTTCTGTCTTACTGTTTCTTTGGAATTTATTTGATTTTTCTTTTTTTTGTTGGTAAGTATTTACAATGGAGTTGTAAAATGTGCCTCCATGCCGATGTTTATGTTTAATGAGTAACAGTATCAGCTGTGTACGTACACTGATAGAAAAAGTATGACCACACATGCATGAACTGATAACATACGGGCATGAAAATCTATCATTACACGGATGCAATCGTTAAGTGGTGGTGTAAGTGGGGTTGCCTTGTAGGCGAACCAATTGAGAAATCAGAGACTTAAATGTCTTACCACGCTATGAAGTAGGGCCCCAGAAAATGTACTATTTTGATTAGAAGGTGCGGCTCCTTGGAAAGTAAGGTATTGGATGTAGTTTAGTAACGGAAAAACCCTCTGTTTGGCATTGCTGAACCATTAAATTGTCCTTGACCCGGACATGAGCAGAGATCTCAGATGAATGTCGACCTCTGATCAGGAGGAACGTTTAAAATCATTACCGACATGACTATCATTTTCATCGAGGCCGCGGGAAGTCGCATATTGATCAAATAAAACTAAAAAAAATAATGTAAGACCCAATTTCTGTACATAACCTCAAAATCCCTACCACGAACGCAGTATTTCTTCATTGGCGTATCTAGACAATTCGCAACCCGCAGAGCTGATTTCTAAGTGGGGGGAGGGTGGTTAGCCCTACGCCAATGTATTTCTAAGGTATTTGCTTCATGTTCATAGTTAAAGTTTGGCCAAGTAATCGTGTAATACAGCTACAAAATCAAATGAATCCTGCACTTACCATTCAGTATTGTCCAGTTTTGTTCCGCGGACGATTTTCACAGACACCAAAAGACCGGCCAGTCACTGCTGTGTCACTCCTTTCCGTATTTATTGTTATCCTCACTTGGCGTATTCACTTGCACAAAACGGGAATTTTGCATAATGTCCAGTCATCAAATTTTGGATACAATTCATCACAAACAAAAGTAATTTATAATTTGTTCACGGAATAATGCAGGTGATCTAGTAAAACTGTGATCTTCTTCTTTCCAATGAAAATATACTGTGTCAGTGATTGACAGCGGAAAATGCGGTGGTTGCCATATTTGTTTGATTAGAAAAAACATGTCCCAGTATTTAAAGTCCGACGGCGTTGCAAAAATATTTGGTAGGCTTGGGTCTCTTTCAGTGGAGTTTGGACAACAACCGCTCACAATTAGTAAATACATCAACCCCAACCAGAAACCATTCAAAATTGGTGTTACAGTAGTAATTGTGAATGACTGACCGAACGAATATTGGCAAGCAACAAATCCATGAATTCGGTGGTAGTAACGTATGCAAAAAGGGTATATGGCTAGTCGAAGCATGAAAGTGTGTCCGATTATGCGAGCAGGTTCTCTTCATAGCATGTTGAAGTAATTCTATTTTTAGCATAGCCCGTACCTGTAATCAAACTACAACCTATGTTGTCTAATGGTCAATAGGTGGATAGAAATGCTCCGGCAGAATCTTAATATATATTTACCCTCGACACTGATTCACTGACTCTGTCACGCAGTACGTAGGAATTTAAATAGGCATTCTATAATTTTCTATAAATAATAATAATATAATAAAAAAAATAATATTTTTTTTTTATACAGAAATTGTGTTTTCCCCAACTTTTTTTTACCAACATTTTTTTTCCAAAATTTTTTTTTTACAATTTTTTTTTTTTTACAAAATTTTTTTTTTTTCAACAAAATTTTTTTTTTCTACAAAAATTTTTTTTTTCAAGACAAAATTTTTTTTTTCAACAAATTTTTTTTTTCAACGCGCGACATAGGCGCATTTCAACTTACTAGTTGAGTAGAAATATCCTGGTTCTATGGTACCAGACTCTGGTATAAAGACCATGAAAATCGAATGTATTCTAGTGGTGCCCAGTGTAAGTTACAAACACAAGACCCCTGGAATAGCCTAATAAAAATGTAAAGCAAGTAAAATATAATCAAATGTCCATAGACTGTTATGGCGGCTTATGATCTTTGGATCAAGAAGTACTCATGTCTCTTTTTTTTTTATAAAATCAGATCAAATTTCTTTATTTATACAAAATAGAAATCGCAATCGATGTAATTAAAATTAGAAAAATTTCGCTCATAAATGCTAACTAAAATGCTGTTATTTGTGAATTGATCATTCTCTACAATTGGCTTAAAAAAAGAAATCATTATTTTATTATTAAGTATTAATATCCTGCACTCCTCCTCCACATCCATCGTTATCTTGTGTTTAATGTCGTTCTTTCGTGGCTGTGGAAATTATTTCCGTGGGACGGCATATAAGGATTCATACAAAGAGGGTGGCAAATGTTCGGCCAAAAAGATTTGAATCTTTTCTTTGGGTGTGACGGGTGTATAGCGGGCCATGGGGAAAGTGCGGGTGGTGGCATCGATGAGAACGCGGACAGAGGGTTGAATGTCGGAACCCTAAGGCAAAGGAAATCAGAAAATAAAACCAGAGTATACAATTAGAATGTGAGGTTATAGACATAAATGATGTGCATACTTCGCGGGAGTATTTCTCGATGGAGGTCATGGCAGCTTCATAGTAGTCCTCGCCATAGGTCATTCTTTGTTCGGCCGACAATTGAGACCACATTTCCTTAGCCTGCAAATTGTAAATGTCTAGAATTGTTGTTCTCCGCAAGGGAAATCCATGTGATATATTTACCTGTTCACGCAAATCGGTTTCATGGAGCCAAGCATTGCCGGGCGTAAATTCTCCAGCAGCCACCACAGACACATCCACTTTGCGTGGACGCATTTCTTGACGCAGGCAAGCGGCAAAGCTTTCAATGGCGGCTTGAGTGGCACACTGAATGCCACGGACCGGGGAAGGAACCTTGTTGAGACCTTGAACAAAAAAAACAAATGAATTAATAAATTATTTTTCATTGTCATAATTAAATTAAATTACCAGAGGTTAAGAAAACCACGCGACCATTGGCTTTGCGAATCAGGGGCAACATCAATTGAGTTAAACGAGCGCAACCTTTAAAACAAACACAAGATGTGGATTACAAAAAATATTCAAAAAAAAAACAGAATGAAAAAAAAATAAAACGTTACAAATCATTAAAATGAAAGGGATTTTTTCAGTGGCGAAGGTTTATTCTGTTGAACAAGCGTTCCCCTATGTCATTCTCCAGAAAGACTTTTCAGACCGCCCAGAACTCATGGTTTACGAATGTGTTTCTGTGCGGTGTGAAAAAAAAAAACGTTTCCATCAGCGTTGTAAAGAAAACAACGTGCTGGAGATAAAAGCCTTAACGTTTTCAGTGGATTTGTCGAATATATTCGACATTTCATATGATGTTTAGCACGTCAAAAAAAATTATTTGCCACCGAAAGGGTTAGGTGAATGACTTTTTAAATCCCTTCCCATTTTAACCATTTCATTTTTCGAAACGACCGTTAGAGCTTTTCCTTACCCAACAAATTCAGATCCAATGACTTGCGCAATACAGCAAATGGAATCCATTCCATTTCACCCAAAGCAATCCACTGGGCACAGTGAATCACAGCCCACAAACCATTGGCGCCATGCGGCAAATGTTCCGACACAAACAAAGTCGCTTCCAAAAGCTAAAACGAACAAGCGTCTAGTAAGTCCAACATTTCTTTATAATATTCCATTTAAGCTTACAGTCTTTTCCGAGGTCACATCCAAATAAATGGTCTTCATGCGACCAGAGGTTTCTTCTCGGAGAATTGTGGCCTCATCGGATTCCTCAATTGGTACATTGAAACCGGCATAGACGGTAAAGCCCAAATCATCTAATTTTTTAGCCAAATACCAAGCAATGGGTGATTCACAGCCAGTAATTAGAACACCTTTACCCGAGGCAGAAACCTAAAATGAAACAAAACAGGGTGTATAAGATTAAGGGTTAAGAGATGTGGAAAAAAAGTATACTGTGGGGAGAGCATGAAATATTAAGTTAATTGCCTAGCGTCAGGCGCGCTGTACCAACGGCGGTCTGTAATCCTTTAAAGGTTGAATAGCATAGTCCGAAATAAAATATAAGGTCTCCCAAAATAAAATCTACATATTTTTTAAAAATCATTGGCGTGAAAGACTTTTTTTTGGTTTTGTTCCTTTAATATTTTCTATACGGTTTTTAAGGTATGCGGTTTTACAAAAGTGAAAGAGTCAGCGAATTGAAAATGCCTACCCTAGGACAGTACACAATAAACTTGAGCCTACTTTTAGGCCAGGGACCAAAGTCATTGTTGAATGAAGGGGGAATTCTTTTAATTTATTTTAGAATAAACGCTATTTCGTGGAGAATTCGAAATGATATTAACAATAAGGTCACGTATTCCGAGCAGATTTTCAGTGAATCTTTTCCTCCCGGGAAGTGATGACCCCACAATGAGTTCTAACCCAAATAAGTGTAGAAACAGAACACTGCGTGTGTAGAAACCGGGGCGGCAAGAGAAAATAAATTAATAGACGACGAATGCGTTAGCGGTTTTTGTTGTCATTTCACAGTTTATTAATTCACTTTTAGCTAAACGCTATTACGTGGAGAATTCACAATGCCGACTCTAGTAGAGTATGTTGTAAGAGCGTAATTGCACACACTAAACCGGAGTCTACTTTGAGGCTGAAATTGGCAAAGCTGCATACTTCGAGGGACCAAAGTCATTTAGTTTTTTTTTGGGGGAGAAAAACGAAACACTATTTCGTGGAGAAGTATGCTCTATAGCTTGGTTCCACATAACAAACTAGTGCCTACTTTTAGGCTGAAATTGGCAAAGCTGCATACTTCGAGGGACCAAAGTCATTGTTGGTTTTTTTGTATTAGTAAAACTAAAGTCTATCTCTTTCTACCTACTTAATCTCGACAGTAACTATACAAAATTAACTCGTTTGTGCCGGCACAGACATACGGGCAATAATTACTTTATTCGTTGCCCAGGCTCAAACGTTTGCCTGGCTGGTTAAGCACATAATGACCCATAATTACTTGGCCATGGAGTTAGTTAAATCACAATTAAAGCAAATATAAATTGCTTTTACTTGATTAAGACCGGTTGGCCAATGTCATCATCAACGTTGTTGTCTATCTTTAGTTGTCGATTGGCAGGCAGTCCCTTTAAATTGTCCAACGGACAACGAACGACGCGTTCATTGTCATGGCCGACAGAATTGAAACACGAAAATCAAAATAACAACCAGCAAACACCCGAAAAGAAAAACTAATCAAAAAAGAGAAAAAAGAAAAACACAACCAAAGCAACCCACTCATAATTTTCATGTCTGCATGTGAGCGATTTCCCCCCACAGTACACTTCCCCTGTCGGCCTCATACACTTGACCACCAGCTGCAACTGTGCGGGCCAGTGTTGCACTTGAAACAATGCTGCTCTCGTGTATGCAAACTATGCACACATGTGTCCCCGCTGGGTACCGGGCCAACAACAAACTGACAACGTCTGCTCTTGTTCGGGCGACAAGAGCAGGGGAGGGGGAGGGTGGTGTTGTTCAGTTCATCATCATGGACATGAGAAGTCATAAGAAAACATCTGGACTGAACTATCATCACATAACCAGGGATAGATAGATGGATGAATGGATGGTTGGATGGTTGGATGGATGGACGGTGTGGCAACTGGCTGACACAGGAGGGCGGGAAAGGCGAATGGATTGTTGGTGTTTTTTTTTCCTTTGGAAAATTGCAAAAATTCACGTATAATTTTTGTCAATTTGTTACAGAACCCATAATGGTGATGATGACGATGCGGATGCGGATGTGGACAATGAGCATAACAATGCTGATATGGCGGTCGGTCCTGGTGTCTGTGGTTTCATTGGTTCATTCCCACTGGTTCTTTGGTGTCCTGTCTGTCGTCGAATGTGCAAACGGTTTATCAGGTTTTCCTATTCATTAACATGACTGGGATTCATGGAACGAACTGAACAGATACAAGTATGCAAATGGAGTTTTGGACTTTTTGAATGGCATGTGTTCATATTTATGAACTAACTTCAGGCTATCATCATGCTCGTCATCCTCATCAACATCAGCAGCAGCAGCAGCAGCTTCAGTTGAAACTAAGAGTAGTTTCGATTTATGTGGATGTTTATCGAATTTTCAGTCAACAAATTTAAATGAAAAAAAAAAAAAACACTTGACTGTGAAAAGTGAAATTTTTGACAAGATAAAAGGAGAGTATACTTTTAAATTGAGAGGAATTCTTTGGAAACGACAATAAAATGCAAATGCTTATTTGTTGATAATAAATTTCATTTATGAATTGGATAAATTTCGCAATAAGTTTTTCAATATTACATTACGCCTGATATGATCTACAGAACATGCTGCTCATCACAGAGCCGTTGTCCATTTCCGCAAAGGTCCATGGGCTCAACTACCCACAACGGTATTTGGTCCATGAGAGAAGTTCTACGTCTGGTCGTTCATGGAAAATTCTGAAAAATACCGGCTTACCTTCTCAGTCAGAGGGAAAGAATATTTCGGTGGAAGATATCTGATATCTTAATATATATTTACCCTCGACACTGATTCACTGACTCTGTCACGCAGTACGTAGGAATTTAAATAGGCATTCTATAATAATAATTTTCTATAAATACTAATAATAAAAAAAAATAATATTTTTTTTTGTACAGAAATTGTGTTTTCCCCAAATTTTTTTTTACCAAAATTTTTTTTTTACAAAATTTTTTTTTTTTAGAAAACATTTTTTTCAACAAAATTTTTTTTTTCCAATTTTTTTTTTTACAACAAAAAATTTTTTTTTCAACAAAATTTTTTTTTTCCATAAAATTTTTTTTTTCAACAAAATTTTTTTTTTCCACAAAAGTTTTTTTTTCAACAAAATTTTTTTTTTCAACAAAAATTTTTTTTTTGAACACAAATTTTTTTTTCAAGAAAATTTTTTTTTTCCATATTTCAACGGGCGCCGTAGGCGCATTACAACTTACTAGATAACATAATGGACACGTATTCCGAGCAGATTGTCAGTGAATCTTTTCCTCCGGGGAAGTGATGACCCCACAATGAGTTCTAACCCAAATAAGTGTAGAAACAGAACACTGCGTGTGTAGAAACCGGGGCGGCAAGAGAAAATAAATTAATAGACGACGAATGCGTTAGCGGTTTTTGTTGTCATTTCACAGATGTTCACTTTTAGCTAAAACACATACATTTATTTTCAATTAGAATTTGATTGAGTCGTTAGCTGTAAATTGTTTAATTTTTTTCCATTATTTTCTCATTTTGGTCCATGTTTCACAGAGAAAGCGAACAGGAAGATATAATTCCTGAAATTGTCCGAAAAGGAAACATAATACACAAATACGTTTTAGGATGAAAAGGAAACTGCAACTTTATAAGAAAATCAAGCACAAGGATAAAATCTACTAATTCCGACTAAATCATTCCTCCTCCCCCCTCGTTTGATGGAGTTGAACAGTTTCGTTTGAATTAAATACTTTGCTCGATAATATGAAATATCCTTTTCAGATTTGCCAAACACTGTGCCAGACCAAAAGGTTTCAGAGAAACTGGTGTCCATCTGATATTGTGGCCCAAACCATAGACATATTTAGGGGTTTTTTTCGGGGAAATATCTATCGAAAATGGTTCTTCTGACTCCTTTTTCCGGCTTAAAATAAAACGTATACAATTTCTGTTTGTAATTCAGAAAATTCTTTTCAAATAAATGTCTTTCTAAATGTTTTTTTTTAGGGGAATTGGAAATTAGGGAAAATTCATTACACTGATCTGCAAAAATTAACTTTAGACAAAACCCACTGATCTTTGGGTGTCCGTTTCATGTACAGTTTTCCCGTCAACGTTTCGCCTAAAGGAGGATTTTGTTGCAGGACAGTGGTCTACGAATAACTACAATTCGCTTAACTGAAATTTATCAGATTCTGGAAATTGAATGTCCAAATTATAAAAGAAACCCTGAACATAAACGATTATTGGCATTGGCTTAAAATAAATGTTTTCCCTTTGAATTTTTCCCATTTTCATTGGCTAATAAGTGTCACCAGAATTCCCCTACAAAAGACCATTAAAGCTTTAACTGGCCATAAAATACAAAACATTCCTTCAGGATAATTCAAACGAAACAATTTGTGGTACACTTATTTGGGGGTTGTTGATGCTGTGTCTGCGTGTAGGTGTGGCATACTTAGAAGAGACTGTCTCTGTATTTACCGCACGAAACTATTTATCGCCTAGCCGTTTTTGTGGCGGCAATGTCGACCAAGATGCCGACATTTAGGCAAAGGGGAGACAAACTAGATTATTGCTGTTCAGAGATTACAATTAATTAATGAAACAATGAAAACATTTTGCAGGAGGAGTGTGGGCGGAGAAGAAGGCAAAGCTACAGGCAACTTGTGGCTTTTGAGGTGTTTGTCATTAACGTTTGGTTCTTTTTTCTTTTTTTTTTGGTTAGGGAGCAACGACAGTCATTAAAGTCACCAAGCAAGCGTACGCGTGTGGCCAGAAAGACATTAATTTGGCAACATGCCCCCCCACCCCAGCCCTGGAAATATGCCACATCACCACCTCCACCCGCACCACCTTCGTCACAAGCCGTCCAAATGAACACGAAGAAATCAATTTTCTTCCGACTGCGAGCAGCTGCTGCTAAAACTAAAAACTCGTAAAAAAAAAGTTAAAATTAATTTAGCTTCTACCACCGCCGAGATAAGACAACGAACGGCATTAACAAGTCAATGACTTTAATTGGCTTGAATGGACGGAAGGACGGTGCGTTGTATGTTCCATTAATACCAAGCGCATGTCGACACTTAATGTCAGTCAAAATTGTTTAATCAAATGTTTTCGCTGAACTTCATGGCCAAGGATTAAGTAGGCGAATGTTAAGTTTAAATTTACAGGCACAGCCACAGCCACAGGCAAACCATCTAGCGAAAGGAAGGTAATTTATAAAAATTTCCCTATAATTTATTTTAATTTCACTTTGATTTGAGCAAAAGTTACATGTGCAATAACGAAAACAACAATAACAACAACAACACTACTAAAAGAACAATTTTCCAAAAATAAATCAATTTTAAGTCTATTTAAAGCCTAAAATGTTGTTGAAACTACAGATATACGGCACGCTTGGGCATATGCATATCCATGTGCAGGATATACCACGTACATCCATTGAATTGGGGCTATGAGTCGTTCCAGCTTGGTGGAGACAATGATTATGAAACCATTGCATTTATTGGCCTGTTAAGAGATCTCTGTTATTCCACAAACGCCTTGATTTAGGCTATACATTTTATTATTAAAGTCCGCCTAAATGTAGGCAAAGCTTTTTGACTTTAAACCTTTTAAGGCAATATTTTTGGATGGAATTTAGCGACAAATATGGAAGTTTTGGAAATTCGACAAAAAATTAAAGTAATATGCTGAATTTTGCTGCAAAATTTTTTCGTACAATTTTGTAAATACGAAAAGTGCCAAAATGGCCAAATTATTATTTTACAAAAAAAAATTATAGAAAATTTCGTAAATACAAAAAAGTGCTAAAATGGCAAAATTATTTTTTTTTTTTTAAAAAAAGGGAAACAATTTCAAAAAACACAGTTTGTGACGTTTTCGAAAAAAATTGGAGCCACCACCGCCATTTTGATTTTAGGAAAACTGCAAAAAAAAAAAATCTAAAAAACTATAATTGTGACGTCTTTGAAATTTCAAAAATTGCCGATATTGTTTTTAGGAAGACTGCAAAATTAGCAAAAAGTTTTCTTAACATTTTTTTGAAACTGTCAAATTATTATTTTTTTAAAAAAAAAAAAGGAAAAAAAATCTAAAATCGATGATTGTGACATCTTCAAAAAAAAAATCGGCCATTTCAAAAAAGTGCCACCACCGCCATTTTGTTTTGAGGAAAACTGCAAAATTAACAAAAAGTTTTCTTAACATTTTTTCCTAAAATTTTTTTTAAACTTTCAAATTATTATTTTTTTTTTAAAAAAAAAAAGGAAACAAGTTTCTAAAAAAACGATGATTGTGACGTCTTCGAAAAAATCGGCAATTTAAAAAAAGTGCCACCACCGCCACTTTTGTTTTTAGGAAAACTGCAAAATTAGCAAAAAGTTTTCTTAAAAGCTTTTAAAACTGTCAAATTATTATTTTTTTTTTTTAAAAAAAAAAATGGAAAAATTTTCTAAAAAAACGATGATTGTGTCGAAATCAGCAATTGAAGAAAAAATCAGCAATTTCAAAAAAGTGCAACCCCCGCAGTTTTGTTTTTCGAGATGTTTCTGAAATGTTAGCTAGGGTATGCCGATGATGTTGCCACCGCCATTTTGAAAATTCGACAAAAAAAATTAAAGTTATGCTGAAATTTGCAGCATAAAGTTTTCTAAAAATTTCGTAAGTAGAAAAAAATTTCAAAAACTGTCAAAATAATATTTTTTACCTAAAAAAAAAAAAAAAATTTTAAAAAACCATCACCAGTTTCAAAATGTGTTACCACCACCGTCATTTTGTTTTTAGGAAAACTGAAAATTTTGGATAAAATATTATTTTGCCAAGATTGTCGTGCCGTTCTCAGAAAATCGCAAATTTCTATTTGGCACAAAAAGTTCTATGCCGTCGCTCTCGCCAAAAATCGCCAATTTCAAAAAAAATAAAAAATTGTGCTTTATAGAAAATTCTAACTAGATAATTTTGACATTTTCAAACAAAAAAAATCAAGTTCTAAGAAAATCACTAAATTGTATTCGGCACCTTTTTCGATGTAAAAAAAACCGAATAGACAAAATTTTTCAACTGTAAAACTTGTACTGGAGTCTCAATTTTCACGATTGAAAGAACATTTATTTAGTAATTTAGAAACTTTGCTTAGCAATTTAACATTTTTATTTAAAAAAAAAAAAAACAATTAAAATTAATATGAAAAATTTGCCAGCTCGCCTCAATAATATCCAAGTGGCACATCAGTATTTTTCTACAATTGTGAATAAATCTACAAACCTGATGAAAAGTGTTCAGGAAGCACTAATTTTTCTTCTCTGCATTTTTTTTTTTTTTTGTTCAAACAGTTTTTTTTAAATCGTTGCATACTTTACCTATCAAAAAACCTATCAACTCAATTTTACAATTTTGTGATTTTTAAAAATCGCCGAAATTGATGAAAAGTATTCGGCAAGCACTAATTTTTCTTCTCTGAATTTTTTTTTTAACGAGTTTTTGTTTTAAATCATTGCATACTTTACAGGGCTTTACACGGTGAGCCCATTCAGCCACTGAACGCCTCATATACAATCGAACGACTGGCATACGCTCGGAAATAGCGTGTTTAAACGCTATTTATCACTGGAAACCAACAGCTAATAAAAATACCTGAAATGTAACTTTGTTGGTTTTCATGCATTCTTGCTGTTCTTCTTAACTCAGTCAGCCACAGCCAACAATGCACAAAAGAAGAACAAAACTGAATATACATTTTTCACCTCAACTCTATTGTTCTCAGTCGTATCAACTAAAATACTATCCCCCCCCTCCGTTGGCCATACCAGCTGTTCCACCTTCTTCCTGGCCATGTTTGTTGGTGTCGTCGTCTTCTGTTCGCAAATTGCCCGATAACATTCCATCAAGATAGGAGGGGCGTAGCGGAAAGTACTAAGCAAGCCAACGGCTGATAGCGCGGAGTTCAAAAAACCAACAAACAGTGATGTTTGTGGACCTTTCGCCTCTGATTTGATTTCACACAAATCAATATCAAAGTCCTCGGCTAAATGCAAATAATAGCCAAGTTATACAGATGTTGGACAAGATTATTATGAGGACTTCATTCTGAAGTTGTAAGCATAATGTTTGGGAAAAACTGTTTAAAGCCGGATCCGGATGTCTAATGTTTATTGTACACTAGTAAGTTGTTATGCGCCTATGGCGCCCGTTGAAATATGGAAAAAAAACGTTGTTAAAAAAATTTTTGTTGAAAAAAAAAATTTTGTTCAAAAAAAAAATTTTTTGTTGAAAAAAAAAAAATTTGTAAAAAAAAAAAATTTTTGTTGAAAAAAAAATTTTGTAAAAAAAAAAAATTTTTGTTGAAAAAAAAATTTTGTAAAAAAAAATTTGGGGAAAACACAGTTTCTGTAAAAAAAAAATATTTTTTTTTTATTATTATTATTTATAGAAAATTATAGAATGCCTATTTAAATTCCTACGTACTGCGTGACAGAGTCAGTGAATCAGTGTCGAGGGTAAATATATATTAAGATTCTTTACCCTCTATCCCCAAATTTTTAAAATCTATAAAAGAGTTTGCCTCTAATCCTTAAATCTATGGTTTCTTCTTCTCTTGCGATTTGCATATAAATTCATGTGTCTAATGCCAACATTTAAGTGCATTTAAGGGCTAAATGAGGCTGTCTTGCGGGTGAGAAAGCTATAGTCACCGCTGAAAAACGAACCTGGCTTTGCTGCCACACACTACATAACTACCACACTCACCCCTTATGCGAATGTATATTCCATCATTTGGCCTTGAGCTCATTTCGCTTGTATCGTATTGCCTATTTTTAGGTGAAACCGCAAATGTTATTTGTTACAAATCAATTTGTAAGCAGACAAAGATGATGAACTATTTTTAGGCGCCACATTAAGCCTTAAGTGCATAAACCCCCTTGGGGTTTTTATATGGTTGCCTACTTTTAGGAGAGATTTGACACTATCCTTTAGGCTTGCCTATTTTTAGGTGCTGCTCTCACTCTCTCTCCCTCTATTTATTTCTGGTGAGGTGTTGTCCACAGGATTTGTCGGCGTTGTTGTTTATTTTTTTTACCTACAAGGTTTCTCACCGAGCTTATTATGCTGCTTGGTCTGGGGAAAAAAAGTGGATATCATGCATGGTCTTATTTTATTACAATTCTTATGCTAAAACATGATCTTCCATAATCTTTATTGTGTCTGTGAACATAGACACACATGTGCAGCTCAAGTCCTTTCCTGAGGAATACCAACAACAGCAACATCTAACTACCTCTGCCGTATATCCGGCCAGCCGTAAAGTATGCTTTATGAAAATGCCATTATGCGCTGATACCGATAAAGGCTTGCATGGCAAACATAAAGCTCTAATAAAATATGCTTACATTAAATTTACTATATTTCTTTTTCTTGGCTTCTTGGCTCTCTCTCCCTTTCTCTTGGACTTTTATACTAGGCCTTTAGTTGTGTTGTTGTTTTTGTATTATTTGTATCTTGAAGAGGTATCAACATCTCGACACAACAATAACAAGGCAGTCTGCAACAATGGCTTTAATGTATGCGAAACAGAGGTAAAAGTAAATGATGATGGCTACAACGATGACGACGACGACGATGATGATGATGATGTTGATGGAAAAATGGGAATACACATTCGGATTATGGATGCAGATAAGTATGTAAGTGGATTCAACTATCTAAGAGCGGAACAGAGGAGCAGTTGGATGAATGCAGGCCGGCATACATATGCTTTTCACTCTAAGCAGAAATATCAAAGACAAACAACAACAAACAGTGATTAATACAAAGAAAAAGTATAATTCGGCCGAGATGTCTGAATGAGATGTTGAAAACGTAACAGTTTTCTTCAGCTTCGATTTAGACTTCTTTATATGGAAGATACAAAGCCAGAGAACTTAAGCGGAATGTCCGAGCATATTGGCAAACGAATGGGTAGGCCAGACATCTCCTCAAAGTTCTATCTGGTTCTGTTTTACATTGACAATTGTTTTTTTTTTGTTTCATATTTTTTAAATGGCAGACCATGGACTTTTATTTTCAGTTTTTGTTCTTTATTTTTCAACTAGTAAGTTGTAATGCGTTAATTTGCTTGAGAAAGTATTTGTTACTTAATTTTGTAAAAAATATTTTGAGAAAACTATTTTGTAAAAAAATAAAATTGGAAATAAAATTGGAAAATGAAAAAAAAATTTTGTTGAAAAAAAAATTTTTGTCGAAAAAAAAAATTTTGTTGAAAAAAAAAAAAAATTATGGAAAAAAAAAAAATTTTGTTGAAAAAAAAAATGTTGAAAAAAAAAATTTGGTAAAAAAAAAAAAAATTGTAAAAAAAAAATTTTGGTAAAAAAAAAATTTGGGGAAAACACAATTTCTGTACAAAAAAAAAATATTATTTTTTTTATTATTTTATTATTATTATTTATAGAATTATTATAGAATGCCTATTTAAATTCCTACGTACTGCGTGACAGAGTCTGTGAATCAGTGTCGAGGGTAAATATATATTAAGATTCTTTAATCCTCCTCATTCATCGTCTCCAAATGTGCAAAGAAAGTTCCTTAAACAACACTGATATTTTCCAATTTTACTTTAAAATTGCCCCCAACTTTTGTAGTCTTTGTGTAGTCTACTTTTGGGCTGTCTAAGCAGCGAGTAATTGAAATGCCACCACACTGAGGATGCGGTTGTAATTTTAAGGGGGGATGTTCACAATAACAATAACTCTAGAATATAATGGTGTAATGGTAGGCATTTTTAAGGATTATGAAAATACAGAAAAAGCTTTAATTAAAAGATTTTGGAGGATAATTGATTTTATGGTTCTTCGGGAGGGCGTTTTACGATTAAGTAATATTTTTTGGCAATGATTGAGAAAATCTCAGACTTGTGAGGCATAGATTTTCAGTTGCAGAACACTGGTACAGGTGTTGCAAAATACTCAGTATATCAATTCTGTTGGCAGTCGATAATGTTTGTTTATTGGATTCAATAATAAAAAAAAAACAGATTAAGTCATATATCAATTGAATGAATTCAAATGATAATTCGAACATCGCTTAAATTAATTGAGCAGCTTTTTCTTTGCTGGAAATTAAACAGGTTTTGTTTCAGTTGATGAAGTTCGAGATAATTGATTTATGTCTATTTCTTTGCAAAAAGAAAATACCGCAGTTTATTTGTATTCGAAATGAAAGCTCTTTGCCTTCAATTAGAACTTTTTTTTTAAATTTATTAAAGTTGTGACTCTCGCTCTGATCGAGCTGACTGCCAAAAAACAGCCGAGTTGACTATTCACAACGGCGTCGACTCAGCTTTGTACTGTGTGTTGGACAGGTTGAAAATGTAACAGAGCACAATGCAATCTTCGGCGATATGCGATCGTTCATTTGAAAAACGAATACAGTGCGGTCGTCGGCGATCAGCGTTCGTTGTGAAGTGACGTAAAATTCCTCAACTTTAATTAATTTCCACTGCATACCTTTAGGATAATTTGAAAAATACATTAACATAGCAGATCTGCTAGGCTGCCAGCTGTATTGAGAATAAAGCGTGACTAGAGTATAAAATAAGCCGGTTCATATTCGGAGAATCTTACCAATCTGTTAAGATTAAAAACTTGTTTCTTTCCCTGTATTTTTGGAAATGCAATTAAAGTTGAAACCCATTGTATACTCTGCGCATTTAAGGGTTAACAAAGACATCCCCTCTTTGACAGCGCAGTGGACCAAATGCTGTGTCCACCCCAAATGAAGTTTAAACTATGGAATTTATGTGTAATTGAGTTTTATTGCATTACTAGAAAACAGGGAAAAAAAAACAAGTTTTTAATCTTAACTGTCGTTAGTTTGCTGTAGTTTACTTTTTGACCATGTCCGTTGGCCGGGAAGGAGGGTGCCGGAGCATTGTTAACTTTGAAAAAGTAGCTACTTTCAGGAGAAAACAACAGATAAATAAGGCAACTAAAGCAAAAGTATGAAAAAGGAAAGAGGAAAAGTTTTACAAATACTGTTCCTGAAACCACACGTCTTCCTCCCGCTGGCGGCTCATTCCCATCGCATTGCGCTGACGTAGTTCATTAATTGCGCAACAATTATTGCTGGTTTCAAAAATCATTAAGGCTAAAATTAAAACCACCCACCAAAACTCTGCACACTTTATTTTAAAGCATCTTGCGCAAAGCCTCAGCACATGGGCGCCCGCCTCCCAAAAGCAGGCAACACACGACAACAACAAAGAAAATAATATTAACAAAATTGAATCGTTAACAATCTGTAAATATACGTCGTTGGTTTTTGGCATGCCCAACACGTACGGCCTGGAGAAATAAAAACGTGAGTTGCCACCTATGACGTTAAACTGGCTGGCAGGCAGTCAGGCAGGCAGGCAGGCAGGCGGTTGCAGTCAGAACGAACTTCACATCACAGCTATGCCGAGCAAAGTTTGTGCGAGCATAAAGGAATACGTGTCCTTTTGACAGGACGATGCTTAAATGAACTGCAAATAAGTGTTGGGTGCACACAGCCCACAGAAATAGGTACGGCCGTTCGGCGGTTGTGGCAAGGTGAGCTTTGCTGACTATGTATGATAACTTTCCTGTTCTCTCCTTTTTTTTGTTTTTGATGATGTGGCATTAAGCAGTTATGCCAGCCCGTATATACTATTTAATGTGTGTTGTTGCTGTTTTCCTTTCGTTTTGGTCTTTTTGGTTTTGCATTGGCCTGCCACTTCAAGTTTGTGTCCGTTTTTGCTAAAGGTTTGTGGTGTCTGCAAACCACTGGAGAACTAGAGAAACTGCTGCATCACATACAAATTTGTGTTGGTTAATAAAAATCACAAAATGATGGCAAATTTGGGAATTGAATTTCATTTCGTTTTAGGTTTTTTTTTTTTTTTTTTTTTTGCCAAAAACAAAACTAAACCAAGCATGCTACAACATTTCTCTTGTTTACACAAAGTTTATTTTATTTCGTATTTTTTTTATTTTGGAAAATTCCAAGGATTTGAAACAAAAGCCCTAAAGTATGCTTTGATATTTGTAAACATTTATTTGACTGACTCGTGGCTTCAGGGTGGCGGGTGGTGGTGGCGAAGGAAAAGGACTAAAAGTATGCAACAATAACAGCTTTTGTGAGAATTAAGAAAAATCCACTTAAGTTTTTGACCACTGCAGTCCAGTGGCAGGCCATTCATTACAAGGTCATTGTGGGTGGTTCTTGTCCATGGCTGTTCATTATTAATGGACAGTCGGAGTAGGGCGATGCGACGGGACGCGGACAACAAGTGAAGAGAGTTGTTGCTCATTGTATCACGAAAGGGGTCTCGTTGCGCCATATGGCCCAGGCAAGTAATGCTGCCCATAACACCACGCAGCAGAATGCCTGTAAATGCGTGAAGTAGCCAAAGAAGAAATGATGCTCGAAATGTATGAACTTCTACAGACATGAAACTGGAGAGCTGGCAACGAATACGTTAAGAGAATATGGAGATAACATCTGTGGCATTCATTGATGACAGAAGACAACGCAGTATTAATAACAGTGATTTAAAGTTCCGACAAATGGGCAATGTTAGAGTTGAAAAATAGGATAATCTGCATAAATTTTCTAAGGAAATTAGTTGGTAATGTTTTACAGAAAACCAGAGAAGGCAACATTTTTACCTTTCACAAAATTTATTAAATTTGTTAACAAATATGCTGTAAAAGCTACGAAATTACACTTGAGGAAAATTTAAATTACAAAAATTTAAAAAAAAAAAGTATATTTTTAGAGAATCACCGATTTTTCGATTTCCATATAACACCAGAGTATAGTACACTATACGCTATTGTTTTATTGAGGGGTCGATATTATTCCGTTACATATTTTCCTTAAATTTTTCAAATTTCAAATTTATGAAAATGTCATGTTGTTCATAAAATATTTCACCGCATCAAACCGACTGTACAGCTCATTGCGAAACTAAAACTTCTCCAAACTACAAGAGTTTGCTGACATTTACGACTCGTGGAAGCAACAGCGTTTTTTTCAAATGTTTTTATTTTCAGTTAAATTCGGCTTGTAGTTTTTCTGTTGCTGTTCCTTTCAAGCGTATAGCGCCGAGTATCTTCAAGTGCCAGCCAAACATCCACAAATGATTCCGAAAATGTCATTCAAAAACATGTTCTTGATAAACGAACAACAAGAGAACAACTTAACAAATGCAAGGCACACACTCCCACTCCCACCCACACCCACGTGGGAGCACCGCCACCAGCTGGGCAAGCACTTGTAACATTTTGCACTTCATTAATTTCATGGCAGCCAACGCTGGCTAAAGGACACACACACACACTCTTCTCTCCTCTATCACCTGTGCTTCACGGGCTTCGGTCCTTTTCGCCTGCCATTGTTGTGAGCCGGGGCAAAAAAAAAAAAAAAAATGTTTGGCGTGTTTTTGTTATTCTGCGATTGAAATAGTTCAGCCGGATGGCCAGCAAGTTGTTGCTCGTCGTCTTTGGTGGCATTTGTGTGTCGTCTGTTTGGCATTAGGGCCCGTCAGTCGGAGCGTGCAAAATTGTTGTTTTATGTGTTGCCATCAATTTCGAAAAACTATTGTTTTTTGTGGCAATAATTAATTAAGAACAATGACGAGAAAGAGATAGAAAGACTATCGCGTCGTTGTGTGTCTCAGAGTGTTGGCTGCTTAAAGTTCATAGCCGGAGTTTCCGCTAACGATTTCCGCTTCCGTTTTGCAACTAAAAACAACTGCAGAAAAGTGAACAATGAACAACAGCCATGCACACAATGTCGGCGTGGAGGTGAAATGTTAATAAATGACATTAAAATGCCCGAGCATTTGAAAGTTTTAATGCAATTGCCGCGCGCGTGTGCGTTTGTTTTTGAGTTTTGCAATTTAAAATAATTTCCCTTGGATTTCGATTTAAATGTTTATTTGTTTCAAATGTATGCCCTAGTTTGCGTGTGTAATCTCCACAAAGTATGCAATTAATATAAAAATGTTAACTTTATTTACGTATGCAAATCAAAGAAGTTGTTAGTTTCTTCTTTATGCTTTTGCTCCGCTTTCCTTCGCAACAGTTTGTTAACCAAAGAATTCCCCAAGGTACGCTGTACATTTATTTGCAATTAACAAACGCCACTTACAATTCCATTAGAAGACTTAAAGACATTGTACGAATATTGTCTTCAAAAGTTTGACAAAAACAAAACAAACAAAAAAAAACCGCTCAGAGGTTGGCGATTGTGAAAGTTTTCGTGGAGAAAACGAAAAAAAAAAAGCCGATAGAATCAGAATTACGACAGAAGTTGTGGTGGATAAAGGGGAGAATGAGGAGACCATAGAACACCTCTCATAGCACTTGCTTCTGCCCTGGAGTTCAGACGGGAATCAACACTGGCTTCTTATTTCCTAAGCGACCTACATGATCTGTTTGTCAAGGACCATATTTCTTACTTCCATAGACAGATTGTCCATCGCCCTCCAAACATATCAAGTAAAGCCAACACGCCTGAGATGCCCATTTCAGGGGTAGGTGACCTACCCTAACAATAGACAGACATTGCCTAATTGTCCTTGAAAATTTACTCTGACCAAGAGTCAAAATAACATGTATTTTGACTCCATCTTCTGGTGGATCTAAACTTCCCCGAAACTCTGTTCAAGTGTTTGTTAATCTCATTTAAATATCGTTGCCCCATTTTTGCATAATCATTTGCAAAAGCTGACAAATTAAAATATTCATTACATCAACACACGTATTTTCTTTACGTTAATACAGATATTCGTGTATCTTTCGTCTAATCGAATGTGAGTAATCCTGACAAATATGCCAAGAAGTATCACATTACCCTTAATTAGAATTCAAGCAATGCCGCTGCGCGGTTTATTAATATTGTTTAATTTTTCATTTTATTATTATAAATAATATAAATCTGAGAGCTTTTCATTTCATCAGTCTTAGCAAAAATATTTTATTAATATAAAATGACCACAAACTTTGAAGTTAAACCTCATAGTGTGTTAGACTCTCTCGCTGTGAACGTTTCTCTCTCTCTCTCTCTCTCAGTCGCTGCTTCTGTTTCTGTTTGTCTTACGGCAAAAGGTCACCAAGGGATGTCGTCAACATTAATTAAATTTGCCAATTTACACTTAGCAGCAGACAGATTGACCATCATTAACACCGCCACGGAGTAGTCGAGATACTCGCACATAATGGTAAAGGATGATCCGTACTTAAATTGTAATGCCAAATGTGATTGCTGCTGCGATGGCAACAGCCACAATTGCGGGTGGTCGAGACGGAGAGCTCACCGGCAATGGCGGCAAACATTTTGCAAAATGTTAATCTCAAGTGTTTTCGACACACGGTGAGAATAAAAATTTATGCTGATGCTAGTGCTGCTGAGGCCATGACAATTCTAAGCACGATTGCTGGCTAAGTGAACAACAACATGAATGTCCACACCAAGTCGACAACTAGCAACACATACACATACTCGTACATAGGCATAGGCAAACACACGAACGCCAACAAATACGCCGAGTACGATAGTTGTGAGAGCCTCTCGCCATCTCACCGTATGCCTGCGGCAGGGAGTGCGAGTGTGACAGGAAGTGTGTGAAAATTAGTTGGGCCTAAAGGTATTAGATCACTCACTTAGTTTTGTCTTTGTATTAAGTGAAATTTATGTTGTCCTTCTTAGTAAGGCAACATTTTACATTTGACTTTTGTCTCTCTCTTGCTCTCTCTCCCCCCCCCCCCCCCCCCTTGGCTACTTTAAGACGCCATTGTCACATAGACACATCTGGATAGAGGAAGCAAATCCACATGCACTTATCTGACTGTCCTCTTTCAAACAGTGTAAAGTAACCTTAAGTATATTTGAGACAAGATCTTGCTCGTAAAATCTAACAATTGATGGGGGGCGGGTGGTATGTGTGTGTGTGTGTGCGTGTATGTGGTCGGTAATAGGGGGCTTAAATGCCTTAAACTATTTAATTTCCATGGCCTAATATATGCTCTTCTACACGCACACAGACACAGTACAGAGTACATACATATACATTTGTACGTACATGCATTTTGAGGCCAGAGTTTGAGTGGTAACGACTGTATTCACACATAAAGTCCTCACTCCTTCGCACATTCACATAAATGCGAATGCTAAATGGGAGCGTGTGGCGCGGCGAATACAATGTAGTCGGTGTAGGTCTGTGTGTGTGTGTGTGAGTTTTGTCCAACGCATAAAATGTAATTTTTATTACGCTTCAAAGTGTACTCAGGTGCAGCACAGTGGTGGCAAATACAACAAATGGCCGCTTGATCGGACGACAAACTATAGAAACTGTTCGTATGTGGAATGATCTGTCTGCAAGTCTTTTGCCTGCCTGCTATGACATTATCAAATTCAAGGCAAATGTCAACAAACACAACCCCCTCTTTCCTTCCTCCAATACCCTTCTTTCCTATCGCCAACACAGTGCATTGCCTTTATGGGGGGCATCCCCCGAGTGTTTGTGCAAAAAACAGGGAGTACTCTCGATATCGCCAAACTTTTCGAGTAGACTTTAATTTGTGTAGGCCATCGCTGGTCTAGCAGTAGTTTCCCCTTCTCTTTTCCATAATGTGGGACAATACATATTACATTAATAGTGTCTTAACTCAAAATACGTTGTTTTTCAAGAGAGTCATTTACAGTTCTCAATTTCGTATTACTTAGCAAATATAATAAAACACCTTAGGATTCCCGAATTAATTAGGTGCCTGACCTATGTTTGCATAATACACTGCAGAACAAAAGTCTACTTAAATTAAAGATTTACCTCATGAGCAAACAAATTAAAAGTGAATTTTGAATTGTGACACTATTGAAGTGAGAGAGTAAAGATTTTCATAGAAAAAAAAAAACACTATGGAAAGTGATCTCAATCGTCAAAATACACACACACCGAAGTATTTGCAGCCTAAAATATGCAAAATATATAATGATTTTCTAAAATATGATTTTCTTTTTTTTTCACTGCTAAAGAAAAAGGTGCCCTTTTAGAAATAATCTCATAACATAATTCTAATAATACAATGACTTCTTTATATTTATGTGAGAGCTAAGAGCTAAGAAAAAATGATATGCAACATTTTCATTTTTCTTCACAACGTGCTTTGACTTTCTGTTTGACATCTGTCATGACAACTGACATGTCTTTTATAAGCTGTTCCACAGCATAATAATATTTAAATTGCCCGCACGTTTACTCACTCCTCCCAAAAGTACGGCTACGTTTTTTATGTGTTCTTAGCAGGCCTAAAAATATGCACTTGAATCCGCAGAAAAATGAATTTTCTTTTTTTTTGTAAAATAAAATATTTGGTAGTTAGTTCTCCTTTTTTGTCGAACGTGTTGTCTGTTTGAAGCCAAATTCAATCGAATTATTGATAAAAAGAGAATAATTAAATAACAGCAGTTCTTGTGTTTGATACATAACCGAAAGGCGTACAGAAACTTAACAAAGGAACTCTGGTTGAAAGTTCAACAAGCCAAAAGCATGAATGTTGTATCACTTTTAGCATTTTAAGCTAATAATTCTGCTTTAATAGGAGAAAAATATATAGTGTTTACATTGATTTCTTAATTTTAAAAATGTTGTGCCTACTTTTAGGTGTATGCTGCATTTCTTCATGGTTTTTACTTTCCATCGAACACATCAGGAACAGCCAAAAAAAGTCTAAGCATTATTAAATTTCCAATACCGAATTTTTAAAAAAAATATCATTGGTGTTGCCAATTTTTGGGAGTATATGCCTTTCCGGATCGGATACTACGAAATAGCCAAAACTTTTAAATGTTCACTATGAAATTCCTATAAAAAAAAGTTGTTGCCTCCTTTTAGGAGAATGTGATTTGGATGTGCAAAAATATTAAAATACAGTAAAAGCTCCATTCGCGGACAGCTCCCATAGACGGACAAATTCCTTGGTCCCATGCGGTATTTATGTTGCCTACATTTAGGGGTTTCTAACAAGTTTTCTCTTCTCTAACACATTATACTTCGGGAACTAAAAACCAAGTTAAATCTGGATATATTTTTAAATTGTCCATACTGGAATTCCTAATTAAAAAAATAGTGTTGCCTACTTTTAGGAGGTCTCGAGTACATCGGGAAATACTGAGCATATTTAAAATGTTTTGTTTGTTATTCCAGAAAATCAACCGATTTTTTAAATCTTCCTCTTCTACTTATTTAGAATTGGATTCACTTGTGTGTGCTTGCTGTGAATATAACAGTGGGATCGACTTAAAAGCTTCCAAAATATGACATTAATGGGAAACATCAGACTCTGTCACACCAATATTAATTTACAGAAATCTCAGATTTGCCTACTTCTTGGACTATACGCCTTTTGTTCAGTTTCTCAATAAGAATTCTATGCACCGATAAGGTGGTAAAGCGCATAATTACAGTGTGTTTAGTCAAGCCCTTTGGATTTTACATAGTTGCATCCCGATAAAGAAGGATGGACTGTCATTTAATGGTATCTCAATACCCAAAACTATCTAACAAAAAATAACAGAGTTTGAATTAATCACACTGGAGGCAGAAAATATCAAAATATGTTCTTTCCCATTATAAATCTTCAATTAATAATATTTGCACTGGGACTTCGTAGTAGAATAATTAGCCAATTTAATGTTCTTGCTGCTAATTAGACAACACATTAGAAGGTTTTATAAAAAGTCATAATTGTTTCGTTTTTCCTGTGTACCATTCAAGTTCGCACAAATCATTACTCTGCCTAAAAGTAGGCTTTCTTTTTGTACTCCAAATGACAAATGATTTTTCAATTCATGTGAAACACACACGCACACAGATGTGGGACCACGTGTTTTATTTGTAAGCGTTGAAATGTGAATATAACAAAAACAGATTCGGAGGAAATTTATTTTTAAAGATTTTGACACAATTCCACAGACACATTATGGGCGAATGGTGACCTTTACTTTTTCGAATATGCGAATATATCTAATCTAGTATATGTTTTTTTTTTTTGGATGCTGGAGTGTGTTTGTGTTTTTCTTTCGCATATTATATTCATTTTGTTTTCGACTAAAAGCATATGTGCCTAGAATTAATAATAAACCTTGAGAATTGGTTAAAACACTGAGAGAGATAGAACAAGAAGATAAGACAGAGGAAATTCCGTTCACATCCAAACCGACATTAAAGTGGGTTGCGCTGCGGGCAAAATGTAATTTGGTATCTTTCCAAATTGAGTAGGGCTCAGACATTAACCGTCCATTTGCAAAACGTTTCTCAGAAAACAGAGCTTTTTGGCAGACACTCAATTTTAAATTCTACTTATCTGACTCGAAAGATAAATTGAAAAAATCATTAAATTGCTTAAATTGTTGGGGAATAATTTAAAAAAAAAATGATTGACAAATGTTGGCTTTTCCTCTTTTTGATCGTGACTCAGTCTAATGTCCATGTGAAAGCCGAGATATTCAGCATGGGATTCGCGCGCGCCTTAAAACAAATAAAATGCTGTAGCGAACGAGCGTCACGACACGAGCGCAGCACCAGCACCAAGCCATAAAACTCACGTATGGCTTGGCCGAAGAAGTATTAGCTCTGAAGGGCTTTGTTATTGTTTTTTCAAAAAAAAAAACAAAAAAAAACCATCACAACGTTATAAAAATACAAATAAAATGTATTGTTGTTGTTTAATGTTTGTTTCTTGAACAGACAACAAATGCACACAGCCAGAAGAATCCCAACGAAAGTGAGAGAAAATTTTAAAAATGCGCTTTAATAATATCAACACACACACACACTTATGAATGTACACGCAGCACACTCACTCTCTGCTGAACCAGCCAGCGAGTGAAACACATAAAATGCTACAGCTTCGGAATACAAACACACGCGCGCATACACATATAGTAGGGAAGGGGCCATGCCATACACGTATTGGCCTTAAAAGAAAATTATATGGGTGGCATGTCGTGTGGTTTGTCCGTGTGTGAACTGTACGGATTCCGTGTGTGTGTGCGTTGGTTTGGCTAAACAAACTGATTTCCGTTAACCATAATAACACGAACTTCTTCCATGGCAGTGTGTGTGTGAGTGTTTCCTGATGCTTCATCTAACATTCTTTTAGGTGTTAGCTGTGCGTGTGTGTGTGTGTAGAGTGTATCACTGAACATTGAGGTTCTCGTTGTTTCTTCGCAACAAAAGAAAAAATAACACCAACAACCAGCAGCAAAAGGCCAGTGATAGCAAGAAAGTTATACATCGTAACTAGTTCTGTAACACAGTGCAGTGCGGGGAAGACACCAAGAACCAAACACAAGAGGAAGAACAAGACAATCCAAGAACAGAAAACGAGAGACCGAACGACCAAGCCATCCAGCCACCAGCCAGCCATATGCTCTGACATTGATTGTGTATGCTACATTTTCAGTTTTGTTATTTTTCCTCTCCGTCTTTCCTTGTGTCCCTTGCCCTCCCTTGTTCCCTTAACGTCTTCGATTCGTTGGTAGGTGGTATGTGTGTCAGTATATGTGCGACTGTCATAGCATCTCGCCAGGCCCCGAATCCCAGAGTGTGAGAGCTCCCGGTATTGTATCTATTTTTAGCTACAAGGTTTATTATGTATACTTTTTATGGTTTATAGTGAGTGTGTACGTGTGTCGGTGTGTCTGTATATTCGGTTTGAATATCGTTGAATATACGCACACAGGTACACACTCACTCACACAACCATTTTTTTTTTTTTTATTGCTTTCACTTATTGTTTCGAGTACCCCAAGCCCAAGTGGAGGGATAAGAACGCAAGCAAAAAAAAAAAAAACCCCACGAAGAAAAATTAGAGAAATTATGGACGCTGGTGTTGGTGGGCAGAGAGGAACCCATCGGAACGGCAACGAGCGCGCTCTCTCTTTCTCTCCCATGCACACAAAGTGGGAGTGTGGCTTGGTGTGGTGATGATGGCCGGAAACAGCATTAAGTTTGTTTATGATTCACTGAAAGTAACAACAAAAAGCAACAATAACACCAATCACTTTATCACCCCGCCGCCTCCGCCTCTTCCTTTACCCAACTCTGACAACAAGACTCCTTCACTCACCCACACAGTCACACACTGTGTACTCTGCTGTGCCAGGATAATAGTTGTTTCAAGTATTCAAGGGAATACACAATCTGGGCTAAGGTAAGCAGCGTTGCAGCAGGGTAAATTGCTCTGGCCGATATAAGGAGCATTATTCTAATGCAATTGCTGAAGAGGTTCAAAAGGAAGAACACACACAAAAACACAGACAAACCGAGAATGGACGAGGAAAAAAGACGTCAAGTATTATCTGTTTAAAAACAACAATGGACTGAAAATCAATGCATACACCGTTCTAAAGAGTTTCTTTCGATTTTTCCCATAACCACATTTAATTGAATTATCGATTTCTTTTTGTGTGTTTTATTTTCATAAACATTTTGTAAAATAGTTTGAATGTATGGAATATTTTTTTATTTTTTAACAAATAATGGCACCGCCAGTGGAATGCCGTGGTGTGGTAGATAGTGTGTGCGTCTATCACACACGTAGACCCAGGTTCAAGTACACTATCGTAGTGTACTAAAGTACACTATCGTAGTGTACTAAAGTACACTATCGTAGTGTACTAAAGTACACTATCGTAGTGTACTAAAGTACACTATCGTAGTGTACTAAAGTACACTATCGTAGTGTAGTAAAGTACACTATCGTAGTGTACTAAAGTACACTATCGTAGTGTAATAAAGTACACTATCGTAGTGTACTAAAGTACACTATCGTAGTGTACTAAAGTACACTATCGTAGTGTACTAAAGTACACTATCGTAGTGTACTAAAGTACACTGTCGTAGTGTACTAAAGTACACTATCGTAGTGTATTCAAGTACACTATCGTAGTGTACTCAAGTACACTATCTGAAAATTATTAAGATTTCAGAATAACTTCGTTACACTTTGGTGTGTTGTTTCGTTTACAACAATGTTGCATAGTTTAAGGCAAATGTTTCCTCCTTCACGTAGACAACACAAATTTTAGTTTATTGTTTCTCCCCTTCCTCACGCTGACTCTCTGAAACATTTTGTGGGGCCTTAGAGCATCTCCTGTTTCACAGACCTTTATTTTTGTTTGGGGAGGGGGGGTGGGTGGTTTTTTGTTAGGGTTTTCTGTGCTTTTGTTTTATTTGACCACAATGTCCTTTAGCATGAGATTATATTGCGGTTAACCATAAAAACCTGATACTAATGGGGTGTCAAATTCTATTGTTATGCGAAATTTGTGTTTCCATTCTATTCCGTTGTGTGTGTGAGTGTGTGCGCGTTGACCAAAGTCAACGAAATTCTTAAAACACCATAAAACTTTAAACCAAGGAAAGAAAAAGTAAATAAAAAATGATTTCTTTCATTTTTTTTTAGCTTTTGCTCAAGCGAAGACAGTCATCAGAAGTTATTTGATACAGACCTCTGGGAAGGTTGATTTGTTATTTTTTTTTTTGGTTGTTTCAGACACACACAGAAAAGTTTTCTAATTAAAAAACATTCTCATCTCATTTGGAGGTAACATAGGGTATTATTATTAGCTGCAGACGGTGTTGGCCACCAATAGCCAGGTCATAATAACACCTCAGAAGTGCTGGTGGCTGGTCATTTGTCTGGTGGTGTCTTATTGTGTCGATTGTCTCGCCTCATTTTCCGTTTCATCCTTGTCATCGTCATCGCCATGTGGGATGCGCGCACATTGTCTCTTGTTGTTGATTATGACGGAACTCAAACCCGGGGAATATGCCCATGAATCTAATTGTCTGCTAAACTACTGCAGGGAATTTGCCGCCTTTCGTTTCTTGCATTGCTTATGCTGCTCGTCCTTTGACTTTATTTCACCTGTTTGCTTTATGTCGCCGTCTTCAATTTCTTTGTATTTTTTTTTTTTTTTTTGGTCTCTTGTTGTCTTTATATCCCAGGGTACATCGCAGACAGCGAGACCGGCTGATTCTGTCCGGTATTTTAGTGTAAGAAGGTAAAGAAAGCGCCATCACTTACCTTGACGAAATGATAAAACAATACAGCGCCGACAGTCGACAGGGCAAACCATACGAAGCAGGCAAATGTCGATATGCTGGAGATGCCCAGGACATGCAACGCATTCGATACAATAATGGCGGCCGCATTGCAGAGCAGGAATGGCATGAAGAGACGATCCAAAATATCCCATGGAATTTCGGCTGACTTTTGGGGCAACACCGAAATGGAGCCACGCCTTAAGGAGGCGCGTCGGGAAGCGCGTCGCTGTAAATAGAAAACATATAAAAAGGAAGAATTAAAAGTCTAATTTTTGAAAAAATTAAAAAAAAAATAGAAGAAAATAAAAGTAAAACGCTCAGTTTGAACTGCACAGCCTTGAATTTGGTAATAAGTTGGCATTGTTGTCCAACGTTGTTAAAGCGTAAAACGTTTCCTTCTGCGGAGATATGATACTGGTTTTCTGTCTGGATGACGAGGAGGAGAGAGCCGATACTGTCAACTAAACCACTTGAGTCTTTGTATTGTAAACTGTACGTTAGTCCATCAACTAACTTTCATTGTAATTGAATTGCATTTTTCAGTGAATCCAACAAATAACTTTCCATTAAGAATCTTTCCTCCTCGCTTTGGTCTATTTTTATTGCAACCACCGTACAGCGGTTTGTTTCTCAACGCGGCACATACTCGCGCATCGTAGCTCTTATCTCGTTTAAGAATTATGTCACATTCTTTTGGAGTTGTTCGTTTTTTTTCTAATGCTGTCTTGTGCAAAATATGCATATTTCAGTGAAACTCATATGCAAACACTCAAAATATTGCGCCGCCGCCATCGTTGTCCGCATCGACCACCGGCACCATTAACAAACAGCGTCAACAAATGCCAAAACTAATTACAAATATACATTTTTTGGCCAATTACCAAATCGGTCAATGTACGTGAAATGCCTCAACGAAATACAAAAAAAAAAAAAAAACAACACAAACACACAAAAATATGAACACGATACGGCATACGCACGCACTTGCTAGAGCCAGTTGCCAGTTGTAATCACGCGCGAGCGCCAATGTACTCTCACTGGCCACCGACCATCGAGACGTATAAGTGACGTGTGGTGTTGCGTTGTGTCGTCCCACCTCTTCCCCACCGACCATATAAACATTCTGCAAATCATAAAAAATCATCATCGATTTAATGGATTTTTAGAGATTTTGTTTTGATGCCATCGATGGCATCCATACAGGCCTCGAGTTACTTTTGAGTCAAAATATAAACAAGATGTTGGTAATAAAAAGGCGTTTCGACATCAAAGGCACCGCAAGATAAACGACTGCAACAACGGACGAAATTTATGGCGGAAAAGACAAGATCTCGTATCATTCAAGTGGTTGATTGGTGAAGGGGTGGGGGGGGCGGAGTAAAACTAGGGCTTCCCGTTGAAACCCCACTTGTGTTCCGTCAAAAAAAACCGAAACAGAACTTATGATAGTCACCACTTCAGTTTTCTATTTGTGAAACTTCAATTGAAAAAAAATTGAAAAAAAAATCAAAGTTGAAAAATTACAAATAGATTTTTTCAAATGTTTCTCTGACTAAGCGCATTTCCATCTCGTCGGATATGTTAACAAGCCAAACTGCCGCATCTGGGAATCGAAAATCCCGCATGTGATCATCGATTAGCCAATGCGTCCCCAGAGTGTGACAGTTTGGTGGGGATTTCGAAGCGGTGGCATAATTGGGCAATTTTCATCTGAAAACCTGTTGAAGACGCCTTTTCGGTTAACGGGAGCAACTGAGGCATTGCAAATCATTTTTATGGTCGGACAATGATGACATGGACATGGATGTCGCTTCATGTGATACAACAGATGCCACAATCGATCTTCTACGCCCCAAGTTCGGCAATCGTGTTATCAGCTTCTTGACGATGTCAATTGGCGGCCATTACCTTGAAGCTGTGATTTAACGCCGTTAGACTTTTTTTGTAGGGTACCGTGAAGGACCAATGTTATGCGAAGAATCCATAAGCTATACAGCGTGATAGAGTCAGAAGCAGCAACAAAAGGTTTGCTCTTTCGAATAAACAAATAGATTTTTTGTTAAATTAAAAAAAACCTGTTTTTGGACCACACTTTACACCACAGCGAAACTCAACTCAACTCCATCCAAACCAAAACGTTTTGTTCTCCATCACTTCCGTTTTGTACGCCCAGCGACTTTCGGACTTTTTGTAATATTACAAAAGAAAAAGTACACGCACCCACACCAACCCCATTGCGTTGTCGTTTGCCAGTGGGCACCTTCACAAGGTTTGTGCGATTTTTTTTCTGTTGTGGTTTGTTTTTGCCCGTTTTGTCATTCAGTGTAACCTTGTCTTACTAACCGATTTCGGTGGTTCTATGCGTCGATTTTTTTTCGTTTAGTTCTTCCACTTCAAACCAACTGAATACAAACACAAGAAACAAAAAAAAAAAAAACAAATCTATTTGTAGCCTTAGCCGGCCGGTCGGTCAATAACGTAATGTTGTCGCTGTTGTTGTTGTTGTTGGTGGTGATGTCGGCGGCTGTTATTTATGGACCCAGTTCGAGTACATTGTCGAGTCTAATTTCGAATAGTTGCCATGTTTGATTTGTTCTAAAACGATAATAAATTGCCTCACGCCATAACTTCAAAGCTATACGTCTTATGGCTCTCTCCCTCTCTCGCACTCTCTTTTCCACGGTTTTTAGGATATTTGTCGCGTTGTGTCATTCTGTTGTTTATTTTATGTGTGCTTGTTTCACCACATTTGCGTCATTTATCGTTACATTTATTAATAACAAAAAAAAAAAAACGAGAAACATGGGAAAGAAGGGAAACGAAGAAAAAAACTCGCTCATGCTTATTTTGAAAATGTTTCTAGAAAATCATAGCTGCCCCACCGGTTCTATAGACGACGAGTGTGTTCGATGATGTCTTTTAGACAATTTGGTAAAATTCCAAAATTGCAACATATCTTTTTTTTATTTTGATTTTTTTTTTTAATATTTTCTATATTTTTGGATTTCATACTCATTTGCAGTCTTTAATTCCGTGCGTATGCAGTGAAATATTTGAAAATATTTATTGAAATGAAAATGATTTTCTGAAACATTCGATTGTTCGAAAATGTTAGAGAAGTAAACAAAATATTTGTTTCGTTTCGTTATTTTTTTTTTGATATGCAGCAGCAAATGTTCGCCTTTTGATTTATTTTTTTGAGCTTTAAAGTCATTGAAATATAATTTCTAGATAGAAAAAAATATTTTAAAATTCATCGAGGTGGCTGCCAAAAGGCTAATTGAAATGATGCAGATTGAAAGTCAAATCAAACAAACAAACAAACGTACGTGGGATTTCGAGGAGCTTCAAGAATTTCTGATTGCGATTAGAAAAGGAAAGTATGGGAAAAAATGTGTTGAATGGACTGAAACGCCTCGGAGGCCTTAATTTTAACGATTGTTCAGAACCGAGCACGAGCAAATTAACAACACACAAACTTGTACTTTTGTAGGGTCTAGTCGAGCGAACAATTGATTATGGGGAAAAATAACATTCAAGCGATCTTTGAGTTCACGAAGCGAGGTATGCGGTCATTTGCATGAGAGATATTAACAGTGGTCCACCAGACTTACTGCAGTAACTCAAGAGACTGATTGGAGTATTTCCAAATGTTGTACATTCCTTGCTGACCCTAGGAATACCAGTGACTCAAAGTCCATACTGAAAAATGGTTTATTGGGAAATATCAAATTCAAGCGATCTTTGAGTTTACGAATCGATGTATGAGTTAATTTGAATGAAATGTATTGACAGTCTCTCAGTAACTCAAGTGACTGATTGGAGCGTTTTCCAAATGTTGTACTTTCCTTCCTGACCCCAGCAATACCACTGACTCAATGTCCAAAAAGGTTGAAGCCCTCATAGGCTCATACACAAACACTGTAGCAATTTGTGGCAAAATGTCAGGTCATGGACAAAATGTTAACGCCTTCATTAGCTGAAGTTGTGCTTAAATTATTATGTAATTGTCTTTATTAGTAGTTTAATAGAATATAAATGTAATTGATTGAATATACTCACCATTTGATTGTCGAACACTTGCATTTTGGCAGGATATTGATTCCTTCCGTTCGGGACAAGTCCTTCTGATGATAATGGAAATATTCCAAAGGAGAAAAATATATCGATTACTTGTTGGTCTTCGAATACAATTTGATTTCTAGTTTGATTGAAGGGATTTTTATAGAATTATTTGTTGAATTTTTGTTGTTGACGGTTAAAGGCGATTCAAACAGATACAACTTCAAACGCAAATGCGTTCTACGAGATCTGAATCGTTGGAATTGCATTGAAATCCAATGATTTGATCTACATGGGATTTATCGTAAAACAATTAACAAATATATGCCGCTTTGAGCTAATAAAACAGTTGAGAATTGGTGTGTTCAGTCGATGATGATCAGCTTAGCAAACGAGCTATGGGAAGTAACAATTGGTCATTCGAAATGAACGTTTCGAAAAAATATGAGTGAGAGTTGGTCTACCGCGGTGTTGGCCGACCGTAATACTCTGGCAACTGGTTTATTTCTGTGATTATTTCAATCACAATAGGACAACAAACAAGATCATACTTAGAAAATAGCCTAAATGTACAATCACATTCACTTTTGAAATTAAATATTTCAGAAATTTGTTGTCTTATTCAAGAACTAAAGGAATGTCATATAATCCTAAATGTATAAGAAATTGTTATCCCTGTTGAAAGTGTATTTCTGTGCTCATTTCAATCACAATCGGCCAACAATCTAGATTACATTTATAATGTAAACATGGCCTAAATGTCTGACGTTTTCGAAATCGACAGATTCACTTCCAATTTCCAATTTCGCCAACCTCAATTAAAGATTGGGTGAATACAAATAGTTTACCCTGAGTATGTGAAATACGGTGGGGCTTTCAAGTCACATTTGAATTTATCAAACATCCGGTCAGGAGGATTTTGGCTATTCTGATTGAAGTTTAAATAAATACTGACATTCCGGATAGGATTTTGTAAATTATTAGTCACTATTGTGAATTAATTTTTAGTTTATAAGCCCATTTAAATTGGTAAATTGCCGATTGACATTCGCGGAAGGATTTAGGTTAACATCTGATTTATTTAAGGAGCTAATCAATTTCGAATGTTAGTCCAATTGACATTCCGATGAGCATTTCAATCACTATTTTAATTAAACCGAAACACTGAGAGCTTTACTCTAATCTCGTTGTAACCTCTCCATTAGAGTGATGAGTTTACATTATGAAAGACGGATGTGGCTGATTTTTCAAAAAAAAAAAGAAGTGCCACTTTAATATGAAATTTTGCTACTTTCGTGAGAAAATAATTTTTTTCCAGGAAGTTTTCCTAATATGTGGAGGTTAATTGTTTAATAAAATATAATCCCAGTTTAAATTCGACTGTATGTGTGTTTCCTTTAATCGCTTTTCGCAGATGAAACGAGGTGGTAGTTTATACATATTGTTTTTTTTTTTTTTTTTGTAATAATAAACAGTTTTCCTTCAACTGGTTTTTAATTAAAAATGTTCTTTGTTCTTCTTTTTTAAATCCTCAAATACATTTTTGTTTTTTAAATTTTTCCATTAAAATATATTTTTTGAATTCCTTTTTTTATTCACATTTTCTAATCACCTTTCACTTAATAAATAGAAACGGTGAAATGAATTTCACTTGGGTTCGTATCGTAGGTGGGAGCTTTCTTTTTGTATTTTTTTTGTTTGTTATTAAATCTTTTGGGAGGACGTCTCGAAGACGATTTTCACGTTATGAATCGCGTCGTTCAACTAAAGTGACCGTTTGTCTGTGGGCTGTGGATGTGGACGCTGCTCTATGCGGCGAATATTGAAATAAAAAAAGCAAAAACAAAACAAAAAACGAAGAATTAATGTTGCTGCCGTTGTGTGATTTTTGGTTTTGTTGTTGCTGTTGCTATAATTATATTCAACGATCTTCTATAAAGATATGATTGTTGTGCATATGTTTTTTTTCTTCTTTCTTATTTTTTTTTTTTTTGAACAAAAATGAAAGAAAAAAAATTAAAATTTGTTTGTTTTTTTCGGTTTTCGTGTGAAAAGTTCAGTTCAGCAGTAGCAACAAATTCAGTGAGCTTGTTGTTGTTGTCTTCGTCTTGGCGTAAATTTTGTCGTTTGTGTTTAAAATTGGATTTGAAATTTATTGTTGTTGTTTCGTTTCTCATATGGAGGAGACAACTCTGCTGTGTTTTACTTTTTCTTTTTTTTTTTGTGTGATGAAAAATGTCTTTTTTTTTGTTAATAGAGATGCGTGTGGCGGTGTGTTTTCGCCCAAACAATCCTACACAAAAAAGTGACATTATTTTTATTTCGTTTCGGTTGGGCGTCGTTCTTTTTGTTTTCGAAATACTTAATTGACAGTTTTGTAAGACTGAACAGGAAGAATACATATTTTTCAAAATGTCATCGAACATTTGTATGCGATATGTATTTTGGAATGACCGACATGACAAGACACGTTTTTGTATCGATTGATCGAAAACATCTTTTGGTGGGACTACAGGTGATGGACGGATTTTAAGTGCAAGCAGGGGGCATAATTCTATATTTTATGATAAAAAAAAAACCACAAGCATTTAATGTTCATAGCTGTCTGTGATTTAATTCTCAATTCTCGCTTCACCCTTGGTTACTATCCGGCCGCTTTCGGCCATCAAACTTCTGTGAGGACTTAAGTGTAAATTGATCTTCTGACATATTATCCAACTGGCATACCATGTACGTACTGTGTAAAATTCGTTAACCATAACTAAATCATGGCGTCAAACAAGAAAAAAAACTACAACAACGACAACTGTCCTAATGACTTTTACATTTCGTAAATAATTCCAAACACTCACATCGATGGCATCTTTTCGACGCCGCCTGGAAACTCTTCAGAAATCCAAAATAGAAAATTCTATTTTCTATAAATACACATGATGACCTACTAAAAAGGCCAACGAGAATGGACAAGTTAATTCGGACAGATCTCTTCACAACAAGCAAAGAATGTAAGTGAATGTCTGTCTCGCTGTACATTAAGTCTCACAGGCCAGCACATGTATTGATGTATTACCTTTTGATTCCAACAATTTATATGGAGACTTGGAAACGCTTTCGTTTATTTATTTACTTTTTTCTTTGGCGAGCCATTAAATGTGGCTACAATTAAAATAATTGCCACACCACATTCTGATGTTTGTTAATGCTTTGCCGCCCCCAGTCGCCTAGCCACAGATTGTTGATATTGAAATTGTTTTACCCGAACCGCTCGCTAATAAAATTAGAAATTCTATTTGAGTTGAGTTGCTGGGGGAGAAGAGAAGTAAGGAAACATTTCTTATACTTCAATAGGCACACTTTGCACATAAACAATCTTTCAACTCACTCACATTTTTGGCCGACGCCAGCGAGGTAAAAAGTCTGTGGTTCATAAAAAAAATTTAATAATAACACTATGCAACAAAATGAAGAAACAACAAATTTCAAAATCACTAGTGAAGATTTTTTCATTTGATTTTTAAAAGCTTGCCAAAAATTGGAAACATGACAGAAAAGCGAAGAACCAAATCAATAATTTCGTGTTGGATGAACGAGCGTTTCGAATTGGAAAATATTATGGGGAAAATTATACAAAATATCGACTATTTGTATGAAAGAGCATCAGAAATATAAAGGGATTATTCTTAGTAATTGTCGCTGTTGCGAAAATTTCCTATTTAACATTTCCAAATTGTAACACCAACGAAGAGGCTGTATGTCGCTCAGTTGGTGTACAAATAAATGTTAATTAATGTTCATATTTTACAATTTTTTTTTTTTTGGTTCTGTTTTTTTTTAAGTATTAATACATAATGAAAGTAAATATGGGGCTCATATACAATTGTCATAACCTCATTCTTATGCAGTTGCTGTGGAGTTGGTCCTTTTTTATTGCAGTTGCTTGTTTGTTGTAACGACAACAACAATCAACAGATGGAAATTGATGCAGCGGAATGCAGGGATAACATGGCCCTCTAACAGGCCTCCAATAGGAGAGGGTGAGTGAGTGAGACTTTACTATCATTCAAGAAATTCCACAAACATTTTTACCAAACAACCCATAGAGCATGAAAATGACACCAGAAAATGCTACCTACGAGCAAAACATTGATCTAAAAGCTCTCTCCTACTGGCAAAACTACGTGTTGAGATGGTGACAGACATTAAGTATATGTTGGGGATTTGGAAGTAACATTTCTCTAGCTTGTTGTGCAGAAAGCAAACCGCAACCAACAAGTAATCCTCCTTACAAGGAATCCATCTGAAAAGACAGCAGAAAGGACAGATCCGATGTGGAAGAAGGGCAAAACAATGCTTATGCCTGCAACTGTTCGAGATAGTGAAAGGATTTATCTACCTCGTATATCAGCGGTAACTTTCACAAAATATGCATAAGGTTACGGGGCTACGAAACAGGCAACCTCGGCAGTGTAGAAACATTCAAAGCTCTTCAAAACCAGAAGATATGCATGATATTTCGATTTATATAAAACTTACCCATATCATCCAGATAGGAGGAAGTACTTTGTAGTTAGAGTTTCCGCTTCAAAAGTTATCTGCAACAAAAAAGGCACTGAATTGCAAGTTTTAAGAGCTCGATAAACACAACAACTTACCAAAAAGTCTAAAAATGTTAGAACACCGACGGGGTGAGCACCTCCTTTCGCTCTCCAATGTGAAGTATTGCCCGCTGAACTAAAACATATGACCACCTGCAGTTGCAGAGTATTGTTGGCCGTTCTTTTGAAAGAAAGTTGATACAGATTCCCAACAGATCTAGTACAAGGCCAGATTAGGTATCTACCTTCCATGGCTAAGGCCTTGGTAATTGACTCGGATGGGATATTTTTCAATGTAAACGTGTGTGTAACTGAAATTGAGTGGAAATATTTAAAAATCAACAACAAGCCGTTGCACGCAAAATAACACAATTTAAAATGTTGTGTTTTTGCTGTTGGTCGTAGGAAAGTGGGTGGTACGTAGGTACGACGTTACTTGGTGGTGGAAAAAACAACATTAAAAATGCAAATAGCGAAATGAACAAAATAAAAAGCCCCGAAATAAAAACAAAAAACAAAAGAAAATCATGTTAATTGTGTTGTGATATGAGTATTATTCAAATCGTTGGTTTTACTGTTTTGTCGGCAATTTTTTTTTCCAAACGAACCAAACGACTATCCGCCGTCCCCATCAGGGTTGACAGATGTGGCAATTTCTCGGCAAATGTGGTGAATGATTTTGAGAGGTTTATGGTATTTTGCCAGGTGAAAAGTGGAGTATCTGTTATAGGTCTTTTTCTTCTTTTCATAATTTACAAATTGACTTTATTCGACCGTATTGAAATACTTTGTGAGACTACAAAAACATGTGTTGAATTAAATTAGTTTATGTATTAATTGGCACTTTGATCAGTGTTTCATCTACTACCGGTCACTTTTGTTTTTTACAGAATTCATTTCACACTCCGACTTTTCAAGGAGGCTCGTTCTGTCAATACGCTTATTTATATTGAAAGATTGTTTTTCTATTGACAGGTGTTGAAATTTCGACAACCGAGCAACAGAAATACACTTGACAACCCTGTCGTTCATCCATCCATCCATCCCGCCGATTTCTTATTGCTAATGAACGTACGTTTAGGCTGTGGGTGTGCCGGCCGTGCCTACACTTGTCGTTTTCTTTTTACAGCCGTTCTGTTATTCTTGGCAACGGAGATAGAAGCGAGAAGGGGGAACTTCTTTTGGGGCATATTTCTACAATTTTGTTTTTTTTTTAAATAAATTTCGCCTCCCCCATCTCGTTGTCTTGCTGTGGGCTTTTTAACATAAAAACACATCTAGTGAATATTTCACGGCAATATAAAATATGTATTGTTCTCATGATTAATGCAGCACCATTAACAACAACAATAACAAAAATATATGTTTCATTCGTTTGTACGTGGCGTTTTAATTGTCTTGCCAATAAAATCTGAATATTATTGGTATCCACCAAAAATTCCTCAGCATATTTTTGGATTATTTTCTTAATTTTTTTTTTTTTGGGTTGATTTGTTTTGTTCCGAAGAACATTATTTTTATTTTGAATTTATGGATAATTTCATTCTATGATTAGATTTTCTTAAAATTTAATTTGTTTATTTTTGGCGTTAATTTTCCTTTGATGAGATTCATCATCTTGTGATAGTAGCGGGATGGCTGGGTGTTTGGTGGTGGGTTAATCGACGTGATCGAAATCTAGGCAAATTCGCAAACTCAATGATTGCTTGTGATTTTCATGACACATAGCCTGATTTTAGTAAAGAGAATTGTTGAAAACAAAAATGGACTCTTTCTGGGAACACACAGCTGTGATCTTTGTTTTATAAGACCAATAATTTGTAGCAGAAATCATTGCAAATGGTTACCGATGAAGAAGTGTGGTAGAAAGGGTGACTGCAAACACAAGCGTGAAACCTTTTTTAAACATTTCTATTTTTGCAAAGAAAATGTTGTATTGAAAATGTTGAAAAAATAGTCAACTTGTTTCGGTTAATCGTGATTTCCGCCCGTCAAATCGAGATTACTATTTTTGTATAAAAACCTCACCAACCATTACTGAATTTAAATGGCTGTTCGATCATTTCTTAGTGTTTCTATACCTGTTCAAGTTATATGAGAGCGCTACGGCTTTCTACAATTCTCTATTCCGTACCTACGAGTGAACATAACATGTTTGTGGGGGTTAACTCACCGTCTCGCAGTACTAGAACTAGTAAGATTATAACTAGCGCTGACAGAAACACTAGATTCCCTCCTCCGTAGCACATTTATAAGGGATAGACGGCGTTGATTTGAAATCCTCTCCCAAATAAAATAATACTCAAACCAAAAAAAGGTAATAAATTAATAAAAAAAAATCCATACTTTTCGGAAGTCATCATAATATCGCCGACAACTCTGTGTGATTCATTTCAGTTTAGAAATTATTTCATTTCATAAATTTAAAAAAAAAAATCCATACTTTTCGGAAGTCATCATAATATCGCCGACAACTCTGTGGGATTCAATTCAGTTTGGAAATATGTAATTTCATTTCTTAATTTGGCATGTTTTTCATTACAATACATTGCCTGAAATTACAAAAAGTAACAAACGTGCAGTTTTTTTTTCATTTTATTTGAGTCGTTTCGTTTTTGATAATGAAGATGATTTTTTTTCGTGATGGGTGTTTTTGATAAATGAGCATTTGACAGATTAAGGATTATAAATGTCTGTAAAAGGTATTTCATTTCGTTGAATTTGTTTCTTTTGATTTGTGTGTTGATTCGTTTTTCTTGGAATTAATTTTTATTGCATTGGCGGGCTGTGGTGTGCAAGGTTCTGAGAGCGACAAAGAATTTTTTTAAAGCTCTGATAGGAAAAATTTGTGAAAGTATAAACCACATTTGTCTTAACAATGGTTTATAAAGCTGTTATACATTTTTATGATTGCGGGGGATTAGACTTTAGGAGCTGGATTTAAACTGTAGGTGCCTGGTCAGTGAGTAAAGAAATGATATCGTGCTCAGCTCACAGATTTAAGGGGACCACTTAATAGTTTTTCTTTTAATTATATTTGCCAGATATCATTTATAAATTGTTGTCCCTCTACTATTTGAAAAACTAGATTTTGAAAGACTCTGAGTATGTATGTTTTTCGAAAACAGAAGACTGCAATTGTTTCAGTAGTTTCCCTGATCGATATCTATTTAGCATTTATTTCCTCATCTAAATCACTGTACACAGAGTCATTGTCCTTAGACATTCTTTGTCTGTATATGTGATTGTTATGTGAACTACAACATTCGTTACAACTTTCTATACAATTGACGGATGGACATATCAAATCAATCATTAAAATGTTAATTGTTTGGATAAGAAACTACGCCCGCCAACGTCTATTTATGCTTAAAATAATTTTAATTGAAGCACTCATTTATTGACATTGGAATGTACCGTACAATGGGCCAATTACTTCTGGACAGATTTCAATGGCAATTTCTGTCTTTGATGTATGATGACGGCTGCCTTTTTCACTTGTTACAGCATACACACACACACACCATCACCACTTGCTTCTCACAACGATTACCATATTATTTGGTAGCCTACAGTAGCTAAAAATATTCAACGAATATTTCTATTTATACGGTATTCAAAATGTTATTTCTTCTTTTTGGTTTGTTGGTTGTGAAATGGCCAAATGAGGAGGGGATGGCTAGCATTCAATTTCGGCTAAGTTTTGTTTTTTATTTGCGCTCCATTTATTTTTTGTGTAACAAACATATGCATGTACTCAGTACTCAGGCTGTCTACCATTGTAGGCTAGCTATGGCCTAGCTGCCTTGCCTGTTGTCATTTTTAGTCAGTGTTTTTCTGTTTCTTTTTCTATTTCTTTTGTTAGCCGTTTGTTGTTGTTGTTTTTAGATTTAAATTTGCATTTGTTACTGTCATGAGAAATCATAAATTGTATTTATATTTTCTATTTCGTATAGAAATTGACCAAATGACTTTTTAACAAAACAAAAATAAGAAAACCGAAGAAAGAAAAAAACAAATTTCAAAAAAAGAAAAGAAGTGTTTCACTGTTGGTCGCTTTTGGCAGCCAACAGGCAATGTAACATATTTCTGTGGAAATGGCAATAAACGTCCTTGGGAGTTTTCTTTTTTTTTTTCTTTTTTTTTGTATTGTGTGAAACATATCACCGAATGAAAATTGGCTGGCGTTTTTTTTTTTAAATAAAAAAAATAGAATATAATTCGATTCGATTTCATTTCATACTCATGCTTCTACTCTTATGTGTTATTGCGTTGTTGGTTGGTTGTATACCGTGTGATAGACGTTGGTGATGATGCTGCTGTCGGTGGCCGACCAGAATGCGTCTTAGCCCGATTTGGTTTTGGAAAAGTATTTATGGGTGCACTCATTTAATTTTGTATTTTCTTTTTTATTCCAACTGTCTTTGTTTGTCCGCTTATTGAAAGCCATTAACCTTAATACATTTGTCACACAAACGGCTTTCGTTTTCTTTTTTCTTTAAACAAATCAATAATTTTAAGATTTTTCTTTTTGGAATTCAAGATTACCCATTCGCGAAATCTTTCAACCAGTTTGTCAAGATATGCATTTCAGCAAATTAAGACAAAATCCTCATTTATATAAAAATAAATTTATGGCACGTGCCTGTGTTGTTAACAATTGACACAGAAAAGGATGTCCATTCGACCATACGTTTATTCTATTTCAGATATGTTTGGACTTTAAACAAAATATTTCTATGTGCATGTATTAGTACCGATTTAAACAATGGCTTTTTCGCCAGAGGTTTTCTTTATACATTTTCTTTTGCAACCCCTTCGTAGTCATGAAAGTTGAAACGATGACTTGTGATGTACAAACATGTGTGCCTGTTTTTGCCATCAATTATGTATTTACTTCTTATATGTTTTTGTTTCGCACAACATGTGTCGTTGTCTTAAAGTAACATTCCATTTATATTTAAAAAAATTAATTGATTTGTTTTTGTTATTCTTATTGAAAAGTCGCAAAATATTGACTCCCTCCTAATGAGAACAATTTGTCAAAATTATATTAATAGTACATACGAACATCCGGCCATGTCTTTCCAAACATTATCGAAAAGCAACAGTTGAATGAATAGATCGATATGAAATACAGTCAAATTCCTAGTACGTAATTTAATATACACAGGTACTTATTATTATTGTCCCAATCCGTATTATAATATAGAGGATTTTCAACTATCACATAACAAACCGAATTAACTTAATAAGAAGTTTGATTGCTAAGGGCCAAAGTGAAGAACTCAAGAAAAATGTTAGCATACGGAGTTGTCTTTTTAGTGGCAATTGTTATAAACAATGTAAAAGCGTTAGAGCTAGTTCGTATTGTTGTGGAGGCTAGTCGTGCGACAAGTTATTTACTTGAGAATCTTTTTCAGTAGTTGTTTCCGAATGATTAAAACTTGAAAATACGTACAAAAGCACGAATGATATAATTGTGAAACTATGGGGAACAAATTTGATCGCAATATTATTGACGATGTGTTAGGGTGAGAGAAGTTCCTCGACTGTTCCTTCATGCAATGTTGAGGGAAGTAATTAAGTTGGGGTGTACCGAGGCTACTTGGCAATATGATAAGCGATTGTCTACTGTTATTGAAAAGTCACATTGTCAAATGTTGGACGGTTTGGTTGTTTTTTCTTCTTATTGGGACCTTGTACACCAATGTGATGGCGCCACACCTCTCATTATAGGAAAACAATCTTATTGAGAACTTAATGAATGTTATGGCTATAAACAAATTGTAAGGGATGTTTCATTCTCTGACGAATATAGTTTTGATCTGTAAAATTGTCAATGAAGCTCGGGATTTAGCAAAATATTATAATTTTAATACGATTGTACTTGCCAAATTCATATTGTCTCCAATTGAACGATTGATCAACATTCAGCAGTTCTAAAGAACACTCTTCATTATCTCATTATTGGTAATATAAATCCGATTTCCTCTGAAAGTATGGAAAGTAACGAAAAATATTTCCTCACAAGCATGTTTGGAATGCGAAAAGAGTTCTTAACCTGGAAGATATTAAGATATTTAATCGCAACAGAAACAAATAATTTCCCACGTACTTACTCTGTGGATGTGTACTCTTAATTTTTTAACCTGTAAATGAAATGCACTGCAAGGGTTTTACTAAGCGTAATCCATAAGAATTCTGCACATTTCACATGGGCGAAGTCATCTTCAAAGTCGATGTTTTTGGGGATACAGGGCAAGAACTTTGTTGTGTATATTTGATGCATGATTTCAGATGCTGATGTGATTCATGGCTCCATTTTCTACGGTCTGGTCATTGTTACCTTAATAATTCTGTGTATTACATTCCATAGTACATTTTGATCGAGTCTTTATGCATTAAATTATTGGCCCTCACAATATTGGCATAATCCTCATCTTCCGGAATTTATCTCTATTCCTCTCCATACAATAGTAATCTGGATTGTATGGATTCGTCCATTTCATATGTCCCATTGATAAATATGTAAAATAATTAAAAACACACAATTTTTGTCACCTTTCTCGCGAAGAAATATAAATAACGGCAGTTTTACGTTTTCTTCTTCTTCAGATGATGAAAATTGTTCGCACGATTGAGTGGTGACATTTACAATGCCGGCTTCACACGTTGCAATTCGTTGTAGAACTTCAGCAAGTTGTACAATCAGTTGTTATGTGTGAGTGCTACTTGGTAGTCGGTTGTGTAAAGGTGGTCAACTTGGATGGTTTGTGTGAGGGCTTGCCATTAAATTTTACCATCACATGCAGGGCTGTCCGATTAGGCGACTTACATTTGGACTTGGCGATTTTCATGATTTATTACTATTGGACTTGTATTGTATACAAAAAGGTTCAGCACTTATTTTATATCGACTAAGTTTACACAGAACGTTGCAACAATTATAAGAAAGGCAAAGACGACATCTATAACTAAGAAGATATTTGTGTGTGACAAAGTACAATTAGGGAGTTCTCAAGGTGTACTATTGTGTTGTATGTGCTAAAATTATACAACAGTTGTAATATGTTGTCGGTACTCTTCACGTAAATACATCCTTTTGTGTCAGCTGTTTTTTTTTTTTGTTTACTATTTAGTCAGTTTCTATGACTTTTTAATTAGCAAATACAATATGCTGCTCACAAATGTACTATAACGACTTAAAGGCCCAATAACTGAGATCGTAGTTAAACAACGATTATGTAAAACTCAGTTTCCAATAAAATACGTTTTTGAGTGGTCAGCCAAAATAATACACATTTTCGGCTGATGAATTAAATTAAATTAATATAAAACTTTTGTAGTGAATTTTGGTCACACAAGACATTTAGAAAAAATATGAGAATTAAGAAACTTTGCTAAATGAACATTGGTAAAAAACACATGTATGGAGCTGGTGGTGGTCGTCAATCCATTCCAGCATCAAAACAATTACACTACAGCCTTATTTATGTGAATTCTTTTATTTGGCGAACCAAAATAATTCTGATTCTTCTTCTTCCTTTCTGAATTCCCTAAATAATTTAAATACGACTCCTTAGGAAGTGTAAAATATATTTAATGCATTTTACCAAATAAAATTCCTCATTATTTCTACAAAAAATGGTTTCACGGTATTAAATTATAAATTATTTGATTCTGGCGACAAAGTCAAAAAAATCAATGTACATTTGGGTTGAACATCCAAGTTGATCGTTCATCTCACACGCTACAAATTGTTTAACTAATTTCTTATTCAGTCTCATTCAGTCTCGAAGTGTTAGTGTACGAGGAAGAAGAAGAAAAATCAAACAAAAGAAGACATTTACGTTCGTATTGATGTTACAAAAAATATTTGCAAATAAGATTGAGTAAGCAATTGGCTGACAAGTTGTTGCGTATATGGTTAACGACTAACGCTGTTGTTCAGGTCAGCCGTACAACGAATTGCAACGTGTGAGGGCAGCATTAGATTGTATTAAAAGAAGAAGAACCGTTATTTTTCTACGATCACTTGCATGGTCAGGCAGAAGCGAAAGCAGCATATAGTGTTGAAAGAAAACCGAATATCAGTACGTCGGACGACTGAAGAAAAATTGCACATGTGAGTGTGAAATCAGGAAACTTCAAGCATTCTTCCAATATTCCTGGGCGGCTACTTTTGATGTCCATAATATCAGTACCAATGACCACAACATGTTATTTTGACAAATTATTGACGACTTCATTCTAAATCAGATGTTATTAGGATGTTCAGGGAACATCCTCGGACAAATGTATCTCCACGTCCAGATTCCAGCTACTATATACAATTTGTTCACAAGATTATATGTACGGAATCCCGGATCACATGGATCCTATGTCGTTTGTAGTTACATTACAGTTAAGCTATGGATAAACACCAACAAAGGTATAACACACAATTATTTAAACTTAATGAATGTTTATTGCAGTAAAACCACAAACATACATTCAGACACAGGCATTTTCCCGTTTCGCCGTCCAGTTCAATGCCAATGCCCCACCACATGGGCCAGCAACAAATAGCACGAGGCCACCATTACATTACCAATCATAACAAAGAAACCAATTTTGAGGTAGCCAAAAAATGTTATCGTATAGCCGTGTTTGGAGGCCACTCCCGCACAAGCAATATTCACGACGGCACCCATTATCGAACCATTGCCACCCAGGCAACAGCCCAACGCCAGTGACCACACCATGGGCATCAAGGGCAGATTGATGTACTCATTACGCGCTAGCGTGGCAATAATGCGTATCATCATATTGACCACGGGAGCATTGTCCATGAAGGTCGTTAGACCGGCTGAAATCCAAACAATTGACAGAATCGCCACAGTCAGGCGATGTTTCTCGTCCACATTCACTATTAGATGTTCCAACGACAGACCAATCGATTCGATGAGTCCCAGTTTGATGAGGACATTCATAAGTATGAAGACACTGGAAAAGAAGAGCATGGTGGCCCAATCAATGCGGCTCATGACACCTTCGATATCCTCATAGTTGCACATGCTCAGAGCCAGCAGAGCGCCCAAGATTGCTATCCATCCAATGGAAATACTAACGAGATTCGTGAACAGGTTCAATATGGAGAAAAGGAGAACGGCACACAGTGACACCAGACAGGCCACCATTAGTGGAATTTTCTTCAATGGAAAACTATCACGCAACTTTCGCACCTTCTCTTCAAAATCGTGTGGTGGTTCAGGCATCTTTCCCAAGCGCTTCAGACGTTTGCGCAAACTACGTATGCGAGTATCTACGGTATCCTTGGCCGTACGTTCATCCAAAGAATAACCTCCCATGCGATCGGAGACTTTGCGCCACACACGGGTCAGTCGTTTCAATCTCTCCAATTGGACCGGTTCTTTGGTGCCAATCTTGGCTGAATTTATAAACTGTAACCTCAGGTGTATGTATGATTGGGCCAGCGTTAGCAGAGTGGCCGGAAGCATGTGCAACGTAAATGTGCCAAAGCTCAGTTGGTCGTTGGGCATAAGGGCATGGTTGGCTATTTGATTGTTGGTAACCGAACTGGCCGGAGTCAGTGTGGAACCCACATTGATGGCTATTATTAGACAACTTAGTACCGGAGTACAATTCAAATGCATGATCTCACACAGCCTCAGACAGATGGGTGCCAGGAACAGAATCAATGTGATGTCATCGAATATGGTCGACAAACTGCAGGAGGTGAGGAACAAAAAGTTGAGCAAGGGCCATATGTGTCCATTGGACAGTTCATAACTCAAAGCAGCCAGATAATCCTGCAAACCAGTCTCAGCCAAAATTTCCACGATAATTGATATGCCGAAAAATGACATGATAATTTCAAATTCAATGTACTGGAATACCTCCGACAGTGAGGGTCTTAGGTGGACAGCAGCCAATATACCGATGCCCAGAGAACAACATATGATACCGGCGAAGGTGCGATGAACCAAGTCAAACATGATATTCACATAAATGACAAACAACAGAATTAGACCCCAAATGATGCCCGAAACTTTGGATACCTCGGAGGCAACAAATACCATTTCCATTGCAAATGCCTGCTCTATATTGGTGAAAAACTGAAGTTGGTATTTGTGGGACGACTCCATATGAAAAGAGATGTTGTCCAGTATTTTCTCTACGGTGACTAACGGCACACCATTCCCACTACCAATATTTGAGGAGTCGGCAATATGCAAATGATTTAAGTGTGATATATTCCGTGTCCTTACATCGTTCTCCATTTGTTGTACTTCTTGCAAAACAAAAGCTAATGTTGGTGTATGACCCTTTTCAAAGTCGTCGGTTTGCAAAGAATCAAACTTGAAGGTAGTCTGGCTAAAAGGTCCCAACAATTTCATGATTAGGCTGATGCCATCCAAATCTTTGTCTATCACGTATGTTAGACCTCTGCCACCAGGAGGCACACTCAACAGTATGGCATTATGTTCGTCTTCCTGATAGAACATCAAAAAGTAGGTGAATGTTAGCCAGCAGATAAAAAGCAAGATTTGTTTCCCATATCGTATGATTTTACGGAAATTCTTGTGTAATTTTGAGAGTGGTCTAGCGCCATAAGGTTCCTCTTCGGGTTCTTCGTTAATGGAGAGATGATCATCGGAAACTGCACTATCTGAACCGCCTACGATGCGCATTTGATGGCGACTTCGCGATGGGGTTAGGATTTCCACAGTAAAATCGGAGTAATCAGCAGCTTCTAAATCCATGCTGTGCTGGAATTCTTCAGGGTCGTCGTCGTTTAGCGAAGATGATGATGACATTTCTCCTGATTATATTTTGTAACAATTTTTTCACAATTCGATTTGTATTTATTTTAATGTGTCATTTCTTTTTATTTTGACAGGGTTTATACGCACAATCGTAATATTGTAAAGAAATTTAAATATGGAATATATTCAAGAAATTCTGTGATGACTGACAGTTCATGGTATCTATCTGCAATCTGGAATATTTGCAACGGATCTAATTACCTTTTACCAATCAATTGACTTGTCGCATCAACTAATGTTGTTGACTTACAATTGAATTTCGACAACGGTAATGGCAAACATGAATTTCAATAGAAACTAAAATTTCTGTTTTGCAGGGACAAGACCACAAATTGGAATGCAAATTCATAAGAATATGACAGACTGGACCCCAATCAGTTGGTACACTTTAATGAGGACATCAGAATCATCATCAGTGGTGAGTGAGTAAATGAAATTTATCATACAAAGTTAAGTGACGTGCCACTACGGTGCGCTATTCCCCATGGAGTTACTGCGATGCAGCTATCATCGCCCCACAAGCATACCATGTAAACCCATTAAATCCGGTACGATCGAGGTACCTTTTTTTCTTAACAATCGGGGTACGGATAGAATAGTGAGAAACTGTTAATAGAGGACATGGTTTAATTAGACATTGGACTGACGGATAATTAAGTTACATCTAAACCTATAGACTAACTAATTCACTTATCTATAGTTACTAGAGAATCGTTTTCATTGGAGTTATAACAGGATTAAAGTTCCACTTTCTGAGTCCCAGTTTATTTTTAAATTTCAATCAAAAATCTCAATATAAACGCAACCATGAAATGAACCTACTATACAGAGTGTGACTATAATAAGTTATATAACACACACTTGTATACATTTATTATTATAAATACAATAAGCGTGCAAAAGTTTTAAGCCTACACAAAGTTAACAAAAGATAATCGCCTGCGAAATCTGTGCTTTGTATGCGCGATACATCAAAATCCTTCCATTATGAAATAATAACATTTTCCTTTTGTAAATATTTGTCATTTGACAAGAAGAAGAAGAAGAAAAAAATAAACGAAAGAATGAACGTTACAAAAATATCGAAGGCAGACTGACAGACAGTGGTGGCGTTGCAAAGAAATTGACTTGTAGCGTCACGCATCTGTTTGCTACTTCGTTCGGCCTCCTCGTCTCGTCTCGACTCTTCCCTTTCGTCTTCATACAACACATCGATTGTTTTCTTTTGTGGAAAAAGTAAAGGAAGCAGAAGAAGGCAATAAAGTGACATGAAAAGTTAATCCTTTAAAATGTTAATAATACCCTAACAACAGTTTCATGCAATACACGCATATATGTACGAGTATACACGCGCAATTGCGACACGAGTTTTTACATAATCATAGACATGTGTCTGTGTGTGTACCATGATATGGGTTTGAGTAGAGTATTAAACTTTGTCTGTTTTCACACCTTTTTTGCTCATACACACGTATTATTGTCAATTTTTATTGTTGTGCTAATGAAAATGTGTAGGATCCGGGATCCTTTTCACATGTGTATGTGGCCCATCGTATGTCTGTATGTGTGCCAAGCACGACGATGGCTGTACATTAGAGTGTGTGGTCGAAAATACTGGTTCATGATGCCAGGTTCACAGATTTACAAATTATTGAGTATGAATCAGTATAAAAATTGTGAGAAGTTTCCCGTCTGTTCCATCAAACATTTCCCCCTCTGTGTCTCAATAAATCTACAATGAAATGTTATTGTATTTATTCCTTATTGTATTTATTCAACTCTGAGTGACAGGTTTCGTGTCCATTAGTAACCTCTACAATGTTATCAACTTCTTGTCTACCTTCTTTCATTTTATGAAACATAAACCTAACCAGTCTAGTATACACATTGTATGTGTGGGCGGTTTTGTTAATGAAAAGTTACAGGATATAGGCAAACAATTTCTAATACACAACCGTTGATATTTTTCAATAATCAAATGTTGTTGGTTATTCGTTTTTTATTGTTGTTTTATTGTACATAGTCGTACATTCATTCATTTAAGGGGGAACATTTTCTTAACAGTTCAGGGCACACACGAAAATTGGTTCAATTACGCTGGTGTATTGTTGGCATATTGAAAAGAAGCTAACAGTAAATTTTGAAATGAAAACGTACATGACTTTTTTACCAGAACAATTTTATTCAATACATTTAATAAATAAAACAAAATCTGAAAACAGTTTTGAAACTTTGCGAATTTATTAACCTCAAACCTTAATTATAACAAATTCTGATATCACAAAAATTAGCAACAACCAATGTGTCTCAACCACTTGTTGATGGTATTGAAACTTGCACCAAATTGTGTGAAGAAATTTTTAAATTCTCCGCATTGTCTTAAGTCAGGGTTTGTGATTGTTAATAGAGTTATCACATCGTAGTAAGTTCTTCTAATTCATCTGCGCTCCGGCAAAATGATGGTGAACCACCTGGTCTGGAGAGACAGATTTTCCTGTAAAGAATTCTGTTTTCATCTTAAAGATTTAAACCTATTTACAATCTGTAGGTCCGTTAATAGCGCAACTAAACCGCCTGTCCAATTAAACAATTAGTTTTCTTTATTCAATATCGCCCACATGGAAAAATGCCTGTTTCAGAAACTTCAATGTCAAATAATTGTCTTGAGTTTTTTTTTTTGATTACCAGAGGAAACACCTCCTCATTGTTTGGTCGCCTTAGATATCACCAGTGTCTTCATTCAAAACGAGCTCTGTTGTTTAGGTTCTTATTGACATCTACTACATCCGTTCCTCAACAAATATCAAAATTGTATACATAAATCCCAAATCACTTGATTCCCAACTTAAAAGTTAACTTTAGTTTTGAATAGACAACAACAAAACACAACTTGTTGTTGTGGATTGCATTTGGATGGAAACCTCCCATCACACATTCATAATTTCGTAAATATAATTTACAAATTTCATCACAATAATATCATATAGATACAGATACACACATACATACTTTTATATTTGTTATTATTGGATTTTGAACTATGACCGTAGTTAACTTTGGACCTTTGGATGTTGTGGTGCCACAAGTTCATTAATACACACCTACCACAAGGCCACCATACACCCAGGCCTGTTTATACATTTGTTATGTGAGAATAATGAAGCCGTTGAAATTCTACAACCAAAAAAAAGCGGCATTATAAATCAATCCATTCTTTTATTTCAACTCACTCAATTTAAAAATATTAATGGTGTCCTATCACTTCATTCCAGGTAGTGATGTTTCATACTCTGTTGCAATGAAAATATCTAATGAATCTGACCAATACAACATACACACACAGCCAAACCAAATCAAACGACCGCACAATGTTCACAGGAAAATAAAATATGATGTTTGCAAAATGCAATATGATGACAATTGCTGCATATCAAATCCAATTGTTGTGGTCCGGAATGAATTCCATGCTTTGCTGTTGTTGCTGTTTTGTTTAACTTGATGTACATTCCAACTGGAAATGTGTTTTTTTTTTGTTGCACCATACAAATGGACATGGAATTAGTTATGGTAATCTTGATTTGATTTATGTTGGCGGGAGATATTTGTCCACAATTGAGTTTAATTAAAATTCCCAGTGAAATTTCGAATAATAATTAAATTATTTTACAGCAAATGCGTACGGAATTGTGATATGCGGGGAGAATGCACAAACGGGGGATGTTGCAGAGAAACTGTACGGAGTCACAATTGTGGAAGTGGACAAATCCGTTAAGTTGTCGGGTGTTAATCATTATTTCCTTTACACAACTTTGTGATACAGAAGAGGGAAAATATCCTCGGCTCAGTAGCTCTCTATTTGTGCCAAGTTGTACCAAAATTATGTGAAATTATTCTTCTCGGAAATTTCGTATTTGCAGTAAATTCTTTGTTTTATTTTCTGTATGTCATGTGGCACTGTCTTGTCTTGTCTTTTTCACCGCTAAATAACATACACAAATTTAAATCATTTTCACTCATATGCACCTTTTTTCTATCACATGTCGGCCAACCCTTTTCTTGTTAAAGACAACATCATCCACTCACCTACACAAAATAAGTATTTAAATAATTTTGACAAAATTCTTAAAACTATCTGTGACACTCTTACTAAAGATATACACACAACATATTTACCAGTAATATTGAATGTGTATTTTGAGAATAGAAAAAATCTTAATACTATAATTAGCCCAGAGTTGCATGTCCCATATTTTGTTAATGGACGGTTTATTTATGGCATGAACACACACACAGACACTTTCAAATTTTGCTTAAATGATTACAATTATTAGATATATGCATGCATTAACAAGACACGGCCATACAGCCAGTTGTTTATGTGTCACACAACGCTTCCCCTAAGTGTGTTGGACATGATGATTTATGGCTATGACGAAAGTACAATTTTACAGTGTTGAAATATCCGCTGAACGTTGACAATGTTGTTTCGGTTGTTTTTCTTTTCGATGTTTTCTTGCAATATGACCCCTTGAGTCTTTAATACTCTACAGTAGGCAGAAGCGTTGTTGGGCTGTTTTTTAAAGCTGTTTAGGTATTTACAAGTAGATTACTGGACACGAAATATGCAGTACATTTCGTTTAATTTTAAAATTTGAAATATTTACACGTGAATCCGAGTCTCTGCGTTCTCTGTACACAAGGAAATTTGTATAGTTACTGATTGGGATCTAGTATTTAACATCCGTTCCGAACGGCCTTTATTTTTTCTGAGAAGTTTTACATGGCTTAGAAATTATTTTCTCACTCGTAAAGTCGCCAGAAATATTTGAAAAATATTTGATGTTATTACCAGGACACGATGTGATGGTTTCACACATTACCTATCGCTCCGCGGCCATCGACATTAATTTCTGATCCATTTGTTTCCCTCCTTTATATTTATTTCTACTTTAGAGACAATGAATAGAAGAGCTGAGCTTGGAGCAAACATTGCAAGACTATTAATGGCAGCAATTTGAGACGAAATATAAAACAACTGAAGATCCGCTTAAAGTGGACACGAAATAATGAAGTGGAATGACTGGGCGGACATTTGGTAAGAATTTTAATTAGTAATCTATTCGTTATATATAAAATACTTATCGCTTATTTCTTTCAAGAATTAGACGTTGTACAAGGAATAAGTCAAGAAAGCTAACAACGAAAGTTAAGGCGATCACGAAGTGAGAGAAATGGTACATTTTAAATAATAGACAGAGTTGTATGATCATAGTCTGACGAATAGTCTGTATAGTCTGACTAATCAGCAAGATAAGGCTATCAGATAAAAGATCTGGATACTGAAATGCCTTTGTCATTTTAACAACAGGTTACCTGGAAGGTCGCCGTGACATCAATGTCACAATGGCTAATGGCGGATGAACTACCAAGAAGGTCTCCCAAGTCTCAGGTAATAAACATATAAGCGAAACTGAAAGCGTTCCGCACGAAAGTAAGACAAGAATGCTGTTGAGACTGAACAATCAATCACCGTCACCGAAATGTGTGGATTCTCAGCGAACAGTTTACTATAACTGTGTACTGGATTTCAGACCACAAGCATTTCTGTACTAACAATGATTCCAATTAAATGTAGGTATGACAAAAGTTGGCCATTCTTTATCATGTTTATTTAATGTTTGTTTTTCATTTTACAGGAATACAAGGAGTTCAACAAAGACATAGCTGTGCCATTGGGAATTGTCCGTAGCATAACCACTAACAAAACATGTAGTGGAAGAAAACGACAATGAATACTACTGCTGTTGAGTGTAGATAAAAATAACTGATACCATACAATGCGAACATCGTGTGTGTGTGTGCAATGAAACTCCTCGTCACAATGCACCCCCAAGTACTACACCATCAAGTCAGGCTGTTCTACAAGTTGGGTCACAATGTCTGAAGAGTAAAAACAGACACAATTCTGTTAATAATCCTCTCTGGTGGATGCAAAATTCAAAAGCACATCAAATATAAGCTCGAAGGATTCACGGCAAGGTCTATGGAATCTCAACGGAACGTATTATTTGAACTGGGTACTGAGTACGAGGATTTCTTTGGTGGAAAAGTCAACGGGTATGAAAAAATTGAACTATAATTTTTCAAATTTATTACCTAGTACTTCTTCTTTATTATAGGATTTTAATGAGCACTGCTAAACAGTTGCTAATTAGCATAGACTTTGCTAAGCAGTTTTCAAAACTAACAATGATTATATGGAATGAAAAGTCAACCAGAATTACGGCGGACCTTCATATTCATTCAATAGGCATGTATTTGTAAAATGAAAATGTTGTATGTATATAAGGCAAAACATCAGAAGCCCATATTTTGTACTTCATAGTTTTGTAGTCTCGATTTTGCTCATCCGCTTAAATTTCGCATATGAATGTCCATTCTTAAATATTAGGTCACGTCAGATGAGTTGTCAACCAGGGCTGTGGAGTCGAATAAATTTGCTCCAATCCAACTGCGAGTTTTATTTACTTCGATTTTCCATAAAATGAATTAAAAACAAGTTATATTACATGAACTTTATATCTTTCGGATACCAAACGCACCACAGTCTGAGATAGAGTATAGGAATAGTTGAAGGAAATACAATTTTCGGAGTCGAGATTTTAAAAAATGCTGGAGGCGACGGAGTCTAGTAATTTCTTTTGGACTCCACAGCCCGATTGTCACCATTGACTTAAATATTCCAATTCTTTAAAATATTGAAAGATTCTAAATCAGACTATTTACAAGCTAATGCTGCTGTAACGTACCTATACGAAACTTGTAGGAAAACAGTGTCTTGGGGCACACTCGATCTTATTCAAACAACTTTAGAGTCGCTAGCAATATGTTAGTATTACAATCTCCATGACTAAAATTGCCTCTGGTGGGTCGTTTTTGTTTGATTACAAATATGGCCAACTTTTAATATTTCCTGTATTTTATCTATTAATTAAATGAATAGTTATTTAATAACATTCTGGTATATGCAGTTGTCTGTTGGCATGAAGGATGAAACCTATTACAAAATTACCTGCACGAAATCGCTCACATTTTGGAAAATATTTCTTATTTTGTCACATGCCAGATTTCAAAGAAATCATGTGGTGAAAGTTTTACATGTCTTGCTTTCGTAATATTGACGATGGGTTTATTCGTTTTCGAATCAAACAGCAGACCCGAGCTAATAATAGGAATACTGTAATCTTAATTTGATTTTTATTGCCTTTTTCAAGAGGTTTTAATAAATCAACACTTTATTTCGATTCATAAATATTTGAATAATAAATATTTAACTTTTGACATTAAACGATTAAAAAAAGGGGTTTCCATATCACACTCACTCACTCACAGAGCCAGACGGGCGCATACAAAATTCATAACCATTTATGGGGTGCGGAACATACATACATATGTACTCGGTATGTAAGCACACACACACATGGAGGAAAAACTTTTCCAGCAACAGTTTGTTCTGCGCTTCCTTCCAGCTGATGTTTTCCCTTTGTTTGCATGCTTGCTTTTCGGTTGTACAGTTTGTGTTCATAAAATTAAATATTAAACTTAATTAAAATTTATGACACCTGTTTGTTGTATACACACACACACACACGCACACATGTGAATACATACACGCATACAATTATCTTCACTGTGCGTATGTGTGTTAGCTTTATTTTGCAGGCTTTCTTATGAAAGCAAAAACAAAACGGCGTAGCCAACTTAACATAACAAGAAAAGCTTAACATCAGCAAAATTAAATTATGCAAAATATTTACTAAACATAATTTTATTACACAAAAACAAAGCGGGGGAAATATGGTATGTTGAGGCACAAACAACAACACATACCTGCTGAGACTCAGTGTAAGATAATGCCTGTAATCAACACTACTTTTATGTTGGCAAAAGGTTAACGAAACGTATAAAAAATGAATGATGGCTGAAGCTGTCGGATCTTGATGCAAGTTGTGTATGGGGAGGTGTGGGTGGGTAGATGACCTTATCTACTGTTTATCATCATCAATTATGCTTTCTATCCAACAAGGAAACGTCAGTCATAGTAAAGTTTCGAATAAAAAAATACGAAGAACATATTCTAAGGACGGCCCTCAAATATTAAACTTTGTCTATTTCTGAAAAGGTAGTTTCTTAGAATATTGACATCATTGAGAAATGGATAAAAGGGTGGATAGGTTGACAACTCGATGACTAATTAGTAGGTCAAAACAGGACACAACAGACTTTAAAAGACGAGCTCTTTGTTTAGGTTTTAAATGAGAAAATTGTCCGTTGGCCAGAATATGGAGAGTGCTGGGGATGTGACAGCATTTTTCGACATCATTTTGTATACCTCATGTCCAAATCTCTTATTGTCAAACCTCAAAATCGAGGTGCTGAATCCAATTGTATTTTTCCAATTTGTTCGGGAGATCATGCAGATGCTGTTCAATAACTGGCAATGCAGCCTAGACTATTTTTGATGGCCTCAGAAGACAACATTACATGTGTCATTGTTGAAGGATGAACTTTATTTATCGATCCAAGTAAATATTTTTTTCACAGGTTTTTTTTTTTCAATTTTTTCTTAAATTTTCCAAAAAACACATTTCAAAAGTGAAGCTTTAGTTGTAAAAATGTTTTTAATTGCTTTCTTATTCTTTAGGATTTGCTGTGAAGAGACTCCTGCAAGCTTTAAAATTCCAGAAAGATGTACGATGAAAGTTATGCCAATCCTTCGGCGCTGTTATTGGTTGGATATCTTTAAACAATGTTAAAGAATTTCTATAAAATTGCAAGTACTTTTGATATATAATTCCTTGACATAAACTAATGCGCTTAATTTACAGATTAACCGCAAACAAGATAAAGCAAGAATGTGCGTTAATTCAATATCTCCAGTTCCTAAGAAACTTCAGTGTTTAATCCGTGAAAATAGGCTCTGCTTTCTTTTTAGACATCATCTAGGTATGAATTTTGTTCGGGAATTATACTTGTCCCATTATACTCAGCTATTGCCTCAACTTTCTGCTGAGAATTCTATTAAACGATATCATTTTATCATCAAAATATATCATTTTGTTAATATGCCTGCCTGCATTCACCTAATAAATCATGTGAATGGCAAATATTTAATCAGAACAGAAATAATATAAAGTCGCTGTAGCTCGGAAGCAATACGTACGAGAGGACACGCTCTTTCACCTATGATTTATTCATAGAGAGCATTAGTATGGCCATACATATTTACATGACCTTTTTCTAGATTAAATGGACATAATGTCCTTTTTTGTTGTTGTTGTTAGGCATTAATGTTAACATGCCGCCCATCCATGTTCAAAGAGAGAAAGAGAGAGAGAGAGAGAGGAGTACATGTGTGTATATATGTATTTAGTATGTGTAAATATGCCTATATTTATGTGTAGATATGTCCCGAGAGTCTATTGCGAATACATGTCTCGAGACATGTTTCATTTGGTTTTTGTCTATGTTTATAAATGTCTAAGGGTTCATTAACAAATAATACGGCTGAACTGGATCATGGTACATGCAGCACACCATCGTACATACATGCCATGTACAATGTATATAAATGAGAATTTATTACTTTATTTAAAGGATGAGAATAGTTTATATACATTTCTCTGTATGTATCTACTAAATTATATAGACAATAGTTAATGTGATAGCGAACATCACAGGGGAATGACTGCATGTTTGGAATTAGAATTTATAGCGGATTGTAGACTAATATTGGGCTAATGTTTGTTACAACCAAAAGGTAGCTGAGCTAGACCCATCACAATCGATCGTATAGCAACGGATCATTGAGACCGTCTGTCAGTTTCTCTGTTCATGTTTTATTGTAATCGTAGTATTTAATATTAGCTTATAAGCTAATATTTTTTAGGCAGGAGTCCGATAGTTCTGGGTTCTTTTTTTTGGTATTTTTTTCTATTAGTGTGCTGTATACGACATAATTTTCTAAGATGCTTTTCAGGAAAAGTTTTAAAGTCGCGGGTTCTGAAAAGTGTCTATGTTTATTGTGCGATAATTTAACACACTCAGTCGTACAATCGTTAGTTAGTGACATCAAGATTTAAATGGTCTTAACGCTGCACAGTAGTCTACAATCCAATTACATCGGCCAAAAGTCTGTAACTTCTAATGTGGTAAACCTTTTCGAGTTCTGTACAGAATTTGTTGTAGATAAGAGGCAAGGGATTTATAAAAAAGGTGTTAACATTCCACATCGGACTATTGGATATATTTTAGAAATATTTCCAAAGTTGACTACTTTATATTTTTTTATTTTCAGATACCATAAGTAATTACAGATATATGGCCAAAGTAATAAATCCTTTTACAGTAATCATAGCATACAACTCCCAACTACTTGTTCAGTATATAAAACTAAAAAAAAACGTCCTAATCAGATTCAGGTAAGGAAACTCTCAAGCAAAATTGTAACAAAACTATTTGTCTAGTAACAAATATAAAATTTAAATAATATTGTTTCTTTTTTGGGCATTAGTGCTTTCAAAATTATGTAATTATAATCACATATTATTGATATAACATAAATAATTACAGACGTATGGACAAACATTCTTTGAAAATTCTCGTAGAGTACAACTGTTAAAAGGTGAATAATTTGACATCACACTCTTGTCGATACCTTATTCCAATGGCTAGTTGGATGGACCAACCCCTACGGATGGAAAGACTTCAGTCCAAGAATATCGGATGCAATCTTGATGTAACCCACGGAGGCCAAGTGCACAAGTCCGAAGTGCTTGAAATATACAAGGTTGTGTACGATATAATTTTGTCTACTCAATGACATGTACCTACTGTTTAAAGCCGACTCCGAACCGCTAGTGTTTTTCTAGAGAAGTTTTACATGGCTTAGAGATTGCTCTCTTACTCGTAAAGTCGCCAACATTTACGAGGTGGAAACAGCCGCTGAAAAATGTTTGATGGACTTACCCGATTTCGAACTCGGGTTCTTCTGTGTGATAGTCGCACACACTACTACCACATATATACGTCCACATCTACAAATTCAGTTTGAAAAACAAATTTACAAACTTAACTAAAATTCATCACGGTGCATTCACCGGCTAGGCAGGAGTTGAATGAACAACCCACGAAACAAGCCAAGGGGCAATCGTGACATCGATGGAAATGCTGTGTTGAAGAAAACTTAAGAGTCCATGGAATAATATTTCTTAACCCGACAACTGTGAACAACCGGCAAAGGAGCCAACTTAAATATGTAAGAAAATTGGTTTTTATATTGAAATTTTTTTTAAAATTGAATTAAAAACTATCGTTTCTAACTTTCCAGACACAAATGTGAGCCTCTCAATTCCTCTCATCCAAAGCTCGTGTCTGTGTGAACTACTTGGTGTTAAGCATCGGGCGAGTTGGATTATCAGCAATCATACGGCCAACAGCCTATGATCTATGGTGATGTCTAAAGAGCAACGTTCATTATATGAATTGGTTTATAAATGGAACAACGCAGTTTTCTCTCCATATTCCTCATGCAACATTAACTGTTATGCTCCTACGTCATAAGGAAGCACAGAGAGAATATATTTCTTGTATGGACAAGGGCAACTTCACAGAAAGAATTGATAATTTATAATGTATTTGTGAGGCCCTGGAAAATTGTATGCTGCAAATGGATTAATGGTAAGCTGAAATAGATAATTACTATCGTTATTATTCATTAAGAGACAATTCAATATTATAGTACTCAAAAATCCCTAACGCACAATCTTTTAACAAATATTTTTACATCAAAGCAAAAATAGTCACACACAGTGAAGACGTTAATACAAAAAGTATAAAGTTGAAGTAATTTATATATCGTCACCTGAAATCCAAAATGAACAGACATCAAAAAACCCAAAATCGTGTTTTTGATTGTTTCTGGTGAAATGGCCTAAAATACATATCTCTGCAAAATTGTACACTTCATTATAACCAATTTGGAATTTTATAGGCGAATAACTACACGATAATAACAAGAAGAGTGTTTGGATTTAAAAATGTTGTATTGCTTCGCCTGTAAAGTTATGAAAAAGCCTGTTAAGTCATTTTGTATTTCATAATTTTGAGTTTGCAATTGTACACACTCGGCATTTTATGTACATTTGCGAACAGACCCCTAGACATTCATTGATGTGCACTGCAGTAATGGCCTTAGTTTTCATTACTTCAAATTCGAGTGTTCGACTATCCCCCAGTCTACCAAGGCTCGTATTCTGGTAGGAACATTTGAGCGTCCGTTTAATCGGTGATGATACTGTAACAATGGAATATTTCATCTAGGAAAACAATACTTTGTCTCGCCTAAATAAATGGCAATGCTATAGTCATTCGCTAACGATTTCTCTGCCCTCAACCATTATTAATCCAAACTATAAATACTACTAGTATCATCTCACAATAGTATGTCGAAATATAGTTTAAAACTTGCTTGTGGGAGACTTCTGATCACTTCTGGGAACTCTCTTGATGCTGTAATTGTAAATTATTGTTCAATTTCTCCTTGATCCTAGGAGTATATGTTTGCTACATGGTAATCGTAGAGTACTAGAGATATTTGATAACAATGAGTTTTTTTTTTTGAAGTCGTCCTCAGCTATTCATATGGTGTTTAAAATAGTTTCCTTTCTTTCATTTGGTGTTTCTCTTCTTTTTCCGATAGAACTCGTCTAAACAATGTTATAGGAAACATTTATTCACATTACGTCCAAATATTGTCATTGAACACTTTCTTCAATAAATATTTTTGTTGTCAGCTGATCGGGTTTAGTAGCAACAGCTGATATTACTTAGCAGTGTCAACTAATCAGGCCCACTTTATCTGACGATATGTCTAAACTTTGGTTTTTATTAGAATAGTTCCTACTTACCTTGTAGCCCTTTAATTTGTTGAACGAAAAGACAAGTCATTTAATTTTTTTTTATACTGACTGAGGCATTTTATTTTTTATTAGTTTTTTTTTTTACATATATAATTTCATAAATACTTGTTTTGTTCATGTTTATGTTTCTTTTCTCCTTTTAGATATTTCCATGACATTTTTGTTTGTTTGTTTTTTTTTTTGGTTTGGTTTGTTTGTTCTTCAGTGTTTTTATTCTCAGTTGTTGTCGCTTTTTTTTTCAATCGGTTTGTTAAATTTTTGTTTACCACACTTTTCGGTTGTTACTGTTCATTGAGTTTTAAGCGAATATCAGTTTCTCATCGGCTTTGGAATCGTTTATTTTTTTTTTTATATATATACAACACATATTGTGTGCATGTCGGTCGGTCTGTCTGTCTGTATATATATACTTTTTTTCAATAACTGATTTATTTTGGGGTTTTGTGTTTTTCCTTCTTGTATGTATATAATATATATATATGGAATATCTAAGGTATGTATATATAATATGGAATATATTAATTCAAAATCAGAGAAATTAGAGGTGAACACAAAATTCAAATTAAGTTTTTATCGTATTTTGTTATAAATTAGGGAAATGATAGAGCAAAACCTCGGCTTTATGGAGAGGTTTTTCCAAAAAAAAAGGGTGACTCATCTCTGAAAGGTCAAGCGAAACAGAAACAAAGGATGCCCGAGTTATAAGAACAATAAACATATTAAAATTGTTTTTTTGTTTTTAAATTTTCGAAAAGTTTATTGAATTGTTTTCCTTGTTGTTTGGAATGGCATCCTTTTTTCTTTACAGTTTACCCGACTTTCAACATTTCTCTATTATTTATAGTATTTACAAAGATTTGTTTGTTAAATTATTTACAAAAAACAAAATTGGAAATAAAAATCAAACACCTTGTTGTGTGTTTGCTTTCTTTTACAGATAGAGTTTTCATTAGGATTTACATACTCATTCATTGTTTGCTTTTGTTTTTTGGTTGTTTATCTTTTTTTTATATTTTTTTGTTCAAGTTTTTCATTTTAATTATATAAGAAATAATTGCAGACTTTTTGTATTTCAGACAAATTCATTATACTTAAATTGTTATCAGTACGAAATAAACTTTTATTAAGATTTCTTTGTTTGTTTGTTTTGTTTTTCATTTTCATCTTCTAAATTGTTATTGATTTTCATCCATAATTTTTGGTTGTTGTAATTGTTCACATAATTGTTGTTAAGTTCAAACGGGGAAAATAGGACCAGGGAAATCAACTGAAAATCTCTCCTTTAAAACAACTGAAAAAAAAGAAAAAAAAAAGGGAAAGCCAAGACAAAGAAACTGCGAGTTGTGGCTGAATACAAGTTTTGTTTGTTGTTCTTTCTGAAGATATTTTTTAAAAATATTTTTTCGCATCACTAAACATTTATAAATCTGCTGTTTGAATATTTTCTTTTTGTTTAGGGTAATTAATAATTTTTTTTTTTTAACTAACTTGAGGGTTTTTATTCAACAATAATATTCAATTTGATTTTCTTTTGCTTTGGGTTTTGTTACTCATCCTTTGGTGGTTGATAATCTTAAAAAATATACATAACTTGTTTGCAGTTTTACTTCTTGTCAATAAAATGTTGTATATACTTTTCTTTTTTTTTTTTGTTTGTTATTTAAATCCATATTTTTAGTTTTCTTTTAATAATAAGTATACATTTTCTTTTTGTATTGTGGGTTTTACTTTATAGTATTACAAATAAAATTGTGCCGTGTGTTTTTGGGTTTAAATTTAATGTATACGAAATAGTGCTTAAATATATATATATATAAACGTTTTCTTCATTAAAAAGGCGGTGCAATAAATCACAACATGTATTCTCTAAAAAAGTGCATGTAACTTTATATTTAATATCGGGTAATATTTTCTTGTTTTTTTTTCGGGGAGACTGTTTTTTTTTTTTTTTTTTTTTTTTTGTAAACTATAAAGAAGACTAAAGCAAAACATTAAAATTAAAAAAAAACTCGAATGTATACACTCCTATACAAAACAAAAACACATATTATAATTGACCAAAAAGTGTATGCATATTTTATTTCCATCGTATAACATTCGCTATAGTTAAATTCCTTCGGATAAAGAATAGTTGAAAGTTTCCGTATCCAGTCTTTAGAGATTAACACGAATATCCCTTCAAGGAATTGTTTTTCTTTTTCACATGGCAACCTCTGACAGCTGATGGTGATGAATCCCCATGATGTTGCTTATCGAATTATTACATTTCCTTTGATACAGACACAATTGACAACACATAAAATATTCGCTACGATTTCTCTTACCATTCCATACATTTACTATTCAAAACTGCATGAAAAAGTCAGTGAGAGGCCACATGTCTATATCGGCTACTATTATGATTTAAATTTTCCTAATCCTATTTCAATTGAAAATTGTCAGGTAAAAATAATGTCATGTTGTCTGAGTCGTAGCCAAACATTCTGGAAAGACGAGAAAGTAATCAATGTTTTATAATACGGAAAACATATGAATAGCTGAGGACTTTATCTCATAAAAGTACACTAATCATTTAAAATTTAATAGAAATATCCATAGTTCTCTAGGATTAAGGGTGATCTGTTGGGCAGGATCTGGACAGCAATAAATCATCAGAAATTACAGCTTTAAGAGTGTTCTCAAAAGTATCCTCCCTTTAATCGCTATATCGCACATACTGGTGTGGCTCCCAAATTACCGATTAAGATTAATTATGGCTGAGGGTATTATTGGTTTGAGCCAGACAATTTTTGTATTATTTTTCAATTGAGGACATCTATGCAGCGAATGTGCTATCATGATGATTATCATCAGTGTAAGGCAATATTAATTTTTCAAAAGTTTATCTTTCCATGTTTCTATCGATCACTCTCTCTTTCTATCGATTACTCTCTCTCTATCGATTACTCTCTCTCTATCGATTACTTTCTCTGTCACTCTTTCTATCGATTACTTTCGCTGTCTCTCTTTCTATCGATTACTCTCTCTCTTTCTATCGATTACTCTCTCTTTCTGTCGATTACTTTCTCTGTCTCTTTCTATCGATTACTTTCTCTGTCACTCTTTCTATCGATTACTTTCTTTGTCTCTCTTTCTAGCGATTACTATCTCTCTCTTTCTAGCGATTACTATCTCTCTCTTTCTAGCGATTACTCTCTCTCTCTCTCTCTCTCTCTCTTGTGATTAGTGATTACTCTCTCTCTTTCGATCCATCACTCGCTATTTCTATCGATTACTTTCTCTCTCTCTCTCTTTCTATCGATTACTCTCACCCCCTCTCTTTCTATCGATTACTCTCTCTCTCTCTCTCTCTCTCTCTCATTCGCTCTTACTGTCTTTCCTTTTCGGTCTCTCTGCCTATCCTTTCCGCTCTTTCTGTCTTTCTCTATTTCTCTCTGCCGCTGTCTTTCTCTTTCGCTGGATCTGTCGTACTTTGTTGCTTTATCTGTCTGTCGAGTTCTCTTTAATAATATCTGTAATATTTGTCAGGCCACATTTGTGGATATATTAGGATCATTTGAGTACCTCTCAAGACCTCAATGGGGGGATCTTTCAATCTAAGCTGTTTTTAACATTTATTTAACTTTTCCGAAGTTTACGGTAATTGTATTATATTAATATATCTAAGGGGGACGAAGGAAGGTCGGGAGTATAAAATGATAAACGAAAATATGCATATGTAATATTTGTATGTATTTATATGAGTTGGGTGTAAGGCGGCTTTATTCCTTTATATCGGTTTTGAGTTTTATGCGTTGAGGTTGACTTTAAGTTTTGTGAGTAAAGACGACAAGTTTGATTACACTTTTAAGGCGTTTTCATTTGTTTTCTTTCATTCTTTTGTTTGCCAGGAGGTTTGTTTTATGTTTTTTTTTTTTTTTTGGTTTTAATGGCTTTCTAAGTTTTGTTGTTGTTTAGGTTTTTGTTTGAAACACAAAAAAAAAAAAATGTTTTCTTATGATGTTTTCGTTTTCTTTCTCGTTAAGGACGGATTATGTTGAAAAGAACATGAGTTTCATCATAAAGGCGTTTGAACGGAAATGAAATTTGTTGGTTTTGGGAGGCATAGCATACATAGTTTTTACTATTAGCTTTTTTCATTTAGAACAAAACAGCAGTTTTTTCAACATCTCGCTGTGGTTGTGTTGGGCGGCAAACTTTCACACAAAGTTTTCTAATGTTAGGTAGGCGTTTTTAAATTCATGTCAATGTTTTCGCTTTTTTTTACTTTTACTCTGCCAAAGTTTTTATGAGATTTTGGTTTTCTTACTTCTTGTCATGTTTAGCTTAAGGTACGTGTGACTTCTTTGAGTTTTTTTTTTAAATAAGGATACTTTATAAGACTAGTGTGTAAAACGAAATGAGAAGACATTTCAAATAAATGTAAATGATGGCCGAAGAAGTGTGATGTGGTCAGCTAAAGACGAAAAATCGCAAAGGCGCATTACGGCGGAGAAGAAAATTCAAAATACATGTGGCACCCTAAATACACAACAGGCATAACTCAAAATTCGAAATATCTTTAGTTCATCGTGCAGAAGCAACGCAAAGGAATGTTTGCAGTAGTTAGAGATGTGTACTCTGAATTAATTTATGGAAAAAAATCAGTTTTGGAAAAATTTGCAGTTGTGACCCTTTTGTAGGCCGTGGTGTGGTAGATAGTGAAAATTACTTTTCTTTCATTTCCCTTTGTTGTGTACTTTTATTTCAATACGATTTTCATGATCTTTTCGACTACGATTTTTTTGATTGTTGTAATTTTTCCCAATAAAAGTTGAACAATAAGTCCCGATTCACAGTAGGCAATTTCTATGATTTCCTTTTGAACACGCCTCTTGCGTTCGGTTTCGGCAAAATTTCGTTTTTAGTAATGCCTTTCAAAGTTCTTTGGTGAGATGTTTTCCAATTGTGATTACCGCTGTGAGTTTGACAGTTTTCACTGGTATTTCATTCACAATAGTGTGATCGTTTGTATTACATTTCTAAAATAAACACAGCCCAAGCGATTTTCGAGTTTAGCAAAAAAAAAAAAAAAACCAAAAAAACCTAAACCAAACCGAGTCAAATGATCTAAGAGATTTCTGGGGAATCCAAAACGCCTGTTAATTTATTTAAAAATTGTCGGAGACAGACTTGAAAATTAATGGAAAAGACAACATAAAGAAAAAGTCTATGAAACTAACAAACCAAATGCTGCTGTTTGGGGTTCGAGGTGTGTGTGTTTTTTTTTTTGTAAACAATTAATTTTTCATGTCAACAATTTCAATATTTTATAAATATTTTTTTTTTCTTTCTGGATGCAGTTTTGTCTGCTAGATTTAAATAACATTTACATTTAGTTTTTGATATCGTTATATAAGTAAGTGCAAATTTGAGTATATAATAAAAATTTCGGTGTTTTGTTTTTTATTTTCCAAAAAAATAAAAAAATCAGTGCTCCAAAAAATGTTCGAAAAAGAGAACAACAAATTATGTTGTCGTGGTTTTTTTTTTGTTTTTTTTTTTGCTTATAAATTATTAAGTGCATTTACGGTGTCATATCACAAAAATACAGTGCGCAGTGCTAAAGTGCAAAAGGTTTTCTTTTTTTTTTTTGTTTGGTTTTTGTTTTGGTTGGGGGCGGTTGGCTTTTGGGTTTAAAATGTAATCCATATTCATCAAATGTCAGGTTTTTTCAATTTGTCAATTCTTGGCTAATAGTTTTATTTTTTTATTTTTTTACGTCAATATTTTGTTTTAACTATAAATGTTGGCGGCTAAAAGGTGTGTTCTCCAAAACTAACCATAATTTTTTTTATATATTTTTTTCTCTCTTAATTTTCTTTAAAAGGAAGTTAGTCAAATATTTTGCTGTTGTTTTCGTTTTCGTTTCTGTTATTCTTTTTCAATTTGTTTACAAAATTGACATTTTAAATTGCTTTTGGTGTCAGTGCATATGTATGTGTATGTGTGTACCAAAAAAAAAACAAAAAAACAATTTAAGCCAAAAATAAAAAACCCCGAAAAAAATGTCAATTAAATTCTACACAACATTTTAAATTAAATTAAAAAAGGGCAGACAACATTTCAATGTTTATATTTATATGCAAACATATTTATTGACAATAAACTGTGCGAGCGAATGCAGAAATGCATTTCATAACCAAAAAAAAAAAAAAAAAAAACAATTTAACATGCAAAATTTTGAAACAACATCAACAAAAAAGTAAATACATGGTAAAGAGTCAATGGCATCGATGGCATTGTTTCGCTTTGTTTTCTCCTCCTTCGATGACCCATATTTGCGTGGTGAGAGTGACTTTTAACCTGGCAACCATAACATGCCAGCGGCATGGGTGTCGGCGTCCATTTGTCTGGAGCCGCTGTCCGACCATAAGTTATTCTTGAAATAATTTAATTAAATTTGAACCTCACACAATTTTATAAATTCGGATTTACTTTAAAGCAAAGTTAATAACAGAGACGGACGTTGTTATCTAAAGGGGTGTGGTTTCGAAAGAAATAGAATGCTAATTTTACAACTGGGGTCCATGACAACTATCGCTTTTGGGTTTTCGAAATATGACCCAACAAAGATTATATAATTTTTAAAGTCTCCTAATTCCGAAAATTCCAATGTGATACAAAAAAGTGTCACAGCACCAGCTTCAGATTTATATTCACCATCAATGAGCCAAACTACACACAAAGTTTTTTTTTAATTTTTTTTTTTAAATCGGCAAATTTTGAAAGGCTAACCCCTTGTCTTTTTTTTTGGCCAAAAATATTTTTTTTCTTATTTCGACATTTTGTTATGGTAGATATTTTGTGCATACAAAATGCAATTATTATCATCTAGAAACTATTGAATTGCATAGCAGGCTTCTAAGATATTAACAAAACGTTTCCATATAAATGCATACTTCATTTCAAGAATAAAGCCAACGGCAGTGAGAGTAACTAATTCGATGCGTTACATCAATTACAGTACAGCACTCTAGCTTTAATTTAATGCCACAAACACTTTGATACCTTGGCTGGTTTTCGAAATATGTTCAACGGAAGATGAGGTCAACTTCATATTTAGATGCATTACAACAGTGGGACTTTGGTGGCGTATGAGCGATATTTGTTGACATTTTCATACACACAAAATAACTCATACGCCACTGCAGACACACAAGTTTACCAGAATGGAGATCAAAGGTGAATTTTCTTTAGAGATTTACAATTTAGGTGTTTATCCCTTAATTTTCTTCAAAAGTGTCCGCTTTACAAATACAGTGAAACTTCCATAAGTCAAAGCACTTCTAGTGGCAGTTAACGAGACATATTCCCCTAAACAGTTGTATAAGTAATTCCATAACCCAAAGTCTTCGTAAGTCGAACTTTCCATAACTCAAAGACTCCATAAGACGAACTTTTCTACAGGACAATGATGGTTTGAGTTATGGAAGTTTAACTGTACTTAAAACAAATTTTTCGAATAGATTTTTCTATATCCTCGAACATAGCGTTTGTCATTTTGTGCGATTGTAATTGTAATTGAGTTGTGGAAAAAGGTTTCCAAATTAACGAGTCTACGAGAAGACCATATTTAGTCCTGAATCCTTTAAAATAACACAATAATATTCATGTGCATGATTGTAAATATTGTAGATTTATGTCCCAACAAATTGCTTTATTCTAACTTACCATAGAACGTGTATGCGGTGCCGATGGTCGTCAGGGTGCATTCAATCAAAGGATCAAGCAAAAGCAACAGAAGTCAAAGGTCAATAACAGCGGATACATGAGAATGGCAGTTTGTTACAGAGATCAGATAAAGAGAAGGCATATAATTCGCGAAAGAAAGAAACGATTAAGTCAATCATTTACACTGGTACGTCTCGAAATGCGTCTGTCAAAGAAGCCTGTGTCGATTGGCTGTTCAAACCCTTGTATTTTCGAGTTTTCTTCTTAAAGTAGGACGATGTTTGGATAATTTCAACGGTTTTAGCCCCGCTAAGCTAAAGTAGGGTCTGTTTTGCATTGGTCTCACTCCATAGGCGGCAATTTTCTTCATTAACAAACCCGTTAAGCCAAAAGTCAGCCTCATCGTTGAACAGAATTATGTGCTCGCCTTAAAGGACATTTGGATAATTTGGTAGCGTTGTTCATAAATTTAAAAAAGTGACAGCTTACCCTCTGGTAACTTCTATCTAAGCAAAAAAGGGGTCACACCCTTTGAAATTGTACAACCTCAACAAAAAGAAAAAGCACCGAAGTAAAATCATAGAGAAAAAGCCAATTAAAAAGCTCTAGCGTAGCACTTAACGTCAAAAGCTCTGACAAAACAGTTTCATTGCTGTGTAAAGTACAGAGTTTTCTTCTTCCTTTAATTACCACGCTATAAGACTGGAGCATTTTAGAGGACTTTTTATTTGTGATTTAACCTTTATGCTTTCTACGGTCTAGTTTCCATAAAGTTTATGTTAAACCGTCACTTAGTTCAGGTAGTTTCTTGCACCCTGACGTTAGACAGGATGAGCTCCTTAATTGGTTTGAGCTATAAATACAAGAATTGAATTTAGAAACGTGTGGTGTAATTTCTGGACATTCTTCGGTACCTTTTGAAAGCTTTAATTATTTTCTTCAGATTATATATTCTGGTAAATGATAAAATAATGAACTGGAAAGATTATTTCTGGTAGCCTTAAACAAAAAGTTTCGGATTTTTATTTTACTTTACTGAGTGGTTTTTAACTGAAAGCTCAGTCAATTTTCAGGTATTTTGAAAACAATTGCCCCAACGTAACACAATTTTTATTGAAATTCTAAGGTTTTTCTACTTTTTTTTAAACTTCTGTTACGCTAAATTGATTTAACATTTAAAAGTTATTAAAGGCAACCGTTCGTTCTCCGTACAAAATGCTGTTAATGTGTTTAAATTCTATTGAATTACAAATATAACAAAGATTCTTGTTTCACTGTAAACATCTTTTGAATTTTCCTTTTGGAAATTCTTATTTAAAACTTTGGAAATACTGCAATCTTACAGATGAGCGCCAGCCAGATTAACGTTTTCTTTATTTTTAATTATAATCTCAATATTCTGTAACTCGGTTGTAAAAGTTTAATAACGATATTAATGTCTAAGTTTTTACAAAAGTCATTGCAAAATTTTCATGAAATATGAAAATAATCGGAAACTTTTCGAAATAATAACACTAGTCTTCAGTGATTTTGGCAACTAAATGTTGCAGCCAAAAGTCTGATAAAAAAAAAAAGAAAAATTTTAACAAATTTTGTATGGACTTTTTTTTTTTTGTTTTATTGGAGAATATTTTTTGAATATTCCAGTTATTTCTGAAGAAAAGCCTTATATTTGGGAACAGTTTTGTAATATAAATTCATTACGTAACAAGTGATCAGTAAAGTCGCTAGCTTTTCGAAAAGGCTGGTAAAACGAGCTCTTTGAGCTTTAATGAGTACAAGACAGTGATTCTAGAAAATAATTGATTCAAGTTTCCACTTCATCGTTTGATTTTAAATGAAGGGAAACATAAACAGTCTTATTAATAAATATTTATACCAGCTTTATGAATCTTGGTTAAGAAAAATGTAAGAACATTATTTTTGTATTTTTTCACAGGTCTAAAGCTCGTTCTGAAGGTGAAAAGCTCGTTTTTTTCCCCCGTGTTTAGAAAAATGTATAACAGCCTTATTATTTTTGTATTTTCACACAATTTTTTTCACAGAGGTTTATAAAGTTGTTGTAAATGTTTATGAACACAGGGGAAAATATACAATTGTTGGTAAATCGAGGAATTTTTTTTGCCCTTTATCGTAAAATAAACAACGAGCTTTTGACCTTAGGAAAAATGTGTAAAAACACAAAAATATTTTTTGACCTTCTGTGAGTAAGTGAGAGCTTTTACAAAATTTGTATAATCCAAACTTACTAAAAAAAAAATACTGCAAGATTTTTACTAGCAACAAATTACTATCATATCGTCTTTTTTAAAAAAAATTCTAATTCGCGAGAATAAAAAAGTTAGAGCTTTTAGAAGAAATAGGGAAAGCTTTAACGAAAATGTAGGAAATCGTTTTTTTTTTTCAAATTAATTGTAATTCACGAGTATAAAAAAATTAAAGCTTTAGAGCTTTTTGAGGAAATAGGGAGAGCTTTAATAAAAATGTTTGAAATCGCAAACTCATGTAAATAGAACAAGCATCAAACATATAGATAGATGTCCTGTGAACTTCAATGGAATTTTCAGGTTCGAACTGATAGAGAGGGAGAATAAGCTCTAAGAAGGCGTGCAAAGGCAAATTCGTTTAAAAATGTAGCAGTTTTCCATTTTATTGCTTTATTTTAAGTCTCAACAATAGAACAAAGAGCTTTTGAGCTTATATGAGCAAAAAAGTGAGAGAGAGAGCTTTTAAATACACGTGGAAAGCTTTTTCAAATTAGCAAACCCTTATAAAATGGCAAGTATTCAATATACTTTAAAATACCTTGCCTTGCGAAGCATGCAGGGTTTCAAATACTAATATGCTTTTAAGCTTTGAGCATTATTCAAGTGGATGCATTACCGTTTAATGGAACTCTTAAGTTCAAAGGCAAGATTCGTCTAGATTGTTTGTGTACAGTAAATACCAAATGATTACATTTGACTGGAATTTCCAAAAAATATTTTCTCTTTTTTTAATAATCCATATAAAATTGTTCACATGAGCTTTAATCCACAGCTGAGGACACAAAATCACAACTTCGTCGCCCTGTGTTTTTGGTGGGGAATGGAAAACAGGTGTTTTTTTTTTAAATTTTCATTTTCAAATAACATTAAATTATGTCAGTGGCTCCGGATGATAATTTAACAAATTTTTTCTATTAAACAACTTACCGAAAGTTAAAAATGTCAATAAAAAAAAGATAGAGCTCTTGCTATTATTAAATACAACATCCCCTGACATAATCAGAGGTTATTACGGCTTTCTTTGGTTTGCTTAAGTAATTGTAATACAAGTTTCTGATATTTTCACATTTCTGCCTCCTAAATTGAAAATTTTGAAGAACTTTAGTTTGTTTTTTTTTCTCTCTCTGTATTTTGGCTTTAGTGTTCATAGGCATCTGTTTTGAAATGACCAAACAAATAAATGTATTTTAAATGGTTTTTTTTTTCTCAATCCTGCTTTATATATTTTTTTTTTTTTTTGTAATAGTATTTTTTATTCTGGTTTTGGTTTTGTCTTATTAACACAACACTAATTAAATGTTTCTAACACTGAAACTAACATTGAGATATACCATAAGTGTGTAATTAATTAATAAAATTATGTTGTTGTTGTTGTTGCTGTTTTTTTTTTTTGTTATACAAATAAATTGTGTTTTTAGTTTGTCATTTTATTTTCCTTACCAAAAATCAAATATAATTCTCTGCGCCCATGAGCTTTTGCTGGTTATTTTCATTTTAATACTTAATTTTTAATGGTGCTACAAAAAATGGTTGCTGTTTACCAGAATGTGTATAATTCCCTAAGTTCTCTATACTACTACTCGTATGTTCTACCAAAATTCTATATCCAAATCCTATTCACCTAAATATATGCCTTTGCCTTGTCTTATGTTTTGTTTTGCCTTCTGCCAACAAAACGTTTTCTTACAAAAGAAACACTAAACATTTCTGTGTTGTTTGTCAATTTTACGAAAATAGCATTTGATTTTTTTTTTTGGCTATATTAAGTAAATATATTCTATAAATTACAAACTAACTTATAGCTTTTATAGCTTACAAAATTATGCGAGTTAGAGCGTACCGCTTTCGAGTTTTCGAACAAAACTACGTTGCACAAATTCCTGGCGTTGACAAAAATTACCAGTATTTCCAATTTTTTAAAAATGTATTTCCTAAAAGTGAATTAATTTTGTTTACAGTTCTACCCAGCTTTCGATTTGTAAAGCTTAATAAGACTAGGTGGAAAGGGTTTTTCTAATACTACGTTGTCCTTAAAAGAGCTTTTGTATAGAAAATTATGTTAACCACAAAAGATTTTAGAATCTAACTCACGTATTCATAAAAACTTCAAAAAGCTTTAAGAAATCGATGTCAAGTAAAAGTTGTTCTAATTGTATACATATTTTCACACATTTGACTTGACAGCGGTTTGTAAAGCTGTTAATTTGTATGTATACGGTGGCAAAGCTTTGTTGTTACATTAAAATATCGAAGTATAATCGGATATGAATAGAGGAAAAAACTGTTGAACAGCTTAACTGGACTTAATTTTTTTTTTAAACAGAGATCGGTTGAGCTTTCTAGGTACCAGTTCTTGACGACTACAATAGACCACACATTTTTTGAATGCACTTGGAAATATAATATATATATAAAGGCATCTAAATAAACTAAACTTTAAGAAGCTACACGGACTAAAGCTTGGTTTACATAGAAGTATCATATTTGAAGAGCTTTAAAGCTATTGAACAGCAACTACATGTTTTAAACAGAGGTCGGCTGAGCTTTCAGGGTACGACGTAATGTCAAACAGACTAGACCACACGTTTTCAAAAGCGCTTGAGAACTACAAAATTAACAATTGTAATGAACAACTTCGAACCTTTTGCCCAAAGCCTTTTAAACCAATAACATTGTTATACAAATATTAAGTTTTTCACAGACCAGTCAATTGAACATTCTAGAAAAAAAGTAAAATTTGTAGAAATTTTTGAAAAATGTATATTTTTTAGAACTTTTCAAAATTTTTAAAAAAATTAAACCTTTAGTTCTTATCAAAATATGTATTTAAATTCAATGAAATTTAAATTTTTAGAACTTCTTAAAAAAATTGAAATTTATAGACATGTCTAAAAAATTAAAATTTTGGGAAGTTTTCAAAAAATTTAAAATATTTGGAAAATTTTGGGAAGTTTTCAAAAAATTTAAAATATTTGGAAAATTTTGGGAACTTTTCAAAAAATTTAAATTTTTAGAACTTTTCAAAAAAATTTAAATTTTTAGAACTTTTCAAAAAAAATTGAAATGTTTAGAATTTTAAAAAATCTATTTTTGAGATCTTTTCAACAAAATTGAAATGTTTAGAACATTTCTACTCTACAGTTTATCAGAGTTGTTTTTTAGAGCATTCGATGCAGAATTCCATCCACGTTTTATTGCCATTTTTAAACACTTGAAGGCCACAGGTTATCAGAGCGTCTGTCACTCAATCTGGGGCCTGATTCACCCATGAAGAAGTCTAAATGAAAAAATCGAAACACTCTACTTACGAGGCTGTCGATACTGACAAAGGGTTGCTAGTGACCGGAATTCGTCTTCTTTTTTTGTTGTTAAGATTTTGTTTCTCTTCCTACAACAGAGTATCCATTCCGAAAATTAATTTTTGAAAAATGTATATTTTTTAGAACTTTTCAAAATTTTTAAAAAATTTACACCTTTAGATCTTATCAAAATATGTATTTAAATTCAAAGAAATTGAAATTTTTAGAACTTCTTAAAACAAATTTAAATTTATAGACATGTCTAAAAAATTAAAATTTTGGGAAGTTTTAAAAAAATTAAAATTTTTAGAACTTTTCAAAAAAATTAAAATTTTTAGAACTTTTCAAAAAAAATTAAATTTTTAGAACTTTTAAAAAAAAATTTAAATTTATAGACATGTCTAAAAAATTGACATTTTGGGAAGTTTTCAAAAAAATTGAAATTTTTAGAACTTTTCAAAAAAAAAATGAAATTTTTAGAACTTTGCAAAAATTGAAATGTTTAGAATTTTAAAAAATCTATTTTTGAGATCTTTTCAACAAAATTGAAATGTTTAGAACATTTCTACTCTACAGTTTATCAGAGTTGTTTTTTAGAGCATTCGATGCAGAATTCCATCCACGTTTTATTGTCATTTTTAAACGCTTGAAGGCCACAGGTTATCAGAGCGTCTGTCACTCAATCTGGGGTCTGATTCACCCATGAAGAAATCTAAATGGAAAAATCGAAACACTCTACTTACGAGGCTGTCGATACTGACAAAGGGTTGCTAGTGAACAGAATTCGTCTTCTTTTTTTGTGGTTAAGATTTTGTTTCTCTTCCTACAACAGAGTATCCATTCCGAAAATTAATTTCGTTTCAACCATTTTATTTCCCAAACAAACAATTCTTCTTCTTCCCCTTGGAATCCAATAAGATGATAGCCAACATGAAATGGAATTTTCCGAAATTAATTTCGATTCAGTTTCAATCTTCACTTTGTATTTTCCAAACCCAAACACTTTGTTCTTCTTCCCGTCGTAAGTCAATAAGATGATAGCAAACATTGAATAATTGCAATCGTATGTGCAGGCATACACGCAATTAGCAATACAAATTGTTACGAAAGTGTCTACGTTAGCGTATGAGTGAATAAGGTAATTATTTTGCGATGCAGTTTATTTTTGCCATTGCCAATTCTGTTCTTATGACGACGACCAAAAATACTGTTAACGTATTCATTCTGTTTTCCCATTCTTGACGCCAATGAAGTTTTTTGTGATACTCCTCCTCCTCCCTAAGTTTTCAGAAACCACATTTAATGATGATCAGATAACATTTGTTGCCATTTAAATGATTATTAAACGCTTTTACATTTTGCAGACCTGGCTTGCGTTAAACCATTTGAATAAAGCTTTTCGATAATACTCGTCTCTAAGATTAAAGAAACAACAAATATTTGTTTTTAATTCTATTGTAAGATGAACTTTCGTATCGGTTTTTTCTTTCTTTGCCTTTTGTCTTTTTATTTGTACTCTTGCCACCACAAATTCCTTCCTGTAATTCCGTCGTAGGATGAGATGATTATAAAACGCTTTCCAGACCTGGCTTCCGATAAACTTTACCTTGCCGCTGCCAGATGTGATCAAAAATAGTTTTGATTGTTTTCCTCCTGTGAACTGCACAGGTTGGATGATGCCATTGAATAGAAGTTTCATAGATAAGAACGTATTCCTGGTGATTTCCTTCCTTCCCAACAAAGTTTCGATAACAATAAATTTGGCACATTAAAACAATTAAAATGAAAACGAAATCAACGTAAAAAACGAGCATTAACGCACAACACAGTGTAGAAACAGAACACTGCGGCTGCGCAATCTGGTGCGGCAAGACAATGGATGCGGTAGCGGTTCTCGTTGTCATTTCACAGATGTTATTTATTTACGATTTCAATACATTTATTTTGAATTATCATTTTACAATTGAGTTTAACTTTTTCCATAATTTTCTCATTGGTTTCTATCGCAAATAATTTTCAATTGGTTTCTACTTCTTTTTCTATCATGGCACCACCGACAGAGAGAGGCAGCATCAACCATTCAGACCACAAGAAAATCCACAGAGAAACTAATATTAGATTTTGATTCAGCGAGGTTTTGCCTCTCAGTTGTCCCTACGAATACGATAACCCGCAGTCGCAGCCGCAGTGTCCTGTTTCTACACACATTCGATTTTTTTTTTAAATTGTTTCTATACAAATTGGAGAGATTTTCTACCAAAACACAAAGAAAAAAAGTATAGACGAAGATAGATTGAGTGGATTGAAATAGCTAGCTAGTGGTGTTGGTAGTGTTGGTGGTGGTGGCGGCACAACGAACCAAACAACAACTAAAAATGCTGTAACGGAAACGGAAACCAAGAAATAATCGGTCTGTCTTTGTACCAACAAAAAAAAAAAAAAAAACGAAGAAAGAAATAAAAACAAGTGTTTGGTTTGTGTTTTAATCGTTTTTTTTCTGTTTATGTATAAATTGAGTATTTTTTTGTTTTTTTTTTTGTCTTTTTATTTAAATTTATAATCAACTATTAAAAACTAATTTCAATAATATGTATTCGGTATGTATAAAACTTAAATATTACACAAAACTAAACAATACAAATACAAATACAAGTTCAATACAATCAATCAATCAATCAATCAGTCGACAGATTGATCAATTATTCTGTGTGTTTTCAAAAATATTTACAAAAATCAATTAGTAGCCAATAAACCAATAAAGATAGAGAGAGAGAGATAGAGACAGATAGAGAGAGATAGAGAAAGAAGAAAACATAGAAAGTAATCAATTGGAAACATACATTCATCATTCATTCAATCGTTCGCTCGTTCGTTTTGCTCTTAACGCATTCTTCTCCATTCATTTGATTCGTCTTAGTGTTTAAGTGTGTCTGTGTGTGTGTGTATTTTATCATTATCTTTATCCTTGTTTTTTTTTAATTTTTAAGTTTAAATAGTTAAGAAATTATTAAGTACATTAGGGTAAGTTGTTGTTAAGTAATTTACAATGTACAAATAAATACACAAGAGGAGTTTATCATTAAAGGGGGGGTGGGGGGCGGAGTGAAGATGAACTTAGTACAAACATTTTTCCAACACAAAGCAAAAAACTTCAATTCAAATTATGAAACGGTAATGAAATTGGGCGGGGAGGGGGGGGAGATGGTATTTTTACTTCGCATGTTTAACTATATTTATGCATGTGTATATGTACGTATGTATATGTATATGTGTGTGTATTTAATTTTTTTGCTGCTTCTCTTCTTACTCGTTTCATTACGTGTTATTGTAGATGTTTCTGGGAATGAGGGTTTTTTTTGCTGTTCTTGTTATTGTTTGTCTATAGTAACATGTAACAATTAATTTCTTTTCATTTCTTTTTTTTACGGTATAACATTAACATTTATTGATTTTGTTTTTGTTTTTATTTTCTTCTTCTTTTTGGTTTGTTAATTTTTATATATTTTGTTTTTCTCAGTATAAGTTTTTAAGCCTTTGAAGAATGTTTATACATAGAAAAGTTACAGAAACAAATAAATAAAAAAACGTTACAAAAAAAAATATATGTTGAAAAAAATAATGTAGTATATATTACGTAAAGTATAGAATAGTATTTACAAAGTTTATTTACAAATTATTGCATGGATGAAAAGGGAAAAGAATAAATTACACAGCTTTGGAGGTAAATAGAGTGGGCGAGTGGGAGCGAGACAGATGGTTGGAGGGAATTTCAACATAATACTAGGGTGGTGGTACACTGCTCGACACGGTAGTGTAGGTATCCTGTAATCGTATGTCTATTTCAACAGCTCTCGTCACAGCTGACTTTCTTTAACACTTAGATGACAATTTTGAATGAGCTTTTTAGTTGAAGCAGATCTATTGACTCCCGTGGGCCTTAAAGTTTGCACATCAACGAAAAAGCTCCCATTAAAAGCTCGTCAATATAAACTAACTGCTCATGTTTTTATTTGGAAGTTTTCCCTTTAGTTATCAATTGGCAAGTGATTAGACATTCGCCTGAAAAGTCAATTATATGAAAAAGCCCTACAGAAGTTGACCAAATCTTGTCAATTGAGACATTTTTCTCTCAAATCCAAAATGATTTAACAAGCATTTTTATAATATTTCAGCAGAAGCAAAAAACGTTGCAAAAATCTAAACAGTCTTCTGGTTATGTCGTTTTCTAATTCGCCTATAAAATTGTAAATTGTGTATTCGGAAGTGTCGAATTTTGCACAGACATGTATTTGGGGTCATTTCACCAGAATCAATCAAAATCACTAGTTTTTGGTTGATTTTGATGTTGGGTCATTTTGGATTTCATAAATGACGATAAATATCTATGGCCAAAAGCTAAAATATTGGCCACATATTTCCTAAGGCTATTTATAAGTATTTGCATATCAAGACATTTGTTATAGTTGAAGGAAAGTATGGATCTCACCATCAAAAGCTCAAAAATAGAAACAAATTGCCCACGATGATGTTAAGAACGTCTGCAATTCAGGCTAGTTAGGCCTTTTTATAATTGAATGAAATCAAACTAGTTTATTTAAAGGTTTCATCGATAAACCTTAAAAGCTTTGGGAGAATAAAGCTCCAAAGGTTTCGCCAACTTAAATTGTTATCCATTACAGACATATTTCGAAAGTCCGCTTATAAGCTTTGCTGTTTCAAGCAGATCCTATTGAATGTAAACATTTCGAAGCCTTGAAAGAAAGCTTTTGTTGGCGAAAGCTTAAAGCTTTCGAATGTTATCCACAAAGGTGATATATTTTGAAAGCTCATTGTTTTAAGCCGAGTTTTTTTAAATGGAAGCATGTTAAAGCTTTCGCCCACAAAAGCTTTCATGGTTTCTTTAAAGAAAGCTTAAAGCTTTCGAATGTTATCCACATATATGCCACATTTTGAAAGCTCATTGTTTTAAGCCGAGTTTTTTTAATGGAAACATTTAAAAGCTTTCGTCAACAAAAGCTTTCATGGTTTCTTTAAAGAACGCTTTTGTTGGCGAAAGCTTAAAGCTTTCGAATGTTATCCACATATGTGACACATTTTGAAAGCTCATTGTTTTAAGCCGAGTTTTTTAATGGAAACATTTAAAAGCTTTCAAGGTTTCTTTAAAGCAGCTTTATCAGTTTGATTTCTGTTCGGGCACTTTATTCAAATATTTGTGCCTTTCCCGTTGATATTTTGACGAAAGCTGTTTGTACGAGTGTAATATTTTTCAGGAACCATTTTTATCTCATTTTTTTTTCGTAGCAGTGTTTTTTTTAAGGATTTATTTCTTTTTAATAGCAACGATCTTCGTTTTTTGTTGAAAATATTTATGGTTTTGTTTGATGAGAAAAATACTTGCATACATTACATGTATGTGTATGTATAAATGCATATGTGTGTGTGTGTGTGCATTCGTAGCCATATCTCTTATTATATTAACCATAACAACCACATACAAAATACTTTCGATATAAACTCGGCTACAATACTTTTTGGGGTTTGATTGTGTGTGTGTGTGTTTTTTTTGCTTATCCTTTTTCTCTGCTTCTGGTTTTTTTTTTGTTCGGTTATAACTAAATATGCCTCTGGTTTGTTGTTGTTGTATAGAATCATTAATTGTTTGTGTGTTTTCTTTTTTAATTAAAACTCAAAAGTCCCGTTAATTATTACTTTTGCTTAACCTTTTCCGGTTTTCTTATCATATTATTTTGTTTTGTTTTATTTTTTTTTAGCATATTTGTTCCTTATAAAAATATGACCACAAAAAATAGAGAGTTTCTTTTTTTTTACTGCATTTTCTTCGGTTTCTTTCATCGTTATCGTATCGAGGTTTTGCTATTTAATAATCGTATTTTGTTATTTTCATCTGTTAAAAATCCTTAAAGCGGCGTTTGTTTTCTGTTTTCTATTTTCATCCTCACATAATTTTTTTTCTGTAAGACTCTGTTGTCTGTACGCCTATGTGTGTGTGTGTGTGTGTTTGAAAGAGAGCGAGAGATAGGGTATGATATTTGTATACAATTTTTAAGAATTTTCCTATTTTATTCAGTTTGTTGTGTTTTCATGTCGTTTCGTTTCTTTTGTTTTTGGTTTGTCCTTAAACTTGATCTTTAATTTTATGTTAATTATGGTAGTAGAGGTGGGTTATTTCTCTTCATTTATATATACTCATATATTGGTTTTCTTTTGCTTTCGCTTTCATTTTCGTTTTTCTTCTTAATATTTTTCATTACGATACAATTAAAGTATTTTTTGTTTTTTTTTGTCATAAATATTTTTTTGGTTTTGTCCCAAAACGAAGATCGTTAAAAGTTTAGAGGGATATAATGGCAATGTCTGCTGGGGTTACATGAGTATAAGAGTATGTGTGTGTGTGTGTGTAAGTGTAAATAACACTAGTCTGCAAAAACTAAAAATATTGCTGCCCACCAAGTATTCTTGCAGTTAACTTGTTTTGTTTTTTTTAAATTAGACAAAATTCAAAATTTGCAGCTGCAGTTTTTTTGTTTAATTTTTGTAAACTAGTGTTTAGGTTTTAGAAATGTCTTCTTCAAAATTAAGTTGTTTGGCAAGTAGGAAATGGAACGTTTTAGCCACAACCGTTAATTTGTTTCCTCTTTTGTGGTTTTTGATTTTCTTCTTCTTCTTTAGTTTCTAATATTTTGCACAAAGCAATGATTGTTCGGTTGTCGTCGTTTAAGGCTGCGCTGACTGTGGTAGTAGGTTGTGTTCTGAGCCCTAACTGGTTGTACGAGATTTCCTGTTGCAATTAAAACTTATTGATCTGTGGGTTTGGTGGGAAAACGGAGACAGGGACGAGGAAAAATATAAAGAATTGCAATGCTGCCAGACGGGGAGAGATAGAGAAACAGAGCGAGAGCGCGAGTAAACGGAAAAGGGGGGGGGAGGGTGATAATACTTGGATTTTCTTTTGTTTTAGTATTTGTTTTTTTCTTCTACTGCTCCTTCATTTAAAGTTAATAATAAATATACATATTACACAAAAAAGAGCCAAATGTTATTGTATGCTATAAATAACATCATGTTGTTGTTGTTTTTGTTGGTTTGGTTTACTTCCATTTTGCTTTTTGAGTTATTAAAATATAATTTGTTTGTTGTTTTCTTTTTCTGTTGTTAATACTTTCAATATGTTAGTTTATGCGTTTAGGTTTTTATTTTATTTAATGTTTTTTGTTTTTTTTTATAATCTGACAGTTCTTTTGTTTTTTTTTATATTTAATTCACTTTAAATTTATTGTAATATTTTGTTTTGTTCATTTTAAAAATTTAAATAAATTTACTTATCTACAAATAGCTGCCGTATCCATGAGAATTGTTTCATAAAACTCAAAGAAATTAATTTCAAACATAAGTGGGAGTGAAAGTAACAAAAAGAAAACTAAAAATGGTCGATAAAGAAAGAAAATGAAAACTAAAAAAAAAAGCTGTTTGTAAGCGTTTAACGAATAAAAAGTGTGTATTTAAAATGGCTAAACTTTAAAGGCAAACACAAAACTGGAAACACTTTTTTCAATGGAAAGCTTTTTCTAATAAATCATCAATACAGGTAGATATTACTCGGAAAGCTTTTGGGACAAAGCTATTTCTAAATAAAAAAAAGTAAACTTGTCGGAAAGCTTCAGATCACATAAAAAAACTTTGAAAAATATATTTATGTGTTTTTTTTTTTTAATAAAAAACAAACAAAGAGAAAGCTATGTATATATATATAAGTAAACTTGTTCGGAAATCTTTCGAAGAAAAAGCTTCGAAAAGCTTGTGGAAATATATATTTTTATTCTAAATAAAAACACATACAAAACGTTGATGAAGAAATTTTGTAATCGGTTGTTATGTCTATTCAAAACTTAAACATATATTTTAAAGAGAAAGCTTCTATAGTGCTTTCTATTTGTAAAACTTATGAAAATAAGGTCGAAGTGTGCCCAGACAAATTAAACTTGGAAATTATAGACTGAATTTATATGAAAAAAAGCTTTCTGGAGAAAACTGTGTGTGTGGATGGAACATTAATTAAATTCTAAAGAAATCGTTTCAAACTATGGAAAACGTTTTTAGAGCGAAAGCTTTATTTGTCGGTGATGTAAATATTCATTAAAATATCTGAACATTGCTGGAAAGTTTTGTGGAAAAAGCTTTTTGTTACACAAACGAGTATAACCTTTTGTAAAATTAGAAAAAAAACCAGAAGCTTTTAGATTTTTTACAAAAAAAAAATTAATATCTGTGTATGAACAAACCACAAGTTAAATTTAAAAAAAGAGCTTTTTGGAAAATTTTACAAATATGCGGAAAACTCTTAATCGAACACACATTCAAAAAAGCTGTACAAAGCTCAGTCGCCAAGCTTTCTGCATAAAGCTTTAAGTATTGTCACTGCAAAAGCTTTAAGCTGAAACAGTTGAAAAGCCATTAGTTTTAACATTTGGAAGGCTTTTATTTTAATTCTTTGAAAAGCTTTTACTTCTTTCATTTGAAAAGCTTCGATTTTGTTAACGTAAAAATCTTAGTGACATATTTAAGATCATAAACTTTGAAAGCATAGGCTAAATGTAAAAAGGAAATTAAAAAAGCACGAGCTTTTTGGCGAAGCACAAAAATATGTATTTAAAAGCTGAAAAGCTATTAAACGCATATTGAAAAATCTCTATTTCCAAATCAGCGCGCCATAAAAATTCCAACTATTTTAAAAAATTAATTTAAAACAGAAGAATCCAGAAAGATGTGTTAGGATATTTAAGCACATATTTAAATACACAATTAGTGTCAAAATAAGCCATAAAATGGAATGGATTAAAAATAAAACAAAACGTCAAATGGATAATTAAGAAATTTTCCCTATGAAACATAAATTATGAGTATTTTTTGAATTTAATTGAAAATAAATACACACACAATTAAAAGTTCTTCATTTTTTTTTTGTTTTGTTGGGTTTTAGTCTTTGTTTATGTTTTGTTGTTGTTTGTTTGAATATATATATGTATATATTTTAAAAAACACTTGTGTTTTGTTGTTGTTTGTTTAAACATTTTACAATTCATACATCATCACCAATAATAAATTATTATTATGTTTGTTTTGTTTCTTTAATATGTATATGTATATAGTATGTATGTATGTATGTATATGTATATATATATATATATATAGTTTATTTGGTTTTTAATAATATTATTTTGGGATTTTATATAATTAATTATTTATTTATACATACACACAAGTGATGAGGAATGGCTGGGCTTGGGCTTGGGCGGGTTGGGGCAAGGAGAGAAATGTGAATGCTTGTAAAATATCTTTAAAAACAACATGTACACACACATCTGTAGTGATGGTAGTCGTTGATAATTTTTGATTAATAACCCCCCGTCAGCTGTGTAAACCTTTGCTAAGGAACAATTTTGTGAACATTTTCTTACATTTTTCTTAACAAAGGTTTCTAAAGCTTTTACAAATTCTTATGCATGCGGGTGTCAATCTTTTGACCAACAAAACCCTTTAGAGACTTTAGAGAATTGGAAAATTGAAAAACTTCATCGAAATCCAGCCATAAGTCCTATTGTCTGTAGATGTGGGTGTAGGTGGTACAAGGGGGTGAGTGAGTGTGTGTTCTTTGTTTAAGGATTTAAATGTTTCGTTTTTTTTTCTGTTCTTTTACTGGTTTTTGGAATTCCTGGGGAGGCAGAAGGGTATTGGGGGGGGGGGGTCTTTATTCATTTTTTTTTTTTGTAAAGTTAATAATTAATAAATTTGATAATAATTAATAATAATATATATATATATATGTATATATATATAATTGTATAATAATCATAATAATAATTAATAATAATAATTAATTAATTAATAATAATAATATGCATAATAGTTAATTTGTTTGGTTTTCCTTTCTTTCATTTATAATTGGTTTTCTTGTTGTTGTTTATTTATATGTTTGTTTGGTTTTATTTTAATTTGCTCTTCTCCTCTTTCACCTTTATCGTTATCTTTATCATCTGCTGCTACATATCATTTCTTTCTTTATACACATACATACTCTTTGGTATCGTCTTCTCTAACATTCGGAAATTTTGTTTGTTTCATTTCTCTTCTTCTTCTTCGTCTTCGTCTTTGTGATATTTGTGTGTGTGTGTTTTTTTGTTTGTTTAATAATTTCTTTTCTTTTTCGAATGGCGAACATTTTTTTGGGTGTTTTTTTTTGTTTTGGAAAAATTCTTAAAACATTTCTGGAATTTGTTGTTGTTAATTATATTACCTGATTGCTTTCTTTTTGTGGCTGCCAATTTAGTTTTCTTTTTGTTTTTGGGGGGGGTTGGGTTTTTTTCTCTATGCTTGGGGTTAGCGAGGGAGGGGAGTAAGATTTTCTGTGATTTCTTTTAGATTTTGGTTTTTCAAATTTGCATCCGTTGATGGGGAGGAGTATGTAGTAACAATATTGCACAGGACGCGATTAGTTTGTCGTTTGTTTCTTCTGTCTTCTAGGATGTGTGTGTGTGTGTGTGTGTGGGTCTCGATTGCCAGATTCTCTTTCTTTTTCTGTTTGTGGAAGGGGGTATTTCTGTGTATATATGTTTGGCGGAGGATATTTCATACATTGCTGTGCTTCGGCTAAGACTATCCTGCTTAAACCTAGCGACCTCTTGCCCATCTTAGTAGCGCATCAGCCAGAACATCGAGATGGGCTTTCGTCTGAAAGTGCACATAAAAACAAGAAATCACATAATAAATTTATATTGAAATGAAAAATATACACAAAGATAACCAGCATAATCGCGGAGATAACCGAAAGTCGCACAGTATTTGATTTGTTTTCTCCCACTTACCGTTTTGTAGAACATACACGATCTTCTGTCCTCATCTTCGCCTTCGGGACAATCGATGAAGCCATCGCACAGAACGTGATCGTCTATGCAACGATATCGGCCCTGGACATCCGGTGTCGGACAGGCAAAACGTTCCATGCCATCCATGGCGGTGGGACATTCTGCAAAAAACCAGGCAAATGTTAGAAATTAATTACGATGAAGGAAACAAATTACAAATGAATGATGGGGATATGTAGAAAAAACAAAGATATAGATTAAACCAAAACGATATGTTAGATAATGGAGTTTATTTAACGTTTGAATCCAGTTGTAATGCTTAATAGCGCCTGTCCAAAACAAATCCAGGGTGGACTGTAAAAATCGACGGAGTTTGAATGGATGGAGTTGTAATGCTAAATAAAGTCCGATGACAGATAAACTGATGGATGTTCAAAACAGACTTTGGAGTGGAGTCAAAATTGCGACTCCAACATTTGTAAATAGCTTCGACTTCGACTCCGGACAGAAGAAGACATCTTCTTTTTTGTATAATATTTAAAAATTTTGTGAATGTTGTTTGTTTTTTTTTCTTATTGAACACTTTCCCAGTTTTCACAAAATTTTTAAAAATTATATAAAGAGGAAGACGTCTAGATTTTTAATAAATATATATAACTAGTAAGTTGTAATGCGCATATGGCGCCCGTTAATTTGATTGAGAAAGTATTTGTTACTTAATTTTAAAAATTTTGAGAAAACTATTTTGTAAAAAAAAATTTCGAAAAAAAATAAAATTGGAAAAAAAAAATTTGTGGAAAAAAAATTTTTGCTGAAAAAAAAATTTTTGTTGAAAAAAAAATTTTTGCTGAAAAAAAAAATTTTGTTGAAAAAAAAAATTTTTGTGGAAAAAAAAAAAATTTTGTTGAAAAAAAAAATGTTTGTTGAAAAAACAAATTTTTGTTGAAAAAAAAATTTTGTTGAAAAAAAAAATTTTGTGGAAAAAAAAAATTTTGGAAAAAAAAATTTGGGGAAAACACAATTTCTGTACAAAAAAATAATATTATTTTTTTTATTATTATCTTAATATATATTTACCCTCGACACTGATTCACTGATTCACTGATACACTGATTCCCTGATTCCCTGATTCACTGACTCTGTCACGCAGTACGTAGGAATTTAAATAGGCATTCTATAATAATTCTATAAATAATAATAAAAAAAATAATATTTTTTTTTGTACAGAAATTGTGTTTTCCCCAAATTTTTTTTTTCCAATTTTTTTTTTTTTTACAAACATTTTTTTTTTCCAGAATTTTTTTTTTTTTACAAAAATTTTTTTTTTTCCACAAAATTTTTTTTTTTCAACAAAATTTTTTTTTTCAACAAAATTTTTTTTTTCAGCAAACTTTTTTTTTCAACAAATTTTTTTTTTTCAACAAACATTTTTTTTTTCAACAAAATTTTTTTTTTCCACAAAAATTTTTTTTTCCCAATTTTATTTTTTTTCGAAATTTTTTTTTACAAAATAGTTTTCTCAAAATATTTTTTACAAAATTTTTAAAATTAAGTAACACATACTTTCTCAAGCAAATTAACGGGCGCCATAGGCGCATTACAACTTACTAGTTATTTATAGAATGCCTATTTAAATTCCTACGTACTGCGTGACAGAGTCAGTGAATCAGTGAATCAGTGTCGAGGGTAAATATATATTAAGATAATTAAGATAATTATAAATTTTGTGAAAACTGGGAAAGTGTTCAATACGAAAGAAACACAACATTCACAATTTTTTTAAAAATTATACAAAGAAGATGAAGAAAAACAGACAACATTCACAAAATTTTTAAAAATTATACAAAGAAGATTTTTAAAAATTTTGTGAATATTGTTTGTTCTTTTCTTCTTCTTTATATATCATTCACAAAATTTTTAAAAATTATATATAGAAGAAGAAGACGTCTTCGTCTTTATCTAATTTTTAAAATTTTTGTGTTGTCTTTTTTTTCTTCTTCTTTGTATAATTTTTAAAAATTTTTTGAATGTTGTTTGTTTTTTTTTTCTTATTGAACACTTTCCCAGTTTTCACAAAATTTTTAAAAATTATATAAAGAAGAAGACGTCTAGATTTTTAATAATTATATAAAGAAGAAGAAGAAGACGTCTTCTTCTTTGTAAAATTTTTAAAATTTTTGTGAAAACTGGGAAAGTTTTCAATAAGAATAAAAAAATAAACAACATTCACAAAATTTTTAAAAATTATATAAAGAAGAAGAAAAAAACAAACAATATTCACAACATTTTTAAAAATTATATAAAGACGAAGACGTCTTCTTCTTCTTTATATAATTTTTATAAATTTTGTGAATGTTGTTTGTTTTTTTTCTTAGTGAATCCTTTTTTAAAAAAAAACATAACACACGTTTATGTGACAGCCACCGAAAGGTGTAAATGATTCTGGCTCGTGTTCATGTTTGCCAGCGAGGTCACGAATGCCAGTGTGTGCGTGAAAGCATGTAATGGGTATCCTGTGCCTTAAGTACCGGGGTATTTTTTCTTTCTTTTTTGTTTGTGTGTGAGAGTGTGTGTAGTCAAATATAAAATGGTGGCAGTCAGCGGTGATGGCGTTTTAACAATGATGGGGTTGAAATTGAACACTTTTTAACAATACATCAACGAAGAACGTGTGAACTCTAGGAAACCGAATGCACACACACACACACATAGACAAAGACAAAGAGACACCGTAGTGAAGAAACCTACACATGATATGCTGTTGTCATTGTCCTTTTGACGTCAATACTTAATTTGATTTCATACAACATATGCATGTGTTCATGGGTGTTGCGACGTGCTAAAGGTATTTGTCGATGTGTGCACGTACATATGGCATCCTACATACAAAAAGGGTCACAACTCAAAATTTTGCAAAACTCAATTGTTTTCCGAAATTAATTCAGTCAGAGTACACATCTGCCAACAATTTCTTTCACATCACTATCTTCTTTAACTGGCCAAAATACAGATGTGTGTATTGGTTTGTTAATTGCTTTACATCTGTACGATGAGCTAAGGAGAATTATTTTCAGTTGCGTTGGAATTTTGAGTTGTGACCCTTTTGTATTTATGGTTGGTATCTGCAAAAAGGTGTACCGGCATTGTCTGTATGTGTGTGTGTGTGTACCTAACAAACAAAACGTATGTGTGTGTGTGTGTGTGTTCTCCTGGTGGCCTGACATACAGCCATACATTATGGTTTATTGCATGGTTTTCATAGGTGTATTGACTGGCATGTTTGAGTTGGCTTGTTATTTCTGTTATTGTTTTTTCTTTTTAATATTTTTTTTTTTTTTTTGTAAAGTTTTTGCTTTATGATTGTCATATTCTCGCATGCCTTTGTATGTACATATAATTTAACGGTTTTCTTTTATTGTTGTTGCTGTTGTTATTCTTTCCATTGCAAATTGTCGAGCGAAAGTTTACTTTTCATTTTTTTTGTTTGTTATGATTTAATTGTATTAAGTTTTCACTTAAACAATTTCAGTTCTCACTCTCTCTCTCTCTCGGTAATTTGTTTGCATATTCATGTATCCGAACATAATCGGTGTAGAGTGCTGCACATTCACGAGGAACAGGCTTCGCCAAAAAGAACGTTAGCACTTTTTCGTATTAACCGCCACGTTTTGCCATGTGTGTGGAAAATTTGAATGTTGTCCACCTACAGGACCGGTTACCGGTTAGAGGGTTAACAGGAGAATAATAGCGGAAAAGCGGACAGAAAATTAATGTGAGGTTTGAAATTCCTCCTCGTTCCTTAGATACGAACCAGAGTTGCCCAGCTGGCTTAGGAAGTATGTCCGCCATATAGTCTTTGGTCTGCCCTCGACCTAAACTTTGCCTGAGTGAGCTTTCAGACCACAAACAAAAAACAATGTCTTTGTATTAAAACACAAAATTGCCATGTCCTTATTGGCAACCCCGTTACAGGCGTATGTAACACATTTTCATATGTGTTGACGAGCTTAATGGCTTAAGAATGCCAAAGTGCTCTCACTAGACACATAGCATATGCCTAATGAAGTGTATCGCCTGGTCATGGTGTTAGGCATATTGACTAATGGTCAAAATAATAATGATTACTTTAAAACTAGTCAACATCATCAGAGCAAAGTACTTGCAATTTGAGTGGTCAATTCTTTCAGTTTGACAGAATTTTGATTATCAAACTCTTGTCTACCTTTCCAAATGTTTCTATGCATTCTTTGTCGATACATGTCGAATATATTTTGGTGTTAAACATTTAAATCAAATAATTTAAATACAAAAAGTCAAACAACGAATTTTGGAGATTTCAAAAGCAAAATTTCTCTCTCTAAATCTTGTGCTACGAGTTGTAACTGTCTGACATTTACATATATGTCAGAATTGGACAATCAAAATACCCCAGGATGGTATGTTTTTGCCACTACCTTCTATTGCTAAGGCACTTTGGAATCTCTTATTTTAAGAAAACCCTTTTTCTGAACCCCCTTTCTCTAAACTGTACTCGAAAATAAACCTGGCATTACATAGAAAGTGTGGCAATAGTTTGCAATAGTCTTTAAGAGACAAAACCCCATAACGAGCAGGCTTTCCTTTCAAAATGCTTCGAAAAAAAAAACACCCCGGTAAACAATTTAAGAAAATCTATTGCACTACGCCGGCCGTTGGCCTTAGCGCCAGACCCCACGTATGTTATAGTTGTCCTGGCGGCTACTTAATTCATTGTCAACGTCATATTTTTGCAGTGTCGTATTTCCACGAATTGAATGCAATGTGATATTCATGAAAATTAAATTAAAACCCTATTAATAAAAGGCTGCGTTGTTGTTAATGACAAAATCAATGACCGAACGGGTAAGCGGGCGAGAGAGAGAGAGAGAGAGAGAGAGAGAGAGAGAGAGAGAGAGCGCGCGCACACGACAGAGTCAACAATCAAAATTATGACGTAAATGCGAGTAACACACGGTAAAATCATGAAAAGATGATAAGTACAATATTTATTACAAAAAAAAAAAAACTTGTTATATATTCCGGTGTGCATGTGTTTGTGTATATCCAGGCATATGTGGCGGTGAGAGCACGGCCATGTCATTAAAGTGGTAATTAAAATAAATTAACCTACAGTTAATTTCTGTGTGTATGAGTGCATGAGTGTTCGTATTTAAAACTGCATTTCGGTTTGTTGCTTGTTGATTTGATCATTGTCCACTTTCCTGTTACCGCCGGTGGCCCGATTCACACTAGGCAAGTTTTGTGTCTCAGTTTGTAGGTTAGAGTGCTACGGCGAATGGAAAATGAGAAGCAACATACTTGCTCGTACTGGCAACTCCGTTTGTGTCCATGGGTAGCTGGTGAAGTTGGCTGCAGATGATTATTTTGACATCTTGAAAGGCATTTGCATTTGAAAACGGCAATAATGAAAACTAAAAAGTGAGAAGGAACAAACTTGCTCGTACTGGCAACTCCGCTTGTGTCCATGGGTAGCTGGTGAAGTTGGCTGCAGATGATTATTTTGACATCTTGAATGGCATTTGCATTTGAAAACTAAAAATTTTCGAAACATTTTCACAGCGCAATTTCTCTGCAGTACATAATTCACCATATGTGGGGGACAGGCCACAAGGACCAACCAGGGCCAACTGTAGAGCAGACGACGACCTTAAAAGTCCATTACACAACTGATTTCATTTAATCCCATAATAAAAACTTTCGGTAAAGTAGAATTTCATTGCCATCGTTAGCCTTTGGCTAGTCACCAGCTGGGGGGTGATGATTTTGGGCCAGCAATTGTGTTAACTCTCTTCCGAGTATGAAGAGCGCCGTATGGCGGAGTTGAGAACGCCTTGGGTGCCGATCACCGAGCCTACAAACTATATCCGGGCCACAGAAGTTCAGTAATGGCATGTCGATTAAAATTCTTTTGAAAACTATTTCCTAGAACATTTTCTCTGTTTTTTTTTTGTTTTTGTTTTTATTAAGCACATGGCGGCTTTCTGGTAAATTTGTAGTCACAAATGCTGGTAAACTTCTCTTTTCATCCAAGGTATCCTTATTTATTTTCCACCCATAAAACTGCATAGAAAATTCCTGTTTTCCGTTTGTCCGTTACCCATAAAATTGCATAGAAAATTCCCGTTTTCCTTTTGTCCGTCGGCAGGCAAATTTATTGTTGTTTGCTAGATTTGCCACCGTACAATGTGTGTAGTTGTGTGTGTTTATATTTATATGTATACAGTGTAAATGGCGATGTTGGCCTGTGCCATTGTGTTCCGGAGGCGGGAGGAGCGTAGAAAAAGGTTAAAAATAGTTTTGTGTCGCTTTGGCGAATTTTATGCATTTTTAGCTTTATTTCTGCTATATATCTATATATATATATATATATAGTAGTCATTATTCTTTCTCTCTCTCTCGCTCTTTCGGGGTATCTCGTTCTAGTATAGCCATTCACTCCCTCTCTCTCTCTCGCTCGCTGCCGGCGTACATTATTTCGTTTGTCGTTACACTCCCATTCATGGTTTGATTTCAAGCTCTGAACTTTTGCTTAATATTTACGTGTTTTTACCAACACAAAACCAGTACGACTGGGGAAAAAATAGATTTTTTTCCGATTTGTTGTAGTTTATTGCATTAGAAAAACAACAACGGCGAATGTTATTTTGTTTATTTGTCGTTTTGAAAAACACAAATCCCCAAACACATACAAATCCTCGTTCTCTTCCTCTCTCTCTCTCACGGACACACACATTGAGAAACACAAACATGACATTCACATTAAATAAATCACTGGGAAAAAAAAGGACATATTGGCGCCTTTCAGTTTTTGGATTTTCAGTTATATTTGCACTAGAGGAGCGGGCACTCGCATAGTTTTTTTTCTTCTTCATTCATTCGAACATTGAGAGTCGTCGTTATGGCCCCCAGATTATCAGAAAACAAAATCAACAATAAAAATAATAATAATTACGCTTGTACGGACGGACGGGTGGACGGACGGACGGAACGGACGCCTACATGAATTCATGAATTACATTTTGAATTGCCACTCATGTCGCCCCAAAAATCAGAAGAAAACAAATGGTCCGAGGGGTTAGTCTGGTGGTCATAAACCAAATTAACTACCCCCCCACAGTAATCATAATCATGTGTCATGTGCAGACACCACAGCGGTGGTTATCCTTTCTATTCAATTTATATTCCAAATTATGGGACCATGGAATGGGTGTGGCCAAAAGTCATTATTAATTACAGAGAGCAAATCAAAATTAATACTAATCATGCAGGGGAAACGAAATCAATTTTATTCATATGTTTTCGACACACTTGAGTGGGGTCGAAGGACCATGTTGATTACCGCACTTGGCCAGGCAAATTATGAGCTATCATGTCAGTGCTCACAATGGCCAATTGAACGATACACCAAGGCTTTTGAAGGTCCACGTAAAGCTCGTCGGCCAGACACAAGTGAAAGGCAATTGAAATACAGGCTACCGTCAGATGTTAAAAGTTCGTCTGACCAACACGACTGGCTCAACCCAATTTTTGTTTAAAGCAATACATTACACGCAGGGATAGCTGAGAAGTGCAACCGCATCGAAATAAATCTATTTTTAATTTCTCGGCGCATTTTCTTACGCTCTGAATGTTTGATACTGTCTCTCTCTCTCTCTCTGTCTCCTCATGTTGCCATATTTTCTTGTTATTTTTTTTTTAATTAAAAGTTCTTTGTGCATATTTCCAGTAAAAACAAGAAGACAACAACTGGAAATTATTTGCGGAAGAACAAAATATTTATAAAAAAAACATGAGAAAATATTGGCAAAAGTAAAGCAATTGATCTGTCCTCGATAGCCTCAGGAATTCTATCGTTGAGGTCGTGAATCGATGGTGGTCTGTTGGCGTAGAGCTTCTTCTTTCACGTGGCCCCCAAGGAAGAAGTCGCAAGCTGTTAAATCACAAGATCTCGGTGGCCAATTGTGATCCGGAAACTTTTTAGTTTTGCGAACTGTGACTGCAAGATTTTCACCATTTTTTTTTTTTTTTTTTTTTTGGGAATTTTAATAATTTCAATGCGTTGTTGAAGCGTGTTTCGTTCCAATTTTGGTAATGGCCTAGTTTCTACTTGTCAAATGTCAAACGATTTGAAGCTTCAAAAGTGACAGTAACACCTCTTGTTGACAACTTGGAGATCATTTCGTTTCAACGCTTCAATTCTTTCTGAATGCTTTGCATAACACTTATCCTTGTCGTGGAAAGTTCTCGGGAGATTAGTGGCTGTTGTGGACTCTGCTCTTTTTCCATCGACATTTTGACAAACTTTGTAAAGCGTTTTCACCAACTGACCATTTAATGTCTTTAGATCTTATTGCGGTCTGTAAGAAAAGTATAGCCAGCCCTCTTAAGCACCACTATTTGTATCCTTATCGCACGAATATAAAGTTCACCATCAATCCTTGTGTTTTTTTCTTTGTGTTGGTTGCTCGTTGAAGTGACCATTTCAATAACTCTTAAAATATCTGAATTATGTTTGTGCAGCATGTAAAAGAGTTCATTGACATTTGTCTTTTGTTTTTTCCCCCCACTTTGCAATGTTTTTTTTTTCTAAAAAATTCCAATTGCATGATTATGTTTTTTCTATATGCACATGTCCATGCCGGGGTCCATTTGCATGCTGTGGCGAGTCGTTATCATGTTTAATGTCTTCTGTGTGGGTGCACAGCGCCATAATTCTTCAAAAAAAAAGAGAAGAACATTTTGTAGACAAAAGACGGGAACAAAATATAAAGTTTCCACTAATGGCGGGGCGAAAGGCTTCACGAGCATTTGAAATATTTAAGGGGGGGAAATCACATAACGTTGATATTTTATCAAACCAACCAAATATTCGTTGCTCGAAACACAGTTCTGTGGCAGATTCTAGTTAAATATCAAGGAATATCTGTTATTAATCTGTGAAAACTCTACAATTACCAGGCAGGCTAGAGGCTTACTCCTGACTACATAAACCTTTCTAACAGCTTTATAAAACGTTAATAAGAAAAATGTGTGAAAATTGCTTTATTATTATTTTCTTATCAAAGATTCAGGGGTAAGCCTCTAGCCTGCCTGGTAATTATAGAGTTTTCACAGATTAATAACAGATATTCCTTGATATTTAACTAGAATCTGCCACAGAACTGTGTTTCGAGCAACGAATATTTGGGTGCTTGGATAAAATATCCCCCGGGTTTTTTTTTTAAAGGAAACCCCAAAGTCTAACCGAGTAATGGTGACTGATTTTTTTAATGGAAACTCCAAAGTCTAACCGAATATTGCTGGCTGATGTACCAATTCCATCTGGTATTTTTCATTTATTTTTTCTGTTCCTTTCAAAAATATAGTCCTTACAGCCTTAAAGAATTTTGAAAACTTAATAAGAACTAATGACTTTGCCAGCTTAAACGGGCAACTCTTTCATTCCAACCAACACAGAGAAAGAAAGAAAGAGAAAAAAACGAGAGGGAGGCAATAAAAGGATGAACACCAGCAGAAGCGACTAGGAAATCACACAAAAAATCAAAGTCATATTAAAAGCAACAAGAAATGTTGAAATGTTTATATCTTCCTGATAGAAACATTAAACAGCCAACACAATTTATAGCTCGAAAACTATGTACGAAGAGTGAGTACACACACACACACATACACATATACAGAGATCCTCCATCATATGACTTGGGTCATAAAATAACGATGACTCCAGCCACCAAAGACCGTCCGGTGGCAAAGACTACCACAACAAGACAGACATTAAGCCAGAAAGGCAGGGCAGCATTCAAGAGGAGTAATACTTGGCGTTGGTGACGGCAGCAAAAGGCGGCGGCGGCGGCGGCGTCAGCTTGATGTTGATGTTCCTTTTTGGTGGTTGCTCTGCTGCGCCTCTTTCGCCGCTTCTATAGTTTATTGATATTGTTGTTGTGCACATTTTCTTTCATTTTGGAGTCAGCGAAATATTTTCTTTAAATTTCTGAGGGTTTTGATTCTTTACATCTTTCGAAATTCTTCCAAAAAAAAAAAAAAAAAAAAAAAACTTTGGTTGAAAGTTTCGACAGCGAATGCGAAATGCATTTAGCATCACAACTGCAAGAGGAGGGGTGGGGAAAAGTAGAAGACCACAACGACGACGAAGCACAAGGAGCAATAACACAAAATGAATTGTAACTAAAATGGCAAATATTTCTCAAAGTGTGTGTGTGTGTGTGTGTATGGGTGCTGAGTGGATGAATGAATGAAAGGTTATACACCAGAATGGCAAAATGGCAGGAATAGAAATCGAGTGCACACAGACAAGCGCAAGCCACTGTGTGGCAGCAGCGCAAATGTTTGTGTCGGTTTTATTTTTCGGGTGGACCAAAAACAACAACAACAAAATCCAAAAAAGTCCACAAAACAAAAAAGAGTTGCAAAAGTATTGGCAGCATTTTAGGCGCCATTCTGACGAGACATAAAACAGTGGGCGTTGGGTGATATTGGCGGCGTTTAGTTTGATGAATGCAACATAAGCAAATGTAAAATGAAATAAACGAACAACAAGAACAACAATCCGGACACAGAGAGAGAGAGGTAGAGAAAGATACATTACATGTATGTGCATAAATATGTAAGAACACATAAATGATATAACTGCATACAGACATATGTATGTGTGTATAAGAAACATAAGCATCTAAAGGGTTATCAAATAAGAGCTAAGCACATTGGCTTCACATTGAATGCGTATGTTCGTAGGTAAGAGATATTCTTTGATCTTTACAGAGCGTTAGGTCCTTTAGACACTGTCAGAACTGCCCTTCGCACAGGCCAAAACAGTCTAGTCCGATGTATGTCCTAGGTCAGAGCGAACTTCAACTATGGATGACAGCTATGGGTGTTTCTAGGAAAGTAGCTTTGGATTTCTGGAAAAGAATTAGTGAGGTAAAGAGATTGTGTCCCCTCTTCATAGTCCTTCGTACAAGCTATAGCCGGTTATTCACAAGAGAGCTGCGATTGGTGGTTCACTTGTACAGGAGAAGAATTGAAACGGTACATACACGTTCTGACAAAGACTAGAATGAGGTGGCTATACCTCTATAGGGTTTTCCAACAAGAGGTGTTATTTGGGTATTCCAAGAAAAATGGAATATATTTAAAGTAAATGCTCGGATGTTTATTTCATAAGAAAAAAGGAAGTTATGCCGTTAATAATGACAAAACAACATCAGCCAAATGGCCAGCACGACCACGCCTACAGGACCATACATATCCTTTTTATTAAATTTTCCATAACTAAATCAGAAAGTGGCTGCCCTCTGTCCTCGATAGCCTCAGGAATTCTATCGTTGAAGTCTTGAACCTTGAATGCTGGACTGTTGGCGTAGAGCTTCTTCTTTCACGTGGCCCCCAAGGAAGAAGTCGCAAGCTGTTAAATCACAAGATCTCGGTGGCCAATTGTGATCCGGAAACTTTTTAGTTTTGCGAACGGTGACTGCAAGATTTTCACCATTTTTGTAGTGAATTTTACTAATTTCAGTGCGTTGTTGAAGCGTGCATCATTCCATTTTTGGTAATGGCGTAGTTTCTCCGTGTCAAATGTCAAAGAATTTGAAGCTTCAAAAGTGACAGCTACCGAAATACCGGGTGATTCAAAATAGCACCTCTTGTTGGAAACCCTTGTAGTATATTCAGACTGAAGAAAATCGGAGTTACTGAGATTATTTTTTTAGAAAAATCGGATTTAACGACTCGTTTTTACAATTTGTTTGTGGACACGACTAATGAATAATACAGTGAAATTCACTTCTGGACAGCAGAAGAAAAGAAAATGTCGTTTTTGAGGCTAGCTGGGGAAAGATTTCTCGATAACGACTGCCATCATAAAAAATGCGATCGCTAATTGTCGATAACGGATAACGTGATTAGGCCCCAGGCATTCGATTTTTTCCCAGGCTTTCAGCAGACCTCTTCCTGGGCCGGCTTCAAAAACCGACCTATAAGAAGTATATAAGGGTCGAAGGAGTATGTAAGGGTCATGTCTATCTGAAGTAACTGTAGATTATTTCCGACCGAATTCCACACCAATACTAATTCTAATTATTTTCAACAAAGTGTTTAACATTTTCCCAATTGGATAATAATATGGCTGGCATTTGGAGATTTATTGTACTTGAATCACCAAAAACCAACAAATTTAAAAGTGTCCCATGAACAGCGGGGATAACTCGATCCGAGTAAGAAAATGTTAAGCCGCTTTGCACCAGCTAAAGCTGAAACTTCATTAGTAAAGCCTCGTCTTCGTTATCTTCTGTATGGTGTAGACTAAGTATAAACTTGGAACTAGTTTCGCAGGCCTTCTCCTCTACACACCTACATGTGTGTGTGTATGTATGCATGTATGTGTAACCACATAGCATACATATTTAATAAAGTCTCGGTGTCTGTACATGGATGCCATTTAAATACATAAATTTGCATGTCCATATAAATAGACGGAATGAAACCGGAAAAAATCATGCTTAAGTGTGTGTTTGCCGTTAAGTTGCTTGCAACACAACAAATACAACAACAATTGTCATACAAAAATTACCTGTTATCTACATCATTATTTAAACGGCCATTATAGACAATAATAAAACGGCAGCCAGCAAAATGGCCAACAACAAATGCCAGCGAAACGAAAAGGGCGAGCAGCAGACAAGAGCCCTGGCAAAAAATCACTGCACTTCACTAGAGCCATCAACGGCAGTCGGCAGCCGGCAACAACAACAACAATCAGCAATATGCCATAAAACAAAAAAAACAAACACACACAGAAATAATACAATTTAACACTTATTTGATTTCATTGTAATACCATTTACAACATTCTCGCAAAGCCGGTGGAAGTTGTTCACCACGTTTGTTTTTTTCTATTTTTTTTTTTTTCTTTCATTCTGTTCTTCTTTTTTTTTCAGGGCAATCACGGCAGCCTAGGTTTACACAGGCACTGCGGTGTTGTTGCAAACGTTGAGCTGTGTGGAGGAGGGGCGGGCAAGAATGACAGACTGCCAGGGAGTCTGTCCGTTGTGACCCCCCCTAGATTTACTATAGTAACAGTTGGAAATCAGTTGTCGTTGTCGTTGCCGTTTCTGTTTTCATTTCTCTTTTAATTGCAATGTTTATCCATTGTCTTTTCTTTGCCTGCCTGTCTGTCTGTCGGTGTGTGTGAGTGTATGTCTTCACATTTCTCTAAAAGCTGAGTGTCAAGTTTCGTCTCGTTAAGTATAATTACTATGGTCGGAAAGGAATTTCTTGTTGAGCAAACTCACACAGCAGCACACGGCGCACAATTGTTACCGCGTGGCTGCCGCGAGCCTCAACTGGAAGAGATCATCAAGTTCATGCATATGTACATGCTGTTGTTGTTGTTGCTGTCGCTTGACAACCCCAGCCAGGGGTGGGCTGGAGTGCTGAATGGTGTCTCCACTGTATCATCGGCAGCGGCAGCAGCAGCAGCACTTAGCAACCAACAATGCCAGCAACACCAACAATAAAAGCGACAAAGAGCCACAGCAACTCTATTCCAGCAACACTTCACACTCGGCAACAATGGCAACAATTGTACAACATGCCTGCCGAACAACAACATTGTCAAAATACTATTCACAACAAACAAGAACAACTCTTTCTCTTTTGCCATGACTCGTGGCAACAATGAAGGAATGACATCTTTCGTTGAGTTACTTAATTCCACCACCACCACCTGGCCTGCGCCTCAGTGCCGCGTTAGAATTGAGAATATGCACGACAGTAATGTTGTTAATGACGATGACGATGATGATGATGATAACTTTGATTACAATGCTGACAATGGTGTTGATAAATCCTTTAAGTAAGTGTTACATTTCATGGCATTTCATGAAAAAGCCTTGTCATATCAATACACGATGGCATGAGTTGTAATCAATTCATTTCCCATTCAGAGGAGTTTATGTTAAATGAGTCTCTAGCCAGGCCCATTAACGGAATAGACAAATTAACCGTGTTACCGTGACAATATTGACACAATCAAAGAACAAGTGTCATCAACTTGAAAGTAATAAGCCCTGGCTAAGAAATAACATTTGAATGGCATGACAATCAAGACTTGAGATGTTTGTGGAATTTTTCCACAATCATAAAGTCCACTTTACAAAAATCATAATTGTATTAATCTATCAAATTAGGATAGGCATATCTTTTAAATCTAAAAGAGCAAGATTTTTACACTTCTATACCAATGTAACTAATGTATGGACAATATCTCAATAAGATTAAATATTATTGAGCATTTAAGTTTTTGTGGTTTTTAGAAGATGTACATGAAGTACTCTGGTTGGTTGCCTAGGAAAAGCTTTGGTGGTAGTATATATTGATGTTCCGATGGATGCCTTCACCATTGCCCACTGAATACGTATATCGATATGAGAAGAGTAGGGGGGAAATGCCCCTAGAGATCCAAAAACAAAGGACTCGAAGTGAATCAAATAAAAATGACACAGCCTGGAAAAAAAATCGCGATGTTTCTTATGCATGGACGTAAATAGAAAAATACATGTACTTCCAAAAAAATTGAAATATTTATCTTTTTTTTAAGAAAAAAAAATATTTATTATTTTTTTTAAAGAAACAAAAATATTTATTCAAAAAAATGTATTTATTTTTTTTTAAGAAATTTTTTTTTTAAATAATTTTTTTAAAAAAACAAAAATATTTATCATTTTTTAAAAAAAAATATCTATCATTTTTTAAAAAAAATAAATATTTATCAATACCTAAATACAAAAATGATATATATTTTTTTTTTATATTTCTTAAAATAAAATTATAAATACTTTTTTGTTTTCTTAAAAAAATTATAAATATTTTTTTTTCATAAAAAAAATGAGACCATTTTTTTTTTCTTAAAAAAAATGATAAATATTTTTTTCTTAAAAATAAGGAAAATGTTAAATATTTTTTTTCTAAAAAAAAAAAATGTTCTCATTTTTTATGAAAAAAATATATTTATCATTTCTTTAAAAAAATATTTGTCATTTTTTGAAAAAAAAAAAAATATTTATAATTTTTTAAAAAAAAATATTTATCATTTTTTTATGAAAAAAAAAATTTGTTTCTCATTTTTTTATGAAAAAAAGTATTCATCATTTAAAAAAAAAAATTTATAATTTTTTGAAGAGAAAAATAATTATTATTTTTTTTACGACAAAAAAAATAAGTATGTATTATTTTTTGTACGAAAAAAAAATATTCATTATTTTCTTTTAAACAAAAAATATTTATCATTTTTTTATGAAAAAAAAATATTTATCATTTTTTTAAGAAAACAAAAAAGTATTTATAATTTTATTTTAAGAAATAAAAAAAATATATATTTATCATTTTTTTAAGAAAAAAAAATATTTGTCATTTTTTGAAAAAAAATATTTATAATTTTTTTTAAGAAAAAAAATATTTATAATTTTTTTTAAGAAAAAAAATATTTATAATTTTTTTATGAAAAAAATTTTTTTTTCTTTTTTTTTATGAAAAAATTTTTTTTTTCTTTTTTTTTATGAAAAAAAAATATTTATCATTTTTTTAAGAGAAAAATATTTATAATTTTTTTTGAAGAAAAAAAATATTTATAATTTTTTTATGAAAAAAATTTTTTTTTTCGCTTTTTTTATGAAAAAAAAAAATATTTATCATTTTTTTAAGAGAAAAATAATTATTATTTTTTTAACGACAAAAAAAATAAGTATGTATTATTTTATCTATGGAAAAAAATATTCATTATTTTCTTTTTAAAAAAAAATATATAAAAATATTTATTTTTAATGAAAAAAAATTATTTATTAATTTTTTTTATAAAAAAAAAATATTTATAATTTTTTTTTAAGAAAAAAAAAAAAATATTTATCATTTTTTTTTTTAAAAAATAAAATATTTCTCATCATTAATAGATAATTAATTATTAGGATGCATCTACACATGGAGAAGGAGTTTGTGAACGGAAAAAATTGTTTTTTCGGCAAGAATTTTGCAAAAAAATTCAGAACAAAAAACCCAAATAGACTGTTTTAGACTATCATCCAAATGGCATACCAAATTCACCAAAAAAAAATGTCAACTAATCACAGTTTCGCACCACATGCAGTGGAGTGATGTATTTACGACAAGGACCGCCTTTGCAATATTGGTCCAATCGTTATCTTCCAGACATGCCCTCTATTCATCTCGATTCTCCAATCATTATAATCTTGATTGAACGGACTCCTACATTGACTTTAATAGGCCCGGATTCTTTAATTTACTACCCGTCTTACCAATTTGTAGTTTGTTTTTTCTTAAATTATTTATTTATTGATTTCACTGTACTATAGAAAATATGCCTACAAGGCCAATTACATTAGTTCAAATGCTATGAAAATGCCGGATTAATTGTAACGCCCTCATCCATTTGCCGAACCAGACAGCGCGTGGTCATATCTCGTAATACATTACCTTAATGAAGTCCCCACACTTTACACACAACGAAACGAACTCAAATCTTTTATTTTTGGTTACAACGATATTAAATGTACAACGCACAAAGTTTAAGAGTTTCCTATTAAATGCCAAATACGAAATACAGATTGTTCGTGGAAAGGAAGACAAAGGCTGCATTGTCCTCAAAAAAGAAAAAAAAATATATCCAGAAATATAATACGACTACAAAAGAAACAAAATTACTGCCTACAGTCGCAATTATACATTATGTGTATTAAACATAACTGGAAATGTAGAGCAACAACAACAGAATCAATTGCCCACGGCTTTAACGCTATTTCAATTTTATCTTGCAGGATTTGCTGAATTGTAAAATAAATAAACAATTGCCTATGCGTGTGTCCTCCAAAAAGTATTGGAGATTTATGATTATTCCACTTCAACGGGAAGAAAGAAAGACTAACCGAAATTATGTAGGCAAGTCAAACAGCAAATACTATGTGTAAATTTTTACTAAATTTTGTTTTCTTTTTTCTCCTTAAAAAAAACGGAACAGCGAAATTGGCCTTAAGCATAAAAACCTGATTAAATTACATTAAGACAAAAAAGGAAAACCGCACACCACCATCCAAAAAACAAACACTCAGACATATGAGGAATTTATGACCCGAAGGAAGTAACAACAGTGTTGCTTTCCTTCTCTCTCTCAGTTTTGTTTACCAGACACACACACGTCTGCATATGGATGTGTACGTGTGTGTGTGTGTGTGCTTGCAAGAGACACGCACACCCTTACCACCTAGCCGTTTATAAAAAAACAAAATCCCACACAGCTTTTGAGCGCCTGCTTTGCTGAAGAATAACAAAGGCTTTCCTGCGTGATATTGCAAATAGCTATTATTTCATATTTATGTTTTTAATGTTTCCGCCAGTAAAAGTATGGCAAATAACAAACAATTTTCTTGTTATTATTAATAACAATTGTCTTAAACACATACTACGTTATCAAACATGGAGAGGAAGACAACAAAGAAGAAGAACAACAACAACAACTGCCAGGCAGCCTGTAAAAGCCAAATGATAATGAACAGTTGATGGCAAATATAAAGCTCGGCCCAAGGCTTTAACTTGATAGCAACGCCAACACGATGAAAGACATCGGAAACTGTTTAGAGGGTGTGGGCCAATAGGCAGCCGGCATATTAAAACTGTATTTGGAACAATTAAGGGCCGGGGAGTTTTAAAAAGATACCACAGATTAATCAGGTACAGTGTGAGTGTACAGGAAGGATGCAAAATGTATTTTGAGCTCATTACCAAAGGATAATGATGGGGTGGGTGGGGGGTGGGGGGTTTATGGTAGTGTATGTATCTTGAAATATTCATGGAGTACATATTTATTTTAAAAAGTATAAATATTCTCAATTCTATTACATTACAGATGGGCGTGCCAATTTGGTTTGGGTTGGTCCAGTTTGCCTTGCCATTTCATCATGAATAGACTCACAAAAGGGACAACGCTGACAAATCTTTTGGTTTTACTCAAGTTTGTTCGACCATCTACACGAACCCCGGTCTAAAGCCATGGGCCAGGAGCTGATAACTAGCCGACCTATCAGCACGTCGTCTGTTTTGGTGAAGTGGACCTTAGAAAGACTGGAAGAAGATCAACTTTTATGAATAAAAAAACTACGAGGCTCCTCTTTGGCCCATCGTCAATTTGAGAACGTCAATAAACAGAATAGCCGACAATTCAGTTTTGGTGAATGCACTTTAGGAAGGCTGGAAGAAGATCACCTTTCATGAATCGAAAAACTGTGTTCAACGACTAGAGTCCTCTTTGGTTCAATGTGGATCTTCAATAAACAGAATTTCCTTCGAGTCAGAGTCTGTTGCTGGAGCTGGCAAAGCACCTTGAAAAATTCACCGTTTGAAGCGTTTTTATTATAAAAGTTCAGTGGATGCCCCCTATAAATGCAAATACAGGTATTGGATGGAGGAAAGAGGGAGTAGTGTTTTTTGGAAACCAATAATCGTAAACATTTTGTTTCAGATATTGGTCATATCAAACATGGACAACATAAGGATGTTACTTCACAATAATCGGAGACTTGCTGCGCTCTAAGTATGACAGGAGCAAGGGGGAAAGCGGCTCACGTTGGTTCCTGAAGCGGTAAGTCACTTCTGCGGGGAAATTACTCCAGCAGGTGGTTTAGATTACATGATTTCCTTACTCCATTTGGCAGAGGGATGGCTTAGACTTCCACTCCCAAAAGTTACTAATGAGTGGAATTCAGAAAAATAGCATTTCTCACTGACCCACTCTGTGTTTATGGCACACGTACTTTTTTTTAATTATTTTTGTTTATGTATTGTTGATCTATATTCGTCATACAGTTTTGTTTCTTTTGATCGCGATCATTTATTATTTCTATTTTTTTTGGCAAAAAAAAAGAAAGGTCTAAAAAGGTTTCAATCAAAGCAAACACAGACTTGAAACCTTTTTCAACATTTCTATTTATGCACAGAAATAGAAATAATAAATGATCTCGAACTCGACTAACAGAAACAAAACTGCACCCTGATTAATAGTAAGTTAAATTTTTGCTCATATAATTATTTTCTATAAAATATAATTTTTTATTCGTAAAGAATACATAAATACAAACTAATGTTTATTCTATAAATCAAACATAACTCCATATAATACATTGCACATATAAATATTTGACAGGGTTAGTTTATAGAACATTAGATATTACAGATTAATGGTCAAAAAATATATTTCGAGAGAGCACCATCGGAGACACAATAAATCCTGTGAAAACGATCGTAGAATGCAATTCTCAGTGGGATAATAATTGTCATAAAGACAAGATTTAATGTGATACCACACTCCCGTCGATATCTCATTCCGTTGCTGAAAAATTGGCCCAACAATTTCAAGTGGCTTTCGAACCTCAAATTTTGAGAAACCCCCATTTTCTGAAGGCAAATTCTCCCAAACTAATTGTCCGATCTAAAAAATGAAAACATCATCATCAGCCATGAATGAGCAAAATTTAAAAGAAATCTATTTTTTATAAAAAAATCCAAAATTTGGATGGGTTAACCCCTTTCCTTTTTTTTTGGTCAAAATATTTTTTTTGGAATTTCCAAATCTTTTCCTCTTGGCTGTATTCTGCCTTCAAAAAGATTTAATTATAACCTCATATTGTTTATATAACATTAGACATTTCAGTTTAATTGGTAAAAAATACATTGTGAGAATTCACACTTGGATACTCAATAAATCCTTCGAATGTTATCGTTGAATACAACATCGGGAGGGATAATAATAGCCCTAAAGACTAGCTTAAATTTAACACCACCTTCGTGTCGATACCTTAGTCCGTTGCTGAAAAATTCGACAAATAGTATCAAAGGACTTTCGAACCTCCAATTTGGAGAAAACTCATTTTCTGAAGCCATTTTCTCCCAAATTAATTGTCCTATCTAAAAAATGAAAAAATCGTCTTGTTCAACTCTTACGCTGATAGGCAAGCACGCTACCAACTGGCCTACCGGGGCGCCAGACTTGTTTCTGTTTTTTCCCCGACTTTACAACCGGGGTTAGAACAGAGGTGAAAACCTCTGGGTTTTGGAAAAGTCCTTTGTGAGTGATTTCGCCCTAAGACAAGGGGTCGAAGATTTTTTATACCTGTTCCGTACTAAATTTTTGCCAAAACTGCCTTTTTAGAATTTCGAACAGTGCCGACTGACTATTGATGCACCGAGTTTTCATTTGTTATCCCACAAATAAATGTGCCCACCTTTTGGTGTTCATTCCCAAGACATTCCAAGCGTTCTTAAATTTCACAAAAACAAATTTTTTTTTGTGTTGTATTTAACATACAAAACTCTTGTGCTTCAGCATAAATGGGTCGATGATTTTACACGCTTAACAAAACAAAATCACCACCACCTCCCCCTCTTAACCCCACCATCTCAAACCGCTTTGTACTGAACCAAAGAAAAGAAAATTATGGCTTTTGATGTCTGATGAGTTTGAGGATGGGTGGTTGGGTGGTTGGAGTGTTGCCACAGGACTGCAGCGCGGCAACAGGTGGTTGAACAGTCACATCAACGACACAAATATCCTCGTCATGTCATACTTTTAACCGCGTTGGTAGCCTACAAACGCAAGCACGTGTATGAATGTTTGTCATGAGTACATCGTTGTGTGTGTGTGTGTATGAGTCTGTTTGTATTGCAGTCGTGTGAGTTCGTGGGGGAATAAACAAAACTTAACACCGTTAAGCTTTAATTATTCGTATGGAGCAGTCAACAGCAGCACAATAAAGCCAGCAAATGTCTACAATTGTTTTCATTGCTGCTCCAAATAATTTTGAATGTTTTGCCCGCGTGTGTGTGTTTTTTTTTTCGCCATAAAATCATTACTTGGGCAGCCAGCATTTGTTGTTGTGTTGTGTGTGTGTGTGTTTTTTTTTTTATTTGGATTTAGGCTTAATTTGTTTTGTGTTCTGACGCCGCTCGCCTCAGAGCTCTGTTTGTTTGTTTGTTTTTGGAATTTGGTATTGACGTTCATTTTAATTATAATGAATAGATTTAATGTGTTCCACACATGCAAACTTCAATGACAGTACACACACACACACACGCGCACACATGAAGCTCTGGTAATTAATTTCATTTCGACGGAGTGTACCTCCGACGTATGTCGAGGAAGTTATTTTTAACTTTTGCCTGCATGGGATGATCAACTTTATAAATATCCTTTTTTTTGTTTTTCGAGTCCTTGTGCTGTAGCTGTGTGCGTGTGGGTGCCGCAGTATTCTGCCTCTTTGTAGTTTAAATTGTTTGCAATAACAACACAGAAATTGTATGCACAAAACTAGTCGACGTTATCGGCATTCCTTGGCGCTGTTCAACGAGTTTTCTCAGAAAATGGCATCTATTAAAAAAAAAAAAAAGCAAAAAAAAAAAACGGAGAAACATCCAGCCAACCCACAAAACAAGGTAAACTTTGTTAATTGAAATTGTTGGAAAAGGTTATGAGATCCCTAAAGCTTATAAGTGAATTCGTTATTTACTCCACTTGTAAAATGGCTTCGACTCAGCTCAAAGGATACTCCCTGGCAGTCATGTTGAAGGCGTCGCATAGAGCTAGCGCACAGTGGTTGGAAATAAAACAAAAAACGACCTGTGAGGTCGACAGGATTTTCCTTAACATCTGAGATACATCTTGGTTACAATTTTATTGACAAGGAGGATTTGATTTACCGGGATTTGCAGATCTCTACCAAGATTATAAGATTTCATGATCTTTTTCCTTTTGATTTCTTGAAATATCAGGACTTGAAATATCAGGAGGAATTGAAATACCGCTGTTTCCCCACACAAGCATTGCTCAATAATGTTCCTGGTTTTAATTTGTCACATTTCCCCCCACTTTTTCTAGTTCGTTTTCGCAGCACTGTGCCGCTGCGTCATCAGCGGGGCATCACAACTATGCCATAGCATGTTGTGGCGGTACTAGTGCATATCGCACGGCCAATAGCAAACAATTCAAGGAAAAATCAAACATTACCACAAAACATCGTCGTTTGGTGATGGCTGGTTGGCTGGTCTTTGGCTTCTCCAACTCGATAATGGAAACCTTGTAGTCTAAACATTTCACTGTAGAACTCACTTTGTTCCGCTTAAACAAACAAGAAATGCCAAACAGTGCAGTGCCTTGCAATGCAGCACGTGACGGACTGTTTGGGTTGGGTTGGGGCAGGGTGATGAGCCAGCTGCCCCAATCTGGCCAGCCCAACCGCAGGGACACAAAGACCTAATAGGATGACCTGTTGTCGCTGGTGGTTGCTGCTGTTGTTGTTGTTGTTGTTGTTGAAAGGAACTTGACATTATTAATTGACATTTTGTTTTTAATTGCCTCTGAGGCATATTTAAGAGCGTGTTTCTGTAATTACCATTTAATAACAAACATACGCCTACTTGGCATTTAAAACTGATGGAATGTCATTTGTCAAACCGCCAACCAGCCCCGAAACAGCACAATGCCAAACGTTTGCTCTCTCTGTTGTCTCGTTGGCGAAATAACCTACAACTATATTTGGTCAATTATTAACTTAATTACAAGATAGTATCGGTAGAATGAAAGTTTGTCAAGGATGGCCGTAGGGATGACACATTTGTTAATTATAAATGAAATATAAGATGGTGCAAGGGCACGAGAGAGAGAGCCTACGGCAACACGGAAGTAACAAGCATAAGCTATTGCTAAATGATCGTTCGCTATTGTATTTAGCGGGAAGGCGACACAGACATCCAAAATTGATCAATGGATAGAGGAAGATGAGGAAGACTGTCCCATTAAACATCGATAAATAGGGTCCAATCACAAGAGAAGTAATCAAAAGGAAACGTTTTTGTTGTTAATTAAATTTAAATAAAAATTTTATTATTAACTTGTGGACAATTAAGATCCAATCACAAGAAAGGGAATCAGCCAGTTACGTTTTTGTTGTTAATTCAATTTAAATAAAAATTATATTATTTACTCGTAGAAAAGTAAGGTCCAATCACAAGAAAGGGAATCAGCCAGTTAAGATATTTGTTAATTAAATTTAAATAAAAATTATATTATTTACTCGTAAAAAAATAAGGTCCAATCACAAGAAATGGGAATCAGCCAGTTAAGATTTTTGTTAATTCAATTAAAATAAAAATTATATTATTTACTCGTAGAAAAATAAGATCCAATCACAAGAAAGGGAATCAGCCAGTTAAGATTTTTGTTAATTCAATTAAAATAAAAATTATATTATTTACTTGTAGACAATTAAGATCCAATCAAGCAGCCAGTTAAGATTTTTGTTAATTCAATTAAAATAAAAATTGTATTATTAACTTGTAGACAAATAAGATCCAATCACAAGAAAGGGAATCAGAGAGTTAAGATTTTTGTTAATTCAATTTAAATAAATTTGTTATTATTTACTTGTGGACAAATAAGATCCAATCACAAGAAAAGGAAGCAGCCAGTTAAGTTTTTTTTTTAATTCAATTAAAATAAAAATTGTATTATTAACTTGTAGACTATTTAAATAGTAGTGAACATTACTTTATTTTCCAATGAGCTATCAATTTGTTTTTTTTTTCCAACGCAAAGTCGTTTTCATTGTTGTCGTTCAATTTTTCATTTCAACTGTTTATTCTGGCAAGAAAAACACAATCCTGGTATAGTACATTCTTACTGAATAAAAACGATATTGAACACAGCTCAAATAGTGGGCTGTGTTCATTAAGCTTCAATTTCTAACAACAACTCCCCAATTGTCATGTAATCTGTGCAATGCAATACAAACGAACGAGAAAAAGAGAAAAACATAAGACAAATTAAAACAAGGAACACTATTGAGTTACGCTTGTGTGGGGAAACAGAGAAAGCAGTAATTTCAAATGGAAAAGAAAAAAAAAACAGACCTCGGTCACTAGTTAAAGGACTCAGCCAGTCTAACTCTCCATACTTTACTTATTTCCCTTAACATTCCATGAGGGATCCGGCGAATCAGTGAGCTGTGTATGATATAATTTGTATTCTCACCTACTTTGTTAAAGCCGGCTCTAAACGGCAGTCTGACAGTTTTCCTATTTTTGGATAACTTTTCAGAGTTATTGTTTTCACCGGTGCTTTTTATTTCCTTTAAGGAATTTCCCATTTATTAGCCAGACGGCTTAACACAGCCTCTCGATAGAGGTGTGCAAGAGACAGGCAGACAGAGAGAGAGAGAGAGAGTGTGTCTTAATTTATGACAATCTTGGCATGCGGATCATAAAGCACATATATTTTTTGCTCGACTGGTTATGCTGGTGCTGCTGGCTTAAGCTTGTAAAATACTCGAATAACATAATGTGTCATGTAAGTGAATTGACGGAATGAGCGACGTAGCTAATGAATGTGAATGAATGAACAAATGGCGTAGTGACGACTGTATTTCGTTCGTTCGACGGTGCCTGTTTCTTTAATGCCACAAAGTATAGTAAAACTTAATTTAGCAAAAGTTTTTCTTTTCTTAATTTTTTTTTGAAAGGAAAGCAATGACTTGCATGAAACAACACATTCTTAATGGTTAACAGCATGACTATTATATTATGAACAGGGGGGATGAGTAAGATGGGGGAGCTAGGGAGGGGTGGGTGTGACTTTGGTTAAGTTGTTCATTTAGCGGTTGGGTGGTGGTTGGGAGACCCACACCACTAGAGAGTAGGTGAGATATGGTCTTAGGTTGTTTATTTCAGGTGGTGAATTTTTGTTACTGTTCACAAATTGCTCAGTTAATTGCCAGAGTTTATGAACACACGCACACACCGAGACACATTCACCCATTGAGACATTTTTGCCCATTTATTCATGTGTTCATTCAGTAGCGGTCCCAGACACATGTGAATACATTCTTATCTTTGTAGCTGGCATATAATAAAATAATGTTAAAGGAAATAACATATTATAAGGACACTGTCACAGCTACATCACCGTCTGCGATCTGAGACAGACAGAGACACACACAGAAACAGAGAGAGGGAGAGGGAGAGGGAGAGAGTACATAAATAAACACTAGAGCAACAATGTAGAGTAACAATATTAGCACCATAATCAGTAAATAAAGATTTATGTGTGTGTGTCGAAATTACAGGACACCCATGATTAAATTATGAGAACAATGACAGACATAAGCAGTATATGTAGACTAGTCTAATATATTTCTATATCTCCATAAAGGCCATGTGTTTTTTTTTTGTTTGTTTGTTTTGCAGACCCATACATTTTGGTATTTTCTCAACAGCCGTCGCGGCGGGGAAAGCGAGACACAACTAAAATGTAAATGGAAATAAATCCAAATTCAGATTTACCTTCGTTGTTGTCAAGAAAGAAAAACAACGGAATTTAAAACAAATGAATTCAAATATACAAGTGTTTGGATCACAACTCATGTAACGAATGGTGGACAGACTATGGAGGGCAGGGCAGGCTCAACACCCGGTAAGAATAACATTTCCGATTTTTCTGTTTTATCATACTCCGAAAATAACTTGTCTGATTCCGATTAAGGGCGGGATTCTCCAACAAGAGGTGTTATTTTGAATCACCCGGTCTTGCGGTAGCTGTCGCTGTTGAAGCTTCAAATTCTTGGACATTTGACAAGGACGCCATTACTAAAAATGAAACGACACACGCTTCAACAACAATGCATTCAAAATTATGAAAATTCCCTAAAAAAAATGGTGAAAAACTTGCAGTTCGCAAAACTTAAAAGTTGATCACAATTGGTCACCGTGATCTTGTGATTTAACAGCTTGCGACTTCTTACCTTGGGGGACCGGTGAAAGAAGAAGGTCTACGCCAACAGTCCAGCATCGATTCAAGACCTCAACGATAGAATTCGTGAGTTTGTCGAGGACAGAGGGCAGCCACTTTGCGATTTGGTTATGGCAAAGTTCATGAAAAGAAGGATATGGTCCTGTAAGCGTGGTCGTGGTGGCCATTTGGCTGATGTTGTTTTGTCATTACAAACGGCACACCTTCCTCTTTATTATGATTATCATTTCTCTCAAAAATTGCAATTTTTCTTTGAATACCAAAATAACACCTCTTGTTGGAGAACCCTATAACATTTAAAACCAAATTGGCATTTACATTAGCTTTGACTTTAATTTGAATGCCTTTTAAGCTAAATAATAGTTTCGGAGTTGTCAGTTAGAGAAAGGGCAACACAATATATTTCTATTTTGTGACTTTTTTCCGATTGGAGGTCCGACAATAAAAAAAAAACTATTGCGGCTCCTTTTAAGTTCTTCTGTTGCTTCTGAATGGCACACTAATGATTAATGCGGGATTTCCTTTTACTCAAAAAAATATATGAATGAATGGAATTTGTGTGGTGGCGCCTTACAATTGTTTGCATACTTTTGTCGTCCACGAGATTTTCATATTTCCATTTCCATGGACATCTTGTACGGGTTTCCTAAATTAAGTTTATATATAGTCGGATTATAATCTCTATGGAGGCTGTGCACTCACCTACGACTACATAGACATACACAACTATACGCTCCGGTACACATGGGTCACAACAATAGCGGCTGTCACTCTAGTAAACGTGAATGTGTGGGGGTATGACAAGAACACACACACACAAAATCTCAGCGAAAATATTTTCTTTTAATTTTGTATGCAAAATAAAAGAAAGAAATCTTTTCTAGAATGCCTATGGGGTCTCTAGGCCTAGTACTACCTGGTGTACACACGCACACACATACAATTTTATACACACACACACACACACTCCATTGTGACATTTCCATATTTTAACAAACAAAAGGTGCGGCTTTTTCAGTTGTTATCGTGACGTTTTTTTGTTTTTTTTTGTTTGTTTGTTTTTGTTTTATTTTTGGTAGTGTATTTAACAGAATTCACCTACACCAGCAGCAGCTGCGGTGGTTACAACAACGAAAAAGAGTAACACTCATATACTTACATGTCTACGTGCGGGGGTCAAAGGGGCTAGTGCCCCGTCTACTACTTAATATTTAGTTGCAGTCATGACGCCTCCGGCTATGCTACACATTTTAAGTATGTTAATTTTTTGTGTTGTTTTTGTTTTTGGCCCACTTGGACAAAAAGCTCTAAAGATTTCATTTTTGTTTGGCGCATATGACTTTTTTTTCGTGTGTGCTTAGTTGTAACACTTAAACACACACACGCACGCTCATTCACTGAGTGGCTGGCAGAGTGTGAGAGTCGGTGTCGGTTGGGGTAGGCGAGTGTGTTTAGTGTTCTCAAGGGAATAAGTGCGTGTCATTGCAAAAGCCCAGGGAAATTTTTTTAAAAAAAAAAAGCCGCTATACTTGTTGTTCTTCTCCTTCGCTCTCTCTCTGTCTATGTGTGTGTGTGAGTGCGTGTATATTTTCAATTGTACCCCGTATACGATGAGAGCCAATTAAAAGTGTACACGATAACAAATGACGGTTATCGAATAATGTTGTCATTCAAAAATCGCCGAGGAATTGAACGATTTCTCTTTTTATAATTTTTTTTTCGATAAATTACGATAAATTATATTACTATTTACCGTTATCGATAAATGAATCGGTAAAATATCACAGAGTACAATTTCGTTAAACGATTTTTAAATTACACAAAGGATTTGGACAATTTGAGATGACAAATTGTTTTGATAAATCCTATTACGATTTACCGTTATCGATAAACGACTCGGTAAAATATAACAGAATACAATTTCGTTAAACGCTTTGTAAATTACGCCAAGGATTTGGACAATATGAGATGACAAATTGTTTCGATAAATCATATTACAATTTACCGTTATCGATAAACGACTCGGTAAAATATCACAGAGTACAATTTCGTTAAACGATTTTTAAATTACGCAAAGGATTTGTTTCGATAAATCATATCACAGAGTACAATTTACCGCTATTCAAGCGCCCCAGTAGGCGAGTTGGTAGCGTGCTTGCCGATCAGCGTGGGGGGGGGGGGGGGGGTTGTGGATTCGATTCCCAGGCTTTTGTCACCCGGTTTACCCTTGGACCCAAAATCAGAATATAAATTTACTAATTTCAATTAATTAACAAAAAACTAAATACCGTTATGTCAGGAAACTTTTCCATACGATGTGATCCTTATTACGTTATCACAATTCAATTTAACTGGCTGGGAGCGTGACAGCTTCTGACATACATATGTTATTGTCAAATAATCTTAAAATTTAAAGGCCTCTAACGTAAGCTTGCTTGAAGTGATCCCTGTTACTCTAGCCGCTTTAGTTTATAGTCCATAAAGTCTGGGGACTTTTCTTGCGCCCTCGATGTCGTTTCTAAGTGTGTGGAAATGTGAACGTGCTTGGTTTTTATAAGTTGTGGCAAGAGGCTTTGACGTCAGCCAAAGAAGAAACCATTTTATGGGTATGCAGGTATATTTTGTATGTGTGCGTCTGTGTGTGTGGGGATCCTTTCTCTCTCTTTTTTTTTATTCTGTTCGCATTGTGTTAAAGCTATTTAGTTGTTGGTGCTGTTAACGTTTTTTTTTTTTTTTTTTTTTAGTTTTATTATATCCTTAACATAGTGAGAATTTTTATATTTTGTTGCTGCTGCTGAGGCGGCGCTTACGTGTGTGTGAGTGTGTTTTTGTGTTTGCCGTTGTTTCCTTATGACCGAGCAAATGTCATCATTTCACGGGAAAAACTTTCCCATTTGTGAAACCTTTCAAATAAAAAAAAAAAAAAAAAAAAAACTTTGTATTTTATGAGTTCTAGGTAATGTAGCACTGGCTGGCATTGAATGAAATACGAGTAATAAAAAAATATCAAATATATATTCTTTCCTTATTTCTTCAGCTAGATTAACTTTTATCCTTCGTACCAAGGCGGAGTAGGAGTGTGAGAGGGAGCGGAAATGTATGGCATATTTATGTATCTCAAACGTACTCAAGTCATATTTCTTTTCATCCCGAAATGTTTGTTGATTTAGGTTATGGGAAAATTATGCCATGATTTATGTGCTCGCTCTTAATTGAAAGGTGAGCGAGTCGTGTTGGATATTTCCCATTACGCATGGCCTTTATAGTTTATTAGCAAAACCATAACATCTTTTGTGGGCATTTGCCCTAAGCCAAACTAAAGCATGTGACAAATTTCGATTAAATTCGATTATTCCACAATAAGTCCATGTATGATGTCGTTGCGATTTAGGGGCGTTCAACTGCATTTGATGGTTTGATTAGAACATCAGGATATGTTCGATTTTCTAGGCAGACGTGTACATTTGTATGTTCAGCCCCTGGGGTGGAAAAAAATGTACAAAATACAAGAATAAAACCGCCCACATATCTACCAAAGTGGCTGCGGTGCCGCCGTCTGTTAGGCTCACATAAGTTGTGGCATAAGAATCTGTTTCGTCTCCGCTGATCATATAAGCGATTATGTAACATAAAGCTGTAGTGGCCAGGCTGTCGAAAAAGTCGCACTGGTTGTTTAATATGTTAAATCTCACTTAGGATTACAGTATTTGTATTTGATCAAAAAGAGCGTTTATCAAATAAGACCAAATATACAACAAATTGAGGAGAGTTGTCTGTCGTATATTGGTATCAAATTTCATAAACCGATGTACCCGTATCGAATACTTTTGAAATTTGGCCAGCATTGAAGATTTACGAGAAATTCATAATTAAAACAAATTACAATTATGACACTTTTTGAAGGTGCACGTAGTCTTACTTTTTACATTACAAAATATTTGTGAGTCACTGCATTTGTTGAACACCCTTTAGCCATCACAAGGGAATGACTAAATTGGATGATTATTTGTTAGAGCCTATAATCATAATACATGTGTTTAAATGGCCTAGAGGAAAACATTTCATTAGACCAAAAAAAAATTATTTGCCCGTTTATCCTCTAAAGAAAAAAAGACACAGTTTTCACACGCATTGTGTAAATTGGATGGAAATTGACAGAAAATTTACCTTTTCTCTAATGCAGTTTCAATTTTCTTCATCTACTCCGAAAAGTATGCAATAACAAGTACAGTGCACAACATGGAATAGTTCTATCTTCTGTCGAAAAGTTCAATCAATTTATTTGTTCAGAACCAGCAATCTATTTAGTTGTTTGACCGTCTCATGTAACTGACATACACCTAGGCCAGCAATTTGGCCTGTTGCGCCCTGCTGGTTTCTTCTACAAATTCCCTTCCCCTTTTTCCTACGTTAGGAATACGGTCCCCTCTATAAAGTTTCTTAAATTCCTTATGTCTATGGCTTTGACGGCCGATAGGTCATCTAAGGTGTCCTCTACTCCTTGTTATTAATCAAATTTGTTTTTTGTCTCTTTTTTTTTTATCCCCTTTTGGTCCCATTTTTGTCCATCATTCCATCATTTTTGTAACTCATTCCACACGTTGAAAAATAATGTTTTTAACCTTTTTCTTTTCATCCCGTTTTGCCCAATTTTCGTCCATCCACCTTCTGTTGCCTAAAATTAGTTTTACCCTTTTTTTGTTATGCCGTTTTAGTCCCATTTTCGTCCCATTTCTAACTCATTCCACATGTTTGTTGGCAACAATTTGTTTCACCCTTTTTGTCCATTTTTCCACCTGCTGTTGCCTAAAATTAGTTTTACCCTTTTTTATTTTTGTCTCTTTTTTATCCCGTTTTGGCCCAATTTTCGTCCATCTGTAACTCATTCCACATGTAGTGGCCCAAAATTTGTTTCACCCTTTTTAAATTTTTTTCCCATTTCGGCCCCGTTTTCGTCCCACCTCTAATTCATTTTTATATCTGTTGTTGCCAAAAATTTGTTTTGCGTTTTTGTCCCCTTTTCTATCCCGTTTTGGCCCAATTTTCGTCCATCTTTAACTTATTTCCACCTGCTGTTGCATAAAATTTGTTTTACCCTTTTTTTATTTTTATGCCGTTTTAGTCCTATTTTCGTCACATGTTGTTGCCCAAAATTTGTGTCACCATTTTTAATTTTTTCCCCATTCCGGCCCCGTTTTTGTCCCACCTCTAATTCAGTTTTATATCTGTTGTTGCCAACAATTTGTTTTGCCGTTTTATTTTTGTACCTTTTTTATCCCGTTTTGGACCAATTTTCGTCCATCTGTAACTCATTCCACATGTTGTGGCCCAACATTTGTTTCACCCTTTTTTAATTTTTCCCCGTTTTTAACCCGTTTCGGCCCCACTTCCGTCTCATCTCTAACTTATTTCCTCCTGTTGTTGCCAACAATTTGTTTTACCCTTTTTGTCCATTTTCATCCTGATTCGGCCCTATATTCGCCCCATCTCTTAACTTATTTCTACCTGTTGTTGCCATCGTTTTTCCATCGTGTTTCATTGTTTTTCCTCTTGTTTTTTTTTTATCCATTTTCGTCCCATCTCCAACTCATTTTCAACGGCGTGTGTACTCCTCCGAAACGGCTGGACCGTTTGGGTGGCGCCCTGGGTGGTTTAGATTTACAACCTCCACCACGACTTTGCAATGAACAAAACTTTCAGTACTATAAAGTTTAAGGCAAAATATCGTATAGATTAATATTAATCATACGCATCTTAATTTTCTTTCATCGAATTATTTCTTTTCAGTAAATATTAAAGGACGGCTGTGGTGTGATGGGGACCATCGGGCAGCAAACCCAGTTCTGTCTTCTGGTCAAGACCATTAACATGATCCGGCGGACAAGCAATGGACTCTTGACCTGAGTCCTGTTTGAATTGAAAGTTGCACTACTACTTCAAAGGCTTTCAAATCGCAGGCTAATGTGTGATTAATATGTGCGACTTTGTAAGAAGGCGTTTTCGAAAAACACTTCCAATTTCTCTCTAATACGTTTTTTGTCCCACATTTTTTTGGCCATTTCACTTTTGAGTTTTGTCGAAGACTAAAATGAATTCTTCGCAGTTTCATTTGCAATTTCAATCATTGGTTTTTATGATCCCCTGTTGATGGTTTTCTCTGTACCCCATACTTTCCTGGTCGTTTTCCTTTAAAGGAAAAGTGCCATATTCTAATTAAAATGTTTCCCAAGAATGTTTCAGGGAAGAATAATTAATTTTGTTCGGCTATCCAAACGAAAACAATCATTTGCATATGTGTGAGTGGGTGGCTGGGTGTGTGTGTGTGGCTGTAGTTTCCAAGTTATTGTTGCTTGTTTTATTTGTGATATCTAATCTTTTATTACATGTTGTATAGAGTCATTACCACTACAACTACAAAGACGACGACGACGACCAGCAACATTCGGGCCTCCAATAACATTGTGTTAACAAAACACAATAAATGTCCATGTCACTGTGTATGCCTAAAAGAGTGTGTGTGTCTTAGTGTGGTTATACCACCTGCTAGAATGTTGGGTTGTACGATTTTTTTTTTGGTTTCTTATATCGTCTTCGGTGCAGAGCAAATGAATGGAACAAAAGTCATCATCCAGCCAAACATGTGCGAACATGAACATACAATTTTGCTTATATACATATGCAGATGTCTGTGTGTGTGTGTGTATATTTACATAAATGCATATGTAAAACCAAAGGTTCGTGTATTAGAATGGTTGGGTACAAAACCGGAATTGCTGCTTCACTAATTAGTGCACAGAGTTCGGTGAGTTTTACACGAACTACTGAATCATGCTGTGTCATCTCCTGGGGCGGGGGGGTTACTACAATGTAGCCATCACCCCCCTCCCCCTAAGCATACCAAAAAAAAACCCGTTACGCCTGGGTTCATTACCTGTCCAATCAACGTTTCAAAATTGTAATAGATTAACAGGCGAAATCCGAAAATAAGATTGTTAAACAAAGAACTCAAAGAGCAAATAACACTTTTCCACCCACTCTAATGTATGTGAATGTGTGTGCTTCGAATGGCAAAATTCTGAACTGTAACTTAAACATTTATTGGCTTAATTTGCTGTAGAAAGTTTTTGTTTTCAGGCAGACCAAAAAACAAAAAAAGAGAAATAACCCACACACACGCCTCCCATAAACACAAACTCATACACGGTGAGGGAAGGCAAAAAAGGAAGAGTAGGAAGACAAAGAACGACAAGAAGGAAAAACAAGGACCAAGGCTCACAACAACAGCAACAACAACACAAAGATGACGATGTCTTTGTTTAAGTAAGTTATAAAAATTGTGGCATACAAATTTATAACTTGAGCTAAAAATAGAAATCTTGTTAAACTACATACACACACATACACATACAAGCACATAATCTAACACACACATACACACACACATTTGTAGTTGTAACCTAAACAGAGGATACGTAAGAAAAACAAAAGCCTTAACAAACAACAAGACAGGCAGCACAACAACAGCCCAGCATGTAGGACATCCATGGCTTGGCTTGGCTTAGCTTTGGCTAGGGTTCTGTAGTGTTTGCACAGGCACCTTGCGTTGTTTCAGTCCTTCGTACTGATATCGACACACCTCCAACACACACACACACATGTTAGTTGGAAACCCAACATGAACACACTCACACCACTTATTTGTTTGTCATACATTGGCTTGAAAATGTTTTGGGTTTTTCTTGTCTTTTTCGTGCGTTCCTTCTTCTTTTTTTTTGTTGTTCGTTTCTTCTTTGCTTTCCGTTAAAGACAAATATTTGTATTGTGTTTTTATTTGGTTGGCCTTTCTTCGGTTTCATATCAAAAAAAAAAAACATGTATTGTATACGTGTGTGTGTGACAGTTCGTTCTTGTGTTGTATTGAACTAATAAAAATTCCCCTAAGTAACCTCAGCCATATGATATTAAATTGTTGACTTTTATTTGGATACTTGGTTAGATGGTACACGTAACACACTCACACGCATATGTATGTATGTATATGTGTGTGTGTGTGTATAGATACATGCATATCTGAATGTATCTCTTGTTTATTTTTAGCTAAGGATAATTGGTTTGGTGCTATTTTTGGGTTTTGTGATCTTCTCAGCGATTAGAATCAAATGATTGCCAACAATTTATTGACCTCTCCCCGTCCATAAAATGTTGTTAAATTTAATGAATATCAAATAAAGTTATTGTCCTTTTTGTGTGTGTGTGTGTGTGGCAATTAATGTATTCGTTTCGTGCCGCTTGTCGAAATGACCCCATAACATGAGGCAAAGGCTTTTTAAGGGAACATATTCGAAATATTTTTTTTTTCAATTTTGCAAAATATTTTTATTTATTTTTTTAATTTTTAGTTGCTTATAGATTTGACTATAGAATTTGTTCTGGGAGCTTGACTTGCTGATGTGGAGGGCCGTGCTGTGGTAGTGTGTGCGACTATCACACAGAAGACCCCGAGTTCGAAATCGGGTAAGACCATCAAACATTTTTCAGCGCCTGTTTCCACCTCGTAAATGTTGGCGACTTTACGAGTAAGAGAGCAATCTCTAAACTCTCTATAGAAGCATTAGACCTTCAGAGCCGGCTTTGAACATGAGGTGCCGGTCAGTGAGTATACAAATTATATCATTCACAGCTCACCGATTCGATTCCTTCATGGAATGTTAAGGGAAATAAGTAAGGTTGACTGGCTGAAGAAAATGATTTCCCAGCATTTCGGTTTTGAGCCAGTTTCTTTCAGGTTTTTGACTTGGTCCTTGCGCCAGAGTCTCGGTCTGCCGTGCCTGTGGCTTTTGCGGTACTTGTCGTCTACCTGTCACGAATCAACTCACTGATTCGAGAGAAGTTCCCTGTCTGTTCCTTCATGGAATGTTAAGGGAAATAAGTAAGGTTGACTGGCTGAAGAAAATGATTTCCCAGCATTTCGGTTTTGGTCCAGGTTTTAACTTGCGGTACTTTTCGTCTAACAACTTTGCATGTGGATTATTTGGTTTCATTCCACCGGCATGTTGTTCAGATCGTACAGCTCCCATGTCATGTCTTCTTTCACTTGGTCCTTCGAACCGAACCTAGATCTGCCCTGTCTGCGTCTTTCGCAGTAGTCGACGTCTAAGGTCCTTCTTTTGCTGGAGCATTTGAATTCATTCCGTCGTCATGTGGCTGTATTTTATCGGGATGTTGCTTATATTGGTCACCGGTCCGCGGTAAATGTCGTCTTACGCCATTCGGACTTACGCCATTTCGTAAAAAAAAATTTTTGTAAACAAAAAAATTTTTGTTGAAAAAAAAAATTTGTAAAAAAAAATTTTGGAAAAAAAAATTTGGGGAAAACACAATTTCTGTACAAAAAAAATATTATTTTTTTTACTATTATCTTAATATATATTTACCCTCGACACTGATTCCCTGATTCACTGACTCTGTCACGCAGTACGTAGGAATTTAAATAGGCATTCTATAATAATTCTATAAATAATAATACAAAACAAAATAATATTTTTTTTGTACAGAAATTGTGTTTCCCCAAATTTTTGTTTTTCCAAAATTTTTTTTTATTACAAATTTTTTTTTTAAAAATATTTTTTTCGCATATTTTTTTTTCAAGAATTTTTTTTTTTCAAAAATTTTTTTTTTTTCACAAATTTTTTTTTTCAAGGATATTTTTTTTTCCACATAATTTTTTTTTTCAACAACAATTTTTTTTTTCAACAAAAATGTTTTTTTCAACAAATTTTTTTTTCAACAAAAATTTTTTTTTCAACAAAATTTTTTTTTTTTCCACAAAAATTTTTTTTTTCAACAAAATTTTTTTTTTCAACAAAAATTTTTTTTCCACAAATTTTATTTTTTTTCGAAATTTTTTTTTACAAAATAGTTTTCTCAAAATATTTTTTACAAAATTTTTAAAATTAAGTAACAAATACTTTCTCAAGCAAATTAACGGGCGCCATAGGCGCATTACAACTTACTAGTTATTTATAGAAAATTATAGAATGCCTATTTAAATTCCTACGTACTGCGTGACAGAGTCAGTGAATCAGTGTCGAGGGTAAATATATATTAAGATAACTATTTCTTTTTTCTTCTAACCCAGCAATTTCTCCAGCAACTTTTAATCTTAACTATCTCTCCTTGTTAAGGCTATTCCGAAGGTATTCGGTTTATAAATATCAAGGACCGGCACTTTATCGACCATGATGCTGCCGGATTATATTTCCATTTGTTCCTTTTACACTTTCTGGGACTTGTGCCCATTTGAATTCCCATCGTAGTATATGCTTATTTTCCCCCCCCTGCAGCCCTGACCTGCACTTGTCAGTTGTCCCGGCAGTTGTAGTTTGTAGTCGCATTGTGTTTGTTGATCCTTGATAATTTCCCCCAAAGAGGTGAACAAAAACATGTCCATCGTTTTTACGCTGGTTTATCGTGCACATGACAGGGTGTAAAGTTTTGCCCTACTCGTTTCCTTTCCAAAAAAACCGGAGAACAATGGGCGAAAAAACGCAATGATTGCCACTAACGAATGTACGAAAGCAATCGCCAATTACATTTACAAAAAAAACAAAAAAAAAACAACAACAGAGGAAGAAGTCCCAAGACAAGCGGATTTTGCAAGTCCTTGCACTTACTCCTCCCCTTCACAACTTGAGCACACATATGTGTGAGATGGCGAGTGAGTGCATTGGTATGAGTGTATGCAAAAGTTATGCTTGTTTTCAAGCTGTCAACATGTTTTTATCCGAAGAGGACTTTTTCTTGGCTTTCTCTGCAACATTTATGTTTTCTTCCTTTGGCTGTTATTGTGTCCTCTTTTTACAGCTGCTGCTGCGTTTTGTTGTTACCCGACTGCTTCCTCTTTTGCAGTTTTTTCTTTACCGCCTGTGTGTGTGTGTGAGTGCGTGAGTTTATGTGTTGTTGTTGTTGTTGTTTGTCTGCCCGTAATTTTTATGTTATTATTTATGAGTTGAGATATTTCTTATTATTTTGTGGTTGTTTACCAAAAATATGCATCCCATAAATCCTATTCCCGCGTATGAGTGTGTGTGTGTGTGTGTGCGCCACTATAACACACTATGTTCTGCTTTTCCTTATTCATTCCTTTTTGCTCGCTCCTCCATGGCTAAACTTTGCTTAAAGTTCTTTAAGGAAATTCAATTTCAGACTTTAGAAATTAATTTTTCTCCAGCATAATCTGCATAATTAGCATTGAGTGAGTGAGTGAGTGAGTGAATGCATGAAAATTAATAGTCAATGTTTCATTAGCATAACGATGGAGCGAATCAAGTATTGAGAGGATAATTAAATATTTAAAGAGGACATCCACACGCACGCACGCACTCCGACTGCGAGAATGGAAGAGGACACAACTATGCACACAATCGCCAAAACAGATGACACTCGTTAAATGTGTCATGGACATCCCCAGAAAGGATGAAGAAAGATGTGGAGAGTTTGAAATGCTTTGAGGGCATGGAAATGAGAAATAGGCTAGAAATAGTTCTATAAGACGCACGTAGCTCTCTCTGAACATTCCATGAAGCTGCAGGCGGGAAACTTCTCGATATCTACTGGAAGTGTTCGAGAGTTCGAGGGCCAGAAGTGGCAAAAGAAAATCCTAAGTTTGACCTCTTTTTTCCTGCCCCAACTTCGAGTGCTATCTGTACGGCTGAACTTTATGGCTGCAAAAAGGCTTTAGCTTTATGAATATTTCAAAAATTTAAATGGAAGCCTTCAATCCGATATTAAGTAGATATGCTCGAACATAGAAATTGTTGTAGTCGCCGGGCCCCCGCTCATCTTATGGCACATTGCGTAGCAGCCACCTGATGGCTTCCTTGTGTCCTTTAACGTTCCGAGAATCCAACATTGTCGGGCTTAAAGGAAAGGGGAATTTGCCCGGTTGTAGCATGGAGTCATCTAACGTCCTTTGCCGTCCGTCGTCTTTTACAAGCAAAAATTTGTTGCGTTTTCTTGTTTGGTTTGGTTTCTGTTTGTTAGTGATTTGTGTGTCTGTTACTGGCGCTTGTCCTCCATTTCTTGCCGAAACAGGGAGAGAGAGAGAGAGTTCGACAGTGAGGATATCGATGTCAGTCAGTCAGTCCGGCTGCCAGTTCCTGTCTATCCAATTGTCTGTTCGCCCCTCAGTCAGTCCCTGAGTGTGTGTTGTGGTCTGTCGCGTCAGGTTAAAGACCGACCGTTGGCGTATTTATTTCAGCGACTTTGACGCAGACGTTTTTTTTTGTTTTTTTTTTGGTTAAAAATATCTATTTCTTCGATTTCTATTCTCCGGTGGTTATTATATCTCATATTATATTTCATGCAGTCATTTCATTTCATTCATTCCTACAGTTTTCTGTTCGAATCGCAAAGGGTGTACATTTGAAATGAAAAGAAATCGTCATCGTTATGGACAAAATTGTAATTGATCTTTTAAAGACAAGACAAAATATAAAATAACGATATTACGTAAGAAAAAACATATTTCCTCCTTGGTATATCGGGGGGTTGTGAGAATTTATGAGTCCCATTTGGAAGTCTGAGAAAAGATTTTGAAAATTTAAAAAATAAACTATTAGAAAATGCTGGGGGAAAAATACTGTGAATGAAGCAATTTTGTATGTCCACTAGAGCGTACCAGGTTACAAGTAAAAAAAAAAAGTTCGCCGTACACCTTCGAATATGAAGTATTATTGAAAGGTAGTTTCAAAAAAAATTTTTTTATTTTTTTATGCCGAACGTAGGGGTCGCGCTTTTACATTTTTCTATATAACTTCTGCATTTATAAACGAATTATTTATTTATTTATTTATTTATTTATTATTAATTACAATACAAAGTAAATTTATATTCTAATTTTGGGTCCAAGGGTAAACCGGGTGACAAAGACCATATGTATAAACGAATTTTAAAGTGTGATACATCGATGTTTTTGTCTCGACGACACTTTTTCTGCTGGGAAAATCGACATACTTCCTTAGGAAGAGTTTCATGATTTTATGCGAGCTTTAATTTTCTGATATTAGAGTGGTACATTAGGGTAGTAGCAACTGAGATATGATGGGTAAGTACCAGAAGGGGGTGCTTGAGCTCAATGACTTCAAAGACAAAAAAATCAGCCTCGTCGAGACAAAAACATCGATGTATCACACTTTAAAATCCGTTTATAAATGCAGAAGTTATATAGAAAAATGTAAAAGCGCGTTCGGCATAAAAAAATAAAAAAATTTTTTTTGAAACTACCTTTCAATTATGCTTCATATTCGAAGGTGTACGGCGAACTTTTTTTTTGAGGTACGCCCTAATGTCCACCCTTTCGTCAGTCGTCGGTTCATCTTTCCATGCGCGTGTGTTTTCGTTTGTCAGTCATTTTCGCCCGACATCTGTCCATCTCTCCAGCCGTCGCCTCTCCACTCTTCCCGTCCCGTCCTACGGTCTTCGTCTAGTTTTTCGTCAAACTACCCCTTTCCGCTGTTACAAGTTGCCATCACGCTCGTGCCAGTGCACCCTTTGCAGTAATAGCCCTTGTATAGGAATGGACATGTCTGTTTCCACATAGAGTGCGACACACCAACATTTGCGTCTTGTAATACTCGTAAATATGTATTTCTTACTTTCATATTGTCTTGTTTGCCTGGCCTTAAGACCTTTCGCCCCAGCCCCAGTCCACCGCGACGACGACAGGTTGCCAATATGGGTAAGTCTGTCTGGCTGCCCCCTCCTCGTAATGCTGGTGGTTTTGTTTGCATGCCTCCTCTCCATTTTGCGGCTGTGTGCGTGTGTGTGTGAGTATGCCGACCGGGGTTTGTTGTTAATATTATTGTTATTATTATTATTTTTTATTATTATAAATAGATTGTATTACATGGCCCTCTGGGGGGGGTATTTGTGTAATTATCAAATGACAAGAGCAACAAAATACAGAATAATAATGGCGTAAGTATTTTATCATTGACTACAATAAAACACTCATACATTGTCAATAAAGACGAGGCGGCAAAGGGGAGCGAGCAGTGGTGGTCAGCCGTCATCTGCGTCACAGTCATAAACGGTTGCGTTTTGCTGGGTTAATTTCACTGGCCGAAAAGGATACGTAGATGCGGACAAATCCTCTTAGATATCCTTTGACAGTTAGACTAAGTTGCTTTTGCTTTTCTCATTTTACTAGAATCCATCCCGACACCATAAGGCATTTAATTAAAAACTTTTGCCATGCTGTTGTTGCCGCCTGCCGCCTGTTTGCTTAAAAAATATTCCAAGTAAGTTTTATTTTAAAATACCAGAAAGTTTCGCAAAACATTTGGGAAACTTTTCTATTATTGTAGTTTAAAACCAGAAGAAAAAAAAAAAGAAATAGAATGGCAAACTTAATTAAAATGAGATAAAACCCATTAAATGGATGGAGGACAAAAAGGAATAGTCCATTTGAATTGACAGCAGCACCAGCACCAGCAGCAGCCATCGCCATTAGCATCATGGTGTCAGTGTCCATGAGAACAATAGCATCCAGTTCGGGGAAGTGAAAAGTTTTTCATTTGATAAAGTAGCTGTTGATTATCGAAGACGGGGCATGGTGGAGGACAGTCGTTTTGCATTAACACTACCAGGCTTGGTCGACTCTAATGCAGATGTTTTCTCTGAGTTCTCTTTTCAGCTGAAATTTCGTGAACTATTTGGAGTTTAAGGCTTAAGTTTAACGTGTTTTTTTCTTTGTATCGCCCCCCGGCGACCGGAAGCAAACATTTCCAACTCCAACGCAAATTCCTCCAACTCAGATTATAATCTTATAAAACAGTCTGGCTCACTTCAAAGTGTTCGCTGGGTGGCATTTGGCTCGTGCACTGGATGCACGCAAAACAATTAACGTCAAGACATTTCTATAAATATGCGCAGAGACATGCATACGCTAAATTGTTAAAACGTATTTAAATAGATTTTCATGTACATGCGTATGTATGTGAAATATAATGAGTCTTGAAAAGTTAATAATAGTTGGGCAACAACAACAACGACAACAACAACTAAACAACAGGTATAATTTCATAAATACAAAAAACGACATTTAGCCCAAGTAGTTGCCATTACAGCAACGAAAACCGAAATACAACAAACGCATAGAAATAATATGACAACTGAACACCGACAGACAAACGCAGCGAAATAAATATACACACATGTGTGTGTGTGTGTGTGCCGCACTCGAAATAGTAATACACCCTGGCGTCTTTCGCTCTCTCTCTCTCTCTCTTGTATGAGTTGAAGGACATTTCACTACAAAACATGTCTTTGAATGAAACCAAAAAAAAAAAACCAGAAACATTTTAACTAACAACAAGTGCCCCATAGAAAATACAACAGTCTGACAAACACACGCACAGCTATGCTTGCACAAATATTTTAACACCACTACTGTGGCCTGGTACGTACAACGAGACTGGTCATTGTGGTGGCTGTAGGAGAACAACATGTGTTTGGGTATGGTTAGGGTTATACGAGTGTGTGTGTGCTTGTGTTTTGGTAAGTGCCTAAGCCACCTTTTAACCTACTTCGAACTCAATATGGCGTGCTTGCAAACCACCTCACACACACTCCCATAGACAGTTACCGACAGAAGGCACATATTTTGTGCGGCAAGTACTCACACAAACCGTGGAGTACTCACCCAATATTCTCTATACATTTAGGGCTACTCCGAGGACAGAGAGAGAGAGACAGAGAGTAAGTTGTGTGTGCTGGGATATTTTTGTGTATGTGGGATATTTTTGTGTATGTGGGATATTTTTAACCTGTACACACAACACACCAACTGAAACTTCAACTACGGCCAGCAATGGAAAAAAACGCAACAACACATGACGTTGTTGTTGTGGTTGTTGTTTATGCTGCTGCTGTTGTTCGTCGTTAAATGTACTGAATGAGTACTCACTTCACACGTAATGCGAAGCAATGACCGGCCCACCGGATGGCTATTCGGTCTAAGCGACCGACCGAACGAACGACAGCGGCGACGACGACGACGACGATATGTTAAAACTGTCCGCGGTTAACCAACAGCAACTTGACTATACACACCCGACATTCAGCAACAATGTTTTTAGCCAGCACGGCCGGACGGGGTGCGACGAAGGAGGAAAGCTCATACGTACATACGAAAGCGCTCTGTAATTATTTGGAAAAACTATTAATATAATTTGCTTTCAAAGTATAGTAATAAAATGGCCCACACACACACACACACACAACGTTTTTACAACAACAAAATGTGTAGCGAGCGGCAAACGTCATATAATTCACGGGTAAATGAACAAAATGTTTGCTTTACCAAGGCACAGGCACACAATTTGTTTTTGGTGAAAGAACGAAAAAAAAAAACAAGAAAACACCAACAAGAATTGTGTAGAAATGAAATATTCAATGAAATATAACAAATGACCCAACAAATGACTTTGACTGAAATTGGTTACTGAATGTAGGGCAATTTAAATATGCGATATGATTACAGAATAATTTAGTTTAAGCAATATTCGAATAATCCAGGGAAATTAGAAATAAAAGTAAAAAAAAAAAATAATGTGGACAGTTAACAAGTGTATGTCTCCTCCTCCTCCGCCTCCTCATCCTCCACCACCAGCTGCTGTTTATCACTTTGAATACAAAAAAATCAAACAACTTATTGTAATTTCAGCAGGTTTTTTTATGCAATTCATTTTTCATTTCATTTATTAACTTGTAATTCAAAGCCTTATGGCCAATTATATCGAATTAACCTAAACTACTACTGTGCCATTAATCGATGTCGTGTTTTATTTTGGTTAGCACACATTTCATTTCCAGTAAAATTAGGATGATATGCAGCCAAACAAGTTTTGAAGTTGGATTGGACTTTAAATAGGACTGATGAGTAATTCAACGATTTCCGTTTATTTCGTTGACTGGTTGTTCCATTTTCAGGAGTCAAAACAAGAATCCAAAGAGTTTTTAAGTTGGATTGGACTTTAAATGGGACTGATGAGTAATTAATCGATTTCCGTTTATTTCGTTGACTGGTTATTCCATTTAAAGGAGTCGAAACAGGAAGTTGGAGTGCGTGAAGTTGTCACACATTCATATCGGTCGAAAGAGGTTTTAAGACGGATTGGACTTTAAATAGGACAGATGATTAATTAAACGATATCCTTTTATTTCCATTTTAAGGAGTCAATCTAAGAAGTCGTCTGCAATATCCATCCGTTTTTAATATAAGCCCATCTAAATGAGGCTGCCGTATGTTGCCACCAACAACAAAAAATGTAATAACTTGTTTCAGTCTTATTAATAATCGATTATTTTTTATTTTAGTTATTGAACTTTTCGGTTAAAGTGAAATTGGGATGATGAAACAAGAAGTTGCAGTGCATGAAGCTATCACGTTTTCGAGTCGTCTGTGATATCCGTCCAAAGTGGTTTGATGACGGATTGGACTTTAAATACGACTGATGAGTAGTTATTTCGGCGACGTGTTGTTCCATTCTAAGGAGTCAATCTAAGAAGTCGTCTGCAATTACCACCCGTTTTTTATATAAGCCCATCTAAAAGAGGCAGCTGTATGTTGCCACAAAAAAAAAAAAAATGTAATAACTTGTTTCAGTCTTATTAATAACTAGTAAGTTGTAATGCGCCTATGGCGCCCGTTGAAATATGGAAAAAAAATTTTGTGGAAAAAAAAAAATTGTTGTTGAAAAAAAAAAAATTTGTTGAAAAAAAATTTTTTTCTTGAAAAACAAAAATTTTGTTGAAAAAAAAAATGTCTGTGGAAAAAAAAATTTTTGTTGAAAAAAAAAATTTTTTCGAAAAAAAAAAAAAAAATTTTGTAAAAAAAAAAATTTGTAAAAAAAAAAAATTTGGAAAAAGTGTCGAGGGTAAATATATATTAAGATCGATTACTTTCTATTTCAGTTATGGAAGTAAAATTGGGACGATGAGTCAAAAATTATGGAGTGGGGGACGCCATCATGAATTGGTATTGCCAGTGATTTCCGATCAATGAGATGTAGCTACATGTTTGGCGGCCCTTCTCTAAGCAGATTGGACAACTGGCACTTGGTATGAAGAAAAACTCAACCATGTGGAGTATGCGACACTCTCGGCCATTGGAGTTCTCTGTCATTTCCATCCAACAAGAGTTCAGGCTCGTAGTTGGCGACTAAAAATGTGAGTGATAAGAAAATTAAGTGAGTCCCATTGTATGCAAGTGTTTGGACTGTCATGGATAACAGCTGAAAGAAACATCTCTACAAATGGCTTTTTACAGCTCAACAAAAAAAACAATCAGCATATTTGTAATTGTTTTTTTTTTACAGATGTCTAATCGTATGGGTCGATCAATGAGTACAAAAGGAGTTAAAGCTTTGAGTTAAAAGTCGACAAAAGTGAGTAGACAAAATATATCGTTAATATTTCTTTGCAAAAGTAGAATTGTTCAAAAAAGGTTTCATGCTTGTGTTTGCGTTGATTGCAGGCAAGGTATACGGACCGGTTTTCAGCGCAGTGTCACAATTAAAGTTTCCTGTCTGTTAATTGATTATTGCGGAAAAAAGCGCTCGTAAAGTGCAAATTACCATTCAGAAATGTCACAGAATTGTCAATTGTCCAATCTTCGATGCTGGATTTAGAAATATTGTTTGGCCACCATCGAGGCAATGAAATGAAACCCCTCCCCCCCCGAAAAACAATTATTTTCTCAAGCTGTAACAGGAAACGAAATTTCCCAGCCAAAAAAGAAGAAGCAGTGCGAGATGCGTTATCCTTGAGGTAAACGGCATCATTTGTAACACACAAAACGTGGCAATTTTGGCCGGCACATTAACAAATTACCGCCTGGCAATTTAGTTGTAGAACTTTGTATTTTTTTTGTGTTGCTCTCCCCCAAATCCTACTTTTACTACAATCTCCCCTAGACAGAGCAACACACACATAGACAGATCTTCCTTTGCAGCAGCAGCAGCCGAGTTTCCTTTCATTCATAAATCGTTTTGCAACCACTCAGACATACGTTTGTGAGCATGTCCTTCTGGGAATGCCGCCCGCCACACTTACACGTCACATTTGTGGAGTAACACAACAAAGGGGGCGAACGAAATCAAGTTCCCCTTCGTTCAGGGCGCGTGCATTTTTAAATGCGACCAAGAGACAATTTCAAAAGGACATTTTTAAATTAATAACACTTAATGAAAACACATAATAAGTTGAATGAGAACACAGTCAGTCAGTCAGTCACAGAGTGCAGTCTACAGCTGCAGACACACAGACAGACAGATAAATTGTAGATTTCCCCATTTAACTACTGTTTTGTTTTTTCCCCGTTCTTGTTGTTGTTGTACACGGTAAAAGCGTTTAAGGTGGCAACGGTGATACGGAAAAAATAAGTTTGTCCCAGGGTTTGTGACAAAAAGTAAATAAAAAAAATTTTCCCAAAAAAAGAGTTTTTAAATTTTTAAAAATTAAAATTAAACAAAAAATTACAAAAAATATTCTGTAATTTTATACAATTATTTAAATATTGAAAAAAATATACCAATTGGATAAGTTGTTGGAATTGTTAATAAATTGAAATTGGATGGGATATTTCGTTTGAGAAAATAATTGTTTTTCGGGGGTGGGGGTTTCATTTCATTGCCTTGATGGTGGCCAAACAATATTTCAAAAATCCAGCAGAAGTCCCAAGTCGCTTGCTGAACATTTCCAAACAGTATTTTTTTAAAAAATCAGGTATTTGGTTTTTTAAAAAAAAATACATTATTTGCTTTGAAAACCTTTCAAATATTGTCATGCCAATTACTGACATCTGGAGGGTGTAGCCGAACTAATGTGTCAACCAACAACTTGGAATGTCTGCCCCCCCTTGACATAGAGACTTTGATTGAATGTCAGTAGCCTGAAATAAGTCCTCAGTCCTTGCCTACAACCATTTTATTTACTAGATCAAAAGTTGAAATTGGATTCTGAACCTTCATTGGGCCTTCGTAGCGTATGATCAACAATGCGATAACCATTGCTTATACGCTCTGCTGAAACGAGAGGGGGGATTTTTGTGATCAATTCACTTGAGAATTACTTGATTTTTATTTATTAACAATTATATTTATAACTAAATTGTAAACATAATGCAAGCTCTGTCTACTACTGAGGTCTTAAGCTAAGAGACATTTGTAGCATTTCTTTGAACTCCATCTCAGGCGGGGTGAATGAAGGGTAATGTCGAATTCGAAGCCGCCTACCTTAATGCCATTTTAACTTGTTTTCTTTGTTTCTGTTGCAACGGGGCTTTTTCATTAAAACCAACAAGACTAGTTCAGATTTTTTTTTTACCCCCGTTTATTTTTTTTGTATATGATTTAACCTTAGGGGTCCCGGCACACACACACACACACACAGACATAGACACAGAGGCACATTTGTACTTAGGCTTTTTTTTTTGTTGCCTCCTAAGAGAAACCAACAACAAGCCTACTTATGTGAAGGCACACAGCTACGGACGGGAAGATTGAACATAACCCCAACGTATGAAGTAGAGTTGGTGGCCAAACTCCCCAACATAACATTGATGGGTGTGTGGTGGTGTGTGTTTGTACTTGTTAACTGTCAAATGAACGCACCACGGATGATACGTTTGTCTTGAAGCCAGACAATTTAGCAACAACAAAAACAACATCACATCACAACAGTACAGAAAACAAAGCAGTGGCAAAAACACTAAAGCATTATTTTGCCACAAAACAGAAGAAAGAAAAGCAGCAGCAAAAACACAGAAAAAAAATTACATGATTAACCTTTTTGTGAAACGGCAAATAACGGTGGAAACGAAGTGAAATGAAGACAGAGACAGCACAAAATGTAAAAGCCCTCCTTGTTCGTTTGTACATGTAGAGAAACATGTGTGCAACTCTCCAACACACTCACTCTCTCAGACACACACGCACACACACACAGCACAAACTGACGAGACTGTGGGACACTTGAGAACATGAACGACAACAACTTCACCTTTAAAATACTTCAAATCACACCAAAAACAACAAAAAGAAAGAAAGCCAACACTCTTCCACACACACACACACGCACGCACACACACAGACACACTCCGTATACAATCGTAGCAGGGCAGACGAACTTCAAGTCTCTGTGTTGTCGACAACGGCAACAAATGTGAACTTTGTGCTACCCTTGAATGGAGCGATGCTAAAGGTTTATTCATGCAGAAAATGATAAGTCAATTCTCGGTGTTGCTAGTGTTGTTGTTGTTACAATCCTACCCCAAGCCATTACCCAGGAACAGCAGCAGGAGCACCATTCTGGCCACCGTTTGCAAAAAAGGGGGAAGATTTTCCGGTGTGTGTTGAAGATAAGTCTGTGCTTGTTTTTTACATTCCTGCTGAATACAACAAAAAAACCGAGCAGAACAGAAAAGATGAAATAATAATAACAAGTAAATAAAATGACAAATAAGAAATTACCCTTTTTTTTGCTCTTGCCGTTGCTGGCTGTTTGGCACAAGTAGATATTATTAAATAATAAAAAAAAAAAGAGTAACAAAATTGATTTAATAAAAAAATCGTTGATAAATGTCACCGAGGAAATGACAGAGCAGACGTCGAAACAGACGGTGGGGGGGCAAAAAATAAAACATATAAAGGAGATTGCCTTTTAAAATACAAAACTGAGATCTAAGGGGACAGGGCTAAAAATAACTATGCATGGTCTGGACCCCAACGAATGTGACGTGAGCTGTGAAATGCTCTAATTCGAAAGCAGAACAACAACTAAACAGAGAGAAAAACAGAAAAGCGGTTGTCATGGCCATATTTTATATAAATTAGATTTTCAATTCAATAAAAAAACAGAGATGTGTGAAACGGTGAAACGGACAATTCGTACAAAAACTTAGACATTTAAAAGCAATCTCTTTTAGAATGTCCCGATTTACCCGTTGACTTTTCCTCGGCGATTTATTTTGTATAATTTTCTGAGAAGCCTTTGTAAAGTCTTGAACGTTTTTTGCATATATTTTTTTTCTTCCGAAAACCCTTTTTTGGAGTATTTTTTTCTTCTGAGAAGACTTTGTAAAGTCTTGGGAGTTTTTTGGATTTTTTTTTCTGGAAACCCTTTGTAAAGTCTTGAGCGTTTTTTGGGTATTTTTTTTCTTCCGAAAACCCTTTTTGTATATTTTTTTTTGTCCTGAAAACATTGTAAAGTCTTGAGCGTTTTTTAAATATTTTTTTCTTCTGAAAACCCTTTGTAAAGTCTTGAGCGTTTTTTTTGGATATTTTTCTTCTTCCAAAACCCTTTTTTATATATTTTTATCTTCTGAAAACCCTTTGTAATGTCTTGAGCGTTTTTTTGGATATTTTTTTTCTTCCAAAAACCCAATTTGTATATTGTTGTATATTTTTTTTCTTCGGAAAACCCTTTGTAAAGTCTTGAGTGTTTTTTGGATATTTTTTTCTTCCAAAAACTCTTTTTTTGTATATTTTTGTTCTTCTGAAAACATTGTAAAGTCTTGAGCGTTTTTTTTGAATATTTTTTTCTTCTGAAAACCCTTTGTAAAATCGTGAGTCTTGATCTTTTTTCGGATATTTTTTTTCTTCCAAAAACCTTTTTTTTGTATATTTTTCTTCTTCCGAAAATCCTTTGAAACGTCTTGATCGTTTTTTTTTTGAATATTTTTGGTTAATCCTTTGTTTCTTGTAATGTATTTCATGTTATAAGTTATTGTTATTTTATTAAAAATCAATTTTTTGTTCTTTCTACAAATCGGAAATGGTAATTTGCATTCTTCTGTTCAGATTGAAAAAGGAAATGCCGAAAATCCGGCACAATTTTCATTTCGTGACTGTTTTGTTTACCCCTTTTTGTCACAGTGTAAATCGGGTCTAAAAATGGTGACATTTCGAAATCACCTACCTCTTATTCAAAGCGGGTCAATTTGTGTTCTGTCGCCTAGATTTCATGTTGTCGTTGCTCACGTTTAAATGGAAGAATTAGTCAAACAATTATAAAGTCACGTCTGGCGTAATGGGACAAGGGTTGATGATGGCCGAATGGCTGACATATCGAGAAAGAAAAAGACGAAAAAGACTCGCCGGTAGGCGAGTTAGAGGCGTGCCGGCCTATCAGCGAGGCTTTGGTCTGTCGCTGCAAAAATCTAGGCGGTTTACTCTTGGACCCAAGAGTAGAATATAAATTTACTTTGCGTTGTAATTAAAACAAAAATGGTTGATGCAGTGTATGCGTCTGCATGATATTTAGTTTTAAACGTACTGGGTAATAAAATACTTAAAGCACATAGAAATAAATTAACTGCAGCCTCGTGCTCTATCTTATCATTCATTTCTCCGTTAGGTCCATTCTGGAGATAATTTTCTTATAGAAAATCTCCCCAGACTGGGAGTCAATTTTATTTATAGGAAATTACGAAGACACAATTATCTGACAATTTCTCAGAAATTTTGTCAGATTTTTACGAGTTCTCAGAGCTCAAGTCTGGGCCAAATTTCTATCATGATTAAATATTCTCTTCGGATTTGGCTACACCGGTAATTTTGTTTAATTTCCCAAATTTTTAGGAACTTTTTCCCATTTTTGTCTGCAATTAATTCACCTTTGATGTTGATGGTGAAATAAATCTTCTTGCTTGAGAATACGAAAGTTATTCTCTGTTTAAATCATTTCCATTAAAAAACTTATTTTTTTATGAAATAAATTGGTTTTCAACAACTTACGCTTGATTAGTTGGGGTGATTTAGTGATTCATTTTGCAAAAAAGAACTTACCTAAAAATAGAAGAAGAAAAAACCAATTACAATAATCATTCAAAGAAAATAAATGTCTACGAAATAAAAATAAATAAATTATTCAAATAAATATAGACTTTTGTAACACAATTATTTCAGGAAAATATTCATAATTCTGTGTTCACAAATCGTAGCAGCCTAAGTCTGTTTATGGATTTTTCTTAGTACACCCAGCATACATTCTCATATCCTAGCTGAAAATCATGGGTCTGTTTTTTTTTTTGTTTAAATTTCTTGCGAGTACCAAAAAAGGTATTCTTTTCTTTCTTATACATTTATTTATTTATTTATTTATTTATAATTTATTAATCAACTAACGCCCTTATGGACAACGTGTTCTCATATCCTAGCTGAAAATCAAGGATCTTTTTCGGTTTAAATTTCTTACAGTTTTTTCAAAAAGGTATTCGTTTGCTTTAATTCGAGTTAGGCCACTGGTTTTTAACAAAAGTTGAATGGAAATTATTGGGCACATAAGTGATTTCAATTTTGGCAGACTTCAATCTTCTGTCACACCATTTCGATGGACACTTCCTATAGCGTTCTCTAATTATTTGTTTAAATACAAAATTTCTTTTAATGTCCCCCCCCCCCACTCTCTTCCCTTTTCGTTTACATTTTCTGTGGTGCTGTCAGTCAAGGACTTTTGTTTTTGTTTCACATTTGAAGCAACCAACGTCCAAAGCCTCCATTTCCCTACAGTTTCGTTGTTGTTTTCCATTTTTTTCGGTGTGTTGTTGGTTCTCCCAAATTGTTTCTAGAGCCCATCGATTATTTTGCCTTTGTCAGCCGTAATTTCTATAACAACCGAACATGAATTTGTTGCGTGTGTCAGACATCATAATAAGAAGAAGAAGGGACACTACAAATGAAACCGAGAAAAAGAGAGACGACAAAAGTGAAATGGACAGAAAAAATAAACCGATAATTAAGGACACACAAAAAAAGGCAACTCCACAAATCAATCAAATTAAAATCGAGAATAAAATAAAATAATTGTTGAATGTTCAGGATGGACTTGTCGATTGTCGAGTGGTTCTTCAGATGTTTATGGGCCTTAAGAGATTAATAGAAATACAGCTTCAAACGAACGAAGGCCAAGAAACACTTGGCTCAGAAGCTGAGCCAATAATCAATTCACATGTACTTGGAAACATTTCCAAGTAATGCAATTAAATATGTAGCATACTTTTAGGTCTCACATCAAAAGAGATTTAGTTGATGCCGCACCCCAAATACTAAAGGCTCACAACTCAAAATTCGGCTAACCTGAATTGTTTCCATAAATTAATTCAGGCAACACATCTGTAACTCTGCACAAAATTGTTAACCTCACTGTCTTCTTGAACTGGAAAAACAAAGTTATGTCTAATTTCATGTCAATTGCGTTGCTTCGGCACGATGAGCTAAAGAGCATTATTTTTCGATGCGTTCGAATTTTGAGTGGATCTTTTGATGTGAGACCTAAAAGTATGCTACATATTTACTTGCTATTTGAAAATAACTCACGATTTTAAATTACCTGCGAAATCCTACATGAATTATTTAAATGAACTAATATTTTATAATATTTACAATTATCAAAGAAATAGCGGGAAAATAGTAGCATACTTTTAGGATTCATACAAATTTTTCCTTGCATACACCTGAGAGCTTCTTTGACATTTCATGTTTGCCATTTTGTCATGTAGACTTCCTTTGAATTGCCATTTCAAAACTCTAACAATAGAATGTTCAACATCTTTGACAAATTTCCCTGTAGAATCCTGCCAAGACTTCAACACAAGCCAATTTTCTGAAAACATTGATAACATTTTCAGACAGAAATCTTACAAATATATATATTTATTTATATTCCTGAAACTCTGTATGAATTTCTCAGGCTCAATTTCCTAAAAGCATGTTGGCCCCCTGAGACTTTCTAAATGCCGTCAGTCGCTGCGCTGGAATTGGATGGTTGTGTTCCTGTCACAGCACAGTTTTATCAAAATAGCATTTCTTTTTCCACTTTTCCATTTTGACGATATGTGAAAAATAATAATAATTCACTTCAGCTGAAATTTGTTGACAAAGCATATGATACTCTTAGCTAATTAGTATTCTTTTTATAGAAGAATCCCTGTCCCGTCGATCCAGCCAGAATGACATTGGATGACAACTAACACGGAAAGCGACTCCAGACTCTGGTGGAGGGATAAGACATGCAAATCCTTGGTATAGCGAACTTGAGAAACCAGGACCGATCTTCAGGGTCTTATGAAGAAATGTATGTACTTGTTGGACTACATTCCCCCGTCTATCAACATATTGTTCTCTTGTTACCAAAGACAATGAAAACAAAAGAATAATGGACATCTGCATGCCTGTGTCGACTGTCATCGATCCAGCCAGAATGACATTGGATGACAACTAACACGGAAAGCTCAGACTCTGGCGGAAAGACAAGACATGCAAATCCTTGGTATAGTGAACTTGAGAAACCAAGCCCAAGATCGATCTGGTCATTTTTTTCCACCAAGAAGACACTAACCCTCAAATTAGAACTCACCTGAAATGTTTACAATGATTTTTGCCAACTTGCCCCAAAACTATCCACGCTGGCCACACCTTTACACTTGTAAATATATTAAAACTAGTAAGTTGTAATGCGCCTATGGCGCCCGTGAAATATGGAAAAAAAAATTTGTTGAAAAAAAAAAAATTGTGGAAAAAAAAAATTTTTGTTGAAAAAAAAAATTGGAAAAAAATTTTGTAAAAAAAAAAAAATTGTAACAAAAAAAATTTTTGTTGAAAAAAAAAATTTTTTAAAAAAAAATTTTTGTAAAAAAAAAATTTGTAAAAAAAAATTGTGGAAAAAAAAATTTGGGGAAAACAATTTCTGTACAAAAAAAAATATTATTTTTTTTATTATTATTATTTATAGAAAATTATAGAATGCCTATTTAAATTCCTACCTACTGCGTGACAGAGTCAGTGAATCAGTGTCGAGGGTAAATATATATTAAGATTGTAAATATAAAAATAAAATGAACTCAACTGAACTTAAAAAAAATGCAACGATAACTTACTGCAGGCAGACAGATTCTCTAACAGTTACTAGTTGTTATTTATTAATGGAAAACACTTTCAATAAATCAGATGGCAAACTTTAAAATGTTATGAAGCACAACTTTTTGAGTTTCAACGGGGTCTTTCACAATATTATTTTGCCACACGACAGCAAACCACAATAAATAACTAGCAAATCCATGAGATCAGCTGTTTTATCGATATTTCTTGAAGTGTGTTATCGATTGTTACTACTGTTCTACTTCTGCTTGTAGAGTTACCATATGGTTTTATTACACTCATCTCAAGTCGTTGCGATTATGATAACTAGAAAAATAAAGTATAATCTAATTATTTAGTTTAAATGTTAACTAACTACCAAGGCCAAGACCAACAACAGGTTGTAGAGCCAACTTAAATAGTGGAGTTGGTGCTTGTCCATCAGCTTGGGGGTTGTGGTGTCGATTCCAAGCAGAGGCTTTCTAGTCATATGGCCTAAGTCACTCGGCGGTTTACCCTTGGACCCAAAATTAGAATATAAATTTACTTTGTATTCTAATTAAATATAAATAAAAATAAATAACTACATGAAACTTCAGATCTCTGCAAATATTATTATAAAATTTTGGATTTTTGGAGGAGGGCGAAAAGAAAAACAATTATTTAAAATTAATTGAATGTATTATTTGGTGTGTTCAAAAGTGTTCCATTTGATTTGGATTTTACAAAAACAATTCATGCATTTCTTTTTATTAAATCAACACCGTGTCCTTGAACTATAACAGTTGCGAGCAACGACGTTTCTCTCATTTACTTTTTGATACTTTTGTCGATTGTTTGTTGTTGGGCACACAAATGATACTCGTACAAACGAGAAATTATCACCATGTTTGATGTTGGCTGTCTCCATTCATTTGTCTCTAGCTGTGTGTGTTGTTGTTGTTGTCGTCATTTCATTTTATTTCATTTCACTGTTCACACAGAACAGATAAAAATAAACTCAACACAGTGAAATAATGAACACAAATGACTCAAACAGAGGAAAATGATAACAACAACGACAGAACAGCGAAATGAAACGAACGAAAATACCAGCACAGAAGAAAAACAACAGCAAACACATTAGAAACAAACAGAAAATACTAATAATAATAATAGCCAACAATAATTCACAGATGTAAATAACAGACACGCATTTTATTTGTCGTTGGACGTTTTCATTTAGGAGTGAGCTGCAGTCGGTGTTGGTGTTGGAGCTGATGGTGGCTCTGCTTCTCGTTTTGTTTGTTTCGTTTCTTTTTATATATTTTTTTTATATTTCCCCAAATAATAATTTCTCGGATTAACAGCACACCGTATTTCGTCAAATCAAAAAAGTATTTGTAGAGGAAAATGTTCAACGGGGGATTATGGAGAGTGTGTGTGTGAGAGAGATAGAGAGACAGCGAGTGGCACTGCTGTTATTTACCACGACCATGGTAAAGATGAAAAGGTATTTAGAAACCCCACTAACAACCAGCGTTGCCACCTAAGCATAAGAACTTCACCAACACCTATTGAGCAGGAGTTTTCTTCCAAATCGTAAATACGCGTAAGCAACTAATTCCTAAGCCAAGTTAAACTTTATCTATAGATGTGTTTAAACAAAAGTTCCCGGGCAGTTCCCTGGATGTTGCTTTTATTACTTCGGTTTCATTGGACAAGGCAAACATGTCCTAGACAATCACACATCAATTAATTTGCTGTCAATGGTATTGAGTTAAAAAAAAGCCCTGCCCTCGCAATAAGCCAACTAAAACGAGTTAATTGAAAAATGTGCTGCCTGTTTTTATAAAACGTATACGTCTGAGACGAACAGAAACGAAAATATATTGTGTTTCTATAACTTCCACGAATCCAATTAGCCAATACACACAAAAATACATTGGAAACAAATGCCAATTAGAATTTTAACAGAGACTTTCGTGTTGCAACAACCCAAACTGACGAAGCAGAATTTCTGTTCGTTTTATAGAAACAGGCTATAATATTTACTGCCTGTTTCCATAAAACGAATTTATTCGTTCGTTACAAATCGTCAATATTGGATGTGTCATAAAATGGGTTTCCGACATTATTCAATTCTGATTTGCAGATATATGTTAGATATCGACACAATTCCAATAGAATAAGCCCTCATTACTGATAAAAAATCCATTTTAATGGGCCTTCAATTTTGACAATTTGTAACGAACGAACAAATTCGTTTTACGAAAACAGGCAGTGAATCGAAAAAAATAAAGGGCGGTACGACTTTCCATATGTGTTTTCCTTGCAAAAACTCAGTTTTTAAAACCAAAACCACACACACACAAATTGTTTTCCAAATACAGTGAAATCTCTCTTGGGCGGACACCGACGGGACCATTGAAATATGTCCGTTATGCGAGATTTCACTGTAAATGGCAACCCTGTTCACAAAAAACACCGCCAGCAAAACTGTTGCCTACCTTGAGGCTTTATGTAAATATAAATCATTACTAAAAGTTGTCTGTTGTTGTTGTGATATTTCTAACGTCATTCATTCCGCCAAGCTTTAGAAGGATATTCATGCTGGCATACTAATGAAGTCCTCCTGACAAGAACAAGATGTGTAGTGCTGTTGTTGTTTAGCACCAGACCAATTTCCCAAGTTTCCCCAACCCAAGGCCATCGTCATCATCAACATCAGAGTCCTGTTTAAAACAGGATTTATCTTTTCCAAAACAAACGATGTGGACAGCGGCGATGCCATTTAACATTGAAGAAAAATTCCTTGATATCCAACAGAGCGGGAGCGAGAGAAGAAGAAATAAAACAACAACCAACACACACTTAGACACAAATTGAATAATATACAGTTTTCGAAACTTGCGAACAAAGAATTTATTCAACTGAATTCGCCAACACAGAACAAATAATATTTTGCCTTGGTCAAGTGGTTAGCAAAATAATGTGATTTATTTCCAATTCAATTAGAAATGTTAAATACTCCTTAAAGTAGGCTTTAGTAAAAGTAATCAAAGCAAGCTCCTCGCACTGAAGGCTAACAATTTCCGTTGGCCATTTTCAATTCTAGAGATGTAAAATAATGTTGACTTTGCCGGTATTACTTAAATAATATGCAAATTAAGACATTCGGTAATTGTGTGAGTGAGAGAGCAAGAAGATAAAAAAAAATTCGTTAATGAAATTTTAAGAAATACATGTATGTATGCTTGGTACATATTCAGGCTTGCCAGAAGTCTATTCCATATCATACTCTCAGGCAGCCGAAATATACAAAACCACAGCACACCGTAAGTAAAACTTTATTAATTTTAGGGCACCTAAGTTGCTTGTTCCTTAAAAGAAATTTGAGGGCATCGTAAACATTCAGGCATCAGTGTCGTATAGTCCATAGCATACTCTCAGGCAGCCGATATATACAAAACCACAGCATACTCGAAGTAAAACTTCTCGGTCATGTATGTGCAAATCAGGGAACCAAAGTTGTTCAATTGTTCCATAAAAGAATTTTTAGGAACAGACAAGTGTATGGTAAACATTCAGGCATCGGTGATGTACTATATATTTCATAGCATACCTTCAGGGTGACGAATAAATCCAAAACCATAGCATACCTCCACTTAAATTTCTCTGTCGTGTAAAATTCACCGAATTGAGAATATTTAAGTTCTCCATTTGTTCCGTAGAGAAATTCTGAGAGGCCGATAAGCAATCAGACTTTACTGCATACTTTGAGGGAGCCCTCATATACAAGACCGAAGGATACATCCAGTAAAGCTTATCGGCAATGTCAAATTCAACGCTTTGAAAAAGGTTATTCATTTTTTTGCCCGTGAGTGGTGTCATTATCGTATATTCCATAGCATACTTTCAGGCAGTCGATATTTAATATTCCACGTGCCGGTAATTCCCAAAATACTAAATCATCGTAATTTACAAATATTTGCAAAATCATCTAAAAGTTTTGTGAATTTCTCAGTGGTTATGTCATTGCGATAATGCATTATAGACCAGAAATCGAATAAGTCTCAATAAGATGTTTAGGTTTAGGTTTTTCAGCCAAAGGTTACGGCCACTCATCAACAATGAGAACAAATGAATGTCTAATCAATTGCATACTTGCCGGACTAGTGAAATGTCTGCTGAAAGTAGGCAATAGATAATAGCATTTGGAACATTTGATACTTTGTGAAGTGGGTAGCATAGTTTCAGGCGTTCGTAGCATATCTTGAGAAATCAATAGTGTCTAATCCATATCTGACTGTGAGTAGACACAATTCTATAGTTCATAGCATACCAGGATTTCATAGCAGGATTCAGTTGCATGTACTGATGTATAGACTAAAGGTTAATTGTGGGAGTCGAGAGTATATGTGAGTATATACAACAAAGCATACTTTGTGCATAATTTGAATATTTTTGAAATCGTACAAATATCATGGCATACTTTCAGGCGTCGATACCCAAGTACATCACACAGTGCACAGTGAAAAGTGTAGATTTTCTAGCAAAATGTACGCTGTCGAGGGCGTATTTTTAAAATCATACACTAAGTGATGGTGGGTGTATTGGTTCGAATATCCTAGCCTATGTTCTGGAATCATGGGTAACATTTTGACTAGTTTATTACAAGTGTATTATAGATTACATACGACATCACAGTTAAAAAACGTGTCTGTACAGCATTGCCTACCTCCAGGAGCCAATTGTATATATTTCATAGGGCCATTGGTGCATTCATACGTTCGGGAGTCACCAACCAGAACATATCACATTGCCAAGTGCCTGCAGTCCAGTGCACTCATGCCAGGCACACCATCCGACGAAGAACACATAATACGTAGAGCTTATCTAGTTAGTGTAACAAAATCTGATTTCAACTTCTTTCACTCAGTAAAAACAATAGAATTTGCACCCTCCTCAGTACGACTAGTTTGTTGCCCACTTATTGCCGCTGTCATATGCCAGTTGTCTTTAGAGAGTAATCCGTTTCGGTGCCCTTGCTGCAGCACGTCTTGTGCAGGCAACTAAACCAGGCAACAAATGTCACCTCGTTACTGGCCATTGTTTGTTGGGTTCGATAATTCATCAAATGGACGACAGACGACACAAAATGAAAACTTAAGTGACCAATCAATATGACGTTTGTTCTTGTACTCGAACTCACTCGAACGCTTGGCAAAACACTGACAACAAACAACAGTTCGGCTTCTTCGTCTCCTAGTTTGTTGTTTAAACTTCAACGACCACAGGGAATGACTGAAGCAAACAGGAGAGAGAGAGAAAAAAGGAAAAAGGCAACGAAAACAAAAAAAAAATTATGATTGATGACAAACTGTCAACTGACGTAGCATTTTTATTTTGTAGTAGGTTTCTTTCGTTGTCCCTCTTTCCCTTTTGCCGCATGTGCGGGAATATTACATTAGCCAACAACAACAGACCAGCAAGGACAGAATTTAAAATTTCCCTTTGTCTTTGGGTTGGCTGTAAAACATAAAAATTACTTTTGCAAGTCAAAAGTTAAGAGAGCGCAGACTTTTTGCAGCATGCCCAAGTAAATGTGCATTAATATTGGTTTCTGTTTGCCACAGCCATTACCAGCCGAATTACTAAGTGTTGCGCGTCCCGCCCACGAATGCCACGTTTGTGCTACGATTTATTTCGACATTGTAACATAGATCGTTCGTCGGCGGCGGCGGCGGCGACGCTGGCTGGAGCTTAGGAACATGGCATGCAACAAACTGGCAAACATGATGAAGATTAATGATAATCCACGAAAATATTGAAATGCCAAGGCGGCCATGCCATTAGTTGGGGGCAGGTGGAGACGGAGAGATAACTCACAGCAAACGAAAAAGCTACAGAGGGATTTGTTGACTAATGTGCTACGCATAAAGATGAAAATATGTTTCAATTTCCTTAAAAATCATTTTAAGGCTAAATTTTTTTTTCTGGTTTATGGAAAAATACTGTCTGCTTTTAGGAGTAGGGCTTTCGGTGATTTTGATGGATAACATTGTTGGAGGGGGGTGTTGTTTTTGCAGGATGTTTTAGGTTAGTGTTGAAAAACAAATATTTTTTTTACTGTACATTTCATAAAGCCTACTTTGAGGATCTGGCGAGTGCTGAGAGTAGTCAATGATTTGTCAAGCATTGTGATTTTAGCAGGGCATATCGGTTGGGGTTATAATTGATAGGTGTTCCTTGGGAACATCTTGGGAGTTGTATTCTGGCATTACTTTCACAGGGTTTATTGAGTATCAAAGGGTGAATTCTCAAAATGTATTTTTTACCAATTAAACTGTAATGGCTAATATTATGTAAACAATATGTGGTTTCAATTAAATCTTTTTGAAGGCAGAATACATCCAGCGGGAAAAGATCTAGAAATTCGAAAAAAAATATTTTGACCAAAAAAAAAGGAAAGGGGTTAACCCATTCAAACTTTGGATTTTTTTTTTTAAAATAGATTTCTCTTAAATTTTGCTCATTCATGGCTGATCTTAATCTGAACAAGATGATGTTTTCATTTTTTAGATCGGACAATTAGTTTGGGAGAAAATGGCTTGAGAAAAAGAGTTTTCTCAAAATTGCAGATTCGAAAGCCACTTGAAATTGTTTGGCCAATTGTTCAGCAACGGAATGAGGTATCGCAACAACAGGACTATCAACTTAAAGCTAGACTTGAGCACTATTATCAACCCATTGGGAGTTGTAAGCTAGCATCACTTTCATGGGATTTATTTGGTATCCAAGGGTGCATTCTCCAAATTAATTTTTTGAGAGATTTGAAAGTCCCTCCACTATATTTGTCAAATTTTTCGGCACAGACTAAGGGTATTGCCCGAGTGTGGTATCAATTTAAAGCTTGAATTGTGAACTATTATTCACCCTCTCGAAGTTGTATTCTAGGATAACTTACGAAGGATTTATTGAGTATCAAAGGGTGAATTCTCACAATGTATTTTTTACCAATTAAACTGAAATGGCTAATGTTATGTAAACAATATGTGGCTACAATTAAATCTTTTTGAAGGCAGAATACATCCAAGAGGAAAATATTTGGAAATTCCCCATCCAAATTTTGGATTTTTTAAAAAAAATAGATTTCTCTTAAATTTTGCTCATTCATGGCTGATCTTAATCTGAACAAGACGATGTTTTCATTTTTTAGATCGGACAATTAGTTTGGAGAAAATGGCTTGAGAAAAAGAGTTTTCTCAAAACTGGAGATTCGAAAGTCCCTTGAAACTATTTGTCGAATTTTTAAGCAAGTGACTGAGGTATCGACACGATTGTGGTATCAAATTCAAGCTAGGCTTTAGGACTATTAATCACCCTCCCGGAGTTGTATGCTAGGATATCTTACGAAGGATTTATTGAGTATCAAAGGGTGTATTCTCAAAATGTATTTTTTACCAATTAAACCGAAATGGCGAATGTTCTATAAACTAACCCTGTCAAATATTTATATGTGCAATGTATTATATGGAGTTATATTTGATTTATTGAATTAAAATTAAGAAGAACAAATCATTGCATACTTTGGGGATACTTGGTGGAGCACACTTTAAGGCCAATGCCATTTACACTACGACCTAAATACAGGCCAGCAAAAAAAAATGATTTTCATAAATATTTTAAATAAGTTAAAAAAAAAGAAGACACCCATCTATTGCCCCTATGCGATATGATGAGGTGGTGGAAAAAAATGTCCTTCATCGTCATTGATAAAATAACACAAAACTTTCCGCTGCAAAACAAAAGATTACAGGTTGTCTTGCCACATTCATTTGTATTAATTTTAATCAATCATAATCAGGAAAGTACGACTTCTTCAAGGGGGGTGGGGGGGATGGGGAAACGCCTTTTCATTTCAGCAAATGCGAACTAAGGATTTGACGCAACCAATGAATGGCAGCAGCAAGAAAAGAAAAAACATTGACATCGACATCATTTGCACAAATATTGATATTGGGCTAAAGACACAAGCGCCCACAGACAGGCTGTTAAGGATATGCCTACATATACAGGCAGACAGACACAGGCAGACAGACTGCCATACATATATTATGACATGTTTTCCTAAACAGGTGTGAAGCAAATAGAAACCACAAGACCATCATCGTCATCATCATCATCATCGTCGTCGTCGTCATGGTCATCAACAAATAAATAGCCAGTATTTGATAACTGCGTGTTTCCAATTCCTTCACCCACACACGCCCATACACACACATACACATATATATCGACAAATGTCGTAATGCCTGTGAGTGTATGTCGGTGACCGTTATGTGGTTTTCGGCCACAGTCAAAAGAATATTAACCAAATTAAAATGATCGCCTAAAGATCGAGTGGCGAAATTTTATTCAAGATACAAACAACATGATCGGACATGATACGACAAGTGTGTACACTGTCAGGCTGAGCTGTTCCCATAAAATCCAACAGTAGGACAAGATCGCTTAGAGTACCACCAAGCGGCGCAGCCAAGAAAATAAAGGCGAACTAATCTCGAAAGTCTTCACAATAAATCGAACACCCCCATTTGCATCATTTCGGATTAGGGGCTGGAAAGACCACGGACTTCATTGAAATCGCATAAGAATTGCAGTCTTTAGAAGGCTAGTGCATGCTTAAGTAGATAAAGGAAGAACTGGCCTCGAATGAAATTAGAAAAATCGAGATATTTGAAAGATTTCGATAATGTAATTCAAAACCCTGGTCTCATGAAAATGATATTTTCTTTAAAACCCTTGTGATTCTCTATTTCAACAAAGTGTTTGTGGTCACATATTAGATTTGTCTGAGAGCCTGGAATCTGCTCTGCAAACCCTCCCCAGCATTTCCCAACAACTGCTGAGGTTTAGCAAAGTTCTAACAAAATTCATTTCAAGCCACTGTGCAGTGTTTTTGTGTAACCGAAGGGATTATGGCAACGGAATGTTTATACTGCTATACCACATACACACACAGACACTTGAACACACACACATGTGGTTATTTTCCACTGTACATGTACACAAGTATGCTGGTGTGTGTGTGTGTGTGGGTAGTGCTAATGTCTGTTTGATTTAGTTGGTGTAACTTTGGCTCGTCTACTTCTGCGATGGGGGGTGCTCTCCCTTCCAGCGTTTCACTTCATTTCATTTCATATATGTCTCTCTCTGTGTGTGTGTGTGTGTATGTTAACCATGTAAAACTATAATTTATTGGTGATTGGCAGAGAAATGTCAATGTGTAATCCGAAATAAGATATACGTGACATTTTATTTGCAATTAAATTAGGATTAACGACAAGCATACATCGGGGACACAACGATGTAAAGGGCAAAATTCCACAGAAACAGACAAATAAATAAATAAAACAGGAATCAATTGGAATTAGAGATGAAAACACACACACACACACATGGCCAAGACTACGTTTACACCTACACCTGTTCATGCTGATAATGATCTGTAGTTAATTTCATTGGCATCCCAAGGAGCTGGAGAGGATTAAAACATTCCTGTTGTTGGCCAACCGCAAAATGTTAAAAGTTAGACAAGGCACCCTGCCCAACTACACATGTATCTGGATCAAAACCAACTTCTACAGGAGTTTCTGTAATATTATTGTTCGATTTGTTTTTGTTTGTATTTTTTTGGGGTTTTCTTTTCTTTTTTTTTGATTAAAATGAAATTTCTTTTGGAATGACATATCATGACACGATGTAAGACCATCTCAGGGTGATGACAATTGCCGGGACTAATGAAATAAATGACAAGAGAATTATATAAGTTTTGTTTTCAATAAATAGATGTCCATATGTGATATACATATGAGAAAATGGAGCTAATGAAATCAGAAATCAGTGTTTTCTGTGTGTTGTGCTGCGTTTGACTGAAGTAGGCTTGCTGTTGATGGGCGACCTGTTGATGACGTAGCTGATGTGTTTGGTTCAAGTCCAGTGGCAACAGATTGGGTGCATTTTAATCCAAGTCAATGTAATGGTTATTTTCTTAATAATCCATGTAGAAGCAGAACCAATTAATTGCTCAGATAATGTTCCCCATTACTAAGTAGGAGTAAATTGCAGATGAGAAGCTCAGCTAAGATCACAAAATAGAAATGCAGTTGGCAGACTTTCAAGGAAGTTGTTGAATTTTTTTTTTTTTTTTTTACCCTCTCGGAAATGTTCATCAAACGACTGGGGACGTCTGGCCTCTGTATGGTCTTTGCTATAACTTTCTTTTTTGATAGTTTTGTGTTTGGCTTTTTGTTTTCTAATTCCTTTAATTTAAATTTTTAATACGAAAATGTAGTCGACAAAAAAAACTCATCAAAAATTGTGTCGAAATGGAAAAATTGTAATCAGCTGTAGGCATGCCTCTACCTTCTGCTACTGCTCCATGTAAATTCATAGAGAAAAACATATTTTGTGCAAGAATTTCAATCTAAAATTATGCTTTACTTAAATGCTTTAAAGTATTCAAATGCTAGTCGGTGGCGACAGCAGTCAACAGTCGATTTTTACCACTCGAATATCTCAGTATTGTGCCTTAACATACTATGCTTGTAATGCATGCAGCTCAATAGCATTGCCTACTTTGAGGAGCATGTGGTGTGCCACAGCATACTTTGTGGGATCAATATCGTGTCAACTTACGAAAACATGACGGTTTAGTTTGGAAACAACAATAAATAGAAATTGTTTTGGCTTTTTTTTGTTGCACCAACCATTTATGGATTATCCCAAAAATATTTATTTATTGCTTCAACCATTTATGGGTTATACCCAAATCAAAACAAATTATTATAAACAAAGGCGCCCCGGTAGGCGAGTTGGTATCAGCGTGGGGGTTGTGGGTTCGATTCCCACCAGAGGCTTTCTGTCGCTGCAAAAATCTAAACATATGGTCTTTGTCACCCGGTTTACCCTTGGACCCAAAATTAGAATATAAATTTACTTTGTATTGTAATTAATAATAAATAAATAAAAAAAAAAATATTATAAACAATTACAATAAAACCTCGATTTAACAAAAATGAACTGATTAAGCTAGTTGGGGTCATTTAGAATAGGATGTTCCCAGAGAGACGAATGTTGGGCATGCGGAGAGGACGCCCAGACGGCGGAACACAGGAAAGTCCAGTTAGGAGAGGACACCTTAGATGACCTATCGGCCGTCAACGCAATAGACATAAGGAATTTAAGGAATTTTATAGAGGGGACCGAATTCCTAACGTAGGATAAAAGGGGAAGGGACGAAACGGGATAAAAACGGGACAAAAATTAAAAAGGGTGAAACAAACATTGAGCAACATGTGGAATGAGTTACAGATGTACGAAAATTGGGCCAAAACGGGAAGAAAAAGGGACAAAAATAAAAAGGGTAAAACAAATTTTAGGCAAAAAAAAAACGTTAAAACAATTATTTTTCAAAATGTGAAATGAGTTACTGATGGACAAAAATGGGGCCAAAAGGGGATAAAAAACAGACAAAAAAGGGTGAAACAAATTTGATTAATAACAAGGAGGAGAGGACACCTTAGATGACCAATCGGCCGTCACAGCAATAGACATAAGGAATTTAAGGAACTTTATAGAGGGGGAATTTGTAGAAGAAACCAGGAGCGCACAACAGACCAAATTGCTGACATGAGACGGTCATGGTACATGACCGATCCTCCATTCAACCAAACCTAAGTGATTGTACACTCTAAAAATCACCAGACTAAATTTAAAATGAAAAAAAAAAAAAAAGTATTTTTTTTTTTGCTACAACCAAAAGCAATTGCCAAGCTGGCCAAGACCAACAACAGGTTGTAGAGCCAGCTTAAGTAAGTAAATAAGTTAGTTGACCGAACTAACTTACTCACTTAGGTTGGCTCTACAGCCTGTTGTTGGTCTTGGCCAGCTTAATAAATGATTTCCAAGCATTCCGGTCTTCTGCTTGGCTTCTCCAGTTCGTGATACCAAGGATTCATCATGTCTTCCTCCACTCCACGAATTTGAACACTTCTCATTTTTAAAACGTCCAAACAAACAAACGAACAAAATAACAAAACAATCGTCCTATAGGATTAATTGGCCTTTATGCTTGTAGTTGTTATGGCGGCTGGGGAGGGGAGCTGGGCCGGAATAGAAAAAATCGCTGATATTTTAATCATCGTAATTTGAGGAAATTAACCTTTAGAATAAACATATTTAGACGAGAGTTAATGACCCCTTTATTAATGTTCTAATTTGTGTGCAAAGTGTGAATGAGACAGGACGAAAGAGAGACAGAGAGAGAGAGAGAGTGTGTGTGTTTGGCTATGACGTAAATACACCTGTGCATGTAGCGTTTTTTTTTTATTAGGCACACTCTCTTGCCATCTACCAACACCGACACATCGAGGTGATGTAAGACCAGCACAGACACGTGTTACAAAGGCTGCCTGCTGTTTTGTTTTTTGTTTTTCACTCTCAATGATTTTTCATACTTTTTTGTCCATTTAATAAATCAATAAATAATGACATCATCTCCGGAACGGCGCGCAAAAGAATGGACCAGCAACTATTTGCCGAGACAAGACCAAAGCAATTTTCTGAAGAACAACACAAACAGAATCACGGGAACTATGAAAGAAGAAAAACAAAATACTGCTGCGATTTCGTGTATAACTAAACTCATTCATCCGTGAGTGTGTGTGTGTGTGTGGGGAAATGTCTAGCATATGTTTGTGTTTTGTTGAGTGTGTATCTGTGTTTGAGTGCATGTCTGCGTGCCTCTACACGTATGCTGTGATTCATAATTATGACCGTAATATAAAGTGTTTTTGTCAGGCTACCCACACGCACACGCTCACGGACACACGTACATGCCAGATGTATGAATGAAAAATATGACAATGGCAGTACTATCCCAGTACTAGTGCTCGTCCTCGTTCCCATCCTGCGGACTTTATTATCGTTGTCGTCAACGTCATCATCATAATGCATAAGTATGTGTTAAAATGCAAAAATCATCTACACTCATTCACTATTTACACACTCGCACACACACACAATTATAACACTTGCACTAACACAAACACAAACGTGTCCGGGTCTAAGTTTCTGTCTCTCGTTTGTTTCTACACATTTAGGCTTGTCTGTAATGTGAGAGCAACACTTGCCGACGATGCCAACGCCATCGCCAGCAGCTGTAGCGAGCAACCTCACCACCACAGCCACATCCGTTTGACGTTTCTTTGCTGGCATCCGGAAACACACACATTGGCATCGCATTGTAGGTATTTAACACAAGCCGAGGGCGCATTTGTGCCGAACTAACTAACCGGCGGAACTGGTAGAAGACAATGCCAATGGCAGAGCCTGTTGGTGAATGTTGGTCAATAAGCCGAAATAATCGGGTGGGTGATTGTTTCATTCGGTTGTAGGTGTGCGACGGTCATACGACATTGACGGGTTAGTAAAGAGTTTAGAAGAACATGCATTTTCCAGCTCATAAATATCGGTGGTTCGTCATTTCATTTTCAAATTCATGTACTTTTTGTTTGGCTACGATGGAGTAGCTCCACTAATCAGCCCGATTATGGCAAATCCCGGGGAATTCACATTTTTCAGATGAAATTCCTTCAATTCTTAACAGAAAACGGGAGTCAAACTAGAAAAGCTGACTTCGAATAATTGCAAATGTCTGTCCTTTATCACTATTGTCCCGACTATTGTTTAGAAAAAAAATGGATATTATTCTCGAAAACAAAAATAAATTCCCCGGAAATTATCATAATAATAAAAAAAAAATAAAAAGTTATGCCACACAGACGATCTTTCGAACAGCTAGTTCGGCAATCGGGTTATCAATGGCCTCGGCGATGTCAATTGGCCGCCACGCAGTCGTTAGATTTTTTTTTGTGTGATACAGTGTAGTACTGTTGACAGGCGAACAATCCCTTAACCCAGCAAGGGCCTGAAGACGAATATCCAGCCAGCCACAAACCGTGACAAAGGCCTTGCAACGGTGGACTGACAGGATGCGCTACTGCGATGCCAGCCAATGATAGTCTTAGAAATCCGATACTTTTCCAGCTTATAATTTGGCAATTCCCTTTCAACACCGAGTCTGGAAGCCACTTCCAAGAAAACAGTCGTCCCATTGTGTTAAATTTTCACCGAGGGTCTACCTTCATGTTGTTACAAATCCTTCTAACAACTTAATATTGCCCCCCCGTAACGGCGTTAGGGTGTCGAGTATAATAAAATGTTTTGGGCACATTAAGGCACAACGAAGATAGGCCAGAGAGAGAGAGAGAGAGAGCGAACAAAAAACCCAAAAGAAACCTACAAAAATACTGGAAACCAAAAAAAAAAAACCAAACAGTAAAAATAGCACGACCACCAAAGCTTAGCAAAACCGCACGACATCATAATTCACACACAAATGTCTATGACAAGTCTACATACGTATGTATGTGTGTGTGTGTGTAAATAGTCCTTTTACTAACACATGCATGGCGGTCGTGTTGTCTGCCAGCCAACACAGTGGGCTGTTAGCTAAACATTTGTGTGTGTGTTGGACCTGAAACCTATTCCCTTACCTCTGGCCTCTGCTCTTCACTTCACTTCAGTTTTCTTTGCATTTGTATTTGTCTCTCTCTGTCCATCTAATTGTATTATTCATCTTATTTTATTATTTTTGTTATTGTTTTCTTGTGTTGACTCAGAATGTTTTGCTTGCAAGATGTTTCAAGATTTGTTTGTGGTTGTCGAGTGTGACCCATTCAGCCACATTGACGGCAGTCAGCTTTTCTGTTGTGTTGTGTTGTCTGGTCTGCTGGAGCAATTTCTCGTTGGCCTTCCTCAACGTGTTGTCCCTAAAAATCATCACGGTTTGTTTCTTCTTTTTTTTTTGGCCACGAAATTCATTGAATTACACCGCCAAAGCGCCAGCAGCTCTGGCTGAAGTTACTCTCTCTTTATCTCTCTCTCTGTCTCTATTGTATACTGCGGCAAAGGCGCGCAATGTTGCTCGCCCACATGCGATACCCAGCGAGTTATGAATCACGCGGTCGTTTTGATTAAATAACTAATTTGTGATTCGAATGCTGCTGACTTCCAGTTCTGTGTCGTCTTGTCAGCTTTCCCCGCTCACTTGAGTTTAATTTTCATTGTTTGCAAAAGCAGCCCAAAGAAAAAAAAACGAGGAAAAAGGATACGGCCGAGAATCGACTTTCATTCATGGCAAGGCGAAAATGTTGATGATGAGGACTAAGCGGGTTGTGAAATCATTTCGCTGCTGTTGGTCTATATATTTTTCCAGCTTCCAAACCGTACCAATTCATTCTGAAGGAAGACAAGAAAAACCATCACTGGCTTTTTGCGCTGGCTCGCTCGTTTGCTCTCCATCTCTCTCTCTCTCTCACACACTCTTTGTTTTTTTCCTCTCGTTTTAAGGCAGTCGAAGCCAAATTGTATGAAAATTGTTGAGTATTTATATGATGACGCTGTTGATTGTCTGCAGGATTCGGTTTTTTTTGTTTGTGTAACGTTTCGTCGTTGTTTTTCTTTTCCTTTTTTTCCTATTTTTTTTTTTTTTGTCAATGAAGCGTCAAGGACTTTTCATACGTAGCCCCTTTTTCCGTCTTGCCAGCAGCAGCAGCAGCAGCATCATTTAGTCATACACCGAGCAGGCAAGTCGGCTTGTTAGCCATCGCCGTGTTGTGTCGGGTTGTTTTTAGTTTTGTGGGGCGTCTAAAGGATGATGATGCAATATGTGGCAACAGCCACGGCGAGGATGATGGTGGCGTTGCTGTTGCTGTTGCTGTTGATGATGATGATGTGTTTGTTGTCGTCGTTGTCATTGCTGCTGTTGCTAATATCTTCACAGACATTTAGGCTCAGTGGAAAAGCTTATGAATGTACAGGATACATGAATAGGCAAGGAAGCAGCTCACACATGTGATTACACACACACACACACAGAGACACTTGAGGCCAGGATAAAAACACCAAGTCATTCATTAAAACCAAAGTTTACAACGTACTCTGGCTATGGTACACTGTGTGCTTTGCTGTGCTGTGCTCTTCTGATCGAGTGTTGTCGTCTCCGTTGTGTATGTATGATGATGCAGTCATCACGACTCGCTAGTTTTTCCCAAGTATGCGTGAGTGTACGTGTGTGTGTGTATGTGGTTTATTGATTTTTTTTGTTTTACTGTTTCCAGCTTTTATTTTTTTTTTTGTCAAGTTTTTATGAATGAATGAAATTTTCATACGTTTGCGCTGGTGTATAAGCTGTCTACCCATGTGTCGGTTTTAGTGAGTCTGGTCATGTCCATGTGTGTGTGTGTGTGTGTGTTTTTAAATTTATAGGTCATGTTGTGTTTGACTATAACAACAGCACAACACAAATCTAGAGATGGATTAGATAATAAACTGAAAATACTTTATGAAATTGCCGTGTATATCTGTCTCTATCTCTCTCTCTCTCGCTTTCTCTAGCTGTCTTTCTGTGCTAGCGTGTGTGTGTGTGTGTTCATTTCAAAGGTAGTCAATTGATTTGTAATGAGAACAAGTTGATTTTAAGTATGCAATTAATTTAGTTGGCAGTACCAGAAAGTGTCATCGAGAATCGAGAGGATATTTGATCATGGCTCAAACAACAATATGAAATGAATTATTTTGGATAGCTATGGAATTTTCGGAATTTTCCAAATTGTCTTGTCTGACTGCTTCTTCAAGTGTTAAGCCTTAGCGGAAGGAAGTACATCAGTTTGAGTTTTATCATGACAACGACAAAATCGTATTCGTTCATAAGAATTTAATCACACATTGAGTAATTTCCCCACAAAATGTCCAGGAGTTAATCTTGGAATGTTCCTCTATATCTGTTCATATTTATATGACGAATTTAATCACATATTGAGTAATTGCCCATAATTATAAAATTAAAAAAAAATAATCTCGGAATTTTCCCCGAAATCCGTTAATATAGTTTTAATGATATCCAGGCACTTTAATTGAAACATTGAGAAACGTTTGATTATGTTTGATTATTTCAGCCTAAATGTAGGCAATTGAATTGAATTGATAAACCAAATATGGTGGCCGGAAATTAAGGGCATTGACTTGGTTCCAGAAGTATGTGGCACCACGCCACACAGACCCATGTTCGGTAATCGTCTAATCCGTCGACTGAGCGAATTTCAATCGGCTACATTAAGGGCCGCTAGTATACGCAGAATCCATTAACGATTCAGATCCTTAAGACGGATAGGGAGCAAGATATTCGTGAGCCTGAAACCGTCAGCAATGCCGGTTGAAAGGACGAAAGACTGCCAATGTGCCAGCGAACATTTCTTTAATCAGAAACACATACTTCACATATAGATGGCGCCCCTCGGGAAAACTCTGGAAAAGGCCTACATCATATGGCTAATTATGCAGTAATGCTCGTGGAAGTCGTTGTAGAAAAGTGGAACATTTTTGATAAAAAATTCTTTGAATAACCTGACTGTTTTTTTTTTGGCCATCTATATGTCACGTTTGGACGGCCGTGGTGTGGTAGGTAGTGTGTGTGCGACTAGAACCCAGAAGAAGCCGAGTGCGAAACCGGGTAACATTTTTCAGCGGCAGCAGTTTTCCACCTCGTACATGTTGGCAACTGTACGAGTAAGAGAGCATTCTCTAAGCCATGTAGAACTTCTCTAGCCAAGCATTAGCCGTTTAAACAGTAGGTCCCGGTCAATGAGTATACTCTCACTGATTCGAGAGAAGTTCCTTCATGGAATGTTAAGGAAAATCAGTAGAGTATATGTCACTATTCCTGCAGCCCTGTGAGATTTTTATAATTTAGACTTTAGTTTCCATCTTCGGTAACGCATTCGAACATTTACAAAGTTTTTCCATGGAGTTCTTTGGAAAATCTTACATCACACTAATTGAATACGTTTCCCAGCAGGATGTTGACCTTTGTTGATCTTTTCGAGCCGACTTTAAACAGGTAGGTTGCCGGTTAATGATTTTTCCAATTATCTCCAATACATTCAACTAATTTCAGAGAGATTCCCCCCGCGTTTTCCATCATGTAAGTACAATTTCCCATCAATCTACAGTTTAATCTTCAGACAAATATATTTTTTCCTCTATCAGCCCTTTCTCTTTTAACATTAATTAAACCAAGGAAAACTTTTCCATTCTCATCCCGGTTGTTACTGTCATTACTATTGGCAAAAATTGTAAGACACACCGAGAGATAGAGAGAGAGACGATTAGGTTGACTGATTTATTCGGCCACAATTCATTTGTAGCTGCTCCAAATAACACGGCTACTGTGTCCCCAATCTTTTGGTTGTTATGATCCATAAAAAAAAAATGTGGCAACCGAACAGACCCCCTAGTCCAAACTCCGCATTTATTTTATGAGCTCATATGTGTAAGCATTATAAATATTGCATGTGTGTGTGTTTGCTAGTAATTTATAACAATTACTCATCGAAATGATATAACATTAAACAATTTCGCAATAAAACCACTTTCTTCTTTCATCAACTGAATAAATTCTGTGTGTGTGTGTTTGTTTTTCAGTTTGTTTTATTTTTCAAATGATATTCAAGTGGAAATCTATGTGGAGAGTGTAGAGCTGTATGTGTAACAGTACGTACGTATGTGTATATTAGGGTGTTCCGTAATGTAAGAAAAAATAATAAATCATCTGAATAAGCCAACAAAACAAAAAAAAAAAGGATATAAGGCCAAACTCTCCAGGATAGCTAATCCAGTCAAACTATTGATTCTTGAAGACACAGCAGAGACCAACTAAAGTCGTAATTATACGGGGGAAGTCATATCGCAGGTCCTTCAATGGGTGAGAGGACAAACAAGTTTTCCTGTGAAACTTTCTAACAAAAAACAATAAACTCATATAATATGCTAAAAAAAAGGATATATGGCAAAACTCCTCATTACAGCTAATCCAGTATACACGATGGATTCTTAAAGACACAGCAGAGACCAACTTAAGTCGTAGTTATACTGGGGAAGTCAATGGGCGAGAGGACAAACAACCCACCACCGCCATTTAAAATACACGGAATTACTAATCGTATGTTTCTCTGTGAAACTATTCATTCTAGCACAAGTTATGGTGATATTTCCCACACCCACAATATTCGTTTATCACAAACTGAATTTCAGTCAAAAAGTTCCCGGAGAAAAGTTCCACTAGTTATGGAATTGCTTATCAAGTTATTTAAGGGAAGAAATTTCCACTTATGCAAGTTCAAGTTACACAAGTTGGCGGTCTTTTCTTTTTCCAATTTGAATATCTCTGGTCCATCCCAATATCCTACCGTCCTTCGATACGATAAACTCTTCTTCACATATGCATGTTAGTGCGTTTTTGCATTTAAATCGAAATGCCAGAGATGCCAAAGTAAACAACAAATAATTTCACAAAAAAAACAAAAAATCTCAGTCAGAGTGCAATAGGAATAAAAAAAAAAAAATAAGAAAATAAATAAAAAACCAGACGTTGTGAATAGAAATGAAAAACTGTGTCACACATGCAATGAGTTGAACGAAAGAAAAATAGTAATGCGCCCGAATTGAGCGGCCCCAGCGTAAAGGCAACACAACATTCAGAGTTCAGACCACATCATCGTCAACAACAACAACAGGCCAAGCTGTGAGCGCTGGTAGAAGTAACGATGGCGTACATGGCTGCTGGTGGATGACGAGGACAACGATAATGATGATGATGCACTAGAAAACGAGACATTCAGACGCCCGACCTGTATGCCAGGCACACATATTTCATTTCATAGCATTTGTGTGTGTGTGTGTGTGTCTCATAAGCGTACCGAGAGTTTCCCACAAAAGTGGCATGGTGCTGGTGCTGGGGCAGTGTGAATGCAATGTGTCACCTACAAATAATTTGCCTTCATCATCAAGGCAGCCGTTAAATGCCCACGACTCATATAACCAGAATTCCAGCGAAATTTGCGCAATCTACAACAACACATTTGTCCACAGCCTTTTTAAATGACAAACCCACACACACACGCAGACACATATGAACGATCGTAAGTGGTCAGACACTCATGGGGGTAGGCGAAAGGATATCGTATTCTTTTTTCTAAACACCCATAATGTCACACTTGAAATAGTCAGAGCAATTTTAAATATTGACCAGCACCACCACCGCCCAAGCATACGGTGACAATTACTCCGATTACAGTTTAAAGGAACAAAACAAAAAGTGAAACGTCTACTTCAACTAATGCGGCTACTGTGACAAGGATGAGCACAGCACTAAACTAAACTAAAGTACCCGAAAATTGGTAGCAATTAGCAGGAAAAAATTAAAATCCACTCACACAGACACACGCACGCAGGGCAGGGGAACAATAAATAGACCTTGCGAAGTGACAGAGACAGTTTGTCTGGTTTGTCCGTTTAACGTGCGGTGACCTTCGAATGGAATCTGTTACATATGGACTTCATTGGTGAAATCTTAGTGAAATCATAGACCTCTCAATTATCATCAACACAAGCCGCAAACTACTGCAGTTATGGGCATCATCATTATCCTGATCATCACCGCCAACATCATCGTCATCATCATCATTATCATGAACGCCATGAGCATCACAATTATTATTCTCATTATATATCCAGGGTTTTTTGCCGTTTGTTGGGCTTTGGCTAGAAATTACAGCAGTTCCTGTCGCTGTGTGTTCGGCGTTGAACTAAATAAATTACAATGCACCCCCGGGGTGAGCTCTAAATGTAAATTATACTTTATAAAGAGTGCCACACATCACAATGCTTCCGACCGCTCGACACATGGCAACAACACCAACACCATCACCACCAACAACAACAGCCACCACTAAAAAGGATACTTTGCCTATGTGAGAGTTTTATGTGCTATTCTAACATTAGCACGCAAAACACTTGTATGTACAACTTCAGTTTGGTGTGTGCCGATGTATGTAATCTATGTGAAAACATACACATACAGTAGACGCTCGCAAATTAGAACCACTTGGTAATTAGGGTAATTCTAATTTCCGAAAAAATTCTAATTTCTGAAAGTTTTCTTTTTGACCCCAAAAAGTATAGAAACGATACAATATGATAGTAAAATTTTATTAATATGTAATTATTTAATTTAATTTTGGCAAATAATCAGTAATACTTGTTTGCTTTTGCGGTTTTCGTACGCTTTCTGAGACGATATCGTTTCGCAAGGCTAAGAGACTGCTAGTGTGCTTTGACGAACAAGGCTCATGATTTTTGCACCATTTTAACAATTTATTAACGCTTTCGATAGCTGTTAAGTGAGATATAGCTGGAGTGGCATCAACAACATCATCGTCGCCATCATCTGATGCCTCATTATTGCTACTGAGTTCACTTTCAGAAATGTCTTCAAAGGCATCGTTGTTCCATGTGTCAATTTCGTGAAGGCTGACTCCAACATTTGGAACAATTTCCGCCAAGAGATTTCAATTGGTTTGGATAACTTCATCGTAAATCTCGCAGGTGTGCCGAAATTGTGCCAGTGGCAAATCATCATCGCTGTCGTAATCGCTAGAATCCCAATTCAGGTAAAACGAAAAAAGCGCTCTGAAATTAGAATCAAGTTCTAATTTTCGAGCGTTCGTTGCTTGATTCTAATTTCTGGAAGATTCTAATTTGAGAGAGTTCTAATTTGCGAGCGTCTACTGTATTTAAATTCACTTATGTACACGAGTTGTTTTCTTACGTTTTTTTTGTTAAGTTTTGTCTCAAGCTAAGCCCCGTAAAACCAGTTGTCTCATCAGCGCTAATTTAATTGCAGATCATTTGCTTATGTTTTACAAGCGGCTAATTGACATGGATTAAGGTTTACACCGGTTTCCACCGGAAATTTCAACATTTTCCTTGTAAAAGAAGTTAAAAAAGTGAAAAAAAAATTATTGTTTTCAAATGTTCTATAAAAAGGATATGTGAGAGGATACGCCTAGAAAGCGAATCCTGTCCAACTGGTAATGCCCAAGGATTCAGCAGTCCCGAACACAAGTTGTAGACATATTTGCAAAGACATATGTTTGGTTTTTATAAGGATACAGCCCCGAGAAACCTGTGATTTTTCGACTCCATACAATAGATCAGCATCTTTTGCAGTTGTATTATTAAGCAAGCAATTTTTGCATAAGAATTGAAAAAAAAATAATCATTGTTTAAAAAGGATATGTGAGAGGATACGCATAGAAAGCGAATCCTGTCCAACTGGTGATGCCAAATGATTCAGCAGTCCCGAACACAAGTTGTAGACATATTTGCAGAGACATTTATTAGGGGTTCAAAGAGATACAGCCCCGACAAACCAGTGATTTTTTAACTCAGCATCTTTTGCAGTTGTATTATAAAAAAAAGGCAACTTTTGCATAAGAATTGAAAAAAAACAATTATTGACTAAAAAGGATATGTGAGAGGATACTCATAGAAAACGAATCCTGTGCAAGTGGTGATGCCAAATGATTCAGCAGTCCCGAACACAAGTTGTAGACATATTTGAAAAGACATTTATTAGGGGTTCAAAGAGATACAGCCCCGAGAAACCAGTGATTTTTTAACTCAGCATCTTTTGCAGTTGTATTATAAAAGAAGCAATTTTTGCATTAGAAATGAAAAAAAAAATTTGACTAAAAAGGATATGCGAGAGGATACGCATAGAACGCGAATCCTGTCCAACTGGTGATGCCAAATGATTCAGCAGTCCCGAACACAAGTTGTAGACACAATTTACAACTGCTTTTACAATAACTTTAAAAAAATTTACCGATATTGTGTAGATTATACGGCGATATGATATAACCCCTAAATGAAAAGAAAATTAAATAACTCCCAAGGATTGTAAACCACTGCCCAAACAAGAAAAGAAATATAAAACTGAAACATTCTGCGAAGAAAACTGTTGAGGCTTTTTCATAGTTTCAGTTTTTTCAAAACACGAAATGAAACAACACCCAAAGAAGCTGAAAAAATTGATTTTTCATAATTTGCAAAACATGGAAAAAAACTATTGCCCATTAGATGTTTTTAATCTCACGATAGATTGGGCCAAGTTTCTCAACTAAAGGCTCAGCCTGAATCAGTTGCCACACCCGTATCAGTTGCTTAGAAAAGTAGAACCTACTAGAACAGTTTTGAGAGTTGCCTAACCATGCACTCTCCACTCCCGGAAAAGCTGTAAGCTGAACATTTGACTCGGATAATTATACTATAAGATTGTTCACCGCCGTTTTTCTATTTTTTTTTTAAATGAAATTGAAATTCAATTTCAATTCAATTCCATTACGTTGGCAATATGAGCGACCTCTGCCACATCCTGGTGTAGCAATGCCAAATGTTTACTCGCTTGCAATAGAAGCGAATAAATATAAACACTTCATACGGACATACGGACAAATATCAATAAGCCCACTGGAAAAAACAACAACAACAGCAGCTGAAATGAAACTCAATTTACAACACTCACTATGGGTCCCCCGCGGGGCAGTGCTCTCCCATCGTATGTTGTCTGTATGCAAATTGCATCTTTGTTAGTCCTGTATACAACCCCAGGCGTTTATCGGAAGCTGTGACTCGTAACAATCATTGTGCGATTGTGGTGATGGTGTTTAATTTGATACAATCACATGACCTCTCCCTCTCTCTCTCACACTCTCACTCTCTCCGTCATACATATGCCGATGATACAGTGGAGATGTCTGCCCAGGACTAGCCCTTGAGTATGAATATAAAGTGTCTATGTTGTGAATGCCCTTAACGTTCAATATTAATATGACTCGGTATATTCTCATGTTGTCTCTATAAATATTTGTTCAGCACATCCTTTATGTTTGCCACTTACTTTTGAAATGAACACACACACACACACACCATAAAAACACTTGGCAATATGAGTCTGCAGGAATGTAAACTTTTAACCTTTTTTGGTCCATTTTTATTTTGGTTACTATTATTTAGAGATATTACGGCCAAGAAAGAAGTAAATGAAGAAATGAAATAAAATTTATAGATTTCTGCTCTAAGGACAACGATGATACACACGCACTCAGGCCGTCGAAGAAAACACTAACAAATATTTATGTTAAGCCATAAATGTCCTGTCGTGAGTGTGCTTCACATTGCCTTATGACCGTTAGGATGTTTTTAGGACAAATATTTCTCCTATACTCATTCTCCACACTGGCCGACGCCTGGTGTGCGAGTGAAGGTATTTTACCCTCCCCCCTAGCCCCATTTTCTTCTGTGCATTAGAAATGCTCTGAAATGTTTCAACCATATGAGGCTGCCTTGAGATATCCTTTTTGGGACATTTAAGTGTTTTATATAAAAATGAAATTCTTATAGAGTGGGGGGGGGGGGGGAGACAACAGCAACTAATTTGCACTTTTCGGTTGTGCTGGCGAGTGTGTGTGTTTATTTTAAAACAAGCCATCAACATCGAAAAAGGATATTTGCAAAATATTTATGGTGCATGTGTGTGTCTATTGGTCACAGTTAAACTGGACAACGACACTATCCCCAAATATTTGCTGTGAAGGTCAAATGTTCTGTTTTTTTTGCGGAAAAAACGTCCCAGAAGTTGAATTGTTCTCTTCTTGGCTCTCTTAAGATCAAGCTGGTACAATTTATTTAATTAAAAATTAATTATGTCCTTGGAAGTAATTATTTTTCTGGATTAATCAATACCATGAAAAATCAGATCAAAATTTACTTATTTAGCGCATGCGCCAGCAAAAGTACCGATAATCCTTAAAAATCTTTCGTATACATGTTTTTGTTTTCTAATCATAACTAATTAAATTGATTTTTAAATATCGGCCAAAACTTAGAGTTCTCAAAAAAAAAAGGATATGTGTCCGACATGCCAAGGAGTTATTTTTTGAAAAAAAAAAACAAAAGTACATCATAAAAGATCGAAGGTCGCCACGAGTTGTAAGACGAATACATTGCATCATTTTACATTTTAGTAAGGTGTAACGTATCTTTTAAATGCTCCAGAAATTACAAAAAAACATGGATTTTTAAAAAATATTTGGTAGTCAACACAAAGACTTTGAAACTTTTAAATATCTGGATAATAGTTCGTTAAAAGGATATGTGAACAAATTGCTCGGGAGTCATCGTATGGTAATATTAAAAGCATATTATGAAAGACAAACAATAACTACAAATTGTAAGAAAAAAATAACATAATTTCCTTAAAAAAAAAAAAAAAAAAAACTACAAAATAAATAAATGTCTAAACGTTATAAAATTTAGTAATTCTGGTTTTTTAAATGCCATTTCACAGTTTACATAATTTATATGAAAATTTTAAAAAAAGGATATGTGAAAACGTTTTTAACGACTCGTCCTATAAGATATTTTAAAGTATATATGGCAAGGCAAAGTACGAGTTGTAAGCAACAAAGATTTTTACAATTTTGAAACAACAACAAAGTAAACAAATTTCTAAATGCAAAAAAATTTAAATAACACTGGACTTTTATAGAACATTTCATCGTTCATATAATTTATATGGCAACTTTAAATTTTCTGGTGGAGAGTACAAAAAAGGATATGTGAACCGGTTGTCATGGAGGAGTTGCAGGAGAAATTTAAAAGTACTTATTGAGAGATAAGCGGCAACCACAAGTTGTAAGCCAACAAAAATTCACAATTTCATACATAGGCATGATTTTTTAAAACTAAAATTGCAAAAAAAAAATTTAAATAAATTTTAATTGTTTAAACAATGTTATGGAAACTTAGAAGTCAAAAAGGATATCTGTAAGCAAACAAAAATTCACAATTTCATACATAGGCATGATTTTTTAAAACCAAAAATTACTAAAAAAAAAATTGTTAAATAAATTTTCATTGTTTAAACAATGTTATGAAAACTTAGAAGTCAAAAAGGATATCTGAAGAATGGTTTAGGGAATCGTCCTCTGGAAATATTTAAAATGTATGTATATTAAGAGACAAAGAGCAACATATAGTTCTCTATTATAGACAAATTGCATTGTCGAAAATAGTAAAAAAAAAATATGTATTTTCAAAAACTACGAAATATTTCAAAATATTGAAAATCAGTTCATAGTTTCCCTCAAGTATCAAGGCAACCAGGCCTCATAATTTAAAAATGAACATTTAAAGAATATAGAATCAATGATGTCAGTCACTGGTGATATATTTTTTCCCTCCTCTGCCTCTCAAAGCTAACCTAGCCCAATCGAATTTGTAAAAATAAATTCAATCATATTAACAATCGCACTTAAATCTTATTTCACTTTTACTAAAACTTTGATTAACCACAATGCAATTTACAAATTAATTATCCTTTCATTAATAATGAGATAATTTCGATAAGAGAGCCATCATGCATACGTAATGACATTGCCATTAGGATATTAAGCAGAAATGTGCACTCTACGCTCTCTCTCTCTCTCTCTCTATCTCCCCCTCTCTTCTGTAAGCCACAAACTCAAAGGGTAAGTAGAAGCATTTCGAACAGGAAGACATAAGTGCAGTTTAAACAATTTACATTGTCTTCGGGGAGCTTGGCATTCTAAAGTTTTATTTCTGTGACACAAAAAAAGGATATATGACAAAGTCTTTATGAATATAGGCTACTGGAATAATGTTGGCGGAATCTTATTTCTGAGAACCAAAGTGAAATTGTCAGCGCGAATTTGGTCTCATAGCATGATGCGATATGTGGCCTGAATTACCGCGTGTCGGTTTTTGTTGAAATTCACAAAATAGCTCAATAGTTTTGCTGTACTTTCGTAGTACTTTTCCTTAGGAGAACTGCAGGATACTCCCTTCCGGAGAATGATTTTGTTTAGCCTCATTTTGTTTAGCCAACATTTAGAAACGAACATGAGCACCAGTAATTTGTTTGCAATGATCCAGTTTTTTTATTTCAATTTGTCGAGGTCATCTCTCTCAGTATTATTTATTACACACACACACACACCGCTCAATAAGCCTTTTATGTATTTTGACAACAAAATGAAAATAAATTGAGTTGTAATGACAAAAATGATGTCAAAAGAAATCCAACAGACACACACACATGCACATAGGCGAGACTAGGCTCTGTTCTGTATGCGATTGGTTTAGCATGTGTTGGTAAGGCCTTTGGAAAATTATGAATATGATTTATCACATGTCGAATATTTTCGCACTTAACAGCAAAACCCGATTGTGTGTGAGGCTTTGTGTCTGTGCTCTATGTCGGTGTGTGTGCGAGTTCGTTTCTGTACAAATGTATGCAATTATAAGCAATTAAGACAAGTGTTCAGTAGCCCAAGGGCTACTCTTCATTTTGGATTTCAGTCGAACAGTCTGTTGTTCTCACACCATCAAATGATTGTCGTTGTGTGTGTGCGTAGACATCTACATATGTGTGTGTGTGTGTTATAGTCATGTTCTACTCAGCTTGTTCCTCTTTTGTTCGCCTTTAACACACTTCCTGCTGTGCCCGTTTCTATTGTCCTTGGGTGTTGAAAAGTTCTCCACAAAGCGGACAATGTACAATGCCAAAAAAAATTTGTCAGCGGAGACAAATTGGAACACCAGCACCGGACCGAACCGAACCGAACCGGGCCGGACCTCTTGATTTGGAATGCATGACGACGACCCCATTGTCGTTCACACATAATTGCAATTAAATCTTGATTATGTTCTAGATTGTGTGTATTTTCTGTGTTAACTGGCCAAATTCGTCATTACATGCACACGCACAAACACACAAACACTTTCTGTGCATTTAAGATGAACTGCCCAGTTATGGATGAGTGTCATAAAAAAAAGGATACATGAACGAGTTTGTATGCAAGCGTAAATCTGGACATTTATTAAAGTCTGGTGATAGTTTAGCACCAACTACGTGTTGTGAGCGGCGAAAATAGTTTGAAAGTATTCATTAGCTCAAATGAAACAGACGACATATTGACAGAGTTAATATTTTATAATACGATTTATATTCTCTGAAGAGTACAATAAGAGTTTGAAACGATTTTTCTTTATGGGTTCATTCTGTTTAGGGTATATGTGTCTAGATTCAAAGAAACCTTTAAACTGGAAATCCAATACATACAACTTCAAGCCGCTGATGTTCTTATCAAAAAAAGAAAAGAAGAAAAGGTTAAATCGTTCCCTTCTATACGGACACAACATGCTTGCCATTATCAACGTTTATCAACGTTATTGCTTTTGGATCGCATTCGCTTTGGATAATTTGAAGCAATTCACAAAGTAATTACCGTTTTCATTATTAATCACATAATTTCGATTAGCGAGCAGCATGCATGCATGTGTGTGATGGATGACAGTGTCATTAGGGAATAAGGAATTGTGCGTACTGCTCTCGATGGCCACCCACTCAACACATACATCCGATACATACATACATTCCGAGCAATTGAATATGTCCTTTGGTCCTTGCTACACATTGTATGCATTTAATGTGCTAAATAGACACACGGGCATGCGACAAACACGCCATTAATTGAAGTAGTAGCAATTTATTGCCATTCTTCGTTGAAGTGCAAAGTTTAAGGATAAAGGATATGTGACCAAGTTTCCGAGGAAGCATAAAATTGACAAGTGTGTTAGGGTTGGGTGGTGTTGGAGGAAGTTCAATGGCGTGGGCCTACAATACTTCATAAAATCGTGGTTTTGTGAATGAAGATCAGAGGATCTGAGTGACGATATGTTTTTTTTTTGTGAAGAATCCAGAATCTCTTTATCAGAGTTTTATTAAAATAATTTGGAATCGAAAAAGAACTAGAAGTTAAGAAAAAAGGATGTATGATCAGGCTATGAAAGGACAACAAATTTGTAATGTTATCGGAGTCTGATGATAGTTCCAGTCCTTCCACGTATTGTAAGTCAAAAATAATTTGGAAAAATGAAATGATTTTCTTGACCCAAAATCATGTATTTACTTCAATGGCGCTAATACTGCTAAGCCCGATTTAAACCCCCCTCCCCAATGGCTTGGAATAATTCCAAAGCAATTCTCCAATTAATTACACTTTCATTTCATTAATGACATAATTTCGGTTAGTGTGGGGCGGCGGGAGAACGACGGACACATGTTGCGCATATGTGATGACATTGCATTAGGGAATTTCACAGTCATTTCCTTAACGCGTTCGCATCTAAGCCACAAACTCAAGTAATTGTAAGCATTGAAAGCGTACAGAGAATAAATAATGAACCATTCATGGAAACCTCAAAAAAAAAGAACGCACACACACCATCGCAGAATACACTTTTAGCGTGGATGTATCATTTTTAGATTTCTGTTGTTTGTTCGTTTTTTTTCGTTCGTTTGTTTTGGCGTTCAAGGTTCACGAGTCGTCATCATGTCTACGTGCGTAAAGTTGGCATTTCATTTCACTTTAAACTTACACTCATAAACATGTGCATGCGTAAGCAGGATAATAAACATAAGCTGATGCTGCTGCTGATGCTGGTGTCTGCCTGGAAACCGCCACATCAGAATGTCAAAGGATCTTGTACAAAATATCATACAACCAAAATCCAACCTCCTCTAAATGCAAAAAATTTCCCCCATAAAATTTAAGAAATACACACACAGACACACACACACACGAAAGCAGACATAAAAAAGAGCACTTCCCATTGATTACATATTGATGGCACACAGCGACAGCGGAGATGGAAGACAGCCATTGTCATCGTCTGTATGGATGGCATTTAACTCCAGCAATTTTACATTATTGTTTTCGCCTGCCATCCACTCACTCCCCAATTTGGTATTGGTTGTGGGTGGGATGGGAAAACGCATGGCCCTGGTGCGGAGGAGTGTTGGCTTTTCAAGGGAAGCACACACACACAGACACCGACTGGCATTGTAATCATATACAATTCTTCTTATGTGTGTCTTTGGTTCGTCGTTTTCGTCGTTACGTTACTTCTTGACAACTGTATTTTTGATTCCGTATTTGTTGTTTTTATCCATGAAATGTAATTGAATTTTCATGTTAATCAACCGCATTATCCTGCCAGCAATTCTACATACACACAGACAGACAGACAAGCGCGCCCAATCGCATTGTGGTTGAGACGAAACTGTTTTTTTTTTTTCTTCGACATCTTCATTTCATTGTTTATTCTTTGTTTTATCCCTCGCCAGTCACCCACCCACCCAGTACGATAAAATCAATGTGTAATGAATTGAATTGTGTAATGATTTCAACCGAAAACGTAATGGTTTATTAAGAAACTTGTATTTGATCGCTGATTGTTGGATAAATCTGGATAGGTGGCCGGTACACAAAATGGAATCTCATATATGTATGATTAACTGCTCAAAGGGCGGACGATGAGTGAGTGAGTCCAGAGTGTTAAGCAGAATTTAAAAGAAAACCACACTTCTCTCAACAAGTTCCTCGAGAAAGCCTTTTTGTGTTAAATATAACTAAATAAAGAAAGCAATTTTATTGTATTTTAATTAAAATTCACAATTTTCGTTGAAGTTTATAAACAAAGGATGTATGGCCAAGTTTTGCAAGAAGCAACGAATTTAAAAGGTATTAATATCTAATGATAGCTAAGGTCGTACGACGTGTTGTAAGCCAAGAGAACGTAGAACAAGTGAAGTAAATATGAAGTGCAGGAGTGACGAAATTCTTTTTTTTTTTCAAAAATTCAGATTTTCTATATCAGAAAATTGATTTTTTAATGAGAAATTTGTGGTTTAGAAAAAAAGGATATATGGTCAAGTTGCCAAAGAACCACGAAGTTGAAAAGTTATCAATGTTGGATGATAGCTAACGTTCGACTACGCATTGTAGCCCAAGGAGAAGAAGACATTTTGAAATAAATATGAAGTTTAAGAACTATGAAATTATATATTTTTTTTTTAAATAGGAATTTTCTTTGTCAGAACATTATTAGATAGATTTTTAATTAAAAAAAAGGATATATGACCAAGTATGGAAGGAAGTCAAAAATAGAAAAGTTATCAATGTCTGATGATAGCTAACATTTGACTACGCATTGTAGCCCAAGGAGAAGAAGACATTTTGAAATGAATATTAAGTTTAAGGACTATGAAATTTTTTTTTTTTTAAATAGCAATTTTCTTTGTCAGAACATTATTAGATAGATTTTTAATTAAAAAAATTATAGTTCAGAAAAAAGGATATATGACCAAGTATGGAAGGAAGTCAAAAATAGAAAAGTTATCAATGTCGGATGATAGCTAACATTTGACTACGCATTGTAGGTCAAGGAGAAGTAGACATTTTGAAATGAATATTAAGTTTAAGGACTATGAAATTATATATATTTTTTTTTAAATAGCAATTTTCTTTGTCAGAACATTATTAGATAGATTTTTAATTAAAAAAATTATAGTTCAGAAAAAAGGATATATGACCAAGTATGGAAGGAAGTCAAAAATAGAAAAGTTATCAATGTCGGATGATAGCTAACATGTGACTACGCATTGTAGCCCAAGGAGAAGAAGACATTTTGAAATGAATATTAAGTTTAAGGACTATGAAATTATATATTTATTTTTTTAAATAGGAATTTTCTTTGTCAGAACATTATTAGAGAGATTTTTAATTAAAAAAAAGGATATATGACCAAGTATTGAAGGAAGTCAAAAATAGAAAAGTTATCAATGTCGGATGATAGCTAACGTTCGACTACGCATTGTAGCCCAAGGAGAAGAAGACATTTTGAAATAAATATGAAGTTTAAGAACTATGAAATTATATATACTTTTTTAAAATTGAAATTTTCTGTGTCATAACATTATTAGATAGATTTTTAATTAAAAAAATTATAGTTCAGAAAAAAGGATATATGACCAAGTCATGAAGGAAGCCCAACTTTGAAGAGTTATCAATATCTGCTAATAGCTATGGATCAACTACGTATTGTAGGCCAACGAGAAGCGGGACACTTATAGGAAATGTGGTGTTTTGGAGCGGTATCATTAAAAAGGATTTTATAAATTATGAATTATTTGAATTAGAACTTCATTAAACAGATTTTTAATAGAAAAAAAGTATAGTTACACAAAAAGGATATATGACCATGTCCCAAAGGAAGCCGAAAAAGCTAAATCGAGTAATGTCCGATGATGGCTAAGGTCGAATTGCGTATCGTAGAACATTTTAATTGTATATAAAACTTTAGAGTGAAATCATTTAAACAACGTCAAGAGCTGTATATTAAGCTACTTGATCTCAGCGCCATAAGGTAGCCTCCTCTCGATTACAATTATGTTTAATGCTCTTTTTTTAAGGGACCTTTAATATATAATCCTTGTCATCAACGAACACTTATACTGTGTACTCAATATATAAAATGAAATGGTTTCACCCACAGCCACAGCCCTGTAAGAAAGTAATCCGCCCTGCACCGTGTTTCTTGTCTTCTTTGCAACACTACAACCCCTTGAGAATACTTGTAACGATTCTTGAATATGAGTTATAACCTCTGTACGATACGTTCGATATCCCTCCTGCGCTGCGCAAAAAAGTACATACCTCGCCGAAGATAATGTGAATATCCTAAAGGATCGTTAAAGTACGGCAATAACTTTAAAATGAAACCATGACACCCAAGGACATAATCGATATGGCCATTCCAATAATCAAGGATATTTTTTTTTACAATATCCTGCTCAACTTTATGGCCAAATTGCTAATCCTTATGCAAGAAAGACAGTCATTGAACTCATACTACAGAATAATTTGTAGATTTTTATGATTGGGAATTCTCGGTACCGAGAAATGACTGTTGTGTGTGTGTGGGTGTGTGTGTGTGAGCTACTTCGACATATCCTTTTAATTTTATATTAAAAACATATTTAATGATATCTTCCCTTAGAGAGCTTTTGGCACAACGGCTTTCATTAAAACAAAACTGAACAACAACAACCCAGAACGAAATCGTATGAAACTTTTTACGACAGCCGAACGTAAGGACGTACGGACGTAAGGAAACGGGGGGGGGAAACAAGCGTTTGCCATTTGCATAGAAATCTGCTTGTTATGGTTGGTGTGTACACTTCACGCTCTGGTTTTTGAGGAATTTATTACAAATTAATAGACTATTCAAAAGAAACTAATAAAGAATGAAGACATACATAAACGCCACACACGAACGACACAGGGCCAACTTAAAGGATCTCCAGCAACGAGCCCGGAATTTTTAGCAGTTCATAAATGGAAAATATGCAAATTGTTTTTTGTTTTTTGTAACCTAACGAAGATGACAGCACGACCAACCCATAGTTGGTCTGAAGCATTACAATAGTTCTACATATGAAAGTATGTGGAGAAGTTTTTATTAGCTTTGTCTATGGACAAACTTTTTGGTTGTTTATAAAAATGCCGACTTTTTGCTAAATTGTCTACAATGGCAGAATGTGCGTCACGAGAGGATAACGAAGCTAAACCAGTTTAGCAGTAAGCACAGGAATTTGTTCACACACACAAAAAAAACCAGCAAACACCCAAAATACAAGTTAAGTTAATAAAGACTCAATCCCTAAAGCCTTTTTCATTTCGTAGACATGTTGTGTTAAAGGACCTCTTTTTTTTTGTAGTTGTCATTCTCGGAATATTCTTAATATTGTTTGCAAACTTACCGATTTGTGGTACATCGTATTGCCTTTGTCCGCGCGCTGAGCGTAACATTAGTTGGTTGGCTAAGCTGTGTGGCGAAGCAACAGCTGCCACCGCGGCGGCTGAGGATGACATGGCGCCACTGGAGCCGCCGCCGCCGCCGCCGCCAACACCCGAGCGTTTGTGATTTGGATGCAACATCTGATCGGGCTTCTGTTGCTCTCCCACTGCTGAGACGGTGGTGGACGCCTTATCGGTTTTGTTCACAGCTGCCTGATTGGTTTGTTCCACTTGGTTGTCGTTGGTGTGCTGCTGCTGTTGCTGCTGATGTTGTTGATTGTTGACTTTACTGGTGGCGGTGGCTTCCGAATTGGCCAAGGAAAATTTATTGGTCGATTGCGTTTTGAAGTAGTGCTGCTGCTTGTTCTTCTGACCGAAAATGTTGCGTGGCAATTGCGGCTGCTGCTGCTGTTGCAATTGGGCTCGCTTGCGCTGCCATTTCTGTTGCACGCGTATATTGTTGCGATATTTCGCATTCAGTTCGTGCTGCTTCTCGGCGGCTGAGCGATGCTGGCTGGCCGACGAGTGCTGTTGCTGCTCATGATCGAAGAGCTCTTGCAGGGCTTGCGGTGCCATTTCCAAGTGTTCCTGATTCGGATAGCTGTGCACATAGGGATTGCTATGATGTGCCTGCTGCCCAAAGCCCGGAAATTTAGGAACATTTTGATGATACGCCTGCTGACGCTGCATGCGCTCTTTATTCTCCTCGGCCATGAGATCCTCCAGATAGGCATAGCCATCCATATCGGGGAATCTGTCCTCCTCATCGGCCACCGATTCCAATTCCATAAAGTCATCCAAATCGAGGGTATGCGGAGTTTCGAACTCCCGCTCCACCGGCTGGACGACACGACCATAGTCGTATTTGGTGGGACGCCGTGGTGCCTCATAGTTGACCGCCACACCGCCAGCCACCGTATCATAGTCATCGTCATTGGCAGCGCCGTCGTTCATAAGGGCCGGTGTCGGCTGCTTGACCACACTGCCGAACATGACATTGCGGGCCTGCTGACTCAACCAGGCCGAATAGTCGCTGTCCAAATCCTCGACCGGATGCATTTTAATGCGGCCCGTTATGATGGGCCGGCCATGGTAGCCCGACTCCTCGGCGGTCTGTTTGGCCAAACCCATGACCATCAGCCGCTCCCGTTCCAGTTGGGCCAAGTCCGCCAGCTCTTCATTGAAGCGGCTCGACGATGTCTGGAAGGGATTCAACGAGGGATTTTTCATTTGAGCCGATGACGACGACAACGACGACGATGACGTGTGTCCGGAGGAGGAACTGTGCCCGTTGTTTGACGCTGGCGCGTTGCTATTGCTGTTGGTGGAGCTGCCCGTTAAATGCAGGGCATACAGGCCACCATTGACCAGCAGCACACAGACCAGGGTCTGTATCAGAGAGAAGAACATTTTCTTTTTGTTAAGGCGTTTGTAATATTCAATGATGATGAGCGGTATGTTCGACAACGTTATGGCAGACACAATTTCCGGTTAACGGTGATACAATTGGTACAGGAAGGAAAACAAAAAACTTGTTGAGGAACGAATCGGGATGGTCGGTCCGGTCCGCAAAGGATGTTGTTGGTTTTGTGATTGTTGTTACTTTTGCTGCAAAAATGTCGCAATCTTAAGTTTCGGTTGTGGATTCGAACATTCGAACGTGTTACCTCGAACAGTGTGTGAGTGTTTTTTTTTTGGCAACTTTTCCGAGAGAAGGGCCTGTTGGTGGAGATGGAGGAATTTTTGTGTCCTTAGAATAGAGACAAACACCTTGTTTGCTTGCTGCCGCTGTCGCTGCTGTTTGTTTCACGTTTCACAGGATAATTTGATATTTTGCCAAGTATAATCGGCCCCACCACTCACTCTCTGTATTTATCTGTGTGTTGTTGTTGTTGTTGTTTTTGTATGCTTTGCCTCTTTCGTTGCTGGGGTGTTTGTCTGTGCTCCTATATGGACTCCGGCGAAAGTTCACAAAACAAAAACCAAGCAAGTTTGTTAGTTCTTTTTTGGCTTGTTGCTTCCGTTCTTCGGCACTGTCGCTGCCGCTGCTGTTGTTGTTATTATTATTTTTTTGTTCTTCCTTTGCCGTTCGTTCTATTTTGTGTAGTCTGTTATGCTGGACAGCAAAGTATGTTGTTGGCTACTTCTTCGCCGTCTACTTCTCCGCCTTGTATGCTTCTTGGCGTTCTTTTCTTTTTTTTTTTGTTTTTTGAGTTTCTGTTGCAGTTTTTTTTTTTGGTTTCTTTTGGGTTGTACGGGGGGAGAAAGGGGCGGTAGTATATTTAAGTTCTTTGGTATGTAAACTGTTTACTTTTTGTTATAGCCGTTGTTCTTGTTGTTGTTGAGCAGTCTTCTGTTGGTTCTTGTCTTGTACGTTTTCTTCTTCAGTTAGAGCGCCGGCCTCCCCGTCTTTTCGGGATAGTGGGTTGGATGGTGGCTCAGCTTAAGGTTGGTGTTTGACTGTCTGCCGGAGACTATACGGTGAGGAGTGGATGCCAGTTCTATAAATATACGTTTGTGTTTTTCCTGGTTCCTGGTTTGTTTGACTCGTTGTCGTTGTCCGACTGTCTCACTGTCTCGTTCGTCTGTTTATGTTTGTCTGAGTGTTGTGAACTGTGACGGTGGTCTGTCTGCTTGTTTTTGACCAAACTTATATAAGGTTCTTATCCAAAGTGTACGATGGTCTGGTCTGGTCTGGTCTGACCGGGCCTGGCCTGCTCGGCTTCACGGTTTTCTTATGTTTCACAATCAATAATCAATGATGTCTTCGGCTGTGCTTGTACTTGCCTCTCTTTACTTTGTTCTTTATGGGTTTTTTTTTTTGGTTTGTTCAAGCACTAAATGAATGAATGACTGTGGTTCACCACACGGTTCGATTTATAGTTTTTGGTATGGTGATTTTTCTTGTTAATCCTTGCTAAAGATACTTTTGGTTGCTTTGAGAATTTCGAATTTTGTTTAATTTCGATTTTTTTTAAATACTTTTAAATATTCTGCATATTTGCCGACGGAGGTGCTCGGGAGTACTCTGGCGTACGCTTTTCTTCTGGTATTTCTTGTTTATTTTCCAACAAAAAAAAACCAACTTTTGTCTGAGCGTTCTTGAGGAATGTTACAAACTTTGTGTTGATATTATGGGCAAAAGGAACTTTTCTGTTTTTTGGTTTTTTTTTGGTTTATTGTTGTTGTTTAATAAATACTTTTCTTCGTTATTTCACAAGCAACTGGTGCTTGGTCGTTTCACCAACTTGGGAATTTTGTTGTTGGTTGCTCGTTGAGGTTTCGAAATAATTCCAATAAATTGAGTTTGCACCGTTTTGAGGTGTTTCATCACACACACTCACTTAGTTTGTTGTTTAAGGAATTGTTTAAAAACACAACTTGATGCGGCGGGGAATATCCTTTGCGGGTTGTTTAGCCTGCCGGAGCACCAGCAAGACAATGAGATTGTTGCTGATGGGTGGCCTCTCGTACAGCTGATGTCGCTAAAGCCGTGACTGAAAATGTTAAGGATAGGGAATTCTGATTTTCCCAACGACACTGCAACTTTCGCTGATTCGAATGGGGGGGGGGGGGTTTGGGGGGTGGCAAAGAAGTGCTCTGCTCTGTTTATTTTTCTATGGTTTTGGTTTTGGTTTTGTTTGTTTTGTTTGCGGAAAAACACTTGAGTTTAGTTTTTTTATACGGATTTAGTTGGTCTTATTGATTTTTTTCGTTTTCGCCTTGCTTGCTTGTCGACGTTTTGTGACCACACCAGGAGGAACTGAGTTTAGAGTGTGTTGCAAAAATAAAAACTAAACGGCCTAATAACACTTTCTGGCTGGGTTGAATTGTGGGCGCTACCTTGTTCCAGCCCGTATTTTGAAACTTTTGTGTTGTCGTTGTCACTTCACTTCACTCGACACTGCACAAAATATCCTTTGAGCAGGACAATTTCTTGCAATATTTGCGTTCACTTATTACCGTTAATTGTAAAACCATATATTTTCATGTAGCGAATTTCTAATTACGTTTCTTGGCCTTCTTGTTAATTTTAATTTTTTTTCTTGATTTATTTCTACTTTTCTTGTAATTTTTATATTTTGTTAGAAAATTTTCATAGAACTTTTTTGCTTGTGTATTTTTCTTTTTTGTTTTCTGATATTTTTTCTTTTAATTTTTAGTAACACAACAATTTTGTTGTCCTTCCTATCATATGAACCGACGAGCAAGGACTCGTCGTCTCAGCAGGTTTCGCCTGTTTGTCTACTGTTAAAATTTCTCGCATTCGCTTAAGTGTGCTGCTGCGGCCGCTTGCTGCTGCCACTGCTGATGTATTGTGTTGTGTTGGGATGCCTCTATAATGTCGTTATATTTACAGTCCTTTCGCGTGTTACTCATGCTGCGGCGGCGTTTGCCAACGCTGTCGACGCTGTCGTAATTGCAAGTGTGTGAGTTTCCATCAACATTTCCACGTTCGAAGTTCTCTTAAGAGCTCGGAACGGCCAGCCCGTGTAGTAGTAAGTGGCAGCGTTGCGTTCGTGTTGTTCGAACAGAAGAAGTTCGTCATTTGCTATCAGTGTTGCTGGCACTGGTGGTGATGATGATGACGATGATAACGACGACGACTAGCACAACGACGGCAACAACGAAGAACAACCGCTTAACTTCAATTCCATTCAGCTCAACCACTTGTTTTCACATTTCACACACATTCCATTAAAGAAACAGCTCTCGCTCTCACTATCTCTCTCTCTCTCTCTCTCCGTCTATCTGTTTTTTTCTGTTTTATCACAACGTCATAATTTTCTCACACAGTTCCGTCACTTGAACACATTGCAGTCTCTTTGGTCACAAACTCTCTGTACGCTCAGTACTGTGCTCTTACAGTCGGATTCTCTTTGTGGCCGTTGGCAAATTGAGCTGCATGTAAATAAGTGTGGGGTGTGATGCGTAATGTGTGAGTTTTGTTGTTTTCAATTTAGACCGCCCGCCGCCGTTTTGTTTGTATTCAACAGCCCATATGTTTTTCTACACGCCTGTCCTCTTCGATGTCTCCTCTTCGCCGTGCTCTCGGCTGGCTTTTCCGAAACGAAAGACAAAAATGTGTTCTGTTTTAGTTTAGCACAGGACAGCACAGAATACACACGCACACATACAGAGTCATACACACCGTCACTACGAACAGCGCCGGTAGTTGAGGTTGTTGTTGGTATTGCTGCTGCCACGGCTGCTGCCGTTATTGTTGTTCCTTTATGCAAAGTAATGTTTATTTTTAGTTACACAAGTCCTTTATTTAGTCCAACCATACTCACTTTCTCAGCGACAAAGTTCTCTTTCGTATACACAACAACAAAAACAACAAACCGAAGAAAATTTAAACAGCGTTCTCATTCTCTCACTATTTGTATTCTCGCATCGACGTTGGAGTTTTATTTTGTTTTTGTACTTTAACAAGTGACAACATAACAAAAAAAAAACACACACACACACTCACAAAATATATAAAACACCGAGAAAAGTTCTACGAATCGTATGTGTGGGTTCAGTGGGAATATAAGGAAAATATCGTCGTCGTCGCCGTCGTCGCTCTACTATACAACATTGTTGTTTTTCGTCTTTCCGGTTGTTTACAATAAACATTTTTTAATAAAAAATACTACACACACTCTTATGCGAAAGCTTTGATATAACGGTGTATGTATGCATGCGTGAGCGAACACACACGCATACGCGCGGACACACATGTGTAGCTTCGGCAAAATGTATCAAATCAATTGAATTGTGAATTCCACTTAGATTCGCCTGTCACCAATTGGGAATTGTCATAAAGTAATGGCATGTTTCTTCTTCCAAAGATCCACCAAAGACGATTCTGTCACATGCATGCTCGTCCACACACACACACACACATACACATATGTCCATGAAAGGTGAAACTAAGAACAAGAAGGCGATTTTTTTTTTTTGGTTACATGAAAATGGTAGTAACCTTGTCAAATTTCTACGTTTCTTGTGTATCCGTGTCCTTTTTTTCTGGATAGCCTGGTCTCACTTGCAGTACGTTTTTAGGTTAACAAGTTCTGGCAATCGATTATGTCAATAAATAACACCATGCGACAAATGTTCACTTCTGGGAATGAAACCATAACAAATTTCTAGGTTTTTTAACATCATAATTCGAAATGTCGCATGTAAAAATTGGAAAGCCACTGGTCCATTTTATCTCATGTGGTCGGTCACAGAGAAGTGGGTAGGTAGTGTGTGAGACTATCACATAGCAAACCCAGATTCGTACCCCGGTAAGAACACCCAAAAAAAAATTTTAATTAATTGTTTAATCCACGATTAAACATTATTTAATCCACAATTAAACTATGTTAAATCCACAATTAAACTATGTTTAATACACAATTAAACTTTGTTTAATCTGCGATTAAACTATGTTTAATCCCCGATTATGTTTAATCCCCGATTAAACTTTGTTTAATCCCCGATTAAACTTTGTTTAATCCACGATTAAACTTTGTTTAATCCACGATTATGTTTAATCCCCGATTAAACTTTGTTTAATCCACGATTAAACTTTGTTTAATCCACGCTTAAACTTTGTTTAATCCACGCTTAAACTTTGTTTAATCCTCGATTAAACTTTGTTTAATCCACGATTAAACTTTGTTTAATCCACGATTAAACTTTGTTTAATCCACGATTATGTTTAATCCCCGATTAAACTTTGTTTAATCCACAATTAAACTATGTTCAATCCACGATTAAACTTTGTTTAATCCACGATTAAACTTTGTTTAATCCCCGATTAAACTTTGTTTAATCCCCGATTAAACTTTGTTTAATCCACGATTAAACTTTGTTTAATCCACGATTAAACTTTGTTTAATCCACGATTAAACTTTGTTTAATTCACGATTAAACTTGGTTTAATCCATGATTAAACTTGGTTTAATCCATGATTAAACTTGGTTTAATCCATGATTAAACTTGGTTTAATCCCCGATTAAACTTGGTTTAATCCCCGATTAAACTTTGTTTAATCCACGATTAAACTTGGTTTAATCCCCGATTAAACTTTGTTTAATCCACGATTAAACTTTGTTTAATCCACGATTAAACTTTGTTTAATCCACGATTAAACTTTGTTTAATCCACGATTAAACTTTGTTTAATCCACGATTAAACTTTGTTTAATCCACGATTAAACTTTGTTTAATCCAAGATTAAACTTTGTTCAATCCACGATGAAACTTTGTTCAATCCACGATGAAACTTTGTTTAATTCACGATTAAACTTTGTTTAATCCACGATTAAACTTTGTTTAATCCACGATTAAACTTAGTTTAATCCACGATTAAACTTAGTTTAATCCACGATTAAACTTTGTTTAATCCACGATTAAACTTTGTTTAATCCACGATTAAACTTTGTTTAATCCACGATGAATTTAACTTTCTTTAAACCACGATTAAACGTTATTTAAAGTAACCTTTCGGCAATTATTTCCAAGCGTTAAGAATTCCAATTTTCTCTGACAAATTTGTGTCCTCCTTTCTCATCTTCGCACTAATTCAAATGATCTAATCATCTGGACGAATTATGGAAGTTATGCCTAACGACACAACTAAGAAAACTCTATCCCGCAGACGAGATGAGACAACCGACGAACTTTTCACATAATGCCAAAGGTGGCAAAAACAAAACAAAAAACACACAATGACATAAATGTCACATACATAAGTAAGTAAGAAGACATTCAATTCTTCAGTCTTTTGGAATGTCTAAAAAAAAACAACAACAAATACAAACCGCTAACAAAAATATATTCATAATACAAAAATACTCTCATGGCGAGGTTATGCTTTCGAAATGATGGCTGTAATAACAGATTACAAAAATGTATTTAATCGCTGTAATATCTGTGGAAACTTCTCAAGAATTGCTGCATTTTATTATAACATTTATTTACATAAATTTGCTATGCCAATAATAAATGGGATGCCGGCGAAATAAAACTAGCTCGAGTTGAATTTAAAAATAGATCGTTACTATGTGGACATTATGTCAAGGTGCTGCACGAACAGGTTCGACGTATCCCTTGGATTGTGTTGTGGTTCCTTTTGATTGACAATGTTGAGTACACATATGTAAGTGTACATTCATATTATGACTGTGGATCCAGGAATAGGGAAGACAAATTGCAAAGACTGTCCATATGGAGAGGATGACGGGTTAAGGCAGATGTTTTAAGGTTGAAAATTATCTAAATTATCTCAGACGAACTAAAATCGGGTGAGAGCAAACTCCTTAGAAAGTCAGATGGAATAATCTGTTTTAATGACGAGTTTATAAAGGAAAGTGACAGCTGCCGAAATACAGGGTGATTCAAAGTAACACCTCTTGTTGGAAAACCTGTATGTGAAACGGACCATAACTTATAACCTGATTTGGCTGACTAGCAACTGTCGGCCAAATATACCCCACTATTTTCGCTGACTATGCTTTGTCCGACGAATGAAGCCCATTAGTGCTGCAGGATATTCCGTAAGTGCAGTGAAGATGATGAATACGCTGAGCTGAAACCTTTTACTGTTTTCTAATCATCTATTGTCAAAATCATGCTCTATACATAATTGGTAATAATTTGTTTGTTTTTTAGAATCCATGTTTCATCCAAGTACGGATCTTAATGATTGTTGTGACATTGGCTATGAGACTATCCTAGAAAATACTTCCTTGCAACGAAATTACCCACAACTGCGGCTGAATGTTATGTAAAGAGTCAGACAGCGCGAAGAGATTACGCTGTAACACAGTTTAGTTACAACAAACGACAACAAAAAAGAAAAAAAAAATGTAGACCCAAAACAGAAAGTAGGAAAAGAAAACGCCACGCAAAACTCTGTTAACAAATCAAAACGTATTTCCCTTTCCGTTTATAACCAAACCACTTTGTCAATGTGTGAGTGACTGAATGTGTACGAGAACTAGGGAAATTTCAATTTAAATACTCAATCAACGAATATTTTCATTCATATATTTGTGTATTACAAATGTAATACACACACACACATACTCATACATTCACAGGAAAACAACTCTCAGGCACGGCCAGAAAACTGAAACACACTTTTCGGTGTGTGTGTAAGACAACAAAGTGTTTCATTCTCACCTTTTGCTGGTGTGGCTGTGTGAGTGTGCTCCACTGTGTAATAACAACATCAGTGACTATCATCACACCACACACACACACACACACACCCAGAGAGACACACATTCAGCGGAAGAAAAACGCGTCAATGAAAAATTGCCACAGCGGTGCCACCAAAATTGTTTCCAGCCTTTCTTGCCCCAAGAACAACAACAACACACGTTGTTTGTACGTACAGGCCCCAACAACATCAGGGGAACAATTCGTGAAGCAACCACACAACTTCGTATGACTTACACCGAGTCCTTCTTTGGCCTCTTCGTCTTGCTTCATTTCTCGGCCGCTCCATGCCATCGAAAAACATGTTTTTTTATAAAAACATAGACTTTGTGACGACATAGTATCGTTGCTGTTGTTGTTGTCGTCGTTGGTCGGTGTGTTTGCCTGTATGAGCTCTTCTTGATTTGTACATCAGTGTATCCGATTGCGAAGGATGCTGCTGCCACTGCTGGTGCTTGATGGTATGTATTTCTGCTGCTTGCTTGTGTTGTTGTCTGTGTACACTCTGCATGAATGCAGCCTTAGCAGCATTGTGTGTGTATACTATGCGGGGCCAAGAACAACAATTGTAGCCTTCCATGGCTGGCCCTCGTAATGTGGTGCCAGCATTCGACAGTACCTACCATTAGTTCGCCCTGGTTGCCGTCGCTATTTTAAGTTGGTTGTGCTACTTGTAACACCTTGAAATGCGGTCTTATTGAGCTTCGTATATTTGTAAATGAGTGTCTTGATAATATCTTCTCTGCAATGATATTCCTTCCTGATAGAGCCAGGAATGGATCTTAATCCTGGTTCGAGGAGATGATCGACAAACCGAATGACGGCAAATTATGGCTGATGGGTAGTTCGAGAGGGTGTGCTTGCAAAGTTTGCCTCACTGGAAGATGGCAGAACAAAATGGTCAGGAGGGAGGCGCGGCCTTGGCTTTGGGTAGAATCACACTTCACAGTTTCCAGACTTGGAATTCATGTCAAATGACAGATAATTTTGTTTTCTGGATCACATTAGGCCGATCGACATAAGACAACCGGGAAAAGGAGTTACTGATTGGATTCTGGATCAGATTCGGCCGACCGGTTAAAGAAGTTACTGAATCAGTCGGAATAAGGTTATGTTGGGTAAAAGGTTAAAGTGTTCATGAAGGACCATTGTCATATGATGGCATGTCTTCAATGAATCCCTCTGTTGAATGTAAGAGAGACATCTAAAGGTGCTGCGACAATGTGAAGTTGATGGATGGACCAAAGCCCTCAGGGTAAATAATTGATCGGACAGAATCACCATTTGAAGAATTTTGTGCCAATCACATGTTTTACTCTTTGGCTCATAAAATATTTGATGTAATTCATTTGATATGAAGGGAGGGAAGTTTCCAACAACCGATCATCATCGTAGTGGACCTACACAATTCGTCTCACCCCCAATGAAAATTGTCTGTCTTTTACACTTGTTTTGTTTTCGTTATCCTAGCATTTTCCATTTCGTGTTCGCATCTGAGCATTGGACTCTGTTCTGTTCTGTGTCGACGGACTTTGTCCACATTTTTTAGAGGATGAAAGTTTAGTCAGTGTGGATTGTGTCGTTGTTGTTGGTGTTGTTGCTGCTGCTGTACGATTTTGTTTCTTCTTATTTCCCATCTTGCAAAAAGTGTTCATTGCGTAGGTGTTTGACATCTGCACAGTGGTCGTTGTCTGTACAAATACACGCATACACACATAACGTGTACAGCATTACAGAGCCCACACGAAGAGAGGTTGTGTATGGATATGTGTAACTATGTAGTGCCAGAGATGTCAGTAAACGCTCGAAGAAATTGTTTAATAAAACTTAGGTGTAGTGAAATATACAGGTCAAGAATTTAACAAAAAATAAATTGGAAAATAGTTTTAGTTTTTAGATATGTTATATATATTAAATAGACCTATTAAAAAAAAAAATTTTTTTGGTAAAAAAAATTTGATATTTAATGTGTTTTCTAAGTTTAAACTTTTATTTTTGGCAAAAAAAAAATTGTCAGTGTAATATAAAATTTACAGTGTATGTTTTCGAAAGCTGACTTATATACCTTTCTAATGGCACCAAGATCATTCAAATCGGTTGAGTCATTCCATAGTAATCGCATCTTAAAAGTACCCATTACCGTCATTTTTCAAATATTTCGATACCTTGCCACGCCCACATATTTTCAAAAATGCAATTTCTAAAAATGAGGTTGTGTTTCTATACCTAAAATCTAGCTGTATGCAAAATTTCATTAAAATCTGAGAGGGTCGGGTTCAAAATGTCCCTTTTTTATAGGTTTTGATATGAAATTCATCATGTGTGTTGAAGGAGGATCAGGACATGTGCATTTTATTATTACGAACCTGGAAGCATAACATGGAAAATGATATTTTTTAACCTATAACGAGATTGCCAGCGGGTAATACAAAATCTACTCGCTCCCCCGACGCTCCGGATCGGCCCGAAGTAAGTAAATAAATTAAAGTAAACATCAGTGGGGTGGCCCTACCAGCATTACGGCAAATTCTCAGAGATACAGGGTGGCCATCAATTGGCTTTTCCCCGTCATACATTCTATGCTCATCCACTCACTAGGTCTGTACTTATTCACATCCCGCCCTGCTAATCGAGTTCGTCTTTTAGCGAACGCTATACTGAAAACACCTGCCCCCCATAAATATTACATAAACTTGTACAGGTTATTTAGCCAAGATTTTCCTCGAGTGTCCATCTCCGGCCAGACCTTTTGCAAACAACAACAAACCGAAACAAACCGCTGTAAAGGTATGTATACACTTTAAAAAGCCGGTATCCCATGAATCTGCACAATACACTTCTACATTCTTATGACACACACAGACCCGCAGAAAACAGCTGGGTAAGAGCCAGAGAAACCAACTCAAATAGAGACACTCTCTTATACGACTCTCTTAAATCCGTACCAAAACAGCAAGGTCCTACCACAAGCTAAAACCCAACTGAGTATTACAATCTACCGTACACATATTTTATATAACGGAATTTTCAAAAGTCCCATGTCAACAACAACAACCACGAAATATCTATACTAAACATAGGGTTTGCGCAAACTCCGAGAGTACTAAATACACAAGCAGGCACACCGACACAAGGATAAGAGCGCTTACACACATGCCAATGGTGAATGGCGACTCTCTTTGGCTCGGCAATGGAATGAATTTTAGTGTTACCCTGGTCAGTGGGTGCGCCACAAGTATGACGCCTACGCACAGTTGTGACGTAAGCATTTGCCAAGAAGAAGAGCTGGTGTGTGCGTGTGTATATGCGTATGTTGTTCGCTGTTCAGGCCCATTTGCTGATGGCTGCCTGCTATGGCTGGCTGGCTGGCTGGTTGACTGTTGTTGCTGTTGCGAGTTAACTTCGTGCGCGACGACAATCGGGTTGTGAATCGTATTAACGATTAAAGCTGAGCTGTGTTATATTAGCCCCAGCATTGCATACAACAGACAACAACAGACACTGCCAACACGATATGGAACGACGAACACAATACAGACGGCACAAGCACACACATACGCACATGCTCTCATGTTCTGCTGGTTACAGTTACTTCTTGGCGCTGCTACACAAACGGATGAGGGAATTCGCGAGTTATCCGCGAGAGCGGGTGGCAAGATTATAGTTTCACATGTGGATTTATAATTTATTCATAATTAACATACATGTAAATGTGGGTGGGTGGATGGTTAGTTTCTGTATGTATGCGTGAATACCCTACACCACACTTGGGGAACAGCGATTTATGCGAGTTTGTGCAGTTTTTATTCTACATTCGAGGGCAAAGTAGATAAATACATTTTAAAGATTCAAACGGATGAGATCGTAGTTAAAACTTGATTATGTAAAACTCCGTTTCCCATAAAAACTGAGTTAAAACTTTAAAAACGTTGTTGAGTGGTCAGTCGAAATAATCCACATTGTATTCGGCTAATGATGTCCATTTGCATTTAAACTTGGACTGAAAATGAGGAATTTGAAGTTTCAGTCTAAACGAAAAACTAAGATCAACCATGACTCATTTATTGTACATAGAACTCTCTAATTATCTGAAGCTAAAGTAGGCAAGTCCATTTAGCTATCCACGGGTAAACTTCTCCCCTACAATGTTTGTATCAAATCCGCCTCAAGAATATTTAAATCATTTAAACCCTGTCCGTCTGTCATAGTTGGATTCCCAGGGACATTCCCTTCAAAATGTAGGCAACCATTTGCTAACTGGTCATGTCCATTTGAGGGGCCCTTTAATGAGTTCTTCCAATGATGTTGGCTGTTTGAAATGTAGGAGAGGAGATTCGGAAAAAAAAACTCATGGTCAGCCCAAATCATTGTTGAAGTGAATATTGAGATTAGCTGAGTGTCATCTAGGTTGATATTTACACCAAAATGGAATAAAACTGCCCTATATGAGCAGTGGCTCCAAAGACATCGTAATCGCTTCTGGGCCGTGTCATGATAGGAGATAGCAGGGTAGTCAACAGAACTGCCACAGGATCGCCGGAATCCATCGGGTTGATAAAAGACAGAAATAAACGACTCTAGCGAAAGTAAATTGAAGTTGAATTGAATTGTAGGCAGCAAGAAAAAATGCCCCAAAAATTTAAAAATGGTCCAAATGAAGAATTCTCCAAAAAAAATATATGTACTACTTTGTAATAATAATAAAAAAAAATTAGAAAAATTCCCCTATAAGCCCAACATGAACATTTCCCTAAAAGTAGCGAAAGTAAATAGAAATTGAATTGAATTGTAGGCAGCAAGAAAAAATGGCCCAAATGAAAAAAGCCCCAAAAATTTAAAAATGGTCCAAATGAAGAATTCTCAAAAAAAAAAAATTTACTACTTTGTAATAATAACAAAAAAAAATGAGAAAAATCCCCTAGCACAACATGAAAATTTCCCTAAAAAAATTGAAAAATGGTGAAAAATTACTCCACGCAAAATTCCCCAAATATTATGAAAAATACCCGAAAAGCAAAATTATATATGACTAATAAGTTGTAATGCGCCTATGGCGCCCGTTGAAATATGGAAAAAAAATTTTGTTGAAAAAAAATTTTTTTTTGTGGAAAAAAAAAATTTTGTTGCAAAAACAATTTTTTCTTGAAAAAAAAATTTTTGTTCAAAAAACAATTTTGTAGAAAAAAAAATTTTTTTTTGAAAAAAAAAAAATTTTTGAAAAAAAAATTTTCTTGAAAAAAAAATGTTGTGGAGAAAAAAATTTTGTTGAAAAAAAAAATTTGTTGAAAAAAAAATTTCGTAAAAAAAAAATTTTTGTAAAAAAAAATTTTGGTAAAAAAAAAATTGGGGAAACACAATTTCTGTACAAAAAAAAAAAATATTTTTTTTATTATTATTATTTATAGAATTATAGAATGCCTATTTAAATTCCTACGTACTGCGTGACAGAGTCAGTGAATCAGTGTCGAGGGTAAATATATATTAAGAAGAAGATTGACTTGTGTTATGAAAATGTCCCCAAAAAAAACAAAAAAAATCCCAAAAAAAAAAATTGGGGAATTTTTAATGGTCCATTGTCAAAAAAAAAAAAAATTTAATGTTACCTAAAAATTATGAAAAATTCTCCAATTTTATATGAGATTTTTTTAGGGCATTTTTCCTAACCCCGGAATTGTACAAGTGGATAGAAATGAAATGTTTGCCAATTAGACAATGATGTATATTCAAATATCAGGCAGAGGGTCCTAGTAAAGCTATGATTAACTAAGTAATGTAAACTAAATTAATAACAATTTCTTTGGTCTTTCTGTAAGATCTTTGGCATCTGTAAAAGTGTTAGCGGAAGCGTGTGTTCTCGCATCGAACACAGTGTTCATTTTAAATGAGTGTCGAGTGCAGCGCACATCTGTAATACGTCCTTGCGTCGGTGGCCTTTGCCGCTGTAGAAGTCGCTGTGTTGCAGAGTAGGATGGTCTTCAGTCGACCTTCAACGACTTTAGCCTTTTCTTCGTATGGTTATTTTTTTGGTTATTGTTTTTATTCTGAAAATATTGTTTCTTTTTTTTTTTTGAAAACCCGCGCGTTTCTTTGTTATTTGTGGAGTGCCGAAGACGGGGATGGGTGCCGGAGGATAATGTAACGCAAAAAACTTGTTACAATTAATTTCCATTATATTTACCACACAAAAAAAAAAAAAAAACAAAAACAAAAACGAGCAAACCACCATTCGCCATTGTGGCTATTGTTAAAGAGTATCCTTTTTCGCTGCTGTGAAGTTGGCTTTTATGAGAATTTATTAGAATGTTTTTGCTTTTTGGCGGCTACCAACTCCTACTCCCACCCGCCCCCAACCTGCTCATTCATCAACGTTTCTGTATAAGTGCGTATTGTCTTGAATTCCAACGTATTGCGTGAAATTGAAAGGGAATGGCGATGATGGTCCTTTGAATGAAGGACAAACGCAATTGTTTGTTAAATTTTCATTAACATTTCTCTCGTTCCAGCTGAATGTGTTTGATAGTCATTTGATCTATTCGTATTATTTGATAGTTGTTGCTGTTGCACAGCCATAAAAACAATTTGATGGTGCGTTAATAAAGCGTACGTGTGTATGTGTGTGTGTTTGTGGAGTTGGGGAATACGTGCGTATGAGACTCTTACACTCAGGCAACGTATGCGCAGGGAATGGAAATGCCAGACATTGTAAAGGAATCAATGACTGTTGGTTGGACGGTTTAATATGTTTCAATAATGACAGAGCCGAGTATACGTTAATTCGTATTTAACTACACAGTTTGCCACTCCCATCTGCCACCCACCCAACCTCCATTCCTCCATCCCCAATCATCGTGCCAGAAATCAATAAATAACAACACCTGACTTGTATTAGTTACTGCACTTGGTGTGTACAGGCGGGAAAGCAGACACTTGATTTTTGTCGTCATTATTTTCGGCGTTGTTGGGGGGGGGGGGGGGGGGGGGGGCTGTCAATGCAAAGTTGTGTGCCCTTAACCTCTACGACTAATTAGCCCGAATATAGTTGTAAACCTCGTCAGGAATATTTAATTTATTTCAACTATTTTTATAACATAAATGGGTGCCGGGTTAAATGAGTCTTAACTATGACGGATTCATTAAAGGCTGCCAGTACACACACTATTAAATGGCACACAACTGTAATTTTTGTATATTGATATCATATCCTGGTATGAGGATGTGCTAGTGGGCATAGTTCAAGTGGAAGTGTGCTAGGTACCAAGGACATCGGCAATCGTTGCCACCTCACAAATGCCGACGACATTCAGAGTAACCAGAGCAGTCTGTGGAAAAGCGATCAGCCTCTTCAGAGGGCTGGCTAAAAAGTCCTGTTTACAAAACATTTAAAAGACCCTTATGAGAGGGAGATTTTGGCGACGGAGATGAAATCAAAATCCGATCATTTGTCTCAAAAAAAATGACATTTTTCTTTGAATACGAAAATAACACCTCTTGTTGGAGAAGCCTGTAGTAAAATTTTCAGGGCAGCTCTTTTATTCTATTTTTTTTGGCATCTTTTATGTCTCCGCCTCCTGCAGAGCTCCACATGTGTCCCATAGTTCGGCCTCTGCTGTATCAGCTATTTATGACACATGTTTCAGAGCTAACGTTTATGCAAATTTCCTACTTTTCAATTTCATGAAATTCCTGCTTCCCATACCACTCATTCGTGTAGCTGGGCTTAGAATATTTCCCAGAATCTTGCTGGGAACTCACTTAATCCGAATCCTTAACCCATTTAATAACAATTTGCCATTGTTGATTATAAGCCAAGCATATCCTGTTTCAAAGTAAAACAAAATTATGTCAAAACTGTCAACAATTTGCCTTGAATTTGTAAGATTTCCCACATTAATTTATCCAATTGTTGTTCTTGGTAGAAATGTTACAAAAGGACTCCCGGGACAAAGGACACTTTTAAATATAGAAAGAACACAACAGAAAAAAAAACAGAAAGAGTAAACCAAAAAAAAAAAAACATGAAACCCTCTTACGTAGTTTCATAGTCAACTTTTGTAGTTTACTATTTTCGTATCTACTTAACCGAATAAGATTGAATAATTTACAATACTAAAAATACTTAACCAACTGAAGCTATGGCAACCAAACGTTAGACAGACAGACGGACAGACGGTGGGACAAACAAACAAAGTGAAATGAAATGAAATGATACAGAATGCAAAACAAGTGGATGAATGGAATATATAATTTCGTCCATAGCCAGCGAGAAGGGACTCCAAATAAACTGCGACAACGACAAATCCCCACTACTACACTACATTTTCGTTAGCTTGCAGCTTGAAGCTTTATTTATTCCGTTTTAGCTGTTTCATTTTCCCGCTATAAATAACAACACTTTACAAGTATTTCTTTCAAATTATAGGGGGTACACTTTCATTTAATAAATGGATAGCGAAAGTAAAGTACAACAAAACCAACACACACACACACACACTGTAATCGTCTACCAAGATATATTTACACATACAAACGCATCACATGTAAATGTCCTCGAATGTTCATATATGTGTGCCAATGACATGCTGTTGTAGGTACTGCAGAGGACACTTTTGGGGCACATCCCACAGGCAACGACGACTCATCATCCAACGGATTGTCAAAGGAGACACATGAAATCCCACAACAACCAATTTCATTCTATTCGACATCTGTAGGTACAATAAATTTATGATATGCTCGGGCCGTCAACAATATCAGGAACAACAAAAAAACAAGTGTTATATGAGCCCATTACGATACACTAGCGAAAAAAAAGATATGTACATTAAACAGGGGCCACAAACCCTAACACGAGTTAGAAGAAAATCGCAAGTTGTTCTAGGGAAAACTAATTTACTCTGTGATTATCCATTGGTTAGAACTTACCAACAGTTGTAGGTTGACCGGTGGAAGCAGTGGAATTTGAAATGTTTTAGTACCGATTAATACGAGGACTTTTTTACCCTCGGGTTTTTTCCGGACATTATCTTTTGAAACGTCACCGTTTACAAGATGGCTCTTTAGACCTGAAGAAGGACTTTTGACGGTTCATGGCGATTGGGATGGACAAACAAGAGGATCCTCAGTCACGAGATGGAAATTTAGGTGAAATTTGTTTTTTAAATTGAAAATTACAAGAAAACAAAATAGTAGAATACGTCCAGACTCTCATGTCCAAATTCCGTGTAGAAACAGAACACTGCGACTGGCGTTTACGACTGATGTGGTGGCGGCTTTTGTTGTCATTTCACACATATTCTCGGCTTATTATTTCATTTGACCTAATTCTTTAATTCTAAACTGTTCTAGCATCAGATTGTTTAACTTTTTCCTTTATTTTCTAATTTCGGTCCGTATTTTTCTATTTTGTACTTTTTTTCGCACAACAAGAAAACATGGCAACACAAAGACAGAGTGTGAGACAGTAACCATAATTCAGAGCGTAACAAAATCCGCCAAGAAATTAAAAATAGATTTACTTAAGTGCGTTTTGTTATTGCGATTTAGCCTCTCAGTTTTCCTATTTCCCCAGAAATTTATATTGAAATTTTCTTTGAAAATCACTTCATAAAGTCACGAGCATTTACACGATGACAAATCTGCTTGCCTGTTGCTGATGTCTATTCTTCTTTTGTATAAAAAACACAAAATTGACAAAGTCAAAAAAAAATTTTTAAAAAGGGTCCACCATCTAACGTTTGCCTTATTTCGTTTTCGTTAATTTTTTCGTTATCAGGCCATGTTGAACGAATTTTCGTTTACAATTATTGAAGAGGTTCCAACAGGACGGCGCTACGTGCCACACAGCCGAAGCTACACTCGATGTTTTGCGACCTGTTTTTGAAGATCGCATTATCAGCCGCAGAGCTGATGTCGTTAGGCTACTGCATGGCCAGCCGAGGCAGCCATTTCAATTATTCTTTTCAATTATTAACAGCAAGGATTGTACTTTCAAATAAAAAAAAAAATTTGAGAAAATATCCAGTAGTTTTTTTTTTACAGAAATTTCAAAAAAAAAAAAAAAAAAATTATTTCAAATTTCTAAATAAATATTAACCGCAATGATTGTACTTTCAAATAAAAAAAAAATTGAGAAAATATCCAGTAGTTTTTTTTACAGAATTTTCAAAAAAAAAAAAAATTATTTCAAATTTCTAAATAATTATTAACCGCAATGATTGTACTTTCAAAAAAAAAAAATTTGAGAAAATATCCAGTACTTTTTTTTACAGAATTTTCAAAAAAAAAAAAAAAAATTTATTTCAAATTTCTAAATAATTATTAACCGCAATGATTGTACTTTCAAATAAGAAAATATCCAGTTGTTTTTTTATAGAATTTTCAAAAAAAAAAATAGAAAAAGTTATTTTTTATTTCAAATTTCTAATTAAAAAGACAAATTTCCCCCCCAAATTCCATTTCGTGATGGTTTTCTACCCCCTTTGCCCACAGTCGTCCAATGTCTTGCCTGTTGAATCTGGATGGAGAGTAATCCTGTAAATCGAATCCATGTTTGTATAAGTTTTCGTCCACGGCTAACAGGTATGACTTTCGTCGATTTTTTCCAACATAGCGATGTTTTAAATGTTATAAAGAAGAAGAATATACACCATTGTTGTAGTCACAAAGTCATCCTGTCAACGTTTACAACTTCTCCTGATATTTTTAAAGAAATCGACATTTAGAAGGGTGATAAGAAAATAGGAGTTTTTTAAAATGGGGTTTTTAAAATCTTGATATCTTGAACATATTTGTTTGAGTTTATTTTTGTTGTTGTTGTTGTTTGTTGTGGCTTAGAAAATAACAACATTATGGCCATACCGTCCGTCGTTCCAGTCTGCAGAGCAGTCATAATAAAGGTCAATAGTGAGTACCAAGCAAACAACAACAAGTCAACGTTATCATCGACATCAGCAGTGCCACCAACGCAACATGTGGATGACCTCTGAATACCGTCACCGCCCCCCTCCCCCTCTTTCCCTTGTAAGCATAACACAATAATTGCATAGGGACGGGTCCTATGCTGCAATTTATTCCCAATGACCTGCAGCAGATGGAATGGGAAATGAGGCCATCATGGATGGAATCGCATATACGCTAGTTATTTTCCCAGGGCAGGATAGTTTTTTTTTTTTGTTTGTCCTCTTTAGCCTGGATAGTCCATGGAGAGTGTGACCTCCTGTTGCATATGCTCCATTTCATGTGGCTGACATACATTTGCCGACAGGTGTGTAATCCACGATTGGTTTCTCTGCATGTCCTTTGTCTTGTTAAAAATCGAAAGTAATTGTGCAGAGGAGAGCGATACATCATTTGGATTGTAATATATTCCATACTGGGATGGTTAAGCCCCGAAACTGGGTCCGTTTCACACGAAACGATTTATCATTTGAAAGTTGTCGACACCAAATAAACTGAGATATTTCATTTGGCATTACTCGTGGCTTTATCCATTGGTTGGGATCATTGTGCCCTGACCTCCAAAAGCATCCAAACCCCCCCAGTGGTAAATTGCATCGAAGATTTCCCCCGAAAATGATCAGCTCCAGCAACATTTGGCATTAACTTTTATTAACACCTGATGCTGGCTAAGCAAAAAAAAAAAAAGATGAAGAAGAGAACACCAACAACAGCAACCATAATGCCAGGGTCTAGACGGCAAATTTTAATTTTTCCACCTTACGAGTAACAACAAATAAAATTCCATTTCATATTGTCAACGACACAACCACCGCCCTCCCCCCAAAAGTATGCCACGATTTAGGCAGGCAAGTTTATTGAAAAATATGCAAACCAAAAAAAATATGTAAATAAATTTTAATAAACCACCGGTCGTCTCCCACCGAAACATACAGCCAATCAGGCTGAGAATGAGCCGGAGAGTGGGTGGGCAGAAGAGAGAGACATGAAGTGAGTGTAGTGGCTCGGTTGTGGATCGATGGTTCGTCCCATACTTAGACTTGTTATTGTACGTTTGCTGAAGGAACATGCAAGTCTTGGTGAAGTTTATTTATAGGATAAATATAAAACATATATAATATAAAATACACACACGCACACACACACACATAGGGGGGGCATACTCGTATGCATATGAACTGAAAAAGTGCGTCATTCGACTTAAAAGACACGATTAGTCCACACACACACACACACATCTCGTCCATTTGAAATTTGTGGTGGCCGATGAATGGATGAACGCACAGACATTGCATACGCACATTGGCCTGACGCTGTTCGGACATTTAGGATGTCTTTACTTACATACATGCCTGTCTGTCTCGTTGCAGTTTCGAATGCACTTAATACATTTACATACACACACGGACATGTATCGAGCTGACGTTCTTCGGCTCTCCACTCACACAGTCCTTAATTTTATGCCCTGCTAAACACGTGACATGGCCAGTCAATTGCACTGCCCTGCCCGATACTGGCCAGACCACTGGGAAACTATAAAATGTGAGGGCGGTCTGGAAAAGAAAGGACAGCGTCATGAAGAAAGCATGATAATGAAGGAAGTGGCCAGCATCGACTAAAATGGTCCAATTGGGAGAATTCATCATGGTGGGACTGGTCTGCGTTCCTGCAGCAAATGTCAAGACGGTCAAGGCAAATGCATGACTTGAGTCTCATGAAGTAAGCTCGACAAAGAAAGAACTGACCAGCATCGGTTGAAAAAGGCCAATTGGAAAATGTCATCATGGTGGGACTGATCTTAGTTCCTGATGAATGAATGAACTGACCACCTATCTGGAAACATCATTATGAAACTAATGCCAATAATAAAGGGTGTTTTTTATTGGGGTATAGAACTTTAAGTTGGCATCACTTTTTTAACTGGCGGCCATTTTGTCAGCTGTCAAGTGATTAATATTTAGTTTGGTTTGCCATTTCATCATAAACAGGTTGACAAAAGAGCAACGCTTCCAAATCGTGCAAATTTATTTCGAAAGTAATGGTTCAGTTCGCGAAGTTCACCGCAAGCTCCGTCCATTTTATGCCATTACATCCACAAAAACTGACTGTTTGGTGTGCTCTATGGGCTGGTGGAGTCATTGGGCCATACTTCTTCCGAAATAATGCTGGAGAGTCAGTTACCGTTAATGGAGACCGGTATAGAGCCATGATAACCGACTATTTTGTTCCCGAATTGGATGGCATGAATGTGGATGAGTTGTGGTTCCAACAAGTGGTTGAAAATTGGCCGAGGCCACATACCCGAAATCATATTTAAACATTAATGGCATAAAATTATCCTTCCAATAAAGCCAAATTGATGGACATTAAAACGATTTTCTTGTGTTTTACTTCAATTCGAAGTTCTATACCTCAATAAAAAACACCCTTTATGAGAAGTTGTCAATGTTCTTTTTAAAAAGAAATACTTAAAGTCAGACTAGTTACAAAAATTGGCCGAGAATTACGAATAATTGAAACAATTGGCTAAGTAAATTTTAGCTTCTTTGTTCATGTGTTTATTCCTAAGTGATAGTAAAGTCTGCCCAATTATTTATACAAAGCAATTATTACCAGTTATTTTTAATATATAAATATGTGATAGCCTTAAGTTAATATTTCACTAAAACTATTTAGTTCAATTGGTTGCTCATCGTCATCCTCATCTCTAAACATTTTCCATATTAATTTCACTTGTAATGGAAAGTATGGCCAGGCGATGGGGAGGTGGAACTTTTGCAATTCCATTTAACTTGTATATGTCATCGTAGAGAATGAACATCATCACCGGCATGATCATCGTTCGTTCTGCTTCCATCACATTCAGTTTTCGCTTCCATCCATCCAGTCAGCATTACTTAACCACTGCATTAAAATCCCGAGTTATATTTTCATACTTATTAAAATTGAATGAAATGAATGCCCTGAGGTTGTTTTCATAGTTAACCCATTGTGTGGTGGGGTCAGCATAACAAAACATAACGTAAAAAAAAGCCCCAAGTTCGTACATCAAACATTTGCCAGCTTTTTTTCCACTTCGTATTAAAAGTAATTTCTAATTAGCGGTTTGCAGATGGCTTGAAAAAGTAGTATACAAAATACATCGTAGGGAGATCACCGATTTTCGAGAAGTTTCTCGTCTCTTTCCCCTGATGGAATCTAAAGGAAAATTCTTGCTTTGGATTTGGAAATCGATTTTGTTACTACGTGTGTAGCACTAATTTTCTATAATAGAATTTGTGACATCTAGAGTTTGTAGCCGTACTCGAAGTATTAGTAAAAGACTTAGGCCCTATGTCCTCTAGATAGTCTTTCTACATCTAGAGTTTGCAGTCGTACTAATAGTTCCACAAAAGACATACCGCTGGTTTTTATAAAACGAATTTGTCCGTTCGTTAAACTTGAAATGACCCTTTTAATTTTGACGATCCGTAAGGGACAAAAGAATTCGTTTTATTTTACAGACAGTTGGGACACTATTTGACTTGGACAGTCAGGCATTCGATTCCCAGTACAGGCTTTCCTAGCAAACAATTAATATTGCCACATGTTGTGGTAGGTAGTGTGTGCGACTACCACACAGAAGAACCCGAATTCGAAACCGGGTAAGACCATCAAACATTTCCAGCCGCTACTTGCACCTCGTATATGCTGGCGACTTTGCGAGTAACCACTTAATCTCTAAGCCATGTAAAACTTCTCTAGAAAAGCTGGATCCGTTCAGAGTCGGTCTGTCAGTATACAAATTATATCGTGCACAGTTCACGGATTCATGAGTTCCCTCATGGAATTTTAAGAGAAATATGCATGTTTTTAACCAGAACTCATTACCCTTTGAACTATTTGGTAACCAAAAGTAAGGCCTTACTCATAATATCTTAAAATGTGTACTACTCAGAATCATGTGGTCCCATAGTTTTCGTTTCCCACCAGAGATTGGCAATGAATTTTCTAAAAGGTTAGACTATAGTGGTTATCTGGGAGACCAGATCGGGATATTATAATAATAAATCATTATTTAGAAACGGTAAAGAACGACTTACCTGCCATCCATTAAATCTGGACTTCTCGGTGCTGTATGAATTCTTTTCAAAGGTTTTCGCCGTTCTCCTTTCCATTGCCTAGAAATTATAAATCATTACACTTTAAGATAGAAAATAATATCTTGCCATATTGAATTCTCACCAAAGTCTTCTGCAGCTAAAATTGGGCCTTGTCAGCTGTTTGTCACTTCCATTAGCTAGATATAAAATATGGACTTACCATAAAATTCCTTTAATTTGTCAGTTCTGTTTTCATTTTTGGTCGTATTTGTATCGGATCATCTCGTCACCTAAAATTAGAATACAAATTCACTCAGATTATTAAGACACTAGTAAGTTGTAATGCGCCTATGGCGCCCGTTGAAATATGGAAAAAAAATTTTGTTGAAAAAAAAAAATTTTTGTGGAAAAATTTTGTTGAAAAAAAAAATTTTTCTTAAAAAAAAATTTTTTTTCAAAAAACAATTTTTTCTTGAAAAAAAAAATTATGTTAAAAAACAAATTTTGTGGAAAAAAAAAAATTTTGTGGAAAAAAAAAACTTTTGTTGCAAAAAAAATTTTGTTGAAAAAAAAATTTTTTCTTAAAAAAAAATTTTTGTTCAAAAAACAATTTTTTCTTGAAAAAAAAAATTTTGTGGAAAAAAAAAATTTTGTGGAAAAAAAAAAATTTGTGGAAAAAAAAAATTTGTGGAAAAAAAAATTTTGTTGAAAAAAAAAAATTTTGTTGAAAAAAAAATTTTGTTGGAAAAAAAAAATTTTGTGGAAAAAAAATTTGTAAAAAAAAAATTTTGGAAAAAAAAATTTTTGGTAAAAAAAAAATTTGGGGAAAACACAATTTCTGTACTTGTTATTTATTTTGTTATTATTTATAGAATTACAGAATGCCTATTTAAATTCCTACGTACTGCGTGACAGAGTCAGTGAATCAGTGTCGAGGGTGAATATATATTAAGATTCTTTTGTCAATATGTTACACACTTTTTTTAGCCCTCCCAATGGGTTAACTTATGTCTAATATGCAAAAACTACAAGAAAATCCAGTGGTATTTCAAAGATACTTTCAAGCTGTTATTTTATGCATCACAGTTAGCAACTGCAAAAATCTCTAGGATTCAAGGACTCCATTTTTCTCCAAACTGCACTCACTTTGCTTCCATTCCCCACACTTACACCCGCTTGCCAGCCATAAGAAAAAAAACATGAAAAATCCATTCGCACAACTTCAAAACCAGGGAATGCAACTCGTCTGCTGCCCCACTCTGTGGGTCTGGCATTCTCTGCCTGCAATCATCCATCCGTTTCAGAGCTCACTGGCTGGCTGGCTTTAAGGAGTGTAAAAGAGATTACGCGAGGATATCAAATATTAAAACACGAGATTTCCCACATTTTTTTCTTGCCAACATTTGCAAAGAACGAAAGCAAAAAGAAAAAACAAGAAAAATGAAGCGCTGCTAGTGATTCGCGTGCAATTCAAAATGTTCCGTAGAAATGCAGGCAGAGTTCCATTTTTTTTTTTAATAGCGAATTCTTCGGAAAAGCCCGTTAAGCCCGCCATTCACTCTTGCAGCAAGTGCGCGGTTGCCTGTGCAATGATTTAAGCTTAGTGGAGTGCAACATTTCTTTTTGGGGACTCGCATATTCGCATATGCAACAGTTAACAGAGGATTTATTACGTGCAGAACTCATAGCGCTTATTTTATGCAAAAATGTCAGAACTCAACAATCGTTGAAAATTCAAAAAAAAAAACTCTTGGCCAAGTGCATTACTCCATATTCCCTTTGTTGGGGATGTGCGAGGATTTCGCATGTCTGACACAACAACATTTTTGAGTTGTGACAGTCTTGCAAGTACTGGGCGATATAATAAACATAAGCACTTAATTTTATCCGCCACCCCCCTCATCCTCATCCTCATCACGGCTTCAAGATAAATGTTAGCGATATTTTATAGAAATTTATGTTTATTCTAGGAACGTTTTTAAAAGTTACATTAATAAAACACAACCTTTAGTCACGTTTAAACTATAATTCAGAGAGCGCCAGTTTTGTGTGTTCGACCAAGAGTCGGGAGATTTTCTTGGACTTGGTTCTTCAACAGATTCACTCTGTTTCTCAAAAGAAAGTGAAATTATTAATGAAATTTATCAATTTGCTCATTAGAGGTGAGAAACAAAATACAATAATCGAAATCCGTGTTATCGAAATAGCGAGACGGCTCTCATCGGCTGTTTCAACGATATCATTTCGGCAACATTATCGGAGCTTCGACAATGTCAAGTTGCTTTTTGTTTCTACATTTAACAATGCAAATTATACGATAAAATTTCACGAAAATGTGAGAAACATTCTGTTGTCGTAGGGAACAAATAATAATTCAAGGCACTGCTGGAATTTGTAACGGAATTTTTTGATATTTAAAGAGTCGACAGAACAAACTATTGAATCCAAATGCTCCAGCCAGAAAGACGTTGGACGACAACTACCGCGGAAGGCGCAGACAGGGAACACCGAGACTCCGGTGAATGGAGCAAGTGGAAGAAAACATGAAGATGTTTGGAATTACGAACTGGAGAAGCCAAGCAGAAGACCGAAGTGCTTTGAAATCACTTATTAATCAGACCAAGACCAACAACAGGTTGTAGAGCCAATCTAAGTAAGTAAACAATCAATAGGAAAAAGTAACACAAAAAAGAAATTTTCTTAAAAGGGCAGCCAATAAGGAAGTAACCACTTGGTTAACAAGTTTTAAATAGCAAACGATTGTGTGTGACTATTGAAGTTCTTAAAAACCAGTCAGGCGTCGTCTGGATCCGTCGGACGCCATGCTATCTGCCAGACTATCGACCAATTGTTATCTTTTATAAAAAAAAATGTGGCTGACATTTTGTTTCAAGTGAAAATAAAATTAATCAAAAAATAAATAATCTCAATTAGCAAAAAGAAAAGTAGTGAAATTCTTAAATATTTTCGGTGAACAAATAAATGTCCATATCCCACTGGAAGACACCCCTCAAGGGACCCTCCATTACAATGGGAACCTCCATCAAGGGAACATTCCATTCTGTCCATTTCGATCTCATTATCCCATGACTTGACATCAACCAACAGGGTGGGGTTTTGTAAGCAAGCCGGCTTTCTTGGCAGTCTTAGCATTTTTTTCTTCATCTTCACAATCGACCAACGACGAACAAAGTCGAGGCTGGCGGGAGGATAAATGGACACAAAGACTGGAGGATAGATAAATGGATATCCTCCTGGAGGATAGACATAGGAACATAGGAATGCATGGATAGACGGACTGACTTGAGGATATACAGACAAACATAGTAGAAGATGGACTGGCTGGAGTATAGACAGATCGAGAGTATTAAGCAGGGATCAGAAGTCTGAAGATCTGCTATCCCATCTAGCAGATCTCCAGTGACCTGTGATGACACCTACTGCAATTCTGAGACTTCTTCTATCCAGTCCCATCAGTGCATGGTATCCATTATTTTTTTTTTTTTGTTTGAATTTTTCACAATTTGCTCCATCAGAATATTGTATCCGTTAGTAATATCATTGGTAGTCTACCAGAAACTCCGATTCGAACACCGGCTGACACTTGTCGGCTGGGATTACATCTTTAAATTGTCTAAAAATATCATGTCCGCATTAAATTAAGGTCCCCATCATTGTGTATAAAATCAATATCATTGTCCAGCTCACAGAATTGTGTTAATTCCAATGATCACTTTGCTGTGTCCCTCCTTGGCACGACATTACAAAATTAGCATACAGCGACGATTATGTCCTCAAATGTCAGTGACATGGGATTCGGCCTTTTATTGTAACTGGTTAATAAACGAATTGGTGATTTGAACCCTCTTCACACTGAGCCCATCGACAAATCATCACTTCGGTGGCTGCCTTTGTCCTTGTGTTGGTGCCGCCCAACGGCCAGTCTGTCTCCTCGTCATTTCCATTATGCTATTAAGCCTTTTTTTGTTTTTTTACACAACTGTCTGTATGTATGGGTATCTTTAAATATCTGAACATTTTTAATTAATATTTCTAATTTTGTGTTTGTGCCCATTTGCAGCTCACATTGTGCCACAGAAATCCCCACAGACAAATTAATTTTTCATTAGCATTAACCATTCCTGTGGATGCACAGAGCGCCCACCATTCTAACACACACACACGCACAGATTTATTCTGCCACCTTTGAGGGCTCCCTTTGTTTTTGGTTCCTTTTTTTTATTTTGGCTCAAGGATGGCCCGTGTATTGATGTTATCGAGGTCCTGTTTGATGTTCGACGGATAACCAAACGCCATCATTATCGTTGTCAAGAGTTACAATAGCTAGAGCAGTTACTCGGTGGGCGGAGGATGACCAGCGATGTAGAATGAAAGAGGGAGCGTCGACAAAGATTATTTTAAGGCACACGCACTTCAAATTACTTGGTCCAAGTTATAATTGAGTTTTCTTCGGAAGTTACGCGAATTCATGCTCTGTGCTCTGGTATCCTTTTTTTTGTGTGTGTGTGTGTGTGTATCAACATCCAATTACCAGTTTCCAGTAACGTTGAATTGATTGTGTTTCATTGGAGGGCATCACTTTGTTTGTCGCACAAATTCCTATTGTACGAAATATTTGTTTTCAAATGTTCCTTCGACTGAAACTGAATCATGTACACCGAAGAAAATCGCTTTGGGCGTTGAATGAAAACTCCCTGGAGTGATCAGGTTAAGTGTTATGGTGGCAAGACATTTACACATCTTATGTCGACTTAGGCGGGCATCGGTTTTATTTGCTATGATTAGTGGTCATTACCCAGGAGTCCAATGGAATTGTTGTATTATAGTAGATGTGATCCTTAATAAAGCCGACATAAACTCTAACCGTCCATTTTCTACTCTCCAAGTAATGTTCTGCCAGCTATTTAACTGCTAATGTTTTTTTGCCCGTGTAGCCGTATTTGTTTTTAAGGATTTTCATTTCCACAAGGTCGTCTTCTAAGTTATCTCTGTATCCTGCGCAGTCATTAACCAGAATATTTCCTTCTGGTACAGAAAAAAAAAAGAAGTCAAACTTTAAAACACATGTATCATATTTTTAGCACTCGGCGAACAGAAAAAAAGATACTGAGGTACAGTAGGTGACCTCAGGAAAATAAAACAATTGCAAATTCAAAGATAACCAAAGTGTTTTTGAACTGAATCATTCTTGAAATGAGTTCTTCTCTTAACTATTCTTTGAAATGATTTTGAGAATCTGTATAAAGTAAATGGCAGCAACTGTGTGGGATGACTTTGAGGTTAAGGCTCTCTAGTGTGCATCAGTTAAATGAAGTACGTTTGGAAAAAATTCAAAAATATCTGAACGTATACATAAGTTTTTTGGGGATATGATTAACACCCACGAATGTAGAATAGCAATGGCTACATATCTGTACTATTCCAGGGGGGGCGCAAGCAACTTGACTTAAGGCCCCATGGGAAGGCCTGCTTAGAAAGGTACAGATGATGTTGCCTACACTCATCTACAGCATTAGAATGAAATGCAAGTCCGTATCCTGGACCTTCAAAACAAAAAGAACACCAGAAGGAATGCAAATGGGCGTAGATGATTGAAGGGACACAAATAGGCCCTGAATCGTAGGCTCACCGTGATAGGGGAAGATTTACCACTCAGAATTTAGCTGTTTTAAAATCTGGTCTGGTGGAGAGTTTGTTAGCCAGTTTGTTATATAAATTTAAACTTTAAGTATTTACTTTGTAAATGTGGATATGATTGAAGCTTAGGATTTATATTATTACTATGTAATACATTATTTTGGCCGTTTGGCTTTTGTATTATGGTGAATTTAAATAAATAAATAAATAAATTCTAATTGAACAAACGAAGGCTTTCTAATACAATCATTAAGAGCGATGTTGTGGAAATTGACAACTCCTCAAATGTCAGTGACATGATATTTGGCCTTGCATTGTACTTGGTAATAAAACAAATGGGCTCAGCACTTCCAATAAAACGAAGGCCAAACTGATTAGTGATTAATGGAAGGCCCTCAGGAATTACTATGCGATTTGTAAAGCTTTCGCAGATATTTGGAAAATCGTCTTTATTCATATGCAACAACATTCTTTAGAATTTTAGTTTAGGTAAATCTTTAAAAACAAAAGTAAATTAAAAAAAACAAAAGTAAATTAATAAGGTTTTTCTTGGTCAGTTAAAAGACCATACAGATGGCATTTTTCTAGAATAACTATTATAAAAAGCACACTGACACCTTCATCAGAATTTTAGCATAGAGATTCTCGGTCATAGACAAGACCTTAGAGGTGGTATTTTTCCGTGAAGGCCCTGCACATTTTCCTACTAGAATCTCATGGAAAGCACACTCAGACATATGTATGTATGAAAGTGTGTGTGTGTGTCCATACCATCCCTCCAAGCACAAGCATTTCTAAGATATGACGATAAATAAGTCATAGCAAGACAGAAACATAAAAACGAAGGAGGACAACGTGTAGATGTCCTAAAATTCTAAACCAATTTAAATCAAATTTCACACAACTACGCAGTTGACATTTCATTCTTGAATGTTTAAGACATTGGCAAAGAAATGTACAAGTAAAAGCTTGCGTCAGAATTAAAAGGAGGTTTTTTTGTTTGCGAACCAACTGATTGGCTTTAACTGATATGCACCGCCGGGGACTGAGAGGCTTTAAAAGTAAATTCCCGGTGAATTGTTCCATGAAAATCAATAGTCGTCTGATATATTTTCGGTCTCTGATATGTCAACTGTAGCTGTAGAGGCTTCGGTGTAAAATTAATATGTTGAAGGTGACTGATCACCTCATGGCAGACAAGTATTCGTGGTATGTTCTACAGTATAACAACCTCTGCTAAACTATAATTGTTTGTTTGACTTTGAGGAGTTTTCGTGGTACAAACCTGTTGTTGGTTTTTGTGAGGGCTTTCTACAACTTGTACTACCAAGGATGTTCACCTCAATCACGGCCTTCCGGATTTAGGCATTGTACAGCAGATGCTTGAATTCATTTCACATTCATTCTGTAATTTGTATAGATTTAATAATGTTCATATTAGGATATACCGTATACATACCAAACGTTTCGTTCGACGTCTATATGCCATAAAGCAGATTTTCTAAAGGATCATTCTCCAAAATACACCTGGCATCTCTTTAGGTACTTTCGCAACTTGTCCAGCTCCAGCGCCATAAATGAGCACAGCTGGAATAAGACTTTTATTTGCTGTTGTTTCCGTCTGTCGAGCAATGCCCCTTTTTCTAAGGCTAGCCCAAAGTATTCATATATTTGTTTTCTGTATGCTGACATCGTTTTATTGTGTCAGACTGTAATCTGTTTCGGGTGGTCAGGAGCCCCCAGTGTTTTGTGTCCTAGCCTCAGCCACTGAAAACGGATGCATGGAGTTGCGATCTCAACCAAAGAGTAGCAGAGATGTAAGGTAGGCCTCAATTCCCAACCAAGAGGGCGAAATCGCCCACACAGCAAAGATTCGGATTGACGCCTCAGGTGCACCAGGTTTACTTAATGTGCTTAGGGGCCGCTGATAGCTTCAGCATAGCGACAATCTAATGGTGAAACCGAACTGTGCCCTTAGAATCCAATGAAATGGCAACCTTATTTTAAATCAGCCAATTGTAAACGCAGTGTAATTTGTGTACTCACTGATTAAGAGTTTTTTTTTTTTGCCCTGTTTAAATCTACGTAGTTTTGTGTTTTGTTCCCAGTTTCCATAGACATTGTTCACAATGCAAAGTTTCACTTTGTTTGACAGATTGCCTATGGTTGCCACGGAAGAGAGCTTCCTCGGTCACATTGGTCTTGGCCGACAAAGGACTTGCATGGATAAAGCCAGATCCACGAGACTTTATACTCGTGTTAGAAGGCAGAGAAGTTTATTAAGCAAAGTTTCCGGTAACTTTGGGCAGATATATTTGGATGATGTTCTCGAAAACTGAAAGCTACGTCGCCATAATAACTTCCCGCTCGATGTCGCTTAGAAGACATGCAGGCAGCTTCGTTCCTAAAATTCTATACATCATTCTTGTATATTGGAGACCAACCCCGTTCAGTAACTGAGAGTAGAGAAGAAAAAACAAACATTAAAATCATTTCACTACAATCTGATGATGGACATTTTGGCCATGCATTCGCAAATTTTCATCCTGCGATAAGTAAATGTTTTAAAACATCATTTTTTCCCCCACCCCGTTTATCCTTGTGTGTAATCGAAATTTTCCATTATTTCGCAGCACTGTGCACTACTCAAATCCCCCTAAACAAGCGTGTTATTTGACGGGACAAATAAAGTTACACATATACATATGCACATTTATCAAATTGACTTTCAGTTTTATGTATGTCTGTCTGTTCACCTTGGTAACGAATTCGTCTTCTTCTTTGCCTTGCCATTTATTGAAGTGAAAAGGATCTCTCAGACATATCCCCCAAGAAGAAAGCAAAAGAAAAAAACGCACGACATGTTTCTTTTTGCACAGAGAAATAGCACAAACACACACACACACACACCTGTATACATTGTTACGAATCTGCGTGTTATATATTAAATTTTAATCAATTGCCAGCAATCGTCCCTGCCATTGGTAATTGAATTCGAAACATTTTCTCAAATTGATGACTTATTTCAATAAATGCTTTTGTTAAATATTTAAATTGGTATTTGAATTAGGAAATAAGTGGCGAAGATTTAAGGACACATAGGTAGATACACTGCACAGCCCTAAAGGACATAACAAATAAGGGAATTCGAGTGGAATTATTAAAATCGGTATGAGCTACTTGTCAATGTCCGCAACGATGGCCTAAGCCAACTGAGTGTACTAGCAGATTTCGAATCTCGTAGGAAACTAGTTATAAAAAGAGATTGGGCTACACAAGGTCTTCCATCAAGTGCTACGTCCTACTCTTACTCACTTAAACTTAACACTGGGTTCAATTCGAGAGCATGGACAACCGCTCGCAATTTTACCATGGGCCTTCTGGAGGGCCTGTAGAAGAGATACCATAGTCTTCCGCAAGACCTACAGAACAATGGTGGTAACTGCAAACTGCTAGAATTATTTCACCTCCTTGTATGTTTTCAACAGAAACGTTTCCAATCTAAAATTCAAAAAAAAAACTGGTTAATTTTCATACATATTTTATAGATGTTTATTACCTCCCGAGCTACATGAGTCCAATAATAGATTTCGAATGTCGTAGGAGAAAAAACGCGGTCTTTCGGAATGCCAGCAGAGAGAACTGTTTCGCCTGCTTGTAAGTTTTCAACAGAAACGTTTCCAGTCATTGAAATTACATCTAAAATTCAAAAAAAAAAAACTGGTTAATTTTCATTCCGATTTTTTTATATATAATTATTAGTTTCCTTGTCTGGATCTACAGCACATGCCATTGATTCAATGATCTCTGGCTTCTGATAACTGCAATACACAACCAGCCATGACCAGAAATTCCTAAGAATACTACAAATAGACCAAGGTCGGGGTTAATCGTCTGGAATTCTTTCGAGGAATAGCTTTACATATTGTTCTTTAGGTGTCTCAAATATCCTAATTAATAGGCATTCTAGGGAAATCTGAAAACAATTGGACTCTCTTCAGTCGACATATGTGGACCAGAGCTATTATACAATGACTTCAATTAATAGACATTCTGTGTACACCTTAAATAACCTCCATTGTCTTTAATAACTCAGCCAACCAAAGTAAATGTGGGTTTCATGTCTACGAATAATTCGTTGAATAGGTTTTGTTTTGTTTTTTTTTTTGGCTAAAGGAGCCACGTGTGCATGTCTATGACTATCTATGGAAATCAAGGATAACCTTCAGTGACTCCATATTCATATGTCTACCAAAACGTCGAGAAATTAATGTATGCGTGGTATATTCACGTGCACTAGAAATCAAGTGACTTTAATTACACGTCGTACGATTGAATTCGAAGATAACCAGCAATGCCGGCCGGCTATTAAAGCTGATGACTAAAAGTGATTAAAGTAGTAAGAATGATCCCGAATCAAATTCCATTGGCCAAAAGTCTACAACTTTTGACCTAGAAAAGATTTTTGTATTCTGTAAAAAATATGCAAGGACTTGGGATGTATTTTAAGGTCTTAACATTCGAAATCGGACAATTTGATATATTTTTTAAAACTGTTTGGTATTTGTGTACCTCTCCAACGGGAGGTTCGTTGACGCCCCAAAACCTGAAGTACCGTCTGGACATCGGATGAACCGACTAGAGATATTCGTGGTATTTTTCGAAATGCCCGCCAGTTGTAATTGTCTGAGAAAATTGAGAATAGAATAGCCTGTATGAAACTTTAGGCATAATCCATTAGCAATATGGCAACTCTGTGTTGAACTCTTGCCAAGGCCAAGCAAATTTCATTGTTTTGGTCCACGGATTACTCTCCTGGCTCCGCAACTATTTTTCTGATTGCAAACATCCTCACACCCTAAAAAATCGTCCGATTTCAATGAACGCCCCCCAAATTCGTCAAGGACAGCCACCAAAGGAGTGGAGACCGCTGTACTATAATCGATAACGAGGTTATAAAATTCAGGGAAAATGTGTTTTTCTTATCCGACATTTAATGTCAGTTTCAGTCTTACCCCCATTTTGATAGCGATTTGTTTGATATCCAAATAGCAACAAGTCAATGTGGATGGTTTTTTGTTTTTTTGATTTTGTTTCATTGTGTTGCGTTGCGTTGCGTTGTTTTTTTTTTTTTTTTTGATTCGTCTTTCGTGTGACAGGCTTTGCGTTTTGCCCAAACAACGGATAACAATGAAAGATGAAACTGATACAATGTTCGGATAATGAAGCGTGTGTATTTAACAGAGAAAAAAAAAGAGGAAGATACAAACAAGCCAAACAGAGAAACAAAGAAAAGGCAACAACAAAACGAAAACATACGGACAGACTGGCAAAAAGACAGATGGGCTGAATTTGAACGGAGGGTATGAGCATCGTGAAATCAAATGCTGACTTAGATTTATACGCACGAATGATGATAGAGCCAAAGCTCTAGACAACACATGTACATCAACATGCTTACAACACTCGCACACACACGCACACAGACACATGTGTGACCAGTGGGGGATTTGGGCTAAAAAGTCTTCGTAGAAACGTTTTAAAAGGCCTCCAAGAACAAGGACTGTCTGTTAACAAGGACTGCCTACTTGACACACGATTTGAGGAATCTGCTAAACGACCCGTCTTTGCGAAGGCCTGATAACTGATCTGTCTTTAGCAGTGCGTTGAATGTAATCGGAACTTTACTTAGAGGCAGAGCGGAAGATATTGCCTTGTAAATATCTAGTGGTTTATTTTTGAATCACATTTGGCAGCAGGGTGGCTCGCCATATCACACGACGCCCCAACTTCGGTAATCGCCTTATAATCCGTCTCGTCGACTGTTTCTGAAAAGATTTATTTTGAAAAGATTTTTGACAGATTTTTAAGGCCTCCTAGGTTCCTTTTTCACCGACCATGTGGTTCTATCATTCACACACTATCCACCACCGGCCTTCTCACTCTCACACAGCCATACGCACACACACACACACACATGCATGTATCCACAGACGATATGAGTTAATCACTATTTAATCCAATGCTGAAATGTTAATTGGATTAGGTGTTTTTAATTTATGTACATACACCAATGCTCATTTACTCCCATACAAATTACACAGAGAATAGGAGAGTGTGTGTGATAAATAAAAAAAATTGAGTGCGAGCAGTGATTTACCAAGAAGTAGTGTGTCTGTGTGTGTTTGCAAGGGCGGGGGTGCGTCCGTGAGCTTTAAATTTATTTGCAATTTAAATATACAAGTATTTGTTGTCTGTGGTGCTGCCTGCCGTTGCCTTAGCTTACTATTTTGTAGTCGTCGTTGTTGTTGTTGTTGGTGACATGAAAAACTTAAATTACATTCATTTGTTATTGTGAACTTTGACCTTTTCCCTATAACTCTCACTCCCCTAGCGCACCGCCACCTGTAGACGAAGCCCTTGCTTGAAATCGAAGAGTGGGTGGGTTGGTGCTCTACTGACAGCTTATAAATTGTTCCTAACGCGCGCTGGAAATTTTATTTGGAATTATTCTGGGAAAAACGTTTTACTTTTTGGTGTTTGCCCGATGCTTTATCATCCACGGAGAGGATGCACAATGGGCTGGTATCCGTTATGATTGTTTATAGGCTGACGTGTGCCAGCTGGTACACGGAGAATAACATGTGTTAGAAAGGTGTTGCTTTTAAATATATTGTGTTTGGACATAAACGTGTATATGTTTGGGTCACAATCAGGGCTATGGAGTCGGAGTCTGGAGTGGAACGATTTGGTCGATTTCGTCGCCGAGTTGTATTTTTCTACACAAATAGTCCCATAAAGTAAATTAAATGCATTGAGAACAAGTTAATCGGTTAATATTTTTTTAAAATTTGAACTATTTTCGATTATATGAACTTTCTTATCTTTAGGAGACAAAGGCACCTCAGCCATCCTAGGCCAAATGGTCAAACACTCAAACGTTTAGCCGTTAGACAGCTACTGCAGATGATCTTTTCCAAAACTGGACAAATATGTTCAGACCTGCCCCGGCTGCCCTAGCAAGCAAAGCTTTGAATCTTCATAAAAAAGTAAAGAAATCTAAAAGTTATCCATTGAGTTTTTCTGGTCCACTAGATCTACCCCACTGTGCCCATGAATTTTCCTCATGAAAAAGTTTCTGTTTCTGTTGCTGTCGCTGTGTGAACAAGCCAGGCAGGCCGGTGTTTGTTTGTGTGTGCGTTGGCTTGTATTTACATTTGTCTTAACCATATTGCCGGGGTACACTTGAGCGCCAGAATAAAACGGAAATCAAATCCTTGTCGTTTGATTTGGGCCATCTTGTAAGGCTCGACAACATGACAGACGCACGCACGGACGCACACACAAAACCAGCAAAGGCAACAATTTTCCACACTTTCCGTTCTATAATAAAAAAAAAAACAAAATAAACAACACCAAAGTATATAAATTATATACCAAATAATATTATGTGAAATTAAGCAGAAGAAACTGTAGAAGAAAAGCATCCCAAACAAAAAACCCTCTACATTTTCAAGGGAAAAATCTCAAGTTGAAAATCTTTTAACTGTTTTTTTTTGTTTTCCTACTCCAACAGATTATCTTACAAAATGCTGGATTTTACTGTCAATCTCTAAACTGAAAATCTTTACAAACACTTCATGGAATTATACAGATTAACATGGAAATCACACCCGAAAGAATGTACGGAAATCTTTATATAGATTTATTTATTTTTGAGAACTGAAAACTTGTTCGGCAGAACTTTAATTACAAAGCATGTCAACTAAATGGGAAACACATTGGAAGTGTAGATTTTGGAAATTTTCCTGGACATGCCATTAAGAACTCGCTGATCTGGACATGGTCAATAGGGTGGAGTGAAAACATGCTTTTTTTTAATTTGAAAAAGTTAACCTCGGAAAGAGATGTAGTCTGGGGTCCTAATGAGGGGAAAAATAAAGAAAAAAATTTTAAAAAAATTTTAGGGGTCGCGCCTCTCCCTTGAAATTTGGAAATTATCGCTATTTTGGCGTTGATTTTAGAAAAATCCTAAAAATTAACGACTTAACTTATTCGAAATTTACAAGTTTGAGCTTGTTCAGTGCCCAAACAAAAGTATTTGAGGCAAATATGATGATAATCGACTAATATTTGTAGCTTTGGTGGCGATTGCATTGTTCAGTCAATTTTCTGAAGAAGGGGCGATTTGACTTATTTTACTTTTTGCAATTTTTGAACAATGAGAAATTTTTTTTTAAATTTTTTCATGCCCTTATTTCATTGTTTATGCTATTTATTGACATAAAACTTTTTAGGATTTTTCTAAAATCAACGCCAAAATAGCGATGATTTCCAAATTTCGAGGGAGTGGCGCGACCCCTAACATTTTTTTAAAATTGTTTTCTTTATTTTTCCCCTCATTAGGACCCCAGACTACATCTCTTTCCGAGGTTAACTTTTTTTTTTTGAATTTCACTCCACCCTAATGGTCAATATACTGAAACCCAAAATATATCGAAATATCTTTGTAAATTAATAAATTTAGCCGTAGTTGCAACATTTTGGAAAAATCACTCATTTAAACTCTTGGTTTGTTTATCACATCATTGGAAGGAAAAAAAAGTAGTCAAGCAGTGCTAAAGACCATGTACATTCATTTTTTGTTGTTGTTGTTGTTCTATGCCTGCAACTTGACAAATTTATGTCTAATGTGTCTTTTAACATTTATCACACAACACGTATGCATACAGGATCCTTGTCCAATAACGCCTGACTGCCTGTCCTGTCCTGGCCTTTGCTTTGTTTTCGTTTCGTTTCATTTCATTTTTTTTTTTGTTCTTCTATTTCTTTAGTGGATTTTCTGCTTTTGTTGATGAGCGCCTAGAAAATCACAAACACTTTGCACAAATCCCTTTTGTCTCAAGTGGTAACCCCAAAGTGTCAAATATAAATCTTGCCTTGCATGCGTACACGCACGCACTCATACATACATGCTTGTACACACTTGCAGTGACATTAGCACTGGCAACTCCTTCATAGTTTTGTAGCCCAGAATTGTTTGATGTTGCTGCCGGTGAGTGATAAATGTTATGCCAATATATGAAATACGTTCTCTTCCTATTCGCTTTCTTTATTTTTTGTCTGAGAGAGAGAGAGGGAGAGATAGATGGAATAACTTTTGGTCCTTGTGTTCGTTGTTGGCCTGTCACTGCTAGAGATATTTCAAATAATTACATACATTTTCCAGTGGCTTCTGTGGGTTGCAAGTCATCATACACGTGCATTGCCGACCGATGTATGTCCTAATTCAGGGACGACAAATCACTGTACTAATTATTATCAATTTCCCAGATTAACACAAATTCCAATGACTTATTGCAATTAAATCTGTAATTTCCATATAATTTACCCACCCAACCCGCCCCCCCCCCCCCCATATGGATATGCATATTCGTGTGTAAGGATATGTGCATAAGGCTGTGATGTTTATCAAGGTTTTGGTTATTATGGTTTTATTGCGGTGAAGGCCAAAGGGCACTGAACCTGGGCGTCAAAGCACCTTTTGCATCAACAAAAGGTCGAATGCAATTCTTGCGTGGACGCCTTCAAATGTCAACGCTGACATTTGGCCAAAAAGAGCCGACATATCCTTGTATTATCCCGAAGTAGTTGGCATACGTTCGTGTTGTTGGCTGCCCATCATTCTCGGGATAAGAATTGGATACCCTTTTACCTTTCCAAATCGGTATTGCTCTTAAACATAACAGTCCTTTAATGAAGATGTTTTTTTCTATTACATTTTACTTCTCTTTGATTTTTTTTTACCAAAAAGTGTTAAATATTATAAACTAGTAAGTTGTAATGCGCCTATGGCGCCCGTTGAAATATGGAAAAAAAAAAATTTTTGTGGAAAAAAAAAATTTTGTTGAAAAAAAACATTTTTGTTGAAAAAAAAAATTTTTCTTAAAAAAAAAATTTTTGCTGAAAAAAAATTTTGTTCAAAACAAAAATTTTTCTTGAAAAAAAAAAATTTTGTTGAAGAAAAAAATTTGTTGAAAAAAAAAATTTTTTTGAAAAAAAATTTTTGTAAAAAAAAAAATGTAAAAAAAATTTTGGAAAAAAAAAATTTTGTTAAAAAAAAAATTTGGGTAAAACACAATTTCTGTACAAAAAAAAATTATTTTTTAATTATTATTATTTATAGAAAATTATAGAATGCCTATTTAAATTCCTACGTACTGCGTGACAGAGTCAGTGAATCTGTGAATCAGTGTCGAGGGTAAATATATATTAAGATGTAAGATGTATGGTTAGTTTAAGCCATCTCTTTCAAGTGCAAATTAAATGTTTTAAATAAACAAAATAATAATAAAAAAAAACATATCTATTTGTCGGATTTTTAATATTAATACTTCTCCCCTGTGTGAACAACCAACAAACGGATCAGGGCCATAGATGGCGCTATACCGACCTCGGACAAAGTTGCAAATAATTTTTTTTTTACACAATTCCATTTCAATAGTCAATATTTCACACACACAATGCCAATGTCTAAATGTGGATTTAAACAGGACATGGATTTACAACCCTGTCGCTCGCCTTCAATGTCCGTTCGATGCTTGTGTCCGATGTGAAAGGCAAACCAGAAATTGAATTCGTCAATGCTTGTAGCCGATAAGCCGTCAACAATATATGATGAATGCCAAATTATAGACGGTCGGAAAAAGTAAACCGTTAAAGATGAATTCTCGTGCCTATCAGACATAAATGCCCGTGTCTGTTTCTTTCTCCAACCTCCCACCCCGTTCAGTGTCATGTTCAGCGATGCCTTTCGTGGGCTTTACAAAAGATAACGGTTATCAAAAGTTATTCAAAAATTCAGGGTCAGTTTTCCAAAAGTTAAGTAGGCAACTAAAAGGTTTGAAGTATTTAACTTAATTTATAACGGAAACGTGATGAAAACTTCATATCAAAAGTTATATGAACACACTCTCTCTCTCGCACACACCTAAGCATACACAATATATACCCACGAACAACTTGCAAGAAGCAGGCTAAAAAGGACTTGTAAGGAAAGGCCATCGTGTTGAAAGGCAATACACAACGAAAAAAAAAAAGAAAAATGGTGGTGGCTGGGACGAGGTGGATGAATTGAAATTACTTTATAATAAATTAACATAAATCTATAAATACACGAAGGTCGTCATGACGGAAATCTTTGTATTCACCGAAGTCAACTTCTGGTGTGTGGATACCTGAAATTCAATACCTGCTGTATGATGGAAATTTCATGTTAAATCAAAAAGTATGTGAGCGATTTTGTTGGAAATTAATGGGGTAACGACTTTTTCTTAATGATGTGCAATTTCAGCTTGGAAAATTTGGGCTTATTTCGCCGAAGGAACTTGTTGTCAAAGACCATGACAGCTGTTGTTGTTCGTTATAAACACACTTAAATACAAATTAAAAGTTTCAACCGTTTGACAAATATATCATTGAATTTAGGGCAAAATTAAATTAATCTAGTACACTGCACAAATAGCGATTTGTGTACGGAATACCGACTATACAATGTCGATGCATTTCGTTCATCTGAGTACGAAAGGGTACGACATTTTTTTTCTTTCTTTTTTAATACGTTATCGTAAAGCGCCACGACTTACAATTAAAATGCGGAATTGATCACAGCGAAGTCTTGACAGAAAATCAGTACGAGTATATCTCGCTTGAACAACAGTGTACAGTAGGGTGGAGTGAAAACATGCTTTTTTTTTAATTTGAAAAAGTTAACCTCGGAAAGAGATGTAGTCTGGGGTCCTAATGAGGGGAAAAATAAAGAAAAAAAATTTAAAAAAATTTTAGGGGTCGCGCCACTCCCTTTAAATTTGGAAATTATCGCTATTTTGGCGTTGATTTTAGAAAAATCCTAAAAATTAACGACTTAACTTATTCGAAATTTAAAAGTTTGAGCTTGTTCAGTTTGAGCTTGTTCAGTGCCCAAACAAAAGTATTTGAGGCAAATATGAGGATAATCGACTAATATTTGTAGCTTTGGTGGCGATTTCATTGTTCAGTCAATTTTCTGAAGAAGGGACGATTTGACTTATTTTACTTTTTGAAATATTTGAGCAATGAGAAAAATTTTTTTAAATTTTTTCATGCCCTTATTTCATTGTTTACGCTATTGCAAACATTTATTGACATACAACTTTTTAGGATTTTTCTAAAATCAACGCCAAAATAGCGATAATTTCCAAATTTCGAGGGAGTGGCGCGACCCCTAAAAATTTTTTAAAATTGTTTTCTTTATTTTTCCCCTCATTAGGACCCCAGACTACATCTCTTTCCGAGGTTAACTTTTTTTTTTTGAATTTCACTCCACCCTAGTGTACAGGGTTCTCCAACAAGAGGTGTTATTTTGGTAGTCAAAGAAAGATGGAATTTTTTGAGATAAACGAACGTATGTTTATTTCATAATAAAGAGGAGGGTATGCCGTCAATAATAAAAAACAACATCCGCCAAATGGCCAACACGACCAAGCATACAGGACCATATCCCGCTCATGAAATTGTCCATAACCAAATCGCAAAGTGGCTTTCCCATGTCCTCGATAGCCTCATGAATTCTATGGAGATCTTGAATCGATGCTGGACTGTTGGCATAGAGCTCCTTCTTTCAAAACTTCACGCGGGTGTTAAATCACAAGTTCTCGGTGGCCAATTGTCATAACCTCTTCGAGAGTTAACATGGTCCAGAAACTTTTTAGTTTTGCGAACTGTGACTGCAAGATTTTCACCATTTTTGTTAGTGAACTTTAATAATTTCCATGCGTTGTTAAAGCATGTATCGTTGCATTTTTAGTACTCGCTTAGTTTCTACTTGTCAAATGTCAAAGAATAACAGCATCAAAAGTGACAGCTGCCGAAATACCGGGTGATTCAAAATAACACCTCTTGTTGGATAATGGATTTTTTGTCAAATTTTGTACTGCAACATTACTCTGACCGTTTCATGTATCACCTTGAAGCGTACATTCCACAAAGACCTCGTACTATTCACCTAAAAGCCACAGAAGTCTCGTTATTGCTTCTCAAGGGGCTCGAAATGAACAACGTAAAATAAACTTTTCTGACGAAGCGCATTTTAATGTCGGCGTCTATGAAAACAAGGAAAACAACTGCTGCATCTGGGGATCGGAAAACCCACACATGACCGATGAGAAGCCAATGCGTCCCTGGAAAGTCAATTGGTCGTTCGACTTTTTTGTGGGTTCCCGCCAAGCACCAATGTAATGCGAACACAACATTAACGATTCAAGGACCTGAAGGCAAATAATGAGCCTGGCAGTCGAGAGATGAATCCAAAAAACCGTCAGCAAGATCTCGATACGCTACTGCGAAGCCAACCGAGGCAGGCACACTTTATATAAAGGAAGTAACAATGAGGAGGCACTGGAGTGAATGAGAACGTTTGCGATGGAATTGATTCGGTTCACAAGTGTCTCTGATGTGTTAATCGACGTGTAGGTACTCACCCATGTGCGGTTTGTTTTTAAAAGCTTATCCGTGATGTACTCGCACCTAGAGAAATTTAGAAAGAACTTAATGGTCATGACTAAGGTTTAAGTATTCGGTGGTCTTACTTACCTGACTGCATTGCTGGCCATTCGTATGCGAGGTACCCGAAGGGCCACCATCTTTTACATGGAAAAAGCGGGAATGGAAATATTGCAAACTGCCACAATTTATGCAAATTTCATGCATTAGGTTTAAAGTAATGTGAGCTCTGATAGGGTGTAATTTTGCTGTTGCCCTGCCTCTTCTGGTAACTGACACACATATCCGTGCGCCATGTTTCTTTCCGTACTTTGATGGTGGAGAGGTACAGCCAATAAATCTATAAAATATTGACAAAATTTAATTATCTTCAAATGTATTTAATCAAACCTACTGTTAACAATTTAGTCTCATTCAAACCTACAAAATAAATAATAAAAAAAAAAACCAAATCAATTAAGAAATTCCATCAAATTGAGGCACCTTCTTGCTTCGTAATTTCGTCTTAGAACAATTGACACTTTCTATGAAAATCGACACACGAAATGGGGCTAATATCGAAATTGTTCACATGTGACGCATATTTTACAAAGTATTTTTAAAAAATTCAAAAGAATCATTACCATTCGACACAGCTGTCGCCCATGCTGTACGAAGCCTTGCAGCTCAGTGCATTAACCCATGGGGGGGAGATATCTTTGGCAACGCCATATATTCATCGAATATATCAAAGAAATATACAATATGACTATTTTCCAGTATTAAATTGTTCATTAAAACACGCATGTTTGCGCTCAGCTTAGCTTTTCTGTGAACAAAATGTTCTACGTGGAAAAAGTCACAATTCTGTGAAATTATGACGAATGTCATTGTCACAAATATTTGCTCTTTATAATTGATTGCCTTTGTGGAATATAGAACATATAGAACATGTACGAGAGCTAATCATGTCATAAAACAACCCACCTTTCTAATAACAGGCCAATAAAAAAAACATACACTCAAGCAAAAATCGCAAGGTTTGTTCGCAGTAAGGTCAAGAAAAAAGTATAGTAAAGCATTTGAAAATCACGGGCCTCAGATAAACTTAAGATAGGAGAAAATGTCTATTACCAGTTTGAAACAAAAAATGGGTAACCTTGCTGACAAGGTATTCCAACTCCTAAAGTGGGCTTTGGATTTTACATCCGGTAATAGCCCAGCGTCGATGCAACACCTCAAAGATAGAATTCGTGAGGCTATCGCGGACATGGAGCAGCCACTTTGCGATTTGGTTATGGAAAATTTCATGAGCGGGATATGGTCCTGTATGCTTGGTCGTGTTGGCTATTTGGCGGTTGTTGTTTTTTATTATTGACGGCACACCTTCCTCTTTATTATGAAATAAACATGCGATCATTTATCTCAAAAAATTCCATCTTTCTTTTACTACCGAAATAACACCTCTTGTTGGAGAATCCTGTATTATGAAAATTATAAAAATAAATTTAAAATTAATCAGCGATATATTTATTTAAAAAATAAAGCAAAGGTATCTTTCTCTATCTCTCTCTAACCATCGCGTTTTCTATCAGCCCGATTCTGAATACTCCCGGGCAGATAATTCCCGGGGAATTTAAATTTTTTCGAGAAGAAAAACCTCCTATTTTAAACAGACCGGGAAACAAACAAATCATCTGACGCGGAATAATCGAAATTGTATGTCCCTTATTATTATTCGCTCGGTTTGTTTAGAATAGCAGGATATTGTTCTCGGGAAAAAGCAAATTCCCCGGGAATTATCTCCCCGGGAGTTTTCAGAATCGGGCTGTATATGAAAATTATAAAAATAAATTTAAAATTAATTACTGATTAATTTCTATTGAGCAGGTCGCTCTTTCTCTCCCTCTATCTCTCTCACTCTGTCTCTCCCTCTATCTCTTTCTCTCCCTCTTTATGTTTCTCTCCCTCTATCTCTCTCACTCTATATCTTTCTCTATCTCTCTCTAACCATCGCTTCAATCGTGTATAGTTTTCTATATGAAAATTATAAAAATAAATTTAAAATTATTTACTGATTTATTTCTATTGAAAAGCTTTCTCTCTCTCTCTATCCCTCTATCTCTTTCTATCCCTCTATCTCTTTCTCTCCCTCCCTCTATATCTCTTTCCCTCTATCTCTCTCACTCTATATCTTTCTCTCCCTCCCTCTATATCTCTCTCTCTCTCTAACCATCGTTTCAATCGTGTTTAGTTTTTTTTTTTTTTTTTGTTCTGGTGTACTTCGAGAAACATCACTGAAATTCTATTACCTTTCAAATGCTCTGACGTAAAATATTTTTGTATTTTTTTTTATTTTTTTTTTATTAATACAATATAATGACTAACCAAACAGACACGGGGCCATAAAACTACACACCTCATGCCGGCACAAATGCTCAGCTCTTTTTACACACATAGCAACTAACTCGTTGACCCTTGACAGGACGACACTCGATGGAGGGCCCGAGGAGGCCAATGTAAGCGAATGGAATGTCAGGGAAAGTGGTGCGGTGTGGGCCTTTGGGGTGGCCATGTAATTGCTGATGTCAACTAAAGGAATTCCGTGGCAGAGGCAACGCATGATACATGGCCAGGCAGGTTTCTTCTCCATGTTGTTGTTGTTGTTCGTTTATTAAATCGCCATAAACACCAGTTTAACTGGAATTAATATTGATGTCATTATTATTTAAAACAAAATGCCGACAGGTGAACAGCAAACAAACGCCACCAACTATTCACTTCCTGAAGCAAATAAATCATTTTTTGTTGTTGCTGCTGTTGTTGTTGTTGTTGTTTGCTTAGTTTCTATCGGCCCGTGCGTCCACCTTTCTGTCAGTCTATCCCTCAAAACGAAAAAGGAAGCAAATGAAGCCGGCACATGGACATGGACATGGGAATGCGAATGCGAATGAGCAGCATGCCACACAAATATGGTTATTGTTATTACATACTTTGGCCGTACACAAGACAACAACTACAACAACAACAAAAAGCCCTACCAAAAAAAAAACTGACGGCAACACTCATAAATTAATTTTAACTTTTACTCATGTCCAACGAAGGTGAAGTCGTCTCTTTAATAAATTTTCTCACGTTTTTTTTTTTTGGTGCGTTTCGGCCATAACGCTGCCCAGCCGCAGTCGCAGCCGCCGCCGACGCACACGTTTAGTTCATGTCTATTTTTGGTGAAAACTGTAATAATAGCAAACAAAACGACAAAAGCAAAATATTTTTGTGGGAGCGGGTCAAACAACCACAGCAAAGAAACTATTTTAAAACTGTAAATAACGTAACAGACAACAATAACTTTTCATTTTGGCTTGGCCCCCGCTGAAAGGCAAATAGATGTTGAAAGGTATTATTAATAATAAAAACATACTTTTAGGCGGCCAGGCCTGGACAGACGGCAGCACAGGTAATAATAACTTTCGTGCCCAACCAACTACACACACGCACACAGCCACTCGTTTTAGAAGGTGTGTTTTTATGCGTTAAGCTTTAACGCTTAAAGTTAATTTAATCTGAACTCTTATACTCAGCCAGCCACACACACACACAAGCATGCCGCCTCGTAAACGTGTGAAATGTATTGGGTTACCTTGGTGTTGGCAAATTGTGGCAGTGTTTGTTGTTGTTGTTGTTGTTCTTTTATATAAACTATTTACTGCTTATAATGTGAGATTTGCTTTTATTAAAGAATTTTAACATTTTCGATGGGCGCTGTCACAGTTTGTTTCAACCAGAGCCCTGGCATAAATTCCCCGAATGGTTAACAAAACTTTTGGCTTTTATTGGCTTTATTGTTGTTTATCGCACCCTAACTACAAAAGGGTCACAACTCACAAATTTGTTAAAACTGACTATTTGCCAAAAATTAATTCAGAGTACATATCTCGAACTACTGCAACAATTCCGTTCACCTCACTATCTTCTTTAAATGGAAAAATATAGTTTTGTCTGCTTTTATGTTAATTGCGTTTGCTTCTGCACGATTAAATAAAAATAATTTTCGTTTAAGTTGCATTAGAATTTTGGTTTGTGCCCATTTTCTATTTAGGGTGCGTTACTAGGTTCGTCCCACCAGTCAGCAGTGTAGACTACAAATACAAGTAATATCTCCTCGCCGCCCTAATTAAATGCAACAGCACCAGCACATAAATACTCTTAGGAGAAAACGCCTGACATGCCATTTGCCCTCGTGTCAATTTTTGTTACTACTTGTATCTGTTTTTACAGTGAAATTACTTTTTTGCATTAGATAACTTGAATTTGGTTTTAGAGAAAAAAATATCTCATCAGTACGAGAAGCTGCAATTCCATTTCAACTTGGCTCCCTCTTTGTCCCTTCCACCCACCGTCACACACTCTGCCACAAGTCGTAATGGAAACAGAGCATTTTGTTGCATTGGATTTATGCCAGTTTATTTTAGAAATAACACAACTTGTTTACTTGTGACACTGTTACCAACTGAAGAAAGCCACAACAACAACAAAAAAGCCAGAAGAAAAAAAAATATATTCAGATGTGGAAGTAAGCCACACAGGAGTCTCCTTACCCATCGGCCATCACCACCTTGCATCCTACGCCCGAAAATAAGACAGATTTTTTTAGGTTTTCTCCTTTAACTTCTGCCTTCCACGTTGCGTAGTCGCAAGGCGAAGAAGTCTGCCCGGGAGCTGGGCTGTTTTTCAGATGTAAGACGGTGGCAAGAAGTTGATGACAGAATAGTACGAGCGGGTACTTGCACTAATACTTGCACACATTAAAAAGGAATCATGTTAAATTACGTTGGTAGACAACAACGACGAACAAAAAACGGAGCTGGAATGGCAAAGACCAACAGCAACGCAACGATGACACTCACTGCTGCGTGGTTGTGGTTTCATTTTTGATACACACAACTTTGGATCCAAACAAGCTGATACGCCGCACAGTCCGGGATATTGCATTTACATACACACAGAGCCATCTGTACTCCCGACACATTTAAAGGGTTATTGAATAGGAATGAATCTCAATTTGAAAACAATAAGCACAGATTTGATGGAAGTTCCCTGTCATCGCAAGAAGTTTCCCTACTCGGCTAGCGAATCATGAGTGGGCAATTGTCCAATGCCTTCTGGATCCAAATCGCGAATGACTTGCGCGATATTCGTCTGAATCGGTAAGGGATCCCAGTGAAACCAATGATCGTTTAAGTACACGATATGATACTGACTTGCTGTCCAGATTTCCAATAGAAAAAAACTGTCACTGACAAACGATTCCTGGTACTTCAATCATTCGCAAAGGCACAAAAAATCTAAACTCGCTGGAGAAATGCTTTTAATGAGGGGTTTGTAAAGTTCTGGTGGTTCACCCAACTATATTTTGAAGTTGTTTGGTTTTTTCTGATGATCATGGGTTTTATTATTTTTTAAAAATTCTTGGCTTGTACCTGTTCAATAACATTACCGTGCAGACCTCATCCGATAACCGTATTCTGCGGGCACGCATATGTTCGTAGATATTCGCACCCGAAGAAATACAATCCCAGAAATAGCAGCAGCACCATTACAAATCACTATTTGTGCTGGTGGATGCCAATGTAACCCTTTAACAACCGCATGGCTTCTCCGGTTGATGTTTTTGTTGTTCCGGCTTTTAGTATACACGACACACGTCGTGCGTTCTGTGGGGGGACACCCTCCCCCGTGTAAACGACGCCGTGAAAAAGAGTGTAGGAATTTGGCCTTAAATTCAAAAGTGTTTGCTGAAATATTGCCAAAAACGTTGCACTCGTGCCATCTACTGTGTGTGGCTCTTGGAGGGAATTCGAACACGAGAACTCATTCAGCTCTAAAACTAATGCTCCAAAGTAGTTTGTGTGTGCGTGTGTGTGTCGGTGTGGCTGCTGTTGTTGTCGAATGATGAGGATGCCTTTTTTTGCTACCAACCATTCCTTAAGCATGCTAAGTGACGCTACATGATGATGACAGTGTTTGGGTTTTCTGCTTTTTTTTGTTGTTGTTGTTGTTTGTGTTGGTTGCATGGTTCGGGTGGTTTTAGTCATTTCTAGTTGGAATGAACTCCATTTTTGCCAACGTTTGCAACGCAATAAAGCCCACACAGACTCACTTAGAGTTGTGCGTATGTTTATAGCCTGTGTCTCTCTATCTGTGTGTGACCGCTTTTTTGTTGCTGTGTGTTTTTTTTTCGCGTGGAGCATCCTGTGCTTGGTCGGGCTTCCGTTTAAAATAATTTTGCAACAATTTGTATGACTTTGTTTAGCGGTCATTGCTTAAAGTCGCCTGCATCCTTCCGTTTCTATTTTTGGTCTGGCTTCTACTTCTACTTCAACGTCAACTTCCACTTCGTCTTGTACCACATGCGACCACATTAAGGCTGTGCTACGTTCAGTCCTCGTCGTTCCACTTCCACTTCTGGCGTAACAATTTATATTTCTTAAAGTTAAAAATAATGTTACGTAAAGGCAAAAGTAAGTTTATGTGCTAAACTTCGTAGGGCTGTGTGTAGTAATAAATTACTCTGTTTGTTCCCCAGCTTCTGTTAGCTTTCAACATGTGCAATTACTGTTACGAAGGGAAATATGAAAATTCGACACACAAAAAAAACACACATTTTTCTTAATTAAAGTTCAGCTGAGATATTTGTGTATGCCCGTACACATGGCTTGGTGTACACGTAATTAAGAAATTGATTTGTCCTAACGATTTGTTTAGACAAACAATGATTTCTTTACACATGAGTGAGCAGTGAACGACAGTGATTCCAGTGAAGTGTGTTCACTTAATGGGATGGGACAAACCGGAATGATACAATTCCGAGATTACGGCAGGTTAGTCTACATCATAATGGAGGAAAACTGAAGTTGTTTGTACCAGCTGCTATGGCTACCTCGGTATTATCGTAGGAAATGTTTATAAAACGTTCATAATAATAAATAAACACACTTGACGACTTCAATTTTAGAGAGTGTAATATGTCCATGGGGTCGTTTTACCAAGTGTTTTGGTCTAAAACTTCACATTATTTGAGAGATTTTAATGAATTACATATGTACCCAGTTTTCATTTGAATCGTACTCACTTACAACACATAATAGCTCGAAGTACATCTAGTGATTTCTTTTTGAATCAAATGTTTTTTGACTGTGACAGCTTCTTTTCGTTCGAACTCCTTCTCCCTGTGGATCGAAATGAATCGCTTTGCGCCTGAACAACGTTGAGAAATAACTTATTAAGGCCGAATAGTAACCGTGCCGTATCAGCTGATACTTGCACTTTATGGGAGACATGTACAAATGGTTACTTGTCCGTAATGGGTAATTTTACGATGTGGTGTCACGTCATACAGTTCTCACCGCAAACGATCTTGGCGTCATTAGACTTCTTTGTAGGGTACCGTGTAGGGGATAAGTTATCAATACAACCATTAATGATGTAGTTCCTAAGGCGAATATCGAGTAAGCTATGAGATAGAGATAGATACGGAATACGTCACCAAGTTCGGGGTGATCGGATGGGCCACTGCGTAGCCTCACATATGAAAGCGTGGCTGGCTCGGTTGTGCGATGACAATAAAACTGCTCACTTACCATCCATTCTTATTGTGTAGCACGTAGACATCTCCCATAATGATGTTTTCTTTTTTGTAAGTTTTCTCTTCAATTGTAAATGGATCAGCATTTTCATCAGCTCCCTGGCATTAGTGCTGGTCATCTCAGACAATTTAGCAGTCTGCTTTGCTGTCAATTGAAATCCACGATCTTGTTGATGGTTTTTTCGTTCCGATCGAAATTGTTTGCCAGCACCACATTTTCCTGGACATTCTTTCACAGTTTTAATGCTTTGCCCAGTTTTATCACTTATTGCAGCAGGAAAAATGCATGATGTTCATTCATTAGAAGTCCATATGATCCGGTATTCGTCCATATTAAATGTGAATTAATTAATTTTCTTTTATTTACACGAATAACGGCAAAACCTTGCTTCTTCTTCTATAACTATACAGAATATTCACAACGATTGATAGCAGACAAATGTTAGGGATGCCACTGCTTCAGAATTGGTTATAGGGAAGATCACACTTCGTGATTCGTTAAGAAATACACCGAAAACATTTGTTGCGGTAATAGCAACAAAAATTTAAACCCTCTATTACCATTTGTTTTAATAAACACTATTAACACTTGATATTATTGTCAATTATGTTGAAAATTATGGTTTCTTTTTTTTTTTTTAGTAACAACTGAAGTGAATATTTTCAATAGGTATACACAACGTGTAACTAATTACTTGTACGTGTGGCGTCGGCGTAAAAATGTGGGCGGAATTTCAGTTTTGGAAATGTTCGACGCTGCAGTAGACAATTTGTCCATCACCTTAAACAAAAATTTATGTTATACACCTTTCGCATATGTACAAGCGTATGACTATTTGCGTTTGATTGGAATAAAACTACGCAAATTCATGATATGTAAGTGTTTTGAAAAATATCATAAATGCAATTATAAATACAGGTAACCCTCATACAAGATGGCTTCCTACAAAATGATTTCGGTCCTCATCTACAACACGGTTTCATTCGAACTGATTGAGTTGTTAAAATTGTACCGAAATAGTACAAAAGTACTAATTTTTGCATCCCCGTTACGATCTAGTTAGATTTCAATGATTCAGCAAAGTGTATGTGTGTCGTAAGGACCAGTAAACAAACTAAAATAACAGATTTTCTGAAGAGAACAGGCACTGAAAGTCGTAGCGGAGAAATCGAGCAGTAAACAGTTATAAGGAGTAAATTAAATGTAATGAGTATAAAAATGTAACTATTGTTTATTTTTGTATGCAGAATACATACATATGTATTTTGTGTATGTATAAATATTTAATGTAATTTATATTTTACACTGTCTCCTAGCCTCATATAACACTTTTTATTACAACACCTATCTACCCTGTTGTAGGAGGGTTACCTGTAAACTATAATTTTCGAAACAATTTTGTATATATTTGTTTCTTCGTCTATTGAATGATTTCATTGTTCACTTGGCACCATTTAATATTGGCATTTTATTAGTTTTTATGCTGGCAATGTTCTGCCAACTTTAGGCACAAACAATTTCTATTCATGCTTAATATCGCTTAGCTCTCCACACAAATTAACGAGAACACCCCTAATATCAGGTGATCGTAAGTGACGCCGTCAATTAGTTTACATCAGCTCTGAACTCCTGCGCCCTCTACTGCCGATATACTACTAATCTGGCATCTCTGCCAATGTTGATAATAAAGACAATTTTCATCAGAAGAAGAAGAATACCATTTCTCTGCCGTTATTAATCCATTTATCTCTATAAAATGTAATAAATTGCTTAAATTCGAGAAATCTGGACGAACTGAATTGCATAAATCGCCTACGAAACCACTTTGAGTTACTTTTTTTGGCGGGCAAAGATGTCTACGCACGGCCAAAATGATCGCGATCAATAGCCCTGATAATCTGTGGAGTACTGAAAGAGGAGTCAGCAGAGCAACATCTTGGAGAAAGGTTAGATCGAAATTAAAGTAAATATTTTGACAATTTCACAATTTCCTTTAACAAATTCAGATTGTACAGAGTCGTCTACATAACCTCAAATTGTGATAGGACTTCAGACTAGGAATGCAAGGAATGCGAATTATGGAATATTTGCTTTTGCAAAAAATGTCAATATTCGCTTTCGTTACATCCCTACTTCAGACCAAAAAAATCGAGTTCGATTAGAAGTCTTTCAACTACATAGATCCACATATCAATTTGGCAAATTGATTACAACGGCTTTGCTTAAGTTTTGTGGTGCGATATCGCGATCTCTCACTATATAAACACATTGAAATAAACTACAAATCAAGACGTCACGACGGCATTAAGTACCTGCTGGATGTAGACGCTCCACCATGTCATTTGCATTCAACAGTAGGCAGGAGAGTTTGCTGACATAATTGGTAAGTAAATGGTTTTTTATGACTAGAACAATTCATAGTGACATGTGCCCATTTTTTCTTGGTTTTTTGTTGTGGTGTTGTTAACAAAGTCTAACTTAAAATTATTGTTGAGATTACATATATATTGGATCGAGTCCCAGATCAATATGGCTATGACTTTTTTAAATTCCCTGCTACCCAATGGGTTTTATTGCTTACCAACTTCAGCATCTTTATCTTAAACCTTATGTTCTTAAATTGGCATTAAATCAAGTGACAAATGAACCGCACAACGTTATAATTATTTCATACTTTTGAAATCAATATTTTGTGCTTCCTGGGTGTGGGTTGTAATTACTGTGAGGATGTCCAAAATAGCACCACATAGTCCCACAGATTTTACTAAATTAATACTCCTTTTATTACCACCGGAATCTCTTAATCTCATTTGAGAAATGTCTCTGTAGAATATTTTCCATTCGTTCAAAAATGTCTTTTTATTCTTCACTACTTTTTTTTCTGTGCACAAACAAATTTTCATTGAAACCACTGTACCATCTACACCAAAATACAAGAGTGGTTAGGGAACACGTGTTTTCATTTAAATACCCATTTTCTCGCCCCAATATTGGACGCCAAGAGGCGTTCTATCAAATGAAATACCTGGGTAGACAAGTATAGTTAATGTATGTATGTGTGGGTATATTTGTGTGTCGAAGTCGAAATGAGTGTGTCAGCAGGACAAATGTTTACTTGGAGTGCTGTTCATTTTCAGGTCGCTGCGTTTTGGATTTGATTTGATTTGGTTTGGTTTGACTGAATGTGAGTGGCTGTGGTGTGATTTTGTATCACATTAAACGCTATTTCCGTAACAAATAACTCGTGACGGCGGAGTTGGTTTTTCTTGTTAAAGTATTTGGAGTGTGCAGGGCAAAGGACGGGCGGCTGATGTTGGCTTGGGGTGAGGGCGTTAAGGTTGTAGTGCTTTTTGGTTGGTACTTCTACATCAAAAACCCTTGATTAATCACTGACTTAACAGACTTCAAGCTAAACATGTACAAGTACATGCCAATGTACATTGGAGTGGGTCTTGCTGGAAAAGGGAACATTAATCGATTTTCAAATTATGTTTGATATACAAAATATTGTGATTTTCTCGAAATCAAATGGAGTTTTTATTTAATTAAAAAAAAAACTCACCCACCTCAAATCGTATTTATTTTCAGACACAGCCCTAGAAAGCAAACCTTAATTATACACAAAGAATATATGGGAGAATCGCACCGCAACCTTTATGGCTTTCAAACCTCTAATGAGTAGAATGATTTTGAGAATCTGGTATTGCGACCCACTCTAGACATACTCGTATACATGAGTGTACGAATTCATACTAAGGTTCATTGTTTCATTTCAAAAATAGCAACGACCTTCCTGGCCTCCCACCACCACCACCCCCTTCCGGTTTGGTAAATATATCCGATGCATGTACTGTAAGTATATGCGAGCAAATTCGATATCTATACGAACGTTAGAAGCAATAATTTCCATGCAATTTCATTTTGATATATTTTAGGTTCGTACCACTACTATATGGCGTACGTGTCTGTGTGTGTTGGCATGTTATAGCGGGTATAATTGGAAAAATGACCATATACGATTTATCAAAATAATGTACATTCATTCATTCATTCCTCCGTTCCTTCATTCATTCATGCCATGCAGTCATTTCATGAGCGATGCGGTGCGGCTGTTGTGTAGCGCCCCGCCCTCGAACGCCCATCAACAGCAAATAATAACCCATAATTTATGATCATCGTTGAATGGTTTTATGTGAGATTCCTGGTCATGATAACAATTCGTTTGTTAACACAGTTATTATACAACATGTGTATGAGTGTGGAAGGACATGCACACACACACACACATACATTGCCATACAAAATACACTCTAACATTACGATAACACTGTGTTCAATCAATTATATATATATATCTATATATTGTCTGTGTGGTTATGTGCGTATATCTATGTGTTACAAATGCCATCATTGAAACATAGATGTGCATGTATTGTTCCCGATCATTGGATACGATTGCCCGGAATTGCATTTGCAATTGGAAAAATTCATTTTGTACAAAACAAATTGTTGTCATTCTCTGCGTGGTTTTCGGAGAATGTTATGTTGTTCACACACATACATATATCGCCGAATAGGACCGATTATATACGCAATCTGTTAAGCATAGTCTAATCAATGTATTCTATATATGAACAAAAGCAATTTGTTTTCTACATTTCATAGAACGACTTTATAATTTGTGGATGGCCATGATATAAAGGGTAGCGTGTTTGCCTATCACACACAAGAAATCAAGGTTCATATCCTTATGAAAACATTTTAACAGTCCACAGCCCAATGATTTGAAGAGAAGTTTCCTGTCTGTTCTTTCAAGGGATTTTGAGGAAAATATAGAATTGGATTCGAAATAATATCAAATCGGAATAATAATAAGACGGTATTTTTTTCCCCATAAACGGACATAAACTTAGGAAGTCATACAAACACAGGTCCATTGCTTGGTAAGAACATCTAAAGCCATTTAGTCAGAATGGACCCTAAGATTGAAGAATTTTCGGGATTGGGCTCGAGAGAAAATTTTCCCCCGATAGGACTATAAAATGCAGTCAGTCTTGAACTTTTCTTTGTTTTATTATACCCCAGTCGGGGTCGTCCCCTTTTGCGTGGTCTCTCGTTCAACCAATACATTCTCTACTACCAGTTCTGCATAGTCACTGTGTCTAACAGCGTTGTTTTCCCACCCACTATACAGTTGTGATGAAATTAAATTGTTTGAGACATAATTTATCGTAACTTGCCAATTTTTGTTTAAATAATGTTTGAGGTTTAGAAGTTTAGGTGATCTTAGGGTTTAACTTTATTGCCTTCTAATCCGAATGACAGTTTCCTCCGAGTTATAAACAAATTGAAGACTCAAATTTTTTTTTTCGTTTATTTTTTTTAATTACGGAAAATAGAAAAATAAAATAAAGTATCCATTTCTAGTACGCTTTCACAAAGCCACACATCTTAAAATTAAAATGAGACATAGATCATGAAAATCGATTGAGGGTTTTAGATTTTATTCAAAACATAGAGAAGGTATCTCATTATTAATTTAATTTTGTTTAAGTATCAACTGACTTTCATAGAGTCTTTTCCAGGATTAATGCGCTCGATAGAGCCTTGTACGACATTTTGAGAAAACGTATGCCCCGGTAATTGACACAAACTGTGCGCTCTTCTTAGTAAACCGACTGGGCGCACTGGGATTCCAATCAGACGCCGGCATGTTTTATTTGTTCAAACAGTTTTTTCCAACAGCTCAATTCCTAGTATCCACATGGTTGTTAGGACCGATTTGAACCGGGTTTCCGTTACAATTCAAAGCGGCAAATAAACAAATGAAAATCTCCAACTACACACAACAAAACATTATAGTTGATTCCGACAGAGACACATTCATCCGATAATATAACATTATGGGAAGATAAGAGTTGTAGCATTTCATGTGGCCCCACACTCTATCGTACAAGTGTGTGTGTGTGTGTGTGTGTAAACAACTAAATTGAATTAACGTCATAATTTCAGCATATGCACTGAGCATGACCTTTAAACTTTTGCAAGGACACACAGTACAATGCATATCATATGTAAAACCATAGAACCGCATGTACATCGTACATATCACAAATAACAAAGCATCTTCACACGAGTCCACAAGAATAGGTTAGATTTCTGCAGAATTCAAGTTAAAGTGTCTTTTTGTAAATGGAATTCTTTAGTTTTTTGAACTTTTCGCATGAGAAATGTCATAAGGTTGACTGACATTATTGTGAACGCAAAGGAATGAAATGAAAGGACAAGATAGTGTCTGAGCACACAATAAGGTAACTGCATTCAAATAAAACACACAGACAAGTATGTGTGAGTGTGTGCATTTGTTTACAATGTTGGCTCATAATACGAAATGACAATTAAAGAAGAGAAAGCCCGACCCATAGAAAATGTGACATTAGAGAAAAAGCCAGCTCAGAACATTTGACATGCATTTTACCGATTTGCAGGACAATTACTAAAACACAATATGTTCACATACATGGAGTATAATATTAAAATACATGTACATATGATTTTCGCACACACATGTTGCCATCCCATCAGAAACACTTTGGTCAGAGCACACGTGCAAGCACCTGCACGAGCATATTGTGTGGATTGTGGCTTTAACTTGACCGAAAAGAAAATACACAACGACAACAGCAACTCAACTAAGATAACAGTTTTTAATTAAAACTTATTTTCTTGGGCAATCTTTTGTTGCAATTTCACCGGAAACGGAAATGGTTTCACATAGAAAGACAAAGATGTTGTTACACAATTATGAGTTTCAGGAAAACTCAACCACATGTTAATGCAAACACCGATGTAAGCTGTAAATGGAACGAATGCATGTGCATTGCCACACTACGACGCTGTAAAGGGTGAACCATGTGAGGGTATTTATATTGTTGTATTTGAAATATGTAAATTCTATTAAATGGAATAATTTGTATATTCACAGACTCGTATTAACTGTTATCTCGGAACGAGATAACTCAGCAGTTCATCATTCAGCTTATCGGGTTGTCGGGTCACAGGCACCTACTAGGGAACTCTGGAGCAGACTCGGAACTATCTTATAGATTCCCGTTGAACTTGATTCCGTAGTTATGTCTCTAGCCACCTGTAAACTTCTACTCCGTTGCAGATGCAACAACATTGCATTTAATCCAGAGAAATGTGGCCCTGATTGGAAAATCGTTCGCACAGAATGCTGTTGCATCATGTCTCATGGCTGGAGTCCGTCATGCAGGTCCACTGTCTCACTAAGGAAGGTGTGCAACTATTGACTACTGCATAAAGCTTTTTTACACATGTCCTTCAAAGACGCGGGTAGCAACACTGTGTCCACAATTTATTTAGGCACCAAGATTGATGTTTTTGTATTGGACGACTCGGCAACTTTTTGTGCAGGTGATATCACTATGGACTGCAGAGTCGAAGTGAGTCTGCCTATACACAGTGCCACTCGAGCGTACCGATTTTTAAAAGGCCAATTATTTTTGTAAAATTAAAATAGGGTCACCCTTTACATACACCGCTGGCGAAAAGAACAACAACCGAAATAATTAACTTGTAACATTACAAATTTTCCACAAAAATGTATTTAGCTTTTGTTAAGAAATACAAACGATGAACATTTCATATGTGTACATATCGCACCCTAAATACAAAAATTATAAAATTTTTAGAAAAAAACAAAAAAAAAAAATTTTGATGTAAAAACGATTGTAATATGAACGAAATTTTTGCAGTATTTTGAGCACTATACTCTAAGTTAATTTATGGAAAAAAGTCAGTTTTGGAAAATTTTGAATTGTGATCGTTTTGTATTTAGGTTGCGATATTTACAAATATGAAATGTTCATCTGTTCCAAAAATAAAGTAACTGTAGTGAGCCACATTATCTTAATATATATTTACCCTCGACACTGATTCACTGATACACTGATTCACTGACTCTGTCACGCAGTACGTAGGAATTTAAATAGGCATTCTATAATTTTCTATAAATAATAATAATAAAAAAAATAATATTTTTTTTTTGTACAGAAATTGTGTTTTCCCCAAATTTTTTTTTTACCAAAATTTTTTTTTTTACAAAATTTTTTTTTCAACAAAATTTTTTTTTTTCAACAAAAATTTTTTTTTTCAACGAAATTTTTTTTTCAACAAAATTTTTTTTTTCCACAAAATTTTTTTTTCAACAAAATTTTTTTTTTTTCAAGAAAAAAATTTTTTTTCAACAAATTTTTTTTTTCCACAAAAAACTTACTAGTATTTATTATTTTTCGCTAGTCAAATATTACAGTTGTAAAGTTTTAATTCGAATTAAAATACATCTTTCTGTCTTTCTTGCAGAATTTGTAAAAATAACAAGAGACAAAAGCTTTTCTGTATTGAAGAAGCGAGCCAATTTGCATTTAAAAAGGAGGTTATCACAAAGATGACTTTAATTAAGAGAATTACGATATCAGGTGCCGTACAACCGAATCTATCAGTGGTCAAACCGAATGTGTAGAGTTGTAAAGGCAGGACCATGACTGTGACGACTTTGAATCATATATTTCATGCAGACTGATAGGTCTGAATAATTTGAAGCAACCGAATGTTATTTGGTGAGCTTTTGTTAAAAAGATTTTATTAAAATCCTTTTTAGTATTTGTAACAAATTCCTTTTCCAGTAAATCAAGTTCCATCCTGATTGCTACCTCCATAACAACTGTCAGAAATCAGAATTCCGTCTCATAAAACCAGAAATACCATCTGTCATCAAAGGCGAGTACTTTTTTTTTAACTTAAAGAGATTTCCACTCAAATCCCTTTAAAATAAAACAGCTTCACTCAAATGCGAAAAAAAAGGTCTCTATTGAAAATTCAACCCATATCATTTTGAAATGATAAGCTGTCACAAAACCATACAACTTTTCAAGACTCAGCCACACTGATTTCCGTAGATTGGTCGCTGTAAAATGCAAGGTTGTGCCAGGTCAACCAAAAGCAACCAGCGAAAGCAATGAATGATCTCGTGGGGTTAAGATAATTTCCGGCAATTTAACAAAATATTGAAACTGCTTACGTTTTAATAGTTTAATGGTCATAAGCCATTGAACTTAAAGGCGAAATAACAACTGAGAACGAGGTCATATACTTGCCTGCCTAACAAAAAAAAAAAGGTATGTTATGGCTTTATCCAATTGACGAAAGAAGAAGCGCACACACTAAAAATCCAATCATATTAACTGGGCTAAGTCTGTTTATCGTGAAATCATTTGCCGCAAAACGTGTTGGAAGGTAAACGAAGGGTACCTACCTTCTGCATATGGATGACATGTGTGTATGCCTCACCTGGTGGGGATGTGTACGGGAAAAACAAATTGAAAATTGCCAATATCTGAACAAATATTGACAACAACAACAAAAAGAAGAAGAAACGAGAAAACTCTGATGAAAAATGTTTATTGATACTCTTAAATGAGAATACATTATCCCCAAGAAACATATGCACACGAACTTGCCTTTGTGTGGGCCTACTCGGGTGCGGATCGGCAACAGCATCATGAAGGCCTTCTGGTCTTGCGGGGCATTCTATTAAATATTAACTATGCCTTCTTCAATTACATGTTCCTTGGCAGGGTTTAAACCAACAAACTTTATTTATTCACTTTTGACTAGTATTTCACTCCTACCAAAAATTTTTAACAGTTGCAGCTTGTCTGGTGTTCTAAAAACAACCAATTTAAACAAAGTAATACAGTTCATATGTGTGAAAAGATAAACCCGCCTATTCAGAAACAAATTATAACAGCTTTATAAAACTTTGTTAAGAAAAATGTGTGTAAATTGTTTTCATATCTTTAATATATATTTACCCTCGACACTGATTCACTGATACACTGATTCACTGACTCTGTCACGCAGTACGTAGGAATTTAAATAGGCATTCTATAATTATATAAATAATAATAATAAAAAAAATAATATTTTTTTTTTTTACAGAAATTGTGCTTTCCCCAAATTTTTTTTTAACAAAAATTTTTTTGTTCCAAAATTTTTTTTTTACAAATTTCTTTTTTCACAAACATTTTTTTGTACAAAATTTTTTTTTCAACAAAAATTTTTTTTTTTTAACAAAATTTTTTTTCCAACAAATTTTTTTTTCCACAAAATTTTTTTTTCCACAAAAATTTTTTTTTTCAACAAAATTTTTTTTTTCAACAGAAATTTTTTTTGAACAAAAATTTTTTTTTCAACAAAATTTTTTTTTTTTCCACAAAAATTTTTTTTTTTCTATATTTCAACGGGCGCCATAGGCGCATTACAACTTACTTATTGAATATCGTCAAATACTCCCTTGAAGTGGTCACACTATTTCGCTTACACTGTGCGACAGCCACAATCGGTTTGGGATGAAACCACCGGGGAAAGTTATATCGGTCAAAAAAAGGTCATACGTGTCCCAGCGTTTCGTTGGGTCTCATCTAGGAATCGAGATATATCGATTTGAAGTTAGTAAGTATCGTATAGGGGAATTTGTCACGTTTTTGGCTCTTTTGTTTGACATAACTTGAGAACCACTCGTCCGATTTAGCTGAAATAAATTTTAAAAAACCAAGAATTACAATTCCCTTAATCTGTTCATATATAGTTTCCAAGTTAAAAATAAGCGCATGAAGAAAATTTTTTTTTTTTTATTTTTTTTTTAAATACATTTTGGTCATAGGTTATGTGACTTTACGTGAAAGTAATAGGACTTGACACTTTTTACCGTTTTGGATTTTTTATGAATTAAAAAAAAAAAAAATTTAATTTTTAGGCAAAAATAATTTTTTTTTTTCATACATTTATTTATAATTGCGAAACTGTTGCTTAAGTAGGAAAACGGTTTAAGAACAGATTAGAGGAATTGTAATTCTTAATTTTTCTAAATTTGTTTCAGCTAAATCGGACGAGTGGTTCTCGAGTTATGTCAAACAAAAGAGCCTAAAACGTGACAAATTCCCCTATACGATACTTACTAACTTCAAATCGATATATCTCGATTCCTAGATGAGACCCAGCGAAACGCTGGAACACGTATGACTTTTTTTTTACCAATATAACTTTCCCCGGTGGTTTCATTCCAAACCGATCACTGACCCTTACCATTTGTCGCAGAGTGTTATTAACGCTTGCTTCTTTTTGTTTATCCATAGACATTTCCTATAGATTGTAGCTATGTTGCATCTCTATAAATGATTTAATGACATCTGTGTCATCATGTTTGTCAACCTTTTACTTTTCTTCTTTTGCGGTTCTGCGGAGAAGTGTATCATTTTGTATAGTCAGTCTGGTGTTCTTGCTGTTGCTTCACAAACAACAATTTTCAATTCGCCTATTTTGGAAGTCAGCTTCAGGTGTCTGTGTTATATCAGCCTTTTCCCGGCAACATAACAAATCTGACACCCACTGTCTTCGATATCGCAATCCCCGTTACCTATACATGCAAACACACATGTGTGTCTGCGTCTGTGCCTTCATAAATAGGCACTTATGTTACATGTCGTCAATCAAGAATACATTCACACATACACACCGACAAAATAAGGATCCATAACTTTTCTTGAGTAGCCTGAACGAGCGGCATAATGCTCAACGAAAGAAAGAAAGAAAATATATAAGAAAATGTTGGTATAAATAAACTCGGTTATCTACCCAAGTTCTGTTTCTGTTTCCGTTTCTTATTCTTTTATCGTTTCGAAATAACAAACAAACAAACAAACAAAAAAAAAGGGAAAAATATTATGTACACATTTTAGAATAGAATGTAGCATTTCAACGGAAACACTTGTAATAGCCATTACATAGATTAAATAATTCGATTGCTTCCATTATTACAGGCATCATTTCCATTCAAACCTACTCGTATTTATTTGCTGCCGACCTGACACACATAGTTTTTGAATAAAAATTCACATGTGTTGTTGTTTTCGATTGAATTTTTCAAATTCAACTGAATTTGCTGTGTGTGTGCTCGAGTGAATGTCTTTCTGCATGCAAAGCATGACAGAAAAAAAAACAAGAAGAGTAGAGAAAAATATGTCATTTTTGTTTGTGTTGGGTTTCGTGCTTACTTCATTACTTTCTTGGCATTATGTGAAAAGTTGTTCATCTCATCTGTTGTGTGTTGTTTGCTTGTTTTGCATTAATGCATAACCTTAATATGCCGCACAGTAGTAGAAGTGGCTTGGTTTTACATTTAAATATGATTAACCATGGCCCATAAATAAAAGGTAGGCTCAGTTGTCCAGCAACAAGAACGCAGATACAACCCTGGGTTTTTTTGATTGTCAAATTCTGATATATAAATGATATACAACTCATGGCACAATTTGTAATGAATTATAACCTAAGTTTTAATAGTTTTGAAGTCCCATAATTCTTTGTTTGTTCTTTTATTAAAAATTTGAAGAAAAAAAAAAAAACTAAACAAACAATTCAACTGGTTACAACTGGTTGTACAATTTGATCAAGTAGTACAACCTGTCATAACGTGTGAGGGCTTATTCGTCTTTGGTTGGTCGTCGGCTGGATGAAAATAAAAATTCTTTGATTTCAGCTCAAGTTGGCCAACTTGGCGAGAGTTTGTTCATTCAACTTCTTTGCTTTAAGCGCATTTTGTCATTGATGAAGTAAAGAGATTTTTGTTTTGAAAAAATAACATAAACTGAAAGAATGTGTGGAAAAAGTGATTGATTTTATTGAGGAATATGAAAATATGCCCCAGTTGTGGAATTCAAATTATTAAAGGAATATTAAAAGGAATCAATTGAAACAAATATCTAAAATAATAACATATGCGTTCACGTTGACACTACGAAAAATATTTGCAAATGAAATTGGATAGGAAATTGGTTGAATAGTTGCAAGCATTGATTCTTGTGGGGTAATTTTGGACCACTTGTTTTCGCACATATTGGGCGGTATCTCAGCCATAACTTGACGAATGTTGGTTCTTAAGTGCTCAAGAGTTAAAGGTTTATCTGCATAAACACGAACTTTGGCGTAGCCCCACAAAAAAAAAGTCTAATGGTGTCAAATCGCATGATCTTGGTGGCCAGTTGATGTCGTTTATTAACATACCCACCGAGTGAGAAATGTGCTTCATAATCATAAACCATAATCTCCTCTTAAAGCACGATATGTGGCTGTGCCAGAATCAACATTTTTGTAGTAGTTTTTAATAATTGGTACGTGTTGTGTGATCCATTTTCGTCAATGTCAGACTTTCCAGTGAAAATAAAATAAAATTGGTTTAACAACTTAGTTTGACAGATGTCGAATTCCAGCCCTATAGTTTTGAAACCAACGAAATGGATAAACCTAACGTGTGAGGATCGCATAAAGAATATGTTTGACAATCAAAATTCTATTGAAATGAAAAAATTGTAATCAGATATTTGCTTGCGGCACCCTTACCTTACAAAAAAATATCTCATCCCATTGAAATTTCGAGGAAAAGGTCCTTTCGATAAAAGCAGAGACAAATATTTATGTTATTAAAGAAAACTCGACAAGTACAAATACTGTCATCATGGCATCAGCTTTACCGAGTTGTTGGAAAAGCGCTAGGATTAATCCACAGCTGTTGAGTAGTCATTACACCGTGTTACAAAAAATAGATTTTTTTCTGTCCTATGAACCAAATGCACATATTCGGAAAGAGGGGAAAAAATAAAAATACACGTGTATCGGAGATTTTCATGTACACGTCAGAATTTTTTTTTTAAGTTTGAAGTATAAAGCTCGTAGTGGCCTGTGTGAAAGCATTTGGACCGATTTTTAACCCTTTTTCAGTGATCCTATCGAGCTGATTTTTGGCAGGCAGACTCGTGGAAATGTCTGTATCACGTCAAATTTTTTTTTTGTAAACCATAAAAATAGTAATTTTTTTTTTTTATTATTTTTTAATTTTTTTTTTGAGGCGTGAAGTAATGATTGTGATTAAATTCAATGGGATTACGCTTACAAATTATCGGGATTACTCGCGATTACCAAAAAAAAAATAATCAAAAAGAAATTCGACTAGTTTTCTTTTGATTATTCGTTAAAACACAGGAATTATAACTTCACTGATTTCACAAATGACATTTCCGGATTTCAGTTGTGATTTCACAAGCGAAGCTGATTTTTGTAGGAATAAACCACATAAAGTCAGCATACGACCGCTGTTCTATGCGTTTCCGATTTGGTTCTGTGTATCCCCATCGGTTTTAAAGGAGTTTTCTATTCTTGAGAGGAAATCTTTACGATTATGCGTCGGCAAGAATTTTCAATCCGTCAACAAACGATATTCTAATGAATATATTTATGAAAAGGATGATGTGGCCTCTCTATGCACTTATTAGACCGTCGTGTACCAATCCCCTCATTAGTGATATTGTAGACAAGCAGATTCCCTTCAGCTGGTCTAACACCTATTACCTCTCACCTTTAGGACTTAGTGAGTCGGATTTGGATGTGAATTCTCTTTCAGCAATCCCAAATTTTTTCATAGAGGTGATTTTTTTTTTTAATTCTTAATTTTTTTTCTTTGTAAAATAGTTGTAAGATTTAATTGTAAGGTTTAGTTTTTAAGATTATTTTGTTAAGAGAATCTCTCTCTCTCTTCGTTCTGTCAACACCGGGAGCAAGTGTGTGGTCTCTTACTTATATGTACTATCAGTTTTCGCTTTCTTTTTAAAACAACTCATCCTTGTAACTGTTACTAAAATAATACGAAATAGTTTGAAGTATCCTTTATAATGTTTTCTATACCTAATTATTATTTAAAAAAAAATCTCAATAAACTTCAACTTCAACCACAGTAAATATGGAAACGATATTACATATACCGATACAATAACCTTTAGGTGATACTGAGACGTTTGCGATTTGTTTGTTTGTAGCAACACACACTGCTGTTTTCATTTTTTTTTTTTTTTTGTTATGTTTTACTCGTATGTAACATTTCTGACAACTTTTTTGCTTATCAGATTTTATTGTATTTCGGTTGTTGCTGCTGTTCTTGTCGGTATGCGATGATATTGTGAGCTGCTGTTGTGTTCATGTCTGTTTCGTTCACCTCACACTCACTCGCCAACTCGCATATTGGTAATAGGACACAAATGTCATAAGCATACCCGGACTAACTTTGATGACATATGTCATCGCCATTTTTTTGTTGTTGTTGTTCTATGTGTGTACACGCATACATACAAATGTATGTATGTACAATATAAACACAGACGCAACAATATATAGGTAAACGGAAACGCCGTTACTGTGTGGATTACAGGAAACAAGAAAACAACTAACACACACACACGATGGCAAACTCATACAATAGCAACGAATAACATCTCTTACACAGACACACTCTTCAAGAAGAAGTACATGACAAATGTTAACAGGTGTTCGTTCGCTTTTGTAGTCAATAGTGGAAAACAATGAGATACACATACATATGTACCCACCATATATTATTAAGAGTTACGGACCCACAATACCGATTGTAAAATCCCTTTCCTTTTTTGATGTTTCTGCTTCCTGCAATATTTTCAATTGTTTTTCCATACCACATTCCATAACAGGAAAGTTACACAGTTCGACAGACATGTTGCCCATTATTTGTGGCCTGTGTTCGGTCGGTGTTATCCTGCTTTCTTGCCGTGACATACTTTGACAAGATATTGAAAAGCCTTCATTTCGTGGCATGGCTGGATAGAAACCACATTGTTCTGTTTAAGATTTCCTTTGGCTTTTTCAATAAAAAAAATTCAATTCAACTCAATTTTACCAAGTAATCGTTATACAGATCATTAGGATTCTCTGTGAAGCATAGTTTTACGCACTGCAGGCGGGTGTCTGTATTTGTCTGTTCCTCGGTGTTTTTCGAGAGAGAATGTTTGGTGGGTCGGTTTTTTTTTCAATTTAAGTGAGTACTCGTAATTAGAAAACTAATTTAAATAATTGAAACTACGTTGGGAGTGGAGGTTAAGGAGAGATAATTAGGTTGTGTCATAATTGGTGGTTGGTGTGTAGTTACCCTAAATACAGAAAGGCCCTAACGCATGAAAAACACTTTCTGCAGGAGATGGAAAAACTTAATAAAACAATGTTATGAAATTATTATGAATTTTGAATGATAATAAGTGTAAGAAGTTTTGTAAAACGGAAAATGAGCCCATATAGAGATGAATCAGATCGGTCAATGCTTTGCTATAGCTCAAATACAAAATGAACCTACCGATTTTGAAGTGTGTAAATAGAGTTGAATAAATCTCTAATGCTACGACTTTCAGCCGGGATACGACCTTTTCGGCGACTCTCGTCCGTTCATCATCGATTGGCCGGTTGATGGCACTACAGAGTATAGACACAATTCAGCTGAACTCTTGGTAAGCGGAATAGTCTGGGACATTGTCAAGTTCATGGGAAATATTTCCTGTCATTAATCTTAATATATATTTACCCTCGACACTGATTCACTGATACACTGATTCACTGACTCTGTCACGCAGTACGTAGGAATTTAATTAGGCATTCTATATTCTATAATTCTATATTAATTCTATAAATAATAATAATAAAAAAAATAATATTTTTTTTTTTACAGAAATTGTGTTTTCCCCAAATTTTTTTTTACAAATTTTTTTTTTACAAATTTTTTTTTTTCAACAAAATTTTTTTTTCCACAAAAATTTTTTTTTTCAAGAAAAAGTTTTTTTTTCAACAAAAATTTTTTTTTCAACAAAAATTTTTTTTTTAACAAGAATTTTTTTTCAACAAAATTTTTTATTTTCAACAAAATTTTTTTCCATATTTCAACGGGCGCCATAGGCGCATTACAACTTTCTAGTTTTTAAATAATTACAAATTGTATGCCGTCCATAGAAAACAAAACCTGTCTCGTCTCTTGTCAAAACTATAAATAGTTTGTAACGACCCTGAGCCTGGGCTCAAGTGGAAACCCGTCATTACAATGGCCAACGTTTTCTTATTCCCTTTAGCTAACACGGCACATAACATTCATAGGGGGGACAACTCGGTGTGTTGGTCACCAATTTAATTCAATCAGGGTTGTTGTGGAATTCCGATTGTGGTCGGCATCCGCATTGAAGCCGATAAACAAAGAACTTTGGTGTCACAGTTACCGATATTATCGGTATCATGTTCGAATGGCAATTGTTATCGGTATTTGGTGTCCTAGAAACAGATTGTAACGAAAACAAACCAATCAGCTGGCAGATTTGCATTTGTCGTTTTATTTTTACTTTAGACGGCTTAATTTTATCACATAATTGTAAATGAAATATTAAATTTGTATCGTACAATTAACATTTAATCATTTCTTGTATACAAAATAGGAAGAAACATCGTAATAACACTCAGAAGGCTTTGCTGTTGGAATTCATCGAAAAGAAAGACCAGATTTACAAGGTCCCGGCGGAGTGTCCTCGGCGAGAACTGACTGATGCTCTAAACGGTGCTGGACCGTCAAATAAGAAAAAGGTAAAAAAAAAATGTTTAAACATCTTGAAGATTGAAATATATATTTGTATCATTTAAGTTTTACCCACTGAGGATATATGTGCGTTTGCCGAACTTTCAGTACTCGGCTCAGAACAATTGACACTGTGCTTCTGCCATGACTCACGCTGGATTTATAGCCAACGGACCTTTGGTAAGGCCCTTTTGCCAAAAAAAACAGCAATGTTGAATCTCGCAGAATATGTTGGACGGCGTCAAGTGCGCTTTAACAATGTCCAACAACATTTCGAAAGCCTCTTTATTTAAACGATATTGTCCAATGAATCTGCCAACCATTTGTGTGACTACAACTTTCCGGTTCAACTCACAATCTACGCCATCTCTAAGAGATCCAATGGATTGCTGTGATCCCTCCATATTTTTCGTTTTACCTTTTCAAACCATTCTGTTTGTATCAAAAAAAAAAAAAAACTATACCACAGCTTCAAACATCAATTTAAACAACAGCTGATTCAAACATCGGTTTTAAAACCAACAGGATTTCATGACATCAATTGGTTTTCAATTCCGATAAATAAGCAATTCCGTCTTGGAGTCTGCAACAACCCTGAATATGAGTTACAATGGTCTAGTAACAATTCCTGGTTGAACGAAACCTACTGTACAAATTGCATTACGCAATCAGCTGTAAGGTGCTGGCTGATGACTACCGTGAAACAGGCGGTGGCAGCAACACCTGGTTTTCTATTTTCTACAGGTAACCGTTTAATTTCATCATACTTGGAAGATTTCTGGGAAATGACTTGGGATATTTTTGCACATAAGCTGCTCCCATCTATTCCTATGCTACAGGGAATTTGTCTGTCTCCCTCTCGGGGGAATAGCCTTCACAAGTTTGTCTTAAGCCCAATGAATGCTTATCCTCTAACATTTTAAATGAAATCTTGTCAAACCTTGATTTTGAAACATTTTTTTTTTTTTGCTAAATCTTTAACGTTTCGAAACTGAAACCATGCATGGAGGGGAGGAGAATGAAATGTGTTTGGTTTCTCTGTTTTCCCCCCTCTTGTTCTATATTTAGAACAAATTCAAGCCAGCAAATTCTTCACGTACTTGTTGTCTGTATTAGATTATATCTATTACGAGGATATCATATCCTATCATTGTCAACCAGATACATGACATGTTCTTATTGCACATTAGACGTGTACTCAAACTCAAGCAGAACATGGAGGGATGGAGGGAGTACAACCACATCTAGGATGGGTTGCCTAGCTACAAATCGTTGGTGAGAGAAGTGGGGTAAACTGTGTGTGTGTACTGAGAAAAAAAATCGTATTATCCTTTCATCCATTCGGGCTAAACAAATTACAAAGTTGTAGCATTTTCATCTTCTGCTCTCTTGATGTATAGAAGCGCGCTCGTGTGTGTGTGTGTGCGTATTTGCGGTAATAAATCTGAGCTGATGGGAAAGTTATTTATCAAAAGTTGTGACTATCAGAGTACAACACATCAATGATTGACAAGGTTCTGAACTAAATCAAAAAATATGTGTTGCTATAATAAAGCAAACTCTCCATCGACGCCACCCCCCCCCCCCCTCCTCCCTTCCAGGCAACGGAAAGCGCCCACTATTAAAGGAAAGAAGATAGAAAAAATGAACTTTTACTTCCACTTCCAAGTATGTCCGTCCAGGAGTGTGCGATTCTATCCATCCCGATCACAATTGCACTCAATAACGGAATCTAAACTTTGTTTACATTTCCTTGAAAGTCAAATGCCAGAAGGACCATACAAAGACGATAGAGGGCGGGGGAGAGGTAGCTGCTACAACTACGTTTACTTTACTTCATAGAAATGCCATTTGAATGAATGGCGCCACTTTTGGTGAAATTATTTCATCATCAGCAACGACAACACAATTTGTGTTAAGAATGGCGCATTAAAATTTGAAAAAATTAATTGTGTATCCCCGAAAGACCGCAATTATTGATAACAGGAAACGGAAGCACCAAAAGATGAGGAGGTGTACAGCTATTACAAAACAAAACAAAAAACAACGATTCCTCTAGCAATTGTAACTGTCTCAATGGTAGTGAACATTGTGAAGGCGTTGGCTTGATTCTCCACCGAGCCCCCCCCCCCCCCCCTGTCCGTGTCCCAAATCAGAACACCCGCGCACACACGCTCTTGTCGTCCCATTATGGCCAAGAAATCGTTTACAAGTCTATACAATAAAATTGACAAATGTCCATTCAGTCAATGGACAAACGGCACAAGGCATAATTCTTCTTGTTGCAAAATTCACAATACAAAATGTGCTGCTGTGACTTCTTTTTTTGGTTTTTTGCTTTGGCAGCGGGGGAGGACAATGGTATTTCATAGTAACAATTATTGCCATAAATGTGGAAATGTGGGAGTCGTTATTCGCATATGCCAATAGAAAAAAAATTGTTGTCTCCAGAAATTGTGGGCTTCTTGTGGTGCCGACACGATGAAATCGACACTAAATATTCGCTACAGCAACAATTAATAAATGTACAATTCTGTGGAGATTCCGGCGGAAACTTGCAGATTTATAGTTGCAGTGACTTAGCATATCTTCCAGACTGACTCTTTTGTGAACTCTGGCAGAAGAACATCATGTAACGATGATCGATTTGTCACTGATTTCCCATGCTCATTATGGAGCACAGAATCTGGCCGGACGGCAATGTGGAATACACTTCCATTCAAGTGCCTTGGCTTTCCCTGATTTTAGAATATGCGGCTATCCAGGGACTCTCTTACATTCCTCGATGAATGGCCAATTGCACGATGAATATTTGAGATATTCTGAAATTCAAGACTTCTAATACCTTCTTTGCAGCGACATTCCCTGAGTGTTGGTCAACATTAAAAGAAAACTCTAAGAAGGCGACAATACCGTGAGCAAGGTGCCAAAGACGATCCACAACTAAAGATGTTTTCTTTCGCCAGTGTCTAACAGACACTGATGCTGGTCAGTGGTTGAAGACACATGTCTGCCTTCCAAATAAGCAGAAGCTTTTTTTTTCCTCTTCGTTATAATTTATTTTTACAATATTCATACTCAATTACTTGCCCACCGTAAAACAGAAAAAAAAAGAAAAGCCCATTTAAATTCTTTCCATTCATCTTCTCAATTCAATTCATAAATTTAGCTACCATTCAAATAAATATAGTACGCTAAATGTTCCATATACGACGATACAGTTGCGTTGTTGTGTTGTGTTTTTTTTTTTTTTTTTGAGTCATCTCTACGCAAGGATGACTAAACACACAATCATCATACTCTGATTGTGACTGTGACTCGAAGTCGCAGTTGTACACATCCTTCTCGTACTGCCTGCTAGCCGGGACTGGGTTGCGACAGGGGAAGAATTTACACTCTCGTAAATTTCATTTCGAATTTCTTGTTGTTTTTTTTCCCTCCCCAGTTCTTCTTAATTGAACAACAAAAACACCCACGTTGAACAATCACTGCTGTAGCATACGAATTGGTCACAATAATCTTAACGTTTGTAGGGATTGTGGTAGAATCCCCATTTCTGTTCACACAGGCACATATGCACCAACCAGCAGCAACAACAATGCATTCATATCGTTAGATGAAATTCAAAAATACATAAGTTGGAAAATAACGTAGATTTTTTTTTTTGAATACATTTCTATTTCGGCCAGAAAGCCACTTGCCGGTAGAGTATTCTACCTAGGAACAGTTCGTCCGAAGAAGGAATTGTCTGTATAGTGTGTCGTGCGTTTAACCGGCAGGGGCACAACCTTGCTTTCACCACGGCGGTGAATGGCTTGACGTTACCGTTTTGATCGATTATTTTGAAGACCATTCTTTGTTCAAAAAATACTCAGTAGCGACAAAGGAAATGTGCGGTGTAAAAACGGTGTAGACGTTTTTTTTTTCAATTGGCGCTCAACCTCATAACCCCATTGGAATATGAAACTTCTGCCTTCACAACTCTAATTTTCAGCATAGATTTCGTTCATCGTAGAATATGTTCTTAAGTTAGTTGGCTTGGTAGCGGACACTGTGTCTATGCAGTGCTACAAACTGGCGTTGTTGTTGAATGTGTAGCAGTAAAGCTGGTCTAGCGCCAACTATTATTCTACCACGCGATGCTATAAAACATCTTTTTTAAATGTCGTTCCGTTTTACAAACAACTAACCAAGCAACCATTTCATTTTATAGTTTAACATGCCACATACCGCCATACAAGCACACACTCACACACACACACACACAGAGACGAGACTTACACAAAGAACACACAGTGATGGTATCTCCAGCAACAGCAATATTGGCTGCAATTGTTTGTATGTATTGTTGTGTTCTTTAGATTTGACTCAGCTAAATGCTTTTAACTTTCCTATATCCCCGGGCATCTCCATCCACCGCCCGACAATCTGCTCGCCCTCGCCATTGAGCCAGAGCTCCTCCATTTGCCGCGTACAAGAGACATTCCGTTTCCATTGCGGCCAAAAGTCATTGTCGTCGTCGTTGTCGTTGTAGTCTCATTGCGGCTGTGTGATGGTATGTGGTAGGGCACATGGAGGACTACGGAATATCTAGTATACTGAGCTGTTGTGTTCTGTTCTCTGTTGTGTATCTGTGTGTGTGTGTGTGTGTGTGTAAGACGATCGGGTAACTTTACAACTTATTAGATTTAACCCACGCATACGTCATAATTTTCTTATGGTGTTGTTTGTTTTGCATCTTATAGGTTATTTTGGAGGGGCAGCATCATCATCATCTGAATCAGCCGCAAAGTTGTAGTCATGGCAGCGTGTTTGAGGTATCATTTGTTGTTGGTCTCTTAGTGGAGGCGGCAGTGGCGGCAATAGTTCTGAATCAGTTTCAATGAATGACTTTTGTGACCACACACGACTTTTTTTTTCTGTGTAAGTGTGTGTGTGTGTCTTTGGTGTCGTATCGTATAGTAGTTCTGTTCTATATAATATTTCTTACGCATGGCATTCTTCTTTTTCTTCTTCTGCATAGTTGGCAATCTAAACTAAATGTGGAATCTACATACATATATACTTGTACGAATATGTGTATATTTCTTATAGAATTTCCTCTAGAGCTGAGTCTGTGTAGGAGGTATTCGGAATTGTTTCCTTCCGTAAAAGGTAGTTGGAGTTGGTGTTCAATGTGCTGTGCCAGAGTAACCAGACTTAAAGTGTTCTTTTTGTTTTATTTTACAGATTTGCAATTACAATCTTAATTTCTGTGTATAGACATGTTGAGGGGCAAATTGAAATCTTTTACCACATGGCAGTCAAAATGGATTGTGTTGTGTGGGGCGGATTCGCAATATTAATTATACGCACTGAGGGACCGTTGTAATCTAATTGAGTTAATTGCGGGAGACACGTACTCTGTAGAGACAGGTGTCGTCATACATGGGAAAGTATAGTCGGTCGGTTAAAGATGCAATGTGCTCAATTGTCCAGCTTCAGCACAACTCAAACAAAGAGCTGGATTTGGAATTACTAAAATTATTTAACCCATTAATGGCCATCGAATTTTTTCTTTGGTGTGTGTCTCCATATAGTGTTCGATTTATCGACGGCTGGGTCAAAAATCCAAATCGTTCAGATCTTCTAAACCATGGATCTAATCTAGAAAAGGCATGCTATTTGGGATGACTTTAGATTATCATTGAAAAAACTTAAATTGTACACATGTCTATAAAAAAATTACTAATTCATCACTTTTCTTTTATTCAATAACTATGGCGCCCGTTGAAATATGGGAAAAAAATTTTGCGGAAAAAAAAAATTTTGTTGAAAAAAAAAATTTTGTTAAAAAAAAAATTTGGAGAAAAAAATTTTGTAAAAAAAAAAATTTTTTTTAAAAAAAAATGTAAAAAAAAAAATTTGGAAAAAAAAATTTTTGGTACAAAAAATTTGGGGAAAACACAATTTCTGTACAAAAAAAATATTATTTTTTTTATAATTATTATTTATAGAAAATTATAGAATGCCTATTTAAATTCCTACGTACTGCGTGACAGAGTCAGTGAATCAGTGTTGAGGGTAAATATATATTAAGATTGTAGATTTTCATTTACCAACCTAATCATGAAAAGAAGCTTGAATTCGAATCACTTTTTAATATTTTAATTTAAAATGTGAAATCACTTTTTTGTTACTAATTCATCACTTTTCTTTTTATTCAATAATTTTGGATTTTCATTTACAAACCTAATCATGAAAAGAAGTTTGAATTGGAATCACTCTTATAATATTTTAATTTTAAAAGAGAAATCGCTTGTATTTTAAGAAAACCACCGAAATTATGCATCACTTTTTATTTTTTTAGTTCTAAACGTTCGATATCACACGGTACATGCCTTCAAAAAAATGTCAACACAATCAGTATTGGAAGGGCTTACGATGTTATGGTCATCACTACGGGAATCAGCAATTGCCTTCCAATTGGTGGTGAAAAATCCTGCGAATCTTCTACATTCGAGAATGCAGGTAAGTACATTTGGAATTATTTCTCTCAGTGGCAGTTTTCTTATTTACAGAATTTACAAAATATTTCAACTGTTAACCAGTCACCTGACTTTAAGCTCATCCCAGTGTATTTCACGCACAACGCACTGACAGAGAGAAGTTTCCTTAACACACTGTGAAGGAGTGATAAGATGCCTTTGAGTTTCTTTTACATTTTTTGTTTGTAAGGGTAAGTCTTATGGCACACATTTTATTCGCCGACCCAGGGAATTATTTAAAAATTCTAGTCCATCAGAATGATTTGCATTTCTTTTTTTTTAAAGGAACAGAAAATGTCATATTGAGAACAAAGAAGAGAGGGAATACTTTTCGTCAGAAATCAAAAAGTCAGAGGTCTTTGTAGTCGAAAGAAAAATGTATTCTTGAGGCTTCCGTAATAGTCCAGCATGACTACCAGTTTGTATACCCTCATCCTACAGTGTAGGGGAGAAAAAAGTAGAACTAATCGATGAAGAAATTTAGGACCTGGTTTATGTTTGGAACAAAATGGTCTCCTGATTTTTTTACAGGGTATGTACCGTCATTTTACAAAAACGGTACACTGAGACTAAAATTGGTCTTCCCTCCCAAAAAAAAGTTCAATGCCGTCAACACCCAATACACACAATGTTGGTATATCAAGGACAATCTAATGGACACTAGTCCCAAGTCAGGTGCGAACTTTTGCTGTAGATTACAAATATGGTTTTTTGTCTACGAATATAACACTGGATGTCTATAAAAGAATTAGTAGCATCTGGAGTTTATTGCCGAACTAATGCGTCTATCGAGTGGATTGTCTTTGCACATACGTTTGTTATGTTCAAGTGACATCGGCACACAGACAAACCCGTTCTCATATCTAATATGCCATACGAACTTAGATCACAATTTCCATATTTTTGTTCTCTACTGCAGAAAATTGCTTGAATCGGCAGTAGAGAAAAATATATGGGCTTTGGCACCGGTAAAATATAATGGACCATACAAATATACTAACCGAACCACTTATAGCATCCTCAGTATGCTTATAAAATTTTATTCGATCAATAGTTCCATGGAAAATTAAAAGATTTCTTCTGGAACCTCTGTAGAAATAAATTTATTCTCGCAGACTCAAAATTCTCTAACAATTAAACACTGATTACATCTTTGTATCAGTAGAAGATTTGTTGGTTCTCACATCCCCACGGGCCCCTTTGTTATTTTCTCAAGGATGTGCTCTACAACGATGTTCGTACCGCACCATAGATTTACTAATTTTATCCTTTATCAGAAGCAATAAAGTGTGTACATTTTTGTCCCCAGAGTCCGCAGATTCCATATAATTTACCAAACACTTTATCACTCCCCCCCCATCTTTCCGCTATTACCCACGCATAGTAATGTGATAATAGGGAACATTGCTGTAATGCGGCAACCCTATTATCTGCTTTTCATTTGGCAAATGGAGCTATTTTCAAGCGCCCACATAATCAATAGGATAGGATACGACAACACCACTTCCCAGGCAGAGAAGGTTCTTTCACATTTGCACAAGAAAATCAATACGATACCACGATAGTACCAAATCAAAGCTCATGCATATTCAAGCGTTGTGTACTCTATATACATACATGCTATATGTGGCAATGTGTGTGAGTGTGTGTGTGTGTGTAGATGAATGGATACATGCATAGCAACTGCAACTGTCTTCGCTGTGGAACTCTATCCAAATAGCAAAATGAGCATTCGTGGACATGTACACAAACACCATCAAATGCTACTCCAACACCAGAGCCAACCAGCCAGCCAGCACACCCACATCATGTGGGCGTTTTTGTTTTTCTTTTTCAATGGGAACCACTATTTTTTTTTTTGGAGGTTTTTAAAAACTCGTAGGGATATGTGATATCATCCACTGATGATACACTCTCTCAATGATGCAATTTCAAAGCGGCGGGAAATGTTCGGAAGAACTTGCAATATATAAATAAATGTGTGTGTGTATGTCGATACATCGTTGAAAAACACATCCAGATAAACACCCTTTACCCTTTGGGCCAATACAACAAAACACTTGATAGGTTTATTGTTATTACTACAACTGACCATTCATTGCGTCGATCCGATTGGACGGGGGGAGGTGAGGTTACATGCGATGGCCAAGATATTTTTGTGTTCTCCTTTAGTATTGTTCGCTGCTGTTCTCTTCGTCTCTTTGATTTCCTAAAATTCAACATTTCATAGTGATAGGACTTTGGCCATACACAACAACACCGAAAACTATGAATGAACTGTGAAGCGGCTTTGGAATGAGCAGCAGTGCACAGCATCATCAGGCGACAAGCGGCACAACAACGTCATGGATTTTTATGGCCATTCCATCGAGATTCTTTGTCGCTGTTCCGTTTTTCCTCGCTTCCTTTGTTATTTCATAATTTATTTGGTCGAACACGAGCAACTGATTTTAAAGTGGGAAGTTTTGCGGAGAAAAAAAAAAAAGAATGAAAGAAAAATATGAAACGAAAACAAATTGCTAGAGTTGTATGAAGACTGTAAGGAACGGATGATGTCATCAATAGTGCGTAAGTCCGTAGGTATCTGCTGTGTATTTATAAAATCCATCCATACTCCTCGACAACTCTACACTCTGCCCAGCAGGATATGACGAAATCTCTATGTGGTCGTCGTTATTGCTTTATCTGAGCGTGTGTTAGTCATTGTGGGGTAAAGATTTTCTTTACTTTTTTTTCTTGTTTTCGCCTGTAGTATGGCTGCATCCGGTCTTGTGAATCTGTGAAGGACATGGCAAACTGAATATTAAAAGTTAGACCTACGTACATACTTATAGTTTTCAGTTTCTTATGGAGTCATATCTATTTCAATAGATATTTCAGGCAACTACGCTATTGCCCTCCTGGCCTTCAGTCAAGGTTATCAAGACTATAGAGGAGGAGATACTTTGTAGTATCGTGTGGCAGGCGCAAATGTTATTTGGCGGATGACGTTGACATTTCGGGATAATTAGTATGAGATTAAATGGTTCATTTTACAAGCAGAAACAGAAAAGGAGTCTGTGAATGAATTAGCTTGGCATACACTCTCGCTCTACAAAGGAGTAAAAACGGCATCGATGGAGTCATCCAAGACCTTAATTAAGTTTCTAACAAATCCATAATGTATTTAAATTGTATTTTTTTACGTAAATGTGAAGTTAATTTTCTAGGGTAGATTGTATGTGGGTATAGGAGCTTTCCATCTGTAAATCTGTGAAATATCGAGATTTTTTTATGATCGATGCCATTATGAATGTAGTATAACATCGTACGAATGTCCGGCGCGACTTTGCTGGGTTATCATCGGCATTGTATTCATGACCGATAATGGAATCATGTCTCCTGATATTCTTGGAAACTTTAGAAATATATATATATATGTATTCCTCAGGAAGGTTACTAGATATACTTGGACGAGATATTCGCAAACAATTTACGACCGAAACTTGAGCCCCACGAAGCCACAAACGACCATTGACTGTCTGGCGAACCTCAGAGCCGTACACTGCATCACGATACAAAAAAAGGAGATGTACCTAATATTTATATGAAAGAAGTAGGAGTAGGACTACTGTAGAAGAGGAAGAATATCTGTTATACCACTGACAATGTTTACAAAGCCGCCGACTCACCTATCTGTGGACCGGCTTCCTTGACAGCCTCAAAAAGCCATATCGTGCCTCTGGCTACTTTACCCGTTTTAATTTACAGAATAGAAACATCAAAGTGTAATTGTTCTTAACTATCTGAGATCGTTTGTCGTTTGTCTTTTTCTTTTGGGCAAAAATTAATTAAAAATCCTCTCCTTATACCTTATTAAAAGTAAATCCAAATCTCTTAACAGAAATCTCTCAAAAGGATGAGAGTTATTTAAATACCACATTACACACTTATACTCGCAAACAGTACAACCACCCCATAATATCTCATTTGAATTCACAACTACTCAGAAAATAATAAATATTGTCAAGGCCATAGGATCAGGTTCTCCAGAAACAGCAACAATATTCAAAAGGGTGGGGGCATTGTTTGAAAACTCAATTTACGGAATACAAACAAATCAAAAGAATCCTGAACCAATTTCTCCATACAGAAATAACCCTTTCTAATGAATTTTGCTCTTTGCATCGACAGTTCTATTACGAATGATATTTTCACCCTTCCCGACACCTCGGTTTTTTTTTTTTGTTCATGAACTTTTCTACTTGACAAGCTGATAGAGGATGCATATCCTTTTTTTTTTACTATATTTGTGTGACACAAACATACTCATAGACTTGAATGTATGAATGTTTGTATGGACAAACTCAATACTTTTGCTCTGGTGTTAAATAAAACAACAACAACAAGAAAAACACACCATGGAAGGAATGAACAAGAAGAACATCAGCAGAAAAAGAAAAACTAAATTTGAAACTTGTGTCATTTCATTCAGAAAAATATACATTTAAAAAGTTTTCCCTACACTTATTATAAACACTCATGCAGGGAAGCAGACACACACACACGCCCTTACATCAATGCACAATAGAGTGGTTAGCGAAAGTATTGTGACTACATATGTTATGTGACTTTACGTGGAAGTAATATGATTTGAAAGGATTTTTCCTGATTTTTGAAAAATAAAAAAATTTAATTTTGTGAAAAATAAAAAAATTTAATTTTTTGAAAATTTTTTTTTTAATTTTTTGAAGAATAAAAAAATTTAATTTTTTGAAATTTTTTTTTTGGAAAATAATTTTTTTTTAATTTTTTGAAAAATAAAATTTTTTAATTTTTGAAAAATATAATTTTTTAATTTTTGAAAAATATAATTTTTTGAAAAATAATTTTTTTTAATTTTTTGAAAAATAAAAATTTTTAATTTTTTGAAAAATAAAAAATTTTTAATTTTTTGAAAAGAAAAAAATCTAAATATTTTGAAAAAAAAAATTTTTTTTGAAAAATTAAAAAAAATATATTTTTTTTAAATAAATAAATTTAATTTTTTGAAAAGTAAAAAAAATAATAATAAAATTTTTTTTTTGAAAAATAAAATTTTTTTGAAAATAAAAATTTTGAATTTTTTGAAAAATAAAAATTTTGTTTTTTTTTGAAAAATAAAAAAATTTAATTTTTTTGTTCTAAATTAATTTGAATTTTTTGCACAAAAATGTCTATGCAGAGAAATAACAAATACAAATATATTCAAAGACTTGTAATTCTTAAACTAAACTTGTTGCAGAAAAATCGGACCAGTCGTCGAACAAAAAAACCCCCATACGTGACAAATTCCCCTATCTAATACTTACTAACTGCAAAACCATGTATCTCGATTCCTACACGTGAATCAGCGAAACTCCGGGACAGATATAACTTTTTGGGGAACAATAAAGCTGTCCCCGGTAGTTAGAACCCCCGCCAATTTGGAAGTCACACCGTGTTGAAAGTTCAATTTGTATTCCAATTCCCCTTCATATTCGTTTTCTTATTTTTATTTCCGTTTCTGTTTATATTCTTATTCTTATTTCTATATTATTATTTTTTTCAAATATTTAACGAGTCCCACTGCCACCCAGTCTAGGGTCCATGTTTAGGTTAGATTGAAATTGCTTTGGCTAAGTTTGCAAGTGTTCAGGAGCACATGTGAGTGAGCGTCATACATACGAGTACCAGTAATTTCATCACCAATGGCGACACACACTTTAGCATTTGTTGTCAGTAGTTTTCTTCGTTCTGCTTCTTGGTGTCTTTTTTCCCCCCACTATGAACTGTCTTATCCTTTTTATCCTTTCTGTGGTGTTAAATGATTTCTATTCAGTTGGAGTTTTTTGTGTTGTTGTTGTTTTGGTTTGGTTTGTTTTCCTCCTCTAAGTGTTCGTGGAAATGTGCACCAGTGTGGCCGAGTGTGTGCAGTCGATGTGTGAGTGTGTGCGTGAGTTTAATAATTCTATCATCAACTAGAACAACAGCAACCAACCAGCATTTATGCAAATAGTTTGATGTGAGCATTTTGTTTGTTTTATATTGCTTCTTCTTCTCGGCTCTCTCTCCTTTGTGGTCCCAAAGCGACCATTTCCATTTACAGAACTTAAATTGATGTTCGACATAAAACGTTTTCATTTCATAAAAACATCAGCAGCAACACCAGAGAAAACTTAATGAAAAATATTTTGTTTATTGAAATTGACTTTGAAAGTGAGTGTGTGCCTTTTATCAAGTAAACGTTTTTTTTTCCGAAAAGTAATTTAAAAGTTTAAGGGATTGACGAAATTTAATAGGATATTTTTAAACCTACAGAGACTGTTTAAATCCCACTAAATTGATTGGAGTGGGGAAACCCCAGACTTGCCTGAGTTCTATTGTGATGAGTTCGTTTCGTTCTCCAGAAAATCCAATTAAAATATAAATTTACAAATTGTTTTCTTTTTTCCTGCTTTTTAAATGAAATAATTTTGAGACATTTCCTTTAATGTTGTTCTATATATTCCCAGGTAATTTAATTATGTTTTACACAATTTGTAGACTTTTTCATTGTCGCCCCGTTGTCCCTTAGTATGATTCACAGTAATTTCAAACGAATTACGCTCCTTTATTCAAAACTCAAGTATACACACGTTTAATGATAAACAAGTGAGTTCTATGATTAAATCAACCCTGCCGTGTATTTGTATTAGGGTGTAGCGGAAATTGTCTGTTTAGTTTTTGGGTGGAGCTTCAACGAGATGGCATTTCGAAGGGAATGTTACGGACACCCTCCATTTTTTTGTATTTTTTTCATTTTTGCTTACAATTTTACAATATTCTCTTTTAGCAGATGTTAGTTAACAGCAGAACTAAGAGCTGACTGGAGCAATATTATCAACACATTGTTCCAGGCACTCTATACTGGTGATCTTCCTGCCCACAAAGCCCTCATGACGCAGTGCATTTATTTAACTGTCCATCCGATACCACATCGCAACGATCCATTGATTTGTGGTCACGTCCAACAGAGTTGGCACCATTTCTTCACCTCTCAACATCACAACTTCCAATTGCAATACAAATTCATTTAATATTTTTTATTCCACAGACAAGAACTTTCGGCAACAACACAGCAGCAGAATTGTTGATTTTTAACTTAATGCAAGGGCAAGTTAATAAAATCACAGAGTTGCCACACTGACCCGCTAGAGATTTAAAAACAACGTTATTAATTCAATTCGGTTCTAAGGAGTTGGTCGTCTTTGACACCCTGTGTCTCAATCAGTATGTTTTCCCTTTTTTTTTTTAAATTTTTTTACATTTATTAACAATTGTTTTTTTTTTCTTTTAGGGATCACTAAGCAGCTGCCAATGTACTGGCCGTGTCAACGCCGGGTGAAATGCGCAGAGTTACTTTTGGAGATTTTTTTTTCCAAGCTTCAAGCTCTGAAACATCACTTTTGGAAATCCTCCTGCTGCGACAAGGTAATAGTAATAGGTTATTATTTGTCCTACGTTGTGCTTATAACGATGCTGTTCGTTCGGTCAAATAGTTTATAATGTTTGTAAAGCATACGTTTAACGTTCTCCAATTAATGGCACATTCTGTCCATATGTTCAGTGTTCAGTCCACCCTAATGTGTATGTGTGCAAAAACGTTTCATGAAGGTTGTTATTGCTGGCGATAGAATAACTCAAGTCTTTGGTGACATTTGTGCTGTGGAATTCTCAGAAATGTTTAACTGGACAAGCAGAAAGTGTTACAATGCTTTTTTGCATTTCCAGTTTACAATTTCCGAGAAGGCCACATCCCAAAACATATGCTGGCAGGACATATGCAATAAACAATAACCCTGTAGTTTGATACGAGTATGTCCATGTATGATGATTTCAAAATTCGTCAGAAGCTCGTCACTGTCATCCATTTGAAGACCATACGCTCTATGGCTGCAAGATTTCTATGGGTTAACACGACCGAAGAACTTCAATGCTTCCGTGAATCGATACCCTACCCTCAACCTTATCTATCACCCTAAGCGTCCATATTAACTAGTTACCTAGTCTTATTAGGAATTCTTCATATGTCAATTTTATTCTGTCGTTTTTTCTGTATATCTTTAAATTCTCAACGACTGTTTGAAATGATATCCCATTAGTGGCAAAATTCCAACAAATCCCAAACATTTGCAAAACCGAACAGAATTAAATAGAAAATCATTAATATTAATTTTATTCTTTCATAGTTTGGAAAATATGCAAATTCCTATTGTCCTAAACAACCACAAGTCAACCACTTTTCTGCCTCTGATTGGATTCGAAGAGAATATCCGTCGGTTTTTTTCGTTTCTGTGGGTCTCCACTTTCAAGAACTTGTCGATGATAATGAAAACGTCGACGATGACGTTTTGATAAATAATTAAAATTCCTTAAAATTGGCCTTCAAACACTGAAATACACACATACACAAGTTAATGGTTTTAATTACTTTCGACTTTTGCGGCGACTTCCCTTGTTTGGTGTGCGTTTCATGCCGGCTGGGCTTGTACTTCATTCGTGGCAAACCGAAAAGAAAGGCTATGAAAACAACAAAACGATGCGGTTTCTTGAACTCCCCAAAGATAACAATAAAACAAAGCCAGAGTCCGCAAGTGGGCGAATTTCCAACTTGGACTGAAAAGCCAACACATCCTTGGCTTCTTTCCGTTTGTTGACCAAAATGTCTCGTCAAATGTTTGCGTTAAATGCGCATTAAAAAGACAACAACAGCTACCAGCACACAGAGCAAACGTTGAGAAGGGCAACAGCATTTTTCGGTCAAAAATAAAAGCCAAAAGGGTACAACAACTTTTGTTGAGTTTTTTGTTACGCATGAACGATTAAAAACTTTCATTGTATAAACGAAATATTAAATTATCATTTCTTTGATATTTTTTTAATTAGCATTTTACAAAAAATGTTTCCACAAAAATCAAACTTCAATAATGACCAACGACAAAAAACATCCCATAAAAAGTTATGCCTGTCAACAACTGGGCTTTCAAAAAGAATTTTGAGAAAAGTTGTTTGTTCTTTCGAAAATTTACTTAATTAGTGTCTCCATATTTATGTGGAGTGATTTTTATTGCCTTTTGAAATGTCCTTGGGCTTTTGCTTCTATAGGTAAATGGTTTTGTTTCAGTAGACTGACAAGAGTGAACTCCATTGATAATTTGTTCATTTAATTAGTTTATTAGAATGGAGGCAGTGGAAATTAGAATTTAATGAGGTAGGGTACAGTTCGCTGACCTTTGGCGATATTTATAAACTGAATCATATTTTCGATCCCTTTGTTACAGCCTGTTGTTGCTCTTGACCTGCTTAGGAAATGATTTCCAAGCACTGTGGCCTTGTGTTCTTTCACCGGATTATCGGCACCAGCGAGGTGTGTCTTTTTGATATGAGACAAGCATCGCACTTTCTGTTTCAGAAAGTTTCAGAGGCTGACACATTATTGAACCACAGTCACTGTCCCCGTTGTCATACTGTGCATACTGGGCACCCTCTATATTGTTGACAACCTTGACAACAATGAGATATCTTCCACATAATTCAAAATAAATATATCTGCGGCTTTTACCAATTAACCATAAACCAACATCCTTCGAAAAAAAAGTTTCCCAAGTTTTCACACAATAAATGGCCATAATCTTCCGTTGTTACACTTGCGAGGATTTGGTTTTTTTTTTCTCATGTAGCAGAACATTATGCTGCATCACTCTTTTTCCCCCTTTTTGTTTGGTCAAATATCAACAATATAATTATTTACTATAATGATGTTCGAAGAGGTCGAGGGAATGGGAAAACCAATTGCCTATAAATTAAGTGTGTAGCAACTGCGGCCGCCGTACAACGTCTGAAAGCTTCACGGCAACTTTACAATGCCGGCAAAATTCCCATTACCAATAAATGAAGATCCATTGCAATACTTACCGATGGCAGAAATATCGTAAATGTAAAATGGCTTTCCATTCAATGTATCTAAAAAAAAAAAAAAAAAAGAAGAAAAATCCACATCTCCTCTGTCTCCTCCTCCAGGCAGACGCTGCAAAGGGCGAATGTAATAAACCGTAAAAACATATTACAAGCCATTGCAACCAGAAAAATATGTTCATGTACACATAGATGCCGACATACATACATATGTATGTATGTATGTACATAGCAACTTATATACAACGATAACCATAATTGATAAAATATTAACCAAAAACACCAGAACCCATGGGGGAATATGGTTGAAACGGGTGCCGGAAAGAAAAAACGCTAATAACACCGAATAAAAATGGAAGATATTATAACACAGACATACATACATATATGTATACACACGGCCAGACAACGTTGGATGAGAACGAAAAGTCATTTAGCTTAGTAGCATAAACGGAAACAGAAGAAAATATGAATGAAATGAAGAGATGATAGAAAAATATTTTTTTTTATAATTTTTTTTATTTTTTTTTTAATTACAACACAATATAAGTGTCCTTAGTTTGGGTCCCAAGGTAAACCGGGTGACATAGACCATATGGCGACAGACCAAAGCCTCTGGCGAGAATCGAACCCACAACTCCCACGCTCATAACAACTCGAATACCGCGACGCTTGAATGAAAAAAAAATATATAACAAATAATAGGCTACCTAATAATGGTCGACGTGGTCGACAATTCAATTCCAATGGCCACAAGTCTATAAGTTTTGATCTAGTAAAACTTTTTGGAGGCAAGAACTAAGGACATTTCTTAAGGCATTTACCATTCATATCGGACAAATCGATACATTTTTTGAAATATTTTCAAGATGACTGCTTTTCCTTTTTTTTCCACATTTAGAGTAGAACAATTTGTAAAGGGTTATGCAATTTTTTCATGATATTTCTTTTTTCTTATTTATAAAGTTTTTTTATAAACCATCTTGTTGATACCACATATTCTCCAAGTCGTATTCTTCAATAGCAGGCGTATTCTTCAGTGACGGTGACAGTCGTTCCCTCGTCGTTTTCGAACAAGTAAGGTCCAATCACACCTTCGGACCAAAGAACGCACCAAACAGTGACTTTTGGTGGATGTGCATGGGCTCTCTTCAATTACTTGAGGATTTTTAGAATCCCAAATACGACAATTTTGTTTATTAACATACTCGCCGAGTGGGAAATGTGCTTCATCGCTGTAAACCATAATCTCGTCCTAAAAGCACGATATCACCATTTTTGTAGTAGTTTTTAATAATTTGTACGCGTTGTGTGATCCATTTTCGTCAATGTCAGACATTCAACTGAAAAGAAAATAAAATTCGTTTAACAACTTAGTTTGACAGATGTCGAATTCCAGCCCTATACTTTTAAAACCACGAAATGGATAACCCTTTATGTTGGAAAATGTTAAACAACAATTCTCAATAATAAACTAAGAACACACCTGTGAAATGACAACAAAAACCGCTACCGCATTTCCTCTTGTCGCACCGTTTCCGGAAGCCGCAGCCGCAGTGTTCCGTTAAAAAAAAAATCCTTCGATTAATCTGTTTCGATTTTTAGTATCTAAGTTCATGTAGGGGCGTTTTCACCAACGCAGCACATGATTTTCACAATAATATTCTTATGGAAACTTTTCCCGAAGTTTTCCATCATTTCATTTGCACACCCTGCCCCAGCCCGCATGGCCTTTGTTCGGTAACGTAAGAACCGTTTAAGATATGATTTCGATGTAATCTTGCGGGTTTGTTTTCTTTTTGGTCCAAACGGCTAAAAATAGGCCTTGGAAATTGTCAAAAATTTCGCAGCTCTCCCACACATTGACGTGATGCTGCATTGGAGGCCATTAAAATGTTATTTACAACTTGATTTTATGATTTTCTAATACACTCTCACTCAGCGCAGCTCTGACAGCAGCGTGCGTCAGATTATCATTGTTTAACAGGTATTTTCGGCTAATGTATGTCGGTGTGTATGTATGCGTTAATGCGCATTTACATACATACGAGTGTTTTTTCTTTTTTTTTTAGCCTTTTGTATCGTCTTATCGTCCTTTTTATGAGATTTTACATTTTTTTTTCCCGTTTTTATTACAGTCAAGTAATAAAATGAAGTTAAAAGCTTTTGATATGTGCATGAAAGGCTCTAAATACATGTGTTAGTATATAGTGTACATATGTATGAAACACAACAACCACAGATATCCTTTATTCATGTTTAACGAGGCCGAACGATATGTTTTGAATGTCTTTAGCATTGGCTTTAATTTTTGATGGCATTGTAAATTTGAATTCTTCTTCTTTGCCTGGTGGATCATTCTTGTCCTAAGACAAGTCCTTGGTTGATTTAACGGGTAATGCGTAAGAGTTGAGGTGGTTAGAGATGGCCAACAGAATGAAATCTATAATTGTCGCTTAGCTCTAAACGGAGGATAACACTATGCAACAAATAAATATAAAAAAAGAAATATTTTTCGTGAGGCCCACAGTTTCGTACATGATTTGGGAAGGAGACGTCCTAACACACAATAAAAGGTAATTGTGTAAAATAAAAATAATTAATAACAAAAACATTCGGTAATTGTCCAAGCTAAAGATAATGTAGACGTGATCTTCAAATACAAATAATGGTTGAGGAGCCGTAGGCAAAAAAACAAAGCTGAATCCAAAGTCCCCTAGACAATCTATGCATGAATGTAATCCTTTCCAATCAACTTATTAGCCCTTAGATGATGTAAACCATAACACAATGAACCAGGTCTTGTCCTATCCTGGAATGTCTTTAGTATGTGGCATGATGTCTAAGAAACGTAGTCCTTTTTACACATTTCATTTAGTTTCCTTTCGCTGTATTTGGCTAATTTACTCTGTAATGTCTTATCAATTAGAAAATTTCTATGAAATGAAAAACAAAAAACTATTAGTTTGTGTTTAGTTTTTATTTGCACGGATCCCCCCCAAGGATTGTCACAGGAAGCAAGTTGCCAGCTCTTGCCGACGATGATGCTCTCCGTATGTCAATATCAATATCAATGTGATGTATGTGTGAATGTACGAGGGAGTAGCACATGTTTTTGTATGGGTGTACATTCAAGTACACCATTCAGTCGGGCATTCATTCGTTTCAATTGCAGTCGATAGTCGATGCCGTCATGAAGGACGACATCATCTGAAAAACAATTCCATTGAAAAGTTTTCCTATGATTGGTGGTTTTTGTTGTTGTTGTTGTTCGTTGTCCTTTGCCATGTCTGTCGATTCGAGTTTATTCTTTGTGTGAGGGGATGTGTGTGTGAGCGTGTGTTTGTATATGTTAAACGATAACATATGTCTGATCTTCCGTTTCATTTAAAAGACCATATCCGTTATAAAAATAAAACACAGACTGTCTACCGCAATCGTGTTGTACATCCTGTACAACAACCCACAAACAACAACATTGAATGGGGGTTAGAGGTGGGGGAATATTGAATATGATGTCCCTGGTGTTGTGGCATTAAATTGGTCTATGGCATCGTTATTATTGAATGGATATGAATGGAATATAAATATAAATGCCTTATAATTACTTTAAGTCTCTTTAGAGACAATGGAAAACGTACACTGTTCCATATTGCAATACACTTTGTGAAATTAGGTCTTATTGAGTTTAAAGATTACGAATTCAAATGGATTTTCAAATGTATGTATAGCTGCCCTGTTTGAGCTATTTGCATTGGAAGTAAATATGAACTTGCAGATATTAAATATTCCATTGAATACTGATTTTAAATAGCGATGTCACTATATCTGAAATTGCTGACAGCAACCTAAGCGGGGTGTAAAGATGCTAGGTGCAATATTTGACATTTTCAAGGACTGACAACAAACTGTCTATAAATACGTTACTGCTGTTAAATACCATAATAATGGAATTTTTTTTGTTTACAATTCCAAGTACTTTGAAATTGTCTTGGGGTCCACTGGTTTTTTGCTTTTAAAGGTGTTTATGCTTTTTTTTGACTGTCACAGCTGTCTAATATGAAATTGTTCGTTATTGCCAACTAGTAAGTAAATATATATTAAGATACTGTTGCTATTGCCCTGTCCCTGACCTACAGTCCCTGTCTATTCGTCAGCTCTGTAAAAGTTACCTTGCCTTGATATGTGTATATTGAATATGATATTTGTATTCTTTGAAACATTTAATTCTGTTTATATTTAAATCTTTACATCGGTTTTAACAACTTCCGGAAACATGTTTCAATTTCCATGAAACCTTCTCATTGAACTTTCAACTTTTTCACAGTAAATGTAAAGCATAAACAGAAAGGGGGGTGGGGTGGGGGATAAATAATGTTTACTTATCGCAGAACTACAGCAATCGGGGAACACATCGTTGCATCTCTCCTGGGTATACACATACCGCAGTATTTTTATATACATAGCTGCTGCTTAGGTTAGCCATGTTGTTCACGATGATGACGATGATGTGTAGAATTTCCTGCCTTCCAGCATGTGGGACGCTGTTGACCTTTAGCACTTTCCCTACTCAGCCGTGCGACGATATCATCGTCTACAATTTTTATTTCTGTTTCTATATGTACACCTACCTTCTGACCATGTGTAAGATTTCAATGGCTGCGCAATATCAACAATGTGTTAAATAACTAAAAATCTCTTCCGACAGCGACAATTCTGAAATTTCACACTTAAGTAGTTGTTTTTTTTTTTTTTTTTTTGGGGAAAATAAAAAGGAAGAGTAAACGTTATTTACGGGCACTGGCCATAGATTCAATGGAATTTCCACATATTGCCGGGTTATGCTATTGAGGTGCAGGAAAATATGAAAAATCCCCAAAATTTCCCCAAAAATTCTGAAACATTCACATACATAATTTCTGAAAAACAGCCCATTGAAAAAACGGCCAACAGGTCGGGACGGTCGCGGTCCGGTCGTTACGCCCGCCAGGCCGGTGTTATGGGTCATCTTTCGTTTCTTTTTTCTTTTGCATTTTGCATTTAGTTCCTTTTTCATAGGGGACGGCCCAAAAAAATGAAGAATGTCCCAAAAAAATATGAAAACTCCCCAAAACGGCCAACATGAAAAATGTCCACAAAAATTCTCAACAAATGCCCACAAATAATTTCTGGAAAACTTCAGGATGAGGCCAAAAAAAAATCAAGAATATCCCAAAAATATATGAAAAATCCCCAAGACGGCTAACATGAAAATGTTTCCAAAAATTGTGAAAAATACGTTGCACCCACCAGGTCAATTTTTCTGGGTCATCTTTCGTTTCTTATTCCTTTTTTTTTTGGGGGTATTTTGCATTTAGTTCCTATTTCATAGGGGACGCCCCAAAAAAATTAAAAATGGCCCAAATAAAGAATTCCCAAATTGGTTCCGAAATATTTCCCAATTTCCAAAGTATTTCCAGGGGGAAATTTTTTGGATAAAATACATTCAAAAGAACTATTTTAAGAGCTAATATTACTACTGTCCTTGCCCACGAACTTTTTCTTACTGATTTCAAAAATGTTACTTACTTACTTATTTCCATGAAGGAATAGACGGGGGAACTTCTCTCGAATCAGTGAGCTGTGCACGATATTGGAATACTCACTGACCGGGACCTACTGTTAAAGACCGGCTCCGAGCAGCTAGTGCTTCCCTGGAAAAGTTTTACATGGCTTAGACATGACACTACTCTCTTATTGGTAAAGACGAGGTGAAAAACAGCCGCTTTAAAATGTTTGACGGTCTTACCCGAATAATTCAAAACGGTGCCACTAGACGCTACTTGACGCTCCTGAGTCTCTGGAGCGGCCACGTAAACCAACCCTACCCGAATTCGAAACTGGGTTAAATTTTAAATAACTACAAACCACATCACGGCCGTCGTTTCAGAAATGTTTACTAGTTTAAACGTTAAACATTTTTTTATTCTGGACCACTGGGGAAATGCCGGCTCCTTCAGGGAATAACAAAAAAATTTGGTTCACTGGTATCTTGGAAAGAGTAAATATACCAATAAAATGAATGTTTTTAAATTTTTGTTATTAAAAAAAAACTGACCTTTGGACCACCCTTTATATATTATCCTATTTCAAGCACTTTCAGCTAAGTTTGTTACAAAGGACCCGGCCAAAGAAAAACAAACAACATTTGCCTCACACCATATAATCCAAGACCGAATAGTTTTCCTAACTCGTTAGCCATTTACATGTGTAGGCGGTAGGGTGTCATATTGCCGCTTTTGCTTAAACTTTTCCACTCTTTGAAATATATTTTTAATGTTATTACTTACTGACACCCCATTTGTGTGTTTTTTTTTTTGTTTTTAATATATTTTCAGTCTTATCCTTTTTCGCTATTTCATTAGACGCATTTTGGGCCAGCGATGTTTCTATTCACACACCCACATACACACAAAGGAATGGGAATTAATGAGCAACATTTTAAAGTAATTTACAACGGCATCGTGTTACTTACAGAGCCGCTTCAAAAGGTTGCTGCTGCTACATGAAATCTGTCTTTCATCTTTGCGTGCCGCGCATCCTTTTCTCCCCTCACCACTCTCACTGGCGAAAATATTATGCAACAAGTGAAACGTAATTTAAATAAATACACACAACTACACGACAATGTGGGTATACCCGTGCGCCCATAATGGGGGAACTAGTAAATATATTCTCACCATAAATGGCACCATCCGTCATCAGTTGCTGGGAATAATATTTACCCAGAAACACATTTGAGGACAAACAAATATGGAGCCACAAATATGAACAGTGCTTCGCAGCAAACTGTCACTCTCCGAGGAGTGCAGTGGCTACTCGACGGTCACCAGTTCGTTTTTGACCGAACCCGGCAGTTTTGCCAGTTGATTTTTTCCAACAAAATCCTTGAAATGTAATAACTAATCGGATGATCGTGTAGCTGCAATTGCTGGCAAGATTTCGAGCGGAATGGAACTGTCGCTGTCAAGGTAACATATGATTCAAAAAGAAGCCACTAGATGAACCACCCTGTATGTAACTCCATGACTATTTTCAGATTCATGCGTGCTTGCCAGCCCTCTTGGACGATATACCGCAATGTTTGCTGGGCTATGCTCCTGGTCTAACTATACGTTCTTTTTAAATTGTGTTCCTTGTTCAGGTGAAACCCTAACTTTCCTCTGGTTGAAATTACTCGTGGAGGGAAGATACATTTTTCTTTGGACAAAGTGTTCCGTTATGTTTTTCGCACCCTTTTTCTCGTTGTTTATGGTTAAGAGCAAAAAAAAAAAGCTGGGGAAAAAACTGCTGTTAAAGGACAATAAATTACGAAAACAAAGTGTTAAACTGTAAGTAGAAAGTAAAAGTATCGCAAGCAAAAAAGAAAAAGGAAACAAAAATACCTGTGATGTTAAAGTGTTGATTTTTAATGATTTGAATTCAGGGTTCATGTTTCTTTTTCGGTACTGTTGAATTTCTTTTCAAAAAATGATTTTTTTTCGTTTTTTCTCTCCACAGATGTCAAGTGGAACGTGTACAATTTCATTCTAGAATCGTAGGAAAATAATTAAAATCAAAATCCTAATGGCAGATTTGTTTAAAACACATTTGGCAGAATTGTGAACATTTTTGGTGATTTGTAATCTTTCAACGTGAACGTGCAACAAGAATGTTGATCGGCCATTCAAAGCGAAAGCATTCAAGAAGATAAGCATTTGTCAACTGGACGGCGTTTAACGGCATTACACCCTATCTCTAATCACCACATGGCAAATTGTATGCAACGATTTGGCTGTTAAGACTTCAAGGATTATGTTGGTGCCTGAATTGAAGACAAACAAAAATTTAATAATTTCATTGAAGAACAGCCTGTACCGGGTTCTGTTGGTGCCTGAATTGAAGACAAACAAAGGCAACGTCGGCAATTTAATAATTTCATTGAAGAACAGCCTGTACCGGGTTCTGTTGGTGCCTGAATTGAAGACAAACAAAGGCAACGTCGGCAATTTAATAATTTCATTCAAGAACAGCATGTACCGGGTTCTGTTGGTGCCTGAATTGAAGACAAACGACGGCAACGTCTGCAAATTTAATAATATCATTGAAGAACAGCCTGTACAGGGTTCTGTTGGTGCCAGAATTGAAGACAAACAATGGCAACGTCATAATATATCATAATTATTTTATTTTAATTATTTTTTGAAAGAGGCTTTGCTTGGCCATATATGAAGACAAGGCAGGGGTCAGGCATGAACAAATTTTCCAAGTCTGGCCTGTAAGAAAATGTTTACCGCCATAGCGATGTCGATTTTTTTTTTTGTTAAAATGCTTGATTTTCTAATCGATAAATTATTTACTTTTTTAAGATTATTTCATGCAAATACTGCTCACGTCCATTGTAAACGTTCCATTATGGAATGATATTTCCAATATTTCGGTGGATCTATAAAAATGATCCAAATGTAAAATGCCCCAGAGAAATGAGGAATTCCCACAAGGCCAACATACAAATTTTCCCAAAAATTCTGAAAAATCCTCCAAAGCAATTCGCCTTTTAATTAAAAAAAAATTAGGATATTTTTCGTTGTTTTTGGTCATTTGAATCCGTTGATTGATGAAAATTTATTTATTTACTTATTCATTCATATTGTAATAAAAACATGGCAAAAACAACTGAATAGAAACTGAACATTAAAACTTAAAATATATGTTATTAATTTTAAATGATTGGCTCCCCAGCCGTAACTACATTCAAAACAATCTTAATATATATTTACCCTCGACACTGTCACGCAGTACGTAGGAATTTGAATAGGCATTCTATAATTCCATAAATAATAATAATAAAAAAAATAATATTTTTTTTTTGTACAGAAATTGTGTTTCCCCAAATTTTTTTTACCAAAATTTTTTTTTCCAAAATTTTTTTTTTACAAATTTTTTTTTTTACAAAAATTGTTTTTTTACGAATTTTTTTTTTTTTCTACAAAATTTTTTTTTTCCACAAAATTTTTTTTTTTTCAACAAAATTTTTTTTTTCCACAATAATTGTTTTTTCCTACAAAATTTTTTTTTTCAAGAAAAAATTATTTTTTCAACAAAAATTTTTTTTTTAACAAAAATTTTTTTTTTCAAGTAAAATTTTTTTTTTTCAAGAAAAATTTTTTTTTTTCAACAAAATTTTTTTTTTTTCACAAATTTTTTTTTTTTTTCAACAAAATTTTTTTTCCATATTTCAACGGGAGCCATAGGCGCATTACAACTTACTAGTTTGTAATATAGAATGTTTATAGTTAATACAATGAACAAGTTACGTTAATACTGTAAAACATATCATTGAATTCAATTAAGCATATTCTGCAAACCATAAACATAGTAAGAGTTCAGGGAAGACAAAACTGTTCTTGAAAAGAAAATCGTGCACGTGCCATCCATCTTTTCACAATTATGAATAATGTGCATAATTTAGACGACGACGACCATTCATGGCGCTAGCATATCATCATTACATGAATGTAATGATTGTTCTTAAATATTCATAGACGTTTGTTTAAATTTTCAAAATTGTTATTTTATATGTATGTGCTGTTGTTGTTGTTGTTATTATTTCTTGCTCTCGACTCCAGAGGCTGTTCGCGTACTCTCCAAAGTGGTTTAATTTAAATTTAACGCCAGGAAAGAATCGCATAAATGCTCACAGCAACAGTGGCCCTTTACTCTGAGCTATTCGCATTTCATTCGTTTTTCTGTTATTTTTTGTTGTTGTTGTTATTGTTATTATCAGCTTTGTTTTTCTTTTTCTTCATATACTTTTGCAGTTTAATGGAACTTTACCCCGGAGACTATTAGCCAAGACACAAGAAGCGGTAAAACAAAAAATAAGCAGGAAAATAAGGGAAAATCGTAACTGGAAAATCATGCTACGATTGACTGAATGGACAGCAGGTAGGCGGACGGAGTTTGTTGGGGGATTATGAAAAGGTCATTTGTGTCTATGCGAATGATATTTGGAAAATTGTAGCCGGTTATCGATATCAGCACTGGAGTATGTATTTTGTGTTTCCCTAGTTCTGTGGCTACAAACAATTACAACACTTTATCGTACCTTTCGGACAATCCCAATGTCAGATTACATTTAGTATTCACCTCCAAGAAGCACTCTACAGAACAGTATTTCCGGTTATTTCCCTTAGTCTTGGCGTTTGTTACATTCGGGAACCAGCTTGAGAGACCCAGCAGGTTAAAGGGGAGCATTACGGATTCACACGAAAGATGTGTATTTAAAAATTTATAAAAAAAATCGGAAAATTCTATAAAACCATTTTGTTGTTATTTCCATAAAACGATTATTTAATTATATTTCAAGCACAAATATTTTGAAATTTCTCTTCTGTTAAACCTTTTTTCAAAAAGAATTTATTAAAGCACCAGAAGGGGCCGTCACTAAATGGTGAATAACAGCGAAAAAAAAAATGAATGTATCAATCCAAGAAAATATTTTATTCTTTCAATTTTCAAAAACCAAATTCGAAATCTGTTTATTCCTAAAGTCTAGTTTAAAAAAGTGTTTTTTTCCACATTATAGCCCTTAAACGAACCGTGAGCTGTAGTTTGGCGTGAATCTAATACATACAGCGTTTGGAATAATAAGACACTGACGATCGAATAACGTTCCAGCCCGAAAAACCGTTCGACGACAAGCAGGGAAGATGAAAATCATTTGAATTACTATGTGAACTAAAGTACTAAGAGAGCGTTTTTAAGCTGGCAAGAAATACTTCCTAGATCAGACTTATATCGGTAAGTTTATTTACACTTTTAATCATTAAACATCCTACGATAAATCTAGATCTGTCCACAAACTGAAATAACTTTCTACAGCACACCACTACCCTTTATAACCGCCCACTTGAGTTTCACATGCTTTAACGGTCATTCAGGATATATTTTCAACATAACGCCCCCCTAGCCCATCTTGTAGAAATAACGTACGTAATTGTAAGGACAGTTGTATCCGCTACTCCGTCTGTCTATATCTCATCATATCCTGCATATCATCACAAATGGCTGGCCACTGTTATATCCATTACTGCACATCCCCACCCTCCTATCGACCTACTCCTGCTTTCATCATTAGTCCATTGGTTCAATTGTTTGTAGTTATTCTCATGTAGAGCATTAATGGTTCGACTCTACCGACCTCAAGTCGGTATATTTTCATTTTTGTGTACAAAAACATATGTGTGTATGTACGACTCTATGTGTGTGTGTGTGAGTGTGTATACCTGTAGGAGCAAAGCAGCACAACTGTTGCTTTTTTGTTGTGCTTTCCATTAAATACATGTTTTCAGATGTCAAAGGTCATGCAGGTGAGTTTCGAGTACATTAAAAAATTGTCATTCCCTTAATGAACTCTCATATACGTTTTATTTACTTATATTTGACATTCATCTGAAATGTCTTAAACCTACTTTATGCATGCATTACAAATATTTACCAATCAGCAGTGAAAGCTTTATAAATTACATACTTTTTTTTTTTTATTTTAAATATTTCTTAACATTTCAAATTATGTCCGTTATGGTAAATAATGTCGGTTGGGGGTATGGTGAATACATTTAACTCGTCAGGCTGTACGTAATATGTGTGCACTTCTTCATACGGTCTAGGCAATTTTTGTTTAATTTTGTATTCAAGGAAATGTTCATTGGATCAATGAGTAAATGATAAGTGTATTACATTTCATGAAGTCTATTACAACCTTCCTTTTCTCAGTATAAATAATATGCATCTTAAATTAAAACAGAAACCCTGACAAGGTTAATATTGTTAAATCGTTTAGAGCAGAACGTAGTTTTGTGAGTATTAAAAATCGTGTTAGAGTGAAATTTTACGAAACCCACAATAATTTAGATATTTGTAAAGGACACCAAATATTAAGTTTGTATTTGATTGTCATATCTGGACAAACAGTAGTATGTAGATCACGTGGAGGCAGTAAACCCAGGTTCGGAACCTGTTAAGACCATCGAACATTTGTCAGCGGCTGTTTTCCACCTCGTAAAAAGAGAATAATCTCTAAGCCATGTAAAATTTCTCTAGAAAAGCATTAGCCGCTTGGAGGCGTCTTTAAACAGGTAGGTACGTTGTCAGTGAGTATACAAATATAAACTGATTCGAGAGAAGTTCTCCGTCTGTTAAGGGAAATACGCAAGTAAGAAGTGCGTCATATTCAATTTGCTTATAAGCTAGAATTGTTTTGCCGTCACTAATTCTGTACACGTTTGGAAAACGAAAGGCTAAATATAATATGACCATATTTGAATTAATTGGATTCAGATTCAAAGCAAATCAATTTAATTTAAAAATAATAAAAAAAACATTTAACAGTTAATAACAGTTAATACCTTCATACAATTTTAGCGCCATCTGTATGTGCAAAACCGAAGCTTCAGTCATTGTGCCATGTACACGTTGTCCAGACGTCAACACATGTAATTAACAAATATCTAACTCATTTGTTGTTTTATTTACTATTAGCTTCCAGATGGCGCAGGCTTCCAGACTTAACAATTCGACATTAGTCTAAGCATTACAACTTTCACATAGTTCCATAGATAAAATTGGATACAAAAATCTATAAGAACCCCAGTGGTATATTCACATTACTTTACATCGCATTCCCTGTAAATATTCAAGAATTGCAATTCTCTGCGCATCACATTTTGTCGAGAATTCACTATTCAAAACACAGAACAAGGAGCTCGTCCAAACCGCAAACATCAGCTGATGTCTGACGAGTTATTATCGATAACAGGAAAAAGATAGCAATTGATGGTGTACCATCACAAAAACGTTATCGTTTGGCCACAACGACAGTGATGTCAACTGTGACATAGCGTTTTTTTGCTTAGATTTTGTTTGACATCCTCTACGGTTCTCAGCTCAGAAAAGAGAAACGCATCTTATCTAAGTTTTGGTTAAGTTTGGTTAATAGATATATTATTTTATTTCCAAATATATCTATGGAGTCTTGACAAAAAAAAATTGTTACAAGTGAAGGTACACATGGAAATCCTTGTCATCGCCAACTGAAAAAGTCATGCAGAAGACCGACGTGAGATAAATGAGTTTAAACTGAGTGGTTATACAAAATAATCAACATTTTCAACAGTTGATGTGGCCAAACTAGCAATATTAAGCTTCTGTAGTGTATTTTGATCACACTTATCAGTAGATAACACTCGGTACTGGCAACGATAATCTCGATACTAAACACTCCATTTTTTGTTTGTTTATGAAATCTATCTAATTCGAACATAAATTGTCCACGAATAACACTGAGCGACAGACAGTTTGAATACGAAGAAACAACAATAATTTACCAACCAACTTTATATTTAATGTGGAGAATAAATGAAGCAAATATTTAAAAACATTATTGTAGTAATATTATTATCAAATTAGAAAGCTGTCACTGTGGACGTCTCATCTGACAGCCGCATTATCGTATTTGCATTTAGGTGGCTTCTATACAACGTCTCTGACATTGACACTATACATTGGTCGTCGTCGCCGTCGCTCTGTATTAGGTTGAAATATCAAGTTCCAACTGACAATTACCGTGGCGAGTCAATTTTTTTTTTTATTAGAATTCTAGAAGTGTTAAATTAATATTTTGCTGCAGAATAAGTGAAATCCTTGAGTATTTTAATCCATCACATCATTTTTGTGGTTTGTGCCCGTGTTTGGACGGAATTTTCGCTAAAGAAAAAAACAGGCGGTGTGCGCTGCACAAATATACCGAACAGTCGTCGGCAAATATTTCTACTAATCAATCCAAGACAAGGCACAACCCTAAATTCTCGCAAGGAATTGAATTGGACTGGATCTAATCGATATTAAATTGAGTGAAAGTGATTGGTTAACCGATTTTCGGAGCAGCCTTACATAAGGACTTTGCTACCAACACCAAGAACCCAAGACCTCCCACAACGTGTTTTCGCGGTGGCGCAAGTAATTTCAATTATCTGACACAACAAAATGGATGTGTACGATGTCAGTGATGATTTAGTGAAAAAGCTGAATGATTGGAAACTGATTGGCATTATATCGGGTAAATTCAATGAGCTGAAGGAGAATCACTCCAAGGTGAACTTTATAGAGCATGCTCTGAAAGATTTCAAATACATTGAGAAGATACGATTGAATGTAAAGTTGCGCGAGGAGAAATGTAACAAACGCAGCTCAGAGTATCGCATGCTGGGCAATGAGCAGTTTTCGTTGAAAAACAAAAAATATTTTCAGGTAAATATCAATCTGTCCGAAATAATGTTTCATATTAATATCAGTTATCTTTTCATGTAGGCTTTGGAACTGTATAACAAAAGTATTTGCTTCTCCGAGAATGGTTCCGAGAATGTCTCAATTGGCTATGCCAATCGTTCGGCTGTCTTATTCGAGTGGAAGCGGTATCGCGAATGTTTGCAAAATATAGAATTGGCCCGCAAGGCAAACTATCCGGTTCGATTGATGCACAAATTGGATAAACGTGAAAAAGATTGTCTCAAACTGTTGGCCACTCAGCCGCCCGACATTCAGCCCTATGACTTTAAAATGGAATTCGAGCCACACCCTCAAGTGCCCTACATTGCGGACTGTTTGGAAATGCGGGAAACGCCCGAGGAGGGCCGCTACATATGTACGAAACGTGATCTGGCTGTGGGCGATCTAGTAGCCACCGAAGAACCCTTCTGTTCTACACTACTGCCACCCATGCGATTCATTCGCTGCGCCGCCTGCAAAGTGGAGAATTATCTTACGCTCATACCCTGTGAAAGCTGTTGTTCGGTCATGTTCTGTTCCGAGGAATGTCGGGAGGTGGCTGTCAATACTTTTCACAAGTACGAGTGTCCCGTCATTGACCTACTCCACACCATGTTCAACAAGATTCATAACATTGCTTTGCGTGTATGTCTATCAGCATTGGAATTGTTTCCGACCATTGAAGAGCTTATGGCGTACTGCGAAGACCCCGATAATCAGAATCGGTCTTCCTTCGATTTGGACTATAATAATTTCACATCGCGAGAACACTATAGAGCCATTCATGGTTTGGTCACTAATCAACATCTGCGCACAGTTTCGGATCTGTTTCAGCGTTCAGTTGTGTGTGCTGTTCTCAAGCATTTCATGATTAATTTTACTCCTTTAAAAGAGTACTTGGGTGGAGAGGAGGGCCAGAACTTCTTTACCGAACTATTGTTCAAACATTTACAGACTTCACCTTCGAATATGCATGGAATTGATTTGGTTGAGCAGGTGAATGAGACAAAGGATGATACGACACACTCTTCGGGAGCCTTTGCTTTTTTATCGCTTCTAAATCATTCATGTGCACCCAACACTGTGCGTATTTATAAAGGCTGCAAGGCCTATTTGTTCGTATTTCGTCCAATACCAGCTGGTGGTGTGCTCTATGACAACTATGGGTGAGTTGAAAGTTTCAAATCGTAATGATCCGGATTATTTAACAGTTTTTCTTTTCTTGCAGAGGCCATTTTGCTATATCTCCCAAATCAAATCGCATTGAAAAACTTTCGTTCCAATATCATTTCACGTGCAAATGCGAAGCCTGCCAGCATGATTTCCCGACATATAGTAAACTGCAGCCGAAACTATTTGTACCCTATGTATATGATGAAACTCATACCACAAGCCTGATAGCTTACGACTTTGATTTTGCACTGAAAAACTACCGAAAATACTGCGAGTTCCTCACCAAACATGGTAAGGACTATCCCTGCCATCAAATTAGTTCAGCCGAAGAAAGCCTTAAAATGGCTCTACACATATTAGTCGACGCTGTACCTTTAAAAGCGAAAATGAATGAGAGTCCACAAACTATCGACCAAATGTCGGATACAACAATTGAATCCATCAAACAAGAGTTTGTAGAGAATCTTTTGAAAGCGGGAATAAAAGCATCCACTGACGTGCAAAAGCAAATTAATGCATGAACAGACACTCTTATAACGAAACAACACGATAGGTTGACACATCAATATTCGTAGGTTCTCTATAGCCTATTACTATTTTGTGAATATAAGAAGATATCACCGTACTTTTTAATGCAAACAAAATATATCAAATTTTGCATCGTAAACTTTTTGATCGATCATAAAGTGGTAGTCTACAACAAAGAAAACTTCGCATGTAGTCTTTTTTTTTGTTTTTTTTTTTTTTAAGAAAACTTAACACTATTCTCTATGTTTCCTTAATTACTTCTAATCCTGCAATGCTTTTAGAAGTTTTTATCATATTATTCGCTTTATCATATTTTTTTTTGACATAAATAAATCGAAGTGAAACTCTTTCCATTCGAAGGATTTTTATTTGTTTTCAGTAATTTATTAGAAATTTTCTTTTCCGTACTACTACAGCATAAACACAATTTTGTTAATTGTAAAATAACAACAAAAAATAACGAAATGAGAACAAAAGCAAACAAAATAAAACAATGAACATAAATATTTTAATAGTTTAACAATCTGTTTGTCCGACTAATTCAATTTGCTATACAAGTCCAGCAATTCCTTGTTAATTACACTTGTGGACATTTGGCTACTTGAATTCGAATGGTGCTGAGCCTGTGGGGCGGACGTGGAAGATGAAGAAGCTTCCAAGTTCTGCCGATTGTATGTTGGATTCAATTGCACAAAACCCCCACCACCATCGCCCAGTGTACTATTGGAGGACCAGGCACTATTTGTATGGCCGACATTCACATCTAAATCTTCAAATAGAATGTTGCATTGCTGTAAATTTTTTTCGAATTGTTTTTGGAAATCTCTAAAGTTAAGAGGTTTTAGGTGTTCTTCGTCCGTAGATGAAGTGGCCACTGCTGGTGGGCAGTAATTTAACATTTCCGCCAATTGATTTACACAATTCGTTGAGGAGGAGGTGGATGTTTCAAGTTCCTGCTTCTTTTGTTGGGCTATTTCAGCACTTTTCACATAAATATTGTCGCCTATGCAGTCTTTGAAATCGTTAAAATACGTTTGGTCCACTTGCTCAAAAAACGAGCCATCTAATGCCTGAAAGCCCAATCGAATCAGCAGGGATATCTTGATGCGGAAACATTCCAACCAAATCTTGTTTGTCACATACATGGTATGCTGATCTTCATCCGAGCAGGAATTCCAAAAGTCCAATAAAGTATTTTTAGTGAAATCAATCAAATGCAAACGTTTCTCGTCCGGATACAACTCGGCAATCGCTTCCAAGTGACGAAAGGTAATGTCCATTAATTGATACTGATGTCTTGTATGAAATAATTGCCATTTATATAGCATTGTCATTAGATTCCACAACTTATCCATGGACACATCATCCAACCGCATTAAGGAACAGGTGGCAATATCTTTGAGCATAAACTTACAATGGTCCTCGGTGAGTAGTTGAGACTGGGGCTGTTTTGAGCCCACAATGAGCGAGTCTATGAATTTGGGCTCTAGCATAACCGATGTTACATCATGTATTACTGCAAGTAAAAGCAATTATAATGGGGGAAAGCACACAATATCTTATATAGGCTACCACCTACCTTGTATCGACTTCTCTGTGGCAATTTGTTGCGCTTTCAACCTTTGATCAATTACAAACAACATTTCGCAGCCCAAATTAACCATGATAAAAACATTTGCCCGTGCATTCAGTGGTGGTTGGTCACCACACGACGTCATCTTCTAATGATTTATATTTATTTTGTTTTATTTCTTTTGACGCTCGCGGAGACCAAACACGTCCGTTAAACACGACAGCCAAAAGAAAACTATCCTACATATTTGTGTTAACAAAATCAAACAATAATAGTAACTCCTTTGCGGTAGGCTGCCAACTACCCCTTCGTGAACATTACCATGAGGATATACACGTATGCAATGAAACAATATTATTGATTGTCGTATTATTCTCTATATCCACTCTCATCAAAGAGGTTTGTAACAACAGATTTTCGACTTGGATTATAACTGTTCATATTAAGTTTATTAAAGAGATATTTAAAATAAGGCCTGACAGTTCATATTGTTGGTTATTTCAGTACTGTGTATAATATTAGCAATGGAAGTGCCTTATGTAGAGTCTAATTTACAATTTTATTATATATGTATATTAGACTGGCTTTTCATTATATGGACAATTTGTGGATATTAATGATTTTTGTGGGACTTTAAGGTCATCTTGTAGTAGGATATTTAAGTAATTTCGTTCGTAAACGCTGAAAAGTAAACTAATTGTGAGTTTTTACAATGGACACCATGGGTCTCTGAGTGGAGGTGCTTTTTTGAATTCACCACCCTTCGTAACCTAACTCATTTATAGGTTATAAATATGAAATTTACTATACATTTTCCTTTAAAGTGTATACAGCAACAGAATCAGGAATGAGAGCCAACCTAATGTGTATGCACAGCCTAGTTTGTAGTTGGTCAAACTGTTCTGTCTGCTAGCGATAATCTAAAGGAAAATAATATACTCTTGTTATAACAAGCCACACTGACACTGCCATTTAGCCGAATTGTGTAAGAGGTTTTCAACACAGAAGGTATTTGTGTGTTCCTCACTTCATATCGTTATGGGCTGTATGGAGTATTTTGTTAACCATGACCTTTTTTTTCTTGTACCCCAATATAGAACACTATTTGTTCTCAGCGTAAGGTGTTTATGGATTTCTCATTATTGGGGACATGTGTATGTTTAAAAACATGACGGGAAAATATTTATCAACCTTGCAACCATAAATTCTATCAACAGCTATTAATGGATAATTGTTTTTTAATAAAACGTCTATTATTTTAATAATATATGTGTGACTACCAACAAACAACCATGCACTGCTCACTGATTCGAGAAAAGTGCCAAGTTGTAAATGGAATGTTAAGAGAAATTCAAACGTTCTCTTTGCCAGATAAAACCCTTTAAACACTAACACCGTCTGCAGACCTTTAATGGTTAAAGGGTTCGATTTCAGTGGTTTAAGGGTTACATTTTCGAATAAACAGAACATATTAAAATGGCTTTTTAATAATAAATCGAGTTCATTCTTCTGATTAAAATATGTATATCTTTTTGATATATCAAACAAAAGTCTTCTTTAACAAAATTAATAAAAAAAATAAATTTGAAAAAGTTCATTGACAATGTTTGTGTACTATATTCCTAGTTTCCTTTTCAAGAAAAACGAGTTAGGGCCTTTTAATATTAAAGTAACGATGTGTGTTTGATTTTGAAAACGCAGTGTTTTAGTAGATACCCACCACTCTTAACATTCAATACACGTGTTTCATTTGAGTTATCATATGAAGGTTTATGATGGGGTTCATTTCTCGTGCAATGCTCCCTTCCAATACTCCCATACAAAATGAAGACAATGTGTGGAAATATTAGCTTTTTCAATTATCCCAATGGCAATTTCCAAACTGTTTGCGAACAAACAGCACCTTCGTACACAGATTGTATTACTAGCGACAGACAAGTCTAGATAATCTAAGAATTTAATGGCTATTGGAAAGTAACCCACACATTTTCACCAAGTCATAAGCACTTTAATTTCTCACATTCATTAGAAATAAGGTCGAACATTCTAACACAGTTTTTACATTAGAGTGAGTCACTATCATAAGTTTGCTGTTAGATTCGTCAAAAAAAAGAGCAATTTCTATTTTTGTAACATTACAAAATGTTTAGACCTAAAGTCGATCGATAGATTCTGACCATTCATGGACCAGTTACGAGTGCTGAATATATGAACAGTCTAATGTGTCGTTTTAAGTTAGGACACAACTCTTTTTTGTTATTCTAAATATTAGTACGCACAATACTATGAAGGATAGTATGTTTCGAGCCGGTCGAATTTAATTTTACGTGTTTCATACTATGTATCCTGATTAGTTTATATACTATTTACCAAGTATGTTACACCATTACGACCCATTTGAATATACCTTTGTACAGACACACGTATGTAGGCATGTCCATAGCAAATGCATTCGTCATTAAAATTCTCAAACTATCTACATATGCTGTCTGTTCCACATAAGCGTTATACACGAACCAATAGAAGAAGTTCTCACGCTATTCGAATACCAAGAAATGTATAGCAGCTGCAGCCAGACTATATACATACATACGTATATTGTAAAATAGTTTGTATTCCTCGCAAAATATTGTCTCAGTTCAAGTATTTTTTGTCTTATAAATAAATACAATTTCAAACAAGCCATTCGGGCTGCTATCCGAGATTTGGCTTCTGTTTTATTTTTTAACTACTTCTGTTTTAGGCGCTTCGCTAAATTGTGAATTAAAGTAAAAACCCCAAATCGTTTTTTATAATGAAATTATATTAAAATATTGATGCGGTAGGTTCAATATGATCTAAAACTGAATTTTTAAAAATTATTTCAACAAAATTTAACTATTTAAAAAAATTTAATTTAAAAAAAACGGCTTTCAGTTTAGTCATGTTCAGTGATGTTTTTTCGAGCCGACGGCTACCGCACCATCTACTGGCGGCTACAAACTCTGATAACCTAAGTACATACCAGAGCTGTAAACGAATCATTCTTTCTTAAATTAACTTGGGAAAAAAATTGAATAAATTCAAATGAAAACTTTAAAAATTGTTTGTAATTCATTTCCAATTGAAATGATTTACCAAAATAAATTGCAATCCATTTGAATTGAAATAATTGTAAAAAAAAAAAATAATTGAAATTCGAAATGAACTAAATCAAAAACAAATGATTCGCTTACAGCTCTGGTACATACCTTCTCTTCTTAAATCAGCTGCTTTTGTTTTGTGAAGTCACCCACCACCCACCAGTTGTTGTTCCGTGTTCTCTCCACGTTTTTGGGGTTAGTTGCCATGTCCTCATCAGACCGTGATATTAATGATTTATTTGACGATATCATCCTAACTGAAGAACGTTTAGTCGAAGACGGCTACCAAGAAGGTTTCGCTGTGGGCTGTCAGCAAGGTAATGAAGAGGGATATCGTCTAGGCTACGCTCAGGGATTACAATTAGGAGAGGAGTTGGCGGAAATTTTCGGCAGGGTTGTGGCTCTACAACAACAGACAAAACACACCGATAGAGTAAAGCGGTGCTTGGAGCAATTACGTGCGTCAATAGAGTCATTCCCCCGTGAAAACGACCCAGAAGCAGATATTATTGGTGCTGTGGAACACATTCGAATGCTAAACAAAAAATTGCTAGTGCTTCAAGGGCGAAAATCAACAGGGGTCGTGGGAAACGTATCTTCTCCGGAAACAAAGAACCTATCGTTTTAGTAGAAGACACAATGTCAGTCTCTCAAATCTGCAAACGCCTAGATGGCATATTAAAGTACATGGAACCATATTGGTCCTGGGTAAACTGTCACATGGTTAACTTTATCACCGACAAACACTGGGAGACATTTGTGCCTGTAGAGATACGAGAAGAACTACGACGGTGTGATGATATTCGGGAATGTATTGAAACTGTATTTTGGTCGAAAACTCCTGATGTTGGTGGAAAGTTTTCCGCAACGGATGGCTTTCTGCAAGAGGCGGAAAGAAATTGCCTACACAGTTTTAAAGACATTGTGATAGCAATGGAGGAGTTTCAAAAGTCAACTTTGGGCATCACCAGGGAGCAGCAACATCAACTTAGCATAAAGGAATTCCTAAGCGAGAAAAAGAGACATGAGGTATATTCCGTCTATAACTGCAAGTTTAATCTGGGAAGTTATGATTCATTCGATTTCAGGTGGAAATAACAGCCAGTTTAGTAAATGATTTAATTAAGGGTACTATCAAGGATGAGGAGACGGTGATAGTTGATGCCGGAGACGGAAAAGGATACTTATCTTCTCGCTTAGCTTTGGAATATGGCCACAAAGTTTTGGGTATCGATAGCAATCCTTCTAATACAGAAAATGCATTAGAACGGAATAAAAAATTGAAGGTAATTTATTGAATTTGTATATGTGACCCCTAAAAATTACATTTCTAACATTTCAGAAAGCTTGGAACGGTCTAAAGGAAAGAGCTAACTTGGAGTCTAAAGGTGTTAGACCGCCAAGAAGAGGTAAACAAAAACCCAAACCGGAAACTCAAATGCCGAACACAGAAAATGACAATTATAAAACGGTGGAAAAATTTATAACAACAGACCTAAATATGCCGAACTTAATACAGGAGTTTTTTCCCGGTTCGTCACCTCAATCGTCAGTCTGCTTAACTGGACTTCACACATGTGGCAACTTGGCTGCGACCTGTTTAAAGCTGTTCCATCATCAGTCACAGTGTAAAGTCCTGTGCAATATCGGTTGTTGTTATCACTTGCTCAAAGAAATGTATTCCGAACAAGAGTTTTTTGGCAACAAACATATTTCCAATTTAAATCAGGAAACTGGATTTCCTTTAAGTTCCTATATGCAGAGCAAACGTGTGAAATTGGGCAGAAACGCGCGAATGCTGGCCGCACAATCAATAGAGCGCAGTAAGGCTGCCAAGGAGCTACCAAATATATCACTATTCTACAGAGCCCTCTTTGAAGTGTTAGTTTGTGGTGTACATCCAGAGCTTAAAGATATCGTTCAAGTGGGAAAACTACGGAAGTTTAGTAATTTTGAAGAATATGTAGACTTGTGTTGCAAGAAATACCCAACATTAAATATTCCACGAGATATGGTTACAACAGTGGAAGCAGACTATGAAGACCATAAAAACTATTTAGATCTTTTCTATATATTGCGAATGAGATTTGCCCCCGTTTTGGAAAGCATTATCCTATTGGACCGTCTGCTGTTTCTTCAAGAAAATGGTCATACCCGAAGTTTTCTTATACCCGCATTTGATGCGGTCATTTCTCCTCGTCGTTATGCTATTGTAACAATAAAAGAATAAATCTGGATTTGGTTACCAAAAATCCACATTTGTTTTATTTTATAAAATACAAGAATTTAATTCTGACAAAACTATTATTTATTATCTTTCCAAGTTTAGTGCTTCTTATTCTTCTTCTCTTCTTCATATTGGTAGTGCAGTTCCATGCAATCGGTATTGGAGATGTTAATCCATCCATTGGGGGTCATGTGGTAGACACGTACAATACCGCCAGAGTAGGCATCTCTGTAGGTGGCGTGGTAAATGGCTCGACGTCCCAATTCTTGAGCCTCCTCATCTTTCAAATCCCAATGGTAGCCGGAATCCAAAACACCAAAGGCATAAATGGAACCACTGCCCACAGAGAAAACATTACCCGGTGTGCGAGAGCCCTCCGAATCCACATAGTATAGTCCAGGACCACGCTTATCGTATCCAGCCATCATCATGCCCATACTTAAGCCCATTCCTTTGTATTCATGAGCAATGTTGGCCATAATTTTACTGGCAGCAGCAACAGAAATGCGCTCTTTATTGCGTAGCTCATGCAGGCGACATTCTTTGGCTAATACTCGATCCCAGTACACACAATCAGCTGCTCCACCTGCCAAAGTACCCAACAAATATTGATTGATTTCCACAATTTTCTTCATTGTCTGCGATCCAATGAATTGACCACCAGTGGCACGCGAGTCGACGGCCAGAATTACACCACCCTGGTATTTGAAACCCAGTGTTGTGGTACCATGGTCGAATTCTATCTTGATACCTGTCTTTCCGCTGCTGGCCTGTATTTTGTTCAAATTTTCCACAGGATTTTCGAACGGCGGCGCCGACAACAAGTACGGATTCATTAAGTTGGAAACATATTGCTGGCTTTCACTTCCCAAATCGGATGTCGTATAGTTGCGCATCTTCATGTATGGGGCATCGGATATATTACAAATTTCAGCTAATGCCATGATTATTTCAGGTTCTTCGTTTTGTTTCTAAATATTTCACGGAGGATGACAAACAAGAATTGGCAGCTGCGAAATAGTGATTGGTATATCGACTCGATTTTTGCCGAAACTTTATTCAGTCGTTGAAAAACGATTATAGCGCTAATGATTTGTCATGTAATAATCGATTTTTTTTCTCTGAAACTGTATATGCATGATCAGTGTTGTCAGCTACAATTATTATTTTTTGCGTTTTTTTACATCTATTTGCAATAATTGCACTTAAATTATTGAGAATTTAGTAATCGTCAACTTTTTTATTTAAAAACATTGGTAGTGCCCTCTCGTTTTAGACAACTAAATCGGGAGTTCTAATCTGACGGAATGTTTCCCCATTTCCAGTTGCGTTAGTTGTACCATCTCTCATTTCGATAACTCGAAACTCAATCATTCCCATAAATTGATATTTCGATTTCAGCCAAACAATAGAATTTTCAGTCGTTACAGTCACCTAGATTTTGTTTTTAATAAGAAATCATCAATAAATGGAAATCCAGATGCAATAAATATATTTTAGAAGTACAATAAATAACATGTGGACAGTCGTGGTGTGATGGGACGTATCTGCGACAGTCACATAGCCATGCGGCAAAGACGCCTTACAAAATCTTGAGAAGGGTAAGAACTTCAAACATTTTCTCCTGCAGTTTCAATCTCGTAAAGACTTGAGTTTTAGTCTTTGTCACTCGGTTTATCCTTGGACCCAAAATTAGAATATAAATTTACTTTGTATTGTAATTAAAATAAAATAAAAATAAAAAAAAAAATATTTCATTAATTAATTTATTATAATTATAGCATCATACACCAATCTGTGCAACATGATATACATATTAGATTTATTATTACTTCATCACTGAACCTTTGATTTATGTTAGGTTAGGAAGGGTGGTACATCCTCCACTCGGAATCATTGTGAATCCCTTCTGTGTAGGTAGGCAGTCTGTTCAGTCTATCGGGTACCCGCATCCTAATACCCTTTACATAACTTGGACAATGACAAAGAAAGAGTTCTATTGTCTCCAATTCGTCCTCATCCTAACACATCCTGCAGAAGTCTGGAGATCTGCTATCCCATCAGCTGGTCATAGCCCTAACTGAGCAGTGACCTGTGATGACTTCTATTGCCATTCTGAGACTTCTTCTATCTAAGCTTTGATTTAACAATGATTGTTTTTCCTTCGAGAAAATTTTAATTCTGTAAAATCGGTTCAGATTTCCATAAAACCCCACTATCAAAAATAATAACAACACCAAACGCGAAATTAAACCATTCGGTTAGACAGGCTTACGACGTTGTCATCTCGGCATGTCCTAACAATACCATTCCGTGTATGGTCAGTCTTAGGTATCTCTGTCCATAGCCAACACAGACAACTTGTAATAAAGTCTAGAGTTTCGTGTCGGGAATTTAAGTCAACATACAAACACACGGATTAACTGGCGTAAAGATTTAAATTGATGCACCGTTAATATGTAAATATATTGAACGAATATTTCGGAAAAAAAGTTCGCTAAAACTAGCAATTTTCGAAATAAAATTGTTCAATGATTTCCATTTTACTTTCACAGGCTAATCGATTATATCATGGCGATATTTATCTCTGGGAATACCGAAGAGATACTGAGTACATATGTCACATTTAGTGATCTAAAAAAGAATTGGCTTTATCGTAGGGTGTTCATATTCAAAATAATACTTAAAATCATTGGGTTGTTACTTTTCTTCTATTCTATTTATTTTAAGCTAGCAGGTTGAGCTTTCCGGATGAGCTTACTCTCGGTCTCGAAAATCGAATGCTATTATAACAAGTTCTCCAATAATCTCAGACTTATCGCCATCAGTTACGAGGTGAAACGGACGTGAATTGTCACCTAATGTACATGTTTCATCCCGAATACGTACGTCGGTAATGCCTACTATTCAAATTTCTCTGTTAATATCACAGTATTCAATCTATCAAATTGTCAATCATCCTAATCCCTAACGAATGAGAATGTAGAAATTTTAAACATAGTTTTTGAAATGTACACAGACATTAAATCTGTTTGGATTATATATGTTTGTGGAGTTCATACCTGACAATCATCCATGCACGAATCGTCGATTTCTGCGGGAGATAAATACACTGACAAAATTATATTGTTAATGTGTGGCAAAGATGTTTACAATACGAGTTAAACGTTGTATTTGTGTTTATACAATAGTTTATATCTTTTAAACCCAGCAATTAAACCTCGTACGATCTCAGCGACTGTATAAGTAGGGCAGTAATCTATAAGCCATGGTAAACCTATCTAGAAAAACAGTTACTGGTTCGGACCTGTCCTCAAATAGTAAGTCTCTTCCAGAGTAGTTTCAGGTCAGTTCATTCATGGAGTTTCACATTCAAAATATGTTGCTGTACCTAAAATGTAACGAAGGAATTGTTTTAGAATCACAAGGGAATTCGATGGTCACACAGCAAACCCAGGTTCTTATACTGGTCAGACCAACACACATTTGTCAGCAGCCGTTTCCACCCTGTACAGACCGGCCATTTCAGTAGTAAGAATGTTATCACTAAGACATGTAAAGAGTCTCTGGAAAAACCATTAACCATTCGGAGGCGGCTTAAGGCAGTACGTCCCGGTCAGTGAGTAAACAAATTATATCGAGCACAGGTAACTGTCCCTTGATGCAATGTTTAGGGAAACACGTACGCAATAGTAGGACCCATATTTGATTGCTGCAACGAAACGATTTTCTCTGTGCATTCAATGCAACGCAACAAATAACACAATAACAAAAAATGATCGATACACTCCACCATGTAACCCAAGCCCCATCAAATGTATTATTGTTCACAAATATATGCATGTTTGTAATAACACATCACCTATAAAAGTTCTGTGAACTGACAAACGACGATTAGTTTGTAACAATTGCAGTTTCCGGTATGCGGTTTTTGTTAACTACTTAATGCGGTAAAGAAATTCCCAGCAAGGATATCATAAAGAACACAATAAATCAATAATTACAGAATTTATGAAACAGAGGATATTAACAAATTATTTCAATAATAACAAAGCGCAAAATATACAATATTCCTTTAATAATGTTAAGTACTCTTCGGTTTTGAAATTAAAAAGTGGAATTGCATAGAAGATAAGCATAAGAAAGAAATATTTACAACGAAAAGTGTGTGATAATTATTACAAAAAATTTACACTATAATTGTTTGTTAAGACAATATGATTGTTTCTTGTATCTTGCTGTGGATAACTGCCAGTTTGGCAATAGTCTGTTGTTGGTGCAGACGCACCTATAGTTTTTGGCAACGTCATGGCATACCGTTCGCCACACCCACCGTTTTCATTGGCAATACCAAGGAAGCATTCAGCTTAAAAACGAATTTTGGTTTACATCTATCTAACATCTACAATCAGCCAGAAATGCGTGATGAATCCGTTGTGGGAATTTACCTTTTCAATCAACCGGGTTTGGTCATAAGGGAGCCCGCGTTAATTAAATCGATATTAATAAAAGATTTCAATTTATTTACAAACCGCTATGGAAAATGTGATCCACATGGTGATGGTTTGGGTAATAGTAATCTGTTCTTTGCGCGAAATAGTTATTGGAAGGATTTGAGAACTAAAATTTCGCCAGTATTTACCGGCGTGAAGATCAAACAGATGTATCCATTGATGTTGGAGGTAAGTAATGACTAAAAGTATATTCAATTTTTTTAATTCGTTGATAAAACTGGTCAACAACCAAAAATGTCTCGTCCGATTTTGTTGAAATAAATTTGGAAAAATAGTGTATTAAATTATCCTTGTCAATAAAATCCAAAACAATCCAAAGATTTTCATGATCTATATCTCATTTTAATTTTAAGGTGAAGTTACTTAAAATGGACACATTTTGCCGTTTTCGATTTTTTATGAATTTAATAACTATTTTTTTAGCCCAAACGTTTGCCCAAAAGAACAAGGTTTTATTACAAAGAACTATCCGTTTTATGGCGCCTTAAATTGTAACGATTCATAACGGACGATCGAATTAGTTTTACGGAAACCAGGGGGTGGGGGTATACCTACTTGTTTATTAATCACGCCCATACTCAATCGAACCCCCATTCCATAACAACCATGATTTTGCTCTCAACATATTTTCTGTCTTTACAGATTACTTCACAGCTTGAGCAGCACTTGTCGTTTAAAGGTGATCATTTCACAGCTGATTGTAAAGAAATATGCGGAGCATTTACTACCGATTTAATTTCGACTATAGCATTTGGCATTAATGCGAATACTCTCACAAATCCGAATGGAGAATTTCGTACCCAATGTCGCAAAATGTTTCTTTTTACAATTTCAAGAGCTATTGACTTTTCAGTAGCTTTCTTTCTGCCCAAACTCGTATCGATACTGCGTTGTAAAGTATTTAGCAAAGAATTTTCAAAATTCTTACGTTCAACCATTCTGCATGTAATGGATGAACGAGAACGTACCGGAATACCGCGTAATGATTTGATTGATATTCTAGTGGCATTGAAAAAAGAAGCAGATTCATCTGTTAAAGATGTGAAGCAGCGCAACTATGATTTTTTGGTAGCACAAGCTGCAGTATTTCTAACGGCAGGCTTCGAAACATCTTCGTCCACCATGACATTTGCACTGTTGGAATTGGCCAAACATCCGGACATTCAGGAAAGGCTGAGAAAGGAAATATCAGAAGCTTTATTGAGTGAAAAGGACGGATGTCTGTCGTATGAACAAATCATATCGCTGGAATACTTGAATATGGTAGTTGGAGAGACTCTACGTATGTATCCTGTACTGCCCTTTCTAGATCGCCAACATCAGAAACCGATTGGAGTTACAAATGGTTTTAATTTAAAGCCTTACTATGATTACACATTGCCTGATGAGATGCCGGTATATATACCCATATACGCCATTCAACGAGATCCGAAGGTAATGTATTATTTGCATTTCTCTCTCGTACTATATAGTAATGCAAGTAAGATTGTATTTGTTTAGTACTGGCCCAATCCCAATGCATTTGATCCCGAACGCTTTTCACATGATAACAAAAAGCTACACACATCTATGACGTATTTGCCATTCGGTGCGGGCCCACACAATTGTATTGGCAGTCGAATAGGACTACTGCAAAGCAAGCTTGGTTTGGTTCACATCCTAAAAAATCACCGTGTGAAGATTAGCAGTGAAACGCCAATGCTTGAAGATTTCGATCCAAAAGCATTACTACTACAATTCAAACATGGAATAACATTGGAAGTTGAACGCGATAATCTTTACAATAATATTGCAAAAATAAAAACAAATATACTAGTTAAGGAACATCAGATAAAAATGTAAATAAATGACAATAATGGCAAATTAATGATGATAAACAAAATAATTTTATTTTGTAAACTAATAATACTTTGTTTAGTTTCTCGTAATTTACTCCCCCTATATGTAAGTCTGTAGGTTATTGTAATAAGTTTGTGAAATATGTACATACATCTGTAAATTATTATTATTTTAAAGACATCGAATTCATGCAATACAACAGACAATCTATAATACACATGTCATTCAAATATACAGACAATTAATACTCTTTGAAACAATTTCATGGAGGTTTCGCTGATGTATTTTCTACTTATCGTTTAGAAAGCCCTTGTCATCCATATGCTACGATTTCTTCTAGATCAGACCAACTTTGATGATTTTAGGCTTAGAATTTAATATAAATTGGACCTAACTCATGAAAACACTTTTTACAGGAGAAGGAACTTAATAAAACCACAAATAATATAGGCACCCAAACATTATCAGTGAACTTTTTTGAGTTTCTCGTTCCATTTCATTGAAAATGTTTCCAGGTTTATTAAGTTTTTTTTTCCTTCTGTAAAAAATGTGTATCATAAGTTAAGGCCTTTTTATATCAAGTGGTTCACGATTGACAGTGGATCCGAAACACCTTTACAACAAAAGCCAATACATTTCACCAATTCATGTTAATGTTTTGCGAAACACCAATTGGTATTGAACTACAACAGTTCAAGATCTGCTGCAAGTCCAATGACAAATGTGTTAAGGTAACATTTACAGTGCACTCCATTTTGGTTTTGATAGAGTTCAGAATTGATTGTAAATATCACATATAAATGACGAAGGGTAATTTCGTTTTATTAAACGATTTATTCATACCCACACTCAACATGCGGGTATTCAAGTTTATATCGTCTTACCACCGGCCTGTAACTCATACAGATTTATTTACACGTGGAGATCACGCAATCGTATCAAGTATGGCTGAGTCGCTTGCAGCTGTTGCGTGTTCCAATCAATTACAAAGTTGCTACAATTTTCCTTTTATTTTATTATGGTATAATTGTCACAGTACCTCACGAATCTAAAAGTTAGTATTTTGCAAAAAGATGTACTTGGGTGATCACTTGAATAGTGATCTTCAACTTTATCGCAACGTACATTCATAGGTGAGTAAAATCGAATACTATAATCAAATTAATATTCTAAAGGACTTCGTTGAACATTTAGAACAATACCTCCTTCAGATTGTATTATTAATGCTTTCGGGTCAAATTTGATTTGTGGCAAAGTTTTCGCACTCAGCGTCACCCGGTGATTTCTCAGGAATTGCAGTAGACCCACTTTGGTCTGTAGATAAGCAAAACGTTCACCAATACAACCATGTGGACCCAAGCCAAATGGCATATATGTATAGGGTGTGATATTTTTACGATTTTCCGCAGAGAAACGTTCCGGTTTGAAAGTGTTTGGTTCAGGGAAATGCTAAAACGGAATGGGTGACATAAATTGGATTACAATATCGTCTGTTGTCATTATTCAAATCTTACCTTAGGATTCATATGCAAAGCATAAAGCGGTATGTATACCGGCATTCCTCGAGGTATGTTATAGCTGCCTAATGGTTCCAGCGAATAGTGCTGACCCTTGTCCACCGTGCACTCTCTGTCCAAAAATGGCAGTGGTGGATATAAACGCAAGGTTTCATTAATCACCATTTGCATATATTCCAAGGATTCGATGTCTTGCAGAGACACTGTCCCCCCGTTGGCCATCAATACTCTGTGGACTTCGTCTCGAACTTTTTCCTGTACTTCCGGATTACGGGCCAATTCGTATAAGGCAAATGACATGGTGGCTGAGGACGATTCGAAACCGGCCGTAAAGAATATCGCCGCCTGAGCTACCAACAAATCTCCATCGAATTTTAGGTCCCCACTTTTAGTGGCAGCAGATTTGGTACTGTTTTTGAATTCAATCAAAATATCGATCAGATCGTTGCGAGTTTTCCCCGATTTTTCTCTTTCGGCCACCACATAGTTGATGGTGGAACGCAGGAACTCGGTTTGTTCATTTGGTACGACCTTTACACCGAGATACGATACCAAATGGGGTAAAAAGAAGACAACACTGAAATTAATGGCCCTTCTGGTGCTAAAGCGAAAAATCTCTCGTCCATTTCGGCGAAATTGACCGTTTGGATTTTTAAATGAATTAGCCTGGACGCCAAAGGCCACAGTGGCTATCACGTCAGTAGTGTACAGGGCGCAGAATTCCTTGAGCTCCAGTTCAAAGCAGTTGTCCCCAGCTGTTAGAGGCATTTTTAACAAATAAGTGTTTAGATTTTCTCCAACCTAGTATTGAAATGCATCGTTAAGGTTTTGTTTTTAAATATATTCTTTTAATTACTCCTCTTACTCACCTCTTCTATAAGGGGAAACATTTGCTTTAGTTTGCCACTGGTAAAAAACGGAGTCAATTTGAAACGTATCTCTTTCCAAGCGGGATTCTTTAGCAGGAATAGATTTTGCGAACCCAAAGGATCGTTGATGTCATCGGAACGCGAAAAACGGTCACTAAACTTCGAAAAGTCACGTACCAGAACACGTTTAATTAATTCAGGATCTCTTAGCAGAAGAGCTGGTCGATAGAATATGTAGATGCCCACAAAAGGTTTATCCCTTGCCAAGGGGTGATGATAAAAATCCTCGATGACTTTCGCAGAAGCCGTCGACATACGAATGAGTTTACCCAAATTGCCCACCAGTGGTGAAGGTTCTATCTGTGGCACTTGGTGGCGAATCCAGTAATTATGACAATACTTCAGATACGAATACAGAACCGCAGTTACAACTAGGATCAAGAACCCAGGCACAGCAAGTTCCCACCACATCGTCGTTTCAAAAGCAACTGAAGAGTTTCAACGACAACACGTTAACAAAACCCCATTTTGAAACGAGTCATATTTAAATGCATATATTCTAATGGGACGATATTTTCAAAAAAAAACTTAAGGTCAGCTAAGTTCACTTATTCACAACTAACGCAGCACTTTTTGTTTTGGTTTTTGTAGCTGTGATGTCTCCGGCTTTTGTTCTCGCTCTATGCTGCTGCATACTTCTGCTGCTCATTGTGTTTGCCAAGTATAAACTTTTGTACTGGAAACGACGTCATATCCCATACGTAAAGCCCATACCTTTAGTGGGTAATCTGAAAGATCTGTTTTTGCAAAGAGTTTCCTTTGGAGATATTTTTCAGAGTTTGTATGAAAGCGTTGATGTATGTGACGCTCCCATAGGCGGTATATTTCTGTTGCACCAACCCGCTCTAATACTTCGTGATCCGGATTTAATAAAGCTGGTGTTCATAAAACATTTCGACAAGTTCCTCAATCGTTATGAGGCAGCCGACTGTGCACATGATAGGATGGGTGCATTATCGCTTCCCCTATCGAAATTTCCTATATGGTGGGGATGCCGTAAGAAGATGTCGGAAGTTTTTACCTCGGGCAAAATCAAACTACGCATGTATCCTTTAATGCTGCGCATAGCCGCGGAATTGGAAAGATGTTTGGCCGGCAAGTTTGCTAACGATTCAAACGAGGAGGGCGTAGTGGTTGGAGTTAAGGAAATGTGTTCGCTGTTCACCACAGACCTCACATCCATTCTACATTATGGCCGAGATGTAAAGGGACTGAGCCAAGGCAAATCCATTTTAAGGCAACAGGTGTTGCAGCTGTTTGATGTCGGCTTTCGGCGGCTCGTTGACTTCTTTGTCATATTTTTTAGGCCGCATTTATCGGGTTTGCTAAGAGCTAAAGTCTTTAGCAAAAAGTATGTGAAGTTTATGCGCCAATTCACCCACGATATTTATCGGGATAGGGAGGTGCATTTGCCTTATGAAATGCAAGGGGATCTAATGGATGTTTTGTTGAAATTCCAAAAAGAAAACGCCACGGATCCATTCCACTACACACAGCATAAGGATTTCATTGCCTCGCAAGTGGCCATATTTCTATTGGCTGGATTCGAAACGTCCTCGTCGGCAATGGTTTTCATTCTATATGAACTGGCCAAAAAGCCAGAGGTGCAGCATCAGTTGAGGCGGGATTTGAAACATGCTTTCCTTCAACGGTCTACTCTTTCGTACGAACAAGTCCAGGACTTGCCGTACCTGCACCAAGTCGTATGTGAGGGCTTGCGTATGTATCCGGCTGCTTCATTTATCAACAGAGAGTGTACTGCAGATCCGTTCACGAAAGGTGTCTACCTGAGACCAGATATTTTCATACCCAATGGAATGCCAGTATATGTGTCTATCCTGGGATTGCATCGAGACCCTAAAGTGAGTATGCAATTAGTAATCTTTCTAAAAAAGTATCATATCCAAAACATTCTCTTTACAGCATTGGTCCCCGGATCCGAATCAGTTCATGCCCGAACGTTTTGAAACGGCTAACTTAAAAAGTATAAATCCAATGACATATCTACCCTTCGGTGTTGGACCACACTCTTGTATCGGAAGTCGATTGGGTCTGTTGCAAGTAAAATTAGGATTGGCCCATATCCTGCACCACTATGAGGTACACAGTTGTTCTCGCACTGTGAGTGAAATCAAATTCGATCCCAAATCGTTTATGCTGCAAGCCAAGGGTGAGATATATTTAAAATTTATCTCAGCTAAGTGAACATTTACGGTTGCCTATGTAATTGTAAAACATATACATATGTATATACATACATATTATTTGTATTTGAATCTAATACAAAAACAGATTTAAATAAATATCAGCTTGTGGCACATGCTGCTATCTCGAAATGTGACTAAAATAGTATTTTGAATTGTAAAACATAATTTTATTCAAACTCCAGTCCAATATCACTTTACTTTAACAAGGGATCTCGTTTTAAGTTCAAATAAATACCACCTTCCGACTGTATAATCAAAGCATATGGACTTAATTTCATCTCAGCGTGGGTTTCCTTGCAGGGTGTAACGATGTGGTTGCGCAAGAAGTTGATGAGACCCACCTTGGTCTGAATCAATCCGAAACGTTCGCCAATACAATTGTGTGGACCAATGCCGAATGGCATGTATGCCAATAGCTTGTTGTTTGATTTGTTTTCCTCATTAAAGCGATCCGGTTCAAATCGATCGGGATCGGGAAAGTACTAGGACGAGAAAAATAAACAAATCATTGGAATGTACATTTAAATTAATCCATGTACCTGTGGATCTCTTTGTATGGCACTGACTGGTATGTAGACGGGCATTCCAGGCGGTATGGTGAAATCACAGAACGGTTTCAAAGAATACGATGATGCACATTCTCTGTCCAGGAACGGCAGAGGTGGATACATGCGCAATACCTCCATTACAACGTTATGGAGAAATTTCATTTCGTTTATCTGTTCATAGGTCAGACGGCCATCTTTGCTCTCCAACAGTTTTTTCCTAATCTCTTCCCTGAGACGTTGTTGCACATCTTGGCGTTTGGCCAACTCATACAAGCTGAAAGACATTGTTGACGAGGTTGTCTCAAATCCCGCTGTGAAGAATAGAGCCGCTTGAGCTATTACTGAATCGTGATCATTGGCAAAATGTGAAGGATCTTGTTCAGCTTCTTTACGGAATTTAATCAATACATCTATAAGATCATCACGGTGTATTGAAGACTTGATTCGTTCATTCATGACATGAGTGATGGCGGAACGTAAGAATTCACTTGCTTTGGGTGAAAATACCTTGAAGCGTAATGGTTTCACCACTTGCGGTAGAAAAAACATGGCCATAAATTCCAAAGCTCGGCGACGGGTGAAATTGAAAACACGTTTTCCATTTGTTCGGAAATCTGCTTTGGGATCTTGAAGACTTTTGGCAAGGACACCAAAGGCAACGCTGGCTATGACATCAGTACTAAAAAGTGCATTGATTTCCTTGACCTCATGAATATTGGAGTGGTCTGCCCTGCCGCTCGCAACATCCGTTAAGGTACATATATACTTATCTAATTCTCGGCCAATCTAAAAGGAAGGGAAAAAAGAAGAAAACAAAAATTGGCTTAAATTGTTATAAAGATTTCCACAACAAACATCCGTTACTCTCCCAATTTGAGTTATTCATTCTGATTGAAAATTGTAACACAACAGCTTTATTTTTCCTAAACCGCCTAAAATGGAGAGACAGTGTTGCTAACACCACAGCACAGTAAAAGAAATACAAAAAACTTTAATTTTGTTTAAACGCTAAATTCGCAACACATAATAAGTTAGTTCTGATGTCAAATTGTTGCAAACTATTAATATATTCTAGGGTTGCAAGATCTACGACCCACATTCCATTTGCTGCAAAGATTGAAAGAGTTCTTTCACTTAACATATCCGTGATTTTTCCAATCACAGTAGTTTTTGTTCACCTACACTATTGCAAATTCGAGAATTGTGCAAACTACTTTTGATCATATGTTCACTGCCTATTCGCCTCTTCGAACGAACTGCAACCAACTTCATAGTGTTTGATGAAAAAGGCGCGTGTTTTTGACATTTGAAGAAACTACCACCAATTCCATTACCATTGTTCGATCTACGCTATTTGAAAACGCTGTAAAACCATAACATTCAAATTACAACAGATGAAAGCGTCACTCGTGTGAGTAAACGATCAAAAATACACAACGTTCAAATTTTGTGATTAATTTATAAACTATTGTGAAAATGTCTAACGCCTCCGTAAAGAAAGTCTTCATTCAGATTGAGTCGGCGGCTGAACAACACGAAAATCTTAAAAATCAACGAAAAACCCTGAAAGTCTTGCAGGGTGTAGCCACCGATAAGGAGAACTTGACGGGTCGTCCACATCTAGACAAACTGAGTCGCCTTAAAGCAGCCTCCGAAACCACATTGTCTGGCACCACAGACCATGCCAAACGCAAGAAAATCGAGACACGGGCTGCGGAGACTCAAACCAGTCCCGACAAGACCACAACCGAAACGAAGAAAATAACTGCTGAAGATCTGACTGGTGAGGCTAAACCCAGCGAAACCTATTGGGAGCGTTTGGCTGAAAAACGTCGCGAAGCTTTAGAACAGAGCCTAGATGAAAATCATCGTCTCTACGAACGTATAGAGGGCTTGGAGGAAGAATTAAATACTTCGCGACAACAGCTGGAAGAGGCACAGCATTTAGTTGCCGTTCTCACAGAGATGTTGAGCGAAAATGAAGCAGACCCAGAAGGGATTGAACTTGAAACAGAAGAGAAAACCGAGGAAGAATCGCATGACGACACAGATGACTCAAATGATGCGACACCTACCAAAGAGGACTAATTAGTGCATATAAACACAAGCCAGTAAGATAAACTCTGACCAGGAGTACGGCTAAGTAGAGTGAGTCCGTGTCTTCTATAATTCCTACACAATTTCCTTAATTCTTAGTTGAGTTTTTATTATTACGTATTTATAATGTTAAGTGATCGTGGACAAATTCGAATTTCAAAAAAATCTCGTTGTTTTCTTTAAAAATTGCTCTTAAAATCTAGATTTCATTGTCTCTACCAAAACAAAATTTCCACGTATTCGTTAGTATTTTTTTTTTTATAAGATTGATGTCATTCGAATACCGCTTCAATTGTTGCATATACATACTTTTTATAATCACAATTAGATTTAGTGTTTTCTTTACTTGTTCTATTACTAGATACCCACTTTATTGTCACAAACAAAAAATGTCAACTTGAATTTTATCACCATTTTAGACATCATTTACTTTATGTTCAATTTTAAATAAATAAAAATATTTTTAATAGAAATAAAAAAATAAAAATATTTTTAATATCGAATATAAATGCGTCTTAGTTGAGGATACGTCTAGCGAAATAATGAATGGTGGATACTTCAATACTGAATATTTGCCATACGTATATGATAGCTTAAGCACGCGTGTATACAGTTTCTTTCCATCTGAGATAAAAGTTAATGACATATTGAAGCACGATATTGAATCATCCAGAGAGACACTTATCATCCTACATAGACATCCCTACGAAATGTCGATTTGGAAAAGGCCAATCGCTTTTCAAAAATGGTCAACTCCGCTCAACGTCCATTGTTTTTCTGCAAGTTATACTTTCTTGGACAGAACAAATATAAAATGGTGCAATATATAACGAAGCAAGGAATGCAACCATTGTTTCTTATTGTTGACATGTTTCAAAACCAACAACGCACAAACAATCTTAAATACGTTTCAGTCATAGGTAAGTGGTTTGAAATAAAACCAAGTAATTAATCAGCAAATGTTCGTGTATTAACGAAAGACATGTCAATCATTAAATTTAAATGTGTGTTAATTTGCCAAAATTGTTAACCTACACCAACATTAAATAAATGTATGAAATTAGCAAAGCTTCAAAATGGGCACGCAAAAAATTGATGAAAAATAAAACGCTAAGATGTGTTTATTAATTTCTTGACATTTTAATTACATACGTTTTACAAATCACAACACTATGTTTAAAACAATTAAAATAGCGCTAAGGTCGGTCAAGTTGTCTCTTTTTCACCCTATACCATGGAGAGGGTTAAACAGTAGAATTAGCATTTAGAATTGAATTGAGTTTTTAATCTAAATTCTTAAACATGTGTAGCCTAACATCCGTATTCATAAAAATTTAAAAAAAATTTCGACCATTTTTGTATCCTGGGGACGATGTTATGTATTAACATCTTTTATTGTTGCACTGTGTTATTATGGCTTTAGCAATCTGAATCAAGATAATATTTGATGATTAGCCAAATGATTGATTGACAGTGTCAGAAAGCTTGAGAATGTGTGCACTGATCTAGAATATATAGATCAGCTAAATAGACATACCAAAATATCAAGATGTTACAAACAGAATGACAAAGCGAATATGGAGTGTATTTTTAAACAAATGTCTGTTATTGTTTAGCGGCAAATACAAATATTAATCGTAATCAATCATTTAACAAAAATGTAAATGCCCTATACACCGCTTTTTGTAGTACCACCTGCCTTGGAATACAATAAATATTGCCCAATATTCAAACATACAAAGATTCCACATTTTATTCCACATACATTTTTATTTGCGATATTTTTGTCTGTTTTCGACCTGTTCCTATGACATCAAAAGAGTGATTGTTCAAGTTCAAGGTCGTGTTTTTTTTTGTAATTGATTAATTGCGATATTTTGCCATCGGCTGGGTGGCATCGTCTGATACACACTAACACATTCAGTACAAAATATTGCAGGTGTTAAAATAGGCTTAAATTAGTATCGATTTACAGTCCCGAATGTGTTCGCGCGACTGTCACAGTCGGTTGATATTTTGGCCATCTTTCTCCTCTATCATGAAGTTCTTCCGCAAGGTATACGAAAGTCTGACTGTACATTTCACTTGTTATTGTAAGATCTCAATGAAAAATCCAAAAAATAGTAAACTATGAAACTGCAGATTTCGAAAATTCGATTTTCTCTCACCTCCATTTTCATATTCCCCAGGAGATTAGGAAAAGTGGAATTTTTTTCTCGAGAACAAATCAATCCGCAGGCGTAAATTTTCGTTGTGTTTGACGGCCATTAAGCAGACTACATCACCAATTAGTCAAAAATATATTATGTTTAAAAAAAAAACACTTTCGGAATGACCAAACGTAGATGGTGAAAAAAGTGTTTGACAATCAAATTTGACATATTTCGGAAAATGTATGTTCCATCATGTACCAACAATACAAATGGGTAATTTCAACCTGTGTCTTGCGTTGAAACAATGAACCATAGACTTGTCTTTAAATTGTATTACTTACTTATTTCCCTTAACATTCCATGAAGGAACAGACGCGGAACTTCTCTCGAAGTTTTTTACACATTCAAATAAATATTGCAAGACAAGACGAAAAGAACACACGTACCTCGTCAACCAAAGGAAACATTTGCTTAATTTTTCCACTCGTAAATACCGGTGTCAATTTCGAACGTATTTCCTTCCACTTCGGATTCTTTGCGAAAAATAAGTTATTTGCTCCCATACTATCCGTGTGTGGATCCGACGAGGAATAACGATTTGAAAACATATTGAAATCCTTGATTAAAACATTTTTAATTAAATTTAAATCTCGCAACAGCAATCCAGGACGATGAAAAACATGTATGCCCACACAAGGGGCGTCCGGAACGGTTTCGTATAACATTTTAAAATGTGTACATGGATCCTTTTGCCAAAAGACAATCTCTTTAAAGTTACCGAACAAGAGTAGCGGTTTTACGAATGGCATTTTCATACGTTGCCAATATTGATTGTGATATTTTAGCCACAGCCATAAAACGATTAAGACCGTGGCAAAGAAAATGAACATTTCCGTTATAAACATTGCGAAGGCCGAGTTAAATTTAAATATTAACGATACTACCGGTATTGTACTGTCTCCTCTTTTATACTGATGGCTTACGACTGATGTCGATTCAGTTTTGGTGTTATGCTGATATTGCCGACTTGTGTCATTGATAACAATTTACCAATCAAGTAAATACCTGTCTGTCCCTTTGCTCCGAATGTCAGTTTTGATCGTGCTGTCGACGTCCAGTGTAATGACCAATATTTGTCCAAACGAGCTGCTAGATGTGTTAGTATTTACAATTTAGAAAAAAAAGATGTCAGTTTGTAGAAATGATAATTATAGCTTTCTTTCCCTCATGCAAACGCAATCTAATGATGATGATGTTGACGTTATTAATCGTTCTCTCATCTCAGCATTCAATAAAAGTAACTCGGACTTTCACAATCTCTGGTTAAGAGCTAACCAGATGGGACTGACAAATAACTGTTCGTTAACTCTTAATCGACGATTGTAAAAATCACCGTAAATGACGTTTCACTTTAAAGTACGTAGTTTAATTGAGACCACACCGTTTTTCTTTTATAAATTCCCACACAGTATACATTTACAATCTCAATTTTAATGGTCTTGAAAACTGGACTTATTGAACTTCTCTTCAATGTCCTTAATACGGCAACGCACCTCTGGGGCCGAATCTTTTTGGAATTTGGCTAGATTCTCTTCGAAATTCTGCCTGACCATTGTTAAATGTTTCATGTCCTTGGCCTCCGCCAGGCGTTTAATCAAAATTAGCACAATACTAAGAGCCTCTTTTTTGAGGCCAGTATGAGGTATGCCTAAAATGAAAAGTATTAAACAGTGTCTGTAAACAGGTATATTATATTCGATCCCTCAAGAAACAACGACTTAGGGGCAACTTATCTCAACATAATTATCACTTCAGATTTCAAGTTATCACTAAACATTCCATTTCAGAAACTTTATGTCCTAAGTCGTACTTTCTCTTCCAGCCCCGATTATGGTACTTACCCGAGGCATAGGTGACGGCCGACAAAACATCTTGACATATTTTCTCCACAATTACATCACGTTCCATTGCCTTGTCCACCTTGACTTTCTTCTCTTTGTTGCCAGTGGAGGCATCATCGTCTCCCTTGTCGTTGCTCAAAATTTGTAGGCGTTCTATGAATTTGGCTAAGGCCAATAGAAGACTAACTTGTACTGAGCGTGTATTGTCACGCAGACATTGCGAGCAACGTTCGGCGAACAGCTGCTGATACTTCGATTGCGTCTCCACAGAGTTGCGGGGCCAAGATTTGCCCAATGTTTCACACACGGTCTCCTTGAGTTTATTCAAAATAGTGGCTCGCTTGTTCCGTTCGTCTGATGTTAATTCATGCTCGCTTTGGTCATCTTCATCATCGGTGGCAGACAGTTTGCGCAGGGCCTTCTTGTCCAGCAAATACCAAATCATATTGTAGACTTCTTCGAAACGATCAACCTCCAGTTCTTCCAAAATATCACCCAGACTGGATAGGACCAATGTCCTATACTGGGGCTCCTCTTTGCGGCATTCTTTGATGGCCGATTCGACAATGCGTTCACAGATTTCATGTTTACGGTCTAGACCTTTGCAAAGGGCAGCCAGTGCCAGTAACAGGCGGTCTTTTCCTTGAAAAGTACGGCCCTGAAGACCGGTAATGAGTAAATTTATTAAAAGCAAACGATCCTTTTCCGACATGGTGTCTCTTAGACGTTTGGCTATTGTTTGTATAGCATTGGCTGCCTGCGATTTCCGAGACCAGCTGGCATCATTTAGAGACTTCTCTAATTTGGGCACAATCACATGTAGATTCATGCGTATACCAGCATCACCGGGACTGACTTCATTCCACAAATCGCGCCACAACTCTATGGTAGCCTTGTTTTCCTCATTCTGTTCCTCATGCATTGCAAAGAAGATCAGGGGCAGAGCACTGTCCAAGTAGTCTTTTATCAGTTCGTTGTGACGTTTGTTAATGGATTGTATGACGAGTACGGATGATCGGTTGGACGGGTTTTCCATGTACAATTCATCGAGTTTTACAAACAAATTTCGAATAGATTGTTCCTACAATTCAGTAACAAAATAGTTAGTGGTGTGTCAAATGGTATGCAGAGACTTGTCTTACTTTGGCAATCCCTATTAAATGACCAATAGCGCTGGCATAGTACTTTCGTACCGTAGCGTTGCGGTCTTTAAGACCCACAAAGCAAGCGCCTAGGTATTTGCCAGCCAATGGCGTCATTTCATTACCCAAACGTATGCTTATCTAAAATAGAATAACGTTCTAATATTGCTTGCGATACATGAGATAGACTTGGATTACACACCAGACATATTAAATGAGCAGCTGCAATTTTACTTCCCAAATTTACAGAGGTTTTGATAATATCCAAAACAGCCGGTGTCATTTTCTCCAGAGCAGCATAGTCCAGGAAACGTACACACTGGTTTAATATAGTATACATTAAAAAAATGTCCTTTTTCACTTTTAAAGAGCTATTTTTAAAATACCTTGGCTGTGGTTTCAGTGGTATGATGAGATTTGGCTGCTTCAGCTCTGAGGGAATCCACTTTTTCTTGAGCATCATGATCGGCACCTAAACGTGTTGACAGATACGACAACTTCGTAGATTCTAATTCGCCAGTGGCTTTCAGTAGACACGGTATAAGAGAGGGCAAATGCGGTGCTATTAAAGCCCCCGACGAATCGATCATTTCTGATATAGTTTTAATGCTTATCTTACGAACATCCGCCACTGTGTGAGTTACACCAGTCTCCAAGAGCATGGGTAATATGGATGAGGCTACAGCAATGCCAGATTTCCCATGGTCAGAAGAGGCCGCTATGACGCAGAGCTACCAACAGAATGGATATATACAGAACATGATCTGCTGATTTAATAGTTGTTTACTCACCTTGCTGAGAAACATCGCTGTGCCTTCAGCCGCCAATCTGGTACCCTCATGGATGTCATCCATTACCCGAAACAGTTGACACCACAATTCCTTCAGTTCCGGTTCGGGAACTTCATCTTAAATATTACATGTGTTTTTTGTTATTCGATGTTGAAAACGGGTTTAGAAACACGAAATACATACCAACATCCATTGCATCGCTCTTGGAGGGTGAACTAGGCATCCCTTTGGGATTACGAAACTTTTCTTCGGTGCGTAGACGAAGACCGTTTGGTCGCCTTAGCAAATCTCTTACTGCCAAACAGCACGCAATACGCACACGCCACTCATTAAAAGTCAGATTATCCAGCAGCTCCCTTAAAATTTCCCAATAATATTGTTCAACAACCTCTTTGGGTTCACTGACAATTGAATCCCATATAGAAATCATGGAGTTTTGAATTTTAGGCGTGGGATCGTATTTGTAGCGATATAGACGTGGAACTATTTTGCCAAAATACGGTTGCATTTTGGCTTTAGTTTCACTCGACAGAGATTTCAGACCAAATGCAGCCCCTAGTTTACTAGTCCAGGAGGCATTATGATTGGCCAGTTGCATAAACTGATAGATCATTTCGGGTTGATTCAAATCCGAGGCCAAAGAACACAACTCTTTATAAGTAGTGATGTTACCGCTTAGGGACGATATGTACAACATCAGTAAATATATAGCTTTGTACAAAACATTAGTACACTTACCCAGTCGGGGTCTTTCCCAACATGCCTTCAGCGAACAGTTCTGTATCTTCGTTGACCTTATTAACCTTACGTTTGCCACCCATGAGTTGGTCTAACAACGAGTTGGCCAAATCATTTTGACTAGAAGGATCGGATAAGTTATACACCAAACCCAAACCGCGAGAAGCCACGTCCTGGACAAATTCTACAAGAGAACAACGTATGGATTGAGTTCTCTGATATTGTAAATAATCCTTTAAATAGATAACACATACCACTGTCATCGGATAACAGCTCCGTGAAGGCATATTGTAGCATTTGTTTTTTGTTAAGCACTGATGGACGATAACTGCAGTTTTTCACAACAGCTAAAAGCCATACCGAACAGGCCTGGCGACAATGAGGATTAGGTTCGGCTACCAAGCGTATCAATGAATTCAAAAACGTCTCGAATGCTTCATCGCTGCAATGAGAATTCACGAAACCTTCCGCAGGAGCGCCTTCGGTAACGTCATAGCCACACAGAGTCGAAGCTATGGCATCCGATATGGCGATGTTTAAAGCAGCATCCTTTTGAATCTTAACCAAAGCCAGGAATTTCTCCAAATTACGTTGAGTAAAATACTGACCATCTCCAATAGCCAAATTTCCCAAACATTTGGCAGCTTCACCTCGAATTTTCGGACGAACCGAAGAACTTTTCAGTAGCTTGTGGACGACGGTGAATATAAAGAATTTGGTAGAACCAGTAGCAGCTGAAAAAATACAATTATGTGAAATTCAGCAGTGAAACAGCCAGACCCTCTCCTAAAAACTTACTATACTCTGTCATTTCCTCGTCATCGTCATCATTATCATTGTCCTTTGTTTGGATTGTTATTGCCAGTTGCACGTTTGGAATTTCAGTCCATTTGCTAATCATAGAAAAACATTTGACAGCAGCTGATATTAGCAGATCCTGTGGACCTTTAACCAAAATTTCAGCTAAAAGAAAACAATATTTAGATAAAGAATCCATTCTTGGGACAAGTACTTTGATGATGTTACCTATAACTTTAATGGCATCCACAAATTCTGGCCAGTTTTGGAAGTCCTTGACCACATTGGTTTCGTTATTATGCTGGATAATGCGACTGAAGGCATGTCCTAAGACCAACAACCATCCATGCTTATGTTCCAACGATTTTTGCGGTAAGCTCTTTAAGCACTCACTAATCTGTAAAAGCGATTCATATAAATTCAATTTATATGATTCACTAACGAGATGATATTTACCTGCGAATTAAATTCGGATTCTGTAGAACCGTAAGCCCACAAAATACCACAAAGTTGAGACACATGTATACGCATATTTTCAGATACATCTTTTAGGGAGTTGCTTAAGGGCTCCAGTAAATGCATTTGAGATTTACACAAGAGATCTGGTGCAGCATTGAGCAAGTCATATAAACAGAGCAAGTTTGATTCAACTGAAAGGGTAATATGAGAGGACACTTGATAACATAAAAGAGCTTTCATACGAAGAGTTATAAACTTACGTCTCTTAGCCTCCACCCCCTTTTGGATAAATAGTAAATATTGATGTAGTTCATTGTTTTCTGACTCTTCATAATTACACTGAATGTAATTCTTTAACTTTTGCAGATATTTCGCATCACCGGGAGCACAGCGCGCTCCTGCTGAGTACCATAGACAGATGCGTAAATAATCTAAAATCTAAAATATAACATAGATAATGATAATTATACACTGGGGCATAGAGTTTTTACTGGTGTAGGTACCTCTTCGTATACATCCAAAGAAAAGGGTAACTTAGTACGTCCGACCACCACAGTAAGATTTTTCTTCAGTCTTTTCTGAGCAACTTCGTTGACATGTCGCATCATTGATCCAAAACTCGGCAAGACTACATGTCTCTGCTCCGAGATTAGCTTATTGAAATCATCTACGGCGTTTTCTTCGTCCGGGAATTCGATCGACGATAACATTTGATAATTAATGTGGTCTTTCTTTGAAACGCCGTACAAGTAAGAAGTGACATTTTCTCGCAACGAATTGCTAAAAATAATTAAATATTAAAAAACTGTTTTACGTAGGTGTTAAAGACATACCGTTCCCCGGCAATTAGCAATAGCAAATATCTTGCCGGTGCGTAGTGTTCCGGATAGCATGTGGTGAGAAAGATGCTTGTGACATTCTGAACTATATGCAATTTCGTTTCGGCGTTGTCAGATAGCATAGCTAATAGCAAATGTTGTTGACCGGTTAGTTGCACGCCTTCGCTGGAACCATCATCGGATTGATGTTCTTCGGGCTTCCAGGCAAATGCTGGTGCCATAGCCACCAATGCTTCTCTTATGGATGTGTGTAGATCGGGTGGAGAGTTCGTTAAGTGATTAAAATACGAGAGAACTATTTTCAAATCCTGATTCACAGCCGTAGGGCAACAGCGAGAGAGTTGAGCCAGTGCCGAATAGGCAGCATTTTGAACATCGTTGGGCTCATTCGACTCTTTGCCGACCAGTTTGGTGAATCCCGTCAACAGGACCTTGGACACTTTGGTAATTATGTCGGTGGGACCTCTGGAATTCGCAAAAACTATGATGAGTCTCTTAATATTAAAACGAGTATTACTTTTGTTTACTTTCGATCTGTATCAATAAAGAAATTCAGAGTATATCACAAAAATTCTCTATTTGTTTATGAAAATATGTGGGGATGGGATTTGCCATTAACTCAAAACCAACAGACATTTTGTGTCGAAGATCAATACGAATGACCAATATCCATTCATTAGGATAGCCATTTTTTTCTATTGAAACGATTTTCCTAACATCGCCTTGGTTTTATGTACATTTTGAGTGTATCGATGAAAAATATCTTTTTGAAGATATGTGTGAAAACATCTGTGATGTAAACTTTAACCCTTTTGTCAAATATTACAGGCCCTCTATATAAGGTAAAAATTTACGGAGAAATGGAGTTTTGGCATAATCATGGATCACTGATCGAAAAACCAATATTATCGTAATGCAAACAAGTAGTAAACTTTACTTTTTGGTCTATGCTCCTGGCATAGACAAAACCCAAACTCAATTAAATACTAATTAACTTACTCTTTTATGAGAACTTCAGCAAATTGTAAAGATAACACTTTACACTTCTGGCTAGTGTTTGTGCCGAACAAACCCTCAAACACCACCTGAATGCCTTTAGGCACACTAATACCTTTGCCACGGCATTTAATGAGATACAGCAAAAGTTTCTGCCTTACACGGGCGCAGCATGGAGTTGTCTTACGTTCGGCCACATTGGAACCATTGCCCGAAAACAGTGTGTATAGAGGCATGGTCACATGGGGATCGGTGAAGTCCAAAATGGTGCAAATTTTACTTAATTCAGCAATAGCCGGTGTCGCTACACTGAAGCGAGTATCAGACGAAGCCAACACCAGAAGTAAAAAGACGTCGATGTCGGTAAATGTGCCCGAGCATATAATTCGGACAATCCCTTTTTTTATCTAACAAGAAGAAAGAGTATTGCAATAATATACATACGAAAAAGAGTCATGTTGAATTGACTTACATTTTCTAAGTCTTCAGCCTTCCAATTGTTGACTGATACCCTTTTAAAGGAATATGGACTCATGCCGGGTGGCACAGCTTGATCTTGTGTAACGCCATATGGCAAAAGCAGCACATCCTGTAGTAGAGATAGAAAATTCCGTTTTATTTCTGGCTTGTCATCCAAATGAAAAACCTCCTTCCTCTGGGCCGGGTCATCGGACAATTTAATATCGCTCAAATCCGACAAAATCAACATAAATAATCTAAAAGCAAAGAAATGTATAAATGTGAAGGCTACACAATCGTGTTCTAACATACTTATCTTGATAGTTCTCCAATTTATCCTCACAGCCCATTAATTTGGCAGCCAAGGAAGAACGCTCCTCGTGATTCAAACGCGGATATCCCATCGTTATGAATATTATTGCGAAATTCTGCAAGAACGGCGAATTGGATGACGCCTTGTATTGATCTATTAAACCCTCAACGGGTATTTGGACCAATGGTCTGGAAGTCAAACGACGTTTGATATGAGTCAATACTTCCACTACCTAAATGACAAAGAAGCCAAACACAGCATGAGTTGTGAAATTCCATTTCTGCCAGGTAATGTAGCCCTACCTTATTCCGTACAGTGTCATGTGGAGATGAGATTTTCAGTATCACTGGCGTCAGGAAACGTCCAACACAGGATTCCAGTTTATCATCTGTGTCTGCACATCCAAGCCGCAGAAGAACTCTTTCCAATAATTCTGCAAATGCAACAAAAAAAAACAGAAATCTTTACAATTTATAATTGTTTCACTGGTTTATGGATGAAAACTTCCATTTTTTAAGATTTTGCTTCGTTCTAATTGAATTGTTCATATTTATTCGTTAATTTACCAATTTCTTCAGATGCCATGATTTTCAGTTTTTTCCCTTTTCTTCTTCTTACTAAACTAAAAACATCAACCAAAATCAGCTGTTCGTGTAAAGTTGTTGCCAATGCAAGAGTAAAAATCCCATTTTGGGAGATTTGGAAGACTTTGAAGGGGGAAATAGAGATGGAACGTACTAAATTGCACCCTGGTGAGTGCGAATGGGATGAAAGTACAGTTTTTGATGTATTAGTTTAAAATTCAATCACAATGGAACGACAATCTCAGTCAGTATTTGTGTGTGTGGTATCATCGACATTTTTTATTTCGTTTGAAATGTTTATCGCTGCCATCATGTATGAAATGTAACATCGTGCTGGGTAATCGCCGACCTACAACACTCACCCATGAAGTCGGTTAAATTTGTGTCTTTATGCCCCAGTCAACGATTGCGCAGCTGGAGTAGATACAATTGTTTTCCGTCTCAAAACGGAACAACTTGGACTCCAATAGAACGACCAACTCCAAAAAGATCTGATGTATTTTGGTGTAACTCATTGGAGGTCACCAATGCGCTGTGAACCCCTTGTTAGTAGAAGCATTCGCGTTCATTCGACCTATGTGCATATGTTAGACTGCGACAATATAATATACATAGCGTTAACATTGATGTGAGCACAGATTTTCCGAATGATATTTCTATTGCATGCAAGTATCCACGTTTCAGCACCAAAAGGAAACGGGTAAAATAACTACATTGTAAAGATTTAGTTCGTTGAGTGAGTTTTTTTTTCTCTGTTTTAGCTTTGATAGCACAATTCTTCGTCTATGTGTGATCTAGTTGTGGAGGACCCAAGGTAGAGGAATGCCTTCAATATCTGGCCCTTGCGAAGTGGACCGTCTACCAAACATCATACGTTTTAATCAGCGGTCATCTGTTGTAGGCTATAATAAAAGCATAATCCTTTTCTGTCGGAGTCTTGGTATGGATTGGGACCACTCGCTCCACTTCGTATATTCCACATGCATATCCGCAGATTATAGTCATTGATGCATAGCCGCATAGCTCCAGATGCAGACTGTCGTCAAGATTTCTTTTCGTTCGATTAAATTTATTTATTTATTAATTACAATACAAAGTAAATTTATATTATAATTTTGGGTCCAAGGGTAAGCCGGGTGACAAAGACCATTTGGCTTGATTTTTGCAGCGACAGACCAAAGCCTCTGGTGGGAATCGAACCCACAACCCCCACGCTGATAGGCAAGCACGCTACCAACTCGCCTACCGGGGCGCTTCGTTCGATTAAATATTTCAAAGATCTGCGGTTTCTATTGAACAAAGAACCTTTGGAAAAGGTGATCCAAATTAAAAATTGGTGTTTGCTATTAACATAGTGCCTTTCTACGTAAAGTATGTGATGCCTTAAACCATTTCTACTCACTCTTGATAACGAATGACGTCCTTTATTGTGCTGTGTTGTGCACCTCCACCACCCCCCCGAGATATTTCGAGGCATTTCGTATATCGCTGTGATCTTCCCACACACAAGAAAAAGAGGTATCCTCCAATGTACCTTCAAACGCTGGCACACACACACACACATGTATGGTATATACGTAAATGTGTATGGATTCATAAAGGATGACATTGAGTTTAAACGACGACTCAGATGTGGTGTGTGTTAAATATTTATACGCTTTTTTTATCCTGTACCTGAGAGAGCAGTGGTAGATACGTTAATGTGTGTGTATGGGTTCGTTTGTATTTAGCAGTGCATTCTGCAACTGCATATGTGTGTGTGCGTGTTTGTGTGTGACCTAGCTGGTGTATATGCATGTATGCAGGTGTGTGCTTTTGGGTTATACTCTGATGAATACAGTTTCAATATTCAAAGCTGTGTTTGTGCTTTCATGTTTTTTCTCCTCTGCATCTGGTTGTTGTTTTTTAACAGTCAAGGTTAGTTGTTGTTGTTGTTGCTGCAGTTGTTTATGAAAATGTGATAAAACATGTTGCAGGTGTGGTTGTCGTCGTTCTTGGTTGCTGTAAACGGGGTGTGCGGCATGAGTGTGTGTGTATGTGTGCATTTTGAAATCCATAAGTCCTTTGTGATGCTAATTCTTTTTCTCTAATAACACAGATAAACCTTGAATATTTAACCATAAAAAGAATAGAAGTATGTATGAACACGTACCACAGTGGGATCGCTATAGAATTGTTTATGGACATAATACATGTGGCAACGTTTTAAATGGTTGACCTCCAACCTCCAAGACTGTCACAGTCTCAATATCCATCACAGATTTATTATTAGTATTTTACTTATTAAATAAAAATACTAAAGCATATTAAATGCAATTTTATCAGCTGATTACTTGTTCCCAACGCCTGTGTCCGGTCACATATGGCCGTGTTTCATTCAGAAATATGTCTTATCAGTGAGCTGTATAGTCACGGACCGGGACGGCCCCATTTGTACCGTTTTCCAGACTTAACTCCCCTCACATTCTATGAAGAACATTCGGGGATTTTCTCCTGAGTCAGTTAGCCGACCGGCACTGGAAATGCCGGAAGAAGATTTAAATGTGGTTAGCCCCAGTAGGACCTTACTCCAGACGTAAGCTCGTAGACAATTTCATGGACTACCTGTGCATATACATTAACATTTCACAGGCGGGCAGCTTCTATGAAATCAGAGAGCTGTGCACGATATAACCAAATATTTAAAGCTTTCTTTTAACGGCGTATGCTTTGCCTAGAGCAGTTGTTACACGGTGAAAAAACCGCTGAAAAATGTCAGACATTTTGTACTCCTTTCTGTACATGGATTGTTTGCGTGATAGTTGACACCACCACTCGGACTAGCCTGTTAGAAGTGATTGAATAATTGCCCAAATTTGAATACTCGTATTAAGTAAGGACATTTGTATATCTGTCTCACCGTATAACAGGGCACAAAAACTGACCTTGAAGCAGGGAAAATGTATACAAATTCCATTTCATTTATTTATATTCATTGCAATAACCGAGCCTTTTGGCCATAATTTTTGTAAACCTATTACCAAGTTTTAGTATCTATAGATCCCATAGATTGTGCTTTTGAGTCGCTAAACCCTGTATAAAGTGACAATGCCTTCCAAGTTTAGCTCAAATAGATTAATTTCTGTCCCCATTTCGGAATCAGGGTTTCTCACAGAGCTACATTAGCTTTGCTTCTCGGAAATTCAATTACCTCCGGAATAATTTCCCACATCCTACACTGTCCTGACGTGCTGCATGTTTATTTATATAGAAATGTATGTATATGTAGATAAAAGCATTGTACACATGCAGTTATAGTTGATTTGTATTTATTGTTGGTTAGAACTTAACCGACGCAGGCATGCCTTGATGTGGCAATGTGGGGCTTACCTTAAGAGTGGGTAATTATCCTTGTAAAACAACAAAAAGCAAGCTTTAAACCCATATTCAAACATTTACCTACACATAGAGACATACTTGTTTAATGTTTTTATGTCTATCTACACACACATTTGTGTGTGTGTGTGTACAAAACGAAACAAAGACCTTTATTATTTAACACACATAGGGAAAAGAAAACAGAAAACAAAATAAAATCTGTTCAAGTTGATCCTTGTAGCTGGTTGTTTTTCAACCATCATCATCATCATCATCATAATCATCAACAACGGCATGGTAAGAATCTATTGAGTTCGGGTTTCTTTTAACATCAAAAACTTTCCTTTTGTATTTTTTTTCCATATCTCGGGTACTTTAAAGAAGGCGTATTCAAACACAAAAGAATTAAATAAAACCAACAGCAACAGCGGCGAGGCAAAATCGTGAGGCACAAAGAGCCAAGAGCCACCAGGTTGAGATAATATAATAAAAAAAAAAAACAAATATGATCCATCATCATACATGTCGGTGCTGGTGCTAAATTCAATTACCCGGTGCGCACGATGTTGCCACCAAACGGGCTACAACACGTCGTCATGGCTTCAATTTATTAGCAGCTCATGTTAAACACCAAACGACAACGCCATCGTATCGTCACAGTCACAGTCATCGTCATAATCACCTTCTCTACCATCCACCGCTAGGGGGCTAGCTGTACGAGGTGGGTGAGTATTAAGAGGAAACCTCATTAAATTCTGTTGGCTCTTTTTTTGCACGAACACAAATTAACTTTGACATAAACAAACTAATAAAAATCCATGCTTACAAAGAACTTAAATTAATTAACAAACAAACAAAAAAAAAACAAGAAAACAACAGAATTTTAAAGTAAACCAACGCACCCACAGCTGTATACCTAGAAGCGGAGGACTGTAAGTACGTATACATACTTCGTACAAACTCTAGGTGTACATATTTTGGTTATGTACCCATTTGTTTTACAGCAGGAACTTCAATGTACCCTGACACCAACACACACACTCTTATTATCCTGTATTCCTCACCTAATAACAACATTGCTGCATTACTTTATTTTCACATACACACACACACACGTACGGAGTACATAGAATTGTAACAGCGAGAGCCAATGAAAGGAAGAGTAAGTACCAAATAGAGAGAGAGAGAGAGAGAGTGAGAGTTAGCATACAGACAAAGAAAACATCAAACAGGAAATAGAGGTAAAACCTCATAGAACCACATCAAATATCAATAACAGCAGCAGTCACCGACAACAATAACAGTAACGGGAATAGCAACAGCAGCATCTGCCAGCCGCCGCAACAATAGAAATATTTTTAACCACATTTAAGACACACACACACACGCACGTAATTATGGCCACAAAAAAGTAATGGGAGTGAAAGAAAAACTAGTGTCTATAAAGCAGCAATAACAGCCACACTCGCATGTTGAATCAATACAAAATGTTCTCTTTACCCAGGCTCTCAAACAACAACACACTCTCCATGCACACGCATTTATATTGTTATTATGTTACTTGTGTAGCGTAGGGATTTCGATCACACAAAAACGGACTCTTTTTTTTTGTGGAGATTTTAACATTATTGAAATTTTTCTCTCACACACATTTTGGCACAACTTTTAAATACTAAGTCGAAGAAAAAAATGCAAATAAAATGTTTACTGATTCCCTCAGTGGGAGTCGAAGAAAATGTCGAAATGTAATTTTTTTCAAACAGGATTTAGGATTTCTATGCACTCGACTTAGATGCTTTAGTTACTGTCATGTTGCTGAGATTATACAGGGCGAAAATCTTGCAGTCGCTGTTCGCAAAACTACAAACTTTCCGGAACGTGTTATCTCTTGAAGAGGTCATGACAATTGGTCACCGAGATCTTGTGATTTAGCAACTTGCGACTTCTTCCTTTGGGGCCACGTGAAAGAAGAAGGTCTACGCCAACAGCCCAGCGTCGATTCATGACCTCCAAGGAAGGAATTCGTGAGGCTATCGAGGACATAGGGCAGCCACTTTGCGATTTGGTTATGGAAAATTTCATGAAAACGATATGGTCATGTTGTTTTTCATTATTATCGGTATAGCTTCCTCTTTATTATCAAATAAACATCCGATGATTTATCGCAAAAAGTGCCACTTTTCTTTGAAAGACAATTTCGGAAAATTTACAGTTGTGACCATTTTGTATTTAGGGTACGAAATGAAGGTTCCCTCATCTTAAATGTATTCGTTAATAAAAGTTGTAAATTATAAATTCCCGCAAACATCCAGGGTAGATTCAAAAATCTCGGGAAAGTTTGTATGTCCGCATCGACATTCCTGCTATGTGAGTACGAATGTACACACTCACAGATGTGTGTGTGTGTTCCTCCATTGAGACTGTATAATCAAATTATTTGTATGTAACTCAACAACAAACACCTGTTTGTTTACTTGGGAGCTTACAGTTTTTCTGACTCACCCCTTCGTTCTGGTTCTCGCTCTCTCTCTCTCTCTGTGTCTCTGTCGGTCACCCCATCCCATCTGACATCCCCACTAACCGTTATGAACGGCCTAGAAATAAAATGTTTTGTTATTACAATCTACCGTACACCACCCCCGTCGTCCTTTGTAGGAATATGAAATGGCATACCTTCCATACTTTGTCCGTTTGGTTGTCCTTCCCCTGTGAGAGAAACAACAAACACACGCATAATGATAAAATATGCACCAACATGTTTTTTGAACTTTGCTGTTGTTATTGTTCTTCCTGTTGTTATTGATGTGAAAGATAAGGCAGATTTTATAGGTAACCAGCGCACACACACACATACACTCAAACAGAAGTTCATTACAACGCGTCGAAGGGCGAATAAACCCTCCCCCCCAGAAAAAAACAAGAACAAACAAACAAAGAAAAATAAAGAGAGAACTTGTCAAATATTTGAGTTTGGAGTAATGAATTGGCATAAAGATTTGTTTGTTGTTGCTGATGCGGCTGTTGTTGTTGTATATTGTAATAGAAACGACAAAACAGGAAAATTGGGATTTTTATCTTTTACCCCAAGAGTACTTACAAACAAACCCGTGCCTGTGGTATGTGGCAGCTAATTTAAGCTCAAATATTCCCTTTCTGTGTAGTCCTTGTGGAAAAAGTTTTAAATTTCAAATTATGAAATCTTATTAAGATTTTGTTATGTTATTTCCAGAGCCAAGTGAAAAGTATCAGATTCAAACAGCTCTTCGCGAGGGATGTTTTTTATTTCAATATACAAATTATCAACTTTGTGTAAGTTGTCCGTCTAGGCGGTATTTATGTGTATGTATATTCTGAAACAAAATATGTATGGAAAAGAAAATACATACAGACAGTGGGCGTCATATGGATGGGTTCACTTTACGGCTAAACAAAGTATTCACGGCTGGGGGGCTATTTAAGAAACAAACGTCAGGTATTGAATTTCCCTAAGAAAACAATGTACTCTCACGTGATGTACGAATTTAGACTGAAACACCTTTGAATAACTTTTCTATTCTTACCGAGGATTTTAAAAAGACAGGTCAAATACAGTAATGCCATGAAATAAAAACAATCAATTACGCGGCTGGGAAACTGATCTACCCAGTAAAAGTAATAAACGACACTTAATCTCAGGTCCAGCCCAGCAGCGGAATTGGAGTTGATTACCAAAGACACTAACTTGCGGCGCATGTCCTGTGTGTATATTGCGGAGTAGGAATAAAAAAAAGTCAAATCCATTAAAATAGTAATGCAGGTGACACCTCGAGGTAGTGTTAAGGAGAAATGACAAGAAAAACTACATTACTTTCTGATTGTAGTAATCATGGACCATAGCGTAACACTTTACTAGTTTATGTACCCACTTCCAGCAGTCAATTACTCACTACTCCGAAATAGACAAGGAATGAACAATCGCTTACCGCCTATGACGGCAATGTTAAATTTAAAACGTCTATTGTGTGAGATGGTAATTCTGTGGGCAGTATGAATAGGAATCGATATTTATGCGCATTATTCTTATGATATGATACGAACTGCAATAACATGATTCGGATCAGATCTAGAGATCAAAATAAGGGTTGGCGGTGACATTGGATTTAAATATCTTGAAGTTCCCGCAAAGAACCGCTAAGATCGCCAGATTTAATGTAGTTGCACTATTTGCAGTGGGCCATCTCAAATCTAGAGTATATTCAAAAAAACCCGCAAACAATTGAAACCTTGAAACACAAGAACCACAATAACGGCTAAATGTCATCGAAGTTTTTGCCAAAGAAATCGACATGTGGGGCACTGCAGCAAGATACTATTTCTCATTCGCCACTTGTAGAAGCTCTACTACAGATTGTAATAAACAGATAGTAAATTTAAATTCATTTGCAAAAGAAACTCAAACGAGACGGATCCAGTATATACATATATATATATATATATATATATATATATATATATATGCATATATGAGTATATACGCACATATACACACATTAAAGTGGCTGAAACCAATCTCAGAATCTATCTGCAGATAACATAATCTACTTACACTGCTTTATTGCCAGTTCTGCTTTGTGTTGATATCATCATCATCATCATCGTCTTACGCCCGTGAAAAATGGTTTCTCTTTTGTTGTCCTTTGATGGTATCTACAAAACACAAAAACACACACACACACACACATGCATGCATGTGTATATCGATACTTATTTGCTGCAACTTACGTTGAATATACACATATATTTACAAGAAGAAGAGGAGACAGCGAGGGCACAAGAATAGCAAATAGAAAAAGCCGCTCAAGCAATTTATTTTTCTGCATTAGAGAGCAATAATTGAATTGCAGCAGTAGCCGTGACAGCGACATTACAATTGCTCTGACATTCACACCGTACCGTGCACATTCATGTCTGTGATTGGGTACTTTAATGCCATTTCATGCATTGTAAACACACAATTCTCTTGTAACACGGATATTCCGTTTACGGTTTGTCTGTGAAACATACTCGTACACCTTCTACCTTTGCTAACATCGTACGTTGATGTCTTCACTATCTGGGCTGATTCAGCTGTTTCTACTCGCCTGTTGTTGTTATTGCTCTGGTTGTTTCATTGGAAAGGAAAACATGGTAATTGAAATTAATTTAGAATAGAATAAGAAGGAAAAAAAGACAGCCACACGGACAGCTGACAACAACACCACCAACGTCGACAACGACATACAACGAAATGTGTAGACAAACCCAGACATATAATCGGAAAATGCCATTGTAGTCTGCTGTAGAGGGACCGAGAGGGGAGCTGCTTTATAGAAGGAAGCATTTATAGAATGAACGACCGTGATGAGTGTGCAGGTGCATTTCAATTTCCATCTCCTTCAAGTTCTGCTTAAATAGAAACACTTCCACCTGCTTCCCAACCAAACTTCCCGAGACGAATAATGTATGCTGAATATATTTGTACATCTATAATAGGCTGTTCCCTAAATCTAAGACATGGGAAGGAGAAAGTAAGTACACATTGACGCTGAGTTGTAAGAATTGTTCGGGGATGATCCTTGCAAAAACAAGGCACTTAGGAGTGCCACTCAACTATCGATGATTCAAAAGTATGAACTGAAGTCGAGAAACGTTGAATGTGATACAAGAAATTAGCACAGCCCAGCGGAATATTCATGGGAAACATTTCATGTTGTTTACATATTGTATCACCTTGGTATGCTGGTCTATTATGAATTCCTCAAACCGATCGAAACTATTACTGGGACTGTCTAACGAACGTAATTGATGAGATTTGGGAGAGCATTCAAAATGCCCTAGAACTACTACAATGGATTTGAACGAGCATTCAACACAGAACGACTACAATGCTCAGCTTCACGTAGAGGCGCCGGTCAACATATTATTTGAAACACTCAATTGAAAAATAAAACTGGGCCCTTCGAAACATTTTTGTTTAGGAAATTCCTACCCATTGGCTTTATTTTATTAGACCACTATGGTCCAATGATCCGAAAGTCCACAATGACCATGGAGTGATCTTTACACAATTACCTCGTTCATGTTGATCGCTCCAGAAATGGTTGATAAAGTCCATGGAATGCACAATCGAAAAGTAAAAGTATGTCACAATCTTTATTTTGTCCAACAAAATAGAATTGAGGTAACTAAGGGACATCCTAATCCACACGTACGGTTCTTTACTTAAATAAACAACACACACACACATGCAAACCTACATACACACATATGTGTGTGTGTGTGTGTGGTACATATATCCATTAAAGAGGGCACATGCATCATAACAGAAGGAGTGAGAGAGGAGTACAAACACAATACAACCACAACAACAACAAAAACAAGAATGAAAGCGTGTGCGTGCGTGTGACTAATAATGAATAACGCTGAAGATAGAAAGCACTGTGTGTAGGTACGTACGTGGCGTATGAGTGACGTGTATTGTGTACAACACTTATACGACGTGTTTTCACTTACCCAGTAGCAGTGCTCTCAGGGGCACATCTTCGTGAGAATGGGCCATTTAGGCGACAGTCAGTACACTGACTATGGTTTATTAGACTGTACCATGTTAACTATTAATAGACAGTTAATATTATTATTATTTACCAGGGTAACATGATCAATATTGTTTTCCCATTTTGTGTGCGATGGCGTTTGTTTGTTTGTGTTTGTTTTGTGCTGATAACATTTTTGTCATTCACTTATAACGTCTGGCCCCGCTCCACCGCAGGCCGCTGATGACATTCCATTAAACTTCCGTTTCCATATTAACCCAACCAATAAATAAACAAAAACTAACTGTGTTCCAATGGCGGTAAGAGTAATGACAATGGCGACGTTAAGAACTACGACTTTGAAAGTCTGCAAAATGAAGGCCGGAAGGAAATAGTAAAGTTTTATTAAAATAAGAATATAAAAACATTTTAAGAAACACTACGATTTGCGTGTGTTCATAAATTTTGTTTAGTTTGTTATAAAATATAACGCTCTAGTATAAACAATAAGGTCATCGCCGTCATTGTTAGATTAAAGCATTGTTAATATGCAACCGTCCAACTGAGTGCAACTTTAGCTTTCTCTAATTTTCAGATATCCTCTAGAGAACGTCATTTGAACAACTGCCAACTGCTTGGCGTGTTCTCCATTCACATTGGTGTAGGATTAATTTATTACATATGTTTTGCATTTGAATTCGTCTTAAAGTGGAAATTCTTTAAAAATGCAAGCCATTGTAAACTTGTAATAAATTTGTATAAAACAAAATGCAAACATTTTTCAAACTGAAATTCCTTTTGTACGAGTACAAACGAGCGGGAGGTATTTGTTTAAACCTCTTAACATTTTGTGGTTGTATTATTGTGTATTTCCTCTTTGCTTCCTCCTTTTATTTATAATACTGACCCTAATTTATAAGAACATTAAATGTACTTGGACGTATTGGACATACAATTTGCATGTTCTTTGGCAAATGAAAATAAAAAAACAAGACAAACGATGAAAAAAAAAACAAACTCAACTCTTCTAATGCAGAAAACAAACCAAAGAATGAAACGATGACATTGTCGACCCCACCCATGGCAAATAAAAACCAGAAGACGAAAAAAAATCATATCCCAGTGCACTAAGGCGATGGAAAGGTTCCCAAGCGCAATACGTTGAGTTGAAACACAAAAGGAGATTTACAACCAACTACAGTGCTATAAACGAACTAGTAATGAAGCAGTCGGAACTGCTGGCCCTATTCATTTGCCAAGAAAATGTCTAGGTTTACTTAGAATGTCTTACCTGCGTTCATTTTGTAGTAATGTTGGCATAAACCGATATTAAAAATGGTTATCCGGTCATCTTTTATGTCGAATTTCTTAGTCGTCAACCTTTTAATTGTTCATTATGATTAACACATCACAATAGATATAGTTAAAGTCAAACCAATTATTTTTAAAATGTCAGCGAATCTTCTGAAGGCCTTTGAAACGGCCGGACATTTTTTCTATCACTCAAGTCTTGCTAAAAAGTGAACATAACAGGTATACTTTATATAGACCGCAGAGATTCATAATCCAGTTTACTTACCTTGATAATACTTCAATATATTCTCAAAGAGATAGGCATCCAAGGGTGAAGGTTGTTCGAATCCGCATATCTTGAATCTCACTTCAAATATGAGGCAATAACTTCTATGAGGTCGCAAAATCTTTATTCCTCTCGGAATCCATCCGGTTCGTTCAAATTACCAGAAAGACGCTTTAAGGCGATGCAGTTTACATTTTCTTCGACAATTCATGGGGTTACTTCTTAGGAATCACTTTAAAATATTCAATTTGTGTTAGAAAATACAATTTTTGTGATATTTTAATGTTGGCTCTTCTTCTTGTTTGCAACATCAACAAACATCAGCTGTTGACATTGAGTATTGCCAAGCACAGATTAATAAATCCCCCTTTTGGGGATTTTGTCTTGCTTACAAATTCCCAAAACTAGAAAATCGATAGTTGATTACAGAAAAGAATTAAAACATGAAAATTACATGTTGTATTCAGGTGGAACGTAGTTTAAACTGAGGATACGGAAATATAAATTTATGAATTGAACATGTGGTGGGGAGAAGTATGTGCCACCACAACTACATAAGCGATCACGGGTAAGTCGATTTAAAATGTGTACACGGTTATTTCAACTAATTAGTATCGATTTAATTTCCGTCCATTTGATATGTTTTCCACGGTAATTTCAATTAATTAGTCAATCAATTTAATTTTTGATTACAAATCATTGAGGAGTTTTTTTTCTTTCAAAATATCGTTTCAATCCCTTTAAGAAACGAGAGTTGGATATAAAACCCAATAATGCACGAGAGAAGTTGCCGTGGGTTCCCTTATGCATTTTGTGGAAGGTTTATTTTTGTGCTGGGGATGCTATCAGCCTAGAGATCATGTTTCCGACTCCGAAAACTATATGGGAGAGTGTCATCATCCGCACAACAATTCCTTATCTTATCTATTCGATATACTCTTGGAATCCTCTAGCAAATACCTTAAATTTTAGTGTGTTCAGGAAAAACCAGCTGGTGGGCTGCTCTGCCTAATCACAATTTGTGTCGGTTTTGACTTTGATGGTTTCTTACATTGCTTCGTTTAAGAACAAATTAGCCCCCATTTGCATGTCACTGTACTGGAAGATATCTCAGGTGTGCTGGAGACAATTTTTCTGATGCAAAAAAAAAAATCAACGTATTTGCGTAAGTGTTCAATTTGTGTACCTTGGCTTTCTTCTCTTCTGTTGTTTGGTATGTGTGTGTATATGTTGCTCTTGGTCTTGGATGGTTGCGGGGAAGGGAAGGAAAGTAAGTGTATGTAGAAAAATGTTGCTGCTATTATATTTGTTGTTTACCCGTAGTATTACCTTATACTGACAACAGCAACGACAACAACTACCCAGCCGGCACATTCATATCATAAAATAGTATGGTCTCGTTCCTTACCATACCGACGTGTTGGTATTGGTATTAATTTATTCATTAGCAAATGTTAGTCCTGGGAATTTATAACGTTTTCACTTTAACAAAACCTCTTTGGCAACAACATTTCCCTAAAACGAAACAAAAAAAAAAAACGTACACACACACACACAGAAAACGAGAGCAAAAACTTAAAACCCTGGGGAGGCTTTATGTGATAGTAACTTTTTTAATTAAAAATATTTCTCAAAAACAAGCAACATTTTACAATGAGGTGATGAGGTTAATGAGGAAATTGTCAGAAATATTGAGGCTGGGAGCAGGAGGTGTTAGCCGGTTTTTCGTTAATAGAAGCGGTTGGAGGGGGAATAGCACTAATCAACATGTCATCATTGTGAAGCCGGAATTAGTCCTCATTAAAGGGTTTAGGGGCAAAATGAAAAGATTTTGATGTTTCAAGGAAAGGCGTGCTCTGGGTTGGCTGCTAACATTAACATGTAAGTTCACTACTACATACACATACACGTACATGCATTGGTACTTACATTTCTATTTACACTTACCTAACGAGATAATCATCATACATATTTTGTCTTTGTGGAATTTCGAAACAAAAGAATTGTTATTAAGTGGCCAGATACCGAAAACTAAGTCAATTAGCTTGGTCAACAGCTAAATAATAATTAGTAAAAATGTTTGTTATTTCCAACACATTCTCAGTCACACACACATACAAGTCCATCTGTTTATACGAGTACCTTGCCCTATAGTCTTACACGTCAGGCTCTAGGCAGGCTAGCATAAGATACATTACATTACATGAGGTCATTAAGTGAGTTAAGTGCGGCGAAAGCCTCTGACAGAATTAGGTAATGCAATGCAAATAGCCATCCGTGCCTCCGGTCTACCTCGGCCACCCTCGGCCGAACGCTACGCCGCACATATTAGATGGCGGCTCAGATAGGAAAGGTGCCATGCGAGACAAAATCCAATTACATTAATAGCAATTGTGTTTTGTCATGTGCGATGAATGACCGAACGAATGAATGAAATATATACAGTGTATATGTACATACATATTTAAAATAGCATAAACAATGCCATGAGGCATGCCACTCTCATATTTCAGAGCTCTATCCTCCAATGGCAACAGCCAAAAACCGAAAATGAACAATAAACCTTTGGATGACTGCACTCGTCCATCAAATGTTTTATTAAATACCCAATGTGTATCTTAAGGATACAACAAACACACTTCAGTCCACCTACCTCCCTCATATGTATACCACTGGGATGCCAGCTCATGTGTACGCTACACCCTTGTCCAGGTTTATCTCTTGGGGTCATCAAACTGTGTCTGTGGGTCAAAAAATTCGCATAGATTACAAATGACAGTCGGACAGAATTTCCTTTTAGGCTGTTTTGCTTGCGATCAGGTTGTATTTTCTGTTTGTATAGGGGCGATATACAATTATTTTTTTTTCATAATAAAAAAATTTAATTTTTTTGTCATAATAAAAAATTTAATTAATTTAAATAAATTATGTACTTGTGGGGACACATACCTTTCCCCACTTCATGTTCAATTCGTAAATGTATATTTCTGTATCCTCAGTTTAAACTACGTTCCACCTGAATACAACATGTAATTTTCAAGTTTTAATTCTTTTCTGTAATCAACTATCGATTTTCTAGGTTTGGGAATTCGTAAGCAACACAAAATCCCCAAAAGGGGGATTTATTTATCTGTGCTTGGCAATACACCATGCCAACAGCTGATGTTTGTTGATATTTGCAAACAAGAAGAAGAGCCAAAATTAAAATATCACAAAAATTGTATTTTCTAACACAAATTGAATATTTTAAATTGAATCCTAAGAAGTTACACCATGAATTGTCGAAGAAAATGTAAACTGATGCAGTGATGCCTTTAAGCGTCTTTCTGGTAATTTGAACGAACCGGATGGATTCCGAGAGGAATAAAGATTGTACGACCTCATAGAAGTTATTGCCTCATATTTGAAGTGAGATTCAAGATATGCGGATTCGAACAACCTTCACCCTTGAATGCCTATCTCTTTGAGAATATGTTGAAGTATTATCAAGGTAAGTAAACTGGATAATGCATCTCTGATGTCTTCATAAACTAACATAGCATGTGTACCTAATAAATTGTACAAAATTATTTCGAAAATTATGGACGAATGATCCGAATATAGTTTATTTGTAATTTTTTTTTTTTTTGACATCACTTACTTAGCATGTGTATTTGTTCAGAGTTTAATAAAAATGCTACAGCGTTCTCAAAATGCTACCTAGATTGTGTCAACTAATAATATCGCAAGTTTGGCGTTTTCTTTACACTTAAGCAAGCGACAATAGCCAGCATGAGACGAAAACACGTGTAATGTAATTTGGAATATGTCTAATGTTAAATACATTCTAGACTAATTAGGTTTCATTGTTTCCACTGAAAAACTTCTTCGGCGCCCAAGCCCATCTTGGACATAGCTATGTCGACGACGCTCAGTTTGTTGTTGATGTGTTCATAGAGACCGAAGAAAATACCAACCCCACAACCACCGCCACCCCTAATCCCTAAACCAACATTGTTTTAACCATACAAATGCTTAGAAGTTTTATATATTTGCCATACATTCTCACATTGAACAATTAAAGTTTATTTCTTAGGAAAAGTATAGCTGCCAGCTGGATTTCCCCCGAGTCGCTTTCCACTGTGACATTTTATGGGGCGAATGTCTTCCATGTGGTACTGGTTAATGTGGCTATAGGGCATCATGCAGTCGTTTATGGACGATTAAAATATTTGTACACGTTTCGTTAATGGCATAAATATGTGATAAGCATTTTTTTTTATTGGTATCAACCCTGAACCTGTAAAAATACTCGTGGTAGTACCACATGATACAATGACAAATGAACGTTAACGTTAAGTTTAAGTTAAGTTAAGACAAGTCAAGTCAAGACACTAGAAAGCATTTCATGTTTTTTGTTTTTCTTTTCTTTTTCTCTACAAACAAACGCTTTTTTAATGTCAATATGTGTACATGTGTGTGTGTGTGTGTATATGTTAAATTCTACTTAGACCTCAAGCTATACCAAAATACTAGTATTACATATCATGTATGCATATCGTTAGTTGAAATGCAAAAGAACCTAAAAGTCGGAAACTCATATTCACTGCGTAATTTGCCCGGCTATAGGAATTACAGGCTTTTGTGTTTTTCCTTACGGACACTGTCTGCGACTAGTGCGAATACATCAGCAATCTACCAACTCTTGACACTCTGCCAAATCCTGGAAATGACAAAGAGGTAAAACGATACGTTCCACCTTTCCGTCTTGGGACTGGTGACTGGTGACTACTGCAGAAGCATCCATGCAAAAATGTCTAGAGCGGAGAGCCACATTGCCAAATCTTGATACTCCATCAAATCCTGGAAATGACACATTGGAAGCAAAACGATACATACCACCTATCGTCGACTATAAAACGCTTTCGACACTCTGATACGAGAGAACGTATCTGAAAGCAACTCAGCATATGAGATTCCAACAAAAAGTGTACGTCTTTGGAAAATAAGTCTGAGTGCCACCAAAATCCTCAGTAAGAATCGGAAGCGGCCACTACATTTACCACTTGAAGAGTTCTCCGACAGAGTGTCTGCTTATCGTCCAAGTTCAATGAAGGACCAGGCGGGAAACTTTCCTCATACCAGGTCAGTTCTAGATCCACTCCGAACGGATAATGCTTTTTCTAGACATGTTTTACATGGCAGAGAGACGACTCTCTTACTAGAACAGTTGCTGGCATTTACGAGATGGAAACATGTTTAATTTTCTTAACAGAATACTTACCTGGTTTTCATCTTCCAGTGATGACAAAACAAATAAGATTTCCCAATTCTCTTCTTTTGTTTATGTTTTCCATTACACCACACAAACGAGCTGTTAGAATGCTTTTGCATTTCAGCTGGCGCTATACTTGTATTCACATTACGTGTACGTAGGTGTGTGTAGATGTCTTCAAGGATATCATCTGGATAATTTCTTCGGCATGTGCGAGTGCTTCTTTTTTTATGTTGTTGCCTTGTTCTTGTCCTGACATTTTTATAGAGACTCGGCAAACATTATTGTTGTTGCTGCTGCTCTTGTTGTTAACATTAATCGTTGGATAGGCAAGAAAAAAAAACAGACACATACAAACATTTGGGCTTCCTAAGAAACGGCGCTATTTCGATAATCGTTATTGGCCACATAAATGCTGTAGCTTAGATAAACTTTTGTTTTTTTTTTGCTGTTGTTGTTTGTGTATAAGAAACTTTTCTTGAGCAATGTTGCGTTTTATAGCGGGCAATATGATGGGTATCGTCGGGGATAAGAGACCCTCAGGAGCACAGATGCAATTACAAACGGATATACACACACACACACACACGCACAGTCACACAAAGCATACATTTGCGTTTTGTATTGCGTTGCTTTTTTAATCCAACCAAACAACCACCAGCAACCAAACAGCCAAGCGACAGTTGGGTGAAAATAAGGCGGGTATTATTCAAATTCATTGTTGCCACACACCAGCCAGCCACCAAGCGACCAGCACGAGTTGTGCCGAGCACAACACAGCAAAGTCTTGTAAATTATGGCCAAAACAACTAGAAGGAGGAAAGTCATTAAGGTTATTTTTATACAATTGCAGCACCACCAGTGGCATTCTGATATTTAAGTTTGCCTTGCCCTGCCCTGCCGTTCCTTTTTCGTTTCGTTACGTTACGTTGCTGGTGCTTGGCTCAGGTTTGTTCATTAAATGAATACAGCACGAGTAGAGAGATTTGCGATTTGCGTTGGAATATCGTGATGACTTCTCTGTGGACCATAAAAAATGGCTTAAAAGGTGGATATTTTTTTTCGTTCGTTCGTTTGTTCGCTCATTCTTTACTTCTGCCTTTTCTTGTGTTGGGCAACAACAATAAAGTTTGTTTCCTCTTCTTGGCAGGATGCTACACGAAAATTGAATCAATTAAGTAAGAAAGAAAGGTTTTTGGAAAAGTTGCTTACGAACTCGGTATTGTATTGTAGACAAGTAAATGAAAATCCCTGTACCTCTGATGAAGCCATGGCTGGAGAGGATTAACGACATGGCCGAGATGAATCAAGGGGGGGGGGGCGGGGGGTTTAGGCGGAGTAGTTATTGTTGTTCTCTCATTAGGTAATTCTATAAGAGGGTACCAATTTAAATTTGTAATAAACCGTCTTTCTTCGTCCAATATTTTATTTATTTACTGCGGTAATACGATTTCAATTAAGACTCTACCCGCCGGCAAAGCAGGCGACACGAGAGTCGTTCCGTCTCGTATACTCCCGTAAGAAACTATGGAAGCGGCTGTGATACGCCATCATGCTGGTCTGTGGTTAGCTTAAAAGATTAAACACAATTCTGACAAAAATTAAACATAACTGTAGGAGAGTAGAGTGGACAGCCGTACTGTGATAGGCAGTGTGTTCGTCTATCACATATTAAAATCAGGCTCTTATCATGATTGGAACATCAAAAAGATTTTTTAGCAACTCTTTCGAATTCGTAAATATCGGCGGCTTTACGAATAGGCCATATGAAACTTCTATATACAGCTTTTGCCATAAACCGGATTTGAAGAGTCGATAGCAGCCTGTATATGAAATTGTATTGTATCATGCTGAATGATTTCAGAGTATTCGTTTATGTCGGTATGTGAATACTAGTAAGTTGTAATGCGCCTATGGCGCCCGTTAATTTGCTTGAGAAAGTATTTGTTACTTAATTTTAAAAATTTTGTAAAAAATATTTTAAGAAAACTATTTTGTAAAAAAAAATTTCGGAATAAAATAAAATTGGAAAAAAAAAATTTGTGGAAAAAAAATGTTTGCTGAAAAAAACATTTTTGTTGAAAAAAAAGAAAATTTTGTTGAAAAAAAAAATTTTTGTTGAAAAAAAAAATTTTTGTGGAAAAAAAAAATTATTTGTTGAAAAAAAAAATGTTTGTTGAAAAAAAAAATGTTTGCTGAAAAAAAAATTTTTGTTGAAAAAAAAAAAAAAATTTTGTGGAAAAAAAAAATTTTGTGGAAAAAAAAATTTTTGTTGAAAAAAAAAATTTTGTGGAAAGATTTGTATTAAGATTTGATAACTTTGATAACTTTCAATACACGAGGAAGATTTGTTGTCAATCATGTTCTTTACAATTTATATGGACTACTTTGTTAACACAACATCAGTCGCAGCTCTTGTTCGCAGCTCTTAAAATGTTAATGAAAACTGTCGGATATTCTTAACCGATTTGGCTCCTGGGTTAATTGCGTTATAGTTGCAAATACATTATATGCTTAAGTCGTTCACACAGCAATATGATCTTATTCGAAATTTAACCTTTAACGGTGGCGTTGGTGGTAAATTTTACACTTTTTTTGAGTTAACTTTCTATGTCCAAACAATTCCCCTAGAAGTTAATGGTAAAGAAAAAGGGTTGTCGAAGAATACTCAATGAATGTGGTCTCCCCTACAAACCACCCCGGTTTTCAATCGAAATATTGATCACTTTCGATGATATCCTGCAATACCTGACACTAGAAGGATTACCAGTTTAAAACATCTGTGACATATGTTTTATGACCGATATTACCACCGATAACCCCCCTTTATTGTTTCTCTCCCCCTCTATCCACCCTTCAAATGACCAGCACTGGCATTTGTTATGCTTGTTGCAAATTTGCAATATATTCGAACAGATCCAATCTGCTGCCAAAGAAAAAACCCCCAAAGCCAATTACATTTGTTTTGTTCTTTTTTGTTTTTTTTTTGTTTTTTTTTTTTGGTTTGTTAAAAACAAATCTCCGAAGCTGGTTATAAAATGTTGTTGCTTTTGTTGCCACATATTACGAGTATTCCCACAGCTTAGACTCGGCGTTGAAAAGATTTATTAGGGATTTATGTAATAATATAAATCTCAGTTACCCCTGCCCCGCTGTAGCTAACATGCATACGTACTAAATAACGTACACATACGTAATACAGATTAATGAATCATCCGAAATATGGTGGGGTGATGGTGGTGGTGGTGATGGCAAAAGCAACAACTTCACTCAGTTTCTACTTGATCCGATGGCGACGACGAGCCGAGCAAGCAGAGGAAACGATGGTGGCGGCAGCGGCGTGCAATACACGGATGGCTTTCATCCGCACCGCACTGAAATATTTCAAAAGTTTTATCGATATTTCGTGCATGTGTAACTTCGAAAATCAAACACCCAACCAACAACCGCTGGTACACGTTCTATTGGTTGTGTTTTACGTTTTTTTCGGTTTTTTTTTTATACCATCTCCTTCTTCCACTTGTTCAGGTTCTTTCAATGCCTTCTTTGTGCCGTCGCCGTCTTTTTCCATTTCCCATTTCCTTTTCTTGTTGTTGTTGAAATGTTGCTATTTGTTTTAACCATTCATTCTTCAAACGCCAAAAAAAAGACTGAATGGAAGCATACACACAAATTGTTGATATATTCGTATCCGTATCCGCAATTCCCTTTGTTTTCATCTGGGTCTTGTTTTAAGCTGTACGGCTTTTTTTCGGGTAACCCAATAAACAATCCCAAATGCAAATATTTGCACATACACAAACGTACGTATTGGTAAAAAAAAAGAGTGATGTCCTCGAAAATTTGGCTAAAGTTGGTCTTTAATTGAGGCAACAGATCTCATCGATACATGCTAGCTGACATTCATTTCATTTCATTTATTGAGTCTATGGACAGAAATTCCTTACAGACTAGCAAATAACAAGAATTTAATTATAATTTACATTAATTAATCAAATTAATCAACAAATGTTTAAACTTAAAACTAGGTAGACTAAAATCTAAATGTTCACAAATATAATTGTAGAGTATCATAGATTTAAGTAAAGGTTCATTTACAGCATAATTAGTTAAATGTGTATCAATAGAAAAAAAGAAAGTAGTGTCTTAATGCTCGTGGTGGCGCGTTAAATCGAATAAGTGATAACAATTCCGAGCACAGATTAAACCATATAAGAACATGAGAGATGCAAAATCTCTTCTGGATTTCAGTGATTTTAAGGAAAGAAGCAGGCAACAACTTTCGTATGATGGAATTGGTTCTGTATAATTTATAACTGTGAGAGAACGTGAGCTCTGTCATCAGAGAGAAGGAGATTTAAATGGTCCATCTTGGATTTTCAAATGAACCACATATGGAGCACGACAATCACGACAACCACGGCATCGACATCATACAATTGGGCATTTTACATGAGGAAATTGGACATTTTTAATGATTCTCATTGTGATAGTCTTGGTGGGCCTGCATTTTGTGACAAATCCAACTCAATCTTTTTTTAAAAAAAAAAAAAAAAACTAACGCTCAGGTTATGCCCCCTATGAATGCAATGCACTGTGTTAGCGATAGAAGGTAAGGGTATTGGAGGAAGGAAAGATGCAGTAGTGTTTGTTGACGTTTGACTTGAATTTGCGAATTGTCTCTATAGTGCGTCGTCCGCTCAACCGGCCATTTGACAATGAACGGATGAGACTTTTGTGAAAAATCCCACTCAATATTTAAGACATCATTCCATATTTTTTCTTTTTTTTTTATCAAAAGTGATGGTTGGTTATCTCCACAGAATTTATTGACTTTCCTAAAAGGTTCTTTAGGTGTCTTTATTTTTGTGTAAGTGTGAGTGTGTGTGTGTGGTCATTTAGTCAGCCCCTACAACTTTTGACCCATTGCTTTTTCGATACTTCAAAAATGTAGTACATGTGTATGTATTTAGTCTATTTCCTATTTGTGTGTATGCGTGTTTGTTTCTTCCTCTTGTTTGGCATTAATGATTTTTGTTTCGTCGTTGCCGTTACAGTGAAGTACATAAATAATGATGTCATTAGTCATCGCCAGTAGCATCGTTGCAAATATTCCGTTTATTTGACAAGACATTCGCCTTATTTCATATTTTCTATGGCAAATTTAAGAACTCAATTTAGGTCATAGCAGCGCCCACATATACAGACACACAAATGTCTATGGATGTATCACGTAGCCGGTTGTTGTTGTATTATTTGCCTAAATCCTTGTGATTTGCATATTAAATACGACGAATAACCACCAGAATCGTTTGAATGTAGATGGGTTTCTTTTTCTATTTGTTTTCCGTTTTATTGGGTTGAAAATGTCCCAAACTGATAGATGTGAATACATGTGTACGTAAATATGTAAACTGAACATTGTATACATACAAATGTACACTTACATACATACTCGTACATGGAAATGTGTACATTTCCCACTCATAAAAGGCACAATAAAAATTGTGTCACATTTGTTTGAAAAATCAAGTCAAGTGAAGTGACGTTCGGGGTTTTAAATCCTTCCTTTATTTTCCAACCCGGTACCAGAGAATTTGGTTCTCTGCTTCACATCCATTTCTATTCGAAATTTATATTTTTAATATTAAATTTTGTTTTAATGTATTCAGAATACAAAATATGAAGGTATCTTTCGAACAAAATTAAATTTTTTGAAAGAAATACATAATTAGAAATCAAATAAAATAATGTAACGGGCGAGGAAGTTATCTTAATACCGTGAGCTGAGCTCAGGAAACAGAAATATTAAAAACTAGTAAGTTGTAATGCGCCTATGGCGCCCGTTGAAAAATGGAAAAAAAAAATTTGTTAAAAAAAAAATTTTTGTGGAAAAAAAAAATTTTGTTGAAAAAAAAAATTTTGTTGAAAAAAAAATTTTTCTTAAAAAAAAAAATTTTTGTTGAAAAAAACATTTTTGTGGAAAAAAAAAATTTTGTTGAAAAAAAAATTTTTCGTTGAAAAAAAAAATTTTGTGGCAAAAAAAAATTTTGGTAAAAAAATTTGGGGAAAACACAATTTCTGTACAAAAAAAAAATATTTTTTTTTTTATTATTATTATTTATTTTCTTTCTTTATTTCTCTTTCAAGTGTTGTACACGTCTAAGCTTCCGGTGTTTCCTTCGGTGAGTACAATTTTGTGGCCTTAACATTCCATGGAGAAACAAAAACGAACTGGTTCTCTCCAACCAGGTAGCTGATTGGAATCTACTTGGTAAAGACTGTTCTGAACGGCTGATACTTTTTACATGGCCTATAGTGTAGACAGCAGTCTTAATTCAAATTAACTTGTGAATTCCCATCCCACATTCGGGACTCATTAAAATGGCTCGATAAACAAACTTAGATCTTCTTTAAGCTCCTCCAACGTCTGATCACAAACAGCCGAGATTTTAGTAGGTCGATATTTATAGCCGGATGATCCAAGCATTTCCCGCAATCTCGAATATGTGAGGATTATCTGCAACATCTCAGCAACGTTTTAGTTTAGGAAAGCTGTAATACACAACAGTTTCGCAAGTCGATATTTACAATTGAGATTTGTCGTCTCCAGTATAGATTGTGTATGGGAAAGGACATGAGAACAAGCTGTTAAGCTCCAGCATAAATGTTTATTGTCTACCTTTGTATTTGTATCCAATACATTTGATTATATTGTAAACGTGTACATTTTATTTTGTAATCGTAGGCAGTTTTCCGAAAAAGGTTCAGCTTTTATGGTCACACAACCCTTGTAATCCCTGATGAACTGTTTCTTCTTCATCTGTCAGACATTAATCAATGAAGCCCAGCGCTGGCTGTGAGAAAAACTGCACTAACACCAACAATTGGGGAAAAGCCGATTAAATCAAGAATACTTTCTTATATAAGACACTTAAGATGTCCGGGAAATTTTGGCAACAATTAAAAATTCCGCAACCATTAGTAAGTGTGTGTGTATATACATATGAGACCCAAGCGAAAGGAGAATAAAGAGGAGTGTGATAATATGCTGGCTCTGGCACTGGCACTGACACACACAGACTCATGTGATATTCATGACAGGCAAAAAGACGAGAAAAATTTACCAAATGAAAAAAAAACTACACAATGAAAAGCAAATAGAATGGAATCCTACCAACACCATAAAAGCACCATACACTGACACACATACCCGGACAGTTTATGTATACATACATACATACATAATCACAATAAAGTTTAGTGACACTTAACAGCATTTTGTGCTTTTCATCTTTGAATATTTGATATTGCAAATAACAAGAAGAAGAAAACGAAATTGAAACGTTTTAAGATACACACACTCAGTCAGGCAGTCAGGCCGTAGAGATCAAAAGAACACCGAATACAAGAAACGGTAAATAAAGAAAGAATGAGCCAATGAAAAATCCATTAATACTTATTAGGTATTTATGTCATAATAGGCGAATGAGTAATACGAATCCAACTCTCTCACACACACATACTCCTCCTCATGGACACTTGTAGTCGCTTAATGTGTGTGCATAATGTAATGCCATATGTTGTGGTGTGTGTGTACGTCCATTGGTGAATGACGTGCAATTAAAGATTTTCCCTGTCTGTGTGTGTGTGTGTGTGTAATTTGCTATTGAACTTCAACAGCATTATAGAAGGATAACAAAAGGATATGAATGCATGTCTACTTACATACGAATACATACAGCCTGTGTCCTTGTGTGTGTGTGTGCTGCTTGCGGCTGTTAGACCGTATATGGCTAAGGGAAGGTAGATATTTAGATTAGCTATGCAAAAAACGAAACGGATATGAAATTAAACGTACAGAATAGATATGTTCTCATTTCTTGTTACTTCGGCTCCCGCTACAAAGGCCCTGGATGGCACAGTGGGTGGAGTTGGAGGAAATTGCGGAGAATACATGGAATTGCCTCGGTTATTATATATAACCAATGAAAGACAAGGGGACCACACCTCTGTCAGTAGAGTCAGCCGGTTCTGGGACTTTATGTTTAATGATTTTTATTAATTTAGAAAAATGCCAACCACTCTAACTAATATAAGGTGATTTTGTTGTAATTGGATATTCAGGAAATACCATTCACTATTAGAAATATATGGTAAATTTCTGTTTTATTTGAATATTTCAGTTGACGCGTGATTTATGTGACACAGGCAAATTGGATTTCCATTATTTGACCACCTGGAAGATTTTAGGCAAGACCTCGGTCTAAAGGCCAACAAAATACAGCGGATGCAGGAGCTACAGCTGAACGACCTTTAGAGAAGCATTTGTCTACTATAGACATCCTTTGATCAACGACGAGGTTTTGGATCAATGAGTACCTCAATAAACAGATTGAACGAATTTGTTGGGCAGAACAGGCAGAGGCAAACAAAAAGTGTTTGGTGCGGTTTCTGTACTTCTTCAAAGACGATCGTGGCCGCAATGTTATGCTCAATGGAGCAAGTACGCGTGAAGCCTATGACCTTGCTGCCTTGAAAGACAACGCTACACACGTGTCATCGTTGAGCTAGCCGTCGAGATACCTGGCTTTCGAAATACATGTATGTATGTATGTTTTTAAGTAGGCGTATACATAATTTCAATAATGCTTTTCATAAAACAAGTATACGTTTTTTTTTTTTGCAGAAATACCACAAATCTATAATAGCAGCTAATGCTGGCACAGTTGTAATAGTTACAACATTTGCTAACTCACATTAATTCCTGGGACTTCATCTTCCGTAACTTGAAACATATCGATCTTTATCTGTAGCCTGTTCCTTCTGCATTCACTGACTTGGCTGACATGTGTGTAACGAAAATGTTTCAAAAGATCTCCACTGTAAATGTTAGGGTAGAAATAGACCCCAAACGATAATTTAACCAACAATACATACACATATACACTCAGCCCAGCCAAAGGATTCTTGGCGTTTTTTTTTGGCGTATGTATGTAAGTGGTAGATACGTTTGTGGTATGGGTTAAACTATTTGTTAAACCACCATGGAAACACTAAACGCAACACATATCAACAAATATTTACATACATACATACATGTATCTGCGGGTGTGTGCACACATAGTAGCAGCGAATAGAGAACAGAATCAAAAAGAAAAAAAAGAAATCATCAAGGCAACATTTCTTTCCTTTCCTTTCCTTTCCCGATAAAAGCAACAACAACAAACAGATACCCGAGTTCGTATACACAAGGCAACACACTCGCACACTTAGGAATGCACACTGGCACTCTGACGCGCACACACTCACACACACTCATGTACGTACGCGTATGCCTGTGTATGCGTGTGTACATCTATTTCAACATTTACTGTTAAGCTGTCGAGAAATCCAAACATTGTTATTAACTACGAATAGCCCAGAAATGCAAAATACCCGAAAAAATAGAAAGACTGCGTCGTCTGCCGACAACACACTCACACGCACACACACACACGAAAATGAGCATAAAGTGAAAGAAGAAGCAGCCAAAGTACCAGGTTTGTTCTACATTCGGGGAACTGAAACCCAAGGCAGACATCCAAGTACATAGATATGTGCGCCAAATTCTCTCTCACGCTCTCCAACAGCATTTACTCACATGCTCAACCATTTCGTGTGCTCTCCTTTCCTTTAGTTGCTTTGCAGGGCATTTCCTGTTTTTTTTTTTTGTCCACTATGTATTGTGCTGGTGTTAGTGGTTGGTTTCGCTGGGAGCACCCATCGAAAATCAGGGGAAATTCGGTGTCTGGCAAGTGGGCCCTGCGAAACGGTTATGAACGGATTACTACAACGACTAACACCATGGCTGCCAATGAACAGAACCGTTTTTCTGCGGTACCTTTTCTGTGGGCCATTCATGCAGACACTCGCACGTACACCGTCGGGCTTGCAACGCATACAGGCTTGTAAAACAGACATGCCCTAACGAAGGTCGAAGCGAACGGGCATAGAAAGAAACAACGAACTTAACGAAACCCTAAACAAACACCCAACAACAGCAGCAGCAGCAGCACTGGAACCAGAGCACCAAAAAGCAAGCAGTAGCAGACAGCAACAGTCATAACCACACAGCCACAGTCACAGCCGCTTGCAGCTTGCCTCGGCAAAAGTTTAGCTTTGTAGCTTTCTCACCAGCCACAGATATTCGTGCCATGCCATCCATGTCAGCCAACGTAGTTATTATAGTCTTCCCATTGCGTTTATCACTTTCGTTTTTGTCTTTATCTACACTGAGTGCGTGCGTGTGTGTGTGTGTGTGTGTGTGTACCTACTACTCGTACTACTATGCGTCATTTTTATGCTTTTTTCGTTAAGGCTTTCTTGCGCTCACTCTCCCGTATATGTGGATACACACATTCGCACACAGAGAGCCAAAGCACGTTTCATGGTCTGCATAGGTATGTGTGTGTATGGAGGTGTGTATGTGTATGTACTAGTGCGCGATAATGTGTAATGAAGTAAAATGTGAAAGGAAATCTTGGGTAATGGTTAAACCCTGCGACATTTTTTCTTCGGTTCTTGCTCTGTTGCCATTTCTTCTTGTGTATTTGAGGCCATTCCATTCATGCCAACAGACTTTCGGAGCTTCTCTTCTATTTTCTTTTGGTGCGAGGGTTAATGAAAACGACTGACTGTGTGTGTGTGTGTGAGAGAGAGAGAAAGAGGTGAGGGGGTCGTTTTGAACGAAAAAAAAAGTGTAGGCATGATTTCTGTGTTCCTTTTTTAACACAGCAATGCAGCATTTACACGCATTGTGCTTTGTCTGGCTGTTCGTAGCACCACGAACGTCTCAATGCCTGCGTGTACATGAGTCTGTGTTTGTGTGAATCCACCGCATTATCAGCGTGTCCTCGTATTTGGGTCTTTTTCTTTTGTTGTATTTCTTTGTTTGGAAATTCTTGGATTTTTACTTGTTGCTGTTTGTTGCCATTGCCTGAACTAACCCACAACTGTGAGCGTATGTGTGTGTGTGTGTGTGAGCCTACACCAACCACCCTTTATCGCCAGCAGTGGTGCCATCACCATCATCATCAACACCCCCCCCCCCCACCCCCTATCCCTGTGCCATACTCCACCCAGATTTTTGCTGAATTTGTGGTGTGGGGCTGGGCGGAAGGGCAGAGGAAAAGTGTTCCATTAGAGAAAAGAAAATAAAGCTCATGGCTTTTGGTTAGTACCACCAACATTTCAGTGTTTGTGTGCAGCACACGAGAGTAAAGTGGTAGCAAAAGCATAATGGAAGGGAATGATTGTTGTTTGTTGCTGTGCATGTACGTCGGTATGTGTGTTCTACTTTGTGGATTAAAATCACTCATACACAGGCATAGAGCGGGCACACACACACACAGACTCGCTCACTCGAATTTTCACCACAATTCTTAGCAATTGTCATAATGCGACACAGTTGTAGCAACAGCAGCAACCAACAACAGCAGTGGCAGCCAGTCGTGGCTTTAGTTTTCTATAAAAGTCAAACACACACTCTCATCCAAACACACACGCACACACAACGGCAACATAACGCAACACACTCCCGCTGGTTTCTCAGAGAGCTACAGTGGTCTCAAAAAGTTAATTTAAATTGAAAATTGTTTATATTTCCCAAACTATTGAACGGAATGTATTACAATGTTTGAGGATTTTTTTTAGTTTTTAAGAAAATGATTAGCAAACTCACTAGACTTTAACATAGGCTGTGCTATAGGGTGTCAAAGATAATGACCTCTTGTGCGAACTTTTACAAATGTAAACCGATCTTATTGATTCAGAGAAACTGATACCCCCAACTATTGAAATCGGCAGGTTTATCTTAGTTTAAATGTTATGTAGTTTTTTGGCGTTGGCTGTTCCACAGAAACTATTTAATCAGGATATTACGTTGTCATTGAGATCTTGGTCAGTGAGAGGAGAGCAAGTATTGACCGAAACCAAGGAAAGCTGGATAAGTTTTAGGATGACTCAGCGCCATTCATTTCAATGTTTTGAAAATGGTCACATCTCAACAGAACAAGTCCATTACATTTTATATTAAGTCTGGCCAAAAAATCGGCGAAAGGAGAGAGAGAGCCGCGATTACTCATACTCGACCTGTGTGATCGCTTCAAATGAGTATTTGATGAACTACAATCCAAAGGAGTTTTTGAGACCTTTCGTAGCCCAAACATGGATCCATCAAAAGAAACTCGGTAAATATCCCAGGTGAACGTGCGCCAAAAACTGGTCAAAGTCAAGGTCTGTAGGTTAAAACGGTCTCGGCGAGAGTATTTTTCTTTTGATATTCACATTGATTGCTTTGAAAAGTGCTAAATCGATCACTGGAATTTGAGAAGAAACAGGATAAAACAATGAAATAAATAATATTTTATTTATTTACATTTAAAAATGACATTAAAATGGTTAAAGACACGGTGGTTGAGAGAAAGAGCGGTAGGAAGTCAGTCATGAAATGGAAATTGGGGGGTGGTCTTGAAATATCTCGTTCGCCCTTTCGACAAGGTCAAACATATAAACATTTTTTGAAAAAGTTAACTTTCAAAATGCATTTCCTGGCTGTTTTGCGACTCCTCTTGCCTCTGTGCCCATTCGAATTTCTTATTCTTCCACAAACTAGCCCAGTTGAGAGCTTTTCTTCATTGCAATAGAAACCACTGTGCAGCGGGGCCATTGTTGCCTTTGCTTTTGGTTAACATCTTATCAAGATTAAAAGGCTTTTTTTTAAATGTTTGAGGTTACTTAAAATGGAGGATATTGTGCTTAATGCATATGTGTGTATGTCACTGTGTGTATGGTTAACACATGCACATAACTATGTAAATGAATATATGTGTAGTTGTGTGTATGCATGCCGTCCTGTGTGTGTATATTAATGAAATCATTTACTTACTCCTACCCAAGGCGTTTGTCGTCCTATTTGGGGGGTTTTTGTTTGCCTCCACCAAACGATGACAACGATAATAGCTGATAAATCCTTTAAATATTATAAAATCCTGTTAATTATGATCCTCAGCTTATTCACTGTTATTTTTTCACTTCATGACTGGCTGATGTGTGATGATAAGGACAACGTTGATGATGCATTTTATGGTTGTACGGTGCTGGTCCCTGCCACCCGGCCGTTCACTAAGTAAGTTTGTAGTGGAAGTTTGAAAAGATTTTGTTGCGTAAATATTTGATTGGCATTATTTTTCTGCAGGTATTCGCAAGTATGCAGGTGTATTTTATATCGTCGAGCGTGGCGCACACTCGCATCACAAGTGACACCGCAAACACGCCCTTATCAAGCGTTGGCCCCTGTGAACCATAACGCAAAAAAAAATAAACCTTAACAGACCTCAAAACCGTCAACAAACTAAAGTAATCACACGTACGATGATCAGGAGACTATCAAGAGACCAGTCGTAGTGGAATCCAGCATGCAAACCCTAAAGTATCGGGAACCCAACCTAGTTATGATCCCTGTATCCATTGAGACATTTTTGGTTGGAGAATGTGAGGGTTTTTCTTTCCAGAAGGACGTTTGCCTGTTGAGCAGAGACACGGAATCTGAGGACTGTTTCCACGAATGAGTGGATGCATTAGAATGAAGGGTGAACGTATATGTTGGAAGGATGGAATGGTCACAATCGAACTGATGGTGGACCATTCGTGCTACTAATTGGATTAGTATCATTTGAGATTCTCCGGGTGGCTTTTCGATTCACCCTCAAACCCTCTACAGGGTAATTAAGCTTGCGCCACTCACAAGCAGGGCTCTGCTTTGACAGATGTCAAGAGTCAGCTGAAGATGAACAGGAGCCATCACGTGGAGGTCTGTGAGATGACTTGTGAAGTAGTCGGTAACGATCACACTGGGAGCACCAAGTTCAGCCGAGCAAAAGCATTAACTTCGGACACACATACACCCCCATGACCCACCACAATTCCTATTTAGATGAAGCATGCCAATAAATAGTTGTATGAGAGATCTTTCTCTCGACGAAGTCTGACCTCGATTCCTAATTAGATCTTCCCATCGAGGACGACTGCCATAGCACTCAGTACCACCCTTGAACGATTCTTAAGGACTCACATCACACACCGTCCAATTAATCGGTTTCTAGGTTTTTGGTTTTGACTTTCCCCCTTCAAGAATCGTACCCCGCCTCTATTCGGGGTTCAAAAGATGGGAGAAAATGGCGCATTGCTGTTGTCGCCGTCACTTGACTTTTGTGTTTGGTCGGTGAAAGAAAGACATAAGGGCTGAGAATGTTGGCGGTGAGAGGGGTAGAGGTCTTGACACTGATGGGGGGGGGGGTCTGGTCATGGTCTGACTCGGTGTGTGTGGTGGTGTGTTGCATTATAGTCTAACTAAATATCATTTGTTTATTTGCTGCGCTAAACAATGTTAAACATAATTCACAAAATGCTCTGAATGGGTGTACGTGTATGTATGTGTGTGTGTGTGTCAGGGGTGAGGGATGGGGGGGGGGGTGGGTCATGTATGGAACTCTTATAGGATGCGTGCTGGCTGTGCTGTGTTTTTACATTGATTGGTTACGACAGCCAATGCTGTTGACAATGTACAAGTGTAGTGAACGTCGCAATGACGACGGCGGCGGTGGACGACGTTAGTTGCAGAATATGGCAAGACCAACGAGAACAACAACAACGACAACAGCAAAGAAATGCGGCTAACAAAATGCGACATGTTGCGACAAATTTTCCAAAGTTCTTTCTGTGTTTTTTCCGTTTTCTGTTTTTTTGTTGTTGTTGCAATTTCACAGTCATTCTCGGTGGGGTGTGTGCCTGTGCCCCTGTGTCTGTGTGTGTGTGTCTGTTTATTATTGTTTTAGTTGTCACCCGATATATGACAATGCGGTAAAATGCTTTTACACCCATGGGAGATCTCTTTTATTCCTTCCGTCTTTGTTTGTTGCATGCATATTATTGCATGCACTGCTACGTCTGGCTCTCTGCGAATGCCCGTGTCTGCGTGTGTACCGTTGTGCGCCCATGTGCTGCGTGAGAGTCTACGTACACGGTGCAATATTGCATTGGATGTCGGTGTCGTTGTCGGTGTCAGCGACAGTGGCCGCTGCTTGTTGCAGTCATACTCAATACTCTCATCGCCTAACAAGCAACCCCTCCCCCCCCCCCCCCTTCCATGACCGCCGACCGCCACCTGTATGTGTTAACGTTTACATTCGTTATTGGATTAACGCCGACGAACTGTTTGCTTCAATTCTGTGGCCGTCCTGATGAAATGCAGTGTCATTAAGTTGGATTACATGACTCGTTTTCACACTCAACCCACACACACACACACACACACCTGCCACTGTACACACATATGGAAATGCAAAGTGTGTTAACATGCAATTGTTGTTTCATTTCAAGGACTTTAGAAATCAAAGGGTTTTCCATTTATTCACAACTTTGCATGCATTTGCCAATGCCGACACATGTCAGGCATTCTCCCGGGAGGCCTTTATGTGGCACATACAACCATAAGCGTAACTAGAAAATATTCCCGGGGGGGCGGGGGGCTACAGTCCCGTTGTTAGTTCATTGTACTTGTTTCGCAACCAGAGCAGAGCTGATCTCTAGGGGGGGGGGGGGGGCTAATATTATTCTTAGACATTTCAGGATTTTCAGGAGTGTATGATGAGAACGGACCTTTGGAGAGCGCTGCGGTGGTTGTGCTTTGCCACCTATATCGCTGGAAGAGTTTTGCACAGCGTGATCTCAACATGCTGCAACGACCTTAAGAAAGGCAGAGGAATTCAAGAGAAGCATTTTTAAGCCACTACAATAGCGTCAAAACCGTCAAATCAAAATAGTTGGAGGATGCGTATTAGGGTGGAGTGAAAACATGCTTTTTTTTTAATTTGAAAAAGTTAACCTCGGAAAGAGATGTAGTCTGGGGTCCTAATGAGGGGAAAAATAAAGAAAAAAATTTTAAAAAAATTTAGGGATCGCGCCACTCCCTCGAAATTTGGAAATTATCGCTATTTTGGCGTTGATTTTAGAAAAATCCTAAAAATTAACGACTTAACTTGTTCGAAATTTAAAAGTTTGAGCTTGTTCAGTGCCCAAACAAAAGTATTTGAGGCAAATATGAGGATAATCGACTAACATTTGTAGCTTTGGTGGCGATTTCATTGTTCAGTCAATTTTCTGAAGTAGGGAAGGAAGAAGGAATGAGAAAATTTTTTTTTTAAATTTTTTCATGCTCTTATTTCATTGCAAACATTTATTGACATAAAACTTTTTAGGATCAACGCCAAAATAGCGATAATTTCCAAATTTCGAGGGAGTGGCGCGACCCCTAAAAATTTTTTTTCTTTATTTTTCCCCTCATTAGGACCCCAGACTACATCTCTTTCCGAGGTTAACATTTTTTTTTTTAATTTCACTCCACCCTAATAGCAGGCCTTCATTTTCTCTACTCCCCTTGTCTGAAGTCATTCCTCACGGGCCTCTAAGAAGTGACAACAGCCGGCTCTCCAGCCCACGATATCATGTGTTATATGAAATGAGGACATTATTCAAAAGCACATCCTTGTGGCAGTCTTACCACGCACAGGGCCCTTCCAACCCCCTCTCTTCATAAGTGTGTACGTGTATGTATGTATTAGAGTGCGTAAATATTTTATTAATATGTGCAACTTCACTGCAATATTTAGTGATATTGTGTGTGTGTGTGTGCTTGTGTTTTCCATTCTCTCCACCCCTTAATGAATGACATATTTAACGTTTCTTTATTTATAGTTAGGCTGACTTCACGTGTTGTTATTGGAACGGTTTCCAAATGCGTAAAATCGTGTTGCCCTGGCAATCTCATGCTACCCAACAATTATTGTATTAAAAGAAATCAACAAAATATCTTAGTAACCATTTCATATATGTAATGGGTTTGATCCTTTACTCTAGAACTTTGTCGCCAGTCCGTAGGTTCCATCATGGATGACTTTAGGTGTAAACAAAGAACTTATGACCGAAATAGTCAATAGGCTGACTAACTATTTTCGGACTCATTTATGTATACATTTAATGGACGGAGTGTGTGTATCGAACATGACGTTTTTAGCATGGCCCTTAGTTGCCCGGGCAATGACATATGTATGTTTACAAATAACTATTGTGGCTTATGTTTTTATGGTCCTTTCTCGGTAGCAAGCTGACGAAAATTTCCATGGAATTTGTAACTTATTTGACAGTACAGAGCCAGAAATAGGATTCCCACGACTCGTATGTCGGATGGGAAGGGCCCATATCAGGAGTTACACTTTTGTTAGGTACTCAATTAAAATTAAAGAGGTAAAGCTGTCCATTTATAACCTCATTGTGAAATGTTTACCAAGCAATTCCTTGTTCGAAGTCATGTCTACAGTTAGTAATACAAGGTGGGCTAAAATGTATATGACAATCGCTCCTTGACTTCAATAGTGTCATAAGTCAAAACACGATTTTTTCAAAAATTACTTTTAATGTTCTCAATTGCGTTTTACTTAGTAAATATAGAAAAACACTGTAGGATTCCCGAATAGACCAGAGGCCTGACATATGTTTGTATAAAACACTGCGGATAAAAAGTCATCTTAAATTAGTGATTTACAGCTATTTCTTGAGCAAAAAAAATGAAAAGTTAATTTTGAATTGTTACACTATTGAAATAAATAAGGGATATACGGAAACAACCCTCAACATTCCACGAAAGAACGCACCGGGGATTTGTATCAAATCAGTGAGCTCTATCTTAATATATATTTACCCTCGACACTGATTCACTGATACACTGATCCCCTGATTCACTGACTCTGTCACGCAGTACGTAGGAATTTAAATAGACATTCTATAATAATTCTATAAATAATAATAATAAAAAAAAAAATATTTTTTTTGTACAGAAATTGTGTTTTCCAAATTTTTTTTTTTTTACAAAATTTTTTTTTTCCAAATTTTTTTTTTTCAAAAAAAATTTTGTTTTTCAGCAAACTTTTTTTTTTCAACAAAATTTTTTTTGCAACAAAAATTTTTTTTTCAACAAACTTTTTTTTTCAACAAATTTTTTTTTTTCCACAAAAAATTTTTTTTTTCAACAAAATTTTTTTTTTTCAATTTTTTTTTTTCACAAATTTTTTTTTTCCAATTTTATTTTTTTTCGAATTTTTTTTTACAAAATAGTTTTCTCATTAACAAATTAAGTAACAAATACTTTCTCAAGCAAATTAACGGGCGCCATAGGCGCATTACAACTTACTATTGTATATAATTTAGTTCATTTGACCCTCTCTCTCTCTCTCTCTCTGCCGGAGACTCGGTCTTCCCTTTCTCGACTGACATGCCGCAACGCAACTCTTTTGTCCATAACATATCGCTCATTTACTTGAATAGTGGCATAACTCAAAATAGGATTTTTTCCGGAGAGCCGTTTAAAATAGTCAATTTCGTCGTACTTTCCAAATATAGAAAAAGAACTGCAGGCTATTTCAATAATATGGAGACCTGTCATATGAATCCATAACACTCAGTAGAACAAAAGCCAATTTAAATTAGAGATATACAGCTTTTCCAAGACCAAAAATATATAAAGTGAATTTTGAATTATGCCACTATTCAAGTAAATGAGCGATATACTTAATCAATAATTTTTTTTCAAAATCGCGTTTTTTACATATTTTGGTAGGCCATTGTCAAATATACCTCCCACAAACATTTCAGGGATTTGTGATCGAAAATACCGGATTTATTGTCCTTTTGTAAAAGGGCGTAACCAAAAACACAACAAAAAGAAATGAGTTTAAGCGCCCCGGTAGGCGAGTTGGTAGCGTGCTTGCCTATCAGCGTGGGGGTTGTGGGTTCGATTCCCACCAGAGGCTTTGGTCTGTCGCTGCAAAAATCTAAACATATGGTCTTTGTCACCCGGTTTACCCTTGGACCCAAAATTAGAATATAAATTTACTTTGTATTGTATTTAATAATAAATAAATAAAAAAAAAAATAAAGAAATGAGTTTCAGAATTGCCTTTAATATTTTTGTATGTCTGAAGTTTTTCAAATGTTAAAACGTTTTTACATTATCCTGTAAACTGACGAAAATGCGACTTCAGTTGTAGGCAACATTCTCCATTAACTCAGATGTTCATAAATATATATTGCTATGGATCGTTGTCTGCAACAAACCTAGCAGCGTTGCAACTGCCTTTGAATAAAGAATTCCCAGGTGTTTAGCTGTTTGTGTATCTCTCCAAGAAGCCTCTTAGCCTCTTTTTCACAAGGTGTCGCGATGTTTATCTAATTCTATGAAACATTAGTTTTAACTTGCCTCTGTTCACCACCAGGCCCATTTCCCTTAGCTCCCTATCGTTTCTTGAAAATGCACCAGTTACATCTCCATCTACATGTTCGACGACGCCCATTCTGTCCCCATTCGTGAAAGACTTTAATAATGATCGCACTGTGTTCGCCAATTAACCAGAGGAACTATAAGCTCAGACAATTATGAATAATAATGTACACAACTTTGAAATGGCAGCAACTGAGCCAAGGGACTACCAAAGTCCTTTGGAGGGTTAAACAGGGCCAAACTAAAAGTACCCCCCGGCTGGAGTCTTGCCTTTCAGTGAGATTACGAATGGCGACACTGAAGTCCACTGGAGTAACAAAATAGAACTGGCCTTTAAAAAAAGAATGGTGCCTGCAGTTCAGAGTTTATGCGTATTCAAGTGGATTAATATTTATGGTTAGCTGCATGGCCCACCATCCACACATACAACATACATACGTATGTACATAAGTAGTTAGACATTAACGATAGCATTATCAAGAAATTTGTTTGAAAAGTTTGCTGCTATTGATAATAATCGAACATTATTGTACTCTACTCCTGTCTATAAATAAATACATATACCTACATACATACATGCATATGTATGTATGTATGTTGTTAACAACAGGCCAACTAAAGTTGCGACCCTGTCATTGTTTATGGCAATAAACAAAAACCTATAAATTTAATTACAGAAAACAAACAAACAATGAAATAGAGAAACATAAATGAGAAGTACTTACCATCTATGCATGTAGTACTTCTCTTCTTCTATTTTATTGTAGGAATTTTGGTGTGTGCGAGTGCGTGTGATATCGACATCGTTGATAATACGTGAGAGTACATGTATCATCACTGTCATTATTCCGTCATACACACGTACATGTTGATCGAAGTACCTCGCGCGAATAATATGGATGGATGTGGATGTACATACGTACGAATGTATCTTTTACTACTACACCATGCACATTTTTACATTTTTCTCCGACCGCCAATGTGAAAGTGTGTATCTGTCTGTATTCACATTCATTTCGATGTGTGTATGACCGTGTAAGAAGAGCTTGATGATTTAGTCGATGAGGTTGTTGTTGTTGTTGCTGCTGATGTTTCTGTAATTTGCAGAAATGCGAAATGCAGACAATACGGAGAAGTCGTCGTCTGCCATACATACACTTTTGTCTGCTTAACATAATTAGGGGAAAACAGCCTCGGCAAGCCAACACAGTTAAGGAGGCTAATAATTGAAAGAGATATCAATGCTCATTTTAATCAAAAAAAAAAAATTATAACACAGTACAAATATTTTGAAGAGTTTGCACTGCCGTCAGGGACTAAGTAGAGTTCAAATGATCTCTTTTTTTTTGTAGCAATAATACGGCTGGAAACTCCAGATGCCTGTAAATATTTTTGTAGAAATTCAATGGTACATCTAACATTGGACGTCTGCCCACTGGAGTGTCTTTGCTTAAGTGACCGATCCTGACACTATGTACACGATTTATAATTAATTGACCCCAAGGTTATATACTTACCTAAAAATACAATTAAACAAATGACTTGCAAAATCAAATTGTAGGTTAATACAGTCTTTGCAGATATGTACTATTGTTCTATGTAGAGAAACACTATGATGCACATATAGACTTAGGTCGCATCTGTCACATCATAGATTTTCCTAGAGCTTTACAGGAGAATATCAAACATTTTCCCCCCACAAGTTAACAGGTTTAATGAAGACAAAAATTTGCTATCGCCCTTACACGAAGTGTTAATTCCGTTTCAGTGTGGTTAGTTTTTTTATATTCAAATGGCCGGACACCTCTTTCATATGCATAGTCTCTTCGAAACGGCTAAGGAGAGCACATTTGCGGGATTTCTCCTTTCTCTACCGCACACACACACGCCGAAGGTGCAATTGAACGTAAAAGTAAATTCAAACATGCGAAACGGTTATACAAGTTTTCTCATTTGTTTTTTTTTTGTTGTTTGGAGGAGAAATTCAATTTACAGAAAACGCATGTTAACTTTTCGTTCTTCGTTCATTCGCGAAAGAAGTACGAAACGAACGAATGAATCTGTTGGCTGTGTGTGCGGTGTGTGTCGATCAGTGTTGCCAAGTATTTTTCATTAAATACCGCCAAATCTGACTAAAAAACCTCTAGAAACCGCTAAATTTTTAATTTAGCGGGATTTTCTTCAAAAATACCGCTAAACCATTGGAAATAATTGAAATTTGTTGAAAATTTTGACTTCAATCTTTTTTAATTTCAAGTAAAACCCTTTTCTTTCATTAAATACATTTTTATTGCAATTTTTTCATATAAAATACGTAAATCTATTACTTTTTAATTACATTTATTTATAAGAAGACAAAATATAGATACCGACTTTTATATGTTTGCACTTTAATATGGATGCAAAAGTAATTTATTTAGTCAAAAATGTGTGACCAGTCTTCCGCAGCCTTAAGGTTATATGCTGAAAGAGTTCCTACTTCTCTTAGTACGGCTACAGGAACTTCATATTCGTAGCAGCATTTGTTACTAAGTTTGAGACCATATCTGTAATTAGAAGAGTACTATTATTCTCAATATATTCGTTCATTTATTATGAATTCAAAAATTTACCTGACATGAAGCACTGCATTCACAGTACTGGTAATTAACCTGTTTCGTAACTTAGTTTTAACTATGTTCAGTTGACTAAAAACTATAAAATACAACTCTCCCAAAGAAAAAATGTTACCTCCAAACGCTGGTGAAAAAGCGCTAAAATTCCCGCTAACCTCTAAATCACATTTTTTCCCGCGATGGCAATTTAAAAAGCTCTAGATTTAGCGGGAAATCCGCCAAATTGGCAACACTGGTGTCGATAAAGAATTCAGAATACCAAGCAAAAGTAACATTGGAAGTGGAATGATGAAATGAAATAAAAAAACACAGCTAAACACGAAAGAGTCGAACAAATACAGCTCAGTTGCAATTGAGTTGTTGACCGTGGCGGACTTGAATTATTAGCGAGTTCCCTTCCGTTGAGAAATAAATAGAAAAATAACTAAACATACAACAAAAAAATAAAAGTTTAAACAAAAAATAAGTTGTAGTCATACAAAAAAAAAATCAAAATAAAAAGAAAACAAATAAAGCGGGTATATATCATCACCTTCACACTTTAGTACTTAACCTACTGCTACTATCTAGATTAACAACAAATTAAACAAAACGAATAATCTGCCGAAAAAACAACTTCCGTCAGAAATTTTCTGACAGTACAGACAACAAAAAAAAAACACCTATACTTTCCTGCCTGCCTGTACTATCTACTTATTGCTGTCTGTCATCAAAATTACCTTGTCTCTTTTTCGACAACTACTTTGTTGTATAAAGTTTCTTTTCTTAATTTATGTTTGCAAAAATGTGATGGGGGAAAAAACTACAATTTCGGAGAATTCTTGAAGAAACACGCGTTTTTTTTCTCGAGAAGATCTGTTACTTTGAACATTTCGTTCTCTTTATTCTTTGTCGTTCTTTCGGCTTTCCTCAAAGTGAATCGTTTGAAAAAAAACGTTTTTTTTTTGTCTGTAATGAAAAGCAACAACGACGAGTTCTTTCTGCGGTATGGTGGTGGCAAATTTTGTACATGTGCAAAGTAAATTTAACGAAAACAAGGAAAAAAAAACGTTAAACGAACTACCATAAAACAGAAAACCCGTCAATGTGTTGTTGATGAGCTTTTTGTACGCTGTTTCTCAGCGCCGCGCCGTTCTCTTTTTTTTCTTCAGCCACCCTTCTTTTCGTTCTTTTTCCCGTTTTGCACATATCATTTGTTCTGCTCTGGTGGTGTCTGTCGCGCTCGCCTGAGTATATTTTTTTTTTTCTTTCTGTTGGGTGGTGAAGAAGACTTGAAAGAGGAAGCGAAATTTAGTTTTTCAGTATAAATTGGTCATTCTCTAACCATGGCAAAAACGCATTTCTTATTTCAGTGTTGACCATAAAAACGAATTGAAAAGAAAATTTGTTGTAAAAGAAAGAACACCCCCCGAAACGTCGTCGTCGTTTGTAAAGAAGAGACGCACGCAAAACAACAACAGTCGTCAGTTTAGCCGCTGTTGTGCACCGGAGAGAACTTAAGGCCGCAAAGACTTAGAAACGGAAGCATTTTCTTCACACACATCCATCACATCTCTACTACCTTCAACAACCGACAGTAGTTCGAAATTCCATCCAGGATTTCCAACTACTCAACACAACAACCAACAGCTTTAATTTAAACAAAAAAAAAAAAACCAACACACTAAAAATGGTGAGTAACCCCGAAACCGAAAACACAAAAAAAATTCCCAAGAACTTAATCAAAAGGAAATACATTAAAATAGTATAACAGTATAGCTGGCAAAAAGATTTATTTTAATTTCAAAACATTTGCGGTGAAGTGATGACTAAATTTTAATTCTATAAAAAAAAAGAGTAAATAAAAATGTTGTTAATTGTGGGTCTGTGTGTGTGAAGTATATTTTACCCCTTCGCTTACAACGTTCTTCAACTTCTTTTCACAACACACTCACATACAATTACTCAGTCCCCTCCTCAGCACATTGGTGCCAACCAAAGTTCGCTCACTTGGTTTTGACATAAATTTCCGTTATGACAAAAAAGGGTGGAGTAGTTACAACAAAATTGTCAACGTTGTCGTTGTTGCCATTGTCGCCTCACAGTGGTTACGAACAACTACTGATGTAACTTGGAGCAACTCTACGGGTACATCGAAGGAATTGAATTTTTTTCATTAAGAGGAAAATTTAGAATTTGAATTGGTAAAATTACCTTTGTCTTCGGACTGAAGGTATTTTTGACTTTTGCAATGCAAGGCTTAATATAATATTTTTCAACACTGCATTTGTTGATTAATATTCTAAATCACCTACTGGACTGACATATACAATTTTTGACATATCCCTAATTTTATAGTTTCCTTTCGAAATACCTTGAGTACAAGATAACATCCGATACAAGAAAAAAGAGGTTTCAACGTAGAAGTGAGAATTAGTTATAAATGTGATTATTACACTTCTTTTAGGCAATTAATAATTGAGATATGTTTCATCACGCCAACCTATTTTAAAATTTGGAAAATTTTTAGTGTTTCTGCTTTGGAAGATTTCGTCCAATTTCCGCTGGGCAACAAGGAAATGCCTGTCTGTGATAGTCTTCCTACCAGTAAAAAACAGAATAGCATATTACATTTAGTAGAGGAATAGACTATTCGGAGGACAGAGATATATCTGAATACAAAGTTTATGCTGCAAGTTTGCATTCAAATTTACGATGTGTTTTAGGACTCTTATTTTAACAACTTCGTCAATATAAAAAAAATAACAAAACAAAAGCTCTAGAAATGTTTTGAATATAAATGTTTTAAAAGACACTTGCCCCACTCCCAATCATTTAAAAAAACAAAGTTATATATTATAAATGATGTGCTTTTTAATATTCCAATCTCAGCTTATTGTAAATAATCTAGTTCTCTGGAATTTCTCATAGCTTGATTAATTTTCTTTAAAAGTTTTCTTAGTCCCTCTATTTGGAATCCCTCAATAAACATTTCGTAATGCGAGCATATATATTTTCTTATTCGTGAGTCGATTGGCATTTCACATCTGTAGGTTTTGTATTTTGCCTTAATGGAATAATTTTTGCCTACAACTAAATTAAACAGTCCATGATTTGATTTTCCATACAATTAATTTATCCATGCCGCCAGCATTGTTCTCAAGGATTTTCCAAACACTATTATTGTCATTCATTAGCTCAGTAATACATCAATGTATATCATAGACGACAGTACCCTAACTATAATTATTATCAGATATTTGTCGCGGTCGATAAGAGTGTAGTTTTCCAAGGCGAAAAATGCTTGGTTTGAGTCGTTAAACATTCATTTTGAATGAGTTATTCAGGACGAACTTTTGAACGATTTTATTAATGAACTTTTAAAATAAATATCATTTGTAATGTGATCAAATTATTCCGAATTAATGACTTAATCACAACTAGTCGACTAAACAGTTTTAAGATGATGAGTATTTGTGGCCAATCGCTCGCTTATTTCACCTGCATTCCAAATTGAACACTCATATGAATAGTAAACAACTGAGTAAGCGAATATTTTTTCACATTTCTACAAATTCGCAGAATGTGAAATGAGGGGTAATTTTTTTATTGGCAGATTAAAGAATTTAAAAAATTAATTTGATAAATTTTATATTTTTTTTTATCTCATAATTAGTATAAAAAGTTACTAATAAACCGGAAAATTTAAATCTGATATTTTTGAGATTTACACGTGATTAACTTTCTATTGTGATTGAATTTTTCACCAAATCATGGGTTAACTTCTGCAAAATAATAGCTTACGTTTATGTTTGCATATGTTAGGAAAATCAAGAATTTTGTCCTGTGGTTTAATCTCAATTACTTTGTAGCTCTTAAAAACCACTGTGCGTTATTTACATGCTCAGGAAATATAACTGGCTTTGGTAGTGTTGTATTCTCCACTTTTTATCTGATTATATTACCATTCTCCGTTTTTTTTTCTTTTCTTTCTCTTTTTTTGGAAATCTAACAAAGCTAATTGCGAAAATGAGGTTATTTCATGCCAAAAAAAAGTAAAAGAATTTTATATGACAAAAAAAAGTGTTTTGTTTTATTGTATTTCGTGGCTGTGTGCGTGTGTTTTAATCAGCAACATGACGAAAAGCTCCTCTCTTCGAATGCAAAATTCAATGAGACCTTTTTTTCGTATTCACTTGACGCTCCTCTCTTTGCTGTTCATTAGGCCATTCATAAAAGAGCGAAACGGTTTGGTTTGTCAACCGTTTGGCTTACATTTGCCATTGGGGGCCAGAGATGAGTCGACCGCCACTGCCGTCGCGATTTCTCTCTCGCGCTCTTTGTTTTTTGTTACCCCTCTATTTTTCTATTACACTTTGAAATTCCTTTATACCACCTTTGCAGCACACGACGAATGTTTGTTGTTATAAATCAAACAACCACTTTGTGCTTTTTTCGGCTTTCTTCTTTCGTTTATACACACACAGGCATGCACAGTCGAAGCAGCAGTCACCGCCGCTCTACATACACGAGGAGTCTGGTGTCGGTCGTGTTCGCGTTTGCTTTCTCCCATCTGTTTTATTTTTTGTGTATTGCTCTTTGTGCCAACCGTTTCGTTTTGTACCGTTTCGTAATGCCGCATTGCGGTTATCTTGTTTTGTGTTTTGCGTCTTTTCGCATTCGCACTTTTCTTTCGCTTTGTTTTATTTATTTTATGTGTTCTACCTTGTAGTATTTTATCTTTGATTTTTAGCATTTTTTTGTGAGTGGTTCATTTCCTTTTTGCTTTGGTTTCATTTCGTTGGATTATTCATTTCATTTCTTTTTTGTTTTTCGTTCTCTGTCTGGCAAAAACGAATTCACCAGATAGGCACGACAACAACACTGAAAGCATAGCAGCAGCAGCGCAAATACCCAAAGAAGATCACACAAAAAAAAATCGTGTTTTCGCTGGTTGATAACGCACATTTTTGTTTGTTGTTTTTTTTTTGGCTCGCCTTTTTTTTATTATTGTCGTTGCTGATTTCTTGTTGCTGCCGTTATTGTTGTTTCTTTTTTAGATCATTTGTTAATTTAATTATTTTATGTCTAGAGAGGGATTCATGTTGGTCTCATTTAACCCTAAAAATAATGATTCGAAATTAGTTTAGGTGGTTGATTTTTTGTTAAAGACTGGTGCGTGTTTGACGGACCACAAGGGTATGACATTCAGAATGCTACTAGGTGATGTTACTCTGTTTTACTAATAAAGTTTACAAATTTTTAAAAAAAAATTTTTTCGAAAAAAATAGATTTTTTTTGAGATATGATAAAAAAGGATTTTTGACTTTTAAAAGTTATAGAAATAGGTATTAGCACCCAAGTCACACGGTCTAAACTATCTTAACGACAGGTACAATATGTGAAAAACCATTTCAGAAAGATTTATTTTTAAAAAATATGGAAAAGTATTCATCAATTTAAGGCAATTCGTTCGTCAAACGACACATTTTTAAAGGGTTTTGACATTTTGAAAGATTTTAAATGTCAATGCACTCAGATAAATTCCAGATCAATGACCTTTAAAAACGGCAACACAATTTTCGATTTGCAACAAATTTACAGAATATATTTTGACTATCGATAACATTTCGATGACAAGTCATTGAGATAAATTGACGGTTATTGATTACTTTGTTATCAAAATGACTTCATTTGTTGATAACTTGAAAAAAAATATCGATTACATGAAATCATACATTTTCAAATGCCCTTTTCAAACTAATAAGATGTCCAGCAATCCGCATGTTCTCAACGAACAAAAAAAAAATATTTCACCACGAACGCGCTTAGAGTTCAAACTGAAACAGCCCTTGTCGTTTGGTGAAATTATCTTTTTAGGTATTTATTAGTGTGATAAGAAAAAATTTCGCTGAAATTTATATTTCCCATAAAGAACAAATTTTTAATGCTCAAGTTCGGGGTCTAATGTATTCCTATGGGCGTTTTAGGGTTAACTGATTGGATTCCATTAAACATTTATTGTTATTTTCCTAGAATAATACAGGCTTTATTTGTTTATTATTGGAGCAAAACAATTTTATTTTGTTTAATTAGCATAAATATTTGAAAATGAAAAAGAGCGTCAGTCCGTTTATTTATTTGTTGTGCGCTTTATTTTTATAATAAAAGATATGATAAAGAAATTAATATTGCTTCTAATTGTATTTAAAATTTGATAATTGATTTTATGTGAAAATAAGAAGAAGAAAAACCCTAACAATTTAATTAAATTCATGTTTCTTTTTTTAATTACCTACATTTTAATTTTTTTTTTTATTAAACAGGAGAATTTAGTCTGGCGAATCGATACAAGAGATGTTCCATTGTCTTTAGGCCAGCGTTTTGAGTGTACGGAAATTGTGTTACCCATAAGAAAAAAGAAACACTGAAGACTGAATTGCAACAGCACAAATTTCGATCTATTGATAGATTTTCGTCACAACCAGAATACCGTTGGTATTTTGAAAACTGTCGTTTGTGGCAAAGTGTGGCACATAAACAAAATTTTGCCCCCACACTTTTTAAAATGTTTTTTTTAATCAATTTCCACTTGTTTGCATTTTAGGATCGAGAGTTCAACAAAGGGTTCAACAACCCCGTAGATTACATTACCTGTTTCGTTCACATTGCCAGAGTACCTCTACCTATAACATGACGGCCAGCTTCCTTACATAAATTCCAATTCGCAAAGAAGCATGATTCCGTCATCAGGGATTATATTGTCCCCCTCAATAAAACAATAGTGTACTACATGGTATTGTGTATTTTATACAATATTATTATACTGAGGGGACGATATCTCTCATCGCAGAAATAATTTTGTTCAGTTAGACCTAGACCTTTCGGACATTTGTCCATTTATGTTGCCGTTTCCTTGGTAAACATTGTTTGATATAAGTACATTTTGGTCATCATAAGTCAACCAATATTGTTCCTACAATCTCTAATTGGTCATCCCCCCCTTGGCTTTCTTTCATGTAGAAGGTATGGCAGCGTTGCTCACATCACTGCCTCGTTACGCTTCGGTGTTTTTGTTTTAATTGCACGGGGCCGCCATGGCTATGGATGGCGATGATGGTTAAACGCCACAACTTGTAATTAAATTTCAATATCATCATCATCATGATTTTTGTTGTCCCTGTCCTGATTTTGAATATTGTATCTATTGTTGTTGTTGTTGTTTTTGTTTCCATAATGTGTTGTAATCAATAGTTACCATTTTAAACCAATAAAACGTTGATCGAATGTAGATGCGATACTTGCTCAGTCACACGTCACTGCCATGCATACAACAACGACGTATCTGTAATAAATTCCTATATAGAATTATAATTCATGTGCCACGTCTCCGCCATTCATTCGATCCGACGACACAGGCCAGAGACCGGCCGGGGCGTTGTATGCGCAAAAAAAGGCAAACAATTATGAATGCATATCGTAACGTCCGTGCTGTTGCTGCTGTCTTATTGCTGCCTCTGGGACACATTTTTTTTTCTGTACGTTTTATTGAATATTAAATTTATGTCCATATGTGTATGCGTGTGGACAGACATGCATAGCTAGTGGCTGAACGACGATGTATTGCTATTTGTTGTTGTGTTTGAAAAGTTTGCTGAATAAATATTTAACGGTAAAATGTTTGAATTTAATTACGATACTACAACACAGACAATGTATGGGCCAAAGCCCGTCGTTTGGAGAATGAAAAAAAATTCATTGTTTTTGAGTTTTTTTTTTCATACACACATGAGTATGTAAATATTGTTTTAAACGTAAATTTGCAGAAGGAGACAATATTTATGGTTTAAATCTCCCTCTCGTTGAGATAAAAGCAACTGTTGTTAAGGTTTAGGCATTAAATTGAATAAGTTTCAAAAAACTGAGCCATAAACAGCTCCATTTCATTGTACTATACAAAGCCCACAGTTACCGCGATGGAGGGAGATACAATGAATTCATCACAAATTCTAAGGGGAGATATCATCACTAGATGGCAAATGCAACTCTGCACGGATGCCGATGAGCTGTTGCTGTCGCTCATTAATCGCTTCAGCCATTGTGGTTTCATTTGTCCATGGTTTTCTCTAATGCTTTTCAGTTTCCATACGACTCCGATTAGATGTTATATAATTTTCTTAATTTCATTGATTTCACTGTAATATACAAAGTCTATAATTCTTCATTTTGGGTGTTGCATCCTTCTGAAAAAAAAAACTCCAATCCAAATAATTCCAACTTCAAATTAATTCCATGCTGTGGTGGGGGAGTTATAAAAATATGAATACTGACTGAATACAATAAATAATTGAGGTTTATAATATGAACTCTCGCTCATACATACATACATACGTATGCAGTTTATGCACACTTCTTGATAACACAACAACATTCTTGGTTTATGAGTCAGTTGTTCTTTAATTGTTCTTAAGATACGGTGTGTGGTGGTTTAAATTTTGATTATTTGGTTTCGCCTTGTTTTTTTATTGTGGTAGAGTGGTAGAGCAGGAGATATCTTGAAGTTGATAAGAATATTTTATTAGTATTATTTTATTTTTAAATACCCAATATTTGAGCATAATATTAATCAGAAAATATCGAGCTTCATTGTAATCCAAACGTATTTTGGGATTTAATTCTGTTTTTCCTTGGAATTTCATTTCTGTTCTTCTTGCTTGCTAATTTCAAGTACAATTAAGATTTTAATTCTTTTTTCAATAATATATTTTTCTGATTTAATATCATTTATTCTCCTTATAAATTTCGTAAAGAAAAGTTCATTATTTTTGTTTGTGTAAGAAGAATTCTTTTATGGCACCTTGTATTTGTCAAATCAATATTCTTACGAAACCCTAAAATATCAAGAGAGAAACAAACTGCAAACAATAGTTTTTATTTTTGCCATAAATTTCAATAAACTTTTCAAATGCCGGGTTATCGTTTGTTTCTCCCTGACACCGAATAAGGACCGAATATGGCTAAGCAACATTTTGTTTTTGTTCAGCGTCATTATCGTCGTCGGAATTACCCCCATTATCATTACGGTAATACCACCACCACCACCTACCTAACTACGATAAGTTAAAATTTATAATCCTCCTACCTCTGCTTCCCCCGCTCCAAAAGTTTTACCCACGAATTTCCAATTCCTTTGCTTAGATTAATAATGAACTTAATGTTTTGTTGTTGTTGTTTTTATATGACTTGCGGGGTTTTGTAAGATATGAAAATGAAATGAAGAAAACGAAAAAAAAAAGAAACAAACACCAGGAAGAAGGCAAACGAAAAAGGAAATTGGAAAATTATATAACAAACGATTAGCTTTATTAGGTTCTTATTTAATTTTCAAACTCATAATTCAATCAAGATAATAATTATCGTTGGCGTGTACTTTTAATTGGTTTCCACCTCCTCCTACCTTTCACATTCAACAGCGAGCGAGCGACGCCGTCGACAACAACGCTGGCATCGGCGATATGTGACAAATTTGAAAACAAATCAAGCAAAAAAAGAAATCAACTCGACACTCGTGCAATATTTTTTTTAATATTATTGTGTAGGGCACACCTGTCGGGGGGATGTGCTAGTTTCGGTATCATGGACTTTGATTTTCTAAATTGTAATCATTATTTTTTTCAGCTCATACGATATTTTGAAGGGAGTCGTGGATGTCGACCGTCTTGGGGTGGTTATTTCTTTAGGCTCGTACAAAAAAAATATGTAAATCTCATGTCTCCCAAAAAAATATGCAAATAAATCCAATCGCCATATGCGTATTCCTTATTGGTTTTCTCCGACAAGACCACTTTATCGATTCCGCACATATACACTAGTCCTTCCGCTCATTTGCTCATATTGAAAGTTCCATTAAGAACCAGGAAATCCTGAAGGTGCGGCAGTTACCTATGTCCGTTGGTCTAGGTGTATAGTAATCCATTTGGCTGCGGTTTACCACAACAATACTAAACTACTAAAACGTAATCTGGATTAAATCTCCATTAGATCTGAGTTGTTTAAAAATCTAACCAAATTTTTTCGACAGCCAGCTCCGCTCCCTTGGATTTTTACAATTCTTGTGAAGAAATTTTCTGATATTTTCTGTTGATTTATTCTAAATGTCTCTTCTAAGGTCTTCAAGTCTAACGAAGTATTCTCTTTGTAGTCTTCATGCTGTCGTCTGACATGGATTGACCACTCTGATAAAGATTTTTTCTTTGTCCCGAAAATGGGATCTGTTAATACTACCAGTCAACACAGAGTTATATGGAGCACAGCTCACGTATTTGTAAGAATATCCCCATCTGTTTCTTAATAGTAAGTTCAGCAAATACGTACACTTTGTAAAAAATATAAAAAATATCAAATAAAAGGTCATTGATGCTGGTTTTTCCAAGTTAATCATGATTGGATATCAACGGAGCTGTAAAATCAATAGACGAACTAGGTCGGGTTTTTGTCGGGTCCATTAGGAATTTTATTGAATTTGTGAATTTTGGTGGCTATTCCGGTTCCGATTATGTTCATAGTCGAGCCAAGTGCGATTGCACTTGAAACTGATTATCTACACATGACAGATAATCGCTATCTTCGTTCTCAGGCCAATTGTAAAAAAAATATACACTTGCAATGTATTCGGGGGAAAGTTTTATTCGCAATAGACTAGGGTGGGAGTAATTCAAAATCAAGATTACATTCAATTACTTTATATATATATATATTTTTTTTTTTTTTAAATTTTTGTGATTGAAACTTTGATTGATTGTAAATCCATAATTCTAGAGTGTGTTTATGCCTTCCGTGAATATGAATCTGGCTTATTGTTACGAGAGTCGTTCAATGGGGCCACAACATCATTTCTTCTTTTTGTAAATTCCTCATTTGTTTAAAATAATGATTATGTTTTGTCCAAAAGCATCTGAGTTTTGTTGGCCAGTGTTTATTGTGGTGATAAGATTAAATATTTTTTAAATAAATTATATACTCTGTGTGATGATTAGGGAGGGGGTATGTGGTGAGGTTGGAGGTATATTCATTAGTTAAGAAATTAAATGCGAATTTCTATTTGCATACAATCAGTCGGTCGCACACAGACACACAGAGAACATCCCCAACAAACCACCAACCGATCGCAGAGTAGAGTAGATCATATCGGATCCGTTCCCAACATATTAGCAACGAGCAGCAGCAACAACATCCAAATGTACTCTTACGTCTACTCATTGGAATCCTTCTCGTTCGACGATATATTCATTCTAAGTTAATGAATCAACTTGATTTTTGTGGCCACCACTTTTTTTTTTTGCTGATGCTGCCGAAGCGCAGCAGGCTGCACTGTTGTTTTTGTTGTTTAATATGAAACAAATGATATGATGTATTGTTGTTGTCGTCGTTGGTATTGTTGGCTCATTAACATTATTATGAATCATGATTTTTGTTTGTCGGTCGAACAGTCGTCCGTTTGCCCGATCTGACTGGTCTGTCTTAATGTTTGTATGATGTGATTATTGAAAGATTGAATGTCATTCGTTTGCATGACTGTCTTTGGATGCGGCTGTTGTTCATTTGGTTTCACAATGTAATACGATCTAGATGAAAGCGTGAAATTAGTTTCAGTTAAGTTCCACATCACCTACTTTTCATTGTCCACACATTGCTGTGGTGGTGACTTTTGTCGCATCGTCGTTGTCTATGTGTGTGTGTTGTTACCTTGACTATGTAGTTCTAGAAGAAGGCGTGTGAAGACGCCAAGATTATCATTCAGACAGATGTTTGTATGATGCGCTCGCTCTCATCGTTGCTTGGGAATGGAAATGTTTGAGAGGAGGGCAATTGGTCGCGCTGCCCTACTACAGGGCTTGTGAATGGAATGTCATCTTTCTGAGGGGAAAACACTTAAGTATTGAATAGATTTGCAATTAGAAAATATTATTGTTATTATTATTCAATTCAAGCTTAGGCATTTTAAGCTGTGCAAAAATAATAGGTTGTGATGAGATCATTTTTCGTATACACCAAAGGCAATCGTAGGTGAATTTTTCCACACGAATCTAGTCACCGAAAGAAATAGGGACATACGTGTATTTTTGCAGTACGACTTTAGGAGTCACGGATGACCTTCGTTTAAACTGAAGTCACACTTAAAACTCAATTTGTTAGTCACAACTACAGTACTAGACCTCTTCGCCAGGGTCATTTACTGTAATTTTTAGGAATTTCCTGTTCCTCTTTGTCACTGACAGTCAGTGGCATTGCATGTTAGTTATCCTTTTTGAATAAAATTCCATTCTCTCGGATATCACTCTCTCTCTCTCTCTAACCATTCTTAATTCGGATCTACTAGTATCCATTATTGGATTTCTGGCCAAGCCTTAGCATCCATGTGCCTGGTGGGTACATTTAGAATTTCTTGTCTTCGAACTTGTCGGATTAGCTGGAAGTTGAAGAATGTTTTTCAATATTCTTAACAGAATACAAACCTGGATTTCTTATTTAATAGTCACACTTCTTTCCTGGGTTTCTTATTTAATAGTCACACTTCGTTCCGCACCACGGCCGACCACAAATATTTGAATATTTTATTTAATATGTTTACATTTTTTCTTGAGGAGCTGGATCAAATTTGTCGTGTCCAGACTCGGACTCCACAGACCTGACGGACAAACCTTATAAAGATGCATTGAGAAAGAAACTTAAATTAGCAAAGTTGTTTCAATTTTTGTGGAAAATCTCCAGGATAATAAAATTCCAATAATGAATTAACGCATTTGCCGCCAACTTAATTACAACATAATTGATTTAACACAATTTTCCTCAACGAGATTCGAAAACGTGGCCCAAATCCTAACCTTATTTCAAATTCTCTGTAAAATATAGAAAGAGAATTATCTTTGGATTCTCTTTATTCTTATATTTGAAAAGAAACCCAACCCCGATCGATATACGACGAGGGGCGGCCAATGTGTGTAGAGAGTTCAGTGTCACCATAAAACAACTCTTATCGAATATTGGGCACAATGGCTTTTGTGCACCATTTGAATATTCACACTCTTCCCTTCCCCCTTATATTTTTGTCACTTAATAGCACAATACACTTCATGGTTGGGAAGCCTTTGGCCTGAGTTGAAACAAACTCCCAATTTGTTTGTTTCCAATGAATCTCATTTATTCTTATCATTTCGCCGTGTGGCTTACCGAATGATATTGATAATGAGTGATGATGTTGACTATAATTAATAAATCCATGATAAAAATACGCAATTTATTCCATACACTTTAGAAAGGAACAAAATCCTGTTCAAAAGGGGGGGGTGGCAAAACACCAACAACAGCAAATACGATATACCTAATGAAGCCTCATAAGGGAGGGGCGGGCGGACGGCTGATGTAGTGGGTCATAACTCATGATTGATGACAAATTAATATTAATCAAATAAACACATACATATGAAGAATCTGGCCAAACAAATCGTAATGTCAACAATTCCTGCATGACAGAGAAAAGATAGGCATACACGAATTACGGAATGAATGAATGACTTCTTCAATAAATTCGGTTACGTATGGAACTACTCGATCAATACATAAACATGAGAAACAACTTAGGCGGCGGGGAGTCAGTCTTCTAATCCCCTCCCGCGGACGATATGTATTGTAAACATGGAAATTGTTGTTCGCTTTCCGTTTTTCTTTCTTGGCAATTCATTGTATATCTATGGAGTATGAAGTGCCATTTGTGCAAATAAAAACAGCAGCAGCGCACTCTCGTCATCTGCCATCCTTGAAATGAATGGTGATATTTGTAGTTGGCTCCGTCCCATACGTACGTACAAAACCTACTCTCATACAACGTGTCCCCATATTGTACACACATTCCAGTCATATGTAAATATCTATCATCCACTGACGTCAGCACCGATATTACCTTAAACGTCGAGAACAATATGTGATGTTATTTGGAAATTTAACACCTTTTTGGTTGGTGGGGATGGCGGTGCCAGCGCATTTCATTTGCGTTGTAAATTTGCATTCCTCTTGTAATTGTATATGCCAACAATGGTGGTTGACTACTACTTTGCTTTGGAAATGAGTTAAGAAATATATCGAGGAGTCATTTAGCATACGCTTTACAATTCAAATTATGTACATACAGATATTTTGACACACACAGAAAACAAAAACACACGACAAACGATAGAAATCACTGGGGCCAGATTTGTTTCAGTTCAAAACCTCGGACACATTTTTCAATAACGCTCGCATTGTTGGCTCCTCTCCACAGACAACAAGCAAGCAGCGACGTATCAACTTTAAACGTTGCCATTATATTCGGTTACATCGTTGTCGTCTCGCGGTTCTGGTGTTTGAGGTTCTAACGCTAGTGTGTGAACTTTTTAGAAACAAAAAATCATGGTAATCCAGCCTCCGTAATCTTCTTGCCTTTTTTTCTCCCCCTCCCTCCCAAACATATTCTAGTTACCCTTGTGGTTAAGTGATTTTGCTAACATTTCTTTCTTTCTTATCTTACCCACATTGCAGGCCGATCAACTAACAGAAGAACAAATTGCTGAATTCAAAGAAGCGTTCTCACTATTCGATAAAGATGGTGATGGCACCATCACAACAAAGGAATTGGGCACAGTCATGCGATCGCTCGGTCAAAATCCCACAGAAGCTGAATTACAGGATATGATCAATGAAGTCGATGCTGATGGTATGTATATTCGGCCGCCAACACACAATTTGCCGTCTGCACTCTTACAGTGCTCTAAAAACGTCCACAGAAATTTCTTCTTTTTTTTTGTTGTTTTTATTCCTCGTCATCATCAACATCATCATCAGCTTTTTATAGATTTTTATTCATAAAAATCTAACTAAAAATAGTGAGAATGTAATTTTTGTATTTTTTTTACATATTTTCGCATATTTTTATGCTGCCCGCACGCTAGTGTCATTTCACAGTGTGTGCAGTGGATGGTAGAATGGCGTGGTGTGTGGCAGTCTCCGACCGGCCGAATGTTTGGCTGTGTACATTTTTTGCATGTGCAATCGCTATTTTTGGAAAGGTTAAAAGCCTCTAAAGACACACCACCCAACCAACCAACCGTCAAACATGTGTCATCGGCGCTGTGTAAGCCAACGATGATTTTTTTTTTTTACAAATTTCTTTTCTTTAAATTGTATTAATTCAGTTTTTCTCAAATTTCGCCATATCTTCCCTATTTGTTTGATGTGATATGATTTTATCTGGTATATCCTTTTTTTGTATTGATGTGTGTTGGGGGTGGTGGGGGGGTCTCATTGCTATGGGTGGGTCGGTGATGATGCAGTCACATTGGTCAGCAACAACAACACCATGAACACTTCAGCTATATATACACACACACTGTCGTCGTTGTTATACTTTCTGGAATACTTTTGTACCCTGGATTTGGCTGCTGGTGATATGTATAGAAACTTTTATGCAGCAGGATGAAAGGAAGCATGCGCAGGATTTTCCCTGCAAGTTTTTATATAAGGCAGACATTGGCCACAGCATTTCAGTCTCTCCTCCGTTCCTTTGACATCTGGCAGAGAATAACAGATTTGGCACAAAACGAAATGTGAGGAAATCTGCTTAAAATATATAAATATATATGAAGAAACGTCCTTTTAAAGCTTTACATACGATATTGACAGATATTGAATAATGTTTTTTTTTTTAACTTTTTCCAAAGCCACTTCAAAGTGTAAGATGAATAATGGGATTCGATTCATATCAAAGTTAGTATTTTTCAAAATCCTACAGAATTGTTTGTTTTTTCTCCGACTCTTTATATTTATTTAATATAATAGACTGTCATTCATATTTTGGAGTGGAAAATGTTTCATTTGAAAGGAATAAATGTATAACATGTCTCTAATTGATGAACTTCGTACCAACTGGCCAATAGTCGATTCCGGCAATGCGGTTTCTACACTGTGTTCATTGAGAATATCATCGAAACTTCAATATTGGACAAGGATGGTTTTTTTTATGAATTTAATAATTTGATACATTTTCGGTTTTTGACTCTTGATAAAACGGAGTACTCTATAATGTTAAACCCCATCGAGCAGCTAAGCTTTATTTCATCATTTTTAGTTTACCCTGTAGAAGTTCCCAAAAGATCAGTGATCACATTTCGTTTTATTTCTTTTTAAAAACAAATCGTTTATGTTCTCCCTAAATCTTCTTCATTATTAGTTGGAAAACATATTGACAGTACAATAAAAATCCATTTCCTATACAATCAACACGATCTTCGTATATTTCAGTAGAATTTTAATGATCTTGCAGATGTTTTGTGGAAAAATAATTTGCACGAAATTAGCTTAAAACAACACGTGAGATTTAGAGATATTTCCTAGAAATTACTAATGATACAATCAATATTAATTTGGACATGATGACCGAACTCAATGAGCAATCGGACTTTTTGGGTTTGTCAATTTATCATTTCATTCCAAATCCTTTTAATTCCAAAGGTTAGCATTTGTATTTGAATGTCATCAGCGCCCAATCGGTGACAGGCGGCGCATTGTTTATGAAAAGTATCGCCAAGTGTTCAATATTCTATGAATTTTGGAAAACAAAGACGACATTTATGAAAATTTGGTTAATCAATTTTAGCAAACAAAGACCAAAGACTTTTATTAAAATGTGAAAAGCATTTCCCCCCAGGTCATTTAACATATGCCAAACTAAACTGAAACTATATTTTGGAATTTATGTTAATCCTGCCTTTCGGCATAACACACAAAATTATATATTTAAGATTTTCATTATGATTCAAATCTCTCGAAATACATTTCTTCGTCGGGTCGTCTCATTCCACAAAAAAAAAAAAAAAACAAACAGAAAATCATCAGTTGGTTATTGTATTAATACAGACAAGACACAATACAGAGAAGGAGGAGATGTAGGAGTATTTGCCCGTTCGTCCGCTCATCCACTCGTACTTAATTTATTATGTTCTTGTGAATTAATTAAATTTATATCCACGTGCGTTTTTACTCTGCTCGCACTTTCGTTGTTCATTTGCAAAACAATATTAACTTGTTTTGTTGTTATTAAATATTCTGCAAGCGGGAAGGGGGAGGAGGGGTAGTGGGTGTATGTTGTGGACCAGCAGACTGGTATGTAGAGAAAATACCGGGAATGTAGAGAAAAGCAGGCACTGCGCTCGGCTGGCGTTGTTAACAACGACCCCAAGAGCACCCAGTAGTGTTGGAAATTAATTGTGTATTAAGTCGGTCTGTTCTTGTAGTAATTTTTAATTCTTCTACAACACTTTGAGGGGTGTCTGTAACGTGCGCGAGAACACAATGCCGCCCCCACTTTCACCTCCCCTGAAAATAATAATAATATTTAACCTATTCATTCATTTTGATTGCTTTTGTGCTAACTCAAAACAAAGAAAGAAGAATACTAAAAATATCGTGTGTGTGCATTTGGGCTTATAGTAACAAATTCTATAAAAAAAAGACAGTTTGAAAGTCTGTCGGTTGTGGGGTCGCCCTGTCTGGCTGTCAGTCAATTGGCTTAGACAGCAACGAATCTGCCGGGTTGGGTGGTTCGTAGTATTCGGCAGTCATATTTTTTTTTTTTGTTAATAGACATCACCTCAACGCCACCGCCAGCACCGACCGCATTGCCCGCCAGACCAGCGTTTATATTCTCAAGCATTTTTGCTGTGGTTCTTCATTAACTGCAAAATGAATGTACAATATTTATTTGCTATTTTTCCGAGCTGTATTTTCTATATGTAAATGAATGTGCCGTGGATGGATAGCCAAGAAAATGTTCGTAATAAAACACAAATTATAACCAAATGAATTTCGTCGGGTCTGTCTGTCGGCCTGGCTGACTGGCCAACCGATCGTCTGTCCCCTCCCTACAGCCATCTATCGGAAGTGAAAGTATTGGTGGGGGTGAGGGGACAAAAAAAACCAAAAATATTTTTAAATTCTCCTCCTCATGTTCAAGAAGACCCAGAGACAGACGACTGCATTCATCTATCTAGACTTCGATGTTGACAGAAGTGTAGACCAACTGGATAGCCCAAGTACCAAATATCTAAAACGGGCATTCCACCAACCACCAGACGTTTCTAAACTTAATGACTTTGTCTTTTGAGCAAAAATATTTGAAATATTTATTTTCAATACCCACAATTGTCCGAAGTGAGTGACGGTTCAGTTTTTTTTGTTTGTTTGTCTCTATTAAGTGTTAAATATCAATTAGTTGGAATTTCTTATACTAAAACATTTGTACAAATTGTTTTTTTTTCTGGCCCTCTGCTATTCACTGGCGGAGGCAGAATGTGTTTGTCCTTTCATCTGTAGCCTCTCAATTCCATAAGAGTGCCTCTGGCTATGCTTCTCTGGCTTCCAGTTGACCTCCAGCCAAGACAAACATGATCTACTGAGACTACCAGTACCAGTAGCAGACATAATGGACTGGCTCTCGTATATTGTATTCGAAACGTGAATCAATAGGTCAATAATTTCTATACCCTCCAATCTATAATCAAAAAGTAGCTGGCCCATTTTTCTTGATGTGTGAAATTTTTGTTTATTTTATTATATTTTTTTTAAGTAACGATATTTGCCCACCCAAAGTCGTTCATGAATGAAGAGCATCTCTAATCCACTCATTTCATAAGACCCGATTGGGGTAGCAGTGGCTAAGGTGGCTATAGAACCTTTTGGTCTGGGGCGGCTTAATAAACGATTTCCCAGCACGACGCTCCTGTGCGTGCTTTCTCCATCGAGTTTGATCACCTATAATTTTTAAATAAATCCAGTTCAGTGTACTAAAAATATTTCTCTTAATTCCAAAACTAGTTTCCCACACTTCATATGTTTTAAAGTGCTGGGGAGTGTGTAGAAGATTCGACTCCTAGCCACATACTAATTGTTCTTGTCATCTTCGCCGTTTATTCCAAAAGTATGTTTTCTTCACTTTGCCAAATTTGTTTATGTCTTTCTTTCTCTCTCTCTCTCCCGCGGTTTTTGTATTTCTGTCCAGAGTATCAGCGATCGTCGTAGCCATCAGCAACAATGTTGCTGGTCAAATTAAGCGATTTTTCTTTGGGCGCATAATTTTATCTGCTGTGAAAGTGTAATGAATTCCCAAATGAATATTATTTTCATTTTTTGTTGTTGTTGTTGGCAAATAGCAGCAATAAATATAAAAATCCTCATCATCGTCGTGTGCATGATTTGAATACCCACCCCCCACACTATTCCGAGAAATGATCCTTTTGTAGAACATTTTTGTCAATTCTTGAGTAGATTTTTCTATTTACTTTATGGAAACATGGTCATAGAGGAATGGAGGGGGAGGACCACTTTTTGTGATTACACCATAAGGACAAAATAATATATTTACATCCTTCACCCTGCTCCTCATCCTACCCAAACACTCACAACAAAAATGTTGATGGTTATTTAGCATAAGAGTGCGAAATAATTTAAAAAAATTGTTCCATTAAGGACCTCATGACACATGAATGACGTTCTGAAGTTGTTTTGGGGGGGGCGAAGGATAACGTGTCGAGTGTGGGTGTAAATGGTTTTCTATATTCCTTATGTGTAGAATGTTGTAATGGAATTCCATCCTGTCTGTCCGATTTGGTTTGGTTATGGAAATGTGAGTAATTTGAAAAATTGGTGTGTGAAGTTGACGATATAAATGGTGGATATGAATGATTTTCATAATGCGTCAATTCCGTTTTGTTGTTGTTGTTGTTGGGGTTCTCGTAACGCCTGATCGTCGTCATGTAGATTTTTTTACTTTACATCGATGGAATGGAATGGAAGGGAAATAAATTACAAAACAAACACGTTTCAATTTTGTGTGTTGAGCAGTTTTTTAAGGTTTGGTTTTTTGACAGGCAAAGAGTAATTTGAACAGGGAATTTAAGTGTTCTTTGCAATTTATTACAATTTCCATTATCTCAAGAGCCACAAAACACACCCAAATTCATTTCATCTGGAAAAGAATTTGCGAATGGCACCAACACTACCCGGATTGTCGATGGTGGTTCCAGCATGCCAGAGGAGGATTTTTCGTTTATGGTTCATTAAAATGTGGAGCCCCAAACAAAAAAATTACACAAAGCTACGAACTCTTCATGACAAGAACATCAAATGTGTAATGTCGGAGCAGAGGTGGAGTACATGCTATTTGTTTTTCTTTTTTAATTAAAATTTCTGTGGACCGGTAAATTGTTTTAGTCTTCATTTTTTTTTTAAATGAGAATACATTTTTCTAATTATCAATAATTTCCATTTTATACAGGCAACGGCACAATTGATTTCCCTGAATTCTTGACAATGATGGCCCGTAAAATGAAGGATACCGATAGTGAAGAAGAAATCCGAGAAGCCTTCAGAGTATTCGATAAAGATGGCAACGGCTTCATTTCAGCGGCTGAATTGCGTCACGTCATGACAAATTTGGGTGAAAAGTTAACAGACGAAGAAGTCGATGAGATGATTCGAGAAGCTGATATCGATGGTGATGGTCAAGTCAATTACGAAGGTAAGCACACACACACTTCATTTTGCTATAACTAACAATTCAATTCACCTCATCTCCTACTCGACTCAATTAAACATACGTGAAGTTGTAACAGAGTGTATGGGGGCGGCTGGAAATTTGTTGTGATTTCTGTGATTGCTCTCTTCCAAACATGGCAAGATGACGACGACTCCGTCATATGAGTAATATAATAATTACAATTATTACTCATACATGGCCAATGACATGAATATTGTCGCCGTCGTCTTGGCCGCCGTAATTGTGATTTGTAATATGTATTTATTTCACGTCTCTAACGTTTTTATTCTCCTACTCATACATTTACGTTTTATACGATAAAAAAGTTTATTTTTTGTTTGTGGTCGGTTTTTGCTTGAACATTGTAGCAATTATTAGATCATTTTTGTTAACGATACCCACCCACCCTCTGTCCCCCTATGGTGATCCATAGGATGTGGTGAAAGTGTATATTTAGTTTCAGAATGACTTTCTCTGAAAGTTATATGGAACGCAAATAACAGACTTAAGATATGCTATGGCTTTATTGGGAAACCTTTTGAGCCCTTTCAATAGACGACTAAACAGAGACCACTTGGTCTTAGAATATGCTAGATTGTGTTAGTATACGAGGAAGAAGATGCATGTTAAAGCTTGAGGTTAATAAATTGAAATTGAGTTAACATAGAAATTACTATGGTCCGGCAAATGATGTGCCTAACTAATTTTTGATAGAATACAAATTTTTCAATTTGTATATGGGAGATCTATATTTTCTATAAAAGAATTACAGCAAGTACAGAAATATGTTCACATGAGAAAATTCATAAAATTTACTCACTTTTAACTGTTAAATATTCACTATGACTTTAACAGCGCTTTTAAGGGCGAAAGCTCAGTTAAGATGTATTTCTTTTAAGCAAATACATTCTTAGTGCATTTTTTTCCCTGCATAACTGCCGGTTTCTATAAGACGTTCCTTCCCTGTGTTTTGTCAAAATGTAATTAGTCATGAACTCCATTAGTTTTATCAGTAACGTTGGTTCGTCATTGTTTGGGTTGGTCATGCGTTCCATATGAAGTGAATGACTTAATTTTAAATCCCATTTAAACAACTTTCAGAAATTGATTGATTTGGTTGCGGATAGGAAATTCACTGTACTGATAGAAATAAGGGCTGTAATTATAGGCATAAGGGTTCATATGACTTATTTTGTCGTTTGAAAATTATTACTCACTCACTAATTTCCCTTAATATTCCATGAAGGAACAGACGGCATACTTCTCTTAAATCAGTGAGCTGTATGCGGTCTCTTCCTGTTTAAAGCCGACTCCTTTAGCGTTTTCTAGAGAACTTCTCTCAAGTCAGTGAGCTCGTATTTAAAGCCGACTCTCTTTTGAAAATAATGGGCAGTTACAGAAAGACAGTCCCAGTAATAGGAATCTGTTTATTGGTTTATTCTAAAGAACGACCGAACATTCTTGTTATTTATGGAACACAAATTCAGACTTTGCTGGCGAATAATGCGCAAGATACTGACTGTCGGTCAATAACATACGACTCAGAAAGAAGCCACTAGATGGGGACATGGTGTGGACCAAGATTTCACCACGTCTGACGGTGCCTGCTGTAGTATGCGTGCATATTCCATGGGGTTCCGGCACGTTTTTTTTTTTACTTGTATTTTGTTATAAAGTAAACATATTTCTATTTATTTATATGTACGTATGTATGTATATAAAGGGGGGGAATTTTTAAGAGTTGCTATCTATTTATAATGGGCATAATGCTTGCTCCGCTGCTGTTGCGGGGTCTGGTGCTGCGCTTGTGTTTACTCGGCTATTGTCAAAAGGTGTGAAATCACCTCCACATTTAGATAAAATAAAAACGCAAACACCTTACAAGCGCAAATATGTATTTCTCCTCGAACTTTAATGATAACAGCAGGTAAAATGGAACAATGGAATGAGCCATCGCCGACTAAGAACGCCATCGCCGCCGCGTCATTGGTGGTACACTGCTGGGCTGGGCAAACATGTGACGACATTGTTTTTCAGTTTAATTAAACTAAACATGTTCAGAGATAAAACAAAGGCAACAATAAAGTAATACAATACGCATATTTGGGACTAGGCGCAGTCAGGCCGCCCAGCTATCTATCTGCTCCCAAAGTTACCCCACGGCACATGAGGGTTTGTCGGTGGCCGGTTTTTTTTTTTTTTTTTTTTTTTTGCAGTAGAGACAGCCGGCTTATCTTTGACACGAAAAAACGGAAACTAATAATTTCCCTATGGATACGTTTATGTTTTTGTTTTCAATAGGTCTATGTTACCGACCGGTATTTTTATTTTTTGGTAATTTGTTATTCTTTTCTTGGTGTTTTTGTTTTTAGTGTTTATTTCATTGGGGTTATTCTTGACCACTTTTGTTTACATTTATTTTACTCTTTTTTTTGTCGTTTTTTCTTCCGTACAGTTCTTTGCTATTATATTTATATTTGATTGTATGTTTTTAGACGGCTTTCATGCACAGATACACACACACACACATACGCGTTCATATCGAATTTTGGTTATTGGCATTGGGCCAACAAACGTTGCCTGCTGCTTGCGTGATGGTGTGCCGTCTCTCTAATGTGTCGTGCGGGAAGGGAATACAGTTTAAATGATGATAGCGGTCTTTTCTCACAGCTAATCTTTTGTAAACTATTTAATAATTGACAATTGGCTAAAAGAACAAAATATAAAAAATGCATTCAATGCATAAATGGCAATCGTACGCGAACGAAAGCTATTCCCAATAGACGTTCGCCCAGTCACACGACGAGTCATCAATGATATGTGGATCGAGAACCTTTCTCTCATTCATATCTGCGGTAACATTGTAACCTTCTGTCTGTCCCCTTTGTAATGTTTGTGTTCATCTTCTAAGAGGTGATGATGAGGTGTCATCCATCCACTCAGTCGCTACCTTTTTAAAACAAACAAATACAAAAAAAAAACTAGAAAAAAAAAATAATTGCAATTAAATGCAATATTTGCATAAATAATGAACTAAATAAAAACAAATTACTAATACACATTCGAATTGTTGCAGCGACGCGCGATTATATACATCGGGAAAATCCGAGAATATTTATACTGTTGTTCTGGCGGCGCGGTATCCATCCGCCGCCGAGAATGTGTTGTGCCCCCAATTTTAGCAGGTGTTTGCATTCGATGATTAAAAATAACCCATGTGTATTTTGTCTGTCTGACACTGTTTGTGTGTGTGTGTGTTCTGTTTTGCTGCTATGAGGCAAAGCAAAAAAAAACAGGCAAAAAATATTTAACATACCTCAAGAATGAGGAAAATTAGCTAAAATAAAAGTGTATTGAGAAGCAGAAGCAGAAGAAGAAAACAAATGCCGACCACCAACAACACATGTTGTGTCCGCCGCACAACATAATCTATTCCAACAATACCTACTGCAATTCTAAGTAAATGAAATTACTTCTCGGGTAACATTTTAATGATTTAACGTGCAATAATGTGGAGACTTTTTTTCCGGTCACTTTTCGTTTGTTCACAGTTAGGCTGTTTTTTTTTGTTTGTCAAACAATCATTTCAATTTTTGTTGAATTCTATTCTCTTGAAGCGGGATTTGTTTTTCACTTGTATTTTTGGAAATCTAAAAAAGGAGGTGGTCACCGGAAATCTGTACAACTTTTGCTGCACTTGAATTATTGCGGCCATAAGGATATGAAGTTTTAAGATAATGGCAGGAAGCGGGTTCCTGAGAAATATTAACCCCCCCTCCCCAAATAAAATCTTTAAACGAATGTACCTCTAATGGAGTGCCTTGTGGGTTAGAGGGTTAACCCTTTAGCCACTAAGACCGCCTACAGACGTTCATCGCTAACAGCCATGTTCAATGGTTAAAGGGTTAAGCACATGGTCAATTTGCATAGGCTTTGGAAATCTGGCAATTCAGATTTTGATAATTTCCATTTTAAAGTAGTTTTGAAAATCAATCTTGCATATCTGAAATGAGAAAAAGAAACGTCCTCTCTCAGCATTGACTTGGGAATTATGTTCGCAATATTTTCAAACGCTGTTCAAGCGTAAAGTAAGCGATTCACTCACTGTCCAAATAACATATTATTCACAAAGAAACTGCTAGGTGGACCACACACCGTAGAAGTTAGTTGAGGATAAATATCGTTTTTTTACTTCAGCTGATTTGAAGTTAGTAAATTGTTGAATTTTGTCCAATAGTTTTGCATTTCAATTAAGTGATTTAAATAAAGTTCTCTTGTTTTTTTCTCTCCCATTAAACGGTTTGTAATTATTCAGATTCGATTGCACTTATCGACCTCTGTACCGTATAAAATCTGGGTTTCTTCTTTTTGTTGTTGTGATGGTGATTCAAATTCTTATTTTAGAAAAAAGAACAAACCACACATACGTGGAGGTGTTGTATTTTGTAGTTGATTTGAATTATTTTTTTTTTTTACATTGATCACTTTGTCTCGTGATGTTTTTCAATTGCACATTTTCGGAGGTACGACGGGGACGACTCGGCTAATAATTGTTCTTTTTGTTTTTGTTTGTATCACAAGATTTACATTCATTTTCGTTTTTTTTGTCTACTATTGATTCGATTACTAATGTGTACGATCTATTTTCATTGCAGAATTCGTGACTATGATGACATCGAAGTGAGCAGCTAAATTACTTCTTTTTAAGCTTTTCTATGTTTTTAAGATGTTGACGAAGACTGTAGCTGTGCGCCCCAACACCGCGCCAACGCTATTGCTATGGATATAAAATGAAAATTATATATTTAAAACAAAAACAACAAAACAACAACAACTATAAAATCTTAAAAAAAATAAATTAAATTAAATTTTACTATAACACCCCTCAACAACAACAACAAGAACAACAACCAACCAACAACAACAACAAAACAACTTAAAATAATAATAAATACTGATGAAAATCAACAAGATAAAACTTGAAAATTTCTGAATGAATACATGAAGGAAACAACAACAACAACAAACAACATTTAAATATAAATATAATTAATAAACAAACAAAAAAATAAAAGAAAACCCAGAAATATATTATAATAAAAGAAAAAAAACAAAAAAAATCAAACTTTAATATTATTATAAACAACAAGAACAAAAACACATACAACAACCAACAACAACAACAGAGAAGATTACTAAAGCGTATCTTAAAAAGAATATATATATAACAAGAACAACAACAATATACAGTTCAGATTAAGGCTCATCTCAAAATAAAATCGAAATTCAAAAATCCAAAATCAGATGAAGAGGAAGGAAGTATGCAAAAATATGTGTGACTTACCCGTCAAAAAAAAACACTTAGCTATGAAAATATTACTTTGAAGAGAATCTTTTTTTTTATAATTATTATGAATTAATATTAATTATTATTATTAATAATTTTATTATTACATTTTCCTCCTCTCTCTCTCCAAACGCCCCAAAGACCTTTTTCTATACAATATATTGGTTAACAAACAAAGAAAAAAAAGTTGTAGTTTTTAACGAAACAAAAAAATAAACAAAATGAAGATAATTTTAAGGTGAACAACCAGAAGAGAACAACCAAGAAAAAAAAAGCAAAGCAGTCAGCCACAAAGATTTCTTAAGGCATTAACTAAAACACGGCCAACCGGAGTAGGAATAACGCCGCAACTGCTTGACCTGCGGAGACCGCCCCCACCCTCGTGAAGGTGGACTGCTGCTCTGGCTACGTTTTAGTTAGTTGCATTTAAGAAACTCACTTACACAACATACACACTTGCAGTCCTCGTTGATAGTAAGTTAGTTAAACAAAAAAAAATAATAATAATTAAAAAATTACAAAAATGATAATGAAAAAACACACACACACACTTAAACATATTTTGAATCCAGATACTTAAATTTAATTTTTAAACTTAAACAAAAGAAAAAGATAACTTTAAACTTAAAAAAAACCAATTACAACCAACCTCTCTTTACCACTCACACTTTCTTAAGCAAAACATAACAAAATCAGTTAAACAAGCTAAGCAGCAAAACATGACTTATTTGATAAGAGATGTGAATTGAGATTGATTCTGGAGAAAAGGCCATTAGAGATAACCATACAACCGAACAACAGACACCCGCCGGAGGGAAGAGGAGGAGAAAGAGTCAAGTTGTCCTTGTTATGTCCACAGACATGGTTATGATGGATGATGCTGATGAGTAGTATGGTGTCTTGACAGTCTAATGTCAACAAGGGTGTAGGGTATTATATATATTTATATATACATATGTAGATATATCTATATATATATCTGAGTATGTATGAGTCTATAACAATTGATTTATAATTACATGACTCGGAGTCATCCATCCACTTACACACCCACTCATTCACTTGACTGGACGCGACTCGTGTATCCAAAGAACAAAAACAAAACAAAAGAAATGTGTTTTTCTTTTTCTTCATTTCTCTGCTTATAATCATGTTTGATGAAGTATGTAATCATGATGATGATGATGATGATGGATGTTGTTTCGAATTAATGCTAATGTTAATTATTGTTTGTACGTGTGTTTGAAACGCTTAATTAACATTAGGGCCAATTAACTCGGTTTTGAAGTAAGTTTGTGCGAGTATTGAAGATTTAAATAAACAACAACAAAAAAATTAAAACCACAACATTTAATTGACTTCTTCTTTCTACAATTTAACAAAAAAAAAATATTTATCAAAAGAAATCTATGAATAATAATAAAACCAAAAAAAAAACACAAAATGGGTAAGAAATATGATCTTTCATTATGGTTTCTTATGTAACCGGGCCAGGTCCAGGTAGCCAACAAAAAAACTCTGCGAACACTTTCAGAGTTGGAGTAGCGTAGAGATTTCTAATTATTTATTTTTTAAGCAAGTTTGACACTGGAGTTCGTTAATGGGTTTTGAACTTGTTTGAATACAACGAGTATAAGAGCAGCAGGAATAAATTCAGGGGGCATTTTGTTCACCCGCTTTTCTGCCAAAGACTTCAATAAATAAATGAAACTAATCGAAAACCTTTAGAAAATACTCCAAATAAGACGAGAGAAATAAATTTCGCCGAAGATTTTATTCACTGACATATGGCAGATTTCATAATGAATTTAAACACTTTAGTGTATGATGGAAATCAATTTTTTGAGATCCATGGTGACTGGCCTTTGCAATGGCTGGGAATCGCAAGACGATATCGATCAAGGACAAACAGAAATGATCGACTTTGTCAATCTTTGAGATCCATTGTTTGGTAATAGGGAAAATAAATCGAAATGGATAATTATTCAACAAAAGAAAGTGGTCAAACGAAACTTCAAATCTACAGCAAATCGATTTCGATTTATTTTCATCAAGACCAATAACCAAAGATCGATTTGGTTTATACATTTTTAAGATCCATTGCGACAATGGATATATTTTTCATTAGGTATTCGACTGAGTTAAACTTTTTCACTTACGTACGATACTCTTAAGTAAACAGTAGAATCGTTGTTGCTCAGCTGCCAAACTATTGGTTTTGAAATTAAGAAACAGCTTTCAGCGATCGAATGTCAGTCATAATTCAAACAATCAATCGATTGTCAGTGTTTTTTTGTTAAAGAAACGATTGTCTTGTTGAGAATATGTAGTATTAAACAATTGATTGATTGTGATAATATATTAAAAACAAATGATTCTTTTAGATGCTTTTAGTTCACAATAATGATTATTCTACAAAATACTGAACGTGATGGTGTCAGTTGAGTATGATGTGGACTATGGGGAATGTTTGTGAAATTCTGTGGGATTTTTGAAGGACTAAAATAAAATGGAATGCCTGCGTTATTTTCATCAAGTCTGTTGTAAGTTGACCTTCTGAAAAGGGCAACTTTTGAAAGACAAGACCAGAAAAGTGGGAAGTATACGAATTCCAGGAAGATAGCCGAGTAACCGAGTTAAAAGAAACGAGTGACCATTCAGTGAAAGGAATTGAATGGAATTTAAGATTTAATAAAAGTAAAATTCCTCGTGAGGCTTTACATTAGAAACAAATGGCGGAACCATTATGAGAAGCTGTTATTGGTCTCCACCAATAGCAGGTTGTAGAGCCAACTTTAAATACCAATTATGGATGGCCCTTTCAGACTGTATACCAAATCTGGATTCGAAATAACGCACACTCAACTTTTTTTGGTTTTGAACACAATACACAGGAAGTGGATGGAACCAAAAGAAACCCCTAAAACAAGACACAACCCGGCTGACTGTTAACTTTAACGTATGTATACTAAAATGGGGTTTGTATTTATTATTATTTCAAATAAATAAAAACAAAATTGGTTTTTATAAATTTCTTTTCTAATGTTCCGTTTAATAATCAATTTCATTTCTTTTCTTTGTAGACGATTTTTTGTGATTATGAAGATTTGCAAAGAAAGTAAGAACGATTTTTCAAATCATGTCCCCTAACACGCCAACGTACCCGTATAGAATTAATTAATTTAAGAGACATGGCACAAAGTCAAAACAACTTGTAAAAGCTAAAAGTATTTATGTGTTTTAGAAACGGTCTTAAGCAACTGGACAATTTAATGATCCTTCCTGTTCGCATATTATGAAGCTTTAGAAATGTCATGGATTTCAAAATGGATTTCGGCATCAGGCTATATTTACATTATATATTAAAAATCAATTAATCGGTAGGTAATTACTTTTTTAGATAACTGTAAATACAATAATCCTATAGTCACATCTTAATCGCTTATGCAAACATAACCTGAGTGCTCTACAGTTAAATATATCGATTGTTATTCCACAATAATTTGTTAATAATAATGTTATTGTTAAGAATAACAATACAATATATGAGCAAAATTTTTCTGTTTATGGCAACACTGTTGAGAAAAGTGTTGCCACTGTGTCGTGAGCGATAAGTGTGTTATCGAAACTTGGTAATTGCCACAACTTACTATTATTTCGGATTTTCGAATTAAAAAAAATTCAGTGTCTTAAGTCAGGGTTTAAAACACGACACCGTCATTCACACTAAGCTACAACTGTCAATCTTGGTGTGAGCAATAAATTTGTTATTGAAAACTCGATAATTCTGTCACACTACGATCACTTTTATGTGATCAGATCACGATTGGCGATTTTAGTTTACTGCTAATAGTCCCACGCAGTGTGTGCAACTATCACACAGCGAACACAGGTTCGTGTCTTGGTAAGACATATCTATCGTACCAGTGCGAAGGCGAATTGTGAATGCAGGGAGTCACAAGAATTCATTTTCAACTATGGTGAGTTCCATATATGGCGAATGCATGTGAACTAGCGAATGCAAACGGTAATGATTAATGCATTCCATGATTTGTAATCATCGCTAACGTGATATGGTGTGAGACCATCGATGGGAATGAATTCCGGACTATGAGGGAATGGAAAGTTACCTCATGACATAATCGAGGCTATCTTTTATACCGATGAGGTAATAAAAAATTACCATGACACAATCGAGGAGATGGAAAACGTATTCTCCACTTATTCATGACTGGAGTAACTAGTCTGATTAATCTTCTCCCACTCGCCAGGCTATACTTACATTAGCCTAGTTTATGCCGCCAAAAATCATTCACAATAGTCAAACAAACTGATTCTTAATCTCTAGTCTTTGCTTATAAAATCTTGATAGGGTTTTTTTTCGTTTTCTTCTTATGTTGTCTGCCATGGATTAAACTTTTCTTTATGAAAGCGTGTCCCTTCTTCCTTCTTGATGAAAACAGCTAAACAAAAATAATCTTCACACACAAAATTACCACAACAAACGGAAAAAAAAGAAAGAAATACCTTACAAACTTTTAAATAAAACGTGCACCCAAAATTTAACAAAGAAATTGATGTTGTAAACAAAAACCAAAATTAGATTTCACTCTAAACCAATTAAACCAGAAATGAAACGAAGCAGTAATTGTGCTTTTACAATTTTCCATAAAGAACACATGTTCCACTGGGTTTACATAAAACCTACCCAGGGAAAGGCAGATAAAAAATACTGGAAACTTTTAATCGACTCGTGTTTTAAGCCGAGAATGAAATACATTCATTTTTTCATGCTTGATGTGTTAAGATCTGAAAAATCTTAAATTGAATATGAAAATTTGATTTTGTCATCATTGTACATGTGTTGTCTGTCTTTGGACTTGAACATAGAAGACCATCTGCTAATTCTTGTCTATCTTTAGACTTGGTTCTAGAAGGCCCTCTGTCTATCTATTAGAAACGGTTAAATGTGTGTAACCAAAACTTGTCTTTGTCTATCAAGAAAATTATGATAAACTAACCAAACCAAAAAAAAAAAAAGAAAAATCTAAAGAAATTAAGCAATTTTACGCCTTTACAAGACAACAATTAAAACAAAAACATTTAACATTGAGGAAAAACATAAAAAGACATCATAAACAACCAAAACCAAAATAGTTATGAACATGATTATTATTAATAATAATAGTAGGTTGATGATAACACACACAAAACCAAATTATAACTAAATTGTAATGCAGTGCATTAAGAATGGAAACCTTAAGTAAGTTCCCATCTTCATCAAAACGTTCACTTTGAATCACCGTCAAAAAACTGAAACTACCATAATTAAAATTCTAAAGAACTGGGTTTTTTTTTTACTAACAAATGCAAACATCTCTCATCATTAAAACGAGAAACACAAACACAATTAGTTTAACTCAGAAAAAGTTGACGTTCAAAACCAAAAAGAAAATGAAAAAAAATTAAACACATCACACCAAACCAACCAAACAATTTGTATTTGTGTTAATTATATAGAGCAAAAGAAATTATTGAATATGAGGCAGCCACATGTTTTCGTCTCTTCTTCCTTATTAAACAAAAAAAAACGAATAAAAAAAAAATATTTTTTTTATAATGTTAAGAATAAATTGAAAACCAAAAACAACAATTAAAATTATATATACATATATATAAAAAAAAAGAAATAAAGCTTTACAAAATCAAGAAGAAAAAACCAACAAACAACACATACAAATAAATATAATTTATCAATTACAACAACTAGTATTTATATTTGAGAAAAAAAAAACAGAAAATTCCAAAAAAAACACGTATCTAAACCATGAAAAAAATAGTTTCTTTTCCACACAACCTCTCCCATTGACTTAACACCACAATTAACAATATCTTTACTTTTCTTAACTTTCTAACTAAAATCTTTGTCTTTTTAGTTTCACTTTTTTTAATAAACCACCAAAAATTACAATCAAAAAATTTCAATTAACTTTTGTTTTACTAAAAAAAACCTATCTTAACGGAAAAAACACTAAATTAAACATGCAGACAAAGAAGTGAACAACTTTTTATTTTTTTAAATTAAATTCTAAAAATTGGCTTTTATAACTAAAGAATAAATTGAAGGAAAAAAAGTGGAAAACAAAAATCTATAACAAAAAAACCTTGGAAAATTGTGAGAAAAAACACACCTCTAAATTATATAATAAATTATTATAACTTATATATTGATGTGTAATTAACAATTAAGCGCTCTCTTAAACAAATGAAAAAAAAGAAGAACAAAAAAACCAAAAAAAAAGAACAAAACAAATACAAACACACGAACTAAAACATAATAAATAAACTTGATTTTTTCATGTTAATTTGTAATCAATTGAAAAACAAAGGAAACACAGAACGACAACAAAAAAGAATTAATATATATAAAATAATAAGAACAACAACAACAACAAAACAAACAACATGTCTCTATTCAATTTAACTGAAACAAAAATATAAAACAATTCAAAATAACTAAATAAAAACGAAAATAAAACTCTTGTTTTTAATGGATCCTGCAAATGTTATGTGGAAGAGGGACCCAAAATATTGAGGAGGGATGTTAATCACTATAACGGTAAGTGTAATCTGTATAAATTGTGTTGCTTCTTTAAGGCTACCTGGAAAATGTCCCAGAAATAAGAAACGAAATTTGCTCCTGCCGATTTGGCGTAGCGGCGGTTTTTTATTAGGACATTTTCCACAAAGTATTTGGGGAGTTTTTTCTAAATGTTCGGGAAAGTTTTCACATTGGCGTTTTTGGGGAATTTTTGATCTATTTATGAGAAGTATTTTTTCCTGGGCATTTTGCATTTGCGTTATTTTTTATAGAGCCCTTCTTTGACACTAACTGACCTGTATATTTTCATATCTTACTGCCGGTTTCATGATTTAGATCGAATGTGACTTGTCGTTCGACTTGTTCGGAGGTCCAAATTTCAATTTTTGTTTAATTAATAAACATGATCAAATGTCCGAAAGAGTATTCCCATTTATTTAGGGAACACCTGGGCTGGCAACATAAGTTTGTAAGACCTTGGTGACGGTTGCCGGTTGGGCTGGATGGCCATCCTTATGAACCAAAGATTGTTCGCCCCAAAATTGTCACTCTTTGAGGAAGCATTCGCTCACATATTGGTTTCCCATAGGCAGAAGTGAGAAGACGAAAAATGCCCTTAGGCCCCTAGGGATTCAAAAAAGGCCTCAAAATCGAAAAAAAAATTACATTGTATAGAAAAAAATCGATGTCAGATACATGGACATAAGCGAAAAAGAGCAAAAAAAATATTTTTTTAAAAAAAATTTTTTCGTAATTTTTTTTTTATATTTTTTTATGCCAATAAAATTTTTTTATATTTTTTTTTTTCAAATATTTTTTTTCCAAAAAAAAAATTATAATTTTTTTTAAAAAATATTTTTTTTTATATCAATTTTTTTTCAAATATTTTTTCTATATATCAATTTTTAAAATTTTTTTTTTCCGAAATTTTTTTTATATTTTTTTTATGTCAATACAATGTGCGTTTTATTCATTCTTGTGGAATTTCGTGAAGTTTGAGGACACACACTTATATAATAGTCGGTGGATATATTTTTTTTCATCCTAATGTGATTTCCCGAAGTTTGAGTACCCAATTGATTTGTTAGGTCTTGGGCCCATGTAGCGGCCCCCGGAGCATTCCCCCCACCTTCTCATATCGATTTTCCTGATTTGTAGGTGATTTTTAGGGAGGTGGCCTTGGCAGTTTTTTTGGGGGCCATACGCCCGGTAAAGTGAACTTTTGCTTTAAATGCACCGTTCGGGCTACACCGCATTGACTTTGGAAATAAGTTTGCATTATTTACCAACGTTGTCCTAGCGCAAATCGCTGGAAATCTTGAGGGTATACAGCTTCCTGAGGTTCTTTATCCCCCTATTGCCCGTTTTCATGAAGGAGCAGACGAGGAATCGCTGACCGGGACCTACTGTTTTTCCAATGAAGATTGTCTCGTGATGAGTTCGGACAGCAGTTTGTATTTGCCAATAGACCCAATACTATTCAGTGTACTTTCTCATAAGCGGTCATCTAAGGGACTGAGAATTGTGTCGGCTTATGAGAAGTGTCCGCATATGAGACAAGTACACAAGAGGAATAAAGCAGATTGGAACTGAAAAAAGTGTCCCTTTATGAGAGGTGTCCGCAAGGAGAGAGTACACTGTAATTTTAAATTGTTTTAACAATAAATTAAGTTTGTCATCACGTCCATGCAGTTGGCAACATTGAATGTGTCAACAATCTGGCAATTCCGCCGAAAGAAATTAGAGTTGTTATTTGTAGTGGGTGATGGCAATGCTATTTTTTTCGCATAGTTGATTTTATTCGTAATTCGTGGAAACGTTAAGTTTGAACATTATTTAGAAATGTAAGTGCAAAAAAATTGTGGAAAATAAGTGAAATTTAGGGAAATAAGTGAAACATGAGTAATCAAAAACATGCAATGCAAGGCAGGACTTTTTTGTCAGGAGATTTAGTATGTCGTATATAACCTAGACTGCAGACATCCTAAGTCAGATGAAAACTTAGGCTACCGAATTTAAAAAAAAAAAAAAACAAAAAAAAAATTAGTACAGTAGACGCTCGCAAATTAGAACGACTTGGTAATTAGGGTAATTCTAATTTCCGAAAAAAATCTTCTAATTTCTGAACGTTTTCTTTTTTACCCCAAAAAGTATAGAAACGATACAATATGATAGTAAAATTTTATTAATATGTAATTATTTAATTTAATTTTGGCAAATAATCAGTAATACTTGTTTGCTTTTGCGGTTTTCGTACGCTTTCTGAGACGATATCGTTTCGCAAGGCTAAGAGACTGCTAGTGTGCTTTGACGAACAAGGCTCATGATTTTTGCACCATTTTAACAAATTATTAACGCTTTCGACTACATTTTCCATTTGCACAGCACTGTTTTATTTGTAGATGCGAAAAAAGTAATAACAAACTCAAAAATTTGTCAAATAAGGTAAAACGAAAAAAGCGCTCTGAAATTAGAATCAAGTTCTAATTTTCGAGCGTTCGTTGCTTGATTCTAATTTCTGGAAGATTCTAATTTGAGAGAGTTCTAATTTTCGAGCGTCTACTGTATTTACCGAAAATATCCGAAATGTTATTTGGCTTCTAAATGATGGCACTTATTTGGAATAAAGTTGGTAGGCATGCTTGCCTATCAGCGTGGGGGTTGTGGGTTCGATTCCCAACAGAGGCTTTGGTCTGTCGCTGCAAAAATCTAGCCATATTGTCTGTGTCACTCTTAACCCGCATTTCACCTCAATTTTGGTGTAGAGATTTTTCTGTCAGTTTGTAGAGAATATTTGTGTCGCATGACAAACCAACCGTTTCATGTTTCCACACAATTTCTTATTTAGTCATGTCCACCATCGCAAGCATAAACTTGCTTTCGTTAGGTTTAGACAAGCGCCAGCAACTATTTCCCATTAAAGCTTTAAGCTTTATCAGAGAATCACAACCACAAAGCCCCTTGACACGTGCAGCATTCTCGTGAGAGTTTGTTTATCTCAACAAAATAGAAAGAATCGCAATCTCTTTTTACGTGCGAAACTTTACGTCCGTTATTTAGCATTGCTTTGCCATAGAAGAAGAAAATAAAGCATGAAATAAATAAACGAGAATATCACACACAACAGCCTCCTCTAGCTGTAAGTTGTGTCTGTGACGAACAAAAAGCCGCCTTGTGTTGTTCAGTTGTAGGCAGGATATTGCAGGCCAAAGTAGTCGACGACGGTTGCAACGAGTTTGTGCGTGAAAAGAACAGAAAAAAAAAACAAAAAAAACAGAGTGAACGTATAGCAAGCAAGCAAAAAGAAACAAAAATAATCTAAAGTAGATGTTGTAGTATATGTATGTAAATAAATACAAGACGAGTGAAAATCTGCAAGAATACTAAACAATTGGCAAAGTCAACAACAAAAGAAAAATTAATTAAGAAAAAAATAAAAAAAAATCTACGAAATTTAAAGTGAAGTGCTGCATGTTTTGTTAACGATTAAATAATATTGTGATTGGATGCGAGATACTCGGGCGAGTGCTTGAAAACTAATGAACGCAAACCAAAAAAAATGAGCAAACCTTTTGAAACGCCCACACACTCACACTCGCACACTTAGGGCCAGATACAACATGCTACAGATAGGACTATGGTGTATAGTATATTTAATTATCTGATAGACTACAAGTATAATAGAGAGTACCAGTACGAGTACGAGTAGGTAGAGTATGTGTGTTGTCTCTCATAGACAAGACAGTCTATGCAGTTGGCATTAGTGTGTGTGCATGTGTGTGCCGCGTACCGCATATCACATACTTATTATTGACGCTTATGTCCTTGTGATTCTTTACATTTCCGCTATAACCCAACCATTCAACCAACCATCAACCTCTTCACCATGTTATGTTCCTCTTGTTTTTTTTTGCGTTTCTTCTTTGGCTTTCGTTGTTGTTGTTGCTGCTGTTTTTTTTTTTTTATTATTAATATTGTCTGAGGTTGCCCTGTGTTGTTGTGTGGAGGAGCTCCTTACTGTTTACCCTGTGAATGTGTGTTGCTTTTATTGTTAGAGTTGTATTGTACATGGGGAGGCAGGCATGTCAGATATTATTATATGCTCTTGTGCTTTTTTTCTGTTGCTGTACTGAGGCTTTTCTGTGTGCGCTTTCTTTAATATTTGCTTGATTTCCATTTTTATTTCCTTTACATTTGTTTCTGCCACACATATTTCCACAGAGGAAGCCTTCTTTCGGTTCTGTACCTAACGGCACCACAACAGAGATCCCACGAACAAGAACGTGAAGAAGAGGAAAAACATGCGAAATGAAACAAAATTGTAAGAGCCTTTGAGGGGCTCAAGAAATAGCTTTAACTCAGGTGGACAATTTCAAAAAAAAAAAAAAAGGACGACAACATACTTGAATCTCTATTTAATACACATGCACTTACAAGCGTAGCTACAGCATACACTCATACATATCTAAATATGTTAACATATGTTGGAGTGGCAGTTCCTGGTCAGTGAATTATCACGAAAATTCGAAAATTTTACTCACGAGTTAGTGGAATAGAATCGGTGATTCCAAATTCATTAACTAGTCCTAATATAAATTGATTAATTAATACAAATTTTAATTATTTCCAATATTTTGCAGTAGGTTTTGCCATAGGTAGTGTGTGTGTGGGGACCTCACTATTTATTTTGCGGGCAAGCTATTAAAAATGCTTTAAAGCATGTTGCCAGTTGGGTCGTCTGGCTCGCCCGCCAAAAAAACTCCTTCCCTTATCTACTAGGAGATATTACCGCATCGAAAACGCTTTCGCATTACTTTGAGTTTTTCCAAAATCGGACTTTCATTCGTCAGGCACTCTGAACAGTTAATAGCGTCGATATTATCGATGGCAACACAACTTCAATGGCAACGCCACTGAAATAAGAATTAGTATTATGTGTGGCAACACTTTGACAAACGAAAATATAGTAAACCAACACAAAAAAGTAAATTTCAGCAATAGAAATTTTATTTTTACTGTTAAGCTCAATGGAACTACAGGGTGGGCGAAAAGTCACCGTGGGGTCTACAAATTTAATAACTATAATTTCATCTATAAAAAATACTAAAAATAATAAAAATTATGAAAATAAAAAAAATCACCCTATGGTGACTTTTGGCCCACCCTGTACTTTGTGGTAGGTAGTGTGTGCGACTATCACACAGAGGAACCCGAGTTCGAAAGCGTTCAACAACTCGTCGTAATTCAATTCCCCGATGCTGTACATGTTTTCGTAAACACTGAGCGTGTGTGCGTGTTTGTGCAAAAGCAACCGAAAAAAAAAATAAGAAAAACATATCCTAAAATAGCTCTTCAAACAGATGCTTTGCGAAAAATGAAGAAATAAAGTGGCTAGAAGAACAGAGTAAAAAAAACAGTGAAACCGCAAAGAAATCAATTTAAATATCCGGTTTTGTGTTGGTAGAGTTTATCGTTATCCCACCCCCACCCCCTTTCTTCCCTTCATTTGCAGAGTCTGAAAACAAAACAGCGCAAAGAAAGTGAAAAGTTAATGAAGGAAAAAATGTACGTGTAAAGAAAAAGAAAATAAGTTAGTGTTTGTCCAATTGGGATATTTGATAAATTTAATTTAATTTAGTTGGCCGCTCGGCCTAGAGCTTTGTTATGATCCTGCCAATTATTCATTAAGTGACTGCCTATAAGTGAGTTCATACGTATGTATGTGTGTTGTTGTATACGATATTAAGTTCAGCGTTTCGGTTACGAATGAGTGATCGCATTAGCATCAATGCGTCTGGCCGTTATGCCCGTGTGAGTCCATCACCGGGCCGGGGCATGAAAGTCGCCTATGCCCCCTGTCCGCTGTTCGATGCGCAGGATGTGGAGCTGGGCGGCAATTGTTTGGCCATACCCATGTCAGCCATACAACCGCCACAATCAAAGTCTTCGCATGCGGCAAAAGCAACGGCAGCTACGACGATGACGACGGCGACGGTTCCAGTGGCCAATGGAAATAAAAAAGGTTCGTTTTTATATCGTAAATAATAGAATGTATTTTGTATTTTATATTTTGTATTCCCCTATGAAAACAGTGTATGTTTTTAGGTGGTGATGTACTATTGTACTGTTAAAGTACGAGGGTTGTATGATAATTGTGCTGCGAGTTAAATGTACTGTCTTGTTTTTGATTTGAAACGAGCGCTATGGCATAACTCTGATATTTTTAAACAACTGCTTGGAGTTTAATGAAATGTGTCAAAAGGATTTGTTGAAGTGTCTTTAGGGAGTATACATGATTATATCGTGCACAGCTCCTTGATTCGACAGAAGGAGCTGTGGAATGTTAAGGGAAATCAGTAATGTAGTGTGCAAATTGAAGTCTGGAAGATGGCTGCAGAGTCTGATGGCTTAAAGCTGGTCGAGGGTAATACATAATAGCTGCCAAATTCATGGTGAGACAAACTAGAAAGATTTTGTTTTATTTATTTATTATTAATTACAATACAAAGTAAATTCATATTCTAATGTTGGGTCCCAGGGTAAACCGGGTGACACAGACCAAAGCCCCCACAACTTCCACGCTGATAGACAAGCTCGTTACCAACTGGCCTTTTTGACCCCCACCATTTAAATACTGTAATAATGTGTAATAGGGTGGAGTGAAATTCAAAAAAAAAAAGTTAACCTCGGAAAGAGATGTAGTCTGGGGTCCTAATGAGGGGAAAAATAAAGAAAAAAATTTTAAAAAAATTTTAGGGGTCGCGCCACTCCATCGAAATTTTGAAATTATCGCTATTTTGGCGTTGATTTTAGAAAAATCCTAAAAAGTTTTATGTCAATAAATGTTTGCAATAGCGTAAACAATGAAATAAGGGCATGAAAAAATTTAAAAAAAAATTTCTCATTGTTCAAAAATTTAAAAAAGTAAAATAAGTCAAATCGTCCCTTCTTCAGAAAATTGACTGAACAATGAAATCGCCACCAAAGCTACAAATATTAGTCGATTATCCTCATATTTGCCTCAAATACTTTGGTTTGGGCACTGAACAAGCTCAAACTTTTAAATTTCGAATAAGTTAAGTCGTTAATTTTTAGGATTTTTCTAAAATCAACGCCAAAATAGCGATAATTTCCAAATTTCGAGGGAGTGGCGCGACCCCTAAACATTTTTTAAAATTTTTTTCTTTATTTTTCCCCTTATTAGGACCCCAGACTACATCTCTTTCCGAGGTTAACTTTTTCAAATTAAAAAAAAAGCATGTTTTCACTCCACCCTAATGTGTAACCCACTTATCATAAGAGCATCCAATTTTTGAAGCTTTCGCCGACAGACATATGCATGTGTGTGTGTACTTTTTGATCTTTCATGTGGTACAATTATTATTGTTGATTATACGCTCCCATGTGCGAACATGTGAGCCGTCTGTAAATATTACGTATACGCAGTGCAGTACTTTATCTTTTCTGTGTGCTGCCATTCCATTTCTTTACATTTTTGGAATGTTACAAAAATGTGAGAAATCATTGAAGAAACTTGCACACACACACACAGACAAAATGCACGTCATATCGTTTCGTTACGTTTATCATTAAAATATACTTTTATGTGAGTGCCAAAAAACTGTCACACAAATGAAAACGAATGGTTTTCTTATAAACCAGTCAGCCACACAGACACACACACACACACAGCCAGCCAGCCAGCCATGCTGCGGATACGGATGTATTCAGATGTCATTCGGGGTGTTGTGTCTCCTGAGTGTGTGTGTGTTGAGTGTTATCTTCCTTTGTTGCAAGGGAAACGAAAGATCTTTAGCCGGCATGCCTAAAAGGACATTTGTGCAATTTAATGGCCCATATTTTTGTTGGCTGTATGTGTGCCATATATTAATTAAACCGCGTGCCATAATGTCAAAGTTAATGATAGTCTATGTCTTCATGAAATAATATCAAAACTCATATAAACTATTTGATTTTTTTAAAAGTGCTAATCTTTGACAGTTTTGTCAATAACAAATTACCCTTTTTGGGTCACATAGTACGAGGATTTCTATCCAGAGAACAAGCTGCTTCTGCAAATTGGCCAAATGTCTTCGAGAGAGCGCTCTGCTGTTGAACTGTTTGCTTAGGCCAACGCAACACGATCCTTTGCTTTATTTCGATGCTGACATCAGTCTTTCTATGGTTGCCGTAGCCAAGTTAAATGAATTCGCCCACAACCTCAGCACTGCAGCTGACATCCACTGCTGTAGCCTCGACGTTTCTCGGGCAGTTGCGGGCCTACATTTTGTTTTGTCATCAAAATCCTTGTCGCCTATTTCTTTCTCGATAAAATTGCATCTATCTTTCAATGCCGAGGAGGATGTGTCCTTTCTTGTTTCATTAACTTCTCCTTTTGTTTAATATATTCTCCATCCAAATGTTGTAACTTCTTCACCCTCTTCGGAGACCACTTGCAGTGGTGAAGTGTTTTTTTTTTAATAAGGATCGAGTATCACTAGGAGGTATTTTACAAAAGCATTTATGTTTGACCTGATTTTCAGATACAAGTTTTCCCCATATTTCCATTAGTGTTGTTGATCTTTTTTAGGGAATATTAATAGGCGTGTTTGATTTGAAATGCTGTATTTGTTGACATTCTCCATAGAAAAGAAACATACAACAGAGTTTAGCCGTTGGTGTTGTGGCCGTCATTAATGTTAATTAATCATACGCCACCTGGGACATACGATATTCACTTTATTAGTCAGAATTCCAGTTTTTTTTTTGCGAATCTAACAAAAAAAAAAAAAAAAAACCACACACACAGGTTCAAATCCGCTTTACTAGTAAGAGAGTAATCGATGAAGCCTCGTTAAACCTCTCCGAACAAATATTAACCATTAAACAGTAAAACACGATCTGTGAGCACACAGTTGTCGTGTGATTGGTAGTGCTAGCCCCAGGTTTATATTGTGGTAAGAAAAGCAAAAGGTTTTACAGTTGGAGGCGGCTTTCAATAAATGGTCTCTGTGACGGATTTGAGTATAGAAATTATTTTGTGGACAGCTCAGGCATTCGAGATAAGTTCCACGTCTGTTCGTTAAGGGAAATATGTGAATGCTGGGGACTTTCTGAGTAAGCCAGAAAATGGCGTAGACAACTTCGGGGGTAAAATTAAGTAGAATCGGAGTCGTCTATCAAAAGTGGATAGCGGTCGTTGAGTATACAAATCACGGATTTGAGAGAAGTCCCCGGTCTTATCGCTAATGGAATGTTAAGTGAAATACTAAGGTGTAGATCAATGACTTGAGAGAAGTTCCTTCTCTGTTGCTTCGTATGTACGACAGCTTGTGCTTATGCCATCGTTTATGATTTCCAGTAAATGTCTTACTTGGGCTATCAATTTCTATTATTTGATACGATTTGCCATAATAATCACGTATTTACTTTACCTTACAAAGAAATGAGTAAGCGATTGTATTACATGATGGCGTGCATATTTCGTTTATGTAAATATTTGTTAAATACAATAAAATATAATAATAATAACGATTTCATTTACAAACTCCACACACACACACACACATGAATCTTTTTGTATGTGGTGGTAGGTAACCTATTATTTGGATAAATGTGGAAAATTGAAAAAATATCACCCCGAGTGGTATGCAGTCATTCACATAACGAACACACCCAAAAATTGCAAATAATGTTCTTAAGTGTTTTTGTATTTTGTTTCGTTTCGTTGGGTTTGCTTTTTTTTTCCTGTGTGTGGATAAGAACATGCTCCGGCACCTGATGTTCGTTGTTAATGGTGTTACAGCATATTTTTTTTTTGTTTTTGTTTCGGTTACATGCGATACCACTTGACTACAACTGCACGTATGGGTGCACACGAGACGTCACCATATTCTCCACATATGCAACCGGCACTTGACTCGCGAAGCAGCGGTGGTTTGGGGGTGGTAGAAAGGATGTGACACAGATGGCAGGCAAGCGTTAGGCAGGTGGTAACGATGTTAGTTTGCACCACAAATTCAAAACATTGTGTGATAGGTAACTACGATTATACACACACACACACACATACACTGTCCTACTGTGTATGCATCTCAAACCATAACTGAAACAATGGGCAAAATAAACCCTGAAAACATGAAATGGTTTCTTTCCTGCTCACCACAATAACTGCTTTATTTAGGTTTGCACACACACACACAGACCAATGCACACATATTGATGCTGCCATGGGTAGAGGTGGCAGCGAAGCGAAACCAGAGAGAATTGTGTCGAGATAATTGACAAGTGGCTGTTGTATTTATTTGGTGGAAATATTGTCGACAAAAGTAAACAAACTCTTAATTAGGGTCAAGTGCGAGAGAGATTTTTGCACAAATCATATCGCACATATTCATGCCGTCACTCAATCACTAACTCATCGCACTCGCACTCTGTTACTTATACGCGAATGTGTGAGTGTGTTGACGTGTGTGTATATTTGCGTTCCGTTTGGTGCTGTCTATGACACTCAATAGATGAGTTCTGTCTGGCAAAGATTTATTAAAAATAATGACCATCTAATTACACAAGTTAACAAATATGGCACACAAACGAAAAACAAACAAAAGCAGGAAGACGGATAGAACTGAGCAAAGCAAATACAGATGAAAACGAATTTATCATAAATAAAGTGAACATCTAATCCCCGAAAAAATGGGAAACTTCTGGGAAATCCATGAGCTGTGCACGATGTAATTTGTAATGTTTCAAGACCAACATTTTTAATAAATTGCTTATACGCCACCGGGTCCGTACAGTAAAGAGACAAATTCAGAAAATTGCACAACTGAATGCGGAGCTGGTTTCCGTAAAACGAATTCGATCGTTCGTTATGAATCGTTAAAAATGAAGGCGCCATAAAACGGATATTTCACAGCAAGCAAACCTCATTCTTTTGGGTGTATGGGCCATATGTCATTCTCTGACATACATGTATATAAAATTCAGAATACCAGAATTTCTAAAACCGATTTTAAAGCGCTGGTAACGAACGAACGAATTGCTTTTATAGAAACAGGCAGGAAATATTATATATTATGGAAAAAAAATGCAATCGCATAAGGATGAAAAAAATAAAATAAAAAATTGTGGGCGTGGCCATAGGTTGCCCTAGGCCACTCCTTAAATTCTATCTGCCGCCCATTACATAACCGTGGGTACTCAAACTTCATGAAATTGCATAAGGACGAATAAAACGCAAATTGTATAGAAATAAAAAAAATTCCAAAAAAAAAAATTTTAACTTAAAAAAAAAAATTTCCGAAAAAAAATTTTAAAATTAAAAAAAAAAAATCCTAAAAAAAAAAATGTTTGCTTAAAAAAAAATTTTCCGAAAAAAAATTCTAAATTAAAAAAAAAAATTCTTAAAAAAAATTTTAAAATAAAAAAAAAAATTTTACTTTAAAAAAATTTTATAATTAAAAAAAATAAATTTTGGGACAAAGTCACTATTGCGACATATTTTGTATCTATACAGTGTCATTTTTATGCATTTACCTATAGGGGCATAGGCGCATTTTCCTACATTCTCATATTGATGAGCCAAAAATGAGCTTCATTTTTTATTTTTCGATAAATAATTTGAACTTCCTCTAGCTTCAAATTCACCGAAATGAAGGCGCTGTATTAGGTTGTCTGGCTTCTGCTCCCCCCACCAGCTAGCAAACTGTTTTTTTTTTTACATTGACAGATATCGTGAATTAGGCGTCAACTAACACAAACTTAACACTGAAAAGTCAAATAGTAAAAAATCAGACTTCTTTCTATAGAAAAGCTGAACTAGAGCCGTCGCACAAGCACTTCTGGTGTTTTTATTCGAGTTTCGACCTTGGATTTGACGGTGAAAAACGTCTGAAGTTTTTACCCGAGTTTCAACCTCCTGCCAATCAGCGGCCGACACGGTCGAACTATTTGAAAACATTTTATAACAAACGCCCCGGTAGTCGGGTTGGTAGCGTGCTTGCCTATCTGGGTGTTGGTTTGTGGGTTCGATTCCCAACCGAGGCTTTGGTCTGTCGCTGCAATATGGTCTGTGTCACCCGATTTACCCTTTGACCCAAAATTAGAATAGAAATTAAAGAAAATTATTAAAATTAAAAAAATTAAAAAATTAATTAAAATTAAATATTTAAAAATTTTTGTATTTTAGTGTAATCTTTTACCGTTCAGTTTGCTGTTGTGTGTGTTTTTTTTTTGTGAAAAATACTGTTTGCTTTTCTTTTGGGGTGACAAAATCAAAATTAGTCTCTTTATTTCGGCTCTGATAATATGAACTCAGTATGATTTTAGAGGTCCAAACGTTCAAACCACAAAAAAGACTAAAAACGAAAAACATAACGCGGTCCCACGAAAAATATCAACAAGAAACCGAAAAGAAAAAACAAATACACACATATGTATATATATATACGCATATATATATATGAAAACGGATTAATGGCAAGATTTCTTAAGAATTTCGTAAAGAATTTATTAAGAAAATCCATAAACTAAGTGAATTGTATTGAAAACGTGAAAAAAACGCCCGAGAAAAATATATACATTTTTTTTTTTTTGTAAAAAACAACGATCGTTTTGATTGTCAAGTGTTACTTCATGAATTACTACTACTCTGTATGTATACACGTATTTTGGGTGGATGACAGAAGAGATGATCTGTTCTAAACCGGTGAAAATGTGTTGACAACAATTCAAAAACACTTGCCACAAACATACACACAATGCTGGAAAAATAATTACTCGCCAAATGGACACACACACGCACAGACATACAAAGATATGAATGTATGTGTGGTCAGAAGGAAGAAAGTTGTATTGCACATGAAACGCATCTGTTCAGTTCAGTTTATTTTTAAACACATCTTTTTTTTTTCTATTCATACACAGAAAAACACACACACACAGCCCAAAAAAAAAACACATACAAACGGTCACATATGTTGCACTCTGGTGTGTTTAAATAGTGTTGCAATCAAGGTCAAGGGCTTTGTCGTCGACGTCGTCTAGGCAAAACAAAAACAAAAGCGACAAAATAGAAACAGAAACAATGCACACACACACACACATAAAATCAAATTTAAGTTCTCTTTATTGTTTTGTAGTTTGTTGTTGTTTCACATTGCTCTCATAGCCCGAAATTGTTTTGGTTTTTTTTTTGTTTATCAGAAAGACATGCAGAGGGGGGAATACGTAGTACGTACATCGGTGCACAGTGGTCGTAAATCTTAAACAACGGCAACAATTGGACTAACATTCAAAAAGATTCTGCCGAGGACTAAGACTGTTTATTCACTCTTGGTGGACACGCTGTGCCAGGGAGAGTTCATTAATTCATGTTGTGAGCCTCGACTCATGTGAGAATGATTTTATTTATTAATTACAATACAAAGTAAATTTAGATTCTAATTTTGGGTCCAAGGGTAAACCGGGTGACAAAGACCATTTGGCTTGATTTTTGCAGCGACAGACCAAAGCCTCTGGTGGGAATCGAACCCACAAATGTGAGAACGATTTACTGCACATTTTTTTTTGTATGGATTTCTTTATAAAAATAAATACAAATGGAAGTCGAATACAACAACAAACCCTGATCACTTAGCTTACATTCGTACGTATGCTCACTCTCTCTCGCTCTCTCTCGGCAATGCCCTTTTCTATATATTATCTCTCGCTCTCTGTCATAGTTTTACTATTCTGAAATAACTATGCTCATCATAATAATTACCATTTGTTGTTGTTGTAAATTTGGGGCCACTGTACTTTAGCACATTTGCAGTTCTGTCAGACATATGTTTCATCAACACACACACACACACTCACTCAGTCATAGATGCCAATACAATAACGTCAATTGTACCAAAAGTGCTGTTGTTGTTGTTGAGTGGATGGTGCCCATCAGCCAACGGCTAACGGCCATTCGCCAGCACTTTACATATTCGTTCGCCCCTCGTGCTGTGTTGTCTTTTGAAGTGGGAGGGGGTGGGGGATACTCTACGAGTCTCTGTTCGATTTGTGTACATGCCATGTGTTTGTGCGTTCGGTGTGACAACAAGTCTAACGATATCAACGATATCATCGCATAATCACATACATGCACACATATTTACGAAAACTACATATGTACGTACACACTGCATGTTGTATTTGTACAGAACATATTGAGAGTTTATTGTGTGGCAAAATATATTTTGCTTTGCCCGTGTGTACCGTACACATTTTGTCGTCGGAAATGTACGACACTCTTAGTTATGGGCTTTTATTTAAATGAAAGAGCCAAATAAACAAAACAAAAACAGAGACAGAGCAACAGCAACAAAAGCCGAAAGAGAACCACAGAATAACTTGTTGATTCTTGCAATCATTCAACCCATTCATCCATCCATATCCATAGAAATGACAAAATATCTGAGATAATAATTTCACAAGTGATTTGTCAACAATTTATCATCGCTATTGTTTAAACGAACAAAACAACCTTAAGATATTGTTTTTTTTTTACCTATACATTAGGGTGGGCCGATAAAGTGCATTTGGAATTTCTCAAGGGACAATTTCTAAAGTAATATCTCCAAGGAGAATAAGAATTTTCTATTCTAACAATATACCTTGATGATCTTTGCAACTAGAGGGTGACTTCCACCTAGGGTTGCCAGATACAAACTGTATTATATCTGGATTCTAGAAAAATTTAGCTTGATTTTATGAGAAAAAACTGGACTAATAGCGAAAAAGTTTTATTTTATTGGTCATATTTCGGACACCCTCATTGAACTATGGCTAGAGTAATGTCCTAAAATTGATGTTACGGATCAAATGAGTCACGCCAACTTCCATAGGTTTTACTTGCGCCATAAAGTATGGACCCTTCGTTCATATCTTGGAAACCTGTAAAGCAATCAAATATATTCTAGGTGATAATTATTGCATTTTCAATGCACAAAATATCTACTATGAAAATAAGAGAAAAAATATTTTCGCCAAAAAAAGCGTATCAAAATATACGACTTTTTTAAAAAAAAATTTTTTCTTTAAAAAGCGTATTGAAATATATGACTTAAAAAAACATATTTTTCTCTAAAAAGCGTATCAAAATATACGATTTTTTTAAAAAAAAAAAAAAATAATTTTCTTTCTGTAATTTTGCTCATCTACAGAGAATGTAAATCTGAAACTGATGTTGTGACAATTTTTCTTTTATAAGAACTATCGTATTTAGTGGAATTTTCAACAATTTCAAGTATATGTTTGAAATTTGACTATTTCGATTTAGCTGGAAAAATTATACAAGGGCTTGTAACTGGACTTGACTTGAAATTTCTGGAAAATCCAGCCAATTCCAGCCCGTCTGGCAAACCTACTTCCACCACCTCTTTTTTTTAAAATCCCACCTAATACAGTATTATTATGCCAACCGTACCATTTGCATAAATGGTGCCAGAAGAGTACCATCACAAGAATACTTTACAAATAAAAAGATTTCACTGAAAACATTTGAATATTTTAAATCAGCTCTAAAGGTTTTTATGTATGACCCATGCGGGTACCATAAGAGAGGTGGGCCGCTGATAGGCAAAGCACGCTACGATCTCACCCACAGGGGCGCTTTGTTTTCTATTTAAATTGCAATTCTCCGTAGTTCAGTCTCAGAACACAAAGAATCGCTTTTAAGACATACAATCCTAACCATGTGCCCCAATTGTTACCTTTACTTCCCCATCCACTTCAGTGCGAAGAACGAGGTAATGGCAAATTTGCTGAAGTCGCAGTTTATATCGAGCATTAAATTATCCAAAAACATTTATACGGCTGTTATTAACGATTTCTCCAACCCCCGTCAAAGAACAAAACCAAATTCCATTCATGCAATGGATGGAAATGTTATTTCCCGGAAATGTTGCTAATTTATGGCAAACGATTGTGGTGCGTGCATCCATCGAATTTAACAAACCCGTAACGTTGGTAGTTTCGTTAAACGTTATTATGGCTTCCTTGAAAGTTCCAAAACTCCCGTAACTCCCATACTCGGCCAACAGCGTATGAGTAACACGCCATCATCTGCAACAACGACACCATGTCTGTTCTATGGTACACCAATTACGAATATATGGCATGCACGAGTATGCCAACGCAAACAACAACAAACCATGTGAATATGGATAATTATACGATTATAATAAATAACATGATAGAGTAGGGCCGTGTAGGTGAGTGTGTATGCCAGGTTTCATAATCAGATTGCGATATTTTTTTTTTTTTTTTGTAAATTTGCACAGATGGGGACAACTTTGTGCCCATGCTAGCGATTAATAGGTGTGCACATGGCGGATATTAGGCATTTCCGGTTTCCGGCAAGCGAAAAACGCTTGTTCGAAAAAGGGGGCGTTGCAAAGTAACTGAAACACAACAACCTTAACACTACACACATCCATTCAATACAAAAGAAAAAAAAAACTGTTGCATGTTACTTCATCAGCCAGAGGGGGGAGGGCAATTTACTTAAGCAGTTTTTTTATTTTCATTTATTCGTATGAATGAAAAGAAAAAACAAATAAAGTTTAAAGAAACAATAAACTAAACAAATTAGGATACACTTAACAAATGAAAGGGTAAACTGGTCAACTAAAGAAATCCCCCCAAACGTTCCCCACCGAGCACAACACACACACACACATTCTGTCCCGGCCGAAACCCAGAAACAGACATTACTTTCCAACAGTCACGGCAGTCAGTCAATCAGGCAGTTGTCATCCGTCAAAGGCCCACCCCTTTCATTGTTGCATCCATCCATCGATCGATCCATTATTGATTACACCCAAGAATAACAATAACAAGTTGAAGAGGAGAGAAAGAAGAAGAAGAAAAGTAATCAAAGATGAATTTAATGTTTCGCAAGAATTTTCGTGAGGGTGCCAGCGGAAAATCGGGTGGTGGCGGTAGTAAATTACAGTCGAAAGCCAATCGGACAAAGCGTTCACGCGACATGGGCCTCACATCGCAACCCGAGGAGTTACACTACAGGACACATCTGTTTTTCTCACCCACTCGTGCCGGTTATGATGTGGGCGAAGGTAGGCGCTCACCAAAATATACAACTTAATAAAAAAAAAACACAACACAACACAAAACACTCACTCACACACGCACACACACACACACAATTCTCATTACAACAACAACCACTACTGTGTAATTTACAACAGCAACCAGAAATCACCTAAAAACGTGCAATAACAATAACAATAACAAGAATATCAACTCACAAACAAGCACACTCCCACACACACACACACCTACCAGCAAGAGTAATAACCGGACTAACACTACACAACAACAACAAGAAAATACACAAATAAAAAAAAACAACAATGTGAAACATTGAACTAATGTAACTATCTGACACACAAACAAAAAAAAACAAACAAAAACAAACCAAACTACAACGAGACGTACAAACACAGACACCATTTCCAGGCGACCTTACAGAAATGAGAAACATGCACTACGAATCTCTACGACTGAAAACTTAAGAAAAAGGAGAAAATATCCCATATGAATGAGATTTTTCCGGACAATTTGGGAGAATCCAACTAAAGCGACCTGGTTCTTATTTGATAATTCGATAAGGCAAAATATCCCATATGAAGGAGATTTTTCAGGACAATTTGGGAGAATCCAACTAAAGCGATCTGATTCTTATTTGATAATTCGATAAGACAAAATATCCCATATGAAGGAGATTTTTCTGGGCAATTTGGGAGAATCCAACTAAAGCCACCTGGTTCTTATTTGAAACGGACATCAGAAGAGGGCGGTCTACGACAATCTACGATAGAGAACAATGAATTAGACCTCTCCGACTCACATTTTTTTGCGAAATTATTATTCGTTCCGAATTTTACAATTTTTCAACTTCAAATGTCTGTGATCAGAATAGAACCCACCATTTAATTATATTTTGATGCCATTGATTTCCATTGGAAAATAGGTCCTCATAAAGGATTCGTAGAGTCCTCTGTCAACAAACGCTGTATTCTCTTCCTTCATCATATTTGAATATATGCCTTTACGCTATATCCGGACCGATTTTAGACCTCCTTGATATTGGATTGACGTGGAAGATAAACTTTTGGAAATTTAAGAAATCACCTCACACTTGACTTACGTAAACTGTCACACACGTACAGAACACACATATTGCTACATACTTATGTCTATACTAACACACAATGACTAACATAATACTGACATTGATGATGATGATGATGCTGATAATAATAATGATGATGATGATGTGTTGCTGTGAATGATGGATGATCATTGATGTCATGTAATGAAGTAGTAAACAAAAAATAAATGAAATCAGAAAATGTTGTGCTACTAAAACCGATCGATAACCGATTATTTAATTTTGTATTAATAATCACGTTTACGCGCAACAACGTTGTCTGAGAAGTCTATGTCTGTCTACATTTGTCTCTGTCTTTATCTCAATAATTATCCACCGCCTGAATAACAACAACAAAAACAAAACAAAAACAGCTTTTTAATAAAATAAGAAAACTTTTCCGAAAGCAAGTAATGGCTCCATGTAAGTTTCGCCTCTCTACAGCCATAGCCAATAATATAAATAATATGTACAGAATTTACAAGATAAGCCTCTCCACACTTCCCCCAAAACACAACTAAGGGCTTTGACATTTATTTTGTAAAACGCCACGCCAAACGGGGAAAGCCAACACTGTACATACCCATTCAAGTGGTTGCATGCCCACACCCACCACCAGATGCTCCATCCCCTCAGCTCAATACCTGGACCGTGGCTCGAAGGAGGACAGCAGGATCATCTATTGCACCAACGATGCTTGGCGATGTGCTGTTGTAATTTTGTAAATATGCGATAACATTTCACATAGCAGGTAAACTTTACCAAACACACAAAACAAAAAACATCAAATCAAATTCAAATTCATTGAATTTGTGAAATATATTTTTTTCCAAATGCAATCGGTGTGTAGTTGTTGGAGTTTTACAGAGGTTTTTCTAAACTCATGCAACAGTTTTAGGAAGGGGCTTCGAACACCAATCCCATGTTTATTCGTGTGTGCCGCAGTTGCGGGTTTGTAGACAAGTCCCAGAAACAGAGACTTCCTTTGTGATCTCTCTGACATTCTCTCATTCCGTTAAACATGTCTGATGAGAGAGGGTATATATCAATGGATTTCTGTTACCATTCATACTGCCAATAAAAAGAGAAACCATGTTTGGGGAACTCTCTGACATTGAAACTGAGGCAAATATTTCTATTATCTTCTTCTCCTTCAATCGGATGTTCTACCTCTCGAATTTCTCCCACAAGTTGGAAATGATAGAATTCAGCTAATTCGATTTAAGACTCACTGGATCGACACCCTGTGACAAGACAACGCAAGGTAAGCACTTCGTTCACGACAACTTCGTCTGAAAAATATCTCAGGCTTTTAGAAACCTCACTGAATGGACACCCTGTGACAGCACAACGCAAGTTAGAGGGTAACAAAGTTAAGCACTTTGATCAAGACAACTCTTCTCGGAGCTTCTCAATTTTAGGTGTAGGGTTTTTAATTTCTCATCTCCCGGGAATCGAGAGTATCGATCAACGTCAGTGTTTTGTCCTAACACAATTACAGACAATTACGGTTTTGGATTTGCTAAAATTTATGCCGATTTATGATGAAAAAGTCAAGAATCGTTTTTTTTTTATTATTTTATTTAAGTCTTCAAAGAAAACATTTTAAAAAAATATATTGAATTTTTTTTTTCAAAAAATTTAAATTAATCAATTTCTGGTACCCATTCTAGATTATTTTTTAAATTATTTTTATCCAGTTGTAAGAGGTGCTTAAGATCCGACACAGTTGCTTTTGTTTTGTAGTATTTTATGCCCGGGAATCCCGACCAATACAAATCGGTTTCAAAACCCTAATTACTTAAAAAACATTGATTTTCTACTGATCTTCTTTTATTTTCTTGCCTTTTTTAAACTGTCACTGTCATTTACTCAGTTTCTTTTTTAGTTGAACATGTACTACCCGGCATTTTCTGGACCACACAGTAAACACAAAGCTAGGATTTGACGTTTTTAACTAGAGTTTTTTTTTTTTTTTTAAAAAAAGTAAAGTGAAATGTTGCGTGTTACAAACTTGGATGCCTCAGCGCTTTCTCCCCTTCCCATGTTCTCACTCACTCGCTTTCACTTTGTCCGTCTGTCGCTCTCTTTCTCAGCAACTTTATCCTAATGCTTCAACTACCACAAATAAAAAGCTCTCTAATGAAATCAAACAAAAAGAAAAAACATACAAATGCATTTTGAAGAGAACATCACACCCAACCCCCACCAAACACACCCACACATACACCAACAGTCATGTAACTCATGCAGACACACACACACACACACTCACCCATCCACCCACCCATACATACCCACATACACACACATGTACATGTATCTGTGGCATTATCTCGTAGACATTCGATACGTATTTCTCCTACTATCAATCAACAGAACAAATCATTGCAGAACGGTGCAGTGGCTTCAGTACCACCGCCACCTCGCTTCCACTGTCACCCATGCAGCATGAAATGGATGCACCGCAGCCTTTAGTTGATCGCAAGCCTTCCGTATCGCTTTTAAGATGGAACAACGGCAACAGTAACATCAACACCTCAGCCTCCACCTCAAACACCACCGTCACCGCCACCACCACCGCCACCACCACCATTTTCAACAGCAATCACCAGCCACCGTATAACAGTAGTATTAGAAATCAGTTTGATTATATACCAATGACAGAAACCAACAGCAACTACAACAGCAACAACTACCAGCCCACGACAGGCTCCACAACGCTGGGGCTTGCGGGATTGGCTTCAAGCGGTGCTGCTAGGCAAGGTTTGAAATTGATCAGCCCATATTTTGAATGAACTTCTTACGAAACTTAATTAATTTCAACAACAAATTAACTCAACTCAAGTGGCCAATTAATCAGTGATAGATTCTCCAACCAAGTCCACGGAAACTTCTGTCTTAAACTAGCACTGATTAATTGACCCCAAGAAACACACACATATACCCGTTACTCGGTTACTTGACCGTTCGCTAGAGTTACTCGTTAATCGTTTTACGTTTCATTGGTTTTTTTTGTGTGTTGATTTCGAATCAAATAACACCTCATTACGTGTAGAAACATATTCTCAACTCATCTCTACTCCCCATCCCCATCCTTTCCTGTATTCACACAAAAACAACCCAACACCACCCCCCACCCCCCACTACTTACCCACCATCTGACATGGCATTAAAGATAGTTACTAGAAAGAATAAACGAAAAGGGCGGAATGCAATTTGTATGTTATTAACGTATTTGATAAACTTGAAAGCTTGACAAGCTTTTTCTTAACCTGTGCGTTCATATATGTGCGTTTCGCTTTTTAATCCTTTCCCACCTGGCCAGAAAAGCTTAACCAACCCACAACAAAACTGTGTGTGAAGCAAACAATATAAACATTCTCTGACTTCCAGTTTACGACCAACGGGAGCTTAAGTAGTTAAGTTCCCCCTCAAGCTTTCAGCTTTTATTGATATTTATTACAAAGCTTCTAGATGTGCATTCCTGGCGAAATCCTGATTATTAATTCAACACGTTTAACCCATTTCAGCTAGCTTTGGTTTACACGGCTCTGGCTCGGCTGCTGGTGCGCACAATGGCCTAATGTCGATGGCAGCGGGCGGTGTGCGAACGGAACCCATATCGCTGGCCACTCTGGATCGCGATTGTTTCATAATACCTGTACATAGTGTAGATCGTTTTCTACCAGCTGGCATACCGGTACGCAATCCCCTTTCCAAAAGTATGATTGTCGAACATAAGTTCGAGTGGTTGTTATTTTTTTTATTTACAGCTGCCGCCATCACCGGTCGACGGTTCCACCACAAAAGCTTCCAGTCCTCTGAGTGTCCTAGAAGTTTCCGATCCCAAACTGTGTATTCTGGTGCATTTGATGAGTCCGCTGGAACCAATAGATCCGGTCCTCGAATCACCGTTGGCACATCCGCTGCTCAAACAACGTGCCGTCGCCTCTGAGCTTTTGGCCGAGGTGCAACAGGCCAATACAGCGGTCGGCGGCATGCTGTTGGCCAATATGGAAAAGATTTGTAAGGCTTAATTTGTACGACTAACCAACCACTGGCAATTTGCTGTTCTCATTTGGTCCATTTTTGTTGTGTGTGATTTTCTTTTGCAGCTGAATTTCCATTCATAACCTATTACGTTATAAATACAACACAGACGGATCCTTCGAACTTTTATACGGGCATAAGAGTTTCATCTTTATCGAAATTCGAGCCAAAAAACTTAAGGTAAGCAGGGGGTTCGTCGGTTAACATCAATAGAGTGAATGGAATTTTAAAATAAACACAGAGAGAGAGAAATGGTTGAAGTTCATAGAAAGTCTTCGAGGAATAAACGTATGACACATGTTTGAAAATATTTAAAACTTCAGTAATATAATTGTCAACACTGACAACTTTTGCCTACACCCTGTATTCCTACAGGGTGTCTCTAACTGCTATATCTCTATGTTAAACTTCGATCCATTGAATGTCCTAGAGACGGTGTAATACCGTTTAAATAAAGAGGCTTCCGCACTTGCCCCCGTTCAATATATCATGCGAGTTTCACCTGGCTGCAACATTGCGAAGGGCCTTACCAAGGGTCAGTTGGAAATGATCCCAGCGTCAACAAATTATTCTGGGTTTTATTTCCAAGTTTTCCACTATTTTGTCTAAAAAAAATAATTAAATGTTAATTTTACGGTAGAAATTTAAAATTTTATTTACGTTTTTGTCAAAATTCAACACGTCTAAAACAAAATTGCAAGTCTGCATATCTTCCAGCTGGTGGCTGATTAGTTTGTTTTCGATAAAAAAAAATCGATGCAATCGGTTTCTGTGCCACCCAAATACCGGTATCAATTCCAATTCGAACATGAAACCGATAATATCGGCTTCTGTGACGCTGAAGTGAATTTTTTGCCGATTTCAATTCCGATTCCAAAAACAATCGGATTCCTCAACAACCCTGAATATTTTCTTTTTTTTCAGGAATCCAACAGAATTCCTTTGTTGCAATCGTTCAACGAAAGCTCTGAAACCAATTTGTGCGTGTATTCGTGTTTCGACATACGCTGTATGTATGTGTGACCGTTGACAACTTAACAGTTTTGTGATAATAATTGTTGGACTTGTTCCAGAACATGTGCAAACTGTAACCAATACATATCTCCACAGTTGAGGGGGTTTTTTTGTTGTTGTCATCATCGACATAGCCTGCCAGGGAAGCTATCAGTGTATGGATGCCTGTGTGTGTGTGTATGTGGGCATTGTTTGATTTATGTATGCCATCTTTATCAGAATATTCGGTTCATTGGCTTGTGACGGCACGGCGGTCAACATTGAGTCTGTAACAAATACTCCCGCCTCCCCTGTGATTTTCTGGCCAATTTATGTTGCACTGTTTGCTGTTGACAGATCGAAGGCTATAATTTTCAGTTCGATTGTTTAAATTGTTCTTTTTTTTTATTTGTGTGTGTGTGTTTTTTTTTTTGTAGATACACTGCCGCTCATACGCTAGATCTGTACAGTGAGGTGGCTGCCATATGTCGTCCGCCGTTGCACTTGGCTCCCAGCGAAAGTGGCAGCTTCAAGAAGACCCAAACTCCAGCCACTGGTTATATAATCTCAGTATTTAAGGTATGTATGTCGGGCTACACTCCACCTCATGTACTGTGTATGCTATACTCGTACTCGTGGATGTTGCTGTCGGTCGGTCTGCCAGTCTGTCAGTCTGTTTTGTTTTCTCGCTCTACAGCAACAAATTTATAGTTGAAACTCATGTTATATTTAAATGTAATTTAACGTTTTTTTTTTGTGTTTTACTCATGTTTATCGTTGTTGTTGTGTTGTCATTTGATTTGACGTTGCTCTAAAAAGTTCGTGTTTACATTCATTTAAGGTTTTTGAAGGTGACGATGGTGAACGTTTCGAAAAGAATTGGCTGTATTGGACCGGTGCTAGAATGTTGTACAGGTGAGTGCCTCAGCTCGTGTCTCTATGCAAATACACACTCATGCAACAGAAACACACACACATATATCCTAGAGATATTCCTCCTTCCTCCTCCACCATGAGGCTGTAGACGATTACATAGTTTTCTTTAGCTTATGTTTTTACAATTAAGATTTTTTTTTGGGGGGGTGAGGAGGGAAGTGAGGGTATCTCCTGGGAAGATGGGCAGATAACATAGAGTGAAGATAAAAACGAATGTTAGTGTCAATCAAGACAGTTTTTATTATTCAAAACATAAATGAAGAAACAAGACAGCAAATTCCGGCAAATGTTGCACTGTCTGTAATCAAACTTGAAATTAAAGCGCCTTTCGCAAACATCAACGTAACGAGGAACACAACACGCCAGAGACTAAGTGGCAGTCAAAGACTTGAACTTCTGGGGGAAGGAGTAGCAACAGAAGGCCATGGTGATGGGTAATCTTCAGAACTTTATAGATTTCGAATAAGTAAAACAGACTGTTTTCCTAGAAAAAATCCAAATACTATAGATTTCAAATTGAATAAAATGCGATTTTACATTCCACTTCTTTTAGGTTTAATTCACCTCTAAATGGAGGTCCAAATACAAGTTTTTTTTTTAAAAATATTTTATTTCAATATTTTGCTAATCTTCAGAACTTTATAGATTTCGAATAAGTAAAACAGACTGTTTTCCTAGAAAAAATCCAAATACTATAGATTTCAAATTGAATAAAATGCGATTTTACATTCCACTTCTTTTAGGTTTAATTCACCTCTAAATGGAGGTCCAAATACAAGTTTTTTTTTTAAAAAATATTTTATTTCAATATTTTGCTAATCTTCAGAACTTTATAGATTTCGAATAAGTAAAACAGACTGTTTTCCTACAAAAAATGCAAATTTTATAGATTTCAAATTGAATAAAATGCGATTTTACATTCCACTTCTTTTAGGTTTAATTCACCTCTAAAGGGAGGTCCACATACAAGTTTTTTTTTTAAAAAATATTTTATTTCATTTATTTTTTTTTTAAATACTCCGCATCAAGTATTTGAGTGGCCAGTCATAATAATCAACATTTTCGGCTGTTGATGTGGCAACACTCACACTTTCATCAGAAAACACATGTTTGCGTTGAAGATTTTTAGGATGAATATGAGAATTAAAATAACTCTGCTGAACACGGTCAATAGGCACATGTATGGAACAAGTCCAGCATCAACAAAATTACACGGCAGCGTATTTATGTAATATAGTTTATTTGAGGAATTTGGTGAACCAAAATAATTCAGATACTTCTTCTTCTTCCGTTGAGTGCTGTCACAATCATATGGCCATATTGGACGATTAAACTACAGTTAAACTTTGACTGAATTTGAAGTTTAACTTCAGTTTAAACGAAAAACGAACATCAAACTCAACTCATTTATTGGGAGCTGAGACTGTTGGACAGTTGTAAGCAAAAATTGCGAGGTATTTGTGCAAAATTCGTATCAGGCTGATTGTTTCTACGTCAATTGCGCAGGAACACTCTACAAAAGTTAGACTGTCTGTAGGCTGTCTCTATTCCAAGAGTTTCTGAGATAACTCCCTTTCCAGTGTACAGTTTTGAACTGTCTGTAATAAAGGCCCATCTGCAGAGATGCTCAATATAGTCGTGGGAGTGTGAGGGTCGGTATCTTACACTTGTTCTGGAAACGCCAGTTGCATTCCAATTAAATGTGAAGCGAAACATGTTTCGATGAGATTTAATAAAGAAAAGTGGGTACTATGCCCCGGTGATTTTATGCAAAAATATAGGACTGTCTAGTTTTTTTTTCTGCAGCCATAAACATGATTGAAATTGCAAATGTTTTTATTCTCATCTCCTTCTTCCGTTTTTTTTCTACTTCCTCTTCCAGATATTTACCACGTACGGCCGGTTTACGGCGTATAGCTTTACATAAAAGCACATCACAAAGAGGCGATAAAATGTATTTGCTGGTGTGCGAATGTGCTGAACTTTTAAAGGATATCAATGCCGCTGCCGTTTTAATACCTGCCCTCAGAGCACGTCTATGTGGATACACAGGACTTTATAGACCAATACAAGCATTTTAGTTACAAACAATCCGACAGAACCCCGACAGAAAAACGAAAAGAAACAATTTGTAAACTAAATAAAAAAAAAACAAAAACTCATTTGGTGATAAGTAAGCCAAAAAGAAAAGAAAAACAAATTATATAAATTCAACACTCTAAAAACTTTTTATAAACAAAACAAACGCAAAAAAAAAACAGTAGAAACAAAATTTACCTCTTTATTCTTCGTAAGATTTTATGTTTAACCTATTTGGTTTTCATTGGCCATTTTTTCTTAGCCAAGTCAAATTAATTAATTAGTAACAAGTGATATTGGAGTAGTACAATTCAAAAGCCAGCATATCCTTTAAGAACTTTCCCTTGTTTCCAACTTCTGTTGTCTAGTCAATTTTTGATTTTACACTTAAACTTAAACTAAATGAAAAAAAACCCAAGACAAAATAATCCAACACAAACATAAGTAGATAAAGAAACAAATAAATCAATAAATAAATAGTGATATTCAAAATCTCTTCCAATTACAAACATAATTACCTAACTAGAACTTATGAAATGCAAATATCCTATTGGACCACATATTCAATGAATGAAGAAAAAAATCCCCCCCCCCCTTCCCCACAGCCACCCACACAAACAAAAAGCAAAACCCAGCTAAAGAGTCAACCAATTTTTAAGTATTTTGAAAACCACACCTTTTTGTCCAGCTTGTACGAAGAGAAAAATCAAACGCAGCGGAAATAAAAACCGAAAACAAACTTTCTTTTTAAAATCCAAATAAATCAAATATTTTTTCTTAGGATAATATTTTTGAAAAATTAAAAAGCAATAAAAAAAGAAACAATTTAGTGTAAAATGTAAGACATTAAAGCTTTTTTTTTATATATAAATAGAAAATAAATAAAAATAAACTTAAACTGAATACTCACACACAAGAAGGAAGAACTCAGCCGTCGAATTCGTATTCAAATACAAACAATCAATCAACCAATCATGAAGTGCTAAAATGTACAATCCGAACAACAACAACAACCACAATATTGCATGTGATTGTAACGAAACAAAAAAAAAAACTTTTCTCTTTTTTTTATTATTATTAATTAGATTAAGTACAAACAGAAGAAAAAGCACATAAACGAACATCAAAAGAAATGAAAACAAAGCAAACTTAAACCGTTCATTGAAAAGCAAAAACAAAAAGAAAATCAAAGAACTCGTACATACTCGTCAGTACTTGCAGGCCGCCCTGTTGATACATGAATCATTTTATTACAAGTCTTCGATTTTTCTTGAACAGGAAACGGACATTGAATATGTGTTGATTCATCATTTACCTTGACGAGCGTTAATTCTGAGCTGAGTTGGTTAATCACTGCCTCTGTGAGCGGAAATTGGATTTTCCGATGTGGTGATTAGAATGTAGGTTTTTAATTTGATCCTGCCATTAATTAATATAAAATATTGAAAATATTTAAAATTTTAAAACCACAACATAATAGAGTTAATCAAAAATTGCCTTTTTCACAATAATTAAAATCATTTTCAGTTCAATGCAACGGAGCACATGATTTTCAGTATGTGCTTGGGAACATTCCCAGCCGTCATGTGAGGCTCAGTGATTTAGTTGGTAACAACAGACGGCTTCAAGCAAATGATAGTGTCAATAACAAAAAAGGTGCTATAATATTTATAAGTATATAAAGGGATTTATTAGAAATTAGTATCTAGTTTTGCCTGTAACTTTTGATGTAGTAAACCATTTTGAGTTCTGTAATAAATATTTTGTAGACAATTAGGGCGGAATTATTATAAGGTCCATGTCATTGGATACACCATAACTGCTTTGAAAGTGATCGTAGCGTACAATGAATTAATTATAACCCCATATTATTGATATAACACAATCAAATATATGGACAAAAAAACTCATTTTGAGAGTGCACTAATGGATACACCATAACTGCTTTGAAAGTTATCGTAGCGTACAACTCCCAGTGAGTTAAAAATAGTCCAAAAGTCAAGCTTTAATTTGATACCAAACTCGTGTCGGTAGCTTATTTCGATGCGGGAAAAATGGCCAAATACTCTCAAGTGACTTTCGAATCTCCCATTTTGAGAAAATCCATTTTCTGAACGCAATTTCTCCCAAACTACTCGTTCAATCTAAAAAATGAAAACATCGTCGTGTTCAGATTTAGCTCGGGTTTGCATAAGCCAAATTTAAACAAAATCTATTTTTTCAAAAAAATCTAAATTTTGGATGGGTTAACCCCTTGTCTTTTTTTTTGCCGAAATATTTTTTTTTCGAATTTTCAAAATTAATTCCCTTATATGTATTCTGCCTTCAAAATGATTTAATTATAACCAGATATTATTCATAGAACACAAGTCATTACAGATATATGGACAAAATACTCATTTTGAGAATGCACTAATGGATACACCATAACTGCTTTGAAAGTGATCGAGCATACAATTACCAGGGGGTGAATAATAGTCCAAAAGGCAAGCTTTAATTTGATACTACAATCGTGTCGGTAGCTTATTCCGTTGCTGAACAATTGGCCAAATCACCATTTTAAGTGACTGTCGAATTTCTCAAAGAATTAATTTTTAGAGTTCACCATTGGATACACCATAACTCCTGTGAAAGTGATCGTAGCGTACCACTCTTAATGGATGAATAATTGTCCAAAAGACGAGCTTTAATATGATATCACATTCATGTCGATACATTATTCCGTTGCTGAAAAATTGCTCAAACAGTTTCAAGTGATTTTCGAATCTCCCATTTCGAGAAACCCCATTTTCTGCACCGAATTTCTCCCAAACTACTCGTCCAATCTAAAAAATAAAAACATCGTCGTGTTCAAATTCGGGTATGCGTGAGCCAAATTTCAACAAAATCTATTTTTTTTAAAAAATTAAAATTTTGGATGGGTTAACCCCTTGGCTTTTTTTTGGGCGAAATATTTTTTTTTCGAATTTTCAAAATTAATTCCCTTATATGTATTCTGCCTTCAAAATGATTTAACTGTAACCAGATATTATTCATAGAACACAAGTCATTACAGATATATGGACAAAATACTCATATTGAGAGTGCACCATTGGATACACCATAACTCCTTTCAAAGTGATCGTAGTGTACAACTCCCAGTGGGTTAATAATAGTCCAAAAGTCAAGCTTTAATTTGATACTACAATCATGTCGGTAGCTTACTTCGTTGCTGAAAAATTGCCCAAATAGTTTCAGTGGAATATTTGGTACTCCATAATGAGCCATTGTGTTGCCTCCCATGCAAATGATTCTATTCGTTCTTTCAAAATAATTTCAACTGTAGCTTTAAATACTTGAATGATTGTCAAACCCCTTCTGACACTTTCCACTTTAATGGGATAACATCGTATTTGAAAAAGTTCAGGTTTGGTGGCGTATGAGGTATTTTAACAAAAAAAATAATGAAATATAACTCATACGACATGAGTACCAATCAATTTAAATATCTGAGCTTCGGATATTGGCTCATTTTCAGGGTTTTTTTGAAACAGATGTGTTGAGACCAGCCACATTAAAGATAACAAAACAAAACACAAATTCAGTTTTCAGTCAGTTGTAATTGACCAAACGTCGAGCCTAAAAACACAAAATTATTCCTTTATGCTCCGCATAAGGTCGTCTACAGAGTTAGTCGATAAGTGAACAAAGTACGTCGGCAGGAAAAAATCAGATGAAAACCATCTGGTGAAGAGACCAAAAGACAATGTATTTGGGGAAAATATTGTTCTTAATTGTCATTATACTGTTTTTAGGCCAACATTTGGTTTTGACATTTTCAAGTTCGTAAAAAGTACGTGTATGTGCCAACCGAATCACACAAATACCCTTTTGTTTAATAAATGCTAAGTTCAAATAATTTTTCGTTTTTAAATATTCCAACAAAATAAAATACACAATAAAAATGGATCAACAACAGGAAAAACAAAAGAATAAAACACAAAATTTCAAAAATTGTTTTTTTAACAGGATTTTTTTTTCAAAACAGGTCTAGCAACTCAAACCACTGTGCTTGCTGAGCCAACTCTAAAGTCCAATTAGTTTAATTAATGTAACACACACACACACAAAAGAAACACTTAAAAATGCTGTGATACTTAAGAATACTCACACAAATATACACAACATATTGATAAATACAAAAACAAAAAATCTAAAAAAAATGCTGCTAAATTCAATTAAATCAAAGCAAAGCAATACATTTTTGAGCAAACAAATAAATGATATGCACTTACAGTTTATTTCAAAAAGAAAAAAAAACAAACAGAAAATGCTTAATTTTAAACAATTTCTAAACTTTTAACACACAATGAAAGTAAATTAAAAATAAACACAAAAAACAATTTTAAATATCCTAAAACATAAACACACACAAACAATACTTCAAATTGAAGCATTCTAACAATGATAATGTCATGTTAAAAAAAAATATACAAAAAAAATAGTTTTTAAATAAAGCAAAAACAAAGACCATAAACTATTTACATCCATGTGTGCAAGACAAAGAAGAAGGAAAGACAGAAAGCATTCTCCAACAAAACCAATATCATAAGTAGTCTATCACCTACAAACAATGTGTTGGTGTTGTTTTTTTTTTTAAAAATTACCACAACAACAAAATTAATTAAGCTTAATTTAGAGAAGAAACCAAAAAAAAACAAATATGAATGCCTAAAGAAAATACACAATAAAAATCCAAACTAAAAACAACATGGAAATTGTCATTTCAAATGAATACTAGTTTTCTGTGCTGATGGCGGATTAGTTTTTCTTGATCCTGTCCAACAGAGCCCAGTCCATGCCAAAATGCCAAGATTATGATTTTTCTGAAAATTGTGACTATATCGTTGCTACGATATTCGATATCTACAGTAATAGTAAATCAGAAAAAACAAAAAAGTAAGTTTCAATTAAACAAATACATGGTTTAATCAATTAAAAATTAATTAACATACAGCCGCCAAGGAGACTCAATTAATATGTTAATCAATTATACAAACACAATAAAAACAGTTGATGTCGTTCCGTTCTTGGCAGTAAAGGCAGTTTAATTAAATTTAATTCGTTTTTTTTAATTTAATGGAGCTATTTATTTAATTTGTAATTTTTGTAATTAAATTCAATTAATTTTGTAATTCAATATAATTAATTTTGTAAATGTATTCAATTACTACTATAATTGAATTCAATTAGTTTTACAATTGAAATTATTTAGCTAATCAATTGAAATTAATTAATTAATTTTTCAATTGTTTCTATAATCGAATTATATTACATTTTATTTGAGTTTAATTACTTATTTAATTGAATTAAACAATCAAATCTGTTTCTGTATTTCTATGTTTCTAAATCGGCCAAAACCTGCTGTCATTCAATCTAGCCCAGAGTTGACATTCTTTGTGTTTGCTTTCAATGGAAAGTAAATTTAATATTTTTTTGTTTTACTTTAATGACACTTAATCTTCTCGGTGTATAAAATCTTATGAAAATACTGCTTTTACATAGTAAGTAGTTGCGCTTAATACTAAAACTAACAACTTAATGAAATATATTATCAACGAATTTGGAACATAACGAATGATTTGTGCGTGTGCGACCCACATTCAACTGGAGCTCTTTTCTATACAGCAAATACTCTTCCAAGAGTTTGGGATTCGATGGACCCCAGTTGGGGCCGGGCTTAAGAGAGTTGGCGAATTTCTGGGGAAATCGGAAAAAAGTGAAATTAGTAAGTATTGGAAGTAGATCACAAAGTATTCGAGAAATTATGCACGACTTACCTCCTTAAAAGTTGCACCCTCTTGTTTGTATATCGCGTGCAGGGCCCACAGTGGCAACTGAGCCACACCGATGGACCACAAAAGCCAGGCGACAGCATAAACGTTGGTCGGATAGGCAACGTCTTTGTATGTCAAGGGCTCCAGTGTTATGAGAGTATAAATTAGGACGGCAAACATGAGACCGGGTGTAATGAGAGCCCAACAGATACGCCAATATAGGCCGGTCTTAACGCCCAACATAAATTCGATGTCCTGGCACAATCGTTTAACTCCTGTACACGACGGGCAACAAGAAAATAACAAATTAAAATTACATACTCTAATAGACAACAGATTGAGATCAGCAAAAACCCCTTTACAATAATGAAGGATAATGGCAAAATGGCTCTTTCAACATAGGAAACCTTGACGTCAGCCTTATCATAACATAGGTACAGGGACCCGGGCATGGGATTTAAAACATATAAATGCGATTCCGCAGTTGAAGGAAATATAGAGGGCAAAGAACTGGTTAATAAAACAATTACCATTGACATAGCGACCCTAGCGAAGAATAGTGGCGGTATTAAGCATCAACCTTGATATAACAAAATACTCGTTTACTCGCTTATATAGGTTAGGTTATGTACCAACCCTGGCTCAATTCAAAGCATGCCTTATGTGACAAGGGGTCGACTAAGAAGAGATGACAATAATCACGATCAGCTACCGATGAATATCAACAGCCACCCGGTTGATGATAAATATTTATCAGAGAACGAGGGAACATTTGCATGACATCGTAGAATTTAACTCACCATAAATCCATCCAATCGCAATCAGTTCCGCAATGGCCAAAAACAAAGCGATAAATGAACAACCAAAGAAATCCACCAAATTCAATATGAATTGGCCACCCGGTGTCATGTAGACAAGTCCGCAGACGAAACCAACAGCCGCCATCGATGTGGCCAACAGCCAATGCGGCAGATGGACAAATCGATCCTTGATCACAGTTATAATGCACGAGGCCATGCCAATGTTGCTGCCCATGCCCAATACCAAGAGCATCAGAAAGAATAGAATCGCAAACACTTGTGGTAGAAGTTTAAATTTTGCTATAGCCTCGGGGTACGATATAAAGGCCAAACCGGCTCCACCCTTGACCACACTGGATATATCTGGACTGTTGGTTTCGTGCGCCAAATTGCCGAGAATGCCGAAAATAATGCAACCGGCCAGAATGGATGTAACCGAATCGACACTGGTGATGATGATGACGTCTCTAAAAGTAGAGCAAAATGGAGAAACATAAAAATACACAACAACATTTATATCGACACACATAAACAAGTTTATGTTATGGTTAGCCTTCTTCTTCTTCGTATTACCTACCTGTAGACATTTTTGCGAAAATTATTGAAGGAGGCATACATGACCAGCGTGCCAAAGCAAATGGCCAAAGAGAAAAACATTTGTGTGATGGCATTGTACCAAACCTGAAACGGAAACGGAAGCGGCAGCGATAAGAATTCTGGCCACGAGCCGCACACACACACACAACATATGTGTGTGTTGTAGAACTTACATGTGGATTTAACAATTGATCCCATTGTGGTTTCAGGAAGTAGATAATGCCATCCAACGAACCGGGCAGTGTCAGGGCACGCCACAGCAGTATAAACATTACCACATACGGAAATAGGGCGAGGAAATATGAAGCTTTGCCGGAACTGCGTATGCCTTTGATTAAAATGACGGCGATAATTATCCAGGCAGCCAGCAGACATAACACCAAATCCCAGTTGGGCCAACCCAGACCCTCATCGATGTTCTCGGTTTCTCGTAGCACCGATTTGGTAAAGAACAATTCAGCCGACGATATACGTTTGCCGTCGGTGGCATTGCTGGCTGGCTGGAAGGATTCCGATGTGGCTAAACATTCGGGACCCCACTCGGGTCGACAATAGGTCCACGGTAGTATGTCCGCAAACGAGGAAACCAAATATTTTATGGTCAAGGCCATGATGCTGGCATAGTAGGTGGTCGCCAAGACGGTGGAATAGACCTGGCCATAGGCAATGCCTAAGGAGAGTAAGACAATAAGTTCACATGCAAATTACAAATGCATTTCAACTACTTACCCTTCATTAAAGGCACCGAACCGAAAGCCTGCACACAGCCACGACTCGAGAACTGTCCCAGTATGACTTCCATATAGTAAACCGGTCGGCCAATCAATAGCAGCACTATAACATACGGTATGAGGAAAGCTCCGCCGCCATTGGCCAGTGCTATGAAGGGAAAGCGCCAAACATTGCCCAAGCCCACCGACAAAGCAATGCAAGAAAACAAAAACTCAATTTCCTTGCCCCATTTCTCACGGCTTAAATCGGTCGAATCACTGCCACCCAGATCGGACGTGGAAAACTGCTACAACCAACAAGTCGAAGTTAGTGGTTCAAAGGACAAACTCAACACAACTCACATTATCTTTGGTATACACAATGCTCTGCTTGTCCTGTCCGGTGTCCTGTTCCACTTGAAGAATATTGATTTTCTTCTGTTTCAGCTTATCGTACGGAGAGGTCATCCTTGATGAAAGCGAGGGATAGAACAGGGCTGCGACTGAAAAAAAAACGAGAGAGAAAAATAAATAAATTTTATTAGTTGGAAAATAAGTGTGAACTACCAAGGGACGACCGAGAAGGACCACGTGGCTTTTTCAGCGGACCACTTGGACATCATTTATTATGCAGCTCATAATCCGCCAACTCAAGTAAGTCGGATAATGCTTACAGCGGAATTTTCCCAATATTCCATGAAGGATCTGACGGGTCAGTGAATGCGATATACAATTATATCGCACACAGCTCACTGATTCGAGAGAGAAGTTCCCCCCGTCTGTTCCTTCATGGAATGTTAAGGGAAACAAGTAAGGATCTGGCGGGTATTTTCTCTCACATTATTTACCCTCGATAAATTGTATTGATTTTTCTAACTAAGCAATAGTTCAGAAATGTCGGAAGCACAATATTTGTTTGAAATACTTTTCACGTATTTTTTCCCGCCATAAAAAAACTGAGATTACAATTTGAATTGTCTAACTACTCAAGTGTATTATTTGAGACGATACTTTGGGTAGATGTTATTAAAGTATATATATGGTACTATTATGTATACATAATACCCATACACACATACATACGTATGTATTACATTTAATAGGAACATGAGTGCTAATACGATATGCTTGAACTGTTGGAAGACAATAGAATTATGTGAGTTATGTTTGTAAATCGCAATTCTTTATGTTGTTGAAAATGCTGATAAGATTTTGCGTCTAACTGGTCGGCACCATAAACCGACACGTGCGGAAAAAACACAGCTTGGAACATACCTTGCCTCCCAGACAAATACATATATGGAATTTTATCGGTGAGACAGACGCCCAAACACATATTAGGCGGGTTTTAATGGACGACATTAACTGGTGTCAATCAGAAAATAAATTCAAAATTTTGAAAATAACTGACAAACGTTAAGGAACGGTTTCATTTATGTATGTAGATAATTTTTGGTTCAAAACTACATGCTTTACAGGCCATTCACGACAGATGAAAGCATACGCCCATGTTCTTGAGGATATATTCTAACAAGACTTTCAACTGCGACAGATCCCACTATCCTAAATTTATATGTACCTTAGAAATCATAATCTGGATATCCATTAATTTGAAGAAGACTGTTTACGCCGGCCATTTCAATCACAATAGAGCGAGATTAAAGTTCCAACGTAAACATAGACTGAGATGGAGGTCGTAGACAACACAACAAAAGATTCGTAAAAAGAAATATTTATTTGGGTGTGATCTTTTATCTAAATGTCAGTGTACAAACAAAGTCTTTAAATGCATATGCTATGTTAGTTAAATACATACATTTATGTGTATGAGGCATTCCACAGCAAGCCGAGCAACACACGATGTATTGTTATTCATCTCAAACTACATGACAAAAACAAACTAATTACTATTTAGCCCGTAGTTTGTCTTTTATTTCTAATTTAATATATAATTGTAAAGCCATGAAACTAAGTTCAAGGCCAAACAACAATCAACAAATTCATTCAAAGTTCTGCATAAATCAACTCTTCTATTATCTAAATCGCATAATTTTGCCAAAAAAAAAACAAAAAAAACATTTTTTGAATTGTGTGCCGTCTTCTAGAATCCAGATCGAGTTCAAGGTTACTGGTTTCTATGTATGGACTCGTATTCTTCAGAGTGCGCTGAAACACACACATGTACACATGTACTTTTATCAGTCAGATTGCCACAACTTTGCTCGTACGCTATGTTAGGCATTAGAAATTTAATCAGTTTGGGCCTTTGGAAGCTGCTCGAAATGGGCAATGCATTTCCTGTTAACAAGCTAAACAGCCCCAACTGTTATGAAACCAAGGCATCCGTAAAGAGTGGTTGGTGCGGTTTTACTTACTTATTTCCCATAACATTCCAGACGGGGAACTTCTCGATATAATTGTGTATACTCACTGACCCGAACCTACTGTTTAAAGCCGGCTCCGAATGGCTAATGCTTTTCTCGAGAAGTTGTACATGGCTTAGAGATTACTCTCTTACTCGTAAAGTCGCCAGCATTTACGAGTGGGAAAACAACCGCTGACAAATGTTTGACGGTCTTACCCGGGTTTACTTGTGTTACACTACCTAGGATCGATAAACATTTTTTTTGAAAAACCAATTATTTTTCGGGATTTAATTTTTATATTGCTTTCGGTCTTGATTATCAGCATTTCTTACTCGAATTGTATTAATTTTGTTGGTTTTTGTTTGGTTTTCTTTATCCTCTCTGTAGCGCTTTCAATTATGAACTGAACACAAGCAACCTATCAGCGTGGGGGTTGTGGGTTCGATTCCCACCAGAGGCTTTGGTCTGTCGCTGCAAAAAATCTAAACATATGACCGGTTTACCCTTGGACCCAAAAATTAGAATATAAATTTACTCTGTATTGTAATTAATAATAAATAAATAAACAAGCAATCAATCGCTCGAAGTTGTCTATTTTAATAGCCAAGTTTTGGGTTTTCCCAATTTTTTTTTTTTTAATTTTTAAAAATAAACTTTTATTTGGACCACCCTATATTATTAATACCCCCAAACTCTTTGTTCAATTTGTATTCGCAAGAGAAGAACGAATTGCCTCCTATAGCCCACTGTACTTGAGCAAATATTCTTTGCAAATCAGCAGCTTTCCCAATTGAATGCTTTGTCACTGTACTCGTCCGTACGTACGTACATAATTGTCTCGTTGTCGGCTATTTCAATTAAATTCATATCTTTTTTTTATGCGAATGAACGGCAAACCATTAATTGGTCATTAGCATTAGAATTGCACACATGCATACGTACGTAACTGTACGTGGGTGAGTGTGTGTGTGTGTGTGTGCATTATTATCTGGAGAGGTGGCGCTTAATTCAAAGTGATTTAACCAGCAGGGGGAGAGAAGGTGTTAGCAATCCTTGTAAGAGGCCTTCCTATGCAGTTCGTCGGAATGGCGGTCATTATTTGCCCGTAAATTAAGGTTACACCGAAGACAAGTGGTCACCCTGTGTAGTGCAAGCAACACCGCCACTTTGTGAAAAATCCCAGTTGTCATTTTGTATTCACAACGAAGTGGGAAATTTGAAATGTAAGTTGGAATCGTATAGTCTGATTTTATCAATTAAAAGTTTTTCTAACAGAAAGGCTCATTAGAATATGAGTCGAAACGTTTTTGAAGGACTTACCAGTCGGATATTTTTTTACACATACGTACGCATGGATTTCATGCAATTTAATGACAGTTACGCTAATTGTGTAAAAAATGTGTGCGGCAAGAAAAAAATACCGGCATGTGTCTATGTAATTTATTTTCTTTTATAAAAAAAATCTTTGATAAGTTTTCCGTAGACTTTCAACACGTTGATTGATTATATTATAACCCCGGAAACAAATTGTCAACAAATTTCATCAAATGGTTGTCATGGGGAAAACTCCATCGTCATCTCAATAAAACAACAGTGTATGCTGTATAGGGTATTATACACTATTATTATATTGAGGGGACGAAATAATATCAACATCTCCCCTTAAAGCGGGGAGTCCTAACTCGAGTAACATGGTGTTCAGTGTGGCTGTAGTGTTTACACTAGTATAGGTTGCCTATGAAACTGTCAGAAAGTTAAACTAACAACAAGGACTCCTGACTACAACTGGGGCTTAGAAACTTTACAGTGATCTCCTAGGAGAATTGAAACCCCACTTTGGCAGATTATTAACACAGATTTGTACACTTTTTTTTTTTCGAAAATTCCAACAAACTATGTGTTGAACTGTACACACTCGTAGCCCATTGTCAAGAGCAACAACACACACAAATAAATAAACGCCGTTTTTTGTTTCAGAATTTGTTTAGATAATGCAGATCACCAGGTTGATAACAATTGTATGGGATCATTTTCATATATTCTTTCGTTCTTGGAGATTTTTCATTTTCAGTTGTTTGTCTTAGAGACCAATGATGTTGTACTGGGTTTTTTTTCGTTATTATCTGAATTTAGATTATGTACCACATTTGTAGGTAGTTAGAATGTGTTCTTGGGTACATTAGGGTGTCTAGGCTGAGTGACTTTAGAAAAATTTCCAAAACCTTTGTAAAGAAAAATTTATAAACATTAAAAAACAATTTTCACAAATTTTTCTTACCAAAGATGATTTAAATTTTTATGAATACGGAGGTTTGTGTGCAAGTGATTCTATAGTTTGACCGATCACAATTATAATAACAAAAAATGCATAGTTCCTCAGTTTAGAACATGTTAATTCCTATACAATTTCACAAGGGTTCGAAACAATTAAATGGCTTAAGTGAGCAAACGTTTCTTGTGTAATTTATCGCAGAGAAATGCTACGAACGAACTGATTGCGAATTCTGAGCTTGAATGGCAACAACAACGTAGACACACAAATCGATCAATAAAAAAATCAAACCAAAAACAAATTACAAAAAATAAAAACGCCAATCTATAATTACATTAAAGCATAATAATGCCATTATCAGGGGTTTTCTTGGATTCTTAAAATAGCCAAGAATTGACAGCCTGTTTTTTATAAATGGAATTTGCCTGAGACGAGTAAAAACATCCGTAGACGAACCGAATTCATACAAATTCAATTGTCAATGCATACAAAAATGATGAATTTGAATTTTGACAGAGACAAAAAGTCCAAATTGGCGATAAGGAATCTTCGTTCTCGGTTTGAATCTCATAACTGCTCTTGTTAAAATGAGATACCTTTAATTAAAGCGACCAGCTCGAGATTTTCATGTGTGCGTGTGTCATTTACGATAAGGTAATAATGACGAATCTTCGTAATTTACGATTTGAAAGAAAATAAATGTAAAAAAAAAAAATATTAGTTAGTGATAATTTCAAAACTTTTCTACAATTTGAAAGGCATTGTTAGTACGATAATGAAGGTATTGTTAATGTAAATTTTTAAAAATTTATTCATCAAAATCGGACAAGTGGTTTTCCAGTTATCAGGGCTTCCCAAATCATTCAAATCAACCAAACCAAACAAAATAAAATATTTATTTTTATCGTTTGAAAGAAATTTGTTGTAGCGGGCACACGTCCAAAGTCGTTTGCTGAACATTTCCAAGAGGGGTTTTGAACAGTATTTGTTTTAAAAAAAGTAGGTATTTGTTTAAAACAAAAAAACATTATTTGCTTGGAACTCATTTTAAGATTCGAACAGGACCCTTATAGACAAGGATGGATAACAAAATCCTATTAAATATGCAAACGATTTTAAAGAAGCACAGTTTGTGGGCGCCAGAGACCCAAACACATGGACGTATGTATATCAAATTACTATTTCCTTGCGAATCCAAGTATGTACTGATTTTTAAGATATGATCACTTCTTGGCTCTTTGATCCTAGAGGCTGAAATATCGTCCCCAATTCAAAATAAATTCTATCTTTGAAGTCTTGACTCGACGCTGGGCTGTTGGCGTAGACCTTATCTTTCACGTGGCCCCCAGGGAAGAAGTCGCAAGGTGTTAAATCACAAGATCTCGGTGGCCAATTGTGACACCTTTTCCAGCGATAACAAGGTCCGGAAACTTTTTAGTTTTGCGAACTGTGACTGCAAGATTTTCACCATTTTCGTAGTGAATTGTAATAATTTCAATGCGCTGTTGAAACGTGTATCGTTCCATTTTTGGTAATGGCGTAGTTACTACTTGTCAAATGTCAATGAATAAAAGCTTCAAAAGTGACAGCTACCGAAATACCGGGTGATTCAAAAAACACCTCTTGTTGAAGAACTCTGTATTTCTGAGCAAATATTTTTGTGGTTGTACTATTTCCTCAACAATCTATTAGTCCTACAACAATCTCCACAGCTCGTTATAAACCTCCCTGTAATAGATAATAATTCTAGCGGACTTTCATTTCATCTAAGTAGTCTTAGCGATAATTCAGCCTCGGCTACAGAACGAAACCTTTTTGTTTTCGTTACACCCCAATGTAGATATTGTGGTATAAGGTTTATCATATGCACTTGATTATATTTTAGTGGAGCATTTCTCACATTTGTTATTTTTGTGCTTCGGTGCATTAATATTTACTAAAATTTCGAAATTGTATCTATAGGCGAACTAGGCTTTATTTTAATTCTCTAAATTAAGTAAATATGTTTCTTGGGAGGGTGGGAAGTGAACCAAGCATGCAATTTTCGGCGTCATTGCAAGAGTTATTTAGACATTGCAGCCAAAAAAAATTACGTATTACAAATTCTTATAAATATGTATAACAAAAAAGACGGAAAAGTAGATGTGGTCTCCATACTCGAGGAAAAACTCTCCTATTTCAGATACAGTTATAAAATATTTTGAACCCACAATGTTAACTGGGTTACTGATTTATAGCCTGTAAATAAAATAAATATCTTCTTACATTGTATATTTCTGTTTTTATACTCTCGACCCACAAGATATATGGGGAAATAATGTGTATTGAGGGGATGATGTATGTTAATCAATTAAAAGATAATATCGTTTTGACAGAAATTCGTTTTATGGCGGCTCAAATCGTTTAAGCCACCGCCAGATTGTTTCGCAAGATAACCATCGAAAGGCGTAATATTTTTTTGAAAAAAAAAACTGTATGGAATTTTAATTGGGGTTTAGTTCCCCTCGAACACAAATGGTTCATTCACAAGGAAAGAAAATTAATAACAAATGTCTTTGTCAAAATTTAAATTGAAAAAATGTTTACAATGGAACTCCTGTGACTTAAAAAAACCCCAATGAATTGTTGGTGTTTTCACTGGTTTTAAGCGAATTTAAGCCTGTTACACCACACTTCTGAAAACTCGCCCATTGTGGTACCTCTCCATTTTGGAATTCGTTTGATATCTTTAATGTCTGAAAAGAGTGGAAGCTACGCTTCTTGTGTCCCTATTCGAGTTTAAATTAAAATCTACCACTGAAATTTTGTTTGCTTTTTATACACTCACTTCCAATGACTAATTGAAATTCAAACTGAAAACAGTCGAACAAAATTTTAACTTTTTTTTAAATTTTTTTTTTAAGATTTCTAAAATCTTATTATGTTTTTCATTACCAAAGACACGATGTTGATAATCCTTGGAATTTTTTAACTTGGCCTGGTCTTAAATACTCATCAAACGACTTTTGTTCTCGTCCTTTTTAATCTCTCTGTTTTTTTTTTTTCAAACAATATGTATAATTATTTTTTTAAAAAACTTTTCGCAACTTACACAAATTAAAAATTAAAAAAAAAATTAAAACAGTTGATAATAATCCTTGTATTTTTTTTAACTGAATCTGATCTTAAACATTCATCGGCCGATAGTTTTTTCTTTCTTTAATTGTTTTCAATAGGAAAAATACTTTTTTTTTAGCACTTTTCGTAACACAAATTTGCTCAAACAAAAAAAATGTTAAAGTTCTTATGTTCACATGGAAATAAAATATTCGAAATATTTCGTATTACGCGCACAGATCCTTGTGCTTGGATGGCACGTTACTTTCTGTCACGACATGAAATCTTCAACTGAGAATCTTCAATTTAAATGATAAGATTTAATATTATGTTTTTTTTTCGTTTCGTTTCGTTTCGATCTGAGCTAACGCTTGTTATTCTTAATCTACAGATGTATGTGAAGATGTTACTGTAGGTGCTGTACATAGTACAGATTGATGTACATCGCACACATACGCACACACCTATGCATGGATCTATGTAAAGTACGACTATGTGCAATGCAGTGCAGTCCATAAAAGCGGTTGGATTAATAAAAAGTTGTAAATTTTTGAAAACATGGCTAGAATCTGATACATTTAAATGATGACAGTCATATACCCCGCATTTGCAATGTCTAGTTGGCCTTCAGTTAATTCCATACCACAGTTATAGATGTCAGTTTAAATGACATTTTAAATGGTCAAACTGGGAAATATTTAGTTTCGTTGTCTAAACAAGGCTTAATAGATTTTAAGCTACAGCTACATCCTTTCGGAAAAATGTCTGTGTTTAGGCATAAACATTGTGACCAACACTTTCCCTATCGTCTTCCATATCCCGGATATATGAAATAAAATAATTTACAATATTAAATAACTTTTTGCGCCTCAAAATAGGCAATATTATGATTACAAAACGTTTTTGTTTTCCACAAAACCAGAGATGTCAATTCAAGGAATTCTTTATCGGAGATTAAACACAATTGCAGCCATTAACCTCAGCGACTGGGATGTCAAAAATCGGCCGACATAAAAATATATGTATATATATTTCTTGTCGATTAGCATCTCACTTGTTGGCTCGCACAGTTTACGCACCATTCACTGTTGCCACCTTTTTGAAAGGCTTATGCTTTTCTAGAGAAGTATTACATGGCTTAGAGATTGCTCTCTTACTCGTACAGTCGCCAACATTTACGAAGATCATTATCGGATAAAAAAAAGTCCATCTTCCAGCTCTTGTAGCCAAAAGACGACATTGTGCTATTGCACCCGGCTTGAGATCTTGCACCGGATATCTTTTGTACGGCTTTAGACCGAGTTGCTTACGTAAAATCTTGCAGGTTGTCGAATAATACACATCAAATTGCTGCAATTGGTGAGGGATGGACATATTGCGATCTTCGGCAACTCTGGCGGATACAGAAGAATTTGACACATATCACGAATGCCGCCTGAACTGGCAAAAAGTTAAAATTGAAAAATCAAACTTTTATAATTTCCTCAAATGAAGTGGTAAATTTGAGACTAATTCGACAATGTACCCTGGACTACAGTGCGTCATAGAACAACCTGTGGGGTAACCCAGCGGTTACTTTTGTTTTGTTTTTTTCATTGAACACATGCTCTGGTCTACTTTACCATGTACCGTGTATATTAAAAAAATGTGTGACAAGTTGTGTAACATGTCAGATTACAGACCACACATATCGGGTGCAGTGGATGACTGCAATTGATGCATATTCTACAGAGAGGGAGAGTAGTTGTTTACGGTAATTGAAAATGTGATGTCTGGAGTAGACTGTAATCGAATGCCAACAAATCGATTGGAAATTCTTGTTTATCCGAAAACCAGAGCAGATCGATTAATAAAATAAATCATGTATGACCAATAATTCAAGTTGACTGTATGGAGTAAATCGACAGTGGTTTAGGAGACTGGGTCAATTAGTTGATTAAACCATATGTACAAGTTCTCAAAACAAAAGAAAAAAACAAAATGTTTGACAGAGATGGCTATTGGCTAACTTCAAGAATCTGGGTGTATTTCAATATCATAAAACATCTGTATCAAAAAAGGAATATGAAATACTTAAATTATATTTGGAACATATGCCCCAACCCTTTATCGGTCTATTTCTGTAGCAACTGTGGAAAACATCGGATCTTCATCATTATCATGGATCCGAAATCAATAGTACAATTGCCAATATCCCTTTCGTTTCCTTTTGTATTCCATACAAGACTTATCATATGTTCTGTGATATGCAACAGATTCTAATCTAATTTGTTATTTGAGGAGGATTCAAAGTCCAAGTCGAGGTTTTGGTCACAGAATGTTTGAGACCGTACACTATCCGTCTCTGTAATACATAATTGATGCAGACCGAAAAAATAGAAACGAAAAACGTAGATTTATTTTAAAAAAAAAGTTAGACAAAAAAAAAACTTTTGCGTCCTTTACGGCATGTTTGATATTTGCATCGTCATGGGTTTAGTTACGGGTGGATGATGAAATATAGTGTATGTATTAAGATCGGGTCTCACTATGAAAATATTAAATGTATTAGGGAATGCCGCATATGATGTTTGGCTAACAAAAAAAATGAATTTTTAACCGTATTATTGAGAATTATACAGTCTTTCAAACTGCATCAGTAGTTTCTTACACTTTTATAAAATATTTCATATGAAATTTTTTTTTTCTTTACTTTCTCAGTTATAGTTATCAAACCAACAATAATATCCGTATTTTTAAAAATGTAACAAAATATGCGAACATTATATTCATATTTTCATACATTTCCCAAAGGTTTGTAAATCTCTTTTAAATTTCTGAGAATGCATACGGCGGTAAGAGTGTCACCAGAATCGTGTTTGTTATGTAGCTGGTCGTTTTCTATGTGTGTGTTTTGGCGGTACGCCCTAGTATTTAGAACCTTACCTACCCAATAGATTTATGTACTCATATGACCACAAATTACATAATAATTGCTGATATCAAATCCATACCAATTTGTTATTCTAGACCATTTTGTTGTTGTTACACATACACATAGACACACACCCCCACAGACTTTACAATAAATTTATTCATCCGATCCGATATTGACAAATTGAGAGACAGACACATATTTACGTACACATTAAAATTGATCCACTGGATAGACGATTACTTTTGTCTAGCAATCGTTTGGAAAGCTTTAAAGCAGTACATGCTTTAAGTTTCATACTTTTTGACATTGATATCGATTTGACGTTTGCGTTTGCGCTGGCTGGTATAATAATAAAAGTTCTCATTGCAATCGTCATCGCTACGGGACATAACGGGAGTGAACACAAATTTGCCGTTGGCACTTGCTTGATAGATGGCACTGTAAGTGAAACGGATTCAATAGAGTTGTATGGGAAATTTTCTCATGTTTACACGGGAAGTTAAATAGATCTTTTTGGAAAAGTGTAATTGGAATTTCCATATGGTCATAAATGGATATTTATTTAATACAAGTTCAGAAAAACTAACTTGGTCAAGTCAAATGTGTAAAAATGTAAATACAATTTTCTCACATTTTCTTAAATTTCTATGATACGGAGTTTGATATTTTAATGGAGCGAAAGGAATGTGAGCACGCAATGCTTAATGAGTCAACAAATGATTTGGTGACAGTTCACAGATATAGACAACTGTTTTCCAATTTTAAAAGAATATTTGCATTGTACTGAGTGGCCTCCTGTAGACATCCTGTATCTCATACAGTGTATCAAATATTCAATACTAATTCATATTCATTAGTTTTTTAATTAGCGCATTAATTATTAATTAACTTCTGGCGCAAACATGGTAGTATCATTGAAAGCTTTATGGTCGTTTAACGGAAAACTTTGAATACTTCAATTTCTATCAGAGAATTTATATCTTTGATTCTTAACACATAAAACTTTCAAAAAGCTTATCGTCAATTGCAAATAATATACCAAATGGCAAAAGGCTTACTTTAATATTTTAAAAAATATATATATGGTCGTTCTAAAGTTTTCCGTTTCGAATCCATTTAGTATTGCACGAGGAATGTATTCTGACAATGTTGTTGATAAATTTTTCTATAATTGTTTTTGGGAAAAATCATTGGCAATTTCAAAGTCGTCATATTTCTAAAAACTTACATGGTTTGCTTTAAATGGGCTATATCTTCTTCCATGCGACCGATTTTCTCCTCCTGCTTAACGCGTAACATTTGACTGCGCTTATTGCTCTCCTCCAAGAGTTTAATCATGTGCTGCTGATTCGATAGCTCCAATTGTTTGTTGCCGATTGTTGAAAATAAATTGCCGAATTCCTCGGACTTGACGCTCAATTCATTGTTAAGCTGCCGAATAAAATGGTCAACATGTTAAGAATTTATTGAATCAACGGAGAATGGGCGAAGAGATAGCTAAAGGTGATACTACCTCGTTGATGGTACTATTCTTTTCTCCCACTTGTACAAAGAGTTCTTGCATGTGTACACGTTGACTATTCTCGTTTGTCTGCAGCGTGTTGATTAATTCCCTTCGGACTTCCAGCAATTCTTGATCGCGTTGTATTTGCTCTTCCAAACGACTGATATTGAATACCGATTTTTTGAGTTCAACTTTGAGCTTCTCGATTTCCAGTCGTTTGTCAGCTTCGGATTGGCGTAGTTTTGCAAGCTTTTGGGAAAGTAAGAAAATATTATGTGTTCAGTTCAATGTTGGAAAATTTTCATAAAAAAAACCAGGCTAGGATCTCTCACCAGCGTTGATTGCTAGGAGAGTATTATTTAAGAATGCTAGCGATTGTTTTCTAAAAAAATACCAAATTTAGTTACCTCCATCTGTACCTCCTTTGGACACTCTGGTTGGGCATCTCTTAACTTCTCACTGGCAGTCAGCTGTTGTTGTAGACTCCTGGAAAGTACATTTGAGCTTGTTATTACTAAAATTTCAATATAAAACTGTTAGGTTAAATTATGAGGAGAAGGTCCAATAAAGAAAACTCGAACTACTTTTTCATACACAAACGAAAAGCCTTTGAAGGTCGACAAAAGAACGTCGAGAATCATAAAAGGATTGAATAATTTAAAATATTTGCCAATTGTTTGTAGATGTATTTTCAGTTCGAAATAGATATTAGGTAAAAAAACTCACTCTATTTGGATTTCAGCATCTTGAAGGTTTTTCAACAAATCCATATTTGATGAAGTTTCCTAAAGGAATAGAATTTACTTTTTACTTCACACGGTATGCAAATATTTCATGCCTACCACACTGAGCAACAAATTAAAATCAAACTAATTGTCTTAAGTACCTCAAATGGCTTTTTCAAAAATATTTGAAAAATAATACATTTTTTACAAAATGAAAAAAGAAATCAGTTGGTGTTTCCATTTCTTCCTACAGAAAATCATTGCAGATATTTTTGAAATATTTTTTGTTTACTATTTTGAATCAGAAAAAATTGTCCTTAGAACAATTTCGTTTGTTGCTCAGTGTAATACCTACAGAAATCAATTCTTGATTGGCTTTTATTAAAGTGGATTTCTCGGTTTCCAAATTCTGTATCACATTCTGCAGATCGGCGATTTTATGTGCAAATTCTGCAGATGTGTTTTCGGCTGTTTGCTTGACTTCATGCTGTTCATCCGCCTTCACTCGCATGACTTTCATCTCTGATTCCAATGTCTTAATGACTTCATCTTTCTCTTTTGCTTCCTTTCGCTCATGAATCAATAGTTGTTCGGCGGTATGTAACTTTTTCTTGGTGACGCTAAAACTAAAAGAGAAAATTAGAATAGATTAGTTAAGTTATGGAAAGAGGATATTGCAGATGGGAATTGTAAAAAAAGATACGTCAAAGCAAACTACAGAAATTGTAGTGTTTCAAACAAAGACTATGTGTAGGACAGACCAAAGAGAATCTGGTGAACAGACGTCCTATAGATGACAGTTATGTTTTTTTCTACGAACGTTTAATTAGTGGCATCTGGAATTTGCATCCGAATCAATAAGTATGCAAATAGATTAGGTCTTCTGCCCTCCCTCTACATAGTGTTTGGGACAGGACCTAAGTCGGTTTGGGAGATGTATAAAAGTCACTCATTGAGTTCCTAAACTATATCGGTCATAGCACACTTATTTCAAGAACAATTCGGACGAATACCTCCTCTAAAAACACTATTTTTAAAGCATCCGACACGTTGGATAACATTGATATTGACTTAAGAGCTAGATCGCTCCCTCTACAATTTAACATCTCTGCAATTTGGTATAAGTTGGTTGACTTTACCTTTCGCTCGTTGCTTTCATATCTTCTTTCAAATTTTTTATTTCGGTCATCTTTTCTTTCTCAGTTGCTTGTATGACTGTTATTTGTTTCTCATACGATTTGAGTTTCTTTTGAAGCTGAAGGCAAAATAAATTATGTTTTTTGAGATTATGATATGTTTCCAGCACAACATACACCTACTTCTTTAATATGTGACTCTTTGCGTGAAAGTTCTTCCAGGGCCTTCGATTTTAAGTCAGTTTCCAGACTAGACAATTGTTCTTGGTGTTTTTTGGAAAGCTCCGTGAGTTTTGTGTTGGCTGCATTAAGATCTTTCTTGTATCCCTAAATAAGAATGTTAAAATCTCGGAATTTTTTTGAACCAACTAAATCTACCTGTAGGTCTTTTTGCATGTTCACAATTTGTTGATTGTTACCATCATCCTTGTAAGAGTTACACAAATCATCGATAGCTTCCATTAAGGTTTTATAGTGCAAATCCTGCAGAGAAAAAAATATTAACCACAATTAAGATTAAAATGCTAAGAATTACCGGAATTTCATGTACACTGTCCGGAGTAGATACTTCCGATTGCGGAGATTCTGTTTGAGGGTTTTTTAAAGTTGCCCAGTAGTTATCCATATACGTTTTGATTTTTTCTTTAAAATCATTTACCGAATTGACCGCTTTAATGTGAGCATAATTCGTTGTTTTCTTAAAATATTTTATGATAAGTTTGAGACAAACTTACGAAGCTTCTGAGGCATTTTCCTTAGGTAATCATCTTTGACCAACAGCTTACATTCTTCATTGAGCTTCAAGCCTATGAGTTTATATTCGTTTCTCCATTTACCAGCTGCTGTGTTTTGTTTTAAAGTCGCAACTTTATTTAAAAAGTCGGTTTGACTGTTAATCAGATTCTTTTCTAAGCAATTAATTTTATTTTGATCCCCTGCCGTGGAGGCTTGCTTGCGCAAATTCGTTTCCGTCCCTTCTTTTTTGGAGGGGATCCCAGGGCGACTGAAAACGTTGCTGGCTAGAAAAGTCAACAAATTCTGATTAAAAGTGTTTTCGGCTGTCAGCTTCTCATACTTCTACTTTTTTGAGTTTTGGTTTCGGGAGTTTGGGCGAATCTACGAAGTGAACCCCTTGCGCTATTTAACTTGGGTGCAGTTGTTGCAAAGCTGGTCTTAGAAATGGAATCTTCGACCTTATTCTCCATGATGCTGTTCTTTCTAGACCAAGGTCTTCTTGACTCGGTGCTTTGTGTACTCTGCTGAGACATCGGAGATCGAGGGGAACTTTTCTTATTCATTGGCAGACTACGGTTGTTAGGCTGTAAACAAAAAACTTATATTTTGAAATTATTTTTTTTGGTTATTTTGTTGATTTACCGTGCGTTTAATACTGGGTATTTTGGACTTGGCCGATGTAGATGCGTAATTTGGCAAAGAAACCTTATAAAGAAAATAAAGTAATTGAAAAATTAATACCAGAGGAGAAGAGCAAACTTACATCGTTTTCTTTAGTCGGTGTGGTGGAGGGTATGATGTCGCAGTTGTCCTTTTGAAAGCTGTCTGTTGAGGGCGATTCAATGTCCTCTTTAGTTTCCAGTTCAGGTTTCGCTACATCACCGTGGGATTTTGTTGCCACTACATTATTGTCTTGGTGCTGTAGTGGAGCTGCAAGATCTGAAATTGCAAATGAAAAGATTTAAACACGATTATGTTAAGAATCAGCACAAACTAACCTTGCTGGACATCTCTAGCAATCGATCGGTTGGGCGATTGATCCATTATTTTTGCGGAATTTTGTTGTTCTTTTAAAGATGAACTGAATAATATTTGGCAAAATATCCTGTACTATATTTCTGAAAATCGACGACAATTAACAAAACGAACAAATTTATTTTTAAATAAATAAAAAAATAACGATGACTATGAAAAACGTCTCTATTCTGCTGTCATAGAAATACATTGAAGTGAATAATTATGTTATGCTTACTTTAATTTCGTTTTTGGGGGGGACCAAGTTTCAAGTAGCTTGAATGTTAATTGAAACGAAAGTTGGACAAAACGTGAAGAAAAATCTTAAATACTAGGTAGAGTGAGAGCGACTATTAAGCAACCATCCCAGGTTTAAGAGCAACTGGAACTTTTCTACTGTAAATCCGGCCGTTTCTACTGCAAATACCGGCCCCATTTCGAGTAAGACTTCTTGATAACAACATTAGTCTATGTCTATGTTTGATACAAGATTTGGATGCAATAAATTTGAATTAATGTTTTGTTTTCTCATTTGTTGGTTCTAATTAAAAGAACATATTTACTGTGTTAACTGGAAGAAAGGTGAAAGATGGACAATTTTTTTACCTCCCTTTGCCAAATTCTTTCATAAGGCTGGAGCAAAGAAACAATGCAAGTCTTTATATTGATCTCAGCCGTTAGTGTATATTGTGGTCAGAAGTGACGAATTGTTCAAATGGTCTAATATGAAAATTGTTTTCAAATTCGATCAAAGAGAGGATGAAGACAGCTTCCGCCTAGAAATTATGCCGCTTGTTAGAGCCTCTAAGGATAACTCACTAGTGGTGGCTGATTTCCAAGCTCCTTTGATTCCCATGCAGTCTACAATGCCTGCTGTAGATTGCATGAAACCGCATTGTTGTGAATATAAAAATGTAAACAAAAAACAAATACCGGAACTTTTAGCTCATCGCAAACCCACACCAACGGTCTCACAGACCGGACGAGTTAATCTCACATGCGACACATCAACATCTGCACATATCCACATGCACAGACTCGTAATTCAAAAGAGTAGATCTCATTCGGATTACATGCCAAGCTCATTGTGCCCTTAAAAACTAATCTGAATGACTCCTCTCCATTTTGCACAATACTCTGCTCAGTACAATTGCCAAACGAGCCAGCCAGCTAGCCATTCAATTGTCCAACTACGATTTTCCATTCATTCGATGCACTTTCAGTTGACCGTTAACCATTGAGCATCCAACATAGGAACGCGGCAAAAAAAAAAACTCAGTCAGTGTGCCCAGTGTGTGTGTGTGTTGATTTAATCCCATCACAGAAATATTAATTAATTCAATTGAAACGAATGAATTTAATCTAAACTAAAGTCGCTGCATTTAAATTCAATCAATAACTAAGCAAACAATCAACGAGACCCGGTAGCTGTTTTTGGAATTCCGTAGAGTTCTCGAATCCATATAAGTGAGTAACTAAGTGGGTGCCCTATGATAACCCCACCACACCCTTTGCATTGTGGCGGCGCGTGACGTAGTTTAATATGGAAATTGCATCAATTATTTCATAATCCATTGTCTCAGGAACCATAAGCGGAATACGGATGAATATGAGTCAAGTGTTTGTCATTGATTTGTGATCCGTAAAGGAAGTATAACGCCCACACCCCCACAAGCTTCATTCTTTATTTTACATTGTAGAGACAAGTCATGTGCGTAGTTAATGTCAAACAGTGTATATTATGTTACCTTAACATGTGCCGCTAATTGTAGTCATTAACCATCAGCAGTCACCATCACAATTGATATTAATTTCATGCCACCACATATTCATCTCTCTCCTCCCTATCGGAAATCACCACCACCAACACTGACGGTGGCATCTGATCTTGTACTCATACTTGCAGCGAATATGAATTGGCTAGCATTAGCAATTTCCATATCAGCCACACTGAATATAGCGTTGGCTTGCAGTCGGGTGCCATACGGAACGACGGCAGCCAAGTCGCCAGCTGATGAAAGCTATGCCATTACAATAGTGGGCAATCCTCAGACATACATACCCGGTCAGAAATACAATGGTGCGTACAATGTGCAAATGACGGGCATCTTTAACTGACTTGATATTGTTGTGGTGTTTTTGGTTTTTTTTTCCAGTTTCTCTGATAGCTTCCAATGATCAAACGTTCATTAGCTTCATGCTAGGCGTCGAGTCAGAGAATGGAGGCTTGGATCTGATGGATGTTGTGGGTTCCTTTGAAATTGCTGATTTGGCCGAGACTCGTTTCAGTCCTCGTTGTGCCAATCTGGTGGAGAACACGAACACAAACGTCAAGAGTCGCATCGACGTAATCTGGGTGGCCCCCTCAGCCACTGGCATGGGTTGTATTCTGCTCAGGGCTACTGTGGTCCAACATCGAGATGTTTGGTTTATGGATGAGGGCTTTCTAACGAAGAAGTTGTGCGAAGAGGAAATCGACGATGTCGATAGTCAGCCAACTATTGTGGATCCGTGTTGCGCCTGTGATGAGGCCAAGTATGAGTTGACCTTTGAGGGGAAATGGTCGAGGCACACACACCCCAAAGATTTCCCCGCCAACAGTTGGCGTACACGCTTCAGTGATATAATAGGAGCTTCGCATACGGTAGACTATCGTTTCTGGCAGTACGGAGAGTTGGCCAGCGAAGGGGTGCGAGAAATAGCAGAACACGGTTCTACCAGAACCCTGGAGACGGAACTGAAAGACAAGGTAAGTGTGTACAATAATCTTACGAATTAAATGGAACTGAAACACCAGAGCGTTTTTGACGACGATGCCGATTTCGATTTACTTACGGTAGTAACCAGTGATTGGTTTTCCAACTACCGGAATACAGAAACAGCTGGGCGTCTTCGTAAAATGCACAGGTGTTCCACCTCTTACCTCTTCTTAATGTGAGTTCTTTTTCAGAGTGATCAAATTCGCACCATCATCAAAGCTCGAGGTATTGCCTTCCCCGATGTGACTGGCAAAACGCATGCCGTATTCCGTGTGGATTCGCAACATCACGTAATTTCGTTTGTGTCCATGATAGATCCATCTCCCGATTGGATTGTAGGCGTATCTGGTCTGGAATTGTGTTTGCCAAACTGTAGTTGGGTGGAAACGAAGGTCTACAATCTGTACCCATGGGATGCTGGCACAGATATGGGTCCCTCCTATATGGTAAGTACGGATGCATACAATCAGATATCTCACTCTAATCGGCTTCCACCAGTCGGCTGACCAGCCCCAAGTGCCTCCAGATGTTATACGTCGCATCAAATCGAACTCTCCGAACGACCCGCGCTCTCCGTTTTACGATACCAGCGGAGCTCCTATGAAGCCATTGGCTACTCTGTACCTAAATCGGCGTCGTCTGTATGAGAAGACATGTGATAATAGCGAATGTAAGTACGAATGCGATAGACACTCACCTCAAGCTCATTTGTTCTTATATCGCATGCAGCTGAAAATGAACCTCTCGAATGTGCCACTCACCATTGGTCACCTTGGGATGAGTGCTCGGCAAAATGTGGTCCTGGTACACAGTATCGCATACGTGAATTCAAAAATCCTACGCTGGCCCAGCGCATCAAGTGTCGGACCAGTCTCCGTCAGGAACAGGCCTGTACCGGGCGTCAATGTGATGCCGAGAATGGCGATGTCGAAGATACGGGCTACGCAGCTATGCCCGATATGCCGGAATGTGCCGTATCCGACTGGGGTGAATGGTCCTCGTGTTCGGTTTCCTGTGGCAAAGGTTTCGAAGTACGAAAACGTCGTTATCTCGCTAGAGGAGCCAAAAAGAAGTGTCAGGTTAGTGCGGAGTCATCTAAGCGCTTTACGTATTTTAACAATTCCCTTAAAATAGGCCATACTTCGTTTGATACTGGAAGAGAAACGAAGTTGCAGAGCTTCGGATTGTGGTGGTGAGATTGGTGGAGGTGGTGGCGAGGATGCTGACAATGAAACGGATGGTGAAGACAATGGAGACGGTACTAAATCGCTGTTTGGAAATATCCACGATGATATCCGTTACCGCGATTTGGAGAGCCTTAGCCATCAATCGGACAACTATATACCGCCCGAGTGTGGTGTTTCCCATTGGTCGGACTTTTCGCCCTGCCTGGGTCCCTGTGGCGCTAGGGGAACAAGTGAACGTCAACGTGTTGTGTGGAATAAGGACGAGGTATACGGAGTGCAAAGACCCGATCGCGACCCCACTTTAGATCCTTGTCGCCACATTAAACGTAGAGAGGTGGTTAGTTGCAACAATCTCAGTTGCGATGCCATCGTACCGCCCCTCTGCTACGAAATACTGAAGGTGAGCCACTGTCGTGACAGTGATGTGGCCAATTATTGGTTCTACGATCACATGAGTGATCAGTGCGCCATCTTTTGGGCAGATAAATGCGACAAGAATCGCAATAAGTTCACCTCCAAAGAAGATTGCGAAGAGACGTGTCGCCTGCCACGCAAGAAAATGGAACTGCAACGTGAGAACTTGCGGGCAGACCCCATAGATTGTTTGGTCAGTAATTGGATGAGTCATGCCTGCAATGCTACCTGTGGCGAAGGTGTCCAAATTAAGACTCGCAAGGTGGTGCGATCGCCCAAGTACGGGGGCAAACCCTGTCCCAAGCATTTCGTGCGTCTCGAAAAGTGCTATCAACGCTGCGACGACATCTACTCTGTGGGTGGTTATGTGCCGCAGAACTACGAGGACAGGCGGCGATATCACAATCACATCAAACAAGAGCCCCCCACAGAGGAAAAGGATGAATGCCGCTACTCGGAATGGTCGGTATGGACTCCATGTACGGCCAGTTGTGGCGACAACTCCTACCGCCAAAGAACCCGCACACTACTCAACATCGAGTTGAGTTACAAGTGCAAGGATCGTGTCATTGTGGAGAAGTGTAAGATGATGCCGTGCCTGTTGAATAGCAACGACGAGAGTGACCGTAAATGAGAGGCGACGTGAAATTACTAATTTGTTATTATTGCTAATTAAATCGAATGTATTCCAAGTGTTGAAATAAATGTATTCTAGTTTGATTTATAAAAAAAAACTATTGTAGATTTGATTAAATTGTGGTGCAACTGATTTATCAACAATTTTGCTATTCGAATTTCTCAATATAGAGTTCGTTCACCCCGTCTATTCCAAAGAATAAAAAAAGCTCAGCCTCGCACTCTGAATCAGACTCTGACACACACTCGACACTCTTCGTGATAAACTTGCTAAGTATGACGACGCAGACATAATTGGTACGCGTGCCTCCATAGAACTCAACTCGTCCGTCTCAATCAAAGCAATTTGCGCCTTTCCCACACAGTGTCTTGCGAGAAAAACACAACTACACAACTCGTCTATTTTCGACACTTAACAGTCGGTTGTTATCGTTAATTGGCAATTGTCAAAACAATGAAATTAGGGGAGGGAAGATGATGGCGCTTCCCAGTCGGTCACTGTGTACTACCAGTATGCCAAGAAATTGAAGATGTAAATGACGCTGGCATAGTTTTCAACTAATTGAATCAATAAAGGAACATCGTCAGCCCAGCAGCCAACCAAGCGAGTGCTGGCCCATTAAGTCTGTTAGTTCTATTCGCAGAGTCAATCGATTAAGACGCGTTTACTTCCGTATTTCGGTGAATTCTCTTCTCTGTGCGTACATATGTGCATACGTCGCCCAGGATGTATCCTATTCGAGCTTTACTGTGCAGTCTGACTTGGTTTGCTTTGCTACATGTCTGTATCTGTGACTGTTATCGCAAACCGCAAGGAGCCACCGGGGATCGTTCGCCCGTCGATGAAAACTATCAAATTCTGATTGAAGGCAATCCGTCAACCTATCTGCCAGGACAAACGTACAATCGTAAGATTTCCGAAAAGCAAAAATGTGACAGTAACATTTTGTGATGATGATTCTTATTCGCATGGAAAATCCTTTATAGATGTGTTCAGGAAAAAAAAGCCAGATACAAAAAAATAGGACACGGATGTTTAATTAAGGAGTCCTGATTATATATAGGGAATAGTTTTGTGGAAACATATGCAAAGTAAACGATACATGAATGGGGATCTGCATTGAATGTAATTCTCTCAATTGTGGGTATTCGAAGATGAACACGTTTTTATGGTGCGTTTGGGTTGATTTGAGCGGCTGAATTTCTGAGTATATGTATTCAAATATTACAGTCGCGGGTAAGGAATACACGCACTTTGTGACAGACCACACGCTTACCCATACGTACACTAATAATGCTCACGATTCCATGTCAAATCGGTATGAATCTATGGGTAGAGTATTAATGTAATACCCATATTGTACGATTCAAATACTCAAACGGGAGTATTAGTCAGGTATTCACTGGGTGCATTACAAAACATCCCGACAAAATGAGTACCATTGAAGTACTGAATGCTCCCTTCTTCTCAATGAATATGAAAAGTGTACTTCTTCAAAGATGGTCTTTTAAAAAATGAAACTAGTTGATTGTTCTAAAACAAAAAATAAAACGAAACATTCACTATTCCACATATTAAATAGAAAGAGTAGGTCTTTTGTAAAGCATGTACTCGAAGCTCTGGATAGATGGCATTCCTTCATGTCGATTTACAGCACCTATTCAATTGGTAAAAGGTCGGAAAGGGGTAAGCCTTATCTACACCACAAAAGAGCGATGAATCGATTGAGGGAACGCTTGCATTTTTTATGAAATTAAATTAAAAAATAATTGTTTGGAATTGTGATAGAATCTCGACACAGAGACGGCCATCTCTTGTAATTGTTTGAAATTCTGACTTTAGAAGATATTCCTTCTAATCTACAAACTCATATTAACTAAATAATCCTGCTGGGTGAAGTGACTATCATCTTTAACTGTTTGCAATTAACTGTTGCAATTAACTAAACAGTCCCATAAGAATCATCCACATTTGTTCAGCCCCGAAAAAATATTCAAACACAATGCTGTCCCTTTTAAGTGTCACTCTCCTGTGCCGTTGGCTTGAAATTCACAAGTTTCACGCTGCTGTTGGAAGCCGAAGAGCCGGATGCACCCATGATAGGTGAATTACGGATAATTGACAATGCCGAAACAAAGTTTAGTGAACAATGTACGAACATGATCGAGAGTAGCAACAACAATGTAAAGCATCATATTGATGTAGCCTGGGTGGCACCCGATCATCCCCAAAGTGGCTGTGTGCTCTTTAAGGCGGCTGTGCTGCAGCACCGAAATGTTTGGTTCATTGACGATGGCTATTTAACGAAGCGCTTGTGTCGCGAACCAGTTGACGAGATCCATAGTCAGACGCCGCCAGTTGATATCTGTTGTGCCTGTGAAGAAGCCAAATATGAGGTTTGTGAAAGATCGGGTGTTTAATACGATCATCAATCGTTGTTTTTTGTCAGATTGTTATAGAGCGCAAGTGGAATCGTAACACACATCCGAAAAATTTCCCTTCGGAAGCGTGGCGCACGCGCTTGGGTGTGGTCATTGGTGCTTCGCATACTGTAAACTATACATTTTGGAATTATGGCGAACTGGCCACTCCGGGTTTAAGAGAGCTGGCCGAACACGGTGCAAGTGCTGCTCTTGAAATGGAAATTAAAAATCATTCCGAGGTTAGTTGCCAGTGATGAGTTTTAAAGCGGTATATAATGTTCTAGTCTTTTTGGCAGACCGGTAATATTCGTACCATAATCAAGGCACCGGAAATAAAGTACAAACTGAATATGGTTAGCAAAACGTTGGCTACGGTGCGCGTTGGACCCAGACATCATATGATTTCGTTTGTTTCGAAAGTCGATCCCTCGCCAGATTGGATAGTTGGCGTGGCGGCTTTGGAACTGTGCTTAAATAATTGCACTTGGGTTGATAGGAAGGAACTCAATCTGTATCCATGGGATGTGGGCACAGATGCTGGTCCCTCGTATATGGTTTGTAGGACGAAAGCTGACATTACATAATGTTCAGCTTAATCCTTAATTCAAATTATTTACATCTCTTTTTTTTCTATTTAAGTCGGCTGATCAATCTCAAAAGCCCCCCGATGTCGTACGACGCATAACCTCCACATTCCCTAGTGATGAGCGTTCACCATTCTACGATAGCAGCGGAGCTCCAATTAAGCCTTTAGCCGTTCTGCACGTCACCAGAAAGCGGACTTATGGACGTTGCGTTGATGGTATGACTAAATGTAAATTATAAAAAAAAAAAATGTAAAGTCACCTAAGTCCCTTGTAGACTTGGAAAATGATTATCCCACGGAGTGTGCTACACATCCCTGGAACGAGTGGAGTGAATGCAGTGTCAAGTGTGGATCAGGCAAACAATATCGCGTAAGAAGTTACAAGGATAATGCATTGGCCGAAAGAGTCAATTGCAGTCGACGTCTGAGGGAAATACAAGACTGTACTGGCAGCTGTTTCAATGTCGATGTCGGTCTACCGCTGTCTTCGGATTCTAGGTACTCCAGCGCCGAATGTGAGCTAACCATGTGGTCAAAGTGGTCAGAGTGTTCAAACACATGTGGCAGGGGTACACAAACACGATCCCGAGGATTTGTCAATGCATATGCCAGTGATAAGTGCCAGGTAAATGTACAGATGTGAGGCTGATGTTCATTTAGGTGGATGGTCAGGATTGCTATAGATGGCAGCTATGATATCTTTAAAATAATTAGCGACATCTGGAGTTTGCAGATTGTCAGCATTGTTCTGCAAAAAGACTTAGGTTGTCTGACCTTTCAACTTGCTATAAGTAAAAATCAATGAATAAATATTTCAACTCGTGCACAGTGGAAGCAAAGACTATGGTGAGGACAGACGACTTAAGTCCGTTTGCAGAAGCAGCAGTACGCCTGCAAACACTGGAACACTAGATGTCGCTGCTTCTCTTATAGCAAATGTGGGGAGACTCATGTCGGTTTCTCTCTACAAACGACAATGCTGCCAATATGCGGGAACTCGAGCAGTACTACCAATCCTGAATATCTACAAACTCCAGATGTCACTAATTATTTTATACAAATTCAATGAACGTTGGTAGAAAAAAAGCATAGCTGTCATCTATAGGAAAAAGTCGCCTCAAACTTAGGATGTCTACCCACTAGATTATTTTTTAAAACTACCATATGTATCCATTGAACTAATAACTTTTATAGTTTGCCAAATTAAATTCTCCCAATATTGATTCTATATAATTTCCTTTTTAGAGTGGCTTTACCGGTGAGCTTGAGCAGACCATTAGCTGCGAAGGTAGACTATGTGGAGGTAACATTCCCTCTAATTCTTATTACGGCAATAACGGTCAGGATCCGAACATCAATGGTTTCGGGGATCGCTCGCAGAGAATGGACTTTGATTTAACAGACAGAGCCACTACAGGTGGCTTTAATTTTAACACCGATAATTTAAGATCTCAAATACAAAGGCCTACGGCTACGCGCTATAACAATGGTGAAAACCCGTATGAAAACTCAAATAATCTGTATGGAAGTAAAAAGTACGTCGACGACATACAGCTGGCTGGCGATTTGGTAGACCCCTACGGCGAAGGCAATCGTAAGACAAACGACAGAAATCGCTCAACATATCCCAAACAATTCGGCAAAACAAATGCCTGGGGATTTGATGAGTACACCGATCAAACTACACGGACCACCACGCCTCGTTCCTTAAGAGCTCCTAGCTACACTACTGTCAGAGCGAATTTCTATAATACCCCCTCGCCATATGTCGGCAGCAATCAACCTTATGGATCCATCGATGACGGAACAGATGCGAATACGGATGACAATTTCTGTCTATATTTGCCTGTTGCATCCCAACTGCCTTGCAATAGCCACCGAGTCTTTCTCAAAAACTATTGGTTCTATGATGCCTCGGAAATGGAATGCAAACTGTTTACTGCCGATAATTGTGATGAAAATAAAAATAAATTCTTCAGTCTGCAGGCATGCCAAGAGACTTGTGGAGGCCAACAAAACAATTGGAGTAATAATGATGATATGTCTCAGGATGCACAAAACAGGGGCGCTTATCGGAATGCAGGTGGAAAGAATACGGAATATCGCAATGGAGGGGAATTGAGTCAGGAGCCCCAGAACAGAGATGGCTACAGATCACCGAAATACGAAATGCAAACATCTTGGACTTGATAAATGAATGTTACACATGCTAAGTATTTGTATGCAAACATTTTTAAATATTTTTCAATAAACATCAAACGTGTTTTTTTTATATCCACCGTATTTTTTCCTTATCGCGCTACTTCGTATTGCTGCCCCATAGTGTTGCAAAAACTGTCCACACAAATATCCACATTTTTATGGGGACATTCTACAATTCTCTGGTAATTCAAATACAAAAGAGGGTGTTAATAAAAGGGAACAACATTCAGGCTTCATTCACATCGATGCCTAACACCGACTCTCAATAATCCTTCTATAGTTACCTATGTTTAATAGATGGCGACGGCCTTCTCTTTAGACGTACGTTACTGTCTTGGCCAGCAGTCCAATGTCATGAGAATTTGTTTGAATACAGAAACAACAATTTTGGAATTCAATGTATGTATAAAATAAATCTTAATAACACCTTTAATATTCTACAGACTTGGTGAACTGTAAGTCGGGAGACTTAAGACCTCGGCGTCCCGGAGAAAAACAAATCCGGAAAAAAACAATCTTTTCGTCATTTGGGATAGCAGGATTCACAACCGTAGCACAACTGGTCATCCAATCCCCCTCATAATCTTTCATGGATTTGAAAAGTAGCAGTGAAAGACATCCCCCGTTTGCCATTTTGCCCATCATCTCCATATGTGTGGTGCGACCCGTTAAGTTACGTCTTCAATATCGTAACTCAACAGATAACGATTTTCTTCCGCCTGACTGGTGTAGGGTGCGTTTAATAAACAACTTGATTCTTTTATATTCGATTTTCTTCGTAACCTTGAAAAAAAAAACGACGCCTTCGAAGCGATAAGGAAATGTGTGTTATTTGCGAATTCACTCTCTTACGCGCACTATCTTCCTCCCTCGATGTGTTCTGAGTACTATTTTGATTTGAATTGAAATGAGCGACAATTGAATGCGAAGCCACAGTTTGTTATAATCTGGGTTTTTGGCGACGCGACCCATTAGTATATATTAAACATTGGAACTGTAAACACATCATGTGGAAGTGGAAGACGACATTAAATCTATTCGTATTAGTAATTCTAGTTGCGATACCGGGAAATAGTTTCGCTGCACGTTGCAGTCGTTATCCTTCGAATACGTATTCGCCAAAATCGCCTGTCGATGAAAATTTCGTTATATGGATAACGGGAAATCCTCAAACGTATATATTGGGCCAGAGCTACAATAGTAAGTAGTCGCAGCAGCGCATGCAAGGGCAAGTGCTCCAAGTGATATCAACGACGCGCCTTGGTGTCTAGCGGTGTTTTAAGCGAGCCCACAACGTGCATTGGCTGGTTGGCTGACGGACTATCATAATTTATGCCGACGTGACCTTGAACTTCAACATTGTGTTTTTATTATATTTGGTGGTTTGCTACGACAAACAGTGCCAGTGGCCGCATACAATCGGAATTCGAAATTTGGTTTTGAAAATGTGTGTGTGATTAAAAAGTTAAGAATTTTTTTTGAAGGTTACTTCTTGGCGCCAACGCGATAAGGTTTCGTCTTTCGTTTCTATTGTACAAGAGCACCGACGATCGCCGCGCAAAATAAACAACAAACATTTGTTATTTACGATTTTAGTAGTGACATTTCCGAGTGTGAATCTGATTAATGCAGAAATTTCCATTAGTTTCTTTACAAGCTTACAATGGTCGACGCTTCATCGGCGCTTCAATTGTATTGGAGAATGATAACGGCGATATTGCGTTCAACAATGATTTGGGTCGGCTGGAGGTGACTGACCTCGTGGAAACACGCTTCAGTGCCGACTGTATCAATATAATAGAGACAACCAACACCAATCCTAAAACAAGATTGGATATGGCTTGGGTGGCGCCATTTGAGAGCGGCTTCGGTTGCGTTCTCATTCGGGCCACCGTTTTGCAACATCGAGATGTTTGGTTTTTGGACGACGGACAGCTGACAAAACGTATATGTGAGGAGTCGGTGGACGATATGGAGAGCCAGAAGAAAGACGACGAAGAAAAACAATGCTGTGCCTGCGATGAAGCTCGATATGAGGTATCTATGTTCATACAAAGATAACATCATATGAAAACCCCAGTGTTTGCAATCGGGTAATAAGTGTTAATTAGGTATTTGCGGGAAATCATTCGAATGTATTTGATGCTAATATTTTTAGTAATAAAAATAATTGATTACTCATTTATTTCTAACATTTCCATCATGCACCTGATAATGAACCGATTGCAATGGAGTGTATAGTGATATTGCAGAGAATTTGTTCAGAAGCGTTGTGTAAATTAAGTAAAACTTTGAAACATTTGAAAGTCTTTCCGCTTTAACTGAAATTCCTTTCCTTGTTAACCAAAGATAATGTACATGGGATTTAATTTAAGGCCGAATATGATTACTATTTTATGACGTCTAGTTTATCCAACATGAAAATTCCCCAACATCTCCCTACTCTTAAATTTGAGCTAAGTCTGATGTGATGAATGTGAACAATTCTGATGTACTATGGTCCCCTGAGTACAAAAATTGTCGAAACGGTTTTTTCTACGGTTTCGCATTCATTTTTGTAGATATTTTATTTATTTCTGCCATAATTTGTCATTACTGGAAAACGACTAGTCCGATTTTCTTGTAAGAAATTAAACATAAACTTAAACCTTTCCCATATTACCTTTTAATTTGAATGCAAGATTTAAAGCCACTAATGGTTTTCGATTTGTAACAAAAATGATTAACAAATCATATCCGTAGAAAAAAAGTTTAAAGTTCCAAACTTAAGACAATTGTTAACATTAACATCCTTGTACATCTCCCGTCTTTCGAATCGGGAAAGGAATATTTTATGTATCTAAAATAGAATGCTAATGATAATGCTGAAGCTACCTCTATTGTATTCACAACGACACCTCGGCAGACACATTGTGTAATTGTGGCCCCTGCCCGCTTAACTAAACATTTATCAAATTATACACATATGTATCTATTTGAAAATATCAGACTTACCCAAGTTGTTTTGTTGAAGTTCTTCAAGGTGTAGTTGTTGAAGTTCATTATGCTCCTTACTCATCTACCCTTCTGCAAATATCCTTCCAAAATTCTGTAAAGTATACACATATATCTGGGCCGTATCTACGATGCGAAGTGTCGCTGCCTATCTGAATGTATATGCTACGAAGGTGTGATATGATAGGGTTAAAATCCATAAAACAAATCCATTAACGTTGACTAACATTAACGTTCGGGATTAAAGCAGTTCAACATTAATTCAGATCTACTGACTGCACATTAGGGATTTTCACAATCTAGTAAACAAACATTAATCGGAGAAAGACCTACAAATATTTGTTGTAGGAATATATTCATTTTCACTAGATTATGAATTTATGTGTTAATACATTTATTTACCTGCAATAGAAACTCCATCCATTAGTCTGTATTTTGTATTTCAACGCCCATGGGATGTACGTTCTAGTTCTCTTGCATATCCCCACTCAGTGACAGCTGTTCTGTAATAAAAAAAAATAACATACCCGCAAATAACTTGACATTTTTTAACTGTTTAAGATTACTTTTGAGAGTGTTTGGTCCCGTAATACTCACCCAAAAGATTTCCCAACCAAGGGTTGGCTGACCCGATTCAGTGACATCTTGGGTGCTGCTCATACCTCCGACTATCGTTTCTGGGATTCAGGTGTACTGGCCTCACCGGCAGTGAAAGAATTTGCCGAACACGCAGCATCACGCGGCCTTGAAAGGGAGCTCAACCAGGCGTTTAAGGTACGTTGTAACCAATGTAGGCTTAAGACTATTCAAATTTTCTACACACTATTAGGAGCGAAAGGTTCGCACAATCCTCAAGGCAAGAGGACCATCATTTCCTTATATGAGTACTCCTACTGTGGCCTCGGTACGTGTGGATCCTGCCCGCCATCAACTGTCGTTAACATCAAAAATTGTACCATCTCCAGATTGGATAGTTGGTGTGTCTGGCTTGGAACTTTGTTTACCGAATTGTACTTGGATCGAAGAAAAGGTCATCAGTCTGTATCCTTGGGACATTGGAACGGATGCCGGACCTTCTTATACGGTAATACTAATAATTTAAAATATGATATTCTCTACGCTTTCCGTTAACATTTCTAATCGTCTAAAGTCGGCCGATCAACCCCAAGTTCCACCTGATGTCATACGACGTATTCGCTCCGATTCTCCTTCAGATCCTCGTTCTCCATTTTATGACGAAAATGGGCTTCCCATGAAGCATATGGCTTCGTTGAACGTAAAACGCATTCGTTTATATGAGAGAAAATGTGAAGATGAAGACTGTAAGGCGAGATATACAAAATGTCGTTTGAAAACCTGCTAACAAATATACCAAATACTTTTCTTCCCTTCAGCCAATAATTCGGTAGATATACCCAGAGAATGTTATACACATCCTTGGTCGAAATGGAGTGAGTGTAGTGTCACCTGTGGTCCTGGAATGAAATATCGAACTCGATTCTACAAACAACCTCAAGTGGCAAATATTTACAATTGTGACGAAATGGTTAAGCGAAGGCAGGCGGAACCTTGTCAGGGAAACTGTGCAAAAACAACTGAAGAATCGTGGGCGGTAGAACCACAAGAAACAAATGACAGAGTGCTTCAGTTACTGCAGCCATTTATAAAGCCCGACTCGGGCAAAACGAGCTACGAATGCCGATTGGGCCAATGGAGCCAATGGTCAAAGTGCAATGTTACCTGTGGCACAGGATACAGAACACGAAAACGTTTGCTTCTGGATCCTAATGCTGTGTTGGAACGGGAATGTCAGGTAAAAAAGAAAATTTGTGAAATGAAGAACCGATATATATTAAGAGGTTTTTACTTTAGAACGACATGTTTGTGTACGAGAAATGCTTCGTAAGTAATGCTTCATGCCGTATTTCTAACCCATCACCAGTAATTGGCGATACGGATGACAACAACGAGAATTTTGGATATGACAGAAATTTCGCTGTGGACGAAGGAGACCAATCCGAAGATAATGTTATGTCTCCTCAATTCACTGCTTATAATGGACAAGGCAGGGGCGAAGAACAATATGCAATGTTCAGTGGAGATGTAACCGATGCAGGCGATTTTCAAACAGAGAATCGTGACAATGAATCTCAAATGTCTTATTATATGCCAGTTGGAAATCTGAGACAAGAACAGACACATCCTGAATATATCTCCCCAGAATCCCAATACGACAAAAGAAACGGCAATTTTCAATATTTGAGGGGACCTGCGAACAATGTAGCCCCACCAAAGCCATCTTATCAGAAAAGTTTCGCAAGCGGTTTTGATAAAATACAGGTCTATCAGGGGTTTGAAGAAAATTTGCCACAAAGAACCCCCTCTCACTGTTACCAGCCATTGGCAATGGTCGAATGTTCGGATGCTCGTGTGGTGGGAAACTTTTGGTTTTACAACTTTTGTAGGGATGAGTGTATGCTTTATGCTTCTGATATTTGTGATCGCAACAGCAATAGGTTTCCCTCCCTGGAACAGTGCGAACAACATTGCGCGACGCCAATGCGAAATTCACCCTCATTCTTGAGACTCAAACAACAACAGTCCCCCCGTTGCCAGAGAGAACGCAGAAACAACAGCAACAGAAAATGGAGAGGCTATATGGTTTAGTAACCAACCAAGTGTAGGCGAAAATATGACCGTCAAAGATCTACGAGTTCCATACATATTACAAGTAACATTATTATTTTTGAGCTTTAGATCGCATTCTCTATCCAGTCGTTCACTTAGTGCGATGATATTTTAATTTCGAAATGGTACAATTTAAATTTAATTGTGGTCATAACATTAGCAACGCAGCATTTTTAACCTACTTAGTCGAAAGGTGAATGATACGATGGAAAATGAGCTCATTAAGCGATCAAAACTGTATACAACTAGCGTACTAAACTTAAATTATTATTAAATAACGCATGACAATATAAACTGGTGGTGTTTTATAACAATTATCGTACATTCACTTTTTCGGACTAGTTTTTTCGTTTTTCAAAGCGGCCTCATCTCGAGTATTCAGGTAAGACCACCAAAAGTAGTATTTAAGTGTTATGGCAGCCATCGTGAACAGCGTTAGTGTCGTGGTTCTCCATCTGGTATTAGAGGCGGGAAAACTATAATATCTGCGTTGACAGTCACTAGAGTAGTTGCGACCTATGATGGTGCCGAGGAGAACTGGTTCACAATGTCCCATTGTAAGTCATTGTTGTGTGGAGGATGGTGCGCTGTCGCTTGCGTCGTTGACGGGAAGTATGCTAAATTTGATTACTGAACCCTTTGTACGTTTCTGCACAATTTTACCAATAGCTTGTGGAGTTTTGATATAATCGTCAATGGTTTTGAAGATTTTCTCGCTGCTGGACATATCATTGTCGGACCCTTGGATTAAAATACGCACCTCGTGACGCTTGTCCAACCACTTCGAGATATTTTTAAGTCGGGACGATAGATCATTATCGGATATACGTGATCCTATATTCAGAGTCTTCTCAGATTTCTTAGGGCATGTCTTATCGGCGGTAGCCATTTCCTGGGATTTAAGTTCAGATAATTCCAGTTGCAATCTTTCCGCTGATGTTAATAATCTGTAAAAGAGATGTTAATTTATACGAATCATAGATGCTCATACGATTCTTACTTGTAGACCGGCCTTTGAGTTTTGTTATCCATTTTTCGTATTTGTACCAAATGCATAGAGCGACGTTTGGCAACTGCCTTGGCTTCCTCCAAACCTGTAACTGTCACATTTTGATTATTTTGTATCAAAGTGATTTTTATTGATTCCTTGGACTTCTTTTGCGAATTGTTCTCATTAGTATGGGCAGGATTTTGTTTTTGCCACAGTATGATGGCTGATGTGGACAACTGCTCTGCATTCTTTGTGGTGGATATAAAGAAACGCGACGTCCCGAGTTTTAATGTATTTTTCAGTAGAAAGGCCATAATTCCTTTGCTTGTTTTGAATAATTACGTTGTATGTTGATTTCAGATTTGCAAAAAAAAAAAAAAAAGCAGCTGATTCATTGCAAATATATACGCGCCTAACGACGTAGCGTAGTTGCCGCATCGTTCTCAATTAGACAGCCATCGTCGTCGGGCAACTACAGATAATAAAAAAGAGATGGCAACGTAAAATATGTGAAGAGTCCCTCCATCGATACCGTTAAATTTAAACATTTATTTCAAGCGCGATTTGTTTAAGATATTGGTATTTTGATTTATTTGTAACACGATACAATATGGAATATATAGATATATTTTATAAATACTTGTGTAGTTAACGGAATAAGTAGGATTTAATCATTGAAACTAAAAACAAAAATTGCACTTACATTTAACACAAAAATATTATAAACTTTTCAAAGCATACATAAATAAAGATCGTATCTAAATAGTATATGTATATATATATATATAATGTTAGAGTATATACATCGAGGTAAATTGTTTGAGATAGCAATAAAAACTAATTAGACAAGTGGTTGGTTGTTTCCGTTTCAAAATAAAAGTGCCATTAAAAGCGATAAGAATTATTATTGATTTTTATGTATATCGTATGTCATCATATAACCAAACAGCAGACGTAAATTTTGAGCGTTGTAGTCATGAAGATAGAAAGAGGGGGTGTAAATACATTTAAGCCCTTAATAGTTACAGTGAGATTTCCTACACTTAGACTCTTTGGATTTCGAATAATTTGACTTCGGTGTCGTACCAAATGGCGGGCTCTACGTTCCTGAGATATATAACCCCCCAAATATAGGTGCGAAACCAAGCTGTAGTACCAGCATTTGCCTGATATTTCCTAATGAGAATTGGATGTGGAACGGGTAAAAGTCCGACCAGGGTCCCGTGTTGTAGAAATTTCAATATTTCTGATTCGTCAGTCAGTCCTTTGTCTATGCAGATTTTCTCTACTTGTGGTACTAAGACCTGCAATAAACGCATAATTGTTTGAAGTGGCAACTTTGAGCGCCACGAAACAATCCATTCCGGTGTGGGGGTCCACACTTCGGGCGATGGTTGATGAACCATACGAATACTGCCACGATGAGCCACCGATAGACGGCTGGCCGGCTTTTCTTCACGTTCCAAATTGCCATTCGGGCTATTAGTACGTGATTCCGATGGCGACGATTCGCTTGTTTTCTCGAAACGCACGATATCCGAAGTACCGTCAATGGTGGGTGTTTGGTCAGTAGAATTGCTGCCGGGATGGGCCGGTTCGCGTTCAGTCATTTGATTTATACCAGGTGTAGCGGGTAGAGAAGCTTTGAGAGTACCCGGTTCAGCAGGCATTGCCGGGAAGGCTCCCTCCATTTGCTCCTCCCCGGTTTGTTTCTGCGATTCCGTTTCCGACTCAACATTGCTATTGCTATTTTCTCCACTTTTAGCCTCAATATCTTCACTTTCTTCTTCTTCCACATCGTCCTCGTCGTCTTCCTCTTCACACTCAGGCAACTGATTGTTGAAATTCTGAATCACTGTGGTAATCCGTTTCTGCCTGACCGGTGGCAAATTAAATTTTCCCACCTTCCGACCACTAAGACATTTAGCTATACCAGCCATGTCAGAAGGTAAATTCGCCATAGCATGAAAGACATGTCGCTTCCGTATGATGGTGTACACCAAATTCGAATTACCATCAAACTGATATTGTATAATGTTATTGAAAATTTCAAGCAAGAAAAATACTAAATGATGATTACTGGGCGCGGAGAGTAGAAACCATGGTGTGCTAAAAGCCTCCAATAAATGCAAAAGTTTTACGCTGGCCACCATGGACAAAGTCTTCAGATACGGTGAAACGTTCACCAAAATGGTCAAGAGGCAGTCAAACAAAGGTTGCAATCGTTGATGGCCCGTAGCGATGATCTTATGAAATACGGTAATCAAGAGGTCAGCATGCGTGCCTGTGAATACAGGAATATCCATAGGCACTGTAGCTGTATAGGGCTTATTCAAACGCACGCCGAAATTACGTTCACCTTAAAAAGAAAAAACACAAATGTTACATCATCAATATAGGGAAAATGGCGGACAAGGTTGTGGAGATAAATACGTCAGTTGAATTGTTAAAATAAAAAATAGATGTGAAGGTATTTGGAAAAGTTTTTAAAATATTTATATCGGGGAAATGTTCTCATTAGTGCAGTAGTACCTTACGTGGCACTACACCCGATCATATAAACTAATCACTGCTTAGTATATTATTACTATTGTCGAAGTGTAGTGAACAGGAATACTGAGCTCCATTTCTCTATATAGAATTGGAGGACTACAAAGTATCGCAACGAAGTGAACGACTAAGTTGAACACAAAACAAACATTTTTGATCGGGTCGTTTTTCTGAGAACGGAGGTTTTACAGGGTTGTGACCTATAATTGTACGTAGAAATTTTGCTAAATACCTTCAGTTATATTGTCGGATTTTAACCAATTGAACTGAAGAAGGTGTCTTCACAACCTTCTCTAAAACTTACCTGATAATAAGAGCAGAATAAAAACACCAATGTGCATAAGACCCACTTTAGATTGATCGGCCCGAGAATAATTCAAATGATACAGAATAGGTATCAGGATATCCAAAACATCTGAACTCTTCAAAACAAAATACAAGAACTTTTTGTTGTAGTCACAAATCTTCCAAAATAAAATCAACAGTTCCTGATGACAGTGCAAACGTTTGGTTGAGTTCGGCAAATAGTTTTGTACCAACGGATTATTCAGCAAGCGGGTAATGCCCTTCAAAATGAAATGAAAATCTTCATCGCGATGAACGCGAGACAAATAGTTAATGAATAGGTTATCACCACACACATCATCGTAGGGTGTGGGAGCAACCGAGGATGAGCTCCCCTTTACATGACGTTGCAATTCCAATTGATGCTGTTGCTGGACAATCATGTCATGGTCCAGAGTTACGATCAATATCTGCAAACAGGCCTCCACCAAAGGCTCTGTGGTGTCAGTGAACAGCAAGTGATTGTACGGAACGCCGAAACCAACCGGATCGTAAGCACAGACTGTATTCAAGAATGAAGTGAACAGTGGCAAGGCATGGCGATTATCTGCCGATGTAAAGTATGCAATCCATTTATTGGGCTCATCCGATGGTTGCGGTGCCCGGTACATGGGCTCCGAGAAACATGTCAATAACAATTTCAGTAACTCGGTACGCCTTCGTTCCATATTGGCGTTTTTCGGAGGGGAGTGGGCAAAACCCACTCCTGCTTCCCAAATATATTCACAACTGTCTATATTTGCCAATTCATCAGCCTTTTCGGGACCAGGGCGCTTAGTGGCCGTGACGGTGAAGTCGGGACAGAACAGCAAATCACACACTGCATTTAATAGAGACTGAGCTAGGGGTACTGTTTGGTTCTGATTTGCTAATCGATCTCCCTCCCCCTCCATCACTAGGGCATTGTTGTCATGGGGGGGCTTATCCTGAGCTGGCAAGCTGCTCCAAAAGAAATGACGCCACTTGTCATCTTCGAATATATACGGCATTATACGTATCAGCAAACGAACACAATTCAGGACACACTGCTGTTCAGTCTGTAGACGACAACTGCTATCTACCGCCTCCGCAAGTTTTTCCACAGCCTTGTAACATAACGTGGCCAAGTTGGCTGGGTTATCGTTCCGTATATTACGTATCTCGGACGCAGTTACCAAAGCAAACACATCTTCAAGTGTAGTTTGATGGCCACACCAGAATTGGTCCCAAAACGTCGGGTCGTCAGCATCGATCTTTTGATTTTTCTGTGTCAGCTGCACAACAGCCTTTCTGAAGTTTAATTTTGAGTCAGTGTTTCCCATATTGCATATGTTTTAAAGCACTCTACGACACCAATCTTTATAAATGTTCGTACTATTGGGAGAAACACAATCAATTCTATAGAATTGAACTAAAAAACATAAATTTCTTTTAAAGTTTGTAATTTTTCTCGCCGTTTTCGCGAAAAAACCAAAACACAAAACACGTACTGAAAAAATTTTCTGACATATAATATGCACGTTGCCATATTATTTCACTCGAAGTTTGCTCAGTTGTGACAGTCTGGCCGACGACACCATCTGGCAACTTCACGAATGTGGGATTCACCTAATATTTAGCGGTAACGCGTTGACGTCAATACAACCTGGGATGTTGGAATAATGAGTGCTCTTTATAGATCTTTTCGTTTGGATTCTTTTGATTTACAAATAAAAGTATGGTCCAGTTTGAGTTAGTTTATAATAAGAACGTTATAGTCTAGTGTACCATGTAGTATGTTTCGTGTCAGCTGTTTTTTTTTTTTCTATTTAGTCCGTTATTATGACTTTTGATTAAGAGCAAATATTCCGTTTTTTTTTAAATATGACTTGACTACTTTAATACACCATACACCTACCAACATGCTCATCTAATAGCTTATCTGTCATACTTCATATAGAAAGTCGATTTGTGACGTTGGTGTCGCGTATCGTGTAATTGCAGAAAACATCGTAGAAATTTCGGTAGTCTTCAGGAGCGGTTGCTTCTAATTCCCTCAATATATTGCTACGTACAATTTCTTTCAACCATTTCTTTACCAACATTTTCATATTTTCCTTCTTATTTTGGTTGTAGTGTCTTCTACTAGTCTACTATCTTCACCGTCACGAGAGAGTTACCTTACCATTGCAATCGGGATTGTCAAGTTGACAGCCTGGAAACGTCATCAACTTTAACATACAAGGAATCAGAAAATAAAATTTTTGTCGTGTTGCGTGGAATGTATTGGGGATAAAAAAGATAATTTTCCTAAAAACCCGACAATTAAAATGTAAATTTAATAAAAAAAGATCACTTGTCTGTCAGTAATACTATTTACCATTGAAAAAACTACAACAATTGTAACAAGAACATATTGAAAAAAAAGAAACGATTTTGTGTGGAGAACCTTCACATTCTGATCGACTTTACGAATATCGTATTTTTCTTTTGGTGAAAACTAAGTTTCTGCTGCGATCTGCTAAGAAAAAGGATCCAAAATGTCATTGCCGGGTAATGGCATATTTGTGGTCCGTGGCGAAATGTCCACTTTAATGACCGCCATGCGTAGGGGTTCTCGTTGGAATTCCTCAGCATACGTGGTAAGTATCTGACCGTTCGACATCATATGGACGTGTATGTATGTAGTTGGTCGGTTGACTACTAGCGGATGTGTGTGTGTGTGTATTGTTTGTAAATATACACTTGTATCCAATTCTGTGAGGGTGATGTTTTTTTAATTGTTTTTATAGGATGAGGAAAAAGACGCGTTGATGAAATTGTTTATGGACCTTAAACAAATTCTGAATCGCGTTGAAGACTTGCGACTCATCGATCCAAATATTTTCTTGGCTCCCTTTTTGGAGGTCATTCGCACGGAGGAAACTACGGGCGCAGTGACCAGTTTGGCCTTGTCGAGCATTAACAAATTTCTGTCATATGGATTGATTGGTATATTAGAAAATGCTCGCCATTGAAACTCCCTCAATTAATGACAAAATTATGTTTATTATAATTCAGATCCCACATCTGCCAACTTGGCTGTGATCATAGAAAATATTGCTGATGCTGTTACACATGCCCGTTTCATGGGTACCGATCAGTCTTCGGATGGTGTCACATTGTTCCGTGTCCTTGAAGTACTGCACACGTTGATGCGTAGCCCCGAAGGTTCTGTGCTCACCAACGAATCTGTCTGCGAGGTTATGCTGAGTTGCTTTAAAATATGTTTTGAACCTCGACTTAACGAACTATTGCGACGTTCCGCCGAACAAGCTCTGAAGGATATGGTGCTGCTGCTGTTCATGCGTTTGCCACAGTTCGCCAATGATCGTAGTGAATCGGGTCTTCTCAAGAAGTTCCAAATGATGGCTGCTTCTATGGAAAATGACAAGAAACAACGTAAACGTTCAATAAAGACAGCGACCGTACAAGGTAACTTACAACGCAGTCAAAGTTTCAAAGGCTCCGATTTGTCCAAGGTCGGAGTTGAAGAACAGCGAAAAATTTCGACACAGTCGGCTCCTGGTGACGATGCTCAAACGCCACAGAGTCAAAACCTCACAACACCTGGATCACAGAGTCACTTAAAAGCACCTCCATTGGCAACTACACCAGCTACTCCAGCAGGCAACATCGTCGACTTACAAGGGAAAATAACACAAACGCCTACGTCGGCAATCATCGGACACGAAACTGATGTTGGTGAAAGTGTTCCAACGACAAGCAGTGATCTAGTTGCTCCCACAATAGCCATAGTACCGGCATCACCACCATCCAATGCCAGTTGCGAAGACAGTGTAGACCCAAGACCCCACTCCCCTCAATCACAGGGCGACAGCAGTGAATATATAAATTCGGTGGGGGTTCGCTTCACGCAACAAAATTCTGTTGATGGTTCCGAAGGAATGGCTCCCCTAGTTCCTTATGGTTTGCCTTGCATACAAGAACTGTTCCGTTTTTTGATTTTGCTGTGCAATCCTTTGGATAAACAAAATACCGACACAATGATGCACATGGGCTTAAGTCTACTTACCGTGGCATTTGAAGTGGGTGCCGACAACATAGGAAAGTATGATTCATTGTTACAGTTGGTTAAAGATGATTTATGCCGCAATTTATTTGCTGTAAGTACATTCAATTATCTCTTCTCTCCTCAGAAATAATGTGTTTTTTTTTCACAGCTAATGAATTCGGAACGTTTGACCATATTTGCAGCAGACTTGCAAGTGTGTTTCTTAATGTTAGAATCTTTAAGGGGCCACTTGAAGTTCCAGTTGGAAAGCTACCTCAAGAAATTGTCGGAGATTATTGCCAGCGACAATCCCAAGACACCCTATGAAATGCGTGAATTGGCTTTGGATAATTTATTGCAGCTGTGGCGTATACCGGGCTTTGTCACCGAGCTCTACATTAACTACGATTGTGATTTGTATTGCAGCGACTTGTTTGAGAGCATAACAAATCTCCTGTCGAAATACACTCTATCGGCGACAAATGCTATCTACAATACCCATATCATTGCTATGGACACATTGATATCGGTGGTGGATAGCATCGAGGGTAACTGCGTAGCAGCTAAGAATATCAATGGACCTCGTGTGGTGAGCGGTGAGAATGCAAACGGAGCCTCATCCCAGACCCCTTCCCATAGGCATTCGCGACATAATTCCGGTCTAGAGGGCATTGTTATTGATGACTCAAATGCTTCAGACGATACGAAAGTAGAGAATATTTCCAAGTTCATCAATACTTCGTCGCGTCTACGTCTTTTGTCGGGTGATACAGCGGCCGAGAAGGCCATAACTCGGGAATACTTGAAAGAAGTGAAGCACAAGAAACGTATCCTTAGCCAGGGCACAGAACTTTTTAATCAACGTCCCGACAAAGGTATACAATTCTTGCAAGACAATGGCATACTAAGCGTTCAATTGGATCCCATGGAAGTAGCCTTGTTCCTGCGTGAAAATCCCGGCTTGGATAAGAAAATGATCGGAGAGTATATCTCGAAAAAGAAGAATGTCGACTCTAAGATTTTAATGAACTTCGTGGAGTCGTTTGATTTTGTTGGTCTGCGTGTCGATCAGGCATTGCGTTTGTATTTGGAAACATTCCGTTTGCCCGGGGAAGCTCCATTGATATTCTTGGTGCTGGAACACTTTTCGGACCATTGGCATGTAAGTGTGAATGTTGTAATCAGGAAAAAAGACAATTGTGGAATTCATGTACGGTTGAATACATTTGCAGAAGCAAAATGGGGAACCTTTCGCCAACACGGATGCTGCATTCAGCTTAGCTTATTCCATCATTATGTTGAATATGGATCAACATAATTCCAATGCGAAACGTCTTAACATACCCATGACCCAAGAAGACTTCCTAAAGAACCTAAGGGGTTTGAACGGTGGCATAGACTATGACCAGGAGTTGTTGGCGACAATCTTCAATGCTATTAAGTAGAAATGCCTGCATACAAACAATCAAAGTCCAGAATTTATATGTTTTTATGTTACAGAAATGATGAAATTGTTATGCCAGCTGAACAAACAGGTTTTGTGCGTGAGAATTACTTGTGGAAGGTCCTACTCAGACGAGGATCGGGTTCTGATGGAGTTTTCAACTATGTCCGTGATTCTACATATGACATGGAAATCTTTAACGTCATTTGGGGACCTTCGCTTAGTTCATTGAGTTTTATGTTCGATAAGAGCAGCGAAAATGGTTATCAGAGAACATTGTCGGGTAAGTTTGCAAACAGAGACCGTATGATGGCTTTACCCAAAACAATTATTCACTTGTAGGTTTTACAAAATGTGCTGGCATATCGGGTTTCTACGGTCTCCATGAAGATTTTGATGCTTTGATTTTGACTTTGTGCAAATTCACTACGATTCTTAGTTCTGCTCAGCAGGAAACTCCACATCCGGTCGTTAATGAAATTGTGCAAGCTGTCAACTTTGGTCTGAATCCTAAAGCACAAGCCGCTATGCGTACTGTTTTTGCTTTGGTCCATGATTATGGCGATTGCTTGAGGGACGGTTGGCAGCACATACTCGACTTGTATCTGCAGCTCTTCCGCCTGAAATTATTACCGAAATCGCTAATGGAAGTCGAAGATTTCTGTGAACAATCGGGCAAAGCTCAACTGATCCTGGAGAAACCTAGTCAGAAACAGGAATCTGGCATTTTCTCCAGTCTCTACTCGTATCTATCATCTGAAGGCCAGCGAGAGCCATCATATGAAGAACAGGAATTCATAAAGATTGGCAAAAAGTGCATCAAGGATTGTCAGCTCGATCAAATGATACAGGAATCAAAGTTCGTACATTTGGAGTCATTGCAGGAACTTCTAAAACAAGTGTTGGGTTATCTGAAAGCACCCAATGCCCACAAATCGATTGGCATGCCCTACGGCGAGGATATCGTAGTATTCTGGATGGAATTCTTAGTGAAAATTGTCATTTACAATCGTGACCGCATGATTCCGCTGTGGCCGGCCGTTCGAGATCAAATGTACCTGTTGCTAATGGGAGGATCCTCCTGCGGTTATGATTATCTGCTGAATCGTTGCATTGTGGCGATGCTGAAACTTGCCATTTATCTGATGCGCAACGAAGAGCTATGTCCCATAGTATTGAAATCATTGAAAATGTTGCTCATGCTAAAGCCTGCTGTAATATTGAGAATTTCGAAACAAATATCGATTGGAATGTATGAATTACTCAAGACATCCGCTCAAAATATTCATTCCGAACAAGATTGGCAAATTGTTTTCACTATCCTCGAGTGTGTTGGAGCAGGGGCTGAACCGCCTGAATACGATGACGCTTCATTGCCGGTACCTAATGGTTTGGCCGCCAAATCGGACGGAGCTTTGAGTAGTGAAGACGACTCCGGACTACCGGATAGGGGATATATATCGGACTCTGAATTGAGTAGTAAGCAGACTGTACAGAAACAAGTCCAGCAACAGAATTCGAATACTAGCAGTCCCTTTCCCTCCAGTCCAACAGCGGAAAATTGGATTTTGGTCAATAAAGATACTGATCTATCAGCTTCCTCCAGGTATACGAATATTAAAGCCATATATTTGTAGTGCTAAGTTTATTCTTTCTTTTAGGCCACAATCGCCTCCAGAGTCTATTGGTGCGCCGGCACTTTCGAATTTAGTGTACAACTGTAAACTTCTGGATCACATGCCTTTTGCCCTATTAAAATGTTGGGATTCTCTGGCTTTCATTGTACGAAATGTTGCCCATATTACGCCCTACAACTTTGAGAGTTGCGTTAGATGCATACGCACGTTTGTGGAAGCATGTCGCGATGGCGGTATACGCCAACGTCGCAAAATGGAAGCTGCCATGGCAGCCGGAATTAACCAAAAGAAAAAAGCAAATAATAAACGTAATGATCGCTCCAACGATCGTAGTAAACACGATGGCAATGGAATGGAGACAGGGGGCGATGGCGAAGACGGTGATGAATCCGACTTGGCACAGCGTTATGAGACTTTGTCGATACAATTACTCGATTTAATGTACACGTTGTACACAAGAACGGCCCAAATATTCCGTTGGTGGGCTGAAGAAGGATGTGCCGTGCCCCAATGTTCCGCCTTATGGGCACAAGGTTGGTGTCCCCTACTACAGGGTATTGCACGTTTAGCTATGGATAGACGGCGTGAAGTCAGGACCTACGCCATATCATGCCTTCAACAGCGAGCACTATTGGTTCATGACCTACAGACACTGTCGGGTACCGAATGGGCATCTTGCTTCCAGCAGGTTCTGTTCCCGCTTCTCAACGAATTGTTGCCAGAGAGTCCAGCAGTTGCTCACTTGGATGTAGTGCTCTTGGAAGAGTCAAGAATACGCACAGCCACCATTATGTCCAAAGTATTTCTGCATCATCTGACACCACTTATTGAGTTGGGCAATGCCTTCAATGAATTATGGATACAAGTATTGGATTACATTGAGAAATTCATGAAGGTGGGCTCGGACATGTTGTCGGAGCAAATGCAGGAGATATTGAAGAATATGTTGCTGGTTATGCATTCAGTTCGTGTTTTCCACAACAATGACGGAACACTGCATGTCGGTTTGTGGGAACTGACCTGGAAGCGTATCGGAGAATTTTTGCCCAATTTAAAGGATGAACTTTTCCGTGATGAAGGTAAGCCACAGCTGATTTCTATATATTGACAATATTCCATATAATTTTCTTATTGAATAATTGTGGAAATTGATAGATTTTATAGAACGTTACTTTTGATTTTGGATAATCGCAAATTTGAACAGAAACGAATGTTAACCAAGCAACGAACGAATCAGAAATCAAACAGTTGCCTAATGTTTAGTACAGGATTATAGGTTTCATTTATTTTGACTTTCATAATCACCAATTGCAAAATAATTTCGATCGAAAGCTAATTTTTATAATGTAATACCAAGAATAATACAACTATCGATTGTAAATGTAATGCAGAACACACATTTTTTGATCATAATTGCTTTTGCGAAACGTCGTCTCCAACCACAAAATACTAAGCAATATTTCACCAAATTTAAGGTCATCGTGCCCACGTTATGAAGCAACCAATTACATCGGTTGCAGGCGAAAGTATGTCCATGGCTTCAGCCTGTCTCGATATAAGCCAAACTCCCTCGGTGGCTATACTTCCCCAACCACCAGCGACCGTTGCTTGCCCACAGAATGTTGCACGGGTTGTGTCACCTATAGAATCGCCCAGGCATAGTATAATTCTACAACCACCTGTTCCCGATATTTTACAACAACAACCATTTATTTTGGGACAAGTAAGACTTAAAATGTTTCCACATTATTTTACTTATTAATGTTCTTTGTCCGTTTTTAAAGTTACCTGCCCCCACCACCATGCCGATAATTGTACCTCAACAGGAGCTACATACGTCGGTACTTTCTCCAGCGACATATGCTGGAAATGACTTACCGACTTCATCTATTCAGGATAATAGCCAATGTTTAGCTGGTAGTGCCATCAATTCTGCACCAATGTCTACGGCGGAACCCACTACCATGATGACGCACCTTTCATTCCCCAATAGTGTTCCTACTACCATCCCACAAACAGAATCATTCGAAAGACCGTCGTTGGCTTCGACCGCAATCGGGGGCGCCAATGTCAATGTTAATCAGAGTAATTCGTTTTCCATAGAGCTATTTGATACGTTGCCGACAGCGAACGTTTATCAACCAGCTTTGCCAACCAGCAGTGATAACCAAGAGAATCGACAGTTAGAACAAGATCAGGCCAACTTGAGACATTTAGTGCAACAACAATACAATCAATACTATCAGAATTATAAGCTCCACCAAGAACTACAGAAACAACAGAAGGGCAATGACTCGCTGAATGCCAGCAATGATGTAAATTCTAGCAAGCTTAACTGTTCTGTATTTAGCGGAGATGATGTTAGCACTATAGCCGAAATAGAAGAAGAATTTAAGACCTCTACTACCGATGACCCAACTGTTCAGGTTCCAATTAGTCATCTGTTGGCTGGCAACGAGTATCCGTCATTGCAAAAACAACCAACACCTGCCATTGTTCAGAGTTTCACCCCGGTCTACGTACAGTCGGTGACACCACAGGCCGGTGCGGACATCTACCAGGAGTACGTACAGAATCCCTACAATCTTACCTTGCAACAGACTCAAGTGTCAACTGCTGTGCCGTCGTTGGTGAGTGTGGAACAACATCAACAAAATCTTATGCGCTTACAAATGCAACACGAACAACAACAGCAATCACAACAGCATTCACATGCTGAAGCATTTAATACACCTGCCAATTACTTTACTTCTACTGTGGATCCCAACTCAATACCACCGGGTTCGGAAATGTTATTCGGTCAGCCCTAAAATGTTTTCAATACAATGGATTTCCACAAATCTTCATAGGCAAGTGATAGGAGGCGGCATACGCGCGAATGAGACAGTTACTGTCTCGGAATTATTGGGGGTTTGGTGGATTTGAAACACATTCCACCCTTAGTTGTTTGTACGTCTTATTTTCTTAGTTCAATTAAGCTAAACAAAAAAAATATTGCTATGATCGCAGTCTGCAATTGCGCAAGCATTAAATCAAATTAAAACAAGTTGTTTATCTATCATACACATAATTTATACACAAATTTAAAGAAATCTATGTCAATCTGTATATAACGTATATAAAAAAGCAAAACAAATAAATATCTGCATATGATTACTTCAGTTAGATCTTTTGATGGCACTGCTGTCGCCGATCCCTTGCCGAATATTTCTCACACAGAAAAGCCAGTGACGAGAGAAACATACCTACACCGTAGACACACCACAAGGCCGTGCAATGGACCAAAGTCAGCGGCACTGGATGTTGCCGATTCTCCGCCAGAGAAACATTTCCACTCGTTGTCTGACGTATGTCCCATAAAATGTCGTCGGTCCATTTTAGCTCCAGTCCGGTTTCCTGAACCTTCAATATAAAGTTCTTCAAAGGATGATAAAACGGTGAATTGAATTGCATGGGCAGTGAGAGATAAATATTCGGTATGCACAACTTCTGGGCAACTCTGAAACGCGGTTTCCACAAATTCTTCTGTAAGTACTGCAAGATCTTCCACTCTTCATTGTACACTATAAAGGCGTAGGAAGTGTTTAGCGAATTCAAATGTTTGGAAGCGGTATCAACGTCGGTTATCACCAGATTCGTTTGAAAGTCTGTGGGTATCAGATCCAGATTATTGTATGTATAAAACATATAGTCGACTAACATTATGGAGACATTAGCTTGACGCAAGTCGTCTATAGTCTCCAATTGATGGCCATAAATTGTGGTACTCAAGAATGAAGTCAAGGCCGCAATATGGACTTGGCTGAACATCATACCCCACAAAATGACCAGCATGTGAATCAAAAGCTTACGCTTAGAAATGCAGTGATTGATGTTTCCCAATGGCATGCTTAACATTCCACGCAATGTAATGGAAATATTATTCCAAGGCCTCCACATGCCGTAAGCATTGATATCGACAATAATGTAGATGACTTGAAAGATGAAAAACATTATAAGCAGCAACAACCACATGCTCGAATTGAGTGTCAACGGTATATAGAGGCCGGGAAATATTTCGGGAACCACCGGTACCACAACACAGCTATTTGTATTTGATATGGGATAGCTGCCATAATAGTGATTGGGCAACATGAAGGAGAAGGGATGTATGCCTATGTCTATATTACGAGCTGTCAGCAGATCATTTTGATAATCCACCACTAAGGAATTGCTGGGTTCTCCCTCTACCTCTGTAAACTGGCCATTGATTTTCTTCACAAACTCCACATACAAATGACCAGCGATACCTGTTACGTGTTCACTGCCGTGTTCGATTACCTGAAAGTAGTTAGTCAGAGTGAGTATAATAAATTCAAATTAGAATTACAATGAATGTAATAGTGACGTTACCTTAAAAACACTAGGCTTGTCATGTAAAACCGGAGTCCGGAACTCATATCCCATCAAATCCAAAGTCCGGTCTACGAAGTACGTTTTCGGCTTAGCGTTTGTTAACTGAATTAATTTTATCGGTTTCGGAAAAGGCGTATAGGTGAACACCTCCAAATACAATTCACTGATGTCACGTACAACATGTTCCTTTTGAAATAATAGTACGACTTTCAGCATGTTTTTCGACCAGCACCAGCGAAAGAAGCGCTGCAATTTCTCCAAGCGTATGAATGACACCACATCCGTTAACTCCTGACCAATCAAAAGAAACACCAGTTTCGTATCCAAACTAGCACCCAGTGATGTTGAGACGAATTCTTTAAGATCCGTATTAAAGATGTCATTTAATACGACTACAGCCAAATTTTTATTCGTCAGTATCCGGCCTAGATTTGGTATACTATCAGTGGCATTAACATAATCCCAGGGTTCTATGGAGAACGTCATTATGGGTTTCCGCACATGTCTAGACAATGCATACTCCGTAACTATATCACCTGAACTAGTATGTATGTAAGAACTATTTAGCCCCAACATGGCTTGGTTCATTGGAGCTTGATACATTTCATCGGGAGTGCGATAGAAAATTATATTATCGAACTTGTAATATGAGTTCAAAGACTCTATAAGCTCGAGGAACATCTGAACTTGTCGACGATAGATTAAATTCAACGGATACTTGCAGGAAACGCAACGACACAGGCTAAGAAGGCCCACAACGAAGAAGACAATCTGGAGATACTTCATGTCTTCGTTTAAGTATAGACTCTGTTAGGGATTGATTAGCATAGCCTTACTTATATACTGCTCGTGGTGGTTATTAATGTGTCACATACATACAGACGTATTTGTGTGGGACTATTTATCCATTACGCATAGACCGTTGCGTATTTAGATTAGTAAAAATTATGTACCTTCAAATTGGAGAACTTGTCTTGAACTACTAATTGAGTTATTACTCAATTTGTCAGTCGGTATAATTTGACCGGTTATAATTTGTGCAGAGGACGATAATTCTTAAAGATGGGTAGTGTTGATAACAATTAATTAGAGAATACATACATACGAACAAGTACGTACGAATGTTTTAGCTCAGGTATACAATTTATAGTATAACGTGCCTACCTCTGAAGGAGTATAATTATCTGTCAACCTTTTTGGACAGTTTGTCTGCTCTTCGTCTTTAGCAGCCGCACACATAAATTCTTGGGTTGGACTTCTTATAGATTTCGGCCTAATGTATCTTTTTTGAGAAGTCTTTATTAAAAAAGAGCAAAATACATATGTTGAGGTTTGATGTCCTGGCTAGTTTGAAAACTATTTCACCTTATTTGAAGAACGATTTGCTTCGTCAATGAAAACAATAGTCGAAGGTAAAATGCAATCTTTCGATATTCTTAATCCGTTATAATTTAGTAAAACTACACTATGCCACAACATTTTTTTTAATAAAGAATAAACTCTGTACTACAATCCCCTGAGTGCAAATTGGCCGAAATTGTTTTTGCTGTGGAAATGTTTGTATAGTGGTTATTCATTTGGGTTGCATAGTGTTATTAAATCGAAGTTTAGAATAACTTCACAATCACTTGGTCTACAACGTAGCCTAGGTCATTTTTAAATAAGAATATCATCATTCTTACAACAAGGACCACTAAATATACAGGTTGGCTTCTGACTTCGTATGAGGTGTTCACACAAGAAGTTGAGTTTACATTTGCCTCAAACCACATTTCAACCACCACCGGATCATACATTGTAGTCAGTTGTCGCATTTATGCCATGACATTATTAAATGTTTTATAATTATTAATTATTTGATGGTTTCGCAGCAGCAGACATGAACCAAGTCACGATATGTTAAATGGCAACAAGAAGGGCGTTGTACCTTCACAGAACTCACCGAGATTGTGTCAGTTCAAATTGTCTTACGGACACAGTCAGTTGTTAAAGCAACGGAAAGGTCTCCATGTTCAAAGTCGTTTTCGTATTGTTGTTGCCGCTTTTGGCCACGTCCTGGAATGTCGAATATGTGGGCAAACGCTTGGTAATGTCCATAGCCATGGGTACTCAGGAAACGTTATACTGTCCCTGCGTTCAGTGTTACGACAGCAGTTTGGATTTACTCATCAAATGGATACAGGCCGCCACGATGCACCCTCAGCTGGTAATTTCCCAATCATCCGATTATGTTATACGGGATCATGACATTAAACGCAATCTATTGACTGTGGTCATTCTCCACAGTCTCAATGATTCCATAATAACCATACACAGCGAGCTCTTGAAGGGCCGTAATTTTTACGTCAACATCTTTATCATGTATAACCCCATTGAGAATTTCACGGAAATAGAGAACGTTCTGGAGTACTTGCACAAGCAAAAGTTCGTAAACTCTGATCTGTATTATGTCAATGGCACCACCCAACAAGATGAAGTTTTCGGATTCGCAACATATCCTGAGTTTAGTGTGGAGAATAAGACACACTTGGTGGGCAATGCGAAAGTATTCTATCGCAGAATTATCGAGAAAACCGATCTGCTTGGCTATCGTCTGGAAACACCGCTCATGATGGATCCTCCCAAGGTGATACGTTACTACAACAGAAACGGTGACGTGCGCGTTCAAGGCGTAACGTACAATATCATGAAAATGTGCCTGGAGTATTTGAATGGAACGCTCATAGAAACCAAGCCGGAGTATGATTCCGATAGTATCGTTGACATGAAATATGTGCTGGAGGAAGTGCGGCAGCACAAGGTGGAATTGGCCGCTCATGCCTATGCCTTGTTTCACAATGACGATGACATCCAGAAAAGCTATCCTCTGCTGGTGGTCAACTGGTGTTTAATGGTACCCATCACCAATAAGGTGTTCACCATGTTCTATCCCCTCATGCCGTTCGAGTGGTCCGTATGGATAACGATTCTGGTGGCGTTTGTCTTAATTAACGGCGTATGCTACATGTTTTTGAGATTTCATCAATTGGACACCAAAAATTTCATACTTATCAATTTTTGCAAATTTATTAATGCTGCTCCGCCAGTACCACGTCAAGGCGCAGCTAACCCTTGGTTTGAAATGGTCATAAACGGTTTCATCTACGTACAAGGTTTTTTCCTTTCGGCTTATTACACATCGGTGTTGGGCAGTTTCCTGGCTGTGACGGTAATAAAGGCCGATGTGAATAGTATTCACGATTTAATACACGCCCATTTGCCGGTTATGATTATCGACTACGAATTGGAATTTCTGATCAACGAAGGTTTGAACTTGCCACCGAAATTTATGGATCTACTGCGACCGGTCAATTCTTCGGTGTTCTATGAACATCAACTGAATTTGAACTCGTCACATGCCTACTTCACCACCTACGACACCTGGCACTTTCTCAATATTCAACAGGCCAACCTGAGACCGCCTGTATTCCGGTATACAGACATTTGCTTCGGCGACTATCACTTGGCCTTTCCCATGGTGGCCGAGTCGCCTATCTGGCGTGATATTGAGTATTTGATGTTTCGCATACATTCATCGGGTCTATATTTTTATCACGAGAAGAAGTCGTTCGAATATGCGTTGCGCGCTGGTGTCGTGAAGCATCGCATTGGCGGTACTTCGTTTCATACCGTGGGATTTCTGCACTTGAGAATGGTGGTGGGCTTTTTAATTGCTGGCTTCGTCATGGCGTTTATTAGTTTTTTGAACGAGTTGAGAATGTTTCGGAAACTAAAATAAATATATGCAGACATACATACATACGTATGTGTGTATATGTGTCAGTGAATGCATTAATAAATAATTACATTGAACAGGTAAATCTGTGGTGTTCAATGTCTAGATCTAGATTTCGCTGGCATATGTACAATTATTAAAACCTTATTTTAGTTGCCAAGATTAGTGTCTCTTAGCAAATTCCAAATAGTGGATAAAATGTTGTCACTCTTCGTTTGTTAAAAATTAAAATAAATAAATCAAATAACAGCCAAACACTGGGGTCTTGCAGAAACTATTTTATGATGACGATGGTCCTTCGACAATTACACTATGCAACAGTAATTATGTCCAAGTGATGTTTATAATTTTTGCTGGTGTATTTTTGGCGTACTAAAGAGGGACAATTATTTAAAAAAAAAAAAAAATTGCAAATAATTTTTTTTCCTAAATTTTCTTTAAATTGTCCTTTTCGTCACATGTATTTTTAATATATTGACTAAAATATTATTAGAAGACACTTATGGCTTTGTCTATGAACGAGGCAAGTTTTTTTTGTTTTTTTTAAAGGGGCATCTACTGTTTTCGTCGTCAGCTCACTAGGTTCTCATTTGATAGAGCTAAGTTGTAATATTCTACAAAATTTATCTTTCAAAATTGATTGACATACCCCATACCAAATATTGTAGTAATAGGTGTCATTACTCTTAGATCTTGTGATTTGATTTGACAAATACCAAAGAAGAGTTCACGAGCATATTGCAATAGTTTGCAACTATTGATTATTTTCCTATTATATTTTACTTTACTCGATGTCATGACATTATGGCGGCCTGACAGACAATGAAAGATACACACCATAGAGAACACACGGTCTTCATTATTTTCCTCCCTATTTCTATGTGACATACATATGCAATACGAATCGAGAAATGTCTTTCGCGTAGGAAACGTGCGGGTGGGTATGATTGGAGACGGGTATTAACGTTGAGGATATCGTTCCCTTGTAGATGCAGTTGTGTGTATTTGCGCATATGAGGTGTTGTTTAGTTTTCCTCTTAGTTGGAGATTATTCATTTTTAAATTGAAGATAAACAGTCTGGGGCAGCTTTGGCTGTGGTTTTGACAGTCCGCTGGCGTATCTTAGGCTGACATTAAAGAGGGAACGAAAACGCGATAATTGCACACATCGCACCGCATGCGTATCATCTTGTGAATACCACTCATTATCTTCATTCTCGTTGCTTTTTCTGCACAAGCCAATGCATTACATAATTACATTTTTTAATGTTTGTTTTTAAATAGTTACACCGGGTCTTTTTGTTTTTACTGCAGCCCGAGTAACAAAGGCGTCTGATTAATACTAGTTCTCTATTAATATTACGACTCTCTCGAATCATAGCTTATTCTGCAACAACCCACAGTTTTTGTTGCCTTGCCGGCACTGACTGCCATTTTAAAGGGACCTCTATTATTTTTTAGATTTAATTGTAATTGGTAACATTATTAATTGCATTGGAACAGTTACAAAAACTTAATGACATCTAATGCAGGCCCTCCAAGGAATACGCTTGCCTTTGATGACAAGCAGATTTGTCATCAAAGTAAATCTGACAGTCATGGATATCAAAAGGCTGATTTGTTTGCTGCTAGCTTTAAACAGTTCTCCAAGAATTGTTTGGACATGGAATCACACGTTCGTCATTGGCTTTCTGGAATCCTTTATATATCGGGTTCCCGTTCATGAAGTTGTTTGGTTTCTAAGTCGTCAACTTGGCCGGGAACAGAGTGAACATGTCGATATATTCATCAAAGGTTTGTCACAACGCCAATATTTGACGCAGTATGTTTGGACCAATCGCACAGATGTGCATATGATAAATATCGGCTCGTTGCGCATTTCACTGGGCGTGGTGATTACCATAGGAGCCCGGGATCCTGTTATGTACATGCACAACCGCCTTTTGATGGGGCGCCACTTTGGTGTGAGCCTGATCATCTATACTCGGAAAGTCGCCGATATGAGTCCCATAGAAGCGCTGGTCGATTTGCTGCATCGGGGGAACTTTGTCAATAGTGTCGTATATTTCCAAACAGTCGACGGCGCAGATCATCTGTATGGCTTCACGGCCTATCCCCGCTACAGTCTACGCGATATGACAGACTACTGGGTGACATTTCTTATTGAATTACGTAAGTTAGCATCTACTTCGAGGGATGTTCTGGGCTATTCCTTTTATACACCCCTAAAGCGGGATGTACCCAATGTGTTTACCTATGACGATTCCCAGGGGAGAAAGAAGATTCAGGGAACCGCCTATTGTATACTGGACACTTTTATGCAATCACTGAATGCTAATCTGGTGGAATATCATGGTCTTGATAATGGGGAGGCGATAATAAATATGAAGACGGTGTTGGATTTGGTGCGTACCAAAAAAATCCAAATTGCTGCCCATGCCTATGCCCTGTTTCAAACGGATGACAATGTGGACAAAAGCTATCCGATTATGGTGGTGAAATGGTGTCTAATGGTACCATTGCGAAATAGCATATCGACGTTTCTCTTTGCTCTGCAACCCTTCGAATCGACGGTGTGGTTTTCGGTGTTGTCGGTTTTGCTGGCCCTGTGTATTTTCGATTACTTCGTCTGGCGCAGAGGAGCTACACAACTGGAACTGGGAGACCTGTGGCTAAACAACTACTGTCACATCCTAAACATAGGGCCCGCCTTTCAGGTGGTCCGAACCACTGACAGTCGTTTTCTCTATTACCTTACCGTCTTTTGGTTTGGCTTCTTTCTGTCGGCCAATTATACCTCGTACTTGGGCAGTTTTCTAACGGTTTCGTTATTTCGTGAGCAGATTAATACCATTGAGGATCTGGTGAAAGCCCAGCTACCCGTTATGATTATCGACTATGAACTGCAGTTTCTGTTGTCGGAAGGCTTTGATCCACCCCCGGATTTCAATGACCTCCTATTGGCCGTGGACTCGGCCACCTTCTACGCACATCAGATGACCATGAATGCAAGCTTTGCCTACTTTATAACCGATGACAGGTGGCATTTTCTGCATGCAACTCAGAAGCATCTAACGCAGAAAATTTTCAAATTTTCGGATATATGTTTCGGTTCCTATCATTTGGCCTATCCCATGGAAACGGACTCGCCCATCTGGCGAGACTTGGAATACTTTATGTTTCGCTTACATTCATCGGGTCTGTTTCAAATGTATGAAAAGAAAGCCCTATACTACGCCTTGGCTACGGGACATATCAAGCGTCTGATGGAAGCTAATGAATATGCGGCAGTTGGTTTGGATCACTTGGCGGTCATGTTTGGCCTATTGGCTGTAATGTATTTAATGAGCGTTATTTGTGTGATATTGGAAATGATTTGCTATCTGAGGGGAGATCGCCAAATGTAGAAGATGGCGAATGAATCTGTATTAGGCTGGTAACAACCAGAGATCTGGTTGTCATTGAGAAGTGAATTGGAAATTTTTAAATATTTTGTAGCACTTTAAAGCGAAATAAAACTACCACAAAATGCTTTTATTTATTCTTTGTTTTCCACCGACTTTATCAATTTCTCTCAAACTACTCGTTCAATCTAAAAAATTAAAACATTGTCGATTACAGATTTTCAATTATGCATGAGCTAAATTTCAAGAAAATATTTTTTTTTTTTTTTTTTTTTAAAAAAAAGGGGGGGGGGTCTTTTTTTTTGGGCGAAATATTTTTTTTCGAGTTTTCAAAATTGTATCTTATATGTATTCTGCCTTCAAAATGATTAAATTGTAACGACCTATTATTTATAACACACATGTCATTACAGATATATGGACAAAATACTTATTTTTGAGAGTGCACCATTGGATACACCTTAATTTCTTTGAAAGTGATCGTAGAATACAACTCCCAGTGGGTAAATAATAGTGCAAAGCTTTAATATTATTGGTTTTTAATGTCGATACCTTATTCCGTTGCTGAAAAATTGGTCAAACAGTTTCAAGTGACTTTCGAATCTCCCATTTCGAGAAAACCCATTTTCTGAACGCAATTTCTCCCAAACTACTCGTTCAATTTAAACATCGTCTTGTTCAGATTTAGTTCGGGTATGCGTGAGCCAAATTTCAACAAAATCTATTTTTTCAAAAAAATCGAAATTTTGGATGGGTTAACCCCTTGTCTTTTTTTTTGGCGGAAATATTTTTTTTCGAGTTTCCAAATGTGTTGACTTTATATGTCTTCTGCCTTAAAAATGATTTGATTATAACCAGATATTATTCATATAACACAAGTCATTACAGATATATGGACATTTTCACTTGGATACACCATAACTTCTTTGAAAGTGATCGTAGCATACAACACCCACTGGGTAAATAATAGTCCAAAAGTCGTAGCTTACTCCGTTGCTAAAAATTTGCCAAATAGTTTCATGTGACTTTTGAATCTCCGATTTTGAGAAAACCCATTTTCTGAACCCAATTTTCCCCAAACTAGTTGTTCAATTTCAAAAAATTAGAACGCCGTATTGTTCAGGTGGAGGTCTGCTATCCATGGTAATAATTTCAACAAAACCTATTTTTTTCGAAATTTTATTTTCCCAAAATGTTATTTTTTAAAATTTCTTCAATCATTCACTACATTTTTTAGCCACCCGAAAAACTGTTATTCACGTTTTTTCTTTACTTCGTTTTATTTCCATATTATTATTATCATTCCATCACATTTCGCTTAAATTTCACACACCTTATCTCTTAATCTCTGGAAGCAAGCTGTGCAAAATTCTTTGGTCCTGTGCCATGTAATACGCTTGACTTCCAGGCAAAAGACCAAACCGCTCACCACTAAACCGAACCACCACACCACCCAAATGGAACGGAAAAAACTAATGGTCAATGGCTGAACCGTTTCAAGGACCCGCATCATACGCACATAGCCCAAATATAGGGCATCGGCAAAAGCTTCCCTTTCCCAGTGCACCAGCAGTCCGAATTGTGATGCTGCCATTATGAAGACCTGAAGTGGTTTGGCCAGATGTGAATCCCGTTGCAGGGGAAATACGTGATAGTAGGGTCCGATGCATATCTCCGATAGACGAAATAGGGGTTTCTTCAGGTTGCGCTGTTGCAAATTCAAGAAATACCAGCGATCTGTCTGAGTGCTGTAACCGAACGAGGTATTGAAGCGATCGCGATGTAGATCCATGTCATGCTTACTCGATTTGACCATTAAATTGAGGAACCTTTGCGGGTAATGGTAAGACTCGAGAATTTCATATTCATATGACATGATCATGATGGGCAACTCGGCGTCGATCACGTCCTGCACCGTGTTAATTTGTTGTTGGGCCGGCGAGGCCATAAGGAAGCTGGCCATTTTCGACACATACAGATTGGTGATGAAGAAACCCATAATGAAGAGCAGTATGAAGATGAAGCGTATGCGCCCGTCCGGTATCTGTAAAACCCTCACCGGCGTTATCAGGATGATCGAACATATCGACTGCAGGAAGGACAGACTCAGGTCACGATTTCGCGACGGCGAACACAACCAAATGCCGAGGGCAATGTAGACGGCGCTGAAACATATGAGGCACCAGGTGTTGTCGTGGAAACTTTTTTGCAGGTACATGTGCTCGGGCGAACGATTTCGGAACGGTACCATTATGCACCAGTCATTAATTCCAATCGGGTAGCTGTTGCCGGCACTGGTGTTCAACATGGCCGTGTAGGAGTGCATACTCATATCGACCTGTTTGTCGGCCACCATCCTTATGATGTCACTGATATCAAGTGGTTCCAGTTCCAGATTGTCCGTCGACGATTCATTAAAGGTGGCATTGACGAAGCTCACAAAGGCCTTGAATAATTTGCCCGAAATTCCGCTAACATAATCGTTCCTATTGTTCGGCGGACGTCGAATCATGTAGAAAACTCGTGGTAAATCATGGCGCACCGGATTATTTATCGCATAACCTCTGAGATCCCTGTCATATGGAATAAAAAAGTCCCCGGCTGTCCAGTTGTCGGACATATTGACAATATTGGGTGTTGGATAGGGTTCGTGTATGTAGACATTATTGTGGACGGTTATTAGGACGGTATTGAGGAACTGCTTCAACCACACCCACTCGTATATGTGTCGTATGTTCTCATAGAATTTGTTGTACTCTTCGAACGTATGATAGTAGTCATCCGATTGGACGATCGGAAACAAAATAAAAATGGTCTTAAAGAAGCGCACACCCTTCAGACTCAAAGCGGCCACCTCCATAATGGAATCATCACGTTCTGTGGTCAGCACCAAGCACAACGAGGGCGTACTCAAAAACCCATCCATAGACACGGTGTTGTCAATTATGATTATGTTCGGTGCTGTTGGAAACGCATCCCAGAAATCCTCAAAGAAATCGGCTGCCGTATCGGTGTCCTTGGTCAAACGATCCGATATATAAAATACGAAATTCTTAAAAGAATACACACGATGAATTCGGCTCACCAGATCAATGACCAGCGAATTGTTAACCATTTGCGGGTGTGATTCGGTTTCAGTGGACTTTCTCGATGCCACAGAGGACAGCAATAGCATTGCAATGGTACTATTCACTGTCATCTCGCTCCTGCTGTCCTATTCACTGCGGCTACAAGGAATAACTAAACGCTTAACAGAGTAAAAGCCGACCCCATGTGTTCGGTGCTCTAAACTGGTCAAGTGGTTGCTTATTTACAATTAATTTGTAAGTATTTAATTGTATAGTGATGCTATGATAGGCAACTATTTGAAGTGCGGGGCTCCCATCGGCGAGCGTCTCTGAAAGAGGGAGTTGGCAAAAATTTTAAAAATCGTAATCGATATGTAACCTGAATGTCAAGAGGCTGACGAAATAGTAAAAGGCAAAATCAAACCCCGAGTCCATTCATCTCTCAGGTACATAGGTGGAATACTTTCTTTGCCACTGTCCGTCTCTTAAATCAACAACTCCCAGCCCCCACTCCCCCTCTACGCTATGTTATCATAATCCGCCACTGTTGACATTTCATGTCACTGACATTTGAAAGCATTTGTTAGAAGTACATAAGATGACTGACGGGACGCGGAGAGGAAGTTGTGCCTTTTGTCTTCCGGCCCATTTGCAATCGTTTTGATTTCATTCTTCCTGCTACAATTGACTTTTATTAACTGCTATCTGTGCACTGCAATCGTTCGGGATTGTTTACAATTTTACGAATGAAAATGAAAGTAAAACATTCAAGCGATAATTCTGATAAATCGCTGGGCTGCACGCAAATCGTGGTCATAAATTGTCGGATAAATTGTTGCTGCTGGCATTGCCAGCAAAGTCAAGTTGATTCCCTTCAGTTGGACAATCACGACGCGTTCATTTTACTTTGTATTGTATTTTATGGTTTTTATTTTTTAAAAAAAAAAGGTGAAATGAGGCTTAATCGTTATTGAATGTGATAAACTTTTTGCTAAAGCGAATGTAATTTTCGGTATTTGGATTTTATTCAGCTGACTGTAATCGTTTTTCAGTGCCCGTCTGGGGGATAAAATCTATCCCCCAAATTAAAAAAAAAAAAAAATTAACAGCTTTATAAGAAAAATGTGCGAAAATTGGTTTAGTATTTTCACACATTTTTCTTAACAAAGAATTATAAAGCTGTTTTATGAAATTTAGCTTTATAATCTGATATTGATTCTACAGGCTGACAATATCTCGTATTTGTTTCACTATTATTGTGAAACAATGAAGCAACATTGAACTCAGTTTTAAGAGAACAGCACCATATTTATTCCAAATTTATAACACATTTATCCTTTGATGTCGACTTAATACGAACATCTCCCAATGCAATAAATATTAATACACCTAATCCCATTTTTGCTGGGTGCATAGCGCTCATTTACTTCAAAAGTTTATTAGGGTTCCCGAATAAACTAGAGGCCTGACATAGGCAGAACAAAAGTAGACTTAAATTAGAAATTTACGGCTTTTTCTTGAGTAAAAAAAATCAATAGTGGATATTGTATTGTGACACTATGGAAGTAAATGATTCACTATTGTGTAATTTCAAAATCTTGTAACAAAAAGACCTACCGATTTTAAATTCGTAAACTCTACTGCATTGCTCGAACATACACACGTTCCTACACTGCTCTGCTCTGGCTTATCCATATTTCATTCTATTAAACCCGCTTATTTGCCGAAATTATTATACCACAAACCAAACATTCCCATTCTTACCCTCCAGACCGTTTAAAGGGAGAATCACAATAAATTTAAATTATTTATGTCTCACATAACATCGGAGTTTAATTCAAGGAAACACACATTTTTTCCATATTTGTATGATGTCATCGGAGGACAATTGCAAAACATCCAGTTAATCCAAATTCCCCCTTCGTTCGCATACCTTTGCTCGTGGCTCAAGAGGACACACCACCTGTCGGCCACCACCACATGACATTTGTCAGTGGTGAGTCCGATTATGCCAACAGCGGTATAAACAGTAATTGCGACCACAGACAAACGTCAATATTGTGAATATTTAATACATTCAGTTAGTGCTGTGTGGAAATATGTAAGAGGGCAATAGCTGATGGATTCGGAACTAATATTACCGAATTAAGTTAGTTTTATTTTGAGACTAAAAGAAATCTTGCTTACTTAAATATTTCCCATAACATTCCATGAAGGAACTGACGGGAACTCCTCTTGAATTTACTTTTAGAAACATGAAAATCTTGTGGGTTAATATAAAACGGAAACGGATGTGGTGTCGTTGTGGGTGGGTTATTAAAACGAAGCCCATCATTGGCAAACAAATACAATTGAATTATAACTTTATACTTGGTAAACAATTTAGTGCACAAGTTGCTAATTTGCCACCTTGCAAATGTAAACAGATTACTAAATAATTAAATAAATATGAACAGATTACGCACACACACACACACTCACCCACAGTTACCGACATACTTACCACATTGACTTGGCCAAGAATTAAGAGAGAAAAGTCTATTAGATGTTTGTATTTGTTTTAATAATGATTTATTATTTTTTAAATAGTTTTTAAAATGTCATTTATTTATGTCTGCTGTTGTTGTTGTTGCTATCAGTAATATGTGTGTGTATGGGTGTCTTTAAAATTAAACATTCGTTTTGTTTGTTTGTTTCTTTACATTCAAACTCACTTGTCATTGTTGTTGGGTTTTAGCAATTCCCCTTTCATTTAATTCTCTTGTAGTGTTTGTCAACTAATACGGTTTGTTTAAATTATCTTACTTTTGTTGCTGTTGTAATACATATACGAAAGTGTACGTATTTATTGTTAAACTATGTTTTAATTTAAAATAACAATTTATATTTTAGTTTTTTTTTCTTCTTTCGTTTTATCATGGATTTTTTCTCATCATTCGTCGTCGTCTTTTAATTTAATACTTTTTGTTTTCTTGTAGCAATTAATTAACAAATTTTCTTTTAAGGTTTTTGTTTATCTTTTAAGAGTTCATTCGTTCCCTTCATTGATAACAAAGTATTAGCTTTAATTTGGTTGTGGTGTATTTAGTGTGGTTTTAAAAATATGTTTTGGTTTTATTTAAATTGTTCTATTATTTTCGTTTGTTTTGTTTTCATAGAATTGAATATTTTCTTCTTCGTCCATTTCTTTATTGTGTTATATAATGTGTAATTGTTGTTTAATTTTAATTTTTATTTATTTCATAGATAATAACGTTTTCTCTAATCGTAGTTTTTAGTTTTGGTTGTTTTTTGGTTTATTTAAATATCACTAAATTTGACACATAAAGCATGGGGGGGGAACATCTAAAAATGTTTGACTAAATTTTCAAAAAAAGTTTATTTACGAGGGATTTTACAAATTAGTTTTGTCTTTGTTGTTTTTTTTTCTGGATCGGTGGATGATCAATGATTGTTCAAGTTTTGAGAATAAATGTATAAAATGTGAAGACATATTTCGCGGTTTTCATTATAATCCATGTAAACTCGGAAATTCGGATTAAGATATTCAATCCGAAGGAAATTCGAAAAAAAGTGGGAACCGGTAAAAATGTCTAAAATTCATTTTCCTATTCACAAACCTGGTTATTCGTCGTTAATTTGTAATTGTCAGCAAATTTGTGTTGAGAAACAGGAACCAAACACGTAGAACCGGTTTGGGATTATTCAAAGTCAGCATTTGTCTAAATGTGGAAATTTCAATTTTCTTTTAAATCGCAGAAAATCTGGTCTGAACGGAATTTTTCTAAGGACCAATCGACCAAAAAGGATCAATCGAAACCGGTTTGGGATTATTCAAAGTCAGCATTTGTCTAAATGTGGAAATTTCAATTTTCTTTTAAATCGCAGAAAATCTGGTCTAAAAAGATTTTTTTTTAAGGATCAAATCCGAAAAACCCAGGTTATCAGTTATTTCTTTAATCAAATAATATTGAATATAAACTTCCTATTAAATTGGAAGGAAGGAATCAAATAATCTTTAATATAAATCTCCTATTGAATTGGAAGGAAGGAATACTGAGTCCTCGAAAATCATATTAAAACACTGTGTCTGTGACTAATTTATGATCATTCCGTTGAAGAACACTTCAGAACAACCCATAGCGCCTCAAGTCTTATTGTTCGGCGAACCACAAGTCCAGGCGAATGATCTCTCATTGTTACGTCACTGGTACACTATTCAATTTGAAGTACGTAGATGTTTTTATTAATTGATTTATGAATCGATTCTATGAATTCAGTTTAATCATATGAGACTCGGTTCTAAGGACAAAACGTTTGGATAGCCTTCATTGAAGATTTCGACAGTACCACCTTAGAGTCCTTGTGTTTAGTTTTCAGGGAAATTATTCAACTAAATAGCACAATAAGTGATAGCGATTTGTACTTTGTAATGATGCGATTTTCATATATATATATATTTATATAAGATTCCCTAAATCGGCGGAAGGAGTGATTTCAGCGGAAGTAAACAGTAGGGTGAAAACTGAAAAATACTAAAACACAATAAAAGATATCCTAATTAGTAATTCAACAAAAGCGGATATTCCAAATACCGAAACACAAGGAGGACTCGCTTTTTTAATCGAGCAATAAATTGAAGGTTAGCAATCGTTGATCATCCATTGCTTAGACATCACTTTGTGAAACATGTCCCCTTGGTTTGTATAATGTTAGTGGGGGTGGTTTTATTTTCTTTTTCTTTTGTTTTTATTAAAATATATTAATTTTTTTTGCTTATTTAGTATTTCGTTATGCTTATGTTCTTGTCAATAATGTTAATTCGTATATGTTGTTAAAGTTTATATTCTGTTTTTAATAAATTTTATAAAATTTTTGTTTTTTTTTTCTTTTGTTCATGGTGGTATATTGCAGTCAGCGTTAAAGAGAAGGATTAATTGGTTGGTTGTTATCTGCCGTTCTTTGTTTGTTTGTTGGTTTTTTTTTCTACTAAAGTACATATCATTTCTCGGTTTAGAGAGACAAAAAATAATCATCTTTAGCTTGTTCTTGTATGGTATTCCAATAAAGGTTTTCAATATTCTATCAATATTTTGTATTTTAAGCAGTGTATTCCATATAAGTTTGTTGTGGGGGAGGGGAATGAGGTGTGCGGCATGTTTTCATAAACGCTCATACATGCCCACACACACTCATGCATAAATTTCCATATATTTTCTTTTTATTCATATTTCAAATATAGTTTACAAATATAAGTATTTAAGTAAAGGCGGTGGCTTTTATTTGGACTCATTTTACAATACATTGATATATATATATACATATATATATATATATAGAGAGAGATATATATTATATATTTTCCATTACTATTTATGTTGTGGTTGGGTTTGTTTTGTGTGTCTTTTGTAGCTGAAAGTGTTTTTGTGTGGAAATTATATACAAATTGAATTATTTTTTTTTGGTAATAAATAGTACGATTTAAGGGGAGTGGGGGTGTGTTGGTTGTAGCTTGTGGCATGTAACATATATTTTCTAGATTACAAAACGCTAACGGAAGTGAAAACCTTGTGCTGGGGTTGAAGGAACCACAATTTCTTTCGCGTTTTAAATAACTTACCCCCGTATTCATAAAAATTTAAAATCCTTTATTAAGAAAAATGTGTGAAAATTCTTTTTGTATTTTCATACATTTTTTCTTAACAAAGACTTTTTATATTTTTATGAATACGGGGGTTAATGCCTATTTCATGATGCAGAAAAACAAGTCGCACGAAAACGTAATAGTTTCAGTACAATTTGTGTACAGTTCGGACGATAGACTTTCGTTAAATGCAGCTTACTTGCTTTGAATGGTTTTCGGGATTAACCAAATGCACTTTTAAAATAAATAGACTAATCTATGCCTTGTGTCTCGATCTAGATTGGATATTGTGGCACATCCTTTACCGAGTTCTTTAAAAGTCATCAAACATATGTTCCGGTTACTCAATAGTTCGGTAATGTATTCTCATTCTGTAATTTATTTTCATTTGAACTGCATTAATATGATTGTCATTGAATTAATCGACATTCTGGTCACTGTTTCCCTATTGTGAACAATTTAAAGTGTTGCCCAAATGATTCTTTCCATATATCGCCCCTTAATAAAACAATAGTGTTGTTTATATTATTATTGAGGAGACGATGTGTAGTTTCTTTTCACATGATGTCTGTATTGTTTTCGCCAATAACTTTACAAGTAACAATAAAACTGCTGACCACTCGATAACACAGTCATCGATAACTTCAGACTGGACAATAAATTGTAGTGTGTGAACACGTTGGATAAAAGGTACTCAAACAGAACTACTATTTCTTACAACGAAGAACGCTGTAAATAAAAACAGCACGGCCAGTTTCAACAGAGTCACGAGTGTTTTACCTGATTATCACCGTCAAGCCCATGGTTCGGGCCATCACCATCACCTAGGGAGGTAAGTACGATTAAACGCCGCCCAAAAATACCAAATTAATTCAGTAAACCAAACAAGTAAATCCGGTAGGAGCCAATTCGAGAATTCTTTCGCCATGATACTCTATGGCTCGGAACTTCACACTGACCGAATTTTCGCTGCGATTTAAGTGGTAAACCACAGCCAACGCAAAACTCCTTGCAGAGTCGTTCCTAGTTGGTAAGCTGACAACATAAATCTAAGGGGCTCCTAATAACCACACGCTGTACCGGCGAGATCGCATAGCATTAGTTCACGCAGAGTCGTTCCTAGCTGGTAAGTCGATGCAGTACCAGGTCACCGACTCCGGCGCATTATTTCTACCAGTTTCAGACACAGTTATACGACCATCTATGCCATTTGCCAGACGTAGAGCATTTCATACGATTATTTTAATCTAGCAGAGGGTCTAGATAGTTCCAACAGTGTGACCCTCATTTACACCGTTAAATGTTATGTTGACATTGTTTTTGGAAGTTGATGTACTTTCAAGTTTTAAGAAAAATTAGAAATACATTTTTAGTTGAGACTGCTCATGCCGATCATTGCTAACTTTTAGCACATGTGACATTTGCAGTGTTGCCATACGTTAGATTTACGAATGTGTTGTACACCACACGTACTGCAGGGATGCAATTATGAAAAGTTGGGAAATTTATGATTATAATTTTTTTTTTATTTATTCGGATTAAAACATAACGTTTGAAATAATCCACGGCATATGTTTAGTAGAAAATAAATTATTTCACTAGAATTTCCCGAACTGTAGATGACACAAGCGTTTTAATCTGTGGTTAGGTTAGGAAACTTTTAAATACCAATCAGATTTAGTAAATTTTTAAAATTCCCCACACCTGGTATTAACCAAAGGCATTGTCTTGTTTATGTGTATTAGAGGGTTTTCAATAAATTTTCAAATTCAAAAAGAAATTGTACTACAAGACATATGTTTAAAATACTAATATTACACTAGACTACATTATTACTTTCGGTTTTTTTACTTTTTGTTCTGTTATAAATTTAACTAAATTGACTATTTGCTAATTATTTCTGTTCATCTTTAATATCTAAGTAAATTTTGTTAAAAACTACATATTTTTTGTTTTCATTAATTAATGTTTGTTTTCCCCATTCAATGTTATTTGAATTTCTTACATTCCTTTTTATTGGTTTTTGTTAAGTTTAACTTGAAATTGACATTAGGATCATTTGTCCGTATATATATATATATATATTCAAATACATATATATATACCATATACATATATTGACATAAGTAGTACTAAGTATATAAATATGTAGTTATTATAAAAAAAAAAAACAATTTTCTTATAGAACTAAGCGAAAAATAACAATAACAATAACAAGTGCAAATATCTGTAAAATTAAATTACGGAAAGAATATGTACTACGGTGTGTTAAGGGTCGGTGTTGGTAGGTTTTGTGTCACGGTGTCAGGTGTATGCATGGCTGTGTACAAATTCTTATAATTTATGTTATTATTTGATGTTTTATTTTTTTTAAAAAATTTCCCTAAATATTGCTTTGTTTAAATTACATTTATTTTTTTTTTAATTTGTTTTTGTTTTTGCTTTGAAGCTGTATATGTATTTGTTATTAAATTTTCAATATTCCCTTTATATTATTTGACACAAGTTTACAAACACATTTGGGACTGGAAGCCGCTATGGTATTTGGGCCTAACTAACTGAAAAAGCGAAATAAGTGTCAATATAAAAATGGGCCGCCATTCGATCAGTAAACACTATAGTGGTTACCGACCAAATTATTCGAAATCGTAAACACACTTACTGTTTAACTGGCTGGGCCTGTAATGTAAAGAAGTTTATGACCCAAAGATATTTATGCAAATTTAGTTAATTTTTTCAGTCAAATGAAATATTGAAGAAAATACTTAAAGCCCACATCATTGGTTGAAAGAAAACAAAAGTTATGCATTTTTGTAAGAAAGTACTTTTTCATATTTTTAAGTCATTCAACTGATTGGCCCAGGTGGCGTATGATTCATTTACGATGTTAACAAAGAAAATATAGCAAACTACTTTGACATAATTGTCCCTTACTTCGGTCCATATGCATAGATTTGCTTCAAAAATAGCTTGTTGTTTTTGGAACAGTACATGCTATAATAGAGATCTTGTAGCTGTAATAAATTTCAACAATTTGAATTATTTTGAAAGGATCTTTGGAATAAAAAAAAAATAAAAAATTTGATTTGATTTATAATACAGCAGAGACTCCAGAAAATCTTAGAATAGATAAAGTCTAAGATTTTCTGGAGTCTCTGCTGTATTATAAGTCACGAAATAGTTTAGCCAAAAATTAAAAATGTAAGGCCACAAGCCATAGAAGTCCATTTAGTGCACAAATTGTTTTCAAAATGTTTGTAAACTTGTGTCACTTTGTTAATATTTTGTTTGGAATCATTTATTTGTTATTGGAATAATATTTACTTTGGCTACCGCTAAGAACTTTTAAATGCATGCAAGTTTGTCGACATAGAAAAGGAAATCTTGAAGATTTTTTCAAGGATTACCCACATACACGGTTACTAGTTATAGACGGGGATTTTGTGGTTATGGCTTACGGCTTTCGTTTTATTTTCATTTATTGTTTAGTTAAATTGAAATGAATCGAATCGTTATACTTTTAGGTTATCTGTTGTTTTTTTTTGTTTTTTATAGTCATATTTTCTTGTTTGGTTTTATTTTCTTCGTCTTCATCTTCATCTTTTATGCGAAAAATCGTTTTTTATAAGAATATTTTTTTTTTTTATAATTTGTCAAGTTTGTCAGATTACTTACCATTACACACGGCTTGTCATCAAAGGTGGGTATTTTGTTGCTGTTGTTGTAGTAGCTCAGCTGTAGGTTGAAGAAAACGGTTTTCCGAAGCGTTGGTCCCTTAACATAGCATTAATTACGAAATCAAATACTCAAATTTAACTAAACGCAAAAACTGCTTAAATCGCAATTTGAAAACAAAACATAGTACACTTTGTTTTTAAAGTGAATTTTATTGTTTCTTTTTTTTTTTTTGTTTGTAGTGTGGCAAGAAAAAAAGAAGAGAAACGAGCAATTTGTCTGGTGTTCATTTGTCATATGCGGTAATGACTTTAGAACTCGTTATGGTCTGCAATGTTTTTTGTTTGTTGTTCTGTTGCCATTTTGGTTGAATTGTTGTTGTAGTTTAATTGTGTCGACTGTGTAGATTTGTTATTTTTAATATATTCTTTTTTTTTAAATAAAAGCTTTTTCGTATAAATCATATTTAAATTTTTTCCCATATTCAAAACAAAACGAAAAGTAAAACGACAGAAAATCAAATGTGTTGAATATTTTTGTTGTTGTTATAAATACATACATCTGTAGCAATTTTTTAGTTGGATATACTATGGGTAGCATATTGTAGGCAGTTGTACTCAACAAAATCCTTACATACCTTTGTTTGTTTTCGGTGAAAGTGGGGAAAATTCTGGCAAAGCCAATCGGTAGTCTTCTTTACGCTTATTGGGCCTATAAACATGACTTTGAAGTTTTGGTTGAGCCAGAAGAAAAAAACTGTTCTAATATCACAAATTATGTTGCTAAACCATCCATTTCTAAACAGACGGAGAACTTTTCTCAGTGTGCATTTACAGTTTCATGTATGCGAGTAGGAAGCACCGCCCACCAATTGTATTCAATTCTATTCTATTTTTAGAGTTTATTTGGGGAGGGCAGGATGGTAGGCAGTTGAGTCTATCAAATGCAAATTTAATCAGCTTACAAAACAAATCAATAAATCCCGAAATATTGCAAAAATGAAATATTTCGGATTTAGATGCGTCAACACAAAACCATTCGAATTATACGATTCCATACAGTAGTCGGCCATATGAATTAGTATCGACACAGGGTAATTTCCCGATCCATTGTATAAAGTGGAGGCAAATATCTGCCATTGGCTCTTATGAAATATTTGAACAGACATTTATTGGAATTAGCATCGGCACGATTTGACTTTGCTCAGTTTTTGCTGGCAAAAAGGGAATTGCAGAAATGTGAGAACACATTTTGGACACAGGATTTTTATTAGACTTTTTTCAAGGCTTTTGAAAAATCGCCACCTTAGAACAACCTGTATATCAAATCGTACTATAATTTGTAATATCTTTCGATTACTGTTAAAATTGAAACAAACTAATTAATAATGGTTGGCAAGAATTAATGACATACAGGAACGATAACATATTACATACTGATGTTAAGTTTTCTCAAAACTATCTTGGAATCATGTTGTGCTAAGGTCGCGAAATATTCAAACACTCCTTAACATTATATCATGACCAGCGCCTGTTTATCTATAACTGTGGACTTCTACAAATCTGCTGTACTTTCAAGAAACAATTTTTTAAATTGTCCTTTTTAAAAATGTCCGTTTTTTCTTTCCGTCATACCACCCTGTCTGACGATGGTGGGTTGTTTATGTGTGGGTATTATAAACTCTATTAAATTTCAAGCCCTTACCCCACCAAACGTACCATTACACAACAGTTGATAACGTTTTATGTACTTTTTTTTTCTCTTCATTTTGTTTCAACTGTATTAAAATTGCATATAAGCTTTTGTAAAAACCAAAAACAAGGGAGGATTCACTAAATTAAATTGAGATTGCATGACGCGACGCGAATACACCATTTGCCATAGGAATAGAAATCGAAAAGAACTCGTTTGGATTTTCGAATATTTGTAGATATTGTAGAGATGGCTCAGTAGGGCGCCGAGATAAACCAGGGAAAATAAACGAAGTCTAACGTTGAATGCAATTCGGACAGATGACCCCGAAAATTAACATTTGCACATAATGCTGTCGCTATCGAGGCCCGTTGTCTCATTGGCTGTGTACGTCACGAACGGACACTGTCTGATTGGAAGGTGTGCCAGCAGACTGAACTGTACGGCCAATGATTGCTGCAGAAGCTGGGGGTATGAAACAAAACAGTCCATAAAAGTCTTGTCCAGAGCCTGGCGAACAGGATTGGTATTTCTTTAGGCGCACTCAGGGTTGTTCAGCAGGGGAACTAGGGTACATTTTTTCAACTTGTTTTCGTGGTATCAGTAAGATCCAGCGAGTCCAAGTGTGCCTGCGTAGCAAATGTCTTTAAACTGGCTTTGTTTAAAGAGCCATTGAAGCTCGAATTGTCTAAAATATGATTTTTTTTATTTTTACAAATATGTTTTTTTCTCTGGAAACGGTGTACTATTCTCCGTAGAGGCAAACGCATACATTGTAATGCCCCTTCTATTCATTTTAATTGGCTTTTATTGTTGTTGCTGCCATTTTGCATTGTTATTTATTTTTCGCATTTATTATGCATAGTCAATTAATCCGCTGTGGTCATTCGGTATGTGCATGTGCAATATGCATGAATATTTCAGAAATTCGAATCAGGGTTGCAATATTTTTCTTGTTTTTTTTGGCTATAAAATTCCAAAAAAAAATGGTGAACATTGTCCCCTGCGCCTTGAAAATGGTGCTGCTTTTCCTCAGTAACATTTACTTTAACAGATATCGCATTATCTTTGTTTGTTGCCTACTTTTAAGCGGTCTGACATTCATTCAGTTTTTGAAAAAGTAAAAAATGGAATGTATTGCGCTAATGTCCATAACTGATTTGTATTCACTTGCCAAAATTGTATTTCGATATGAACCATGGCACAATAATAGAAGCTAGCGCCATGCAAACATCTGATAACAATTTTTTATCATTTTGACAGAATTTTAATTAATTTCAATTGTTCGTCTACTTTTGTGTTCCAAATGTCGAATACATTTTCTTGCGAAATATATAAATCAACGATTTTTGGAGCTCTCAAAACTATCAAAAAAAAATTAATAGGGGATCGCAAGAATCCTCTCGATGACGATGTGAATTTAATCGATCTCAACAATTGGTGGCATCTCTGGCATTGAAATCAGTTGGATGACAGCTGTACTGCGATAAACTTAATTAAATACTTCTTCTTCGATCAGGATTATCGAAGGTGGTGATTTATGCACAAATAAACAATAAAGTATTTCTCATTCACTAAAACACAAATAAGTTCGAGGCACCCCTGTTTGTATAAAATTCTTGGCCAGATTAATTTGTTCGTCTTACATTCGTGTGTCTGTTGCATATACGTTCAACAACAAACATACAGGCTTCTCCCAAGACTTCGTCTGTAAAAACTGGACAAGTTCACCTCCCGGGACTTGGTCCTTGGAGCCGAACAAACCAATTAATGTAGATGGGATCCTCAACAGCTATAGTTATCTAAATAGTGTGCCACGAGTTGTAACTGTACGCTGTCTACCATTTACATGTCAAAATTTGGCAATCAAAATACCAGGGTTGTATCTGAGTTGTGGGGCAATTGCCACTACGTTCTATTATGACCATAGAAAAAACTGAATTTTCACATTTTTGAAAGACTAAGGAGACAGATTTTCATGAAACTCTACTGGCTATCGCTGCGACTGAAGAGGGCACAACAACAATATCACTAAGTCTCAGGTATTTGCGGGCCAAATTAGTTTCTTCAAAGGTATGTTGAGCGAGGCACATAGTTAAAGGATCATTTGGAGGCGTTTTTGTCACTTAGTTGAGTTTCTTCGTGTCTTTCACCGACTAATAGTCTAAACTTTTAAAAAATTAACAACAACATAGTAAACATTTTTCAAAAATATTCTTACAGTAAAGTAAAGTTATTAACAAGAACTACTAAGAACAACCTGCAAACCGAATACTTACCTGGCGAACGCAAACTAATACAACTACTAAAGTACTACTCAGAAACTCAATAAATCGGGAAAATCATTAAGTAAAGGGGAATTTGAAATTAATGAACAACAAATGAATCCCAATAAAGTCAAATTGTTTAAAAAAAGTCAAATGATTTGCGAAATCATACCAAAAGCCAGTGTCTACTTTAGGACTCTTTAAACTTTTGGGATGAAATGAATTTGTTGGCTGCAGAAAATTTAACAATGAAATGAAAATAATTCTAAAAATTATATAAACAATCAAAACTAAAAATGTTTTATGACTGGTTTGCACTCTAAACCAAAAAAATATGTTTGCAAATCGTACATAATTGACGGATGGATTGACGTGTTATCTGCATTAGATGGGGTTTGTATTAAAATATTTGTAGTGGCATACAAATTTAGAAAACTGTACATACAATTGTACAAAAAACAGTTTGAAAGAGTCCTCTGAATGTGTGTTTTGATCGCATTCAGGGTTTGATTTATTGGCAATCCCCATGAGGGCCAGGAAATGTGACGACACATTTCCAAATCGATTAGTTAATTCTATCAAGCAACATTTTCCTAACTATATTGTTGCCTAGACTTTTATTAAAATAAGCGCATTTTCAAAAAAAAAATTAACTTTTCGTTAACAAAGTCGCCGACGAAATGTCTCACACGAAGTCCGCTTAACTCGATATACCGAATATTAGTCAGATGCTGTGTTTAGTTAAAGTTGGGGGATTTCAAATCTGACTTCATTAAATCTTATTAAGATAAAGGTACTCGGTCGATGGTTGTTTTTAAATCTCCGGAGGAAGAAGGAACTATTTCGATTTGAATTAATTAATAATAAATTAATTAACAATTAGATGGTTTTGATCATTCCATATTATTGGAATTATTGTGCGAATTTAATTCATCAATGGTGATTAAATCGACATTGATTTCAATTAATTAACAATGATTTGAAACGATCAGTTTGTCCTGTGAGCGATTTCTGAAATCGTAACTTGAGCCGGTTTGATGATGTGTCGCTCATCAAACCGGCTCAACGAATTTCGATAACATTCAAACGACAATCGTTTCGATTATTTGGACGACCATGGCCTTCGCAAATATTTTTTTGTACCGACAATGATTTATTTTGAAATCAAAGAATATCCCAAAAGACAGAATCAACCCAACGGGTTAGACGATTTGAAAACATCGAAAATCTGCTCTAGTGTGCAACAGACATTCGGGGAAAATTAAATCATAATTAATATTCTTTGGGGAAAGCAGAATAATCCGATCAGATGTCATTTTTAAATGAGGGTTCGGTGATGATAATGTACGGAATACTGAAGGCTGACTGACTGAGTGATGATTGTCTGTCTGTGGATGATGAGTGGGGGCGGGGCAGGGGCAGGACATTGTTCTGTGATTGGGGGGGCATTGTTGAGGATGGAATTGTTGTTGTATTTGTGCTGTGCTGTTCTGTTCTGTACTGTTCTGTTATCTGGACTGATGATCGCTGATTGAATGTTAATTGTCTGTTGTTCTGGCTGTTGTTGATTATTTGGATTTGTCATGTGATTGCTGTTGTTGTTGTTACTGTTGTTGGATTTAGAGTAGAACTGAAAATCGTTTTTGAGAAACTGTTGTTTGTCTTTTGTTTGTTGGGCTGGACGTTGTAAAAACGTTTTGTGCGAAATAAAACAAGTTTTCTTTTGTTTTTCTCTTTTTTTTACGGTGTATGATTTGAAATTTTCAGTTTTTATTGAATATTTTTTTTTTTTTCGTTAAACAAAAAATCTTTTTTTTTTCTTTTTTTTTGTTGAGTTTTTCAATAATATGTATCTCTCATTTTTAAGGTATATATGTTTATAGTAAGTAGTATTTAGTATTACATGTATTTAGTATTTTTTTTTAGTAGTATTTAAATGTATTTTAGGATATTTACGTGTTTTTTTGTTTGTTTGCAACATTTTGTTTGTTGGTTTTTTTTTGGGGGGGGAGAGGTTCTTTTTGAGAATAAATATCTATATAAAGTATAAGTTTGCTGTTGTTTTCTGTTTATGTGGTTGCTGTGGTTGGTTTTGACTATTTTTTTGTTTTTGTTATGTTTTTATCGTTTTATTCAAATGGATATTTTGTGTTTTTTGCTGGAGGGGTTGGTTTTTTATTTTCTCCGAAAGAACTAGTGTTTTATTTTGGATAATTTTATATTCAAATTGGTGGACAAAAGTGTTTGAATTCTAATATTTGCTTAAATGTGTTTGTGTGTGTTTTCTCATGATGCGGGTATTGTTTTTTGTTGCTGTTGTTGTAGGAGGTTCACAATTTGGGTAGTTTGTGTTTTGTGTGGGATATGCGAGAAGGATGGCGACTGATGTTCTGCTTACATGTGTGTATTATGGTCATGTGATGTACATGGTATATCTGAATTATGTATGTATGCCGGTGTATATATAATGTGTACGCTTGTGTGTGTGTGTGTGTCTGTTGACAAATACAATTGAATTCGACTTTGTTGACTTGGTTTCGCCTGACAATGAGTCGCACATTGGTTTGGAAATTTCAGTTTTTCAAAAAAGCCTTCATTGAGATTACAAAATAAAATATTGAATGTACCATTCTGTGGTACTTATGTTGAGGGAATTTTTAATGATTTTTTTTGTCTATAACTGGAATAGATTGTATATGTTGAATTTTTGTTTTTGTTTTCATTTCATTCATATGAGAGCTGTTTTTTTTTATTATGGTCTCTTTTATAGTGAATTTCGAATTTCGTTAAGGAATTCAAGCTTGTCAAGAATTTTAAATACAAAAAAAATTGTATTTAATTTATTTGTCCAATATTTCGTTCTTCTTTGAAGAACATAATCAAGGAGTACAACAACAAATAAGAAATGAATAGAACACAAGCAATAAAACGAATGTGTTTCTTCTTCATCTCACGTTGTCATACACCTTTAATATCGCTTCTCACTGAGATCTATCCTCTTGGCAGCATAATCTTCCCCTCGAGGTAATTTTAGCAAAGTTCATCTTTTGAAAACCACATTTGATGTTATTTGTAAAGTGGAGACATCATTGGGCCATTTTCCGAAATTCGAAATTCATGGTGGAGACACCGCAGAGCACTGAGTTCTATTTTTTCCTCAACAAAAATGGACGAGATTGCCTTGCCCACCAGTAAGTTTCACCTCCATGACAAGGCATACTCCACCAGCAATGCAACAATGAGCAATTTGCTTTCTAAAATCGGTAATCGGATATTTTGGTAAAACCCATTGACATTTGGTCATTTCTATTTAGCAAGCAAAACAGAACTGAAATTGAATTAAAAATCAATCGCTAGCGATTTCTAAAGTCGCCGAGGCTTGCGTTTCATCTCAGAGAAGTCACGAGGGCTGAGCTCTACCTAAATATCTGTTTCCGAAAGTAGAGACGGCTTTTGAAGTTAGGAGGAGATCAAAAAAGTGATTTGCATAGTTCCAGCCTATCCCAGAGGGTTATTTTAATATCACGATAATTCAGGTTTGAAGCTATCGCCGGTAGGACACAGTTAGAGTCTTTATGGTGTTTTTCCATTTACTCGCCTTGCGATGTTCCAAATTGTATTTTAAAAATCGCTCGGCCTTTCGGTTAGTAACTGCGAGGGCTCAACAACTTTTTAACAAATATTTATCATCATAAATGTGTCTTTAGATAATTTCCTTGAATATATAAAAGTTCATTGAGATCGACAAAAGAGAAAAACTGCATTTCCAAAACACTGTGCAACGGTTTTGTGTACACAAAATCGTATTGTTTTCACTTGCACACATATCCATATATATATATATACATCTGTAGGTATGTGTATTGTTAATGTATTTACTAAAAATACACATACATACACATGTACATATAACTGTATATCGTGATGTGGGGGCGTGTGTGTGTGTGTGTGGGTTGCTCATACAAATCATTGCACTGTTTGCTCGTATAGATTGTTTCATGACAATTGTACGTATCATAATGTTCATGTAAATGTGTGTGTACAACTACATATGTACAATGCATGTATGTAGATAGTCGATGTGTGTACGTGTTATGCATTTCAAAATGTCTGTCTTATCCATTTCCTACCTTGTTGAGTTTTCCTTTGCTCCTTGATTGTTCAAATTGTTTAAACATTTGATAATGCAAATGTAAATGTTAAAGTGAATATATGTAATATGTGTGTGTGTGTGTGTGAGTGAGTGTGTTTGCTTATATGTATTCTTGTGTTTATGGTTTATCGGTATGTATGCAGGTGTACTTATTACATGTATGTATGTGTACGTGTTAGAATAATTGTTATATGATTTTACTAAACATCGTATCTGTGTGTGTGTGTGTGTGTGACGTGTGTCAGTAATACTTCGCATTAGTATTCAATTCAATTTGTGTTTACGAGTATGACTTTGTTTCATTTTCTTCGTCATCCTCTTTGGTTTTGTTTAATTTGTGTAATACGTCTAATGTTTTATTAATTTCTAGTGTTTGTTCTTGTTTGCTGCTGTCGTTTTTGTTGTTGTTGTTGTTATAATTGCTAAAACATTAAGATCATCTAAGGAAATGTTTGTGTTTGGGTTTGGGTTTATCAAATCCTTTTTGGTTTTCTTTTTCTTCAAATCAAGAACAAAACAGTAATTGAAAAGGTCAACACAAAGGCTGTAAAACAAATAACAGTTTTTTTTTCAACTAAAAATAATTGTGTGCTATTAACGAGAAATAAATTATAAAAAATTAAGGACAACAAACCATGTAGAGGATACTCAAGTAGTGATCTCAACGGACATGTGCATAGCAGACCGGATATTCTAATAATTCGCTAAAATGTGAATCTGCGAATGGTCAGACATCACTTCTGTCAGGGGTAAGGGACTGTCTGAATTGTCATTTGCTGAGAAGGATTTGCCACTTCCACAGAAGCTACCATATCGGCTGCCTAATATTTAGTTGGAGTCTCCGTGGTCAGGTATTTTATTTGTAAAATAAATAATACCTGTAACAAATATTGAAATACTCGTATCCAAATTCTTTTCTCTGAGTAATGAAATACATTTGAAGTGGATGTGTGACACCTGTGAAATGACAACAAATTCGCAACCGCATTCCACGTCATTTCATCATTTTATTTGTCGGTTTCCGCTTGTTTACCTTATCACAGAGCGAGAGAGAGAGAGAGACAGATCATTATCTATTTCTCTATTATTTGTCTAGACTAATGTTGCCAGACGTTGTCACCAAAGTGTATGACGTTGCCAACTTGGTTGCATATGTCCTCAAATAAGGAATACAACCCTGGAAACCCGGCATTACCTCAAGTTGATGTAGACATTTCGGTCTCCCTCTGACAGAGTCTGATTACATTTGATGGGTATATAATTCACAAAGTAGCGTATTACCTCGGCATGGCTCGATTTGGAAAATAATAACAATAATAAAATCCTAACATTAAATAAAATGGAAGAACACATTCGCTAACATAATTGGGATAAAACTACTAAAACTATGTGTATGATACATCCTTAGGTCGAACCTAAGGATCAGTTGAACGCTTTGCTCTCCCCTAAGTCGGTCCAACTGGGCCAGAGAGGTCATCTGTAATTTTTCAAAAAATCAAATCCTAAACAAATTCAGTGAGTGAGTAAATTAAACTATATTTGATTTGATTTCTATAAATTATATTAGCACACTGTCGCTAAGCCAAAAACAGGTTCGTTTTTCTCTCCGTTAGTACACTAATTTCCGGTAGAACTTTTGTGTATGTGTGTGTTTTCTTGTTTGTGTGGGGGTATTTTGTTTGAAGGGCGTATGCTCGCGTACTTTTACTAATAATACTTTGTTTTTTTTCGCATTTGTTTAATACATTGATATGACCTAAAAGTTGGCGTTTTTTTTTCTAAACTTCACAGACATCATGCACACAGGTGTGTATGTGTGTGTGAGTGAGTGGGTGTACTTGTGCATGTATGCATGCTTGTATGTGTGTATGACACATACACTACTAAATTGTTGCTAATAGACAGACAGATACACTGAGAGACAAAAAGAAAAGTTCAAAACTCAAAACTGAGAAGGTCGGGGATTGTTCTTTTTGTTTTTCTTTTCTGTTTGTGGGTTTCTTCCGGTTTTACCATCATTTGCCTCATTTTGGATTTTATGTCCCCGTAAATATAATTCGTTTCTTTAGTTTTCGTTTAAGTGTGTGTTTTGTTTTTTCATTTATTAAATTATTTGTTTGGTTTTTTTTTTGAGAAGAAAATCTCCAGATTATCTTCGAAATATGTATGTTTTTGTATAGGTATAGACAATTATAATTTGTTTTGTGTATGTGTGTGTGTGTGTATTTTTTGCGTTTTGCCTTGGGTTTTTTCTTTTTTACTTAATACTCTTAGACATTTAAAAATATGAATATTATTATTTAATATTTATACTTCTAAGTACTTCCCTTGCCTACTCTCTAATGTGGGCGCGTCGAATACTTCTATCAAAAAAAAAAAATACAGTCGAAGGGGGAATTATTCGAGGGTTTGTTGTAGTTTGTTATGTTTTATTTTTTTCTTGAATTTTCATTCAATTTAATTTTTCAAAAATTATTTATCACCAGCTATTTACGATTACACAATGCTCATGTTCTTATGTTCATGTTGTTGTTGTTGTATGATGTTGTTTGTGGTGGTGGTGGTAGTAGTAAGGGGTGTTAAATGTTTTTCTTGATCGTGTGTAAGCCAATATGTTATGTAGGAATCTGCAGTTGTTACGAAATGAAATATCTGCCTTGAGCTTGGTATTTATGTGGTAGTTTCACTTTTTAAGTTTGACAACTTGGTAAGATTAAACTCCGCTCATCGATCTCATAAAACCGTCGAATTATGAAAATGTACGCCCGAAAGAACGAGGTTTCCTTACTGCGAAATATCCGATTGATTGAATTTGTTTTACGAAAACCAGCCCTCAATTTTCCCGGCTTACCTAGTGGTAACTTTATTGTCATTCTCTGACTATAAGAGGTGTCTCCAAAAGCCTGTCGTAGAAGATATCAGCATTTCGATTACCCATCAGAATTGCAAGTCTTAACATATTTACCATTTGGATAACGGTGATTTTTATTTACTTAATTAATTTCTTTCTGAGGACTTTGAATAGCTGCCTGCAAAAATCTCGAGAACTAACTAACACCTGGGCACCAAACAATTAGTTGAATTTGGATGGCATGTCTCTAAGGGGCTAGCCCACCAGCACTCTGTGGGCCTATCCAGGACTTGCTGGTAAGTATTTGTCCTCACTCTCCGGCACAGTTGCTTTCAGAGAGGAATTATCTCTTTTCGGCAGTAATCGAAGTTCGTGTGCCTACTTTCTTTGTTTGCCGCTTGGATTCATACGCCTTTGAGAAGATATGTGACAATGCCTTGTCAGGTGATCTCATTCCCGGCGAATATCACCGATGGCGTGACAATGAAAACAGCACAAGGGTTTCTACAATCCACAGACGGCCTATCTTGAGAGCTGGCAATATTGACCTGAATCCATTTGAGGAAATGGATGTTATCGAATTGGCAAATCCATAGCTGCTCGATGTTTTGATGGTTTTCGTCTAGCGCAGCCGAACAATTGTTCAGATGAATTGTACTTGCAACTGATTTTCTTTTACTATCCACTGCAATTTTAAGAATCACATGTAATTTTAGTTAATTTCACCATTTATCTATAGAGTTTTTAATTTTAGCGGACTTATTTTGCCCACTTGCTTTCTGTATCTAACTAATACTTGATCATTGTACAGGGTATCATGAAGTTTACCAGTGTTTTCTAAGAATTTTCTTACCGATTTTCTATTTTTGTTCCCAAGACAAGTTAATATACATACATCTTATGAAGTTCCGGTGCGAAAAACATAAACATGGGCGAGCCCTACTCTTGCTCTAACACGGGGTACAAGTCTCATCTCAATAGCTTACTTCGTTTGCGAGTTATGGCGTTTTTAAGTTAGATCACCCCAGAAAATAATCCTACTCCGTGTTTCTGGGCGCCTGGTGTCAGGAAATAGGAAATTGTTCTTTTTCTCACAGATTCTTCGCAGAACAACCGGAATAATTCATAGCATACTGTTAGGCGAACGTAAATATGTGTATGACCTAATTTACTACACGTCCGGCCGAATTTATTCTATTCACCTAAACATACCAGCCCTAAAGTATGCTTTCAATTTCAATCGCATCTACAAGAAGACACACATACACTCACCCACACGTCGCATCGCAGAGCCAAAATCAGTTTAACAACTGACAATTTTCTGTTTTCTGATACCAGGCGCCCAGAAACGTGTAGTAGGTGATTTGTTACATGAGACTGAAATTGAAAACGCCATAACTCGATAACGACATTAGCTAGCGAGATGGAACTTTTACCCTGGGTTAGAGTAAAGGACTGGCTATCAGATGTATATAGTGTACCACGCCCACATTTACGCCTACATATTATAATTCATCGAAATAAGCTAGAAAGCTGTATATCTTTGCAACTGCAGCGTTTAGCTTTATGGTTTCTTTCACCGGAATGCTGGGCATGTCGATAGCTATCAGTGTGCCAATTATCAAGAGTTTGGCTGGCAAATCGAGAAGCTTGCAGTGTCTTTTCCAATATATTTACAAATATGTATTTTTGTTGTCCACATAAATATACACGCCTTAAAGTATGCTTTGATTTGCAGTCTAATTTCGAAGCACACACACCCACTCGTTGTATGCAATCCAAAAACACACAATCAACAATCAGAAAATTCTGTTTTCTGATACCAGGCGCCCAGAAACGTGTAGTAGGTGATTTGTTACATGTGACTTAAACTAAAAACGTTATAACTCGATAACGACTTTAGCTAGCGAGATGGAACTTTTACCCTGGGTTAGAGTAAAGGACTGGCTATCAGATGTATATAGTGTGCCACGCCCACATTTACGCCTACATATTATAATTCATCGAAATAAACGAGAAAGTTGTATATCTTTGCAACTGCTGCGTTTAGCTTTATGATTTCTTTCACTGAAATGTTGGGCATGTCGAGCTTTATGGTTTACTACACAGCACTGTAACCCCTGGCGATTGCTAAGAATCTCCTAAAGTCGCCGGGGTTTTTGTGTGGCAATCATGTCGTAGTATCGATCAAAATTTATTTATGGGCTCAATGGTACAAAGATCAGCCAGAGACTGTTCAAGAGCTGGTAATGCACCCTGAAAAGTGTCATTTCCAGTTTTTTCTTCTCATTTTATAATCTTCGAATCGGGTCAACTGAGAGGTTTGGACGGGCAATTTCAATTTCGTCAACATCCATTTGGCTTAAGTTGAAAAGTAATACATGTTTTTCCTGCGATTCCCGGACAATACAGAGACCTTTAATTGTATACAGATGTGTATATTTTAATAAAAGGCGATCTTGGCTAGGTTCCTGGGTGTTGGGGTTGTTGGTTCTTGGCCTACTATCAAATGTGTGGTAATGGTGTTGTTTAAGCTGTGTCTTTTTGGTAGTTGTTGTTGTTGTTGTCTTTCAAGTGTTAAGTGTGGCTGTTGTTGTTGTTGTTTTTTTATTGTTCTAATTAAACAAAAATTGACACTTCCTTTACGAATGTTTTGCTCCTTGTAATTTTGTTGTTTGTTTGGTTTTTAGATTTGCTTTATTCTTAATAATTTGCTTCGTCATATTAAACTACATTTGTTTTTGTTAGTATATATATATATATATATATATATATATAGAGATGTAAGTATGTATATATAATGTTTTGTGGTTTTATTTAAATTGTATGCTTGTTGTTTTTTTTTTTGGATTTCGTTTATGTTTAGAGTGTATACGTTTAAGTTGTTGGTTAGGGGAGGGGATGTTTCTTGGGTTGCTTTAAGTATAATCTTGAAGTATATTGGTATGTAAATAGATAGTATTTTCTTGTTGTTGTTTTGCTTCTGCTTCGGCTTGTTGTTTAGGTTGTATGTTTAAAAAGTTATCAATATTTATTATTAGTATTATTATTAATTGTTTTTTTTTCTTTTCTTTTGTTTTTTGTTTTTGCTGCATATGCATACCTATTCAAATCGGTGTACAAAGTTGTATTTTACTTGGTATTGTTTTCAAAACTTTTTCTTGCTCTTCCTCTTCGTCGTCGTCATCTTCTTCTTCTTCTTCTAGTACTACTCTACTACTGCATTTTGTTCTTGTAAACAAATTGAAAAAGAACAAAGTTCATAAACAAAACTATTGCAAAAACTAATGTATGTAAGGGTCGTGGGGGGGGGGGGGGGGGGAGGGTTAGTTTGGTTAATTAAAAAAAAAAACTTGATAAACTCAGTCTAGTGTTACCTTCAGAAAAAAAGACAATAATAAAAATAAGTAGAATAGAAAACATGCGGTTTTTAGCAAATCGTAGCTAAGATTTTAACTATTTCTTTTTTTTTTTTTTTGGTTTCATTCACAGAATTATTTCAAAACAACGAAATCAAACAAACACAAATGAAAGTTACTTACTAGTGGGTTTAGGTTTTTTTTTTTTAAAAAAATTAACATTTAAATCATTTATTTAAATTACATTGTTGTTGTATAGTTGAATATAAATTGGTTTGGTTTGTTTTTCAAAATCGTTTCTTGCTGTTGTTTACTGCGCTGTTTGCTTTTCAAATAAAATAGGAATTATGTTTTTAAGTTTTAAATGACAACCTTAATTATTTGCTTTTGCTTGCTTGGTTTGTTTTTCTTTTTGCATTATAAAGAAAATTATTAAAACAAAAAAAAAATTTAATAAATTTTTTTTTTTACTTTGCTTCCAAATTCAATTCAATTTAACTAAAACATTTTAGGGCTAAGTTTTGCCATTTCATTTCGTTTCGTTTCTTTTCTTCTTTTTTTCTCTTTACTTATAATTTCTTCTAGATAATTGCACTAATATTGAAAAAAGAAGGTTATTTTCTTGTTAGGGCTAAACCAAAATACGATTGGGTCAAGAGAGACAGAGAGAGAGAGAGAGAGATATGAGTAATATGTTTTAGGTTGGGAAACTTAATGCTATTGACTTTTTTAAAGAGATGATTTGTGTTTTCATTTTTTGGTTTTGGTTTTAGATTTATTTTGTTTGTTTTTGTTTTTTGCTTACAAAAAATGTCGATATGTTAGAAATTCAGAATATTATTTTGTTTGGTTTTTATCTTCTTTTGGCATTTCATTTTGTAGGTCTTCTTGAAAAACAAAAAAAAAAAAAAAAACAACGTTCAATTCATATTTGATGTCTACGAAAACTGAGCAACGCTCCGAACACACATTCTTTCTTCGTTTTTTTTTTTAGAAAAAAAATGGAAAATATTTCGGGCAGAGGACTTGTTTGTGGGTTTGTCTTTTTAAATGCTTATTGTTGCTTATTTCAATTCAGATTAAATATCCTTAAGCACAAAATTTGCAATTCCTGTAGGAAATCTCCAAAAAAAAAAAGAAAAACACTTGGTTTTTTTTTTAAATTTTTAGGCCATAAAAAGAATAGATTCATTTTATTTTTGAGTGTTAAAATAATAATAATAATAAAAAAAAACGTAAATATTACAAATACAAATGAATTTAATTAGAAAATAAAAATAATATAAAAAAAAAACTGAAATCATATTTGAATAAAATAACAAACGTAATAATAATAATAATGTATTTTGTTTTTGTTTTTTTTTTATAATTATTATCGGCTATAAATTAAGTAAGTACCTTATATTTGTTACACAACAAACTCAAAAAATTTGTTTTGGTTTTTCTTGTTCCACTTGTTTTTTTTTTTACATTTCAAACAAAACTGTTGCATAATCATAACTTAAATAACTAAATGTAATCGTTACAAATTAAAAAAAAAAAATAAAACACATATAAATAAAAACTTGAACAAATTACACGACCGACAAAATCATCTAAACGATACGTTTTTTCTTCTTCTCTTTTTTTTTTTTTATCTATTTATTGTAATTATTAGTATTTTATGTATATTAAATATAGCTACCATTCGATTGATTTAAACAAAATTCTTTGTTTTTATTCTCATTTTTTTTTGTCTAATGAAAAACGACCAGAAGGAAAAGCTCTTTCGCAGGGAAAAACGAGTTAAGACAATTAAGGACATTGTGATAAATTCAAGGGCCTGGTTGAAAGGTAGTACTGTAATCGCAAGGCAGAACAGTTGATTTCACAAATTTCAATGCCGATAAAGGAAATTCCACAAGACAAAGATTTCTCAACTATCTGTGTGAAAAGCTTCCATTGCTTCAGTAACAAAAAGTGACTCCGAAAGACCCAACAGAAGTTCCATTGAAGAAGTTCGCCAAAAAAAAAAAATACAAATGCATTTTGGAAATCACACAAAAGAAAATCCTTCCATTAAACTCATGCCCAACAGGTCTGTGACAGAATTCCATGGATTCATCGTGGAATAAAATTCACTGGACATAGATTTCTAAACCATCTGTGACATCCACAGACCTAAAGGAAGTTCCAATGGAAGTAAAAAAAAAACAGTGGAACAACAGTCTAAACCATAGACTGGTCTGGATTCCCAGGTATTTGCCAACAATTAAAACTGCATTCAGAGCAGGCGTTTCAGTTTCACACTGACTGAAAACCGTTGAGACCATCTTCGATTTGGTTAAAGACACACTGACTGAAAACCCTTAATTTACAAGAGCACACTCAAATTTAGACGGTCTGCTCTCTTAGATTGACTTTGGTACAATTTATGTTTTAGGAATTTTGAAATTACGAAAACTTGAGGTACTCAAATTGACATTTTTCAAATATTTTTCTTACAAGAGGAATTTCAAATCCGTCTTAAATTTAAAAAAACATTTGTTAAGACAATTTGTGTGACAATTGTTTTTGTATTTACATAAATTTTTCTTAACAAACTTTTTTAATTTTTCAACAATATGGGGGAAATTGTTCCAAAAAAAGTAAACATTTAAAAAGATCAATAAATTTAAGATTTGATTGTGCCTTTCAAACAATGGCAACTCGTCTCCTCAATTGAACTCTCAAAGACAACAGACAATGGATATGGAAAAAATCGGACCGAATGAATCCCTTTTCAATTGTGAAATATTTCTGGGGCGGCAGCAAAAACAATCGAGGCGGCCAAACATCCTCCTAACTGCCGGTTTTTTACAAAACGAATTTGTTTGTTCGTTGCAAATTGTCAACATTGAATGACCAATGAAATGGATTTTGATCAGTCATTGTGTTCCATATGTCGATATTTAAAATATATCTGAAAATCACAATTCAATAATGTCTGACATGCCTTTTTTTAATCCTTCCAATATTGACGATTTGTAACGAACGTACACGTTCGTTTTATGAAAAAAGGCAGTAACTTCTCCAACTGAGAGAGGGAGACAGGTTTTGTTCCACAAACTCAACACTGAATTTTCCTAAAATGTGAGTAGTGACAGCCCAAATAATAAGTCTGTCTGCTTACAGACTTCGAGTGCCTGCCCCCCAGAATTGTCTTTGGCGCAATTCACATTTCTAGCAAAAAAAAAATAGACAAAGTTTTTGTTTCTTAAAAGAGTTCCTGGGGGGTTTCTTTTTTGTTGGTTACTTTTCAAAAAGAAAGAATAATAAAAATAGGAAAAAACTTTTGTAAAAATAAACTGAAAATATCAAATTTAAAGCAAATTATTGATAATTGCACACCAATGAATTATTCGTTTTAGTTTTTTGTTTGTTTGTTTGGTTTTTTTTTTTATAATGTTTATATATTTTTAAAATATTTCGTTGATATTGTTAAATTTAGTTTCTTATATGTTTTAATTTTAAGTCACTCTCCCTAAGAAAAGAAAGTAGAAAAAAAAAAATGTAAACAAAAATTTGTTTATGGGAAATTTTTAAACTTGTAGACACACTTATTTCGCTTGTCGTTTGTTTGGTTGTTTTCAGAGCGGGTGATTTTCTGTGTTTTGGTTTTAATTTAAAGATTATTATTTCTTTTGTTTAGTTTTTAAATTTATTACAATTAAACAATTTTCTAAATACATAAAACTATTAAATTTATGATGATTCTTTTTTGTTTGGTTGTTGTTGTTTATACGCCATTGATATGGTTGTTAAGTGTTGCTTTTATTGCTGATATCTTTTTTTTTTAGATTTTATTTTCTTTTTATTATAATTTATAAAGTACGCTTTTCTCCAAAAGAAAAAAACTTGTTTTAGTTTTTCGTTTGTTTCAAAGAAAGTTCGAAAATATTTGTAGCTTTTTTTTGTTTTTTTTTTTTGTTTTGGTAAATCTTTATCGAAATTATAAAATAGCGCTTCTGCTTTTCTTTTTTTGTTGCTTTACAGGGTTCAAAAAAGTCAAAAAGTTTCAATAGGATTGGGAGTGGGGGGGTTTGGGGAACCTTAACAAGTAATTTTAGTTTTTCGTTAAAAATTTCTTCTGCTCTGCTTTTTTAAACCCTTGTCGTCTTAATTTTGTTCCATCGTTCTTGCTGTTCCTCAAATCATCATCATCATCATCTTACTTGCTGCTCTTAATTTACATTAATGTGTTTTTTTTTACAATTTTTTTTTGTTTTGTTTGGTTTTACGTTTTTTTTTTTTTTGTTAAATTATCCTTTAAAAAAAATTCATAATTATACAATATTTATTAAAATTAAGCACAAAAAATGTCTTTTTTTAATTGTTGTTGGTAAAATTGTAAATTTGTAAAAAGTTGTGCATTCCATTTTTTCCGCCAAAATAAAAAAAAAACAAAAATTTCAAATAAATGAGAAGAAACTGAAAAATAGAAAAATCAAATACTGCATTTGTTGGATTTTTTTGTTTTTGGTTTGTTCACCGAAAGTATTTCTAAATAATTGTGTTTTGATGGTATTTAGCATGCAGTTTCTGTTGTTGTTGTTCTTCTTCTTGTTCTTGTGGTTGTTGTAAGCACATAATTTCTTAATTAGGTTTGTAAAATTAACATACATACATAATTCTTGATTTTGTTTTAGTTTTAGTTGGTTTTTGTTTTTTTTTTGTTTTTTAATAATACTACGCTTTGTTTTCAAATAAGCAAAACCAATAGGACCATAAATTCCTTCTTCTTTATCTTTTGGTAATTGTTTTTGTTTTCTTCATTTGTTTTTCCTTTCCTTTACTATTATTTATTATTTATATATATATTGTCAAATCATGTTATGTTTTGTTTTTGTTTTTGGTTATTTTCACATATTTTGAGAATTTACACAAGTGTTCTTTTTGTTTTGTTTTTTTGTTTTGTTTTATTATAAAATATTTATAAATATTTAAATGGAAGTTAAACAAACAATGAGAAATGAAACCACCAACTGGTTCAAGGGTTTCAATACAAACTAAGTGAAAAAAAAAAACTAAAATACAACTCAAAACTGTGACAGACAGAGACAATGAGAGAGAGAGAGAGATAGAGATTTATATAAAGAGATAAAGTACAACAAATTATTTAAATATTATATGTAACAACAAAAAGAAATAATTATTTAATATTAAAAGTTAATAATAATGTTTTTTGTTTTGTTTTGTTTTGTTTTCTTTTCATAATAATAATAATTAATAATAATAATTTTTTGTCCAGAAAAATTAACAAACTGAAATAAGACGCGCGCGTTTCCTCTTTGCATTGGTATTGTTAATCTTAGGCTGCCAAAGACGTCGTCTTACTTTCCCAGGAGATTTGGGACGGGGGGGCGTTAGCTCTTCTCTTCTTTTGTCCAAACAAAAAAAATTTATAAAACAAAACAAACAGAAACAATCAATTTGTGGAGCACACACACATAGCACACGTCACACACACACACACGCGTCGTCGCCATCGCTGTTGCTTTCTTGCCATGCCTGGTGTCACTGTCTTCTAAACTTATACTCTGTCTGTATGCTGTGTGCTTGGCATTTTCATTCTCTTCTTCTACTTCGTCTTCTTGTTTTTCTTTCTTTCTTTTATTTTTTTTTCTTTTAATATTGTTGTTGTAATGATGCTATCATTACGGCATCATCTCAATTGTACACTTCCTGTTTGAGTTCGGCATCGTTCTCCTTTTCAATCATTCCCTCATTTGCTGCATTATTCCAAGCACCATTCATGCTTTTTGATGATGAGAAGCAGAGCTTCATAATAAATGGAAATTTGGTACCTGTACATCAGTAAAAGGAAACAACCAAACACACACATACACGCACACGCAGCCAGAGCGCACAGAAAAAGTAAAAGAAAGAAAAGAAATCAATTAGAGAAAAATATGTGTAAAAATGCTGTGTATTAATAATGTCGACCTCAATTCCCCACAATCTACAGCCATCATCTAAGCCTCTGTTAGAGGAACTAAAAGTGATTCGATAAGACCGCAAATCGGGATTTCTTTAAAGATAATCCATATGTTTGCACATCGAATTTCATCGGTCAATTGTCTTACAACATTGCCATAGTTTGCGTGAGAAATTTCCATAGCAAGAGAAAATCTCGAAGAGATCAATTAAACTCCATAAAGTTCCCCTTTGGAAATGAACAAAACCTAGGGATGGAATGTGTACCACTTTCATTTCGATTGATTTCATCAATCATCAGATTTAAATTCTGAGTTTTTGGTGAATTGTCAGAGACAGATTTCCCTTTCATTTGGGGTCTCTATTCCAACACTCCTCCATAGTGGCCTACAACAGATACTTAGAAATTATTTTTAGTGAAATCAGAGCATTCATTTCATTTATTTCCTTTCAGACTTTTTTTCCATTGTTGCATGTAATTTGGTTTAATGGAAAATTATCAGATCACGATTATAAAACGCCTTGGTATTTACGAGCTGCAGCAAAACACCCACAAGATCTAAATGCCGGGAAATCGTTTATTAATCAGGCCAAGACTAACGACATGTTATAGAGCTAAGTAAAGTAAGTAGGGTGGCATTCTTTTGTTTCGCTTTTATTGGAGACTCTAAGGCATGGAAAACCAGTTTAGAATCGAATAGCCAATGTGAGCATAAGATGAGAGTCACCTTCTTCCAACATTTGGTTTTTGGGAGTTCGAAAACAAAATCCCTAAAGTAACCGCCACAATATGTGAGGTTATATATGATTGATATGAATGGCCAATTAAGAGAACATCCTATACTCGTAATGTTAACAACTTTTCCAGTTAAAATATTCTATAAATGCCTTAGCTCACGGCTCACTGAATGGAGAAAAGTTGTTCCTTAATGGGACGTTGAATAACGACGAGAATTCCGTTTGTTACTTAAAGGGACTTTAATGGAAACACGTGCATAACGACTTGAAAAATTGCCGGTTTGTTACTTAATGGGACTTTAAGGGAAACACGTGAATAACGACGACGTTAATTCGACAATAGGATATCTAATATCGAATAGTCATCTCTACAACCAATCATAACACGGACAGCCACAGAAAGTGTACATTACACCCTTTGCAGACCCGGGAACTGTCGTAGGTGTCTTCAAGGTTTTGATGAAATCTATACAGGTTATGTGTTTGAATATTAGGAATTCAAAAGGTTTCTGAATTTGTGACGACTAACATGTGTTGCAATAGGGAATGACAATAAGTCATTGTGGTGCAGGCGGCTGTAGAAATAACATGGCTGATGACAAATCTCTGTGACAGCCGAGTTAACATTCAACTCAATGCTTAAAAAAGTAAAGCATACTTTGAGGCTGCACAATTAAGATTATTGGGAACATAAGTCCATGAAAAGGTCTGACTAAATGTTGTTCATATCTTAATGTTAAAGCAATTTTGCAAAAAGTGTGGGGGGAAACTTTTAAAAATCATTCAAAACCAGTTACTAACGATTCACCTGCAGCCACTACTCCTTTCGCAGCATTGGCAACTGTTTGGGCCAGCAACAGTTGCGTGGGGGATGGCCAAAAAAAAAAGTTGTTCTAAAATTGCTTACCCTTGCCTTCAATTGGTAGATGATTGCACTTCATGATGGCCAAAACGGCCTGGGCAATATTGGGGAATTCAATCAGACCCGATGATGAGCGTTCGGTCTTCAAGGGGAATAGCCTGACAGATGTGGCAGGAACCTCTTTGATATTGAAAATGCCAATCAATTGATCCTCGGTGAGACCAGGTGGTGTATTAAAGAAATGTAAAATCTACAAACAAGAGAAATTATGAAATTAGAAACGGTCCAACGGTGGGTGCGGGTGGTCTCGCAGAGAGCGCTTACCTTGCTCGGTGGTTGTATACGATTTTTGCTAGCCTGGGCTGGCGATAGGAAACGATTGTTCTTCGAACCGGTGTATTCTTTGAAGCTGGGTGTGTGATCGGCCAATAGGAAGGGATTTATAACTTCGGACAAAAAGTTCTGCTTGGAGAAGGCTATCTGGATTTTGCCCTTTGTGCCAACGGGAATGTTGTTCAGATGCTGGACGCAACGTTCGACAGCCACCGAATCGCCCATTTGCACCATGGCAGTGCCCTCCTTGGTCTTTAAGAATTTGATCTGTAAAAAAAACACAACAAAAATTAGATGAAATTAAAACAATTGTTCCATATAGAAATTAAGATGGCTGAGCATGTTGGTGTTTCAGAATCAAATGTTGCCAATCAAGTTGTGTTAATTGTTCTGTGTTTGGCTGATAACTTGAACGCCTTTCGTCTGGTTTTTATTACGTTTTAGTTTTTCTCTCTTTTTTTTTTGCTTGGCTATTTCTCTCCCCCTCCCTCTCTCACGCTGTATAGTTTTTAGTCAATGGCTGTTCAAGTTAAACATGATTGCCTTGCAATTTCCCGTTATAAACGCCTTAGAGCCCGCTGCCAACCCCGTCTGTAAAAGCAGTTGGTTGGAGCCAAGTTATGGCAATTGGTTCATTGAATTATTGTATTATTACGCTTTTATTTCGTTGGCGAACAAACTAAAAGTTCATAAACGAGATTTCACATGCACACGTCCATCCATACACTGGTTGTTGCTGTTCCATGTGAGCCACCACCAGGCAGGCAAGCTGCACGTCAGACAGATATTTTGGTCAAAATTGCATTTGGAAAAATGAAAAAAAAAAACAAAACATTGCAAAGTGCAACAAAATGTTGCAATGCATGTGCGAGTGGTGTTTAAAACAAAATCCATTATCGACCCGCATCGATGCCTGAGATTACGTGAGAGTGCTGTCCATTCGACCGTGTGATGTCTAAACTTTATGCAGCACGCAATCATCATTATCGTCACTAAAATACCGACAACCAACGAAATGGTGGCCATTACCCACCGAGTCAGCCCCGGGTACTGGCACTGCTACTGGCTTCCAGGTGCTTCTGTCTCTCTCTCTCTCTCTATTTCTCGTGCCAGAAAGAAAACTCACCAGCAGTTGGTTCAAACATCGTCCAACATCGACATCGTTAGTTTGTAATTGAATTTTCTACACAATCATCTATTAAGGTTCAATGAAACAAACTCTCTCACACACACACACACGCGCATGGTAAATTCCAGTGAAATGACTGAACGAACGAATAGGTGGTTGGTGATTACCACCCAGCACCATGCACCTCGCTTACATTTCCCCCTTGCCACCTTAGCAGCAATGGCTTGGAGCAGCTGCTGCTGCTGCTGCGGTCGATCATTCATAAGGATTTTTCACTTTCACTTGCATGACGATGATTGGCCAGCGATCAACGCTATGCGATAATACTGATAACAAATTACCAAAGCAATCAAACATATTTTCGGGTGAAAATTATACGTTAGCGCGCCAGTTGTGTGTGTGTGTGTGTGTGGCGCTTAAGCGGCGGGTTATTCAACTTTTGTTGGAGGAATTGTAGGGTTCGTATTGATACAAAAAAGATGATATCATAAGTGGTATTTTCTTTTACAAAAGTGATAGAGGACATATGGGAAGACCCAGCACACTCATTCGTTTAAAGATTCCAGCAGAGCTCGTTTCTTTCACAAAGGGGACAGGGGACATGTGAGAAGATGCCGCTCAATCACTTCTTTAAAGTTTCCAGTCAATTTCTTGGTAATCTTTAACGACGCAGATTAAATGGAAGGAATTTGACACCAATCAAACTTAAGATGGGACGCTGTAGGGCGGTAAAAAATAAAACGGGTACGCAAGGAATGCCGCCTTAAAGTAGGCAATGCAAGTTGGCATTTGAAAGGGGTATCAGCGAAAAGTCAGCAAACTGTCTCTCCTTTGTGGATCGGTCCATAATGTGTACGCTGTCCCTATGTTATGGGTATGTGGCCCCCTCGGTCGGCAGGGGCGGGTGTGATTGGCGATGGCGATACCGTAATGCTTAAATACACAGTGTTGCCATTTGGCACATTAATTTATATGCAAATTCATTCGTAAGACAGGAAGAAACCATGAATTTTAGGATTAACCATGTGAGGTGACTCCATGTTGTTTTTTACACGATATTTTACGATCGGTTGCAAATGTCAACACGTGGTTTCGTGTCAACACAGTCGACTGCTGTACGAGCTTGAGTAGAGACGTTTATAATAATTGTATTCTACAAGATAAGTCTTTATTTTCAAATCAAAACAAAATTATTTTAAAAATTAAAATTTTTGTACTTTTTAAAAAAGTAGCCTCACAGGCGAGTTTTAGTGTAAAAAAGAGGTTTAGTGTTCCAGGGTTAACATTCAACAACATTTGTTGTCATTCCTCGCGACAGATTTGTACCAAGCAAACTTGTCGTAACTTTAATTATAACAATCCCCTCATTACACGCTTACGACCCACAGATGATCAATTAACGGCCACAAATGTTGCCGCAGCACCTCCAGCGCTGTACATTCGAGCACGAGTACTTAACGGACCCTTAATGAAGGCTTTAACATTTGTTTGCCGCTCATATGTTAATTGAAATTAATTGTTGGAAATCTTCGCAAAAAACAAAGAGAGTGAAACGGAGAGATTACGCGAGAAACTAACACCCAAATGCACGATGAAATATAAATGTTTGCACGCACATGTTAAAGACGTCAGAACGGTGGGGAGGTGGTGTGTGCAACAACGCAACAGCAAACAGCAACAAATGGAAGGTCGTCGCAAAGGGCAAGGGGGGTGGGGGGCGGTCGTCAGCGAGCTGCTGTCCGGGATAACACACTACATATATGTACATGCTTGTATTTGTTTAAATATTTGTATAATTACATGTGTTAAACACGCTTGACGGCCAAAGATTGCTCTATTGCTGCTGCCTTAACGCGACATCACACCACACGCACACACACACACATGTATCACAACAGAACTGAGCCAAAGCTCTGCTTTCACAGAACAAATGGCAAAATAATACAAAAAGGCAGACAGAGAAGTGATAGAAAAGAGGGGCATGAGCACGGTGTGTGTGAGAGAGAGAGACGGAGAGAGAGATGTTAATACGACAGGAGTGAAATTTCCCACGGGTTACAGCATAAAGTGACAGAAGCAGCACAGCACCGAATGTGGAAAACTACTCTGGCTTATTCATACATGCATGTACAATCACGAATCATGATGTTGCCAATGATGACTCCCCTACGTATGTACGTAATACATGATTAAGTGAAATGACTGACGACGGACAGCCAGCCAACCAGACCGAATGGCAGACAGACGGACGCCGAGATATGTTTACAATTAACACACTTTGTCAGCCATTAACCGTTAAATGTTCATCGTTCACCGTCCGGGCCTCTCAATTACACCCAACACACAGCACTCATCATTTCAGTGCTTCCGGCACCAAACACCTGCTCTCATCCAGCGCCCTCTTTCAGTTCTGTTCATGTTGTGGATGGTGAAGTGTAAAGTGCAGAGGAGTGTTAAAACATTTTAGGCTCTAAATTGTCGCATTGTTGTTGTTGTTGCTGTTGCTGTTACACAAGGAAGAGAAAATATATTTTTAATTGTTATACACGTAGTACGTCCCGCCATCCAACCAACAGCAGAGCTGTCACATTAAGGGGAAGTGTGTCCGTGTCCGTGTGTGTGTGAAGATGGGGACAATTCCAACAAATGGCACTCACACAAAACGGTGCATGTGAAATGTGAAATGAAACCAGTACAGTAGACTCGCTAACAAGTGCACATTAGTGGGGAAGAGACACATTTTTCAATGGACATTTTAATGTTCATTTGTGATATAACAAAAAAATCAGACACACACACACACACAAGGAGTATGTGAAGTGGTGGGGGGAGTTTCATAGTTATGTTGTTTCCAATTAAACCTTCATGGCAAATTTACTGAAACATTTTCGATTTCTTATGGATAACTGAAAGTGATGTGAGTGTTAGTTTTTGTTGTGTTGGCCCGCTTCTTCTGCAAGTAAGAAACATTCCCGAGGAATGTGAAGGTAATTGTTGGTACACAATCCGAACTGCTGTGTTGTGGTGGTGTGAGCAAGTGTCGCACATATCCGGCTAAGAATTTAAAAAAAATATTTAGCACCCGTTATCATGATTAAGATAGCAAATCTCTAAACAACAAAAAAAGGAAGCTCATAGATTTGATAGAAATTCGCCCATGTGTTTCAGATAGGAATAGTTACGTATGAAACGTCGTTTTAGTTGAATTCCCCTACTTCCCTAGTAGTTGGAGAGATCTGACCTTGAGACATTTATCTGGTAAGACATTGTCTTACACTCTGTATGATAAATACCACCAAAAAAATTAAGAATTCTTCAAAAAAAATAAAAAAAAAAATCAATGAAAAATTCCCCAAATAAATAAATAAAGGGTCCGTCATCTAACGTTTTTTTTTCAACTAGTGCTTATTTCGTTATCGGGCCATGTTGAACGAATTTTTGTTTACAAAAATTTAAGGCAACATTTGGTTTCAACAGGACGGCGCTACGTGCCACACAGCCGAAGCTACACTCGATGTATGGCGCCCTGTTTTTGAAGATCGCATTATCAGCGGCAGAGCCGATGTCGTTAGGCTACTGCATGGCCAGCCGAGGCAGCCATTTGAATGAAATTATTTTCCATTATTAACCGGAAGGATTGTACTTTCAAATAAAAGAAGAAATTTGAGAAAATATCCAGTAGTTTTTTTTTTATAGAATTTTCAAAAAAAAAAAGTTATTTAATTTTTCATATGAAAAAAGCCGTAAAAAATGGACAACGAAAAATTCCCATATTGGTTATTTTTTGGGAAATTTTTCGTTTTTTTGGGATATGTTCAAAACAAATATTTCATTTTTCGTTTTTCATATGAAAAATGGCCCAAAAAATGGACAACGAAAAATTCCCAAATTTTTTTATTTTTGGGATATTTTCAAAGCAAATTTTTGGTTAATATTTTATTTTTCGTTGTTCATATGAAAAATGCCCAAAAAAAATGGACAACGAAAAATTCCCAAATTTTTTTTTTTTTTGGATTATTTTTCATAATATTTGAGGTATTTATTTTGTGAAATTCTTCGAAAAATTTCCAATTTCCAATTTTTTTTTTTTTTTTTTTGTGGGAATTTTTCTTTTTTTTTTTGGAATATTTTATATAAACTTGTTTTTTTTTTTATTTGGGGTATTTTTCATAATATTTGGGTGATTTTGCATTGGGTAATATTTCATAAATTGTTTGGGGAAATTTACATTTGGTCTTTTTTTTATTTATTTTGTGGAATCCTTCATTTGGGCCAACGAAAAATTCCCATTTTTTTTATTTTTGTGAAATTTTTCTTTTTCTTTTTGGGATATTTTTTGTAATGTTTTTTTTGTTTTTTTGGTGTATTTTTCATAATATGTGGGTTATTTTGCATTGGGTAATTTTTCATCAATTGTTTGATGGATTTTTCGGAACTTTTGGGGAAATTTTCATTTATTTTGGGGAATTCTTCATTTTGTTGGGGACATTTTTCATTTGGGTTATTTTTCAAAGAGCCGTCTAATATTGGCATATTTCTGGTACCTCGTTCGTTTGGTTTGTGTAATAAACACGGAGTTGTGCGGTCACAATTCAACTTGGCTGTCATATAAAGCAGGGTTGTCGTTTCATTTCGTTTCATTGTCCTCTGGAGGGAAATTCCCATGAAACAATGAGGCCATACAAATAAATATTATTAATAACGCTTTTATTACAAAGCAAAATAACAATTAAGACATTTTAATGAAGTGAATCACGATATTTACTTTTATTTATGGGTTTTATTTACATGTGCACTACCGCTTAAGTACACGAGTATACGCGGCTGTGTGCGAGTGTTTGTGGATTTGGGCCTATAGCAGAATATAATAACGATTTGTGTGCCATATTGTTAATAAATTAAATCGTAACAGAAAAATATGCACAAAAAAACAACAACAACGGGAGGCACTTTTTTTCCCCCGTTTTTGTCAACATAATACAAAGTTGTGTGTGTGTGTGTCATTGTTCGCCAGGAAATCTCTTTTCATATTTGTTAACAAAATGTTTTACAAAACGTTAATTACACCAGACACAAAGCCACTCTCGCACGCGCGCTCTCTCTCGCTCTCTCTCTCTGTCACACGCACACACACACACAAAAACACAATGGCAAGAAGGAAGGCGGCGGCGTCGACTGTGGCGAGGAAATGAAAGTAGTGCATTTCCTCTACCTTTAGTTTCCGTTTTGTAGTTGTTTATAGAACAAAAATAAAAACAACCAAAAACAAAAGGATTATTAACGAGATTTTTGTTTTTGTTTTCGTTTATTATTGAATACAAGGATGCGAGGCCATGACGCCAACGTTATGATATCGACGCACAGCCATCCCACCGCCTCCCCTTTTTTATAGGCGTTCATGAACATGACCATAATAAAGCCGTAAAGGATAATGGACGAGTTGATGCTTTTAATGACACCATTAAATTATGACTAAGCAGAGGGTATTAAAGCCAGAGAGGTGGTCTCCACACACCCACATACGCTAAGTACAGCGGAATGTCTCTACATACGTCTGCATTTTTATCTAACTAGTGTGTTTTCTTGGCGAAATCAACTATTCCCTTAATGTTTGTCAACAGAGGGGGGAAAAAACAGAATATCAAGAAGAAGAAGAAGAGTGGAAAATGGAAAAATTGCATGCCACTTCCAGTTGAAGCTATTTAATCGTTATCTCTGCAATTAAAGCGAAGTCGAAGCACAGTCTGACAAAACCACACAGCAAAGTGAGGGCGCGCCGCCCACACAACTTGGAGGATTATAATGCATAAAGATCAGATTTAGAACTATGGCTGGTGGGGCAAAAAAAAGAAGGGCACGTCAGGAATAAAATGAGTGGTGCCACGCCCCTCTATATATTATTGTAATTCATATTTTTTAGTTAGGTTGAATTGAATGGGGTGCCTGCTTGAGATACCCTTTTATTTTTTACTCCTTTTTCATTTTTTCAATTTTTCTTTGTGATTTTTTTTTTTTTTTGTGATTTAGTAGTGTGCCACGACCTCCAAACAAGAGGTGTTATTTGGAATCACCCGGTATTTCAGTAGCTGTCACTTTTGAAACTGTTATTCATTGACATTTGACAAGTAGAAACTACGCCATTGCTAAAAATGAAACGACCCACGCATTGAAATGATTAAAATTCCATTAAAAAATGGTGAAAATCTTGCAGTGACAGTTTGCAAAAGTAAACAGTTTCCGGAGGACCGGGTTATCTCTCGAAGAGGTGATCACAATTGGGCCACCGAGATCTTGTGATTTAACACCTTGCGACTTCGTCCTTGGGGGGGGGGGGGGGGGCACGTAAAGGATAAGCGCTGATTCAAGACCTCAACGATAGAATTCGATTTGGTTATGGCAACTTTCAATGAAAGGATATGCTCCTGTAAGCGTCGTCATGCTGGACATTTGGCTAATGTTGTTTTTGCATTATTACAGTAGCGCGTTGTTTGTGTGGTGATGTAAAGAGGCGTGTGGTGCTGACGACACAATTGAATTTGCCATATCTTTGTTAAGATACATCTTAATATATATTTACCCTCGACACTGATTCACTGACTCTGTCACGCAGTACGTAGGAATTTAAATAGGCATTCTATAATAATTCTATAAATAATAATAATAAAAAAAATAATATTTTTTTTTGTACAGAAATTGTGTTTTCCCCAAAATTTTTTTTTACCAAAATTTTTCTTTTCCAAAAATTTTTTCTTTCCAAATTTTTTTTTTTCAAGAAATTTTTTTGTCCACAAAATTTTTTTTTTCAACAAAATTTTTTTTTCCACAAACATTTTTTTTTTTCAGCAAAATTTTGTTTTTCAACAAAAATTTTTTTTTCAGCAAATTTTATTTTTTTTCGAAATTTTTTTTTACAAAACAGTTTTCTCAAAATATTTTTTACAACATTTTTAAAATTAAGTAACAAATACTTTCTCAAGCAAATTAACGGGCGCCATAGGCGCATTACAACTTACTAGTTTTTAATATTTGTACAATTTTCGGTCGAATTTCATTAAAAAGCGAGTTTTGAAGAAAATATCGCTTAGGTCTTTTTTTGCGGCAAAGGGTCGATATGTTAATCCCTTTCGCTTTTTTTTAAATTTCCCTTAAAAAAATTTTAATTTTTCTTTAATTTGGCAAATCTTTTCCATTTCAGGACACTGTTCGACAGTGGTGGGCACATCATTCGCATTCACATTCACATTCCCATCCACATCATTTTCCATTTCATGTTCTAAGGCAAAAAGTTAATTGAGTGTATAAGCAAGGAATGAATGAATGAATAAAAGAAATGAAACGAACTGAACAGAAGGCCAACTATAGCCAACTAATGAATGAAACAACAAATACAGATTTTTCTCTTTCTCTCTATCTAATTGAATTAATTTCGTATTTTCATTAAACAGAAATGAAAAAAAAACACACAACTGAAGCAAATTAAAACAACAGACAGCAGCATAACAAACCAAACGCATCATTTAACAAAATTACATTATAAGTCCATAACAAACACCCCCCACCCTCCAACCAAAAGAAAAAGGAGGCAATGGGCTGGGGGTGTGTTTGTTGGTTTAATGTTTACTTTTTCTTTTTGGTTGTTTTTATTAAAACATTGCTTTCATTTCGATTTCCAACATTGACAACAATGATAATGGCATTTATTGCTGCCGCTGCCGCTGTTCCCCGTTTAATGTTTCGATAAAACTGAATTTCTCGTACAGATAAAGACAAACGCACAATGAAACTACAATTATGGCCCAAAGCATAATTAACGTCAGGCCTCTGAAAAAAAACCCCATAATGTATTTGGAATTAATCAGCAGTGCTGTAGCTCCACAGCTACAGGGGAGTCATCAAAAGGAAAATCAATACTAGTGTGTGAAAACATCGTAAAGATAAGCAGGGAAACGGGACGTGAAAACGCCTATGAGAAGTTTCCCCGACAAATGTCTAACATTCATAACGAATTAATATTAATCATACGCATTTTTCCCCCTGTGGATCCTATGAAGCTTCTTTAAATGCTGAATTATTGGAAAAAAACAAATAGATAATGTGTTTTCCTCAAAGATCCAATTTATTCTTCGGTCTTTCGTTTAACTCCATCTTGGCCATTACATTTTAGCTCATCGATACTTGCACTGAAGGTCCATAAATACTTGTGGCCCGCCCTTTTGTACAGTTGGTGGTGGGGCCAATCCATTACGGTTCGTATTACGTTCTATAAGTTACATCAAAAAGTAATTGGTTTAGTTGAAGCTCATGCAAAAACCAAAACATAAAGTCATAACAAAAAACCAGGCCGTAAATGTAAATAAATTTTCTATACTTTTTTTTTGGGCGAATGCCAACAAAATGAAAATATATGGAAGAATAGTTTTCATAAATACATTAGCAAACCCTTTGTTGTTGATATATGAACATCAGAATACCACACATCTACCGACATGCATGTGTGTGTATATGTGTGTATATGTCTGTTTGGGTACAAACAAATCAGTCTTTAACATAACATAAAGTTTGTTTGTGTGTGTTTCGTTTAGACAGAACCACAACTAAACCCCAAGGCGATTAAGAGGAGTAAACGCAATGAGATATTGTTTGAATTAGACAAATAAATAATCCCGGGGGGAAATAAACATTTGACAGTGGGAAGGCCTATTTGACCGACCCTCCCCCGCCCACTTGGCGCACCCACCACAAACACTTATTATGCCTGTTTACACGTAAGTGAATCTCCAGGGAGAATACGGCTACCCAGGCCACGGCCACTTTAGGCCAAGGGCCAAAATCATCTTATCAGTCAGGCATCTCTTGTAGAGATGGCCAGTTTTTTTTTTTTTGGTTGCCTATAATCTTCCCGAAAAATCATTTGTTTAGATCTTTCCCCTTGCTGGTGGATTGTTGTCTCCTGCTGTTTACTATCCGCCGCTGACAGATGAATGAACAGACACATGAGATGATTGTCCTTTGTCGCTAATAAGGATAACAACTACAAATCCCCTTGATGTTTGGCTGGCATTTGGATGCGAGAGCGTCCATCAACAGTACAGAATATCTGCAATAAATTTCTTCTGTCAAGTTGAGAACCCACACAGATATTTACAGATACTACAACTTAAATACTTAGTTATGGGAAAGGGGGACCGCCGACTAAGCAGACAAATGAAATCCTCAAGTGTCACCAACACACAAGAAAGACAGGACCGGCAGATAGTGTAGGAGAGAGATGGCAAACAAGTGGACAGGCCATCAGCAACTGATAAATAAACATGAACGTCCATAACACCAGAAAAAGACCATAAAAATTAACGCTGATGCCTTCCGAGAAATTGAGATCAATTAGAATGTATAACCAAAGAAAGTGGGGGGAAGTAGGTAACTTTTTGTTAGGGGGAAATAAATCACTCATTTTCTATTGGCTGCATCAAATAGGGACAAGCTAAGGCTACAAATGATTAATTTTTATTAATTTATTTAAAAATATGCTGGGCCATCTCACCAACTTCAATTTGTCAAAGCCCTCCACAGCCCAACTTCCACCAACATGTGATACATTTTAGGTTGGGATTTGACTAGACCATCAGAAACGTCGATTTACTATTAAGTATACGCCTTTTTTCTGTGGTCCACAAGAAAATTGAAATTGAAAACGACTGAGTTGTTTCAAAACATGTAAACACTTTGTGTTTATGCCTTCGCCCTGCAACAAAGGAGAGAGAGTAAGGAATTTCCTTGACATAGCCATACAATTAATATGGAATTTAGAGAAATTGTATGTCCTTTTTCTGTCGCTTTTAAGAAAACCAAACTGTTTACAATGTTGTCCTTCAAGAACATTGGGTTTTTGTGAATAAGATCTGCAAGCAAGGCCAGATTATGAAATGTTCTTAGATTATGCGTAATATTACTATTGAATTCATATTAATCATACGCATCTGTGTTTGTGGCTGCTGTGGTTTCAAGAAGTTTAGTTAAATGACAAATGTCATTGTGGATCCTATGACTTAGTCTGGCAAGCAAGGACTGAGGTTTCCTGAACGTATACGTTGTATCAAGATCGAATTAATATTAATCATGCGTAGGTTTTTCTTCGGCTCCTAACAAACTTCTGTTGATGCTGTTCAGTAAGACGAAACGACGGCAATTAAAAAGTCAGCAACATTGTGCCCTTACAACGTAGCCCAGTAAACCCTAAAGCTATGGACAGAGTGAGTAATACAGTGGCGTATACTTATGGTTTCTATGGATCCTAAGAAACGTCTTTAAACGTCATTGATTATAAAATCAACGATCAAGATCAAAATACTTCAATTGAACGGCGTTCACAGCGATTAGGTAGTCGATCTGCCATCACCACATGGACAAGTTTACCCTGCGATTTGGCTGTTAAGCCTTGAAAGTTCCAATTGATGCACGATTTAAAGACAAACGATCACCAGCAACGTTCATTGTTTGACTTCCGTCTTGCAGCGTAAACGCCTCAAGCAGCAAAAACTGATATTAATATCATGTATACGCCTCGAATAGAAAACCTTCTGGACTGACATTAATAATACGTATACGCCCCAAAGTCAATGCTCTCCTCTGGAGTTCAATTATGGACAAATCAGTGTCCATTGAGTCACAGTTCCAAGAAATCTGCATATACAGTGTACTCCCTCCTTGCGGACACTTTTTTCAGTACCAAACCGCTTGAGTCCCCTTATGTACTTCTCTCATAAGCTGACAAAATTCTCAGTCTGTATATTGTATATTAAACCGGAAATCCATCTCTCCATGTGCAATTGCTTTTTGAAATTTCCCCTTTCACATTTTTGTCGTGCCCATCTCTTCTCTGTTTCGTTCTGTATGCGAAAATCCTCTGATTATTTCACAGTCCTCCACTGTATCTCATCTGTATCATTATTGTGGGCCCTTCTCCCCTCACCATTCGCTCCTGACAGCGGGAGCATCCATTATTCCTGCAGGAACTCCCAGAGCGAGCCCGGCGTTCTTAGGTGCCGTCTCACTGGGCCCAGATAAACATCTGGAAATTATTTTATGAGCGTTTGTCGTCCCTTATATTTTAAAAAGTTTATTGTTTTTATGTAGGCTCAGGCAACATAAAATGTATGTGTTTCGTTGTGTTGTGTACATAAAATAACGATGCGCGTGTGTATGTGTGCGTGTCTATGGATGGATGAATGTGTAATTGTGTGCGTGTGCATTTTGCCCATTATCTTCTTATTTTTTATTTTTTTTTATTTTCAATTTAGTTTGCTTTCATTTTCTTTGTTTTGTTCAGTGTCGTAACACTTGACAGCAATTTGCATTTGTTATTTGTTGCTGCTGCTGCTGCTGATGTTGTTGTTGGCTGGCTGGCTCACACCAACCAACCAAAAAAAAAAAACACTTAATTTCTTTTATATTTCAGTTCAGTTTAGTGTTTTTTTTTCTTTCTTTTCATTTATATTTTTATTTACACACTTTAAATAAACAACAAACGAAAGACAACAACACAGCAGAAAATTATAATGCTTTGGCAGAAAGGCAACAAAAAAAAAAAAGAAAAAATGAAAATCCAGCACAAAACAATACGAGACTAAAACACCAGCAACACAATGGCAAACAACAACGACAAGAGTCATGTCAAAACAATAAACAAAAATCTCAAAGGTACAATTGACAATAAAACGAAACACACAAACAACAGCCAGCAACAGCTACAACAACAGACAATAAAATGAAGAGTATAATAGCAATAAAGTGATAGAGAGGGAGAGCCACAGAGATAGAGAGAGACTAAAGCAACAACGTACTCAACAAATTGTACTTGTCGACGACGTCCACAAATAAAAACCCCTGAAAAATGCTTGCAATTCACTTTTCACACACACACACACACTCAGACTCGAACAGCACCACAAAACATGTAATTTTCAAAATAACTGTTTTTGTTGCTGTGGTCCACACTTTTCTCTACTTGTGTCCAACGAACATAACGAGGGATAACAACAAATTAAATCGACAATTTTATCACTTCTTCAGCTGGTTGTTTTGCGTTGCATACACAAATAACTGCTGATCCCTCTAAAAGGGATCAAATGGTTGGGCAAGGGGAGGGGAGAGAGTGAACGATACAATGAAACCTAACAGTGGATTAGTGCAGCTCTATGGTTGCCATCGCTAAGAAACTTTGTAGAGCGAAGGCCAGATGGTCAGATGTCTGAAAATAACTACCGCCTTGATTATTATATATTAATCGTAGGGAATTCTTTTCAGGCAGAGAGAGAGAGAGAGCGAGCAAGAGAGAATGAGTTGAGGAATAATTGTAAGCATCTGTAAGGAATTCTTCTAGTCTGCAATTTTACCAAAATTAATCACAACTTTGGTATTTATGCATCGATTTCAGTCAGCAACAGCTTGTTTTGTTCGTAAACACCGCAGTTTATATATTTTAAAACAGGTTTATATATTTATATAAATTTTAAATAAAAGAAAACAAGTTAAAAAAAATAAAGTAACTTCAAATAAAATAAAATAATTCTTTTATAATTATTTTCTTTTTAATTTATTAATTAAAAAAAAATAAAATAAATTAAGACATAAATAAATAAATAAATTAAAAAAGAAAAAAAATTAAAAAAAAAAAAAATTTTAAATAAAAGAAAACAAATTAAAAAAAAAAAAAAATAAATTAAAAATAAAAATAAAATAAATTTTAAATAAAAGAAAACAACTTAAAAAAAACATAAATTAAGAAAAATAAAAGCAAATAAAAAAAAAATTAAATAAATTTAAAAAAGGAAGAAAATAAATTTAAAAAAATAAAAGAAATTTTAAATAAAAGAAAAATAATTAAAAAAAATAAAGTAACTTAAAAATAATACAAAAAAGAAAATAAATTAAAAAATAAAATAATTCTTTTTTAATTATTTTCTTTTTTTTAATTTATTTTCTTTTTTTTTAATTTTTTTGTATTTAAATTTTTTTTTAATTTATTTTCTTTTTATTCGCAGTAATAAAATAAAAAAAGGCAAGAACTTCTTCAGTGTCTCAGTGATAAATTGCTGAATAATTTTAAAAAGCGAATTACAAAACTAAATACGAACTCATAAATATTTATAATTATTTTTTTTTCCATTTCTATGTCCCGATTCACACTTGGCAACATTAATTGCCGCAGTTCTCAGTTAGGGGAGGAAAGGGGTAAGGAGAATGGAAAGGGGGACAAAACCCTTTCGGTTTTTTCGTAGTGTGACATTTGGAAATGCCGAATACCGAGACCGAATTACCACAAGAGGCAAGTTCAAATGGGAATTGCCTTGTGTGAATCGGGACTAATTTCAAGCCTTTGAAATCTTCACATATTCATTAAGCATATATCTCTCGCTGTATGTCCTTTTAATGATGCCATTAAATAAAATTAGTGTTAATCTAATGACATGGTAAGTAGAACACATTTTTTACCAGAATTTAATCTAACAGCTGTTTTCCAATGAACTTCAAGAGCGTGTTTCTTTGAAGATCATATCCGAAGCACATCAGCCGTATAAACTTCCCAATTAAGGAAGCTAATAATTAAAAACAAAGGAGACTAATAGAAAAATAAAAATTATACAGAAGAAGTAATTAAAAGAAAAAGAAAGATTTTTGAATATAGAATTTGTGAATGAGTTCGAACTCGAGCTTGAACTCATTAAAAAAAATTCCTAATTTCAATACAGTGTACTCTCCCATCAGCGGACTCCTAAGGGACTGTAAATTTTGTCCGCTCATGAGAGAAGTAACCAAGAAGACTGAAGCGGATTGGTACTGAAAAAGGTGACCGTTTATGAGAGGTGTCCGCAAGTAGAGAGTACACTGTATATGGAAAAAGTTCGAACATTAAAAAAAAGGAAACAGTTTTTGTTTTAAATTGACCTACACGCAAAGAAATGAAAAGCAATTGAGAATCCAGGGGTTAGGGATCTCTCTGTTAACTAATAAGAAGCCTTGGTCTAAACTCTTGTCTAAAAAAAAGAAATAAATTATTCTAAACATTTGTTAAAAAGAAGGAAATTTCGTGTATTTTAGTGCTGCGCCATAGCTCGTGATTTCGTCCCCTTTATTATGTATAACAAACATGTTTTCCTTTCAGCTTCAATGGAACATCACAAAAATTCGGCCATCACAGGAAAATATGTCACATAAATGTAACCTAACCTAGCCCCTCACTCCCACACATAACCAAAACTTACGGGTTAAACTGTTCACCCTTTGCCAAACCCCATGAATACATGAATATTAATTTTGTTTTCTCACACACACACACAAAACAAAAATGCCAAATCATTTATTTAAACAAACCACAAATGAGCAAGAAAAAATGAAATTATTATCATAAACAAAAAAAAAAGTGAATTATAAATGTTAGCAACGAAACAGCGACATTTTAATTTTTGGTTGGCAGTTAACATTTGTTGCAACCAGTACAAGTTGAGACGTGTCTTTAATTATAAGGACGGACATCACACCCGAAACCTCTAAATACACACCCACATATTCCCGAAATATTGTCATGGCATTGACATTAGAAAAAACAAAAAAAAACCGAGTGGGAGAAGTGTGAAAAAGGTTGGCTGGTGTGCGTTTGTTTAAACTTTTAATTACATTTTTGTTGGTAAAAAAAAGAGGTTATTTATATTAAAACATTTGCGTTGAACTTACCCGGGCAACATTTCCATACAAGCACACCAAATTGAAGAGTTTGTCTGTGTTCGATGTGTCCTGATCCAAGCCATAAACCATCATGACAGCTCCCTAGTTTGTGGTGTAGGAGAAGAATGGAAACAATGAAAAGATGAAAGAGAATTCATTAAAAATTGACATACACAAATTGTAGTAGATTAATATTACTTATACGCCACGTTAACAAATGCACTGACGACCGTATGGGGAATATCTTCAAGAATATAACTAAGAAATATTTAAGTATGGGCTTGCCTGTTTATTTTCTTTATAAATTGTTTTCCCTAGGGTAGCCTTCATTCATATCACTTATACGCCACCATTCTAAAATTGGTATGCAATGGTGATCGTATGAGTAATATTTCCCAATAGAAATTAATTAAAATCGCGCATACAACTAAACAGAAATAATTATGTTTAGGAGTGTGTTAGATCTTTACATTTCTACGCTGGCAGTTTTCGTGGACAACACAACAGCAAACATTTTTTTTTTTCAAATTGCTCCTTCAGCCGGAACAAAAATACTTCCACATTAATGGCTCAAATGAATACCTTCCCAGAGGCCTTACATTAGCAGGGAAACAGTAATGTTTATAGAATTTTCAAAAAAAAAAAAGTTATTTGGCGGACACATTATTTCAACTTTTATTTGTTTAAAAAAAAAAATTAATGGCAAGTTCATGAAAACAAATAATTTCTTTTATTTTTATTTTATTTATTTTAATTTTTTCAAAAAATATTTTTTTTTTTTAGCACAATTTGTATTTTCTTCTTCATGAATAATAATATTTTTTTTTTAACATAAATTTTTTTTTTTAAAAAATATTTTTTTTAATGTCAGCATAATTTGCATTTTATTCATCCTAATTCAATTTCGTGGATTTTTACCAAAGAAAAAAATTATACAAAAAATGATTTTAACAATTCAAGTTTTTTGGTTTTAAAAAAAAAAAAATTAATGGCAACACAAGTTGCATTTTATTTATCCTACTGCAAGTTCATGAATTTTTACCAAAACAAATAATTACATATTTTTTTTAATTTTTTAAAAAAATATATTTTTATATATCAGCACAGTTGCATTTTCTTCATGAATTTTTACCCAAATAATAATAATTTTTTTTTGTAATATAAATTTTTTTTTAATGTCAGCGTAATTTGCATTTTATTCATCCTAATGCAATTTCATGGATTTTTACCAAAGAAAAAAATTATTTTAACATTAAATTTTTTTTTTATTTTAATTTTAATTTTTTTTTTTTTAAAATATTTTTTTTTATATCAGTATAATTTGCATTTTCTTCCTCCTAATGCAAGTTCATGAATATTTACTTTCAACACTATTTGTATTTCCTTCATCCTAACGAAATTTATTTAAAAAAAATTACATTCTTTTTTTTATTATTTTAATATTTAATTTTTTTTAAAAAAATATTTTTTTTTTAATAAATAAAATAATATTTTTTTTAATAAATATTTTTAAAAAAAATGCTGCTACATACAACCGAAATATTATTCTCTTTATTTTAAATGCGAAAAAAAATCGAACTACTTGGACTGAAGATATACCCCCGGTATTCATACAAATTTGTAACAGCTTAATAAAGGTTTCTTTAAAAATAATTTTTATATTTCAATTGAAGTCATGGTTACTCACCTGGGCCTGTCCTTGGGCGGTAAATGCAGCGACTGCCGTATTGCGGCCGGGTATTGCAGCGGTTTCCTTCATCAATGCCGTGGGATGAACATTGGCGCCTTTCCAATTTTCCGGTGTGGTGGGATGGAATTCTGGTCCGGCAAATGGTGGGAAAGCGGCGCCCGGTCCCAACAGCGGTTGTTCTTTAAATGGACAAAAATTTGACGAAGTCGATATTAGGCCAACTGTACAGTTACACAGGAACAGACAGACAGATGCACACACAACCACACGCACACACACACACACACGCACACATGTTTATAGACAGAGAGCGTGACAACGGTAACGATTTCCCGCAGACGAAGGCCAAGTCCAACATCAGTTTGAAATGTGATTTCAAAGAAAAAAAGCAGAAGTAGAAAAACATGCAGGCGGTGATGGAGTTGGTGGTGGCGTTGACAGGATGGTGATTGATTTGGCGTTGGTGGAGTGTGTGGTGGTGGGTTATGGATAAGGATGTTCAAATTATACAGGGAGTAGAGTAGAGGCATGCACAACAACAAGAACAACAAACATATGTTATAAAAAAAAAAAGAAAAGAAAACAAATAAAAGAAAATACACAAAATTGGAATTAGAGATTAGGAAACAAGAATAAAAATATAACAAAACAAACACACACACACATACAGTTACTGTCAAAATAATAGCACCACTAAACGTTTTTGACTTTTTTATACAACTGTGGTATTCTGCAATAATATTTTTCTCCACAAATTCGTAGTCCCGTTAACTGATGTATGTTCTCTCATATAGTAAATTGTTTTTAGCTTTAATATCGCATTTACCCTCCCATTCGTCCACATTTCTGAAATATGATGCCGAGAGCGCTTTCAAAATAATAGCACCATTAAATCGGTTGTATAGAAAAAAATAAAGCGGAGCTTAAATATTAATTTCTAAAAGTTAAAAGTGGTTAATAGTGATTCGATTTGATATTAATTCGAAAAGTGTATATCATTTTCACGTTATTTTGTTTAAAATGGGACGTGCTAAGCACTGTTCAATGGAGAAACGTGATCTCATAAAAAAAATTATTTCTAAAGGAAAAACGTATTCTCAAATTAGAGATATTTTAAGTTGTTCAAATAAGATGATTCGGAACGAGATCACCTATGAAAACAAAGGTGAAACACGTGGCCGTAAGATGTCCACGGCACCTTTAATGGTCAAAAGAATAGTGCGGCTGATCAAAAAAAATCCATTTATGTCGGCCGTAGATGTGAAAAAAGAATTAAATTTGGAAGTGAGCACTGAGACTATATGCCGTAGGTTAAGGAAACATAACCTCAAAGCTCACAGTCCAAGAAAAGTGCCGCTTTTGACAAAGAGACATGTGACTAAAAGGTTGCAATTTGCTAAGCTTCATCTAAACTGGTTAATTGAAAAGTGACGAAATATACTTTGGACAGATGAGTCCAAAATTGTTTTGTATGGTAGAAAGGGATCTCGATCATACGTCAGGAGGCCACCAAATTCAGAATTTAACCGAAATTATACTTTAAAGACGATCAAACATGGAGGTTCCAGCATTATGGATTGGGGATGTTTTTCTTATTATGGTGTTGGGCCGATTCACCGTATAAATACCATCATGGACGCATCCGTATATGTTAAAATCCTTGAGGAAGTTATGTTTCCGTATGTTTCAGAAGAAATTCCACTAATTTGGGTTATGCAGCAGGACAATGACCCTAAGCATACAAGCAGAATGGCTAAAAAGTGGTTTGTGGACAACAAAATTCCATTAATGGAACGGCCAGCGCAATCTCCAGACCTGAACCCCATTGAAAATTTATGGGCGGACGTCAAAAAAAGGGTGTCTGAAGTCATGCCGACTAACAATAAGGATCTGTGGAGTACTGTGGAGCAGTGCTGGTATTCGATACCTAGGGAAAGATGCCAGGCATTGGTAAACTCAATGGGGAGACGTTGCTCAGCCGTTATTTCGAATAAGGGGAATGTCACTAAATACTAATTTTAATATGTAAGGATAGTACAACAAGAAAATTAAAAAATAAAAATAATTTGTAATTATTTAAATTTTTTTCTTTCAGATCATATAAGCGGTGCTATTATTTTGACATACCATTTTTCGAATTTTTGATAAAAAAGTGCATTTTTTTGAGTTTATATGAATTCAAAGAATAATTTTTGGCACACAACTCTTAATTACATATCAATGCTTAATTTAAATATATTTTCAAAAATATTTTGCTTTAAATTTTTTATTTTATCATGTTAGTAAAAATAGCTAAACTTGTGGTGCTATTATTTTGACAGCAGCTGTATATTAGAAACATTAAAGGACAATAAAATCAAAAAACAAAGGACTACATAAAAGTACTTGAGAGAAAAACACTTGAGTTTGAGGCTGAGGGCAGGTCGCCGTTTACAGTTTTTGTGGTTTTTGCAATTTTTACCTTTGCTGTTCGGTTCGTTTTGAATTTTCATTGCAGAGTTTCTCGGGCAGCAGCAAATTATTCGTACATTTTCATGGCAGAATCAACACGACTAATTTTTCTATTTTTTTTTGAGGGGGGAGGGGGGGGACGTACTTTCAAGGACTTTGAGAAAGAAGAAGAGTAATGCCGCTGGCCAAACTTTATCTATGCCCAAAACCGCAAAGCCGACATGACCAACCCATCTAAACTTAGCCCCGCTTACCATAACCTCTAGCACTGCTGTTGTTGTTGTTGCTGTAGCTACAATTTTCTAGATTTAACCCTTGACTGTACTGTGTGGTTATCTTGACCACCTTAATGGAGTAGTTCCTCGAAAATATCTCCCTTCGCCCCAACCCCACTGAGTACGACGAGTCCCAGCGACTGATGACGATAATGATGATTGTTTGTTGTTGGCAGTTTTGAAATTGTTTATCTTTTAATTAATATTAATGCTTTGCCGGAAGAGAACCCCTCCTAACACTCACCCTCCTTAGAAAAGTCCTCATATGCTGTGGCCCCTAGCACTGAGCTACAGTGACTTTGAAAAGTCTTCTGCAGGTTTAAGTAAATCAACGGCAACAAAAACAAAAAAGTTCAAATGAAAAATTATCCTTTTAAATGAAACTCAAATTTAGTTACGGCTTTTGATTCGGTTGGCTGTTTGTTTGTCTGTTTTTCTGTAGATTTACGTATATTCCGGTTTGTCTATCAGTCCGTCCGTTCGCGTCCGCCTGACTGTTTTATTTTGGCTTCAAAACAAACTGCAGCTAATCTTGTGTGCTTAACCTTGTCATTCTTTTTATTGGAAACAAAAACAACGCAGTGTCTATTTAAATAAATCAAAAGCCTCTTATTCGTACCGATTTGAAGACCAAACAAAAAAAACCCAATACCAGACACATTTAGAAGGTAATTGGGACAACACTTGGAAATCCCCACAAGAGGCCAAGGCAAAAACCAAAGGCCGGTGGTGGATAATCAATTTCATGCAACTTAATGCAATAGCAGTAGTTTGTGTTGGTTGGTACCTTGGTCATATCAGCAAATGTTGACCAGACATGACATGTAGATGGCGCTTTAATGGCAATGATGTGGTTACCGGAACGCGTTGGTATGTAAACTCTGATGTTTCAAACAGAGTCCAGTTCAGAAGACTACAATAATCCACATCCCTACTTAATCTGACATGTAGATGGCGCTTTTGTCGAAATCAATTTATTAAAAAAAAACTTTAAAATTTCAACTCTGCGGTTAAAGGGAAGATTCTGATTTCAAAAACCTCAGTAGACCCATGACCAAAAGTCATATTAACATGACATGTAGATGGCGTTTCAATGTAAGTAAATTCAGGAAACGGTGAAATTTCATCCTATCAAAAAACCTCTAATTATCATTATTACCTAAATTCAAAATGTACACAATCTGTAGATGGTGCTTTACAGCAAGTAAACAAGTGTGGCGACAAGAAAACTTTCGGATTTAAACTCTGTTTTTTTTTTAAACAGAGTCCTATCAGGAAGCCTCCACAACACCTATGTATATGATAACTTAATCTGACATGTAGATGGTGCTTGTGTTGAAATCAATATTTTTTTTTAAAAAAAAATTTTAAAATTTAAACTCTGTGCAGATTGCATGTGTTGTACGAAATTATTGTGATTTCAAAAAGCCTCTCAAAACTTAAATTACCATGACATGTAGATGGCGCTTTAATGTAAGTAAATTCATCGCCAGGAAACGGTGAGATTTCTACTCCGACCATGTAATCGGTATCCTATCAAAAAGCATGTAACTATTCTTATAACCTAAATGAAAAATGTACACGACATGTAGATGGCGCTTTAGAGAAAGTCAGCAACTTTCCTACTTACGCTGTTTAAAAGTCCTATCAGGAGATCTCTGATTAGTCTAGAGAGTCGACTGGCCTCCACAAAACTTTCCGATTTAAACAGGGGCCTTGCTATCAGAAAAAAACCGTAGTTAACCTACAATGGATCGCTATGGGTCGCTATTCGCTGCCCCATGATTTCTCACCCACCCTAATCGTTGGGATTGCATTCCAATATCACTTGATGAAAACATTTCGAGCCTTTACCGCATAGAAGATGTAGGTTAGGTTGAATGGAGGATCGGTCATGTACCATGACCGTCTCATGTACCATGACCGTCTCATGTACCATGACCGTCTCATGTCACTGACATCCACCTAGGCCAGCAAATTTGTAAGTGTAATTTTTTTCCCGAACTCGCATTTTAATGTAATTCGATAGAAAATTGTCCAATGCCCTTAATTCCAAAATATTAAAAGTTTATATTTACATATATATAAGAGATTCTAAAGACGTTGATGTCCAATTCCACCTGGATGTCATGTTGACATGACATATAGATGGCGCCCCCACAGGAAATAGAATTGTCCTGCTACAAATAAGCCCTAAATTCTGGTGTGTTCTCGACTTCAAATATATTTCAGTCTGCTGCTATTTTTTTTTAAAAAAAAAAGCATACTTCAGCGCCATCTATAAGTGGCAATTACCCCAACGACTCGTTTTTATATTATAAAGCATTTATTTTCGAATTAAAATGTTGACCTACACTGAACACGTTGAGGGCCAATCCCACCTACATGCCAAGTTTACATGACATACAGATGGCTCCCCCACAGGAAATAAGATGGTAATGCTACACATAAGCCCTAAATCCTAGTGGGTTCTCTTTTCCATATCTATTTCACTCAGTTGTCAGTTTGTGCCCTTTTCTAGACTCGACTGTCATTTTCTCCAAGGAGTATGTTGTGCCCTTGGTACCTATCGCCGCCAGTCATTTATTAAACTGAAGTCAGGCAGCTAGCTTGACAGGTATGTGTGACTAATTTTGCCTTTCAACTTTGCCGTGTAAATATTTGTCGAAATGGAACCTTAAAAGGTAGCATTTGTTTTGTCGCCAGCCATTCTAGGACTCTCCTCACTCCACTCCACCTTTCCTCTACCGCTTGGCGGGGGAGAAACATTAACAGTGTTTTAAGTTTAATTGATAATGTTTTTGTCACAACACGACCCCCCTCCCCCACACTTAATGGTTGTGTTAAATGATTTATTTTGTCTTTGGGCGGAGGCGTTCCATTTGTCAACAGGAGGAGAACTAACAACAACAAGACATCAACTGCGTAAGCAGTACGTGACGCTGCCGTGTGTGTGTGTTCCCCGTTGCGGGGAAAACAGATACATTACGTGCAGCACCTGAAATTGGTAACCCAGTAACGACAAAAAAAAAAAACGAGAACCAGGTGCCTTTTCACATTCAGGTAGAAGGCCATAAACAGTGTTTTAACAAAAAGTGAAAAGCAAAATTAAGTGTACCACTCGGCCATGGCTGGCGTGGCCATAATGAAAACGACTTCCACTAGCCAGAGAGAAGCTTTGGCCCATTAAAACGAGATTGTGGTGGTGGTCGCCTGTCGACTGAAGGGCAATAAATATTATTTAATAACTACGGGCCACTCATACCTCGATGCCGACAGAGAGCGACGGCTTTGGGGATGGGATGCCCGATAGAATTCTGCTGTTCCGCCTGGCCATTATGCTGGTGGGCATCTGAGCTGGGGGTGGGGCATCATCATAAAAATATCATGAACAAAAAAAAAACATTTCCATTTCCAGTTTCCCGACATTGCTGTTTTATGTTTTACAAACGCTTTTCGCTTGGCTTAACAACATTTCATTTGTGGGCATGTGTGGGTTTTTTTCTTCATTTTTTTATATGCGGAAAAAAAAATCACAGGAACAACGCTTGAATGTAGAAGTAAAAAAAAACCACGGGAATAAAATCCCGCACAACAAAGTTGTGATGTTTGCTTAACACGATCTCTTTTTTTTTCTTGTCGACACTTGCCTTTGGGCTCACCTACACACACACACCCACACCCCCCCCCCACGCCTTGTTTTTCTGCAGAATAATCACTTCATTCGACTCGACTACTTGCTGTTTTATTTGCCAGCGCAACTCACAAACAACAATGGAAAATAATGTTTTAATTTAAATAAAATGCGCCGGAGTGAGAAAGGAAGCACGGCCGGGCTTAAACCAAAAAGGGAAATCATCAAATACTGGATCAGGATTTGGCGGCGTGGCATGAAATTGTACAGTTACCCCCTGGGACAGATGATTATTTGTTTGTATTAAAGCCCATATTAAAAATATTACGTATACGCCACCATTTAAATTTAATATTGGCCATGAAAAGAAATACTTTACATGGCTGAAAACCTTTCAGTAGTTGAAGGACATTAGAAGAAATTACGGTTAGCAGAGAATATGCAAATAGAAGGAAAAGGACTGAGATGGCAGTTTGCTTCCAAGGAAACAAAAACGATAGGCGACTTGGTAAATAGTGAATTAGGAAAACGTGGCTCCAGGCGAAGGTAATTGGCTTTATAAAGCCCACCCTCAGAATCCTTCCTCGATAGTCGGAAAAATCTATATCAAAAGAACATGTGATTTCAGCGCCATCTATATGTCAACTTGTCCACACATGGATTACGGCAATCAAGGACACAAAGAAACTCTAATGGAATTATGTGAAATAGTCTTGGCGTGGGTTTTTCCTTTGACAGAATTGTTTGAACGACAAATTATGGACATGTAATGGCTCAATTGAGTCCCGCCGAAGGCTGCCGCCATTAGAAAGTTGCTAACCCCTCGTTTGAACTGCTAGGATTTCAGCGCCATCTATATGTCAAATTGTCCACATATGGAAACTGTAATGGAATTATGTAAAATAGTCCTTGAGGTTTTTGGCATGATAGTCAAACATCCTTCTTCACTCCACGGCCTTCCCCATTGTCCAGTTGCATTAGAGCCTTTGTCTTTTAGAACAAAATCGATAAATAACCTCTTCAAATTGGTTATTTGCCTATGTACAGATTTGTTTTAAAAATCACATTTTGATCAGATTTTTAGATTAAAATTTAAAAAAAAAAAAAAAAAATACCTGCAAATTTATTAGAATTTCTTAAAAAAAAATACCTGAAACATTTGGTGAGCGATACAGCTTTTTTTAAAAATCACACAACCCCCTCCTCAATAATCACATTTTTAGTTTACATTTTTAAAAAAAAAATTACCTGCAAATTTATTTATTTATTTATTCACATCATCTTAAAAAATGTCCCACCCTACGTTTTATTTATTTATTAAAAAAATTACCTGAAACATTTGCTGAGGGATATTTCCTTATTCGCAGCTTTTTACGAAATCTCACCCATTAATTGCATTTTTAGTTTAAAATTTATTTAAAAAAATGTGTATTTACGCTTGGCCGACTGTAACAGCAAACTCAACCCCCACCGCCCCCTCCCAAGGGTATAATGAAATAAATTGCTGTACACGGGGCCACCGCTGCGTATACGTAATATTTAATTCAATAGCAACCACTTAACACTCATACGTGAGCGTTCACTCAGGTGTGCGGCGGTGCGATGGTCCAGCTGATTGAAGATGGATGGCCCAACACAGACACACGAAAAAAAAACCGTCTCTATCCCCACCCCCCGACTACCAGCAGATAAAGCCACCGATTTTGGCATAAATTTATATGAACAAAAATGCACAGCATAAATTAAATTAACATAAATTTACAATTCGCGAGGGGAAAAAAACAAAAGAAGTCGCTTTAAAACCTGCTCTGAACTGATTATGTCAAAAAATAAAAAATAATTATATCCACTCACTACAGCCACAACTCCAACACACACTCACACACACACACAAAACTAGCAAATATTAATGACGTTTTATATTTATTTATTTATCAGTACGACTACAGTGGCAGCCGACGCCACAGCCAGTCCGAGCTCATTTCACTTTTTGTTGATTTGCTGTGGAAACTCTAACCGACAGCCAGGGACCGAATGACAGTAAACCAAAAAAGAGAAAAAAAAAAGAAAAGAAAACCACACAAAAATAGCCGCGATAGAAAAATCAACCACAACATGATTTATTTAATTATAATTTTTATATTTATTTCATTTCAATGACGGGCAATTGTTATGCAATTGCAAAACCCACGCTTTAAATAATTCGCAAATGCAGGTGGGTTTCGGCAGCCATTGGACTGAGTGGTGGCTGATGGGTTTTTGATACCGATCACCCAGCAATAATGACCGGAGTAATGAAGGATTTTTTCCCTTATAGGATTATCTAAAGGAGATACATACATTTGTTCTTATCGCCTGAACTAAAAATCTCTCCCATTATTAGGAATTTTCAGATCTTAAAGGATATTCTTATAAATTCGTCATCTTGTCTTTCTTTTCAAACATCGACTCGATATATTTACGCTTTCAATGGAACTGCCCGCTATCCTTCACAAAAGAACACCAGATTACCCCCCACCCTCAACTGTCTTAGGTTCTTCCAGATACGAAATGTCCAACTTGGAGCCCTCACACAGCTCACGCCCTGCATAAATACAATGGACAGAACAGAAGGGGAAAACATACACAATTTTCCACTTTTCCATTGCGATGCGAAAATGTCAGAGGATGACACGTAATGATGATGTTCTGCTATTTATGTCAAATTCGCCACACAACAACAAAACAGTTCTACATTTCCAACCAAATATAACACAATGACTTTGCAACAACTAACTGTACTACATTAATATGACAAGAGTAAGAGAGAGCGAGAGCTGTGCGTTTGTTGTTGTTGTTCATTATTGAAAACATCCACTCATGACTGACTTTCAGAGGACGGTCTATAGGTAAGAGCAGGTCGGGGCGCGGGGCAAGTAAGGCTTCTGCAGGGGACTAATGGAAATTGACAGGTTAAATAAACAACATAAAACAGAGAGCAGGAGTTTTAAGTGAAATTGCCTGGTAATGTAAAGGGGAGGAAAAAAGAGAGGGGTTTGCAAAGGTGGCCTGCGAACAGGGTGGGTTTGCTGCTTGTGATCCCTCGGCGCAATAAAAATGTAACTGCCAATCACAATTAGTTATCGTAAATTTGCAATCCGTCATAAAAGTTTAAATTTAAAACAGCAAATGCGATGCGAAAGCCATAAATCATAAAAAAAAACGTGACACAACAAAAACCAAATGTGGCGTTGAAGGCAAAGGCTAAATCGAAATTGCCCCCCCGCCCCATTAGCCGAGCAGACAGTTGGACTGTTTATGCCATCAATTGTTCATAGGCTAAATCATTAATCATAAACTGGCGCACTGTTCGCCAGACCTGCTCGTATGGCACAAATGCCGATAACAAAAATCCCCCCCCCCCAAATTTTCTTTCGATATGTTTCATCTGACAACACATCCAACTCCAAGTCCATACCAATCGCTAAACTGCGCTGGCATTATCGCCGACGATAAAAAGTAACGTTCACAGGAGAAGAAAAAAGACACACAAAAGTCAAAGAAGAAAAGGAAAAAAGTAGCGTATCTTTTTAAGTAAACAATTGCTTAAGAATCGAATCAACAAAGGGGATGGCTGATGTTTGCCCTCTCCACAGGCGAAGATTACATACCGCCCCACCACCCACCACCCTCCAAATGTTCAAACATCATCAGGAAAGTGCACATTCTTTTTTAAGGACCTCCCCCTCCCCGTCCTTTTTTTTCACTACCCCACTACAAGTGCTTCATATCAATTCATGTGTGCTGCTTTGAGTGCATGTGTCTCACATGTATGAGGATAAAAACAACCGAAATGGGAATGGCACACAGCTAGAAGAAGCAGGAGCTATGCTTATAGACTGCAGGCTAGATCGGGAGTCTCTTCACACAGATTGCTGCAAAAAATGCATGTGGGCTGCCCGAGATGAGCTGCACTTGTTTCCATCGGCTCTTGCTCTTGCTGTTTTTTTTATCGTTTATGAACTTAAAAAGTACTTTACACCCATCACCATTTTCCTAGAGCGAAGTGTTTAAAGTAATCTCGGATAACGACAGATTTCCGTCGAATAAGGCCATCGCATTTGGCAGCAGTTGCTTAAAGAAGCAAGAGGAGAGCGTTTGCCGAACTGAACGGACTGCATACTTGTGTGTTCGGAAGTATTTTTTGAATTTTTAAGATTTTGTGGAATTTTTAGAATCATTTTTTTTTTGACGGGAATATAATGTGTGTGTGAGAGAGAGAACTTTTATTAAAGAGAAATAAAATTATAGATAAGCGCCCCCGTAGGCGAGTTGGTGATATCAAACACTGCTCCGTTGAAGTCTTTTTGAAGTCTACGGAATCAAACATTTAAAGTAACCCTCGTTTGTATCTCAGTTACGATGCTTTGAAATTTTTTTTATATCGATGAAGAGTTTCCTGAGAAATGCCTGATTTGTTTTCTAAATGTTGACTCAACTACTTTTAAAATGTTGTTTTATTGACCAACTTGTGATTTAAATACGGAAAAAATAGGAAAACGAGAATTTTTCAAAAAAAAAAAAAAATAGCTTTGTGTGCCAAATTTAAACCTTTTCCAAAAAATTTGAAAAAAAAACCTCAGAAATACTTTACACCACAAGCTCAGAATGAGGTTGAGACAAAAAAAAAATATTTTTGATAAAAAAAAATATTTTTGATACAGAAAATAATTTTTCAGAAAAAAAAATTGTTTTGAGTATTTTTTAAGTTTATTTGTAACAGGTTTAGATTTTTGAAAAAAAAATACTTTTGAAAAAAAAAATATTTTTGAGAAAAAAATTATATTAGAGAAAAAAAAAATTTTTAAGTTTTTTTTGAAAGAGGTTTGGAGTTTTTGGAAAAAAAAATACTTTTGAAAAAAATATATTTAAAAAAAAAAGTATTTTTGAAAAAAAAATATTTTAGAGAGAAAAATTATGTATATTAGAGAAATAAAAATATTTAAAAAAAAAAAAAAAAAATTGTGTTTTTGAAAAAAAAATACTTTTGAAAAAAAGATATTTTGGAAAAAAAAAATATTATTGGAATTTTTTTAAGTTTTTTGAAAGAGGTTTAGAGTTTTTGAAAAAAAAAATATTTTTGAAAAAAAAAAATATTTTATAGAAAAAAAATAATTTTGAAAAATATTTAAAAAAAAATTGTTTTGAGTATTTTTATAAGTTTATTTCTAACAGGTTTAGAGTTATTGAAAAAAAACAGGTTAGAGTTTTTGAAAAAAAAAATACTTAAAAAAAAAATATTTTTGAAAAAACAATTTTTTTGAGAAAAAAAATATTTTTGAAAAAAATTAATTTTTTTTGGAACAGGTTTAGAGTTTTTGAAAAAACTTCGGGTTTTCTCAGTTTTGTCCGTATTTAAAGCACAAGTTGGTCAATAATAATCATTTTCAAAGTCGTTGACCCATAATCTCTTGGGAAATTTTAAATAAACTAGAAAAACGTTACATAAGTCTAAAAAATGTTATGAAAGTGTAAGAAACTAGTGATGCAGCTGGGAAAATTCTAATGAAATTCTAAGTAATTTAAAAAAATATTGTCGATTGTACTGCTGATTTTTCAAAGTTATGGTCCTCAAACCTTTGAAGCCACATATTCGATGCACTTATGGCACTTCATAAAAAAACATTTCATAAGTTTTGAAAATTTCAAGAAAGTGTAAGACACTAATGATGCAGTTTTAAAGCTGCAAAGTTATTTGATATTCGGCGTTTTCAAAGGAAAAATATTTGAATATGCCAAATTTTTGTGGTGTCCCACATTGGTCACGAGGTTGACCAACCCGATGTACGACCTTAGCTACACTTTCCTTTTTCGACCTCTGTGGAAAGGCTGTGATATCGCAAAAGCCTTTAAGCACAATGAACGATTTCTAAGAAATGTATGTTTGTGGAACCGAGAGGCTGGCTTTATCTAATATCCCAGAGTTTATGTCCTTTAGAAATTGGGGCAACTGCAATGTGTTTACTTACTTTACAATCTTTGAGTTTATTTCCATATTATTTTGATTGCTAATTAAATTTGTATTCATTAATTTATTGCCGTACAGTAGTTTTTGCAAACAAACGGCTCTGTCTGTATTTTGTTTACAAACACAAAATTAATCTCACATAAATTGTTGAAAATTTAATTAAACTGACAAGACATGACAAGAGAAGAGAAGAGAAGGCAAGAGCAAATGGAATACACAAATTGATGAGTTACATCATGATAAATCAAACAGACAGCATGGCAATCATTAAGAGGACGACCGACCACGATGATGATGATGATGACTGTTAGTTGGTTCAGAACTCTTAATGTTAACATCACTTAATAAATGTTTGAAAATGCGTGTCGGTCTGTCGGTGTTGGCAGTATTTGAATTATGTATGTTCGAGAGTATTTATTTCAATTGCAAACTTTTCGTGTTGTTTGTGTGTATTTGAAAAAGTTAAATAACAACACACACATTTTGGTGCCGCTCTATGCGAGCTTCGGACAAACTTAGGCTTTTTCCCCCGGAACCCAACGGAAGGATTCCGTAGTGCAGGGGAGGAGACCGGCAACATTAGTTAACAACGCAAAAGTTTTTCATATTTAAAACTATCATTTAATAATTGTAGACACACACGCTCTCCATGCACGGCGGCATGCCCTGAAAATGCTAGCGAATTTCAAAGCCAATTGCCTGTGGGTGCTAAACAAACCAGGACGCTGCCAACAGAGCAGGCTGTCGCTCTGAATAGTCTCGGCTTCCGGCTCGGTGGCGGACATATGGCGAAACACCAGCTAACAACTTAATTTTCCAGTTGTATGCAAAGTTAATTTAATGGAAATTGTTCCAGGACACACTCTCTCACACACACACACAACACAGCCTTTTACATGACGACGCAGTATTAATTTAAAATAACATACGGACGGTTGGGAAGCAGCCTCCAAAGTTACAGGACAACTTTGTGAAAATGTATAACATGAAATGGAGAAGGGCGACCGCCGCAGTAGAGTCTATAACACAGTGGTCTATAATTTACAGCCTTTGAGGTAGGTGAGTTGTAGCATGTGTGGCTGGGCTGCTGTTCTAATATGGGTGGTGCACAATTAAAACCCCAATTGATTAATTGATTAACTTTGCAAATTGTCAAAGTTTGCTTTTCTTTTGTCTAAGGTTATTAACAGATCGAGCAAGATTCTGGGGGAACATGCTGCCTTACCACAATCAAAACCTCTTGCAAAACCCACCAAACTGTACACACGTCTCTCACACACACACACACACTCAGTTTAAACGGCTGTGTCCTGCGATTTTGCACGAGTGCTTTTGCGGGCGGCCTCTTCTCATGCGTCTCTTGTAGTTGACAATTGCTTAAATTCGTGTTTGGTTGTTATCAGTGGTGTGGTGTTGGTCTGTTCCTTCCACCCACCCTCTCTCTCTCTGCCACCACAGGCCACAACGGCCAATACATTGAAGGGCTTGTTCAAAATTGTTATACTGTTGTGTGGCAAACAAAAAAAAAAAAAAACCGAACAAAAAGAACAACACCAAAGAAAATGGCTGACACTTCACTGAACGTACACACACACAAACAACATTGAGGACCATTCAGTGAACCAACAGCCATAGAATAAACATGAGAGTGTCAGAGTCACTGTGAGTGTGAGATTATGTCGTGTAAGAGAATGTAACAGTGTTTTAATATGTTTGCGTGTGTGTGTGAGTGTGTCTGTGATCTGTATGGCTCGGCTTGTTATTGCGGTCCTTCTTGTTCGGTTTTTTTTCTTGTTGTTTTTTCTTTCTGTGTTATAAGTTTTAAATATTTACATTGTTGTATTTGTGTTGCTTTCTTGTTCTTGTTCGTTTTTTTTCGAGTGTTCACCCTCCATAATCCAATCAAAGACGAAAGTGTTGCCAAAGAGGGGTGGGGCTGTGAAAACATAAAAATCATGAGCATTTGAATGGCCCTTTTCGGTTCATTGCACTTTTGTTTTTATGGCCTTTCTTTTATTTATTGTAAATATTTATGGCTTTTGAGCCTTTGATATGCAAAACAAAAAAAACACAAGAAAAGAAAAACAGCGAAAAAGGATTATCCATTAATTTCAGGCAAACCACAATGAGATAACAGATGACTAAACAGCGTGAGATAAATCTTAAAGACTTGTGCAAAGGGTTGAGAGGGAATTTCACGAAAAAAAAATAATAATTTTCAATTGACTTTAAGAAGACTAGATTCTTTATTTTAAAAAAAAAATAAGAAATATAGGCTTTCTATTTAAGAAAAACTTGCTAAAACTCTGTGTCGGCCTTCGGAAATTTCACAGTCCTTTAGGTCCATTTAAAGTCAGCCAGAATCTAGGGTAGACAAATACATTTGTCAGAACACTAACATTTCCCTTAAGAACTGTAGCGATTTCATAAAAAAAAATAAAAAATTTAATTAAAAAAAAAACATTTTTTAGTAATTTCTAATAAAAATAAATCATCCTTTGTTTTATAGAAAAAAAATAAAAATTGTAAACAAAAATATGTCCATTTAAAAAAATTATTTTTAAATAAAAAAAAATAAATTTTCCTAAAAATTTAATTTTTGATTTTTATTTCAGAACAAATTTATATTATATATTAAATTTATATTTACACCAATACCTCGCTTTGCGACGATAATTGGTTCCCAAAAAATTCGTCGCAATCAAAACGTCGCAATTCGAGAAAACCTTTTGTGTGGAATTGCACTGAAATATTAATCGAACTCATACCGCTCTCGACATAGATATCAAACGTTTTTTGTATGTATGTATGTACATACATAGATGTTAGTGTGAGTAACAACAAACAAAACGACATATTCAACCATTGGTTCTTTGTACATATTTTTTTCCAAAAGTTCCGTTAAGCGTCGTTTTTCTTTATACGTCGCAATGTAAAATTTTTTACGTCGCAAGCTGAAATGATGCAAAATTTTTTTTCGACGCAACGCGAAATGTCGCAAAATGTAACGTCGCAAAGCGAGGTCTTGGTGTATATTAAAATTTAATTAAAAAAAAATATCGTTTAATAAAAAAAAAATTTCATTAATTAATTTTTTTAAATTTGTATATTTAAAAACAAATATTTTTTTAATAAAATAAATAATTTAAGAAAAATATTTTTAATAAAAAAAAATTAATTTAAAAAATAATATTTTTAATAAAAAAATCTAATTTAAAAAAAATATAGTTTAATAAAAAAAAATTAATTTAGTTTAAAAAAAAATTCTTTGATTAATTTTTTTAAATATGTATATTTAAAAACAAATATTTTCTTTAAAAAAAATATTTTTAATAAAAAAAATTTTGTAATCAAAAAAACAACAAATTTAAAAAAGGATTTTTTAATAAAAAAATTAGAAAATCCTATTTCTTTCTGTAACTAATTTTTGTAAAGTTTTTTTTCAGAACAAATTTCTGTAGCCTTTAAAACATTAAAGTTTTGAAACGGAACTGAGTAAATTTTTTTTAAAAAATTTACGAAACTGGGAAATTTTCCCAGAAACAATTTTTTTGTGTGTTTTTTTCAGTCGAGTTTCTGACTTTTCACAAACGATTGTTATAAATTCTGAGATTTTTCAATTTCTAATAAAAAACAATCCAACCATATTTTTTAATAAAAAAAAATACATTTTCCTAAAAATTACATTTAGTCGAGTTTCTGACTTTTCACAAACGACTGTTATAAATTAGGAGATTTTTCAATTTCTAATAAAAAACAATCCAACCTCTTTGTTTTTTAAATTTAAAAAAAATGTTTAATTTCAAAAAATAAAATTTAATAAAAAATATTTTTTAACAAAAAAATTTAAAAATACAAATTTTAACTTTAAAAAAACATTTTTTAGTAATTTCTATTAGAAACAAATTATCCTTTGTTTTCTAGAAAAAAAAATACAAATTTTAAAGAAAAAATGTCCATTTAAAAAATTTATTTTTAATAAAAAAAAATATTTCTTAATAAAAAAAATTATTTTTTAATAAAAATTATTATTTTTTAATAAAAAATTTTATTTTTTAATAAAAATTTTTATTTTTTAATAAAAAAATTTATTTTTTAATAAAAAAAAATATTTTTTTTAAAAAAATTTATTTTTTAATAAAAAAATTTATTTTTTAATAAAACAAATTTTTAGAAAAAAAAATTATTTTTTTAAAAAAAAATTATTTTTTAATAAAAAAAAATATTTTTTAATAAAAAAAAATATTTTCCTAAAAATTACATTTTTAATTTTCATTTCAGAATAAAATTCTGTTGCCTTTAAAAAATCAATTTTTAATTTTCATTTCAAAAAATTAAAGTTTTAAAACAGAACTGAACTGCAAATTTTAAAAAAAAAATACCAAATTGGGGATTTTTTTTTTTTTTTTGATTTTCTCATTTATATGAATCACAACTAACAAAAACAAAAATTATGACATTTCACAGACAATTGTTATAAATTCTGAGATTTTTCAATTTCCAATAAAAACAAATCCAACCCTCGTATTCATAAAATTTTAAAACAGCTTTGTTAAGAAAAATGTATAAAAAAAACAAAAACAGTTTTCACATCTTTTTCTTAACAAAGGAATTGAACATCATCTTTAATTTCCCACAGCGATTTGTTGTGGATTTATTTTTTAATTTGATAAATCCCCTTGATATCGAAAATCATCTTAAATTTCCCACAGGGATTTGTTCTGAATATTTTTTCTTCTAATTTCACAAATCCCCCTCTACTGCTGCTGTGGCCATCTGTAAATTACTCTCTGTCGCGCTGCCATTTCACTTTCTGCCAGATGTCACTCAATCTCTCTCGTGCGGCAGGGAGAGGGGCTGGCCAAAATATGATTTATTGAAATGTTTTCTAAAGTGGAATTTGTTTTAATGTCATTTTAAAAGTCTTCAACTCGACCGGCTACAAACCAAAACAACAACAACAACAACAGCAGCCACAAATTGCCTACAACCATTCCAACAGAACAAGCGCCTGCTCTAACCCCGCCCGCCCAGGCCTACGGGCCAATGAAAACAAAAAATGCCATAAAAATGACAAGAAAATCTCATCGCAACATTTCTGGTTGCTGCTTCTTATTCGTCGCCTCCTCCTCCTCCTCCTCCTACTACTTCTACCCAACTCGAGAACGAGCAAGCGAACGAAGAAGACTTGATGCCATCGCCACCAGTCAGTGCAATGCGTTTAATCATAAATTTTGTAATGAAAACGGCGCCTGACCGTGGGGTGGGCTGTGTTGTGGTGTGGTGAGGGGGTGTAGCAAAATCGCACATAATCCATATTTTAAAATATTACTAATAGTATTTAAAAATCACGACACACACACACACACACACATTGTACAAATTTATGACGCTGAAAAGACATGAAAAAGAAACGCCGACGTGGGATCTGGGCGGGCGTGAGTGAATGACTAAATGAATGAATGAACGAACGTTCGCTCATCTGTAGTGTGCGGTCGTCATTGTACCCCGTTCCCCCTCCCCCCTGCTCCTCAACCACTGTGTTGTTGGCGGCGGTGTTTTGAAAATGTTTATGAAACTTGAAACTACAGTAAATCTATTTAATGAACTCCACAGCATTTGCATCTGTCGGTCCAAGTGCGACGCTGCTGCACGCGTGTGCTGCGCTGCCTCTAATGGATGTGCGTGACTTTTGGAATGCATCGTGGCTGTTGGTGCCGGCATCCCAAGAAAGCACACACACACACTCCGGCCGACGTCTGCTCTGTTAATGATGGGCGATGGTGAGAGACCGGCAGAGAGAGAGAGAGGGAGTGTGGTGGTTGTTTGTTGTTGTGGCTGATGGTGTTAATGTGCTGTTTTTTTATACTCGCGCGCACTCACACACACACACACACCGGTGTTTGTTAATGCATCAGGGCATGGATAGGATGGGAGTTTGCTGTTTCTTTGCCCCAGTGTGCGTGTCGGATCAGCTTCAATGCGTTTTTCTTTTATTATTTATGTATATTATTGCCTGTCAGTGCCTGCCGGCCTGCCCGTTTGTGTTCACTAATTATAAATAAATTAGTTTATTCAACAGTTATTGCCCATTAGAAATGTTTCGTTTTTTTCCTACTCCCTCTCCGACCCTCCCATTCTCTCTATTAAATTAGCTTTCAACATATTTTGAGTATTGTTGGACATTTTTGTGTTAATTGACCAATTGAAGGGATTTTTATGGCAACATTTTATGACCGACAACGATTTTGGCAGGCTGAGGAAGATTAAATGGGATCTCGTGTGGGATTTTGACAAAACGTGAATATGGAATCTTAAAGTCTTGTGTCTCAAAGACACAAAGAAAAAACAACGCATGGCAAAACAAGAGTTGAGGCAAGGAACTGTAGGGCTCATTACCATGATTGAGTGACCGCTGAGACTGAGACTTCAACAATTAGCATTTGAAGCATTCGCCTTGGCAAGGCATTTAGGCAGAAGTCCTTAAGATGTCGGAAGTTCAAAATTCCTGAAATGCATACTCTGAACAATTGGCCCCTTACCGTTAAGACTAAACACGGAATTTCAAATAAAAACATTTTTTTTTTTTTATTATCTTTTCGAAAATTTCCATTAGAGCATTTCATAACAAGAGAAAAAGGAAAACAAAATGTAATGAAATTTGAAAAACAATAAAATAACAACACAAGTAAATGATTTTCGTTTCCCCAGCCCCCAAACGAAAGATTTTATGGAACATCTGGAAAATGTTAAATGCAACCAAAAGTCAATAATGGACGATGGGCGTTGATGGCGGCACACAAACTGACTGGATCGGCCGACATGTTCGCTGATATTGAGTAAGGTTGGGCGGCAATGGCATGTGGAATTTGGTACGGCAGCAGCGGCAGCAGACCCCAACTACGCCCGTGCTGTGCACTTTTAACGATAATAAATTGAATATTTGAACATGGCCAAAACTGTGCAGATTGAATAATAATAATGCATTTCAGCCGGGGGGGTCCCGGGATAAATAATTCGTTTGCCCACACACACACACCCACCTTCCCACCCACACACACTCGTATGAGTTATGAGGTAGGAAAATGTGTTCAAGTACCATAAAAATGTCCGCCTTCTCTTCGTCGTCTCCTGCATCGCAGATTCCGGCGCAGTGCGAAAACGATGCTCAAGTGAAAATATGTTTATTATTTTGCACAACGGAATTATTGAACTTGAATTGTCTTGTCGGAGGTGTTGATGCTACTGAGAGCTGATACCTGGCTGAAGGTGAAGTTGAAAGAGGCGAGAGCCCACGTTATTGTTCAACAAACAAAAATCTCAAATCACCAAACTGACAGCCCCATCAACACCTCGGACCACGGGCATGATTAATGGCAGCCGGTTACGCGAGTGTCGGAACACAACTGTCGAGTCCCAATGAAATGTTTACCTTTCGTTTTTTTTTTCCTGTACATTTGCGGTTTTTATTTTAGATTATTTCAAAAAGTGGGATCTTAGAGTGGGCCCGAACAGAAAGATGCATGCAATGGGTTTAGTTGATTTGCCGAGGCGTATGATCAATGTGAAGGTGGAGAAATCGCTGCAGCTCGTTATTAAGCAGGCAAGGGGACTGTGGCGTATGATTAACACTATCAAGGGCGTATGATCAATTAGAAATCGGAAAAGAGATGAATGCGATGGGTTTATTAGGTTTTCATTGGAAGGAGTCGGGGGCGTATGACTAACAGACTCTCAGGGGCGTATGATTAACACTATCAGAGGCGTATGATCAATTTGAAATCGGAGACGAAATGCCTACAACGCTTTTCTTAGGTTTTCATTGAAAGCAGGCGGTGGCGTATGATTAACACGTTCAGTTGAAAGCTGATTTCATCCCTCCAATAGAATGGCAAATCTTGTCTTCCCAGCAGCCTTAGTCACACAAAAACCCAGCGATCGTCCCACCAGCACAACGTAGTCCAGAGAATCCTTAGTCTACAATAGCAGCAGGTGGCGTATGATTAGCACACAATAAGGGGCGTATGATTAACCCTATTAGGGGCGTATGATCAATTTGAAATCGCAGAAAAGATAACTGCGATGTGTTTATTAGGCTTTCATAGGAAGAAGTCGGTGGCGTATGATTAATACGTTCAGTTGAAAGCGGATTTCGTAACATTCCTCCAATAGAATGGCAAATCTGGTCTTCCCTGCAGCCTTAGTCACACAAAAACCCAGCAATCGTCCGACCAGAGAATCGCCATTCAATCATACCCGCATGTGCAATGGTAGACATGATTTTTGTTGCTGGGTTGCCAAGGCATCATCGGCCACCGATGGTGTGTGCCACTCGATGAAATGACTTCATTTGCACCTTTGACGTTTGTGTTTTTCTTTCATTCAATTTACAACGTATTTTTGGTGCGATGTTCACATAAATCGTATAATTTTTGAATTTTGGCGTAACACATTTCCTTTTCAGGCGATGTAGACAATGTGCAGAGTAAACGAGGCTGGGGGGCTTGGGTAACGATGTAACATTCAAAAGGTTTCTTTTATGTTCAGCTGAGGTGGTGGTACATTTTCAGTTAAATGAATGTGTTAAGTTTTTGTTTTGATATTGAATAAAAAAGCAACTCAAGTGTTTTTCTCTTCTGTTACTTACAAACGATACGAAATGGAGGGAAAAGCTATTACACACTAAACCCGGTAGGGCAACCGGAAACTTACCTAGAAAGAGAGAGAGAGAGAGAAAAGACAGGAATTAGTTATGAATTTTTTTTTAAAAAAAAGAAATGTAAAATTTTTAATTGGAAGTCTGTAGTGAGAAAAAACGGTAGCTAAAAAAGTAAACTAAATCAGAGCAGGCTACAATTATCAATTGCAAGTGGATGGAAAATCAGCCACAAAACATATCCGCGAAATTCAATTACTCCATCCTTTCCCAACGATAAACACAGAAAATGAAATGCAAAAAAAAAAAAATAATTACTCATTTGAAAATCTTTTGAAATTCAAATTAATCACCTTTCATAGCTCTAGAAAAAAAATAAATATGTAAAGGATATTTGCGATAAAGATGGAGGTCGATATTGATGATGATCAAATATGGGTAGGAATAAGAAAAAAAAGTATAAAGCGTAATTTATAATAATTGACAGAGTGAGGCTTCAATTACGTACAAAAGGAAAGCAAGACCTGTTCTGTGGTTCGAATTCCCACCTCAGACAAGGGACGTGAAAAAACCCACTGTCCAGTTTCTCCCGAAAATTTCATAATTTCCACCCGACACACTTCTTTGTTGTGTTTCGAAGACAATTACGAAGAGCTGCTCATCAATGTTTCACATGTAGATGACGCCCCTCTAAGACTCTGACGATGAACAATTTCCTTAATTTAATTTTTCAAAACACTTTTTTTTTTTTCTAAAAAAAAACCCCCGACAAACAGTTTCTCCCAACAAAAAGGTGGAAATTTCCTAGTTCCAAACAAATACACTTTTTTTTAGACAATTATGAAGATTCCACCCCATGTAGAGAAGAGTTTCCTCCTAGGGTGTTTCCACCTACGATGAGAGATACCCTGAATCCAATAAATTTTTCACATGTTGATGGCGCCATGCTAAGACTCTGGCGATGAACGAATTCCATAATTTCCACAAGCCTTTCATTTATTTAAAAAAAAAAATATATTTTGATGTCCTTTATCCTGTGAGTTTCTTCTGCCGTTTGAAACAAGACGGTTGATTAGGATTTCAGCTGGGCTGTGGAGTCGGTGTTTTCAAATTAGAAAACTGAGAGTCGGAGCTCCTTTATGTGGTGAAAACTTTTTCACTACTTTGCCTCCTGGCGTAAACTTTCGAAAAACTTTGAATTTAAAACATAAATTCTCAACAAATGATCTCCTTTCTTATCCTGGTCATTATTATTATGTTTATTATTTGCCTTTCGGCAAACTTTACGCTCTATTGAAAGTTTCTTTTTTAAAAGACAAATAACAAAAAAAAAAAATTTCATAAAATGAGACATCAACCTGTAAAGTGCTCTGCACCACACACACACACACGAAAAAAGTGCGTATTTGGCCAGAGAAGTGTGCAGAGCAAACTAAATTTCAACTCAAGCGAACCGAGCGGGAGCATCACCCTTCCCCTAGGTGAGAATTGTGTGTATGTAAATGAATTAAAACAAATATTATGACCCCCACCCCCCCCCCCCTTCCCCACTCACTACGTTAATCCTCCTCCACTACGCCATCATTATCATCGTCCCCATCGCCATTCGTCGTCATCACTTGACCCAAATGCAGCTAAAAGGTGTTAACTTAAGTACGTGTATATTTTGTTTCTATCATATTCCTCCCCCACCCCCTCTTGCAATGCTATTTCTCCATCGTGTTTCCTATGGCCTCTATACGGCTAACGAAACCATTTCTCGTTCGCGTCTATCTGTAGTAAGTGAAAAAGTCCTAGACTGCGAAAAAAAAAGAAAAAAAAGTTCCAAGTGTTTACAAGCATTTGGTTGTCACCCATAACAAACCAAACGGAACGAAACGAAACGACGTAACGCAACGGACAGACAAACATATGCGACACAATGTAACGAACGAGATGTAGCCAAAAAAAAACCGAGAAGAATTCGTTCGTGTACACAGAAACAATATTAAGATGTTTACATATTCTCTCTTTCTCATATCTTAAAACAAAATGTCCCCAGAAAGTTTTTTAGCCCCGTGTAGTACTTGTTTACACTCGACGGCGGGTCGACGGAACACCATTTTATATTCACTTGTTGTTTGTTTTTCCTTTTTGGCGGGTGCAAGAAAAATAGATTCCAATTCAATCCATCTTTGCTTTTATCCTACAGAGTGACAAGTGATGTAGGTGCTCGGCTGCTCGCATTACGGATACGGAGTTTCCCCTCCACTCTCCCACCCGCTCTTTTGTTTAGTTGTAAGGCGACCAAGGAAGCCACGAAGATACCGGGCGGCAAATGGGGGGACATGTTGTCGGGAATCCTTGGGCGACACATGATTGATGTGACTTCGTTCGGAGGCGATAAAGCCAAAAAGGAAACCTTTTCGCCGATTTCTTTACCAGGAAATGATGTTTGCACCCAATCACCGGGTTAGAGTTAAAGGGGTAACCAAGAAAATCTGCTGTGACATGACCGCCAGACTAGCTTCGTTGGAAGAGGTTTGAGGTGAGAGTTTTTCCAATCCATCATCAAATTGATAGAAATAGAAACAATCCCAAGCCAAAGGTTTATAAAGGGAAAAAGGGAAAACTTGAAATTGCTTCACCTAGTGTTGGTCCCAACAGAAATACATTTAATACAGCCGCCCTCTTTGTGCCGACCACTGATTAAAACTCTAGGAGGACTGCCAAACAGAAGGTCAATACTCGAAAAAGAGGCTGAAATTGCTTCCCCTAGTGTTGGCCCCAACAGGAACATAGTTACTACAGCCGCTCTCTTTGTGACAACCACTAATAAAAAAAATCAATGGCTAGAAAATCTAGAAGAACTGCAAAACCTTAGTAGGTTATCAAAAAAGACCCGATGAGCCCCCTCTTCAGGCCTCTGCAGGGCATGCATAAAAGAACATAGGCAAAAAAAACTAGGAAAACTTCAGCCAAGAACATGCATGAATATGACTTACTGGCAAACATTCCCCACACCAGTGTCCTCGAAATTTATGGAAAATCCTTGTCATGTTTTGTACATTTGCCACCGAGACGACTTAATGGGTTTTTCTTCGACATTGTTTGTCACATAATACACACATATGTAATGTAGAAGAGACATGACAAGGAGAGAGGAAAAGAAGAAGAATAAAACAACAGCAACTGCACTTGCAAGAAAGATATCGAAGCATCGGTAGGATTTGAATGATGACGATATAAAAAAAAACACAATGAGGCATGAAGTAAGAACGGCCAGAGGACATGTAGAGGTCATGGGGGTTTTTTAAGGATTAAGACAAATGTGGGGCATAATTGAAGTTCAAGACTTATTTATAAAAATTTTAAAATATTTAAAAATAATTATAAAAATTTTAAAATATTTATACAAATTTAAAAGTATTTATAAAAATTTAAAAATATTTATAAAAATTTAAAAATATTTATAAAATTTTTAAAAATAATTACAAAAATTTTAAAATATTTATAAAAATTTAAAAATATTTATAAAAATTTAAAAATATTTAAAAATATATATATATAAAAAAAATTAAAAATATTTATAAAATTTTTAAAAATATTTATAAAAATTTAAAAATATTTATAAAAATTTAAAAATATTTCTAAAAATTTATAAATTTTTTAAAAATATTTCTAAAAATTAAAAAAATATTTATAAAAATTTAAAAATATTTAAAAAATATTTATAAAAATTTAAAAATATTTATAAAAATTTAAAAAATATTTATAAAAATTTATAAATTTTTTAAAAACATTTAAAAATATTTATAAAAATTTAAAAATATTAATAAAAATTTAAAAATATTTATAAAATTTTTAAAAATATTTATAAAATTTTTAAAAATATTTATTAAAATTTAAAAATATTTATAAAAATTTAAAAAATACTTAAACATTTTTATAAAAATTTAAAAAATATCTATAAAAATTTAAAAATATTTATAAAAATTTAAAAATATTTATAAAAATTTAAAAAATATTTATAAAAATTTAAAAATATTTTTTACAAATTTAAAAAATATTTATAAAAATTTAAAAATATTTATAAAAATTTAAAAAAGCCTTTGTTAAGAAAACTTTGCGAAAATTGTTTTTGTTTATTCACACATTTCTCTCAGGAAAGCTTTCTAAAACTCTTTTTAATTTTTATGAATACGTTGGTAAGAGTTTGAGGAGAAAATCTATAAAAAAAATTGGGTGTGAACATAGAAATCTCTCGTAAAAAAAAATTTAGAAATAGCGTATAAACCACGTATTTAGAAAAATGTATAAGAGCTTTAAAAAAACTTTCAAATCTCTTTAAGAAAAATGTGTGAATTTTTTTTTTGAATTTAGAAATAGCGTATAAACCACGTATTTAGAAAAATGTATAAGAGCTTTAAAAAAACTTTCAAATCTCTTTAAGAAAAATGTGTGAATTTTTTTTTTGGTATTTTCACACATTTTTCTTAACAAAGATTGTGTAAAGCTGTTATAAATGTCTATGAAAACGACCATAAATATTCCTTGACTGTAAATAATACGTTTCCTTGAAACGTTTTTTTTTTTTTTTTTTTTTTTTTTGCGCCTCGACTGTAAATGTTTCTTTGCCCTCCGTCGTGTGTTAAGATTCTTTGGTTGCATTCATTATTTTCGAATGGGGTTTCTTTTTGTTGTGCGAAGAAAGAAAACATGCATTTTTGACTAATGCAAGTTTGGGCTGGCTGGCTGGCTGCTGCATGTTGTCGTGATCTTGTACGTGTTACAATGTTTCGGTTTTGAACATTTCAAAACATTTCCCAACGCAGTCGTCACGCCAACACAAGCAGCATAACCAAAATCCTTTTTAATAAAATTTTAATGAAATTGTGCTGCTGCTGCTGCTGCTAATGCTTGCACAAGAGTCAAGTGTGGCCTGCCACGATGGATGTGCTTTGTAAATATCGCAATTTATTTTCTGGGCGTTTTTTCTTTCTTTCTTTTTCTTCACTCTGACAGCTAAAGACAAAAAAAAAACAAAAGAAGAACACTCAGCAGCCGCTACACGGGCCAAGCCATCACCTGCAGGTGTCAAATGATATAAAATGTGTACACAATACCCAAGATACGAAGGACAGATGATATTTTCGATTGTTCGTAGCGAAAGGAACACTGCTCAGAACTATTTTGCAATTTTGCTCAAGAAAATCACAAATGTCGCCGTCTCTTGGTCAAAGGCGTAAAGAAAAACTAATTAATTAATTTCAGTTTATATTTAAATTTTTGAAAAATTTAAATATGCGCTGGCTGTGGTCTGCATTTCAACATTTAACAAAAGAATTTCAAATATTTTCCTCGGACGTCTAGAACACATAACAAAGAATGTCTGTCAAACGTTTTCTTTTTTTTGGTTTTTCAAATGTTGTAAGGCAAGCGTGTGTTGGGCGGGGCGGGCCAAAAAGGTTGTAACCTTTCGAATGCGTGTGTCTTGAGTGAGAGGCCGAAACACGTGTTCCGAATGTTAAACAGAAATGAAACACAACATTTTGGCCATTTGCCAAAGGAATGGCTTTTCAATAAATGTTGTTAAACGCCCACTGAACAGGCCACCACCGTGGGGGTATCGCGCTCATTCGGCCCATTACCTTGATTAGGTCAGGTAGAAAGGGTGTGGGTAGTTAAAGGGTGGAAAGGGTGGCTTTTCACGCAGTGGCGGCCAATCATTTGAAGTTCTTATCAGAGCTAATGGAGACAGCGTTCATACAAATTTAACAAAAAACTTTGTAAGTCTTTTCTAACAAATTTTTTTTTGATAGACAAATCTTTTTTTGATATAAAAATTGTTGATAGATAATTTTTTTAAAATTTTTTTTTTGATATAACAATTTTTTTAAAAATAATTTTTTGATTGCTTTGGAAAAAAAATTAGAATTGTTCATAGCAAAACTATGACATACAAAGAAGAAGAACAGAAAAAAAAAATTGTGGCAAACAAAAACTACATGGAATTAAAACCAAATCGTCCAAACAAAAAGAAAAAAAAAAATTGGAAAACAAATATTTATTTTTGCATTTTGTCGAATTTATAAAAAATTTAAAAAAAAACCTTTGTTAAGGAAAATTTATAAAAATGCAAAAACCATTTTCAGACATTTTTCTTAACAAAGGTTTTTTTTCAATTTTAAAAAGAAATGTTTTTTTTTTAAAAAAAAAATAACCTTACTTTCGAAGAAAAAAATAATAAAATAAAAAAAAATTGGAAAAAAATATTTATTTTTGCGTTTTGTCGAAGAAAAATTTATGAAAATACAGACATTTTTCTTAACAAAGGTTTTTTTCAATTTTTATTGCCAAATGAAAAGAAATATTTTGTGAAAATATTCTTTTTAATAAAAAATATCCTTGCTTTCGAAGAAAAAAAATGCAATCAGGGTTTTTCTTGTTGTCAACGGGAAAAGAAATATTTCTTAAATAATTTCTTTTTTGAAAGAAAAATGTTTTCTGTGAAAGAAAAATTTTTTTGTTAGAAGATTTTTTTTTGTCGGAAAATATATGGTTTTTATGGCATTTTTTAAGGAGTTGGTTGATAATCGAATGTAATGGGGTTCTCTTGTTGTCGAAGGGAATAGAAATATTTCTTAAAAAAATTTTTTTGATGGAAACATTTTTTAATTTTTTTTTGATGGAAACATTTTTTTTATTTTTTTTTAATGAAAAAAAGTAAAAAAAAAATTCGGAACAAAAATATGATATACAAAAACTTCATGGAATAAAGAAGAAATTAAATATTTTGTGAAAAAAAAATTTTTTTGACAGAAAAAAAAATGTAGTTATTGCAAAGAAAAAACCTTACAAAAGAAACAGCAAAATTCCAGCAAAAAAAAGATTTTTTTTAAATAAGAAACATCCTGCCCTCGGTTGAAAGAAATACAACAAATTTTGTTAGTCGAAAGAAAAAACATTTTTCATATTTTGTTGTTTTTCAAACAACCGCAAAGTTTTCCTTCTGTTTTTTTTTCTTCTTCTTCTGCTTGTTTTTCGTTTTGTGGTTATTCACGTTGGCTGGGAAGTACGGATGCGATTCCTTGGAAGGCAATGCAATGCATTATTGGGATGCCATCGTCATCGTCATCATCATCACCATCAGCAACATCACTAATGTTGCTATTGCTGTTGCCGACGACAACGACGAAACGAAGCCACTGTTACGCACTCACATAATTTCGTTAGCAAAACTTTTGTGGCAGCCACATTTCTTCTTGTGCTGCTGCTGCTGCCAGTTGGTTGTTGTTATTTGTGTGGCTGGATTTTTGTTACAAATGACGATGATGATGGCTGTTGCTGCTGCTGTTGTTGTTGTGTGTGGTAATGCACTTAAAAAGTTACCGCACACACACACACACACACCTAGACCAACATACGCGCATACAAAAAGATATATCAACTTAAAATGCGAAAATGTAGTTTTCTACGGTGGCCGTTGTTTCTTTCCGTTGGCCGTTGTGACGAAAACAGGTGTTGCTGATGTTTTCCTGCCTTCCTGCACCACCCACCATCAGCCAGTACCATAATCTTGTCGATGTGTTCCAGTTGCTGGCTCCCGCACTTACCGGCTGGCAGTGGGACTGGCAACAGGCTCTGGGAGTGCCAGTGCTGGCGCTGTTAAGTGCAATTTACGCTTTAGGTCACATGATTACGGAGAACCATCGCAGACTTAAAGCGGAGAAATTATGACAAGACTGTCAAGGCAGAGACGGGAGTAGGTTTCATAATAAACTTTGGCTTAGAGTTGTAATGCGGGTGTAAGGGCAGCCAAGGAACTGACAATTGTAATGAGAGCTTAAGGTCAGCGATAAATGCAGCACAAGACAGGGGGGCGAGGGTGTTAGGAGTTATTTGAAAAATTGTCTTAATTGTGCGTAATTAAACGTAATTAATGAAGATCGCCCTAAATACGTACGAAACCACGTTGCATGGATTTTCCCACGATGTCTGTTTGGCCGATTAAAGGGTTAATATTTTATATGAAATTCCATCTTATGAATTTTTTTTCCGCCTGTTCAGAGGCACTTTTGAAAAATCTCCTGATAGTGAGTGGCATTAAATTAAAAACATTTCCTCAGAGAAGAACATTTTTTTAGGAAAAAATATTTTTTTGGAGCTTTTTAATTTTAATCAGATTTTAGTACTTTTTAATGTTGATCAGATTTTAAAAAAAATTTTGAGATTTTTAATTTGAATCAGATTTTTAGCAAAATATTTTTTTGTTGAGGTTTATAAACAAATTTGTTTTGAGCTTTTTAATTTTAAACACAATTTATCAAAGTCCAATAAGCCAGCAGACCTCAGAGGAGATTATTTTTCTGCATAATATTTTTTTTTTAACTTTTTTATTTTAAACGAGCATTTAATTTTTTGTCAGCATTTAATTTTAATCAGATTTTACCAAAATATTTTTTTTTAATTTTAATCAGATTTTAGGAAAATATTTTTTTGAGCTTTTTAATTTGATTTTAGCCAAATATTTTTTTTTCGAGTTTTTTTAATTTTAATCGGTTTTTAGCAAAATATTTTTTTAAAGCTTTTTAGCAAAATATTTTTTTTGAGCTTTTTAATTTTAATCAGATGAGCTTTTTAATTTTATTCTGATTTTAGCAAAATATTTTTTTGAGCTTTTTAATTTAAATCAGATTATAGGAAACTATTTTTTTAGCTTTTTAATTTTAATGTGATTTTAGCAAAAATATTTGTTTGAGCTTTTTAATCAGATTTTAGCAAAATATTTTTTTTGAGCTTTTTAATTTTAATCAGATTATAGGAAACTATTTTTTTGAGCTTTTTAATTTTAATCAGTTTTTAGCAAAATATTTTTTTGAGCTTTTTAATTTTAATCAGATTATAGGAAACTATTTTTTTGAGCTTTTTAATTTTAATCAGTTTTTAGCAAAATATTTTTTTTGAGCTTTTTAATTTTAATCTGATGTTAGCAAAAACAAAATTGTTTGAGCTTTTTAATTTTAATCAGATTGTAGCAAAAACAAAATTGTTTGAGTTTTTAATTTTAATCAGATTTTAGCAGAATATTTTGATTTTTTTTACCTTTTTAGCAGAAGTTTGTTTTTGAGCTTTTTTTATTTTAATCAGAATTGATCAAAGTCCAATAAACCTGCAGACCTCAGGGGAGAATATTTTTTCGTTAAACAATTATTTTTAAGCTTTTAATTTTAATCTGATTTTAGCAAAATATTTATTTTTTTTAACTTTCTATTTATAGTCAGATTTGACCAAAGTTCAATTAAGCAGCAGACCTCCATATTCTATTAATGGATTTCTTGAATTCTTCTTTTCTGTCCAAACAGATCACATTTCTCCCTCCCCCCTTAGACTCCGAACTCCTGGGAGTTGGGTTATCAACAAACAAAATGTTCTGCTTTCCTTACAGATCAATGACACAAACACTTTCCATTTTGTCCCACAACGAAAAGTAAAGCCCAAAAACACAACACACACACACTATTAACCCTTAGGCTGTACTTTGTGTGCAGAGGGAACATGAAATTGTCTGTTCGTACAGAATTTGCCACAGAAACTTTGGTATTAATTTCCGCTTCCGGAAATATAATTCAATCTCTCGTAGTCCTTTGGCCAACCGACGCCGCCCCCCTCCACTCGTCCTTGCACTGTAACCATTTGCCACTAGCGTTTCCCCGACTCATTAATTGTAAGTTTTTGTTTGGCCTCAATTTGTGTGTGTGTGTTTTTTTTTTGGTTGGATTAACCAAATTCCTTTTTATTCCTTTCCCCGCACGGTCCAATGATTTGAAAATAGACGATAACACAAATGAAACGAACAGGGCTGCCGCCGGTTAATGTTTCGTTTGGAAATTGAAACGAAAAAAACAGAGAACAAAAACTTATGCAACACTGACAAAAGGAGTGGGGGGGGAGGCAAAAAAACAGGACTCTTCAGAAGCCACAACATTACTACCCTAATGTTGTGTTGCTCTTGGCTCAAGCGGTTCAATGACACTTGTCTTGCAACATATACCCCCTCTCCATCCCCCCCCCCCCCCACCATTCCCCGTAACAAGCGTCCACAACGCACATTCGAATGCCGCATATTTCAGTCGAATGGTTACCACACATCTTTTGCCATATTTTGCGAAAATTGCCAACCATTGAAGACGGAACAACAACAGCAACAACAAGACTGCTTTAATTTCCATTTGAAATGAATTGAAAAATCAGCGAAATACCAAACAATACCAAAAACAGACACAGGCTCAGAGAGAGAGGAAAACAAAAACAAGTTAGAAAGTGCAGTTGATTAAAAACAACAAAAAAAAATTCAAATTGAAATTGAAAATCGTTTTGGAAGAAAACTAAACGTAATAGCGGCCGCAACCAATATACGCCACGGCCTGAAAAACCAATTCCCCTCCTGCTTCTCCTTTGCAACCTCCCACCCCCCTTGTTTCTCCATCACATTAATAAATAAAACCACTTTAGTTTGATCAAAAGGTAAACCAGGAAAAAACAACAAAAAATAGAAATAAAAATCGAAACATACTCGTATATTGAACAAATAATAACACGCACTTCGTCGCACAGTGGGCCCGATTATATATGCAAATAATCAACACACAGAAAATCATTCGTTTGTAATCCACATGCGTGGTTAATTGAAGGCTCAGCTAAAGTCTGCTGAGTTTTAAGGCAGAACTTTGTTAATTTGCCTGAGCCATGGAATTCTAGTACGAGCTGGGGAGATTTGGAGAACAATTCCCGGAACAATTCAACCAGATCGTCAGACTTTTATTATCATTCAACTAGGCCAATTCATTTGACAGTTGGCATTTTCATTTCGGTTATTTTTTTCAAACTTGTAATTATAAGCCTGTAGGTCAAATTAAGCAAATTATAAAATTCTCCTTAAAATTGCCAATTTGCCTAACCCACTGTGAAGCGAATTCCATGGCGTTGCACCATCGTTTGGAAAAGTTGTTAGGGAGCTGCGGTTGATTGTTACTCACTGCGGTGGTGCTGGCGTTTCTTTGTTTGTTTGCTTGCCTTCAATTCACATGAATAACCAATAAATCAGGTTAGAAAACTAATGTGGTAACAATCAGCTGCAACAACAATTGCCACAGCAACGGCAACGGCAACAGCAACCAACCACCACTTAATAGGAAAATAACCTTAAATTCAGTTTTCTACTCAAAAGACAAAATCCAGCTCAACTTTACCGATTTCCCCCCCTTTTTCTTGCCATACAAATACTTAAGTTTTTTTTTCCCAGGAAAAACATACGACGAATGCGCAGAAGAAAAAAAACAAACAAGAAAACCTGCTGTATAAAAGTGAAATTTCTTGTCTTTGAGGAAAATTGTCGATCGAATTGTTGGCCGGCAGAGAGCAATTGCACAATGTTTCCTTTAATTTGTTATGCCAACCACCAACACCACCACCAATTTAAATTCAAATACCAATTCAAATTTACCACTAAAATCAAAATATTTACCAAAACAAAAAAAAATAATTATAATAAACAAAAAACATGCGATGCAAACAGACAACGAAAAATAATACAAAATAAAAACATATGAATGAATGAATATTCTGTGATAGCGTCAAACGCCAAAGACAACTCATTTGACAAAAATGTTGTAGCCTCCGCCGTTCACCCCCTCTTCCAAAGAACCCCCCATTGCCCCCCCCCCACACCATTGAGCTGCGGCAAGTGTGGCAAGTCCATCAGTCAGTCTATTGAATTTAAATAAAACGAGCAAAGACCAGCCACACATCATCCTCGGCTAGAGCAGCACTCGTACGAATGTCTGTCTGTCTGTGGTGGCCACTGACGGCGGCCACAATCAACCAATTTTAATATTTTGCACAAATCATTTGCGATTTATAGTTTATTTAGAGAAAAAGCAAAAATAATTCAAAATAACAAAGTCGTGCGACATCGTCTTGAGTGTGTTGTGCTGGTCGCTGTCGCCATCACCGTCTCCGGCGTCTTTGTAAATGTCACAACAAATCAGAAGATTTTGAAAATAATACCTGTGCACTCGTGTTGTACTTGGACTTTTGGTTTATAATAAAACAGAAACAACAATTATGAACATGTGCTTTTTGTTAAGAAGAGAAGATAGGTGACGATTTAGAATTGTAGCAGCAGATCATTCAATGGATTAAATGGTTTAAACGGGGATAGAGGTGGAGAAACTTCTGAAGTAAGAAAACATCATTTTCCAAAACAAAAAATATTATAACTTATGATAAAAATCATGGAGTATTTTTTCCACAAAGTGCAAAGTCTTACGAAGAATATGAAAATTTTTTTGAAGGAAATCTATGGAAAAATTCCCCACTTTTTAGCAATTCCATGAATTCATATAAAAAAAAAAATTTGCATGGTACACCAGAGCGTATGAGTAATGGGGAAACAATAGGGCATTTGCCTTGGCTGTGGAGAAACTTTAAAATGGCAACGACATTTTAAAATATTTCAAAAAAATTAAAAACAATTCAAAAAAAAAATGCATTATTAATCAAAAAAAATCGTCCACGTTTCCCCATAATTTGACATGGATTTTCTAAAACAAAATATATTAATTTGTACGTTCAGTCATAAGGGAGACAACATGGTAAACGAGATGTAGATGGCGCCAACTTTTCAAGTGATATTTCTATTCTACTCTGGCCAAAACTCAAATAGTCACATAGCCACTGGCGAAGCCTAGTTTGCAGTCTAAAGAAATAAAAGCGATCCATTTCTCAAGTGACATGGCGCCACAAAAAAAATGTAATAGAAATCCATTGTTTTCTTCATCAAGTTGAGAGAAATTTCCCTTGCTGGTAGTTCATGGACTATTATTGACGTCCTACGTCCTATTTTTCAAATATGAGAAATTCATTTTTTTTTTCATATTGAAAATATTTTTATTTTGGAAATTCCTCAATTCCAATAATAGTAGAACATCTGACAAAAAATAAAATGCTAAATGAAAACGATGAGTTTTAGACCTCTATATTTAATTTTCATGTAAGCGCCATCTATATCTCGATTATGTACACAACCGACACAGTGAAAGTGTTTATTTCATCGACTGTTCCTCCACCGACACCCAGGAATCCGCAATAGCCACTGGCGAAGCCTAGTTTGCAGTCTAAAGAAATACATGTGATCCATTTCTCAAGTGACATATAGATGGCGCCAAAAAAATTTAATAGAAATCCATTGTTTTCTTTATCAAGTTGAGAGAAATTTCCCTAGCTGGTAGTTCATGGACTATTATTGACGTCCTATTTTTCAAATATGAGAAATTCATTTAGATATTTTTTGTTTTTTTTTTCATATTGAACATATTATTTTTGTATAAGAAATTCCTCAATACCCCCTTTCACGGCCACTCATTCGCTTTCTGTGTAATCAACGTTAAATTGACAAACTGACCCCAAAAAAGAAACCACAACGAAAAGAAAGCAACTTCAAAGCAAATCAAACTGATGATATGTAATTTTTCTTTGAACGAATTCTGGCATTCCTTTCGGAATGTCTTCTATTCCGGCCACCCCGGATCCAATACAAATACCAAATTGCATTAACATTTCGATAAACAAATTAGACGTGGAAAATATTTATTTCACATTATATCGGTGTGTGTTTTTGTCTACTGATGCTCAATTTCCTCTTTAAGAACAAGAAAAAAAAGAAAGAAAAAAACAACTAATGAAAAATAGAAAAATGCACATGCCACTCAGTGGCAGCCAGCCCACCACTCCGACGAACCGAAAAACATCAATTATTTTGAGATGATATCTTTTTCAAAATAGATCGATCGATGCGAATGGTCTGGCGTGTCTGTAGTTGAATAGGAAATTTCGGTTTCTTTCATTTATGGTCGTGGTCATCATCGATTGATTCACAATTTCATAAGAACGCCCCCACCACTCTCAGACAGAATTTCAAAAATGTTTAAATTTAAAAATTGAAAAATATTTTCGGATAAAAATAGCAGCAACACTACTGATTTAAAAAAGTAATTATTTTTTTTTTTAAACAGATTATTTCTATTCATAGTTTTTCTGTTGTGGTTTTTCATTTCAACGAAAGCCTACTCGGCGGCATCGTCTAACACCGCCCCCCCCCCTCTTCAAATGCGCTTTTGATTGCCAACAAAGGTCAATGTCGTTGTGGCCAACTGAAAATGCGTACACCTACCCACCTATGTGTGTGTAGTAAGTTTGCATGTGTGTGCGTGTGCCTCTGTGTTTTATGAACGATGTGATTAAAAGCATATGTTGATATTTTAATTAATTTTTTTTTGCGCTCTCTCGCCACGGTTTTCAAGGTGGCTTATTAATTTTGTGCTTGTGATTGCGTTCTCAATATTTGCCAAAACCTGTCTAAAGGCATCACATGTTCGGTTTAGTTTTGAACATTTCGCAAATCAGTGTTGAAATTTTTAAGGTAAATGTTAAGGATGTTGGCAATGACGTCGTTGTTGTTGTTACCGTTGGCACATCAAGCAAGCAAAATTTGCCTAGAGCATTTGGAAAATGTTGTCATGGCTTATATATTTAAGTCGCTGTGGAGTTGGGTAGATTTGAAAGGCATACAGAAGAGTCATAGGACCAGATGGTCGAGAGTTTTCCCACGAAGGCCTGAATCGTGAACACCTGGAGTAACAACAAGGCGCCATCCATCTCCCTACCCAGGCATGCCAAGCAAAGCAGGTACACCAAAACTGGCACATGGAGTCTCTATATTTAATTTTCATGTAAGCGCCATCTATATCTGGGTAATGTACACAGTGAGCATATATTTTTATATTATCGATTTTTTCTCAACCGACACCCAGGAATCCCCAATAACCATTGCGAAGCCTAGTTTGCAGGCCAAACTAACCATTGCGATCCATTTCTCAAATGACATACAGAGGGCGCCAAAAAAAATTAATGGAAATCCACTGTTTTCATTATACTGTGGGTTTTTCCAAAAATACCAAACATTGTGATTACGATTTCACTCGAAGCAACCCATGCTGTCACCGAATGAATAGGCGGCGCCCTCTACATGTCACACCTATTACCATGACTCTATTTAAAGAGTGGATGAAACTATTGAGAATAATTGGAATTGTCGTGAAAGATGTTGTATTACCATGACTCTATTTAAACATTTATGAAACTATTCACCAGTAGATTGGAATTGTTGTGAAAGATCTTGGCTCGACACAATTTAGGTTTTTGTTTGTCGTTGACAACTGGGCGCCCTCTACATGTAACTGTTATGATGATCAATGGAAAATCCCCATAATATTGAAAGGGAAATGTGGAAAAGAAGATCTTTATTTCGAAACACTTTGCCTATGACCAATTAAGGAATTTCGAACGGTGTGGAGCCACACAGCATCAGCTATAAATGAAGCTGCCGGCAGTCATTACTCTTCGGAGCTAAGGCAATTTGTGTAAACTCTAAAAATATATATCAAACTAAAATATATTGGCTAGTTTGTTTTCTACATTTTTTTTTTTTTTAAGAAAAAAAAAGAGAAAAAAAACAAACTCCTCTTGTTTCCAAATCGCTTCATCGGCGGTATTCAACACAAAATAATTTAAAAATAGAATTCAATTGAATTGGCGGCATGTCAGGCGGCCTGCACCCCGAGTACAGTACAGCCAAAGCGAAGAGCGAAGAGCCAAACAGATACAGCACTCTCCTCGCAGCTATTGATGGCTCATTTGAACAGAAAAAAAATAATGAAAAGATCGATCTATTTATATATCAATTAAAGTCAAAACGCTGCTGTAAAAAAGCCAAATGGTTGTTCACACACACACACCACAACAACTACTCGTACTCTCGTAACCATTTGTTGTTAGATGGGGAGCGGGTTTTGGCGAAGGGGCCTTTATGTTGTTTTTTTGGCCTATCATCACATATTTCCACACAAGTGCTTTTCCATCTCAATACAGTTGAACACCGCTGGCAAAACGAACAGAGCGGCGCGTCAGCCAAAGCATTCACCATCGAATGAGGTCTGAGATGTAGGTAGGCAGCCTGGCAATCTTGTTTTCACTTGAATACCTTTAAGAGCAAATCTTTTTTTCTTTTTTTTTTTTTGCGTACTCTCTGTTCTTTTACAGACATTATGATTAATAATAATAATAAAAAGGGAAATGTTGCGACTAAAACTACGATTTAACAATATGCCAAAGCGTCACAAACATTTCAATGGCAATTGCTGTTGATATTCTCAAACGACATACGATTGCGATGATGTTGATGATACGTATGCTAATTGCAGTCGGGTTAATTAAGCATAAAATGTGAAAGGCATTCAGCCGTCGTAAATGGACGGGGTGGTATGCGTTGGACCCAGCCACAGCACCAACAAACACTCCAATGGAGTGCTCGTGTCAGTTTTACTATTGAAAATAATGAGGAATATAAAGTGAAATTCGAGAATTCCACGTCTTACTATTTGAAACTATCAGGAATAAAAGGTGAAATCCGAGATTCTTTATTAGAAATGAATTTTGAGAAATGCGAGATCTGATGAACTATTTTGAATACAAAAAAAGGTCGAATTTTTTTCTGAGTAAGAATTTCTGATAAATTCCACTGAACAGAAAAATGGTCGAATTTTTTTTATAATTTTTTGTTACACAAAAAATTTGTCACAATTCTGATTACAGCTAGGAATTTCTGATTTTTTTTTTATATTTTTTGTTGCATAATTCTGATGAATCCCGTTGACCAGAAAAAAGCTCCAATTATTTTTCTTAGATAATGAATTTTTAAATTTTTTTTTTTGAAAACTCTGATGAATTCCACTGAATAGAAAAATGGTCGAATTTTTTTTATAATTTTTTGTTACACAAAAAATTTGTCATAATTCTGATTACAATTAGGATTTTCTGATTTTTTTTTATTTTTGGTTGCATAATTCTGATGAATTCCGCTGACCAGAAAAAAGCTCCAATTATTTTTCTTAGATAATGAATTTTTAAATTTTTTTTTTTGAAAATTCTGATGATTTCCACTGAATAGAAAAATGGTCGAAATTTTTTTTTATAATTTTTTGTTACACAAAAAATTTGTCACAATTCTGATTACAGTTAGGATTTTCTGTATTTTTTTTTATTTTTGGTTGCATAATTCTGAGTAGAAAAAAGCTCCAATTATTTTTCTTAGATAATGAATTTTCAACAAAAAATTTTGAATTTTTATTTTTTGTAGCATATTTTTTTTTATAATTCTGATGAATTCCTCTGGTCACAAAAATAATTTGTTAAAAAATTGTTAACAACTTTTTTTTATATATTCGAAACTAAACTGTTGATTCTCTTATAAAGCGGGATGGTGATTTATTTTACGGCAGTTAGAAATATGACAAAGGTGGCAAGGATATTATTTGATCATATTAGAGCGTATGATTAATATTAATGCAGAGAGAAACCAGAGCGTATGACTAGTAAGAATGCAGAACGCAGTCAGTGCGTATGATTGATATTATTACAAGCTATACTATGACAAAATGGTCATACCATCACAGCGTATACCTGACATTTTTACACTAGAGAGAGTTTTTAATATTATTACTCCAGATTATATATATTATATTATATATTAATATTATATCAGAGCGTGCACCGGAAGGTTTTTAATATTACTACAACATTTTAAAAGTGGACAATTTAATTTAAATAATAACAGAATGGAAACTAAGACAATCCGTTCATTGCAACCACTGTGCGTCTCAGCATAAACCAGAATAAATGATGTTTCATCTAAGCGATGAAACATCAGTCGCTGGCATTTACCACTTGACGCACTCAATTAATTAATTAATGTTCCTCTGAAGATTTTACCCACAGTCGACTCTCGCCATGATTTGTTTACGATAGCTGACACATAGCTAGATATTTTTGTTTGTTTGTAATAAAATGTGAAAACTATTGGTTCACTCACATACATATACGCTCTGAGATTCACACACCGTTCATTTGACAGTCTATGAATTTTTCTAATTAATCACCCATGTGCAGCATATCATAAACCAGCCGACCAACCACACACACGCTCGACGACAGAAGGATGTGCCTGAGCTGGCCGGCTGCTCTGATGGGTTGTTGGCTGGCTGGCTGGCTGGCATGACAAGAAAAGAAAAAACAAATCTTCTTTGATTTCTTGGCGAGAGCGCAGAAGCTCGGGCAATTTGTGTGCTTATGCGTTTTCATTGATATTTATTAATTTTGCATACAATTCTTAAGCGAGATTGATTTTGATCTATTTCAAATTATGGAATTTATGTTTAAAGGTGGCGGTGATTGATGAGTGACGTTTGACAACGCCCTCTCAAGTCACGGGAAATGAAATGAACATCAACAGCCCATGGGCAGAAAGAGAGAGAGAGAGAGAGTCTGATGTACACATATTTTAATATAGAAGCAAAAGGTATTAGAAGGAAGTCTATAATCAATCATTTGATTATGAATAGAAATTGAAAAGCCAATTTAGACAGCTTATAACATCTCAAACTATCCAAACAGTTCATGTACACTTTCGACTGAATTGAAGTTCTTAGAGAATTAAAAGCGTATGATTAATTTTAATTCTCTATGAGAACTTTGAGAGCGTATGATTGATGTTATTACAAGAATTTTAAGCGTAGGAGTGATATTAACACACAAAAAACCCATCGGATCGTATGATTAATATTAATTTACATTTTGTATATGTAAAGGGGCGTATGATTACTATTAATCCAGCAGAGCGTATGATCAACATTATTTTATAATGATAGAGCATCAAGAACAAAACGTAAATCGTTTACCAACTTAAAGCGCCTTAAACAAACTACGCTCAAGAAAATGAAATAGTTTTGTGCTCCCATGTGAATTTAATGTTGGCCTGAAAAATCATTCATGTTTGACTTTTCTTGCTGTTCAAGTGGAAATTATTTGCTTTGACTATTTTTTTGTTTTTTTTTCTTCATCAGAACCAGAAACTGGCCAGCGACCGAACCTCAAAGAGACTGCTTTGTAAAACAGACGAAAGGAGAACAATGGTAAGCGCAGCGCCTGTCCTGCGGGCGGTGATGACGGTCCACCGTCATGTTCGCGCCTCTCTCTCCGACAACATGAAGCTGGCATTCAACTTGTGGGCAGGAATTTTCATTTTCACATCCTCATGTCTTGGGGGGATAAATCTTAGTAAACATACGCATATTTTTTTTTTTAATTACTTTAGTCAAGACACATTTAAAACTATTTCAATTTTCTTGTAGTTGGTCGGGGAACGAGATTATTCCCCCAAAAACCGTTGACATTTAGAATAACAACTTGTGAGCTGTTCTGCGGTTGTTGAAGAGTTTGGAGAGAGACCAAATTTTCGTTTCGGAAAATAAATTTCACACAAAACGTTGCGGGCAAAATTGTCGTTTTTTGGACAATTGTCTTGGGAGACAGAGAGGAGAAAAGAAAAAGACAAGAGTAAAAAACTTTAATTGAATAAGTTTGCCGGTCGGGAGGGGGGAAATCCCCCATGAAGTCGATGATGTGTTAAGTTGACAATGATGATGGTGATGGTTTTGGCATTGGTATTTTGCAGTAATTAATTTCTTTGGCCTGTCCTTTTTTTTTTAAAAAAACCCTCTTGATGTGTTTATTTTCTGAGGCAAAACAGGGGCGACATTAAATGAAAGCAAATTATCACAACTTTTAAGGGGTTTGTTGCCATTTCTCAATAAACTCTCTCCGCAGCAGCTTCCCCAGGTTTTGATTTTAAAATAAAACAAAAACCGGTCATAAAAAATATCCATTTCAAATTTTTTACGAGGCGTACAATCTGGAATCGTGTGTGGCGGTGGTGGTGGTAAAGGCAGAAGACAGAGCACTCGCAAAAATATAACCATAAACATTGGCAGATGTTCGTCGAAAGTCAGCCGCAGCGGGTAATAAAAAAAACACACAAACACTCATCGACACTTTCAAATTAAATCAAGCGGAAACGGAAATTCAAATGAAGCACTTGTCTGCATTTAATTCGCAATTGTGCTCATTTAGTTTCGACACTGTGACACAACAACAACAACAACTGATCAATTGCGTGATTAATCAAAAACTTTGATTAATCGTTTAACGGAAATGCAAGACTTTATTGAATTGGACCTTTCCATGGGAAAAATATTAAATTGAGAGGAAAAAAAAGGACAAAAAGATATTTTTTTTTTGGAAATAGAAAAAAAATCCTCTGTAGTGGCTGTAATGGCATCTTGAGAGGAGGAAGCAGTCGCAGCAACACTGGCAACAATGGCCATCATTATAACACAACATGTCCTTCGAGGACGACACTATTCATGTTCACACAGCTGTTGCCAAATTTTTACTATAAAAACTTGTACATACAAAAATACACTCACACACACACAACTACAAAGGCACAAAGATGACAACCAAATTGAAGATGAAGCAGCAGAAAGGCTAACAAAAAAAAAGGACACACACACACACAATATAAATGATGGGAAAAACTGTAATTCCTTAAGATGCATCATCACAGACGGGATGACGAGAGTCCATGTGCAAGAAAGAAATGGGGGAGCAACAGCACCAGGCACCCGGCAGCGCCCCAACAAATTGCAATAAAACGAGACAAATCCCGAATCACGGTGGGGGGGGGGGGGAAAGCAACTTCCAATACCGAATTTTTATTAATAATCATGGTGAACATACAATGGCAAGATTTGTTCCTTACCCAGTCATAAATGAAACCATGACGAAGGCTGGATGTGGAAGAGCCACGAGTGTGTGTGTGTTGGGTTTTCATTTAATATCTTCTATTCATTGTTTAATAAAACATGTACCGAGAGATAAGTACACACATACAGACATTGTGAAACATATTTTCATTTATAACAAATATTTACACATGGTTGGATTTTCTCCTGAAACCCCCCCCCCATACACACACACACAGAGACCCACACATGAGCGAGCATAAGGATCTTGCCAAAATCAATATTGAACAAACCCATTGACCCACAAAAACCGAAATCTTCATTTTGTCAGCAGCTGCGGTGGAAATTCATGAAATTCGCCAGCATCGCAATTGAGAATTGATTGAAAAGTTATTATGTGAAGAAGCTCGTAACGCTGTTAAAGTGATGAAACAAAATTTTGTGCCTTCAAAAAAAAGTTGGCAATCTAAGGCTTCGGAAGTTTTTGATGGGCGCCATAAAATAAAAAGCCTTTTTTAAATTTGCTGTTAAAAGCCCTGATTTTGTTTGAAATAAAATCGTGTAAGGTCCCCGGTGGTCAAAACGGAGCGTATGATTAATATTAAACGAATATGGAGCGTTGGAAATAGTAATTAAAGCCAGGGCGTATGAGTGATATTAAATTAATAGTAGGAGTGATACATTATGTCTTCACAGAGCGTATGATTGATGTTGATTGAAGTCGGCATGTTTGATTGATATCCTATGAAGACAGAGCGTATGATTGATATTATTTTACTTGAAGCCAGAGCGTATGATTGATATTAAACTAATAATAGGATTCTACACAGAGCGTATGATTGATATTGATTGAAGTCGGCATGTTTGATTGATATCCTATGAAGACAGAGCGTATGATTGATATTATTTTACTTGAAGCCAGAGCGTATGATTAATATCAGTTCCACTCGTACCGTATGAATAATATTAACCGAATATGTTATAGGTTTTAATCGAAGCCTAAGTGAATGAGCATATAAGAAATATTAATGATTGATATTAAATTATTAATAATAATAATACCGATATATTATTTCCATACAGAGCGTATGATTTGTATTAATAGAAGCCTGAACGTTTGACTAATATCCTACGAAGACAGAGCGTATGATTGATATTATTTTATTTAAACCCGAGAGTAGGTTTAATATAAGTTCCAGTCGCAGCGTATGATTAATATTAACTGAACATGTAGCGTATGACTGATATTATTTTATGTCAGTGCATATGGTTGTTATTAACTGATTGCAGAAGGAATGATTTCGTAGGAACTCAAGTCAGAGCGAATGATTTATATTAATGCAGGGCTCTGCGTATGATTGATATTAATCCCAGCCAGGCGTATTAACACCACACAAGCGAGGAAACTTTAAGCAAAAATCCTTTTAAATTTTATGCAGAACTCACTCACTGTCCCCTTCTCCAAAGGGTAGTTGGTCTTTCTTTCATTTTACGGGTTAAAAAAGCAAAGAATAAGCTGACTTTAAGGGCATTGCAATGTCAACTGTTGGCAATTTCGGTTCCTTATCACCCAAAAAAAAAAAACCTAAAATTCATAGCCAGAAAAAAAAAATCCTGAAAACCGAGTGCAGTTCTTTAAATAATGTTCTTAAATCTAAACAAGCGAAAAGCCGACTTTAAACTGCAACCGTATCTCGCGTACTTCGCTCATATCTTTCGCTGCCATTGTTGCATGTGCTTTCTTCTCTTCTCGACTTGGGCTTTATGGCCGTTGTTATTGTTTCAACAACAACAACATCGACGACGACGACTACGAAACAGGACGTCAGCAACACAATAACTGCAAGTACCGGAATTAGCAGCGAAGGACAATACCGAACGGAAGTTAGAGCATTAACTTATTGTCAGCAGGACACAACAAACAAAAACAAAAACACTGAATAGCGTGCAACAATAGCTTGCCATGGAGGCAGTGATTTTTTTCTAAAATGGGGAGGGGATGGGGGAAGGCAAATAGAACTGGACCTCAGTGCAACATTTCCCAGTGTCCGGCCTATCTAGTCCCCGGGCGAACAATGGCAGTTTAATATTAAATGATTGTTAATACAAAAAAAAACGGAGAGAGATCTCCTTCCTTGCAAACAACTAAAAGTTTAATAAAACTTTAAGCTAACTTTAAATAGTTCATATGAACGAGGATTTCTTGCTTATCATCATATGGAAATTACCCAACCCTCTCTCTCTCTCTCTCACACACATCCGTTTCAAACACAAACATGCGAGAGAGCGCGAGCGAGACGGAGGGGGAGTGAATGCAAAGAACCAAGTCTTTTGAATGGCTCTTTTCCTTTCTTCTGTTTTTTTTTTTTTTTGTAAACGGCCGAGTGTTTGAATTTAATAAACTCTTTGTATAATTCAGATAGAAATTTCCATTTCTTTAAATGATGCTGCTGTTCTTTTGAAAGGCCGCATCCGACTATCATCATCAGCATCTCTTATATAATTTCCCACAATTAATGTTTTATGCATTCGTTTTCATGTACATTTTAAAGAAAACTAAAACTGAAATTAAAATTAAAATGAAAACTCTGACATTCATTTAATTCAAACACACGAGACGATGACGACAGACGGCAGAGCGAGAGTTTCTGTTGCACGACCAAATGAAATGGATTGAAATTAAATGAAAAGGAATATGTTGCAAGGAGTGCTACAGCAGCCCCAAACAGCCGCCGACACCGATACCCACCACCTACCCACCCCCAGCTGCTGCGAAAACATTTAAAAGTGTACAAAGTTTTAATTGAATTTATTTAGTTTTCAAACTGAATTTGTTGCCTTTCTTTCGTCATCAGCGACGAGAAACGAGAAAACAATAACATCAGTCAGTGGCGCTACTACCGACACAATGATGGAGGAAGGAAAAAAACTATTCGTTTTATTTCGTTTTTTCCATAGTTTAAAATTAAAATATTCTTCCACAAACTGTTGCCAGCGGTTTCCGGGTAATGTGTGGCAGCGGCGCCCCCACCCCCCGTCCCATCATTAGCGAACAGCAGCAAGAACAACAACACACAATTGCTCATTTTATATGCGACTCTTAATGAGCACTTCAACGACATTGGCAAGTGCGGCAACAGAAACCCCCTATCCCTCGCCCTTAGCGGTTTGGCGACAAAAATCACATGGTGGAAAATATAATAAAGTTGTCTATGGAAATTACTGAAAGTCACATGGAATAGAGAGATACTATGTGAAGAAAGAAAACGAGGGAGCGAGAGAGAGTATAATAGTGCGAAATTAATAATACAGCAATGCGAGAGAAACATATATATTGGTAAAGAGAGAAATATAATGGGAGAGGGAGAGAAATATAATGCGAGAAGGAGAGAAATATAATGCGAGATAGGGAGAGAAATGTAATGCGAGAGAGGGAGAGAAATATAATGCGAGAGAGGGAGAGAAATATAATGCGAGAGGCAGAGAAATATAATGCGAGAGAGAAAAATATAATGCGAGAGGGTGAGAAATATAATGCGAGACGGAGAGAAATATAATGCGAGATAGGGAGAGAAATGTAATGCGAGAGGGAGAGAAATATAATGCGAGAGGGAGAGAAATATAATGCGAGAGAGAGAAATATAATGCGAGAGGGAGAGAAATATAATGCGAGAGAGGGAGAGAAATATAATGCGAGAGAGGGAGAGAAATATAATGCGAGAGGGAGAGAAATATAATGCGAGAGAGAGAAATATAATGCGAGAGGGAGAGAAATATAATGCGAGACGGAGAGAAATATAATGCGAGATAGGGAGAGAAATGTAATGCGAGAGGGAGAGAAATGTAATGCGAGAGGGAGAGAAATATAATGCGAGAGAGAGAAATATAATGCGAGAGGGAGAGAAATATAATGCGAGAGAGAGAGAGAGAGAAATATAATGCGAGAGAGAGAAATATAATGCGAGAGAGAGAAATATAATGCGAGAGGGAGAGAAATATAAAGCGAGAGAGAGAGAAATATAATGCGAGAGAGAGAGAAATATAATGCGAGAGAGAGAGAGAAATATAATGCGAGAGAGAGAGAAATGTAATGCGAGAGAGGGAGAGAAATATAATGCGAGAGGGAGAGAAATATAATGCGAAAGAGAGAGAGAGAGAAATATAATGCGAGAGAGAGAAATATAATGCGAGAGAGAGAAATATAATGTGAGAGGGAGAGAAATAAATATAATGCGAGAGAGAGAAATTTAATGCGAGAGGGAGAGAAATATAATGCGAGGCGGAGAAAGCTATGTACATTAGGCGAGAGAGCTCTGTAATACGTAAGGCAAAACTAACAAAATAAGGGTAAGAGAGAGAGAGAGAGAGCGCGAGAAAAATGCACTTGAAGATCGAGAGAGAAAGATGGCGCGATATAAATCAAATAATTTATTTGCTATTTATTCAAGTTCCACTAATACTGATTATGTATTTATTTATTTATAACACCGTGTTACACACATTCTGTCCAATGAACCAAATTTACTTTTTCGGAAAGGGGATAAAAAATAAAAATCGGCGATTTTCATGTACACGTCAGATTTTTTTTTTTTAAGTTTGAGGTATGAATCTCGTAGTGGTCTGTGTGAAAGCTTTGGACCGATTTTTAACCCTTTTTCAGTGATCCAATCGAGCTGATTTTTTGCAGGTAGACTCGTATAACGTCAATTGTTTTAAAAAAAATAGATTTTTTATCAAAATAGATTTTTATTTGCAGGAACAGGCAGAAGTCTCTGGTGGAAATCGAACCAACTCGCCTACCGGGGCGACTATCACACCACACGCAAGTAAGAGAATTCTATTTAAAACATTTTAAAATGTCTCTGGAGAAACAAATTGGTTACTAGGAGCCGTCAGCAAACAGTAATACCCCATGGGTGTGTATAGAAAAATTACATTGTCCACAGAGCTCCTTGATTTTGAGAAAAGTGCCCCACCCATCAAATGCGTTAATGGAAATACGAAAATGAAAAGGCCAAAGCTGGTCTGTACACAATGATGACTTTAAGCTTTCAATCTACCGGCAATTGACCCCCCCACCCCCGTGGATGGACACATTTATACATTTCTTATTAATGAAACCAAACTCATTCGGCCCGACTGCAATGGGAACGAAGAACATGAACATTTCCCGTATCCTTTTTATGATTATTTCGGCGATATTGTTATCGTTCGAACAACAACAACAACTACCGCATTTCATGGCAAATTAGACGCGAAATTGAATTCTTTATGTGGACAACAACAGCAACACTAACAAGACGGCCAGGAGTAAGGGGGGGCAATACTAATTTCCCCATAGACCAGCCAGCCAGTCAGTCAGCAAGGAGGTGCCGCCAGAAAGAGAACAAGCGATTTGCACGTCTTCGATAAACGACAACATGAGCTCTACACCACCAAGCATTTTAACCACAACACACACCACCGCAGCGGTTGCTGCTGCTGATGTTTCTTAAGCAAAGCCGCCTTGTCTGCCAGTTGGCCAACCAACGGAGCCTTTGGGGAGTTAAGGCCATAACCATTGCAGTGAAACCATTAAAAGTCGTACTGGTGTTCAAATGAGCTCTGAAAGTCAATTCCAAATGAAAATACACAAATTTTCATATTCCTTTTTTCCGGGGGCAATTGTGTCGGAGCAAGGGGAAGGGGTCGGTGTTTAGGCATGAACTGGCTGAAAGTGCAGAAAATGCTAATGTTGCCATTGGTTAATGTGACGGATATTGATGGTTGGTTGGCTGGCTGGCAGCTTTTCACTACCTTTTTAATAATTCCAACAACAATGGACTTTGCTGTCTGTCTTTCTGCTCATTTCCTATTTAAATTACAAACAGGAAAAAGAAAAGTGAAAAGTAGCACAACAGCCATAACAAATATTGACAGCAGCTACACGGTTGTCAGATCCTCTGTCTAAGGACTCCATGACCCGAGGTGGTCACAACCGACCCACCTCCGCCTAAGAAGTTGTCAGTGTTGATTGTTTTTGTTTCTATTTACTTTTCGTTTGGTTTCTTTTGCCAGAACAACAATGTTTGTTGCATTGGGTTTCTTTCGTTTACTTTGGAGTATTTGACTTTTACAAGTTTTAACTACTTTCTGCTGCATTACAAAAAAAAGGGGAGGGGGGGGGGGGGGGGGTGCAAGATGAGCTGACTGTAAAGGGAATGTTGTTAGTAGGCGTTAACCCCGGTGCTAACTATCCTTGACGGCCACACAAAGCAGCCAACTCACAACCAAAGGACGATTATGACCAGGCTCACCAGAGGAGAGTGAGAGAGACTGAGAGAGTTGGCATACACTCTTACTCTTCAGGAAAATGACTTTTTAAGTGGTTACTTCAAACTTTTGTAGTTTGTTTACTTTTTCCAAAACACACACACACACGAAAGACGTGGTCGTGGTCCTGCTCCTCAGCCACTTACAGCATTGAGGTGACACCGAGACTCCTGATGGTGCTGGTAACATCTGCTCGATTTCTGTTTGCCATTCCCTACCATCATTTGCTTTATCTTTACGGCCACGTTAGTTGGGCCAGAGTCAGCTGAGATAGTGACACCCGTAAAAAGAAGCAGCAACAAAAACGAAACGGAACGGAACGTAAGTAAGCAACCGAAAATAAGAAGTTTCGTTGCATAATAATAATGTAATAAAACTTTTCCCTAGCTAGATTTTTTTCTTCTTCTTCGTCATCTTCTTCTGTGGCTGCCTTGGTCTTTGCTTAAAATACGAAGCAGCACAACCAGCGTCTGGCTGGTTGCTGTGATCTGTAATTTGTCCTTTTCCCACTCCACCCTTCGAAGGACGGGCAGACCGGGGTGGCAACAGACACAAATATCGCTGGCAAATTGTAATGTTAAAATGGTAATGAGGCGGACGATGAGACGGCGAATGAATATGGAGTGGCATTTGTGCAACCTTTGCCATTCGCCGTCCTTTTCAAGAATTCCATTTGGTTGCGCCATTACTTAGATGACAAAGTGCAGAGAACAACTTTGTAATTAAGTCTATTAAAATTTATTAAAAATTGCTTCATTACTTCTCCGTTTCTGTATGCACTCCAATCCGCATAAAAAATTCCTCCCAGTGGGGGGGGGAGGGGGGGTGTGATGTTTGTCGTCTGTCATGCTCGAATGGTATTATAAGCCATTCAGCTGCTCCGCTCCGTCGCCCCCGCCCTAAATGGGTTATGTAAAAGCAATTACGGAATTTATTTCCGTAAAACACTTGACCCACTTCTATTGCCTAAAAAAGCAGCAAAACACAAACCCATTGAAACCTAACAACAAAATCAACAACATATCTGTACACACACACACACACAATTGTCAACTCTTCTAATGACTGAATGTAGGAATGACGGCTGTGTTGTCGGCTACATTCTTGCATAAATATTTAGCAATACAAACTGTCATATATGGCTCAAAGACTTCGTATGTGTGTCTGAGGTGTCTGTCACAAAATATTTCGGGAGATAGTCTTCGAAATGTGAGTGTGCTGCTTTTGCATGTCGACATGTCGTAAGAAAGTATTTTAAAATCTTCCAAGAACCGACGTGGAGTAAAACTCTGAGAAATAGAGAGAGGGAATTAGTTCGGGATGGCAGGAAAAAAAGGTGGGGAAATTAGGGCGTGAGAGATGACGAGAGAGGGAGAGAAGGCGAGGGAGGGAGAATGAGAGAGATGACGAGAGAGATATAGAGCGAAGACGAGAGAGATATAGAGCGAAGACGAGAGAGAGAGAGAGAAGAAGACGAGAGAGATATATAAGACGAGATAGATATATAAGACGAGAGAGAGATATAAGACAAGAGAGAGAAATATAAAACGAGAGAGAGAGAGATATACAAGACGAGAGAGAGAGATATAAGACGAGAGAGAGAGATATAAGACGAGAGTGAGAGAGAGATATAAGACGAGAGAGAGAGATATATAAGACGAGAGAGAGAGATATAAGACGAGAGAGAGAGATATAAGACGAGAGAGAGAGATATAAGACGAGAGAGATATAAGACGAGAGAGAGATATAGGACGAGAGATATAAGAGGGATATAAGAGAGAGAGATATATAAGACGAGAGAGGGAGAGAGAGATATAAGACGAGAGAGAGAGAGAGATATAAGACGAGAGAGAGATAGAAGACGACAGAGAGAGGTAGAATACGAGAGCAAAATGGCGAGAAATAGTTAGAGTGACAGGACGAGAGAGATATCGCGAGAAAACGTTATGAAGAGACAGAGAAGCCGAGAGAGAGAGCTATGGAGGACAAGAGAGCAATGAAGGATGAGATAGAGCGATAGAGGACAAGAGACCAATGAAGGATGAGAGAGAGCGATAGAGGACGAGAGAGTGAAGACTAAGAAGACCTCGATAGAGAGCTAGCGAAAGTTGGAGAGGGCGACAGAACGATATCAAAAGAGCGATTAATTGCAAATTAGAGAGAGATAAGAACGATTAATTAGGAGCGAGAGATAAGCTCGATTAAGTAGGAGAGAGAGAGAAAGAGGGAGAAGAGCGATTGAGTGGGAGAGAGAGAGAAAAATACCGATTTAGTGGAAGAGAGAGAAAAATAACGATTAAGTGAGAGAGTGAGACAAACACCGAGAGCGTGTAAATGCGAGAGCGGTCAGACTGAACGACAGCGATTAAATGTGAGCGTTGGAGGGAGTGATAGAAAAAGAAAAGGACATGCAATGTAAAATGTAATAAACTTTGCAACGGAGACCGCGTGAGTTTTCTTTACTTCAAGGAGACAGTTTTATACATGATAATCGAATAGCCGGGCTAATGAATCGCATAAAAACGAATTCACTGATGGGAAGAAGCATCTTGAGTATTCCTAGGCTGCTTGTCGCCGCGTGGCGCAGGAAAATTTCCGCAAAGCTGACATTTAAAAATTATAAAAATGCCGCTTGTCGAAGTAAAATCAAGACACATCTCGTCAAGACACATTTTTCGAACTTAAATTGTTTAAATTCGAGCCTTGGCTCGAACCCAGTACGACATGATTTCCAGAGTACGAAATTGAGCAGTCTTAAATTATGTCAATGGCCAACGAAGGACCAATTACAATTTAGTCGAATTTACAACTGATTTTTGTTTTTGTTAATCCCAAAATGAAATCGAAAGACCAAAACTTCAATTTTAAATGTTTAAATATCCGAAGGTGTCTCCGTTGCCTAATCTACCCTGAATATGAGACCTTATTCACAGAGTTTTTGTCCGCCCTACTCCAATCTACTGACCACCCGAAACCCCCCTTATGAAGTGTAAATATCTTGCGGATTTCATGAATCCCCCAAACCAGCACCGGGTTCACCTCAGGGCGTACACACTTACAGCTGTTTCTGCCGTCTAAAAGTTCAGCCAGCATTACCTGTAATTAGTTATGAGCGTATAGACGGCATTAACACGCGTCTTAACTTATAAACATCAGACTGCGGCTGATTGCATTTATTAGTTAGTTCGTTGCGACTGCAGTAAGAAGTAGAAGTTTCCACGAAAACTTTTTAACACAACTTTTCCTGGCAATTTTTCATTTCTTTTCCTGTTCGCATACAATTTACTTCAAGTGAAATTTGTGCAAAGGCTCAACAAGAAGAAGAGGAAGAAGGGGAGTTTCTCAAGAACTTGTCGAACACGAACTACGCTAAACTTATTACGCTGCCTACAGGGATTGGTATCAGCGACGGTCGGTTGGGAAACGCGAATTATGGAGGATTAGGAAAACGAATAAATCGTTTTGAAGAATTTTTTAGAAAATTATTAGGACAACCTAGAGAGGGAGAGATGCCGTTGGTTATCACTTATTACTTATTTTTTTTTTTAAGAAAAAAACTACCAGGAATATTTTAATTTTTTTTTTTGTGTTTGTGTTGTATAGGAAATCTCTACTACTTACTGTATTGCTGAGCGCGTGTTCCATAGAGTGGCTCCTGAAGCAAAGGTGAACGTCCATTGGTAATTTCTTTAACTAAAATTAAAGAAGAAAACACCAAACAAAAAAACAAAATTAGAAAAAGTCGGATATCTTAAGAAGAACAAAAAAAAAAAAAAAACGATAAACAAGAGTCGGGGGTTGGAGTAGAGGCTGGTGGGGGGGGGGAGGGAAAATAAAGAAATTTCCCATAGAACGTTAAGGGGATGGACCTGGACCTGGACCTCGACCTGTACCTTCAGGGTGTAAGCCAGAAACTTGATTGGAAAGATTCACATGATCCGTCATCCACGTCACTCATTACCAATTACCAAACTATCTACCAGCGTCACTCTACAGTATCATTGCACCCTCATGCGCCTCAGCAATCAAAGCCACTTGAGTTGGTCTAAATCTCATAATATAATTTCACCCTTCCTCCTCCTCCTCCTCCATCTTCTCCGCCTCACTAGCTCGTAATCTAATGAATAGCTCAAGTATTCTATTGATACGTCAAACTCGTTCAATAGTTTTCAGTTTTTACATTTCAATAGATTCATTTAATGTGAATTTCATTTGATTTGTTCAAACGGGTGAAGTGCGGTGGGGGGAGCAGAAAACACACAGCTGAAAGTTTACTTTTTAAAAAAAAATAATTTACATTCATATTCAACAAGAACAAACGGGAAAAAAATGCGGGGCGGAAATGAGAAGCGTATGCAAATTAAAATAATTTTGAGTTAGGTCAGTTAACACAAGTGTTGCTGTTAAGCGTCAGTGGTTTCATCGTCGTCGTCATTGTCAGCGTCAGCGACAGCGTCAGCATCATCATCGTGATCATCTCACAAAACACAATTCCATTCAAATGTTTTCATTAGTTTTTGGTTTTTTATGTAAATTCTAATGATAATTCTATTCATGGCCCAGACGGACAGCCAGAGCGGCACACTGCTCAAATAAGTGCTTCTTCTTCAGTTTGGCTTGCAAGCGGCGGCTACCGAACCAGACACGACGAAATTAAAAAAAAAGCAACAACAACCTGGTCAGTTGTATGAAATGGTAGAAGTAAATTAAACCTCGTCGTCTTCTCTGTCATCAGGTCCATGCCGGCTCTACAATTCACTTCAAGCCAGAGATAAAGGGGAGCGGTGAGGGGAGGGACTAGCATTCTGTTCACAGTTACATGTCAACAATAAAAGAAAAATTGAAAAAGAGAAAAAAGACTTTAATTAAAATGCAAAACTTTTGTGGCTGCCAAGGGGAATTTTGATAACTTCAGAAGAAGGCGGGAAGAGGGTCAACTACGAAGATGACTTTTGACCTAAGCACTCAATTCTTCGGCCATTCAATTCAAGATATCGCTAGTCAATTGTTAGGAGCTTCAGATTGTTGTATCGAAAAAAGGCAATCAGCCGAGCTAGGGCGTGCTCTCCTAGGAACCACTCTGAACAGGCCTACAAGGATACGGGTAATCATTTCGATATCCTTGTTGTTGTTTATTTTGCCCTTAATCAGCTTAGAGTTGTTTTAAATAAAAATGTGTCTTACTTAAAGAATTAAAAAGCAATTTCTTTGCATTCAGTGATTTTGTTTAAAAATGCAATTAATCTATTAATTGATATGACACATATTTTTAATAGCGAAAAAGTATGTTTGAGTTAGTTTAAGCATGCCAAGGGTGAATGGGGGGAAAAAAGGATTACAACTGACGAAATAAAATTCAGAAAAAAAGAAAATAATAAAAATATTATTTTTCATTATAAAAAAAAAATATTTAATAAAAATGATTTAAAAAGGAAAAAAAATAATAAAAATTAGTTAAAAAGAAAAAAAATAATAAAAATTATTTAAAAAGAAAAAAATATTTAAGAAGAAAAAAATAATAAAAAAAACTATTTAAAAAAAAGTAATCCAAATTATTTAAAAGGAAAAATATTATTTTTCATTATAAAAAAATATTTAATAAAAATCATTTAAAAAAATAATAAAAAGAAAATAAACAATGAAAAATATTTAAAAAAAATAAAAATATTTAAAAAAAATAAAAATATTTAAAAAAAATAAAATAAATAAAAATATTTAAAAAAAAATAAAATAAATAAAAATATTTAAAAAAAAATAATATTTTTCCTTTCAAAAAATATTTAAAAAGAAAGAAAATAATAAAAAAAAATAGTAAGAATTATTTAAAGAAAAAAGTAATAAAAATTATTGAAAAAAGAAAAAAATAAATATTTAAATAAGAATTATTAAAAAATTTAAAAAAAAATAAAAACAATTATTTTGAAAGAAAAAAGTTAAAAAAAGTATTTCAAAAGAATAAATTATAAAAATTATTTAAAAAGGAAAAAATAATTTTTAAAAAAATAATAAAAATTATTTTAAAAAAAAATAATAAAAATTATTTAAAAAAAAAATAATAAAAATTATTTAAAAAAAATAATAAAAATTATTTAAAAAAAAAATAATAAAAATAATTTTAAAAAAAAAAATAAAAATTATTTAAAAAAATAAATAACAATAAATGAATTTAATAAAACTAAATAACATAAAAAAATATTTCAAAAGAACAAAATATTCAAAAAGGAAAAAAAAAATTTAAAAAAAAGAAAAAAAATATTTTAAAAAAATTATTTAAAAAAACCAATAAATGAATTTAATAAAATAACATAAAAAAATATTTCAAAAGAAAAAATTATTTTAAAAAAAAATATTAAAAAAAATAAAACAAAACATTTATAAATGAATTTAACAAAAAAAAACTAAACAACTTTGAAATAACTAAGAAAGATATACAAGAAAAATTACTAATTTGAAAACTAATTTGAAATATAAAAAAAAATAGAAATAAATATAATAATGATGTATATTCTAGAGCGGCAGTACCTATCTGTTGGCAGAGTGCTACTCTGCTCCTAACTGAGACGGACTTTATTTGGGCCTAAATCGAAACATATGTAGGCTTATATAAAAAAAAACTAATTGAAAACTAAAAAAATAATTTAATAAAAAAAAAATATATAATTTAATTTAAAAAAAATCAATATAAAAAAAATTAATTAAAAAAATTCAATTAAAAAAAAAATAATTCAGTTAAAAATAAAACAGCTATTAATTATATATTATTATATAAAAAAAAATTAATTGAAAACTAAAAAAATAATTTAATAAAAAAAAATAAAATAAAATTTATTTTAAAAAAAGTCAAGATAAAAAAAAATTAATTAAAAAAAAAAATAGAAAAAATGCAATTAAAAAAAAATAATTCAGTTAAAAATAAAACAATTATAGAAAAAGAAATAAAATCAATCAAACATTTAAAATAAACTAGCAAATAAATCAATAAATAACTGTAAGAATTATAAAAGTAAAAAACTTAGAAATAACTACAAAAAATATACAAACAAAAAGAAAAATAAAATAACTCTAAATTCCAAAAAAAAAAATTAGAAAAAAAATCTTAGAAAAAATAATACACTAACCCCGGTATTGATAAAAATGTCCAAATACAAAAGCAATTTCCACACAACGGTTTGTAAAGCTGGGGGGTAACAATTTTTAGCGAAATTAATACGCATGTGTATTCGGGAGCGGGGAGTACCTGCTGATATCTGTTGTTAGAGCGCTACACAGCTGCAAATTGTAAAGGACCTTTGTTGGGGCTTATATCCAACCTGGTCGGCCCTTGATCCAAGCTAAACTCTTGTTTAAAATCTGACCTACATCGGCCCCTATTTGAGGCTTCGATTTACCATCGCACTGAATGCTAGCCTAGATTTCAAATCTCCCCTTTAACACTTTTAGCTCATACAATAACAAAGAACTGGGAATTGAGCCGACTTTATATTCACATAGGATGTAGTCTAGTATTTCCCTTTCTAAAATCAATTGCGTAGTGGTGAGTTGCGTCCGAACCTCCTTCTGTACATATAATTTTCCCATGTCCTTATTATTTTCAATTGCCTTTCATGATTTAATTTGTTGGCAAACTTGTTTCAATACATTTAGCGTTTAGGCCATAATTAATAAAGGCGGTAATTGCCGGTGGTTAGGATTTTGATTGTAATCTAACAATTTAGCCAATAATTACAGAAACTGAAGCAGAATCTGTCTAAAAGGGGCGCAGGCAATTGGTCGCTTTTAATTAGACATGTGTTGCCTGTTCGTTTTTTTATTTTTTCGATTTCACTCAAAGTCTCATGTCAATCAACGACGACGACAACGATTTGAACTGAATGCACGAGATTGCGGTGGAAAAAAATGTGTTTTTTTTTTTACAGAAAAAAACAACAACCGAAAAACCAAAAATTATGTACATATTTGTCGTTGTTTGTAAGTCAGTCGCCGCCGAGAAATCAAGTCAAGGTCTATAGGCCATTTTAGGTTACAGATTTTTTGCTAACAACGTTTGCAATTGCATTCGCAGTCGTTTTTTCTTCTAAATTTTTTGTTGCATTCGGTGTTTTTTTTTTATCGTTTGCGCTCAAAGTCGAAAATTCTGAAAACTTGTTGTGGTGTTCAGTTTATGTTTTTTTATATTTTTTTTAGAACAACCACACGGCGCAGTGAGATTGAAGTTGACTACAAAACACAAATAGCTTAAGAGAAATAGAAAACCTGTTACCATAATAGAAATAGAAGCAGCAAAAAGAAAAACAATTTAATTGGCCATTAATTGCGGGGCCAGGACAGACGGACGGACCGACCGACCGACCGACTCTAATAGCTTGTTACAAAATGTGTACAAGAAAAAAATATGAGAATTTATGGAATTGCAGTGAATTATTTGGTGATTTTTTGTGTGGAACGAAAAAAAAATGAAGCTGTTTTTTTTTTTTGTAAATAAATTCAACAAACTCACCCTTGTTGGCTGATGCGTCAGAGAGATGTTAGTCCCAGGATTTTAAACTCTTTTTTTTACTCAGTTAAAAAAAAACACACACAAATTACTCTAAACAAAACACCACTGAGGCAAATGCTGCTACTGCTGCCGCCGCCGCCACAAAATCATTCAAATCCTTCTCATTCTCATTCTCATCATGACCAAACTCTACTTAACCCCAAACTTTCCGAGAACCCATATTTGTTGCCTCTGTCGGTTCTCTTTCTGAATTCTTATTGAACAGATCTTAGCTTTTAGGAAAATTAATAATAGTTTTGTATTGTTTTTTTTTTTTTTTGTAAATTCTAGCAGATTTCTTTGAAATTTCAACTCAACACGATCAACAACCACACACAATGGGTTAAGCAACAGTTCGGTTCACCTCCACCGGTTGATTTTTTCCTCTTTTTTTTTTAAATAAAAAAAAAATTATAAACAAATTTTGTAAAACTAAAAAAAAAAAGTAATTTGAACACGCACACACATACAAAAAATTCAAAAACTCGAAAGGGGGAGATTTCAAATCCAGACTTCAAACTTAGTCAAGTCCTTAAAACGATCTGTTCAATAGATGAGAGCTCTACAAGAAAATCCTTTTTGTTTGTTTCTCTTGTTAAGGCTCGGTTAGAGGTAAGGATTTTCAAAAAAAAAAAAAATATGGGTTTGTTAGAAAGTTCAAGATTAGCAGGTTTGCGGAGACGACCATTGATGCATGAGCCAGGCTTGTTTCAGCTCATTTCTCTTAGGCTTTGATTCCACCAAAGCCTCTTTCAGCGTTCACCTCATTAAGGCTGGGCCGGGATATCCGGTTGGTCTGCTCCTTTTTTCTCAGGTTAATTCTGTAGAAGACGCCATTGCTGTTGTAGTCTCGCTGGCAGCTGTTGTCTCACCTTGGACCCTGCACACAGACAAACAAGCGAAAGAGAGAGATATTTATATTTTGACAGAACATTCTTTTTTTTATTTTTTTTTTGGTTTAATTTTGATTTTGTTCCTTTTTGGGGTTAATTTTTGATTTTTTGGTTTGTTGTCTGATAAATTTACAATTTTTATTTTTTTTTGGTAGATGTTGTTGTTGTTGGTCTTGATGTTGTTTGTTGTAGTTTTTGAATTGAATTGGATATTCTGGATTTGCTTTTTATTCTATTTTTTTTTTTTTTGATGTGGTTTGTTGAGAGATATAAAGATTTGGTGGGGTAGGTGGGTCGGTGGGTGGTCTTGAATGTTTCTTTGGATTCTTTTTTTTTTTTGAATTTTGATCTTAAAGGTTTTTGAATTTTTTGATTTCTTCTGTTTCTCAGTTAACGTTTAAATTTTAATTCAAAGTGCAAACAATTTTTGAAAACAAAAAATAAAATCATAAGTAAATTATTTATAAAAAAAAAAACACACACTAAATTTTGATAAAAATGTAAATATACGAATACAGGAAAAAAAAAACAATTAGAGAGAGAGCATTAGTTGCATAATATTGTTGTAGTTGTTGATGTGGTTGGTTGGTTGGTTGGTTGCTGTTGGCTTGTTGTAGTTGTAACGTTGTTTTGAATAGCAAACAATTACAGAGAATGAGGTCCCCTCTCTTCTCGTGAGACAGACATATGTACATACAAATCATTTACAATACACACAGAGTGAGATATTCATATAAAAATGTTGAATAAGAACTACCCGTACCGTTCATAAATGTATCAGGTCACTGGTTAAACTTAAAATATTAAATAGTTCATTAAGTAGCGGAATTAGTAAGAGTAGATGAGAACGAAAAAAGTTAAAATATTAGAAAAATATTGTTGTTGTTGTCCGGTGTCCATAGTCAGTAGAGTAGTAAAAGCTGAAGCACTTCGAGTAGGACAAGCAGTCAGGTAAGAAGAGTAAAAGTAGTCCTAATGGAAACTGATAAATAGTCGTGGACGACTATGGAAATAGTCGTGATCGACTATGGAAATAGTCGTGGATGACTATGGAAAAAGTCCTGGACGACTAAAGAAATAGTCGTGATCGACTATGGAACTAGTCGTGATTGACTATGGAAATAGTCGTGATTGACTATGGAAATAGTCGTGGACGACTATAGAAATAGTCGTGGACGACTATAGAAATAGTCGTGGACGACTATAGAAATAGTCGTGATCGACTATGGAAATAGTCGTGATTGACTATGGAAATAGTCGTGATTGACTATGGAAATAGTCGTGGACGATTATAGAAATAGTCGTGATCGACTATGGAAATAGTCGTGGACGACTATGGAAATAGTCGTGGACGACTATGGAAATAGTCGTGATCGACTACGGAAATAGTCGTGATCGACTATGGAAATAGTCGTGATCGACTATGGAAATAGTCGTGATCGACCATGGAAATACTCGTGATCGACTAAGGAAATAGTCGTGATCGACTATGGAAATAGTCGTGGATAACTATGGAAATAGTCGCGGATGACTATGGAAATAGTCGTGATCGACTATGGAAATATTCGTGATTGACTATGGAAATAGTCGTGATTGACTATGGATATAGTCGTGATCGACTATGGAAATAGTCGTGGACGACTATAGAAATAGTCGTGATCGACTATGGAAATAGTCGTGATCGACTATGGAAATAGTCGTGGACGACTATAGAAATAGTCGTGATCGACTATGGAAATAGTCGTGGTACTACTCGTACAGTAGTTGTAAATGTAGTAAAATGTGTGTTAGCAGTAGGAACAATTTGCTCGTTTCTGCGACTTCTTGTCTGGGGTTAGTGGTCGTATCAGAAATATTGTGATCGGTCTCTCCTCTGGGCCAGTTTCACAATCCTTAGCTAAGATCTAAACCATGACAAAAGGCTTTCCCACTTAACCAACCTTAGTTAAGTACCAGTTCAAGCTAAGAAAGCATGTGGGGGATTGTGAAAATGCCGGTTAAACTTAAACCTTTTTTTTTTTGAAAAAAATATTGAAACAATCTTAAATCGTTCTTCTCCTTTGCCAGACGTTTCGATTGTTAGTAAGTTCAGAATTATTGTTTTTTTTTTTTTTTTTTTTTTTGGTTTTGTATACGATAAAAGCTGGTGTTTTTGTTGCTGTAGAGGACAGCTGTTGTTGGTTGGTGGATTTTGGATTTTGAAATATAAAATTTACAAGTGTTGATTGACTGAAGTTTATTGTTTGTTATACTGCGCTGTTCTTTGTTTGATGCTTGTTTCTTTTTCTCATTTTTTTTTTTTTCAAAAATAGTTTAATTTAAAGGTGTTGGATTGTAGTTTCTGTTATTTTTTAGAGGTTGTTTAGATTATTCTTACAAAAAAAAAGAATTTGGTGTAAATATGTGTTGTTGTTTTTTATTTTTTTGGCTATAGTTGTTTGTAAAGTTGTTGTTGCTGTAGTGGTTGTGGTGATTCTGGGTAGCTGGGTTGTGATCTTGATGATTGTTTTCGTTTATTTTTTCTTTTGTTTGAATGATTTTGAGGCTGAAGAGTAGCAGAGTGGCTGTTGGTTGGTAGTTGGTAGTAAGTAGCATTTGTTGGTGTGGTCTCATCATACGAGTACATACATACATACATACATATATCAACTAATCGTATTCATATGGGATATTGAATAAATAATAGTGTTGTTGTTGTTCTATTCGCACAATATTCATAAGTTACCAAAAAAAAAAAAAGTGAACTGACTGACAGGTGGTATCAAAACCCGAGAGTCGTTGGTTTTTTTACTGTGTATTTAAGCATAATTTATGTACATACACGCTTTTAAATATTCTACGCATAAACACTAATAATGAAATCAACATGCAGCGAATTATAATAAAATTACTAATTAATAAACAAATAAATAAATATTAAGAACAAAAAACAGTATAACCAAAAATAAAGAAGAAAAAAAAAACACAGTTAAATAACAAACACTACGGCAGCAGAGACAATGCGGAGAAATCACACGCACACACACACACACACACATGACATTTCAATATTTATAACCTTAGGCGTATTTGTACGGAATCGTACAACAGCCCACCTCCCACAACCTGCCGTCGGAAAAAAGTTCTCGCTACTTCTTTTGTTCGATATTTGAATAATTCATGTGTCAAAATATTATGGACATGAATAAAAGAAGTAAATTTCATAAATAGACAACAAGAAGAAGAAGAAAAGTAATGCCAACAAGCATAGTCATAATAGTACAACAACCTCTCAGCATGAACTATGCGAAGCTTCAGGGAAAGAGGGGCGAACAGTTCTTGTAATTGACACTCATATGATGGAGGGCAGCGGAACTGGAGGAGTACAAGAAGTCACACACTAGTTTGTGGAATGTTTATGATAAATCAAGAACATTTTTGATTTGATTACAATTTTTTTTTGACCACAATCACCACACAATATTTAGTGACAGGGAAAGACAAGAAACTGATGACTCTCAGAGATATCTTGAATCTACAACGTTTTCAAGACAGTCCAGGTGAAAATTTAGAGAAACAAACAGGGGAGAGAGAACGGGGGGAAGAGAGAGGGAGAGTGAGTTAGCGAAGAGAGAGAGAGAGAGTGGTGGAGAGAGAAAGTGAGGGAGCGGGGAGAAAGAGAGAGGGATTGGGGCAGAGAGTGAGAGAACATAAATATATATATAGAGGGAGAGTGGAAAATGTGAGAGCAGAGAGAAAAAGGAAGATCAGAGAGAGACAGAAAATGGGGAGTGGGAGAGCAGAGAGAGAGAAAGACAACGGAGAGAGAGAGAAAGACAACGGAGAGAGATTGGTGGAGAGAGAGAGAGAGAGATTGGTATAGAGAGAGAGAGAGATTGGTATAGAGAGAGAGAGATTGGTATAGAGAGAGAGAGAGATTGGTATAGAGAGAGAGAGAGAGAGAGAGAGATTGGTATAGAGAGAGAGAGAGAGATTGGTATAGAGAGAGAGAGAGATTGGGAGGGAAGGAGAGAGAGACATTGGGAGGGAGGGAGAGAGAGAGATTGGTATAGAGAGAGAGAGAGATTGGGAGGGAGGGAGAGAGAGAATGAGAGAACAGAAATATTTATATAGAGGGAGAGTGAGAAAATGAGAGAGCAGAGAGAATGAAAGATCAGAGAGAGAGGGAAAATGGAGAGTGGGAGAGCAGAGAGAGCATAGAGAGTGAGAGAGCAGAGGGAGAGTCGTGGTCTTTTAACATTTTCAGAAAATATGACAAAACTTGTTCAACAAAGCGAGAGAGAGGGAGTATTTTTCGAATTTCTTTACAAAATGAAAACACAATAATCACAACTTCTCCCGAAAGATATATAACAATTATAGAGAGAAACAATTGTTCCCACTTATGAGATTTATACAAACGTGAGAATTCGGACATAAACTCCCATTGGTGAGTTTGCTCATAGGAAAGTGCCGCTTATGAGAAATTGATTTCGTTCATGGTTTCACTGGATACAGTGAGTTTAATCGTGAGAAAGTGACATCGCTCTAGAGAAAGGGAGTTCAGTCATGAGAAATTAAATTTAATCATGATAAAAAATAAGTTTGCTCGTGAGAAAATTAGTTTTCTAATGAGACAGTATTGCACTCATGGAAATGTAAATTCACTCAAGAAAGAGTAAATTAACACGCGAGAGAAAATGAGTTCGTCATCAGAAAGTGAGTTTTCTTATGAGAAAATTGGTTTTTCACTCATCACAATGTAAGATCACTCATGAATAAGTTAATTCACTCGTAACAGAAAATGAGATCGAAATCTAAATCTAAATGTGAAAGTTCACTTATTAGAAAATTAGTTTTCTAAAAAGACAGTGCATTCACTTAGTAAAAATGGAGTTCGCCCATTGGGGTATGAGTTTGTCCGTAAGTGTGCCCCTTAATGTAATCGTGAATGTAATCCTGTGTACAGAGTAGAAGAGAAAGTTACTTTGCTCGTGAGTTCGCTCGTAGGAAAGTGAATTTGGTTATTTGGTAGTAGGTGTGAGAGCGAGGAGAAAAGCTAATATTTATATGAGATATTTATATTATGTTAAAGGTAAAGTCCAAAAGAGTTTAATGCAGGGAACTTGTTCTGATGAACTACAGTGGAACTTCCATATGTCGAATTTTCTATAAGACGAAGCACTTCTAGTGACAGTTAAGGGGACAAATTCCCTTCAACAGATTTATAAGTAAGTCCATAAATCAAAGTCTCCTTAAGCAGTTAACTAAAACCATAAGTGCTCTCGCTCTCAAATCGTTTTCGCATAAACCCTCCTAACTCAATGATTTCTGGCGACGTTCACTGTTTGACTCTTTAGAAGTCAGGGCAATAAATTATCTCATTTTCATATTGAACATTTTCAATACTTGTTTTAAAATAATAATAAGAATAATGGAAATACATTATCCTCTCTCTATCCCGCTCTCGGTATATGAATTATGTATTAGGGTCCCCAGAGATTGCAGATAGTCCTTTATTCTTTATTTTTTATTTTTGGCTAATGAAAAATAATTGTTTAGCATAATAATTGTCCTTTTGAAACACAGCCCCGGACGGATGGGAATTGTATACGACAATTTTGGGCTTTAGGAGAGACACACACACGGAAAAGTCTAACAACGGTTGGGGGAAGTGGGGGAAAAACAATCAAAGTTTTCAAATAACACGAACGCAAGAGCACTCTTTTAGGGGCAAACACACACATACACACTTACATCCAGGGATAGATGACGACGACGTATGCAAGCACTCACAGCTTACTCTCTCACACACAGAAACGCACCACTAATGGCACAATGGGCAATTGTTGTTGTAGGAGAAACAAAGCTACATTTTGTATATCTTCAAAAGGCCCAAGAAATTGTTATCCTTTTTTTTGTTTTTTTTTTTTTTGACAACAAAATGCAAACCTTTTTTCGACCCATATAAAGGGAAAGCGATATGTTGTGGGCGAGGAGAACGGAGTGGGCGTTGTTACGAGTAATGCTTACACCATCATATCCGCCGCCCAACACTGACACCCCGACAAACAGGCAGAGCCAGTGAACACTCAGAGAAAGAGAGTGGGTTTTGAGTAACAATCATTGATATGAAACATTTGCACACACATATACAGCAGAACAGCATTTATGCATGTTAAACACAATTGAAATGTAGCTGCTTTGAATATACGATTGAGTCTCTCTCTCCCACTCACCCACTCTCCAACTGTCTGTCCATGCAAGAGGCGATATTAGGTTATTCAGGATTTGTTGCTATAAATCCTAATGATTATGTTTGTAAAGATTATCTTTTGAAATGTTTATGGAGATACAGACAGCAGGCACAGGCGGCTTCGGGTGAGCTGAACGAATCGAAATGGAATTGAGTATGAGCATTAGAGAGTGTGTGTGTGTGTGTGTGTGTGTGTGACTTCTATGCATACTTGTAATGGCTGAGCCTGTACATGTTCGGGGGACGCTTTGAATGCCTTTGGCTGGCTGGAATGGTTGGCGGAGAAATAGATAGTCTCTAAGTGTTTTTCTCTGTTTCTGTATTCATAAGGATGGAAAATAATGAATATTTTTCTTTAATATCCTGAGATTACAAAACAAAAGACCTTGTGCTGCTGTAAACACACACACACACACACACAAACTCAAAAGCAAAACAAACTTACAAAGGAGATAAAATTAATTTAAATAACACCCAGTACAACGGTAAATGTTGTTTAGAGCACACAAAGGACAAAAATCCAATGAATGACTGGGGAAAAGCAGAGCGAAGGATCCCAGAGAGAGAGGCGAACGAAGCCAGAGCATGTACTTAAAATGCAAAAAATCTATGGCAAACTTTAGTGTTTTGTACTATAATGACCCTTGTGTGTGTGTATGTCCTTGCAGTCTCTCTCCCTCTCTCTCTATCACTCTCTGTGGAGGCAATTGGAAATAGAATAAAAGTAAGGATTTCTGATAAACTACAAATGTAAAGGAGAACCTAACAAAAAACAGCAGCTGCAGAAAGAACATTCTCCACACACACACACACACAAAACAAACACAAGATCTAAATCTTGGTCACAAATACACTTAATAACAATCAAAGATAAATAATCCTTAAAGTGAAAACGAAACAAAAACCAAACAATTCATATGAATCTTTAAAATCTCTGTATCGTATAAATCCATTTCCAGTTCCTCTAGCACTTCCTGGCACTTATGACATTATGACAAACACACGCACGCAGGCAAAGCAAATCGACAAATTGAAATTGTTGGCCTCATAAATAATGGAGGAAATTACCGAAAAAAAACCACAAACTCATAAAAAAAAGGAGAGAAAACAAAGAAGCCGCCTCAACTCTTCCGTAAGCCTCGAAAACCCCGAAATAGACGAAAAACACAGAAAATTAAACCGTTTCCATGTCCTTGAGGTTCATAACAAACTGTGACTCCCTCTGCTCGGTCGAAGAAAAGCAAAGAAAAAAAAAACGCGAAACGCAATTCGAAACCAATGCCGCCTCTGAATGCCTAGCGTGACAATCCTCGGTGAACGACAGTCGGTAGAGGCGGCGGTGATGGTGGGCCAAGACAACCTTCTTTGCCCGCCCACCCACTAGACAGACACTGAAATGTATGCTTTCTTTATTGATTCTCATTAAGCAAAGAAAGCGCTCGCACGGTGGAAAGTTTTGGTTGGTTGTCATTTGAGAAAACAACAAGTCAACAAATTCATTTAGGAAAAAGCAACTGTAACAGACTTTTTTAGGTTAAACAAAACTGGAACACAATCCAAGGAAATTTGGAACCAGAAAAGAAATTAACAAATTGAAACACTATCCCAGAAGATTTGTTAATCTTGTAGGGCCTCTGAAAAAGGCAGAGAAGAATTAAATTGGAATTTCTTCTCTTGGACGAGAGAAGAATTAAACAAATTTGGAACACAATCCCAGAACATTTCTTGTAGGACCTCTGAATAAGGCCGAAAAGATTTAAACAAATTGAAACATGATCCCAGACAATTCTTAACGACATTAATCAGGATTACTTGCGATTACTACAAAAATAATTGGAATGAATCAAAAGTAATATCTGAAAGTGGTCGGATTATTTTCAGATTACTTTCGATTCTTTTTGATTATTTATAGTAACCGCCAGTAATCCTGATTACTTTTAGATTACTTGTAATTGATTACTTGTAGGACCTTTGAATAAGGCCGAGAAGATTTAAACAAATTGTAACATGATCCCAGCAAATTTGTTGATCTTTTAGAGCCACAGAAGAATTAAACAAATTTGGAACACAATCCCAGAAAATATTTAACGACATTAATCAGGATTACTGGCAATTACTACAAAAAACATCGGAAAGAATCAAAAGTAATCTCTGAAAGTGGTCGGATTATTTGCAGATTACTTTCGATTCTTTTTGATTATTTATAGTAATCGCCAGTAGTCCTGATTACTTGTAATTGTTGGCATTTACAAGTTTTGAAAATCGGAATCAGGATTACTTGCGATTACTACAAAAATAATCGGAAAGAATCAAAAGTAATCTCTGAAAGTGGTCGCCATATTTTCAGATTACTTTCGATTCTTTTTGATTATTTATAGTAATAGTAATCCACACTACCTAACACACCACGGCCGTCCATTATTATCTGATTACTCTTGATTATTATCGATTATTTATAGTAATCGCCAGTAATCCTGATTACTTTTAGATTACTTGTAATTGTTGGCAATTAAAAGTTTTGAAAATCGGAATCAGGATTACATGCGATTACTACAAAAATAATCGGAATGAATCAAAAGTAATCTCTGAAAGTGGTCGGATTATTTTCAGATTACTTTCGATTCTTTTTGATAATTTATAATAATCGCAAGTAATGCTGATTACTTTTAGAATATTTGTAATTGTAATCAATTAAGTCTTGAATATAATCGTGATTTAATTACATTACTGAATCTCTAAAAAATTTAATTAAATTAAATTATCGGAAACACTGAAAGACAATTTAAAGAGTACTGCTATTTCCAGCAGAGAGCAGTTAGTCTGCAAGGGATACAGCGGTGATTTGGGCGGTTCAAAGACAAACGGCAATTTATAGACATCCTGCAGCATTTGCAGTCCCTGGCCGCTAGATGGCAACACCATGTCAGGCTGTCCTTGAACGTCTGTTCGTTCTCCACAACAATTTGCCTTTTGCTCTAAAGAAATTCCGCCACTCTGCTTTCTTCATTTGGTGTTGCCAAATATAACCATGGAAGTTAATTTCATTATTAAATGAAATTCCGTTTTGGATAAACTTGCTAAATTCAATTTAAACTTTTCGTTTCATGTCGTCTGAGTTTGGGCTCTTTTTGTTTTTTGGGTTTAAAGTTTATGAACTCGTCGTCGTCGTCGTCGGGGCTTTGTCAGTCCTATTTCTACATGTTTATCCGCTTTCTTTCATTCTTTCTTTCAGTTTATTATTTTTTTTTGTTGGGCAAATGCAAATTGTCTATGACACTATTGTCAGGAGGCAATTTGACTCCAAAAAAGAAAAAGGAATACAGCGACCAAACAAACGGAATGCAATGCAAAACAAGCAGCCATTGTGCAGTCACACCGGCTGGGGCGAGCCAAGGAACGAAAAACACCTCGAACTATTGAGCGAAAACACCAGCGTGTCCTCCTGTAAACGCTTTAACAATGACAATGACAACCAAGGACCAAAGAGAACACAACACATGAATGCGGAACCAACTATCGAGAATTAAACAAAACAAAAATAATAAAGGGAATGTAAGCGACAAGGAAAAGTTTACCAGACAGACCGAACAATGAGGAGGACCGGGTTACAAGTGGATAGGGACAGGCCACCACTAACAGAGAGAGAGAGAGAGAGGGGAGCCTCTGTAAAGAGAGAGATATGGCCAGGGAAAATTAGGGGGCTTCCGTGTAATTTTGTTTGTTCCTTAACTAAGAATAAAACTTAATTAACTATAAAACACACATAAAAAATCGCGCCAGAAAAGAAAAGAGCGACTCCTCGCACCCGACTGCCTTCAACCGTTACGTCGTGATCCCAAAAGTAATCCCGTCGCCATCGTGCATTAGCAAATGAAAGGCCCAAAGGCCGGCCATTCAAAGTGTATTCCACCTTCAACATGTAATCAAGCAGCGAACAAAAGAACGTGCGAGGGAGGGCAGCCAGGAAAAACACGATACGGTTTAACTCCGGCATAACTAAAGGAGAGCAGCCATCGACATTGTGATTGTCGTCACTATGATTACGTTGGTATTTGCCGAAGATTACGAGCAACCAGGTTGTCGTCTTGAGTGATAAAGGCTGACGCCCCCACCACGTGCCCCAGCTCCCCATTACCCCAGTACCAATCACCATCACAATGGTAATCATGGAGACGAGGGCGATGACGACGACGACGACGACGGCATCGATGGTAATGGTGATGACCTTTTCGGTTTCAATTGAAAGAACAATTCCCGGGGGGGATTTAGATAAACGAACGTGCAAACGGAAAAGAAAAAAGTCTCTCCTAGATTAATGTCGCCAACGCCAAATACGAACGAATTTGTGCATGTCGAAGGAGACATGGGCGTTCTCTTCGTCTCCAGTGGACAAACAGAAACCACAAATAACATCAGTTAACGGCGGAACACGATAACAAAACCGAAGACCCACACAGAATGTGATGGTGTGTTCCGGAAAACCACCTTCGGTTTGAGATGCTTTCCCCCCAGAATTGTAGGCATAAACAGCTTTTGGTTGCGGCAGACAGCCTGTCTCCTCAAGAAGAAAACACGGCGGCGGCGGCGGCGGCTGCAAAGTTCTCTTTCTTTGCATTCATGCGTCTGGTTTGTTTTCTTCTTTTTGGTTGGTTGTCTTTCTTTCGCATTCTTTGCTTTTATAGAAAACATAAATTTCATTCCAGTCTGCTGTAGTGGAAACTGATGCTAACTAGAGGAGCGGAAAGGGGCGAAGTTGTGGTTTAATTTAATTTAAATTCTCATTCACATTCAGTCTGTTTATTTGCCCAGTGCCTCGTCATTCGCAGACAGAGAATTTCATTGGCGCTAATTCATTATTACTAATTAATTTTGTTGTTGTTTGAATCAACATGGTCGCCCTACGTTCGGTAAGAACGGCCAAGTATTTCCCGTTTAGATGTGTGATAGAAATAAATAATAATATATATTTACCCTCGACACTGATTCACTGACTCTGTCACGCAGTACGTAGGAATTTAAATAGGCATTCTATAATTTTCTATAAATAATAATAATAAAAAAAATAATATTTTTTTTTTGTACAGAAATTGTGTTTCCCCAAATTTTTTTTTTTTCAAAATTTGTTTTCCAACAAAAAATTTTTTTTTTCAACAAAATTTTTTTTTTCCACAAAAAATTTTTTTTTCAACAAACTTTTTTTTTTCAAGAAAAATTTTTTTTTCCAACAAATTTTTTTTTGAACAAAAATTTTTTTTTTCAAGAAAAATTTTTTTTTTCAACAAAAATTTTTTTTTCCCACAAAATTTGTTTTCCATATTTCAACGGGCGCCATAGGCGCATTACAAATTACTAGTAAATAAATAACAATAGAAAACTTCAATGTCGCTATCTATTTCATAGTCAATTAGAGAAATGGGCCACCGACACCTTCTAGAAGTTCTCAGAGGCCTTTTCCAGGAAATTAGGGAAAAAATCTGCCCACAGTGAAGTTAAGAACCAATGACTCAGCGTAGAACGGAACCATAGTCCAGTAAAGAAAATTACCCACGCTCAGAGAATTCCACAACCAAGTACTAGCTGGAGAGCAAAACAATCTTTTCGCTCTTTTTTCAACTATGACGCAGCTTTGGGTTTTTTGAAGGAAGCAGCCACCTGTGGGCAACTAAGGCCTTTTCAAGGCACCTGTTTACAAAATACCTTTAGGGTATATAGGTGGGCCAATGTTACTATTCCCTACTCAGTGTGGATCCGAATCTCAGTGTGGATCGGAACCACTCAAGGACAACTTGCAACATAGGGCAGCTATTTATAGACTTCGTCACCAGATGGCGATATTAAGTAATGCCGTTCTGCAAATTGTCTGTTTTTATTTATTTTTTATTATTTTATATATTTTTATTATTGGATTTTTTTAATATATTTTTTTTTTTTATTTTTTTAATTTTATTTTATTTTATTTTATTTTATTTTATTTTATTTTATTTTATTTTATTTTATTTTATTTTATTTTATTTTATTTTATTTTATTTTATTTTATTTTATTTTATTTTATTTTATTTTATTTTATTTTATTTTATTTTATTTTATTTTATTTTATTTTATTTTATTTTATTTTATTTTATTTTATTTTATTTTATTTTATTTTATTTTATTTTATTTTATTTTATTTTATTTTATTTTATTTTATTTTATTTTATTTTATTTTATTTTATTTTATTTTATTACAATACAAAGTAAATTTATATTCTAATTATGGGTCCGGGGCACTTTCGCCTGCTGACATAAATATGCCCATGTCTCTCTTTTATCTCGGACTCTCTCACTTAGTCAGGACACAAACCCAGAGCTTAGTGAAATCCGAACTTCATCTGGGATGTGATATTTCGAGAATCCTCTCAGACTCTTCCGCTGACCTCTTAGCATTAACGAGAGTAAACGATGTGCTGAGGGGCCTCTGGGTTCGTAGCCGTATCCTCCGATGCCAATAGAACGACCGACGTACCCAGTACGGTACCCCCACACAACAAATCTATTCCATGAATCATTTCAAGAATTTTTATTTGATTTTAAAATGTTGTGATTGTGACGCAGCCACAGTTTGTTGATTTTCTTGATTTTTTTAAATCTGTCCGATTTCTTGTTGTTGTTGATGTTGTTCAGATTGTCGTGAGTTTGTGTGAATTTTGTTTGTTTTGAAATTTCAGCTAATTTGTCGCGTGTCACTTAAATTGTTGCCGTTGTTGTTGCTGTCCGATTTTTATTGTGTTAAGAAATTAAGTAGCAGCAGCAACAACAACAACAGCAACAATATCCAATTCATTTCATTCATTTTTATAGCAATTTTATGCGATTTTGTTTTTTTTTGCCCCCGGTTGAAATTCTCCACACACACACACACGGAAAGTGTGTCTGCGCCCGCCTGTATGTGTGTGGGTGGATTCTGATGATACACAAGAGACCCGACGGCCCCGCAACTCTATGGACAAATGCGGAGTCTAGCGATCTGTTCGAATGTGAGGAGAGAGGGCGGGGGAGGTTAAAGTGGTAAAATGAACCAAAATAAACAATGGACGGACAAATTGTGCGAGACTAGACCAGACCAGACAGCACCGAACCGGGACGGAGCAGCGCACTGGCGACTGTTGTCACACCTCCACTTGGGCCACCATCAGCTGTTCGTGTTTTAAAACAGCAACAACATGTTGTTGTTTAATCATTAAATGGCCGGGTTTTGTGTTGTTTGTATTTCGTGGAGGAATGCATTCGCACTCGCATGGTTTTTTTTTCGGTCAATGTTTGTAGGCGTTTATTTGCTCTTGGCTGTCTGTCGATGGTGGTGGTCACATGAAATAGCTCAGAACGTTCGGCCTTCTCTCTACATCGTCCACCCAATAATATGAGTTAGTGGTGTCTTGTGTAGGGTATTAGTGTAGTTTGACAGTCCACCACCACCACCAAAGGCCAATGGGGGCGTGCAGAGGGCAGTGAGGCACACAGAACAAGTGTACGTTTCCTACTTTTCATCAACATAAAAAAAACAACAACCAACAAACAGGTGTTGTTTCTATAGCTCAACTCCATCCCTCCCCCTCATTGCCTTAACGTGTTAAGCAAGTAATACAACAACAAAAAAACAACAAAATTGGAGTGTTCATCTGAGTTGCGGGGCGGTTTTGCTTCAAGGGTATCTTCCTTTGACTTGCCGGAAGTACAAAAAAAAATGGTAAGTGTGTCTGTTTCACTTCCTCATTATCAGAGTATTTCGTACAGAGCTCCACTGAAAAGTTGTTCTTTAATTAATGAAATTTCCTTTAAAATATTATGCGAGTATCTCGACTACTGCTGACTTTCACAGTCATTCCTTCTTAATCCTCTGAGCCTTGGATTGGATGATAACCACTCAACGCTGGAGCCTAACTTTACGAAGGATGTTGCGAGCATGTTTGTTTGCCTTCTTGTTGACTTGACTGTGTTTGTTGTAAGTTTAATTTTTTTTATAACTTAATGAAATGGAATTTTTATTTTATTTAAAAGACACGAAAAGAGCAACCGAAACCTTAAACAGACTCACATGGCCATGACCCAATGGCTTCTGAAGTTTCATATTAAAAGATTTTGTGCCTTTAGCAGTTTATCCTTCTACAACGCTGTAAGGAGTGCTTGTCTGCGGACACGAATGTCAACAAAATTTAAAAAAAAAAGTCAAAAAAAATCGAAGAGAATAAAAAATGAAATAACAAAAAAACGAAAAAAAAATTAAAATGAAAATAAAGAAAAAATAAAAACAAAAATTTGAAAAAAAAATCATTTCTAAAAATAAAAAAAATTATTATTTTTAAAATCTTAAAATTTTTTTTTTAATTTAAAAAAAAAGATCTAAAAAAAAAAAAAATTTTTCTTTTCTAAAAATAAAAAAAATATTTTTAAAATTTAAAAAATATTTTTTTAAAAATTTAAAAAAAACGTCTAAAAATTTAAAAAAAAATTATTTTAAAATTTTTTTTTTTAAAAAAATTTATTTTATTTTTAAAAAAAAATTTAAAAAGAAAAAATAAAAAAAAAATTTGAAAAAAAAAAATCATTTCTAAAAATAAAAAAATTATTATTTTTAAAATCTTAAATTTTTTTTTTATTTTTTCTTTTCTAAAAATAAAAAAAATATTTTTAAAATTTAAAAAATATTTTTTTAAAAATTTAAAAAAAAACGTCTAAAAATTTTAGAAAAAAATTATTTAAAAATTTTTTTTTTTAAAAAAATTTATTTTATTTTTAAAAAGAATTAAAAAGAAAAAATAAAAACAAAAATTTGAAAAAAAAAATCATTTCTAAAAATAAAAAAAATTATTATTTTTAAAATCTTAAATTTTTTTTTTTAATTTAAAAAAAAAGATCTAAAAAAAAAATTAATTTTTCTTTTCTAAAAATAAAAAAAAAATATTTTTAAAATTTAAAAAATATTTTTTTAAAAATTTAAAAAAAAAATTATTTTAAAATTTTTTTTTTTTTAAAAAAATTTAAAATTAAAGAAAAAAATTATTTTTTTTTAATTTAAAATTTTTTTTTTAAATTATTTTTTTTTTAAATTTAAAAAGAGAATACAACTAAAACTCCTCTAAACTGCCATTAATTTGTCCAGGCCCTGTTCCGGATATACATTAGCTAAGACAAGTTGTGAAAAAGAAATATTAAATTTTTATTAAAATTATTTAAAAATCTAGGACAGATTTTCCATATCAGTTCCGTACATCAATTCCCCAAAGTAAGACTTGTACATTTTTTTACATTTATGTTAATCCGTGCACGATTTTCCCCGCATTTGTACAGTGAAATGACGTTTTCAGTGCTCTTCGGACTACAATCGAACTCGTATCAATTTCAACATTTCAATACAGAAAGGTGTACATTTCTCTCTGGAATCAGATATTGGTCGTCTACCCTCCTCTAGATCGTATCTATCATTCCCTCTCGACTTGATTCTGTTGGTCGATATACTCTATTTCTTTCGCCCTTTCTCTTTAACACTCTCTCAGCTCACTCTGTCAATCGTTCTATTTTTCTTTTCCTATCCCTTTTTCTCGTTATCTCTCACTCGCCATCTTTCTATCGCACAATCTCGCTCTGTTCTTCAAGATACAGCCGCTATACTCCCTCCGTTTCTCCCCCATACTTGTGCTCAATCATCTCTCCCCCCGATACATGATACTCTCACAAATGTTTAAAAAGTGTTTCAGAAATGTTTCGTATATTCGTATATGTTTGTGTGTCAGAGAATTCCAAAAATTGATCAAGAGTTTCAAGTGGACTTTGTGGTCTGGTGTCTTGGTTGGTATTTTTTTTTCCCGGAAAATGTGCAAAAACTTACACGCTAATGACACAAAACAAAAAGGAACGAAAAAGCACAAAAGAACAAAAAGAAAAGAAAAAAGAGAGCAACTACAAAACATTTAAAGGCACGTACCTGCAGTGGCGAGAGTGTAATCCCAGCTGGTTTCTGGTTCATTTTTGTAGACATTCAATTTTTCCGGCTACAAAGGAAGAACAACAAATGAAATGGTGTCCTGTAGAGTTTCCTTTCCTTACTTTCCATTACTTACCTTTGCAAAATCAATTTTCAAAGTGCAGCAACCCGAATAGATATCGGCACCATTTAAGTTCTCCCGGGCCCGGGTGGCGGCTTCCAAATTATCGAATTCCACCATGGCCTGGACACCGTTCTTTTTGAATATGACAATGCGCATTACTTGGCCATGTGGGACACAGATTTTATGCAAGACATCCTGCAATAAAAATAGAATAGAAACATGAGACAAATGTGTGACATTTAAATGTAAATGCGAATATTTTGCAGATTAAGAAGACACGACACCCAACAACAAACGAGCGTATTAAACAGGGTCATGTCCGAACACAATTTGTGGCTGTTCATGGACTAATGACACAACGTTGTTGTAATGTACAATCGATATTTGGTTACATGGACGACCATTTGAATTCATGAGCACAATCGCCAGCATCACCTCTAACACTCCGAAAGGCGAGCTACGAACATCGACCTAATGAATGTCGAAATGTCTTGTGAGAGCACAGCACTTTAACCTCTGATCTCCCCTCCCCCCCTCTTTTGACTTGTATCTTGGTGATGAGGCGGCAGCAGGCAGAGAAACAAAAATCTTTTGCTTTATGGCAGCACAATTCCCCAAATATTGAGCCATAAATTCTACTCAGAACACGACAGGCGAAACTCTTGTACGCTGTGCCATTTAGGGGGACCAAAACGAACGAAATGAACAGGAAAACAAGCGTAAAACTTCATCATATTGGCTTTGCCCCGGATGACAATGCCAATATGCGAGTCTCAATATTACGCCCGAGGACACCGGCAAAAGCCAGCAAGCAAATATTTGCAATTCAACGAGTACAAGGAACCAGATGAGATTTGTCTTCTACTGCCTGCAGCCACCCCATTTAACTGGTATTAATGGCAAAGCTCCACCACAAGAGGAACCGAACGAACGACCGAACGACCCCACTCTCCAGCCCGGTTAACACCAGCAACTAATATGTCAATTGGAAGGAAAATCTAACACCGCACACAACTGGAGGGATGGCGGAACACGGAAACAAAGGACATGAAAAGGGATCAAATTGGACACCATATGGTGGTGTTGGCAGTAACACTCCACACACAAACACACACACACACTATACCTCTGTCTCACTTGCTCACGCCTCGTATCCTTATGGGATATGGAGACATTTTGCCACTCTGTGATTGCATGAATATGGTAATTGGCATTGAGTTAATACCAGGAGAAAGTCAGCCCCATACATGAGGTTACCCACACACACACACTGACACTCACCGAGAACCATTCACCTATTGTTAATTGACATAATGACAAATACAAGGATTAAAGGACTCAAGACCCCCCCCCACCTGAACACTTGTTTGTTCATCGACAGATGTAACCGGAGGGAAAATTACAATAATGTTCAAACGCAAAGGCCACGATTTGAAAAGACAATGAATTCAGCCAAAGGAAAACTTTAAGAATAAGCAGCACACAATCGTTGCCTTGGAAAATGGACTTTACACTCACTCAGCGCGGGAAAAAATATATAAAAAAAATGTCCAATAGCTGTCGGCCTGTCCAGCATTAGATGGTCATTAGCTAAGCAACAGTTTCGCTTTCGTTTTCAAATCACAGCGAAACGGTGAGAGAGACGAAGAGAAAAAGGGATGGCTCATTGTTTTAAAGGACTTTTAAAAGGACTATCACTCGCAAATATGCAACATGTAACGACAGACAAACAAACACACACACAACCAATTCCTAAAGCACTTCATATTTTTCTGGCACTTTGTCAAAATATTGTAGCTAAAAAGATGTGGACAGGCGGCGGCCAAGGGGCCCGCTTTCAACCCCAATTTGCTGATAGCTGCGATAATGGCCTAAACATAAACACGAATACAACACAAACACGTACACGTACACGTACACATATCCTTAACATACTTGGAAATTTTGGCCGCATGTTGTTGCCAACAACAACAGCAGTAGGCGGCCCGGAATACTAATGAGTTCAACTTGAAGATATTGAATTTAATAATCACGCCAAGGATACGAATAACGTTATACTGGCGATTAACCACCCACGAATGTCCTTTCGTGAATGAAACGAATACAAAGGAAATAACGGAGCTTATGAAATATTGACGTTGTTATTTATCCTGGTCGTTTGTTTCATTTCTTTCTTTTTTTTATCAATGGGAAGAAGGTTGAGCTGCCGATATACACAGTCACATGGAGTCACGCTCATAATATTCCAAAGAATATGATTTACAGCAAACCCCACAACCGTCGGAGATATGATATTTTCTACTTTTCTACTGCTCTGTTGGTCTCTGTTCGAGAATAATTTCATAAATCTAACGATGACCAATAAATTGTTTCTTTATGTGAGGCCGATAAAAACGATACACGCCAACATAAGGAGAGAAAGTTATAATGAGAGTGGAGGAGGAATGGGGAAAGGGAGTGGTTGTAAAGACACAAATCTGTGTAACAACAATATAGAACAAATTAGGGAGATATGTTGATTCCTTATAACGTTGTAGACATAGGCAAACGAAAAACATGGGGAATAGAAGATTTCGAAGAAAAACGAGAAAGACACGAAGTGAATGGGCGAATAAACCCGAGGATGGGAGGGAGAACGCGAATTATAACGCAAAAGATAAGGGAATTATACGAATTGATTAGTTGAGTATAGGAAGAAGGAGGGAGAACAAATAGAAGCAAGAGAGAGCGAATGGAAGCGAAATAATGAGCGAATTGTAACTGCAGATGGAAAAGAGTCCAGGAAATCGAATCGAAAGGCGAATACAAACGCAGTAGAATTGGAGATATATAATTTAAATGAAAAAGACAGGGGATTGTGAATTATTAGGAAGAACAAATATGGGGAATATATATATAAGAGAGAGAGAGAATAGATATAGAGAGAGAAAACAGAGAGAGAGTACAGGTAGAGAGAAAGAGAGAGAGCAGATATAGAGAAAGAGGGAGATATTGATAGAGAGAGATGGATATACCGAGAGAGAGGAAGAGAAAAAAAGAGAGAGATAGGGGGAGAAAGTGTGTGAGAGAGAGAGGGAGATAGCGAGAGAGGGGAAAAGAAAAGACAGAGAGCAATATATCGAGAGAGAGAGAGAGAGAGGGAGAGTAAGATATCGAGAGAGAGAGAGAGAGAGAGTAATATATCGAGAGAGAGAGAGAGGGAGATATCGAGAGAAATAGAGAGATATCGAGAGAAACAGAGATATATCGAGAGAAATAGAGAGATATCGAAAGAAAGATAGGGAGATATCGAGAGAAAGAAAGAGAGAGAGAGAGATGTCGAGAGATAAAAGGAGGGAGATATCGAGAGAGAGAGAGAAAGATAGAGAGAGAGATGTCGAGAGATAAAATGAGGGAGATATCGAGAGAGAGATGGAGACAGCGAGAGACATGTACAAGGAGATAGCGAGAAAGAGAAATGGAGAAGTAGATAGCGAGAGTGGTGGGTGATATATCCAGAGATATAGAAGGCAGATAGCGAGAGAGAGATTGCGAGAGTAGAAGAGAGAGAGATAGCGATAGAGGGTGATAGAGAGAGAGAGATACAGAGTGGGAGATAGAGAGATACAGAGTGGGAGGTAGATAGAGAGATAACGGGAGAGAGAGACAGTGGAAGATAGGGAGATACCGGAATTTGTAGAGATAACGGGAGAGAGAGAGACAGTGGGGAGGAGATCGAAATAGCGAGAGAGAGAGAGAGATCGAAATAGCTGGAGAGCGAGAGAACGAAATAACGGGGAGAGAGAACCAAATAGCTGGAGAGACAATGCAAGATACAAAGCAAGAGATGTGACGAAAAGAAAAACGGGAGGCTAAACGAGATATTCCTGGAGGCATCGTCAAATGCAAAAAAAAAAATGAAAATAAACGAAAGAGAAAAAAGATCATGCGAGTATGTGGGGACAAACAAATAGATAAAGCTACAAGAGCAGACAATTAAAGCAAAACTAAATCTGCAAAGAAATCTACAGACAGATAAACCGACATGTGTTTAGATGGAAACATCAGCAAAAGATAAAAGTGACGGCAGAAAATGTTGCTGTCAAACATAAGTCGGTATAAACGCGTGATTGGGCATCGAAGATGAGAAGACTAAGCTGTTAAAGCTCGGACTTAGTTGCAATTGAATTTAATTGTAATTGAAATGCATTCACAGTTTAGCTAGCGACTAGGCAGTTCAGGTGACTTTATAAAATGTGGAAAATTCAGGATGAAAAAAAACCCAAGGATTGTCATAAGGATATGATCGTGTACGCTAGAGGAATGTGCCTATCGAAACATCAGTACAGACAGAGGGTTAATAGAAATTGTAGCAAAAAGTTTTGGCGAAAATATTAAAGGATAACAGAAGAGTCACTAACAAGTGACATGATTTATATTTCCACACTCTCTCTCTCTCTCCGACGAATGCAACGCAACAACTTTTATATATATTTGAGCAATTATGTCACTTATAAATCAAAACAAAAACCTATTTTAACACTTGTCTCAAAGACTACACTAATTAGAAAATAAAATAAATGTGTCTCTTGCGGTCTCACAGTGACACAGAGAAATAAGTTACGGGAGCGAGAAGTAACAAATCAAAGGATACACTTCAACCCGGCCACTCATCCGAGTCACTCAGCCACCCGACATATTGTTTCCATAACCAGGCACAAGTGGATGCAACACCAACACCACCAGCAGTCATCCGGAAATGAAAATGTTGCCATTTTAATAACAAAAACAAACAAAAAAAAAAGTTGGCTAGAAAATAACGACGTCAACGACGACGACGATAAACAGCAAATATCCAAAGCATCACTTGCAAAAGTCATAAATGTTGGCAATAAATGTCTGCGCCCCCCGCCCCTCTTTTCCATTGAAACTTATTAAGAAGAAAAGGAGGCAGCACTTATTCGGTGGCTGAACCTTTTTTCTGTTTTGGCGACGATGGGGAGTGAACGTAGTCCAGCCTGGAAATGAACGACGAAGCGCGAGTTTGGGGAAACGACATGAAATAACATTAAGCAGTTTAACAACATTGTTAAAAGTCAACAACACGGGCAACAACTGTCATCTTTTTCCAATACAAAACTCACACATAAAAAAAGGCCGCCATGGACGAGGATGGGGGGGGACACTAAAGAGGAGTCGTGTAACGTTGCAATATCTGTAATTCGGAGACCAGCTGGCGCAAAACTCATTAAATTTCCACTGCGAACGGCGGGAGGAAGAGGGAAAGAAAGCAATGACAGTTAACGGCAGCAACGACAACAGAAAGAGACTTAAACAAATTATGAGAGCCACCAACAACAATGCCAGCAACAAATAGGCAATTGTTGCAAACAATGTGAGTTGGATGTTGTTTTTCCTTTTTTTTTTTTTGCTTTAAATGGACCGAGTGGTTGGTCCATTGAAGTTTGGAATGAATGACCGAATGATGATGAGAGTGGCCGCATATGTGTCGCAGTGCAAGAAGACAATGAATGCACCGTGGCCTACGGAGACCAAAGATGTGGTCAGCTAAAGGTTTTGGCTGATGCTTCAAAATGCTGAGCTGGGAAGAGGAACTCCTGGTGAACCACAGCAGAGTAACCTCAGGAAGGAGAGGTACTGCAGATGGAGAGGCCTCAGGCAGAAGAGGAACTCCGAGAGTAAGAGGAACTTCCGGTAGAAAAATGAATCAGAGGATGTAAAACGGGAGTCCAAAGTAGAATAGAAATGACAGATGGAGAGTTAGCTCAAATTGAGGAACAGACGGAGGAAGGGGAACCCCGGTTAGACCTGGTATCCCAGTGTTCCAGGATGTCCGGAACGCCTCCTGCTTCAAAAACTCGATGCGGCAAACACTGTAAGCATTGCAACTGCTTCATCGGCCAATTGAAAAAAAAAAAAAATTATCTGATTCACTGATTCACTGACTCTGTCACGCAGTACGTAGGAATTTAAATAGGCATTCTATAATTTTCTATAATTCTATAAATAATAATAATAAAAAAAATATTTTTTTTTTTGTGCAGAAATTGTGTTTTCCCCAAATTTTTTTTTTACAAAAATTTTTTTTTTTCCAATTTTTTTTTTTTTTTTTACAAAATTTTTTTTTTTTCCAAATTTTTTTTTTCAACAAAATTTGTTTTTTTCTACAAAATTTGTTTTTTTCCCACAAAAATTTTTTTTTCAACAAATTTTTTTTTCAACAAAATTTTTTCCATATTTCAACGGGCGCCATTTTGGCATTTTTTGATACCCAAAGGAAGACTGAAGTCATAAACTGAATGGTATTTCAGTAAACTGAATGGAAATTCGAATACCCCCAAGGGGTATTCATAATACTTATACGCCCCAGACAACAAAGAGTGATAATTAATCATACGCCCGACTGTATTAATAACACGTATACGCTCCAGACTTCAAGGAATACTCAATAATCATACGCTCCGATGGGCTTTAGTAATACGTATACGTCCCAGACATTAACCCATACGCCGCAAATGAAAGAAAACATGAAATAATAATATGCAAAGGCCATACACTTAAAATGGACAACTGGGACAATTCTCGGCACAGCGAGCTCGATCTGTCTAGAGACAATTGTCTCGTCGGCATTTCAGTTTGGTGCTGTTTCTAAAATCCAATCAAATAACTTTAACTAATTTTCATGTGCAAAATATTAGAGAGCTTATCATTATCAAATAAGTCAGGGCAACGCTCTTCAAAACAATTTGACATGAGTATTTCAGTTTAAGTTAAGAGAGTGCGTGTGATGGACGAAGGACGATTCGGTGTTCCTTGCGAACCACTGTGACCACTCATGAAGGGACATAACAGCGGGCCCATACGAGTCCATGCTGATGTTTTAGCCAATAACAAATCTCGTTGTCGCATTGTGCCGACAGACACACGCACACACACACGCTCACATTCTGCAGCACAGCTAGCAAATGGTGTTGTAATAAAATGTCTTTAAATATGGTCATATCTCGTTGTCGACGATGTTGCAAAAACATTTTAATCGTCGTTATGAAGTAGAAACTGGTAAAACAAAAAAAAACAAAACTAACAACAACACCACCACCGAGTTGTCACAGACATGGAGAGGCAGGCAGTACGAGTGCAAATAGTCACATACTGGAGCAACATTTACATTATTAAAGACATGTGGCATGATGTTGCATAAACGAATGAACGACTTTGTGTTTGGAAATCGAGAAAACAAGAAAAGCCAACAACAGCCAACGTTTAAGTCAAGCATATAAATCAGGCTAAACAGCACATACAACACTTGCGGCAGCAGCACCAGCACATTCCGTCACACACACACACACACACACAGAGAGAGACTCGGGCCCGCTCTGTTATCTGGCCAACAAAAACTAGACAGTGCAAACTATGAGGCAACCCAACTAAACTGACGACGGACCGACCGACAGACAGACAGACAGACAACGACAAAAGCACTATGGAATCCAAAACATTACAAATAATGGTGGGAAACTTTATGAGAAGAATATGAACAGCAGCAAACAAATGGAGCTAAAGAAGGAAACAAAAAATAACAACGAAAACATTCGTTTTTTTTCTTTCGTTTAGTTAAAGACTTAGCAGTGGCAGCAACAACAACATATGTTGCAACTTCACATAACATAGCTCATGTCGCCACCACAGCCACCACCGTCGCTACCTTTATGTGGCCTTAACGTGTGGCAAACTTCTCTCTCTGTCTCTCTTTCTCTCTTCACTTGGGCAGTCGTTGCGAAACTCCTACTCCTGCTTGGGGTTTTTTTTAGAATTATTTAAATCTCAAGAACAAGCAGCTGCAGTAAAAAAAAAACATCTTGAATTGTTTCGGGGGGTACTTTTTATTCACTTCTAGTTTTCCAAGTTCTTTTCTGCGTTTTTTTTTTTTGCTTAAGAAAATGAAATTTGTCTTCATTTGCAGTATTTCGTTTTTTTTTTTTTTGTTATCTCCAACAAACAAGCAACACCCGTGGCAACCAAACAACTTGCCACATTTAATGTTATCGCACAACTCAAAAACATCCCACACCTTCGCCTTCGCCAGCTCCTTCCTTACCCCCCCTTAGCCATCCAGCAAGAGTTTTTGCAAAGAAACATTTCAAGCAAAACTTCTTCATAAACCAGCCACTGAGTTACTCGCTACGAACACGGGTTGTCAGGTTTCTTAGTTTAATTCCCACTTTTTTCTTTTTGTTCGCCTGTTCTCTCTTCCTTGTGCTTCGTGTTTTTCTGTTTGTTCTTTTGTTTTGTTTGTGAAAAATTGCTCTTTGCATTGCTGTTGCAGGGTGTTTGTAGCCAACAGCGACATTTCATGCAAATTAGTTGCCACAAACATACATCAGCAGCACCAACAACAACCAACAACAACAAGGATATGCAGCAACAACACACCATGATAACACCACAGATGCAATTGCCCTTCCTTGCTTGGCCTTAGTTGGCTTGTGTGCTGGGGAGGCAGGAGTGTAAGAACAATTCAATGTATACAATAAAAAAAATATTAATCATACGCCACCAGTAACTGGTGTGACAAAGCCATACGTTAAGTATACGCCAGAGTGCCATAAAATTAATGCTATTCATAGTACGTATACGTGGAATTATAAATACTCATACGCCATGAGGGGTTCCATTGGAATTCGCATGGAAACTGAAATGAGCAATTGACTTTTAAAGCTAGAGAAACAATTACCATCCTCGGTATTCAGAGAAAATGTATAACAGCTTTAGACAATTTTTGTTGGGAAATTTTTTTGGATATATAGAGGCAATTCTCATGCATTTGCTTAACAAAAGTGTGTAACTAAAAGAGTATTCAAATTGGAAATAGAATTTCGGGCAACTGCCGGAGAAACTTTGACAGTTTTGGAGAAAATCGCGTTTTTATTTTTTTAGCGTTTTTGAAATCTGTAACTTGTGCTAGCCTAGCACAAATTTTTCGCCATACATCGAAAAATTCTATCTTCAACGGTATTAGAGAAAATCGCGTTTTTTTTATTTTTTTGTTGCATATTTCACGGGGACTGCACAAAACATGCGTTTTTCGCGATAACTTTGCGAAAAATGAAAATTTTTGAAATCTGCAACTTGTGCTAGCCTAGCACAAATTTTTCGCTATACATGGAAAAATTCCAACTTTGACAGTTTTGGAGAAAATCGCGCTTTTATTTTTTTTAGCGTTTTTTTCGCGATAACTTTGCGAAAAATGAGTTATGCTAGCCTAGCACAAATTTGTCGCTATACATCGAAAAATTCCAACTTTGATGGTTTTGGAAATAATAGCGTTTTTATTTTTTTTTAGCGTTTTTTTGCGAAAAATGAAAATTGTTGTTGTGTATAGACAAAAAAAACATCTCATCTGCTGTAAGTTACGGTTACATGTTTGTAATACACCGAATTTTATTTCAAAATATTACCCTAAACTAGCAAACATTTTCCTAAACTCATCTAATCTTAAAGCATTTATACTGGGGGATCCTGTTCTTAAACCCAATTAAGTTGACTTACATTTAGACACCCGAGAGCTTTTCGTTCACCTGTCTGCTAGATTGTCCCTCCCTAAACTAAACCCTGAATAGTTGAAATTATATAACACACACATTTCTATTCCCCTTTGCCATCAAATTAAGAATTCGAGCAATATGTCGGCTGAAATCAATAAAGGTTGTCCATGAAGTCACAAAAATACGTGTGCCATTATATATTTTGAATTCTCCATAATCACCGCTCATCAATGGCAAGCATAAGTCAACTACACCCAAGTATAATAATAATACTTATACGCCTTGGAATTAATAACACTTATACGCCACGGAATTAATAACACTCATACGCTGGATATCCACAGAAACCAGTCATGAACGAAAAGGTGACTTACAAGAAAAATACACAACTGGAAATCACAGGTTCCACTTGGATTCCCCCACCCCCCCCCTCTCCAATGGCCAGCAAAGAATAACTATTACACCAGACTGTTATTACCATCCCGTTGACTACCCTTAGGGTTAAACGTCCGTCGTTCATATATTTTCTCCCTTAACCATCCGGTCGTCCATTCATTTTCTTTCGAATTTCAACGCAGTCTTCTGCCCCGGAAAACAAAAAACTAAGACACTTTTACCAGAAAATATGGCTAATTCAGAATAGTGTCAAGAGAAGAAAACTACTGAGGCACCAAATAAAGGAAGCTCAACAACAACAACAACAAATAATTAATGTTGAAGGTAAATAACTACAATCCGGGGCGCGTAGAAATAGCCGAACACGATGCAACATCTTCTGCTCGCAACGACAGTCTTCGGTATCGATAATGACTCTGCTCTCGTTTTGTGTTCTATTTTTTCCGTCTGTAATTATGAACGTGACTTTGTGGAAAATAACGCCAGCGAAAAAGACAGACAAAACGAACAGAAATTCAATAACGACACACCAAAAACAATAAACGACAATCTCAGCCAGCAGCCATTAGAGGGAAAATGAAAGAAATGTTTCATGTTTAAATGATAAAAAAAAAAAAACGAACAGAGAGTATGGACACTGTAAAAGCTCCAATATTCGTTGTGAGGCTTCGGGGAATGTCCGTGACATAAGCAAAGACGCGGGCTTAGCTGACACAATATTGCAAATAATAGAAGAATGAACAAGAAAGTGTGTTAATTTATAGAATAAAAATACTTGCAATCGTAGCTTAAGACCTCCGTAGTCAATGCATACATTATGTTTGTAATTTAGTTACAAATATAATTGTTAATTAATAAAAAAAAATAAAAAAAAAAAGTTTGATTCGTATCAGAGAAACCTGAGAGATTCCTACGTGCCATAGTAATCTGTATATTAGTGAGATATCGTATTCTGAAGATGCTCAGGAAGTTTTTTTAATAGCACTCATATGCCATCAAATTAATAACACTCATACGCCATCAAATTAATAATACTCATACGCCACCAAATTATTAATACTCATACGCCACTTAACAGAAATACTCATACGTCTGAAAAATCCCCACCCGTTCTTAAAACATTCGGAAATCTTGCTATGCATAAGCTGACAATGAAAACAAGTTTAAGGACTACAAGGAATTTGAATGACAAATAAATTGCAATTTTCTGCAGTGTGAAAATGTTTTGAAGCCGACAGAGATGTGTAAGATTCGTACATTTTGTTTCAACCCATAAGTGTTCCAGTTTCTCACTAGAAATCTACAGAGCAACTAAAGGATACACGACAACATTATAGAGCTTCAATCTTGGGAAGGTCCACAACCACTTAGATTGGCCTTTTCAAGTTGATCTACATTTTCACAGAATACAGCGAAAAAAGGACATTTCCTACATTTTCATAGACCAGCAATAATCGCCATCCCAGCTCTAATACCTATTACAGCTGTGACAATTAGCGTTCTATATTTTTTTCATGTTTATCGACTTTTTATAGTTTATTTCCCCCTTTTATTAATTTCATTTCTACCAAAATAATCGTCGGCCAAATAATTTACTTAGAAAACGGAATAGACATTTCTCAGGCAAAACGTTTTTGGGGCCACGTTTAAACAAACCAATTAAGACTAATTAAATTTTCCAAAAAAAAAAAAAAAACAGCAGCGCGTAACGAAAAGCAACGGCCGTGCTGGCAAATCTAATGCAACATTTAATTGTCAACAATGCCGTAATGCTGTCTGCATGGTTTACACGAAAATTGAAGAAAAAAACCCCAAGTGTGAACATTAAAAACTCCTCAACAAACAAAACGACGACGGTGGAACAACTGCAGCCACCAGTCCACCCCAGTCAGCCATTCAGCCACCCAAGCATACAACAGGCAACATTAGCATATGCATCATCAACAACATCATCATCGTCAGTGGTGCAGCCTGAACAGTAACGACAGCGATATTGCAACATTGTTGCTGTTGATTACGGCTGATGGCTGGTGCAACCAAGTGGGTGTGGAAAAGGAAACACACACAAGGTGCTGCGGAAGCGACAGCAGCAGCACCGCCATTAGCACATGCTGCATTTTTTAAACAAACTTCTATGAATCTGCAGAACGTGTATGCAAAGTAAAGTATGTGTACTTGTGAACGAGGGTGGTGTGGGAAGACTGGGGAAATTGTGAAGCTAAGCTTTCGCAACTCTTCGAATGGAGTTTCGTCTGTGAGTAGTGTAATGTCTGATGAAGCATAAAAATTAAAAGTGGTGATAGCTCGAAGGACCATTGATGTGTGATCACTGAAGGACCACTGATGTGAAATTGATGAACTTTTGATGTATAGTCGAAGAAACTTTGGTGTGTGCTCGAAGGACCACCAACGTGTAATCGAAGGACCACCGATGTGAGCTAGAAGGGCCTTTGATGTGTGCTCGAATGACCACTGATGTGTACTCGAAAAAGTTTTGATGTATGCTCAAAGAACCACCTATGGGAGCTCGAAGAACCATCGATGTGGGCTCGAAGTACCTTTCATGTTTAATCGAAGGACCTTTGGTGTGAGCTCGAAGGACCTTTCATGTTTAATCGAAGGACCTTTCATGTGTGCTAGAAGAACTACGGTTGAGAGCTCGAAGGAGCACTAATGTGAGCTCGAAGGACCTTTGATGTTTAATCGAAGGACCTTTGATGTGAGCTCGAAGGACCTTTCATATTTAATCGAAGGACCTTTCATGTGTGCTAGAAGAACTACGGTTGAGAGCTCGAAGGAGCACTGATGTGAGCTCGAAAGACCTCTGATGTCGTCTGGAAGGTCCACCGATTTGAGCTCGAACGATCTTGGATGAGTGCTCGAAGGACCACCGATGTGTAATCAAAGCACCTTTGATATATCCTCAAGGGACCAATGATGTGTACTCGATATTTGATGTGTGCTCGCAGAAACACACAGGTTTAATCGAAGAACCTTTGATGTGAGCTCAAGGGATCACTAATGTCTAATCGAAGGACCATAACCCGTAAACATCGAAACGTTTATGTGGGATAGACCAGTGGTCTTTGAAGGCTAACGAATGCAGATCATGGCTAACTCGAAACAACACTTTCTCCTCAAATAAACGTTTTTGGCTGTGGTCCTTTGAGCACTCTTCACAATTACACGAAATTCTGGTGCATTTAAGGGGAGGAAATTAAGGGGTTATGAAATGTATACCTAAAAAGCTACCGCTTTGATAAATGGAAGCATTCGATTTGGCCGCCCATTAAATTTGTCAGGGGTGCAGAAATTCAGTTCATTGCCATTCGAGCTGTTCACATTTTGAAAATGACACATTTATTTGTTTTGTATTTTGCTTTCGGAATTTCAACAAGACTCGCCCATCCACTTTGAACGAAGTTGTTCACACTCGTTTATTATGTTTCCACTAGTAAGTTGTAATGCGCCTATGGCGCCCGTTAATTTGCTTGAGAAAGTATTTGTTACTTAATTTTAAAAATTTTGTAAAAAATATTTTGAGAAAACTATTTTGTAAAAAAAAAATTTCGAAAAAAAAAAAAATTGGGAAAAAAAAATTTGTGGGAAAAAAATTTTTGCTGAAAAAAAATTTTGTGTAAAAAAAAAATTTTTGTTGAAAAAAAAAATTTTGTGGAAAAAAAAATTTTTGTTGAAAAACAAAAATTTTGTGGAAAAAAAAAATGTTTGTGAAAAAAAAAAATTTTATTGAAAAAAAAAATTTAGTGGAAAAAAAAAAATTTATTGAAAAAAAAAATTTAGTGGAAAAAAAAATTTGTTGAAAAAAAAAAATTTGGAAAACAAAAAATTTTTGTAAAAAAAAAATTTGTAAAAAAAAAATTTTGGGGAAACACAATTTCTGTACAAAAAAAAAATATTATTTTTTTTATTATTATTATTTATAGAATTATTATAGAATGCCTATTTAAATTCCTACGTACTGCGTGACAGAGTCAGTGAATCAGGGAATCAGTGTATCAGTGAATCAGTGTCGAGGGTAAATATATATTAAAGTTTCCATTAAATTGACAAAGCCACGATTGGTTTTCTTTCATAAAAATATCGTGAATTCTAACAGTCTCGATGACATGAGCAATCAAATTCGTCAGCTCGTGTACGATTCTCGCCGGCGTGTGTCGGCGTAACACTGTGCCCAACTTGAATATGTTCAAATAAATGGCCATAATTATGCAGCCGAATAAAATGGAAGCAAACACACACATTATAATAATTGAACTCAATTACATACAAGAGCAGCATTTTATGACACAACTCCAGGAAAACCCAAAACAAACAAAAATAGGCGACTGGGCAAAAAAAACAATCACAGTTTCCATGAACAAGAACAGCAATCGCACCGCATCGTATTTTAAACACCAATCATTTAACGCTTCGTTAATGTTTTCTGTTTTCTTTTTTCGGCTTTTATTATTCCAAAATGGAAATGAAACAATGAGTGAATATGTGGAGAGCGCCAACATATAAAACAAAAGCAGCGAACACGAACAATCACATCAACAACATCAGCATTTGGATCTTTATAATTTAAATAACACAAATTAAAATCATCATCAGAAGGCAGGCAGGCAGACGAGCTCCATCCTTCTCCCCCCCTCCTCCCCATAATTATCCATTACATGTACAACAATTATTTGACGATATGTCGGTCCGCTTGACTCTCTGCGTTAGCGAAACCACCAGCAACACGACCACCGCTCGCTGCCGTTGCCTAGGTAGGCGGTAAGGGGTGGGCGGGCGGTTGGTTTGGATGGGTGGTTCGTTGATTTAAGTGATTGATATGAACGCATAAAAAACATCTTTTTAATAACATTTTCCTGTGATTTTTTTTAACAAAGCCAAGAAGTTCCGCCCTAGCCACCCCCCTACTCCCACGCAACAGAGAGAGGCAGGCAGGTCATTAAATATTTAAAAACATTTAAAACCCAACATTTTTCCACTCCAGTTGCCTTTACCGCCGCCTGTGGTTGGCTGGGTTGCTATATAAAACCCTAAATTATATTTCAATGTATGATCGAGAAGAAAAGAAATTCTTTTAGATTAAATATTTAATCAAATTGGATGGGTATGCCAAGAAGGGATTTGTTTGGTACACTCGACGAAAAATCAATCTAACTTGAACCACTATTTGCTGCATTTTCTTATACAAACGCACTTATTTGTGGTCCTTCGAGCACTCAGAAATCGAGAATTAGTGCAGCACTGGTGAATTTCATATGTGAAGCAATCTATTCAATGTGATTGGTGGTCCTCGAAGGACCACTAGTCGCTCTCATCAGAGCTGCTCGAAGGACCACTAATCGCTCTCATCAGTGGTGCTCGAAGGACCACATCGGGAATTAGTACAGCACTGGCAAATTTTATTTCGCTTGCCACAAGTCGGTCTCCTCTATTAGTCGATGCGTTAGCTTTTTTAAAAGCACTTGCGTAAGTCTCCTCTAAGTACTTTGCTCGAAGGACCATATTTGGTTACACCAAAAGAGACATTGAACAAAAAAAAACAATAAATAATTAAAAATAAATCTTTAATAGCAGATTACCATAGTAAATTCTCCTCCATAGATTAACAATCAATGTTAGGCATTTTTTTGAAAATAAAAACCAAGTGAAGTTTGGCGAAGACAACAACCTTTAGCGCTCATTAAGTAATTGCTAATGGCAATCTAAGGGAGAAATTATCGTCTGACTTAGGATGTCTTTGCTTAGGCCACATTTCTTAAAGAATAGAAGGGATCAGGCCAAATTGTCTGTAATGGGTTGGTGTTCCATAGATGGAACACCTTTTAGAGTTGCATTTGCAGGAGGCCGAAATAAAGTCCACCCATTCTCAGTCTAACGGGTTTTGTTTTATTGTTCGTGCTTAGACATAGATTGCTTACATAGATTTGTTAACCAAAATTTGTCGTTATTGCTTTTTCCTTGGCTGTAAACATTTGTTATGCATGTGTGCGTGGCGTAGACTTCGGTTGTATTAGTGTTCGTATTTAAAAGGAAAACATTAATTTGCCATAATATTGTTTGCCTTTCTCTACCACTAACACAAATGAAAGCACCACCACCACCACTACACCACCATCACTGCGGCATTCATGCCTTTTCCTTTGCAATTTTCCAAGGAACCGAAAGTTTTCTTAGGAACTGTCGAACAAACAAAGCGAACAGCAAACGAATTGGGGGAACGTTGCACGTTTTCGCCAGAAAAAGAAAATTTGTCCAAATGAAAACGAGAAAAAACGATACCTACTACCAAAGAAAAGCAACCAAATTACATTTACTATGCAACATTATGTTGCACATCTACCATAAAAAAAGGAACAGAGAAATGACTAGCTGCTGCGGCACAAGAAAGAGAGGAGGAGGGCCCAAAACTGCCAAAAAGAAAGAACAGAAAAACGACGATGCGGTTATGTTTTGTGGCCTAAGGAAATTTAGCGTCTGGCACAGCACATCGTCGTGTCTCAACTCGACTTTTCGTTGCAATTCAGGACGATTGTCGTCGTCATCATCCTCGTCGTCGCCATCGCCGTTGTCTTCTGTTAGTCACCACACGCCACTCAACAGGCTTAATGCTCGGATCCTTCAGAGTTTATTTTTTTTTTTTTGGTTTCTTTAGGAAAAACTTGGAATTGTGTGTGAATGTGTCGGCTTTTGCAACATTTCAAGCGTTTCGCAGGCAGGCATGTGTGGCATCATCATCTCCTCCTCGTGTACATTTATTTAATTCATATATACTACTTGAGAAACACTCCACCACCAGCACCCGCCCACCCGCTTAGCCCCGGCAAAAGCTGCTTGAGGAAAATAACATGACGAGGTAGGTATACATTTCAATGGGGTCTCCCTCGCCTCCCGCCCCTCCCTCGCACAAGTTTCGCTGAACGGAATGTTCGCCCGACTTGAGTTTGCAATCCTTTCGATGGTTTTTTGATGAGCCTGATTACGTTTGCCAGCAATGTACGTCCTCCGCCCTCCCTTCCAACGACAGTCATTCAGTCAAGTGTAACTAACCATGTTGCTCTTATTGGTTTCTATAAATTTTAGATCCTTTTATTTTGTTTTTTCGGGGCTGGTTTTTTTTCTGTCTCGTGTGGCTTGAATAGTTCGAGATGTGGTGCCGGGTGGGTGGCTGGTTGGTTAGTTCGTTCTTATTCGCAATACTTTCTTTGGCCATGTTTATTTATTTGTTTTATAAACACAACTTAAATTCAAAGAATATCGAGGGTTATAAGAAAAACTTATTAGTTTTAGAGGTTTATATACCACACATCCTTCCTTCCTTCCTGCCTGACGTCCTTCCTTTCCTTCCAATCGCCCGGCCACCGCTCGAAAGCAAAGCTCATATTCGTTTATTGATGGTTGGCCAAAATTTGTAGGCCGCCTCGCCTTCCGCCTGTCTCTGCTCTCCGCATAAAGAGTTCAGAGGGAGTTACGACGTTCGTTGTTGGCATTTGCAAAAGAAAGGCAAACGAAATATTTGCAATCATCTTGGAGGAAAAAGTTTTTGGAAGCCGTACCGAATTCATTACAATTGTTATCGATAGCCGGCAATATGTGTGTGTGTGGGTGCTGTGTTTCCCAATAAAAAGAGGGGGTGGCTGCAGACTAAACACGTGAATAGAATTGAACAGAGATTTCGAGTCGGTGAAATAAACGAAAAACCAGTCAGTCGTGAATTCACCGAATCCCATCAGAATGTCCAAGGCTATACGAGTATAGTCAGACATCTGCCTATATATGTGTCTGTTACAAGACTGGCCGAGATTAACTTACTTTTGTAGCCGACTAACTTTTACAGACTAACGAATGTCCATTCCTAAATAACACGAGTCCGAGATACATTTTAGATAAAGGTACCTGTCTGACCGCAGACTATTCATCTGTCCCAGACTATATCCCTCTGTCCCAGACTACATTCATATGTCCCAGACTATATCCCTCTGTCCCGGACTACATTCATATGTCCCAGACCACATTTATATGTACCAGACTACATTCATATGTCCCAGACTACATTCATATGTTCCAGACTATATCCCTCTGTCCCGGACTATTCATATGTCCCAGACTACATTCATATGTCCCAGACTATATCCCTCTGTCCCGGACTACATTCATATGTCCCAGACTACATTCATATGTCATTGAACTAGCGTTTCTCTGACTAACTAGAGTCTATTTCAGACAGTCTGCAGTATGTCCCAGACTAAGTGGATGCTGTCCCAGACTAACTGGATTCTGTCCCAAACTAGATGCATTGTAAGTTTACTTCAAATGGTATTGAGTCTGTTCCCGAAAATAGGAAGTCCGTCCCAGACTACTGTATGGAGTCTCTCCCAGAGTTCATAGTCTATCCCATTCTATATGAATTTAATGACTGTCCTTAGACAGACTTTGGTCTGTTCTTAGACAGACTTTGGTCTGTCCTTAGACAGACTTTGGTCTGTCCTTAGACAGACTTTGGTCTGTCCTTAGACAGACTTTGGCCTACTCCTCGGTCTTTTCTTGTCCACTCTCCTTAATCCATTTGGTTCCGCCCTTATTCATACTCTGGTCTGACCTAATTTCCATCATTTTTTTTTTTTGAGTTATTTTTAAATGACTAAACGTTGAAACATGCCGCAACCTTGACCGCATACCAATGTACACAGCTGTTTTCTTTTGCGGCTTTCGACGGTTGAAAGCTTTTATCTTGAATAGGAAGCTGTCGTCGTCACATTGTGACATCAAATGAATGAGTGAAAATATCGTATATGAAGACCATATTAACGAATGCATATTAAGTAATTTTCATTTTCAGTTTCTGTTGTGTCTTTTTGCAAAATTTTCAATTTGAATCATCATCATCATCATCATCATGACGATAATGATCATCATCGGAGATTGTTTTGTTTGTTTGATGAATCGCACAATCATTCATTTTAGTTTGTTAATATTTTGACACTTGATGACACTTGAAACTGGCAGCAGCGCGCATGCTTTCGAGAGGAAGCATGGAGGGGGCCGAGGAGAAGGAGGAGGATGGAAAAACGTGGCTTTTTGCGAAGGTTTCTTTCTGGTCTAAACGAGTTCCAAACCAGAACAACGACAAAATTAATAGACATTTGTTTTTGTTGTGATTGTTTTTTATGTTTTCCGTTAGTGTTGGTGTTGGTGTCGTAGCAACATTTTCCCATCACATCATACGCCAGCAGCATCCATCAGCCACCAATCACCCTCACCAACACGAGTGTGTGTGTGTGTCATTCAAAAGTTTGTTCTAATTTTTCTCTAGTCAAATTTATTTCGAATTTGATTTCATGAGCGCGGAATGGGGGCCTGATTTTTTTTTTTGGTTCGCTTTTCTAAAAGGAATAGGAAAAAAAACTCTCTAAGCAACATGTCATGTTGGATGTCAGACACTACATGGCGTTGATGCTGCACATGACAAGTTAATGCGAATGCAAAATTCAAACAAACGTTGAAATGATTGAATGGCTTCGCGCCCTCTATCGCTCTCTCTTGCACTGGCACTGTTCCGCTGTCCCTTAGCTCATGCTGGTGCTCCCCAGTTGGAGGCATCTCCACTAACGAATCAAATGAACCGAGACAGCATGCAGTGTATGGCAAGGATTGGCCCGAATGATTCATCCGCTTTTGCGTTTCTGCTGGCACATTCGCTGTTCAATTTGCTGCTGCTTCTTCGCAGTCATCTTCATCTTCATCGTTGTCTTCTTTGTCAGCAGCCAAACAATTTGTTGTTTCTGAACTTTATTATTGGTTTAGAATGGCAAACAAATTTCAATTTACGTTCAATATTTGACTGCGATACCAACAAGAACATCAGGCAGTCGTCACCCACTCTGACAGTCAATTTTCGTGAGCGAGTGCTGGTGCGGGTGAGCACATTTTGACAGGAAGTGGGTGGTTGTGTGGTTATGCTCACCCATGTGTGTTTGTGCATTTCCTTATCCGCATTTATTACACATGCCTGGGATTTCAAACAATTTTCTTTCCTTACATATTAACTTTTTTTTTCTTGTTGGTCTACCTCTCCAACCCCCCTTCTCTCTGGCTCTTCGCCGGCCCATCACTCGTTTAAAGTGTTCTTTGAAAAATTACATAAAAATCGTGTCGGAATTTTATGAGAAAACTTTCAACTGCCTTTTAATGTAAGTGAGCAAGTCTCCGTAGGAGGAGGAGGAGAAGAAGAAGCACCAAACACATCATAACCCCTTAAGCCCCACAAAACCCTCATCCAACCGCCTCCAAAAAAAAAAAACAGACTTTACAGAAAAATATAAAAAAAAAGAATTGTGTAGACAAACTTTAAGTGGATTTTTCTTGCAATTCCGTCTAAATTCTCCTAAACTTTTGCTAACAAGTGAATAGACGACACACAGACAGACAAAACTTTCAATGCTTAAAGTCAGCTCGCTCCACCAAACGCTGCTCATCGCTGTGTACATTTCTGACAGCCAATAATTTCGGGAAGGCGGTTGGGAGGAATGAGTGGCGCTAAATATAGACTTTAGATTTTGATAAGATTTAATAGGATTTCTTTATATCGACGCAAGGCTGGGCGTTACAAAACAAAAAACAAAAAACATAAAGAAAGTCGATCGAACAAAGTGCGCTGCAAATATTTAAAAGTTTGAACATTTACTAAAGGATACGCGAAGATGCCGTAGGAATGGATGTTGGCTTAGGCGGATTATTTCCACTTCATTTGATGAAATTGTCAAATTATGAGTGAACAACTTTTAAGAGCAGAGTGAAGAGTGCGTGATAACTTAGAAAGTTATAGAGAGAGAGAAAAAAAAATGTTTATCTAATAAGAATTTTTTTCTGATACGAAATTAAAAAGTAAGCATAATATCTGTTCTCTGTCCCAGACTAGCTGCTGTATGTCCCATACTATATGATGTATGTCCCAGACTATATGATGTATGTCCCAGGCTATATGATGTATGTCCCATACTATCTGTATCATGTCCCAGACTATCTGCTGTCAGGCTCAGACTATCTGCAGTCTGCTCATGCCAAACATTCAGCTATCTGCAGTCTGTCCCCGGCTATGCGCAGTAAGTCTTAGATTCATTCTCTCCCAAAACGATATTAAGTGTTTCCCAAACCAAATTCTAAATGTCCTTGGGTAAAAGCAAGGCCTTATTTTAAAGCTACAATCCATTTCGTGCTCATTCAACATTAAAACACAGTTTTATACAATAGACGAATGACTTCCTGTCTCAAACCTAGCGATAGGCGTGATACCAATCCTTAGAGAGGGCCTGACAAAAAGGTAATTGATGTTTTTACCAGTAATACAAGTAAGTTCTGGTCCTAATTCACAATGTTCTCCCAGTAACTGTCTCTCTTTCAATCGATAATAATTTCACAAAAACTTCCTTTAACAACAATTCATTAGGTTTTGTTTTTTTGTTAATTTTCTTTATATTGAAATCCTTCCACCTCAGTGCCAGACCTGCCTGGCCCGAAAATACCAGCACGTCTCTGTTTGGAGAGCACATACATGTAACCACTAAATCCGGGCAATATTTCCAATTTGTTTTCAACGTTTTTCTATTTTTCTATTTTTTTTTCTTTTTGAAAATTCTGGTAAATGCTGACATTTATTTTTCCTCACTAACGATTTTTTTTTTTTTGGTCATAACATAAATTGAAGCAGCGGCGAGAAACTTTACAAAGGATGCCAACATGTGCAGGACGCAGCACGGAGGACCAAACACTTTTGGAAAACAATAAAAATCGAATTAGCAATAAATGATGTACGACGAGCAGATGAAAGCGAACAGAGAGGGTACGAGTACGTGGCATAGGCAAAACGTCAGTTTGTCTTTAACAAAAAAATAAAAACCAAACGCGGAAACGGATGAAAGTCGGGCTCCCTACACCCCCTTCCACAAGACTAAGCAGTCTAAACGAGGTGTCCACATAAAACTAGAACCAGCTTAGAGCCGAGTTGGCTGTGGCAAGGAGGGCACTGAGTTGGAAATTTGTTATTGTATTACAAGGATAAACGAAGGCGAGAATAATAAAATGTGTGTGGAATGGAATATACGGCCTTTAGCCCCCTCCCCACCCACCATTGCTATATAAACTGTCACTTTTTTCCTGTTTCTCTTATTTTTCAGTCTGCCTCTCTCTCTCTCTTCCTCTTACCCTGCCTGTTATTACGATAGTTTAATGCTATTTGCCGAATGTAATTTGTCGAAGATTGTATTGGTTTTGCCAGGCATTTATACTTCGATTTTGCCTCAGAGCGTCGTTGGTGGCCCACAATTTGCATTCGCATTCCTCTGCCTTTCATGGCTCTTGGCTTTTCCACTTTGCATAGCCTGTGATTTCTTTCTCCGACTATCGGGTACCTCCACTTGGAGTGCATAATATTGTTTGCTGAAACAGCAGTAGTTAGGATTGTGGGCTTCTTTTTTTTTGGTTTTTGAAGGGGGTCCTGGGAGTGCTTTCTCTGTTGTCAGTCAGTCAGTGTGTGTGTGTGTAGTCTGTGGTGATTTTCTTATTCTTCTTTTTTTCGACGCTGGAGTATGCATGGAATTGTAACCACATCCATTATTTGGTAATTCCTTTTGTTTGTGTTATTGTGCTCGGGTGATTTATATTCATGTATTCAAAACCCAATTGTAATTGTAGTAGACGGAGGAGCGAGAGGATTGAGGGGGGAGTGGGCTAGTGTAAAGGATACCCTGCTATTGGAAAAACCCGATGGCAGCAACTCCTTTTTCACATCTTGTGTTTGTTTTCTCATCCTAGGGCATGATTTACATACCACTACCACTCCTTAGTTTCACGGTATTTGTATGTCTTTCCCCTAGTACTGCTAATGCTGAAGCTTGGGGTGCTTGTGGTGATAGTTAATGTTTAAAAAATGTAAATTATTTTTCCAAGTAAAAACCGAACGGAATCATTTCCCAGAATAACCAACTCAAGTAAATGATCCTTTAATGAACGATGAACGAAAGTACACCGGCTCCTCTCTATCCCCTCCCCAACCAAAAATCATTATTTGCGTAATACAAAAAAAATTAATGACCTCCTCATGGCCAACAAGGCTGATGGAAGGAGGCGGAGGGGTGAAGACCAACACAGAGGGTATTACATTTTGCTCTAATGATACACGTATTATTATGCGAACTTTTGGTTTTGTAATTTTAATCTCTACAATTATTTTTCCAGAAAATATGTGTACATGAGACGAAGAGCTGACTGGAATTTCTAGGTAGGATTGTGGTGAGACTAATTAAAAATCGAGAGATGTGAATCACCAAGTAATGGATATTTTGCCGAAAAAGAAAAGTTTAAAGGGCAGACCAACAGAAATTAATGAATGCAAATGCCAGGGAAAAAAATCTGGGGATCAAAGATATTAATATTGTCCATTTTAAAGTGAATTGGATAAGACTAGTTGCAAGAGAGAGAGAGAGAGGAGAGATGAAAGAGAGAGGAGAGAGATGAAAGAGAGAGGAGAGACATGAGAGTGAGATGAGGAGAACACGAGAGAGATAGAGGAGGAAGCGAAAGTGAGAGATGAGAGGGAGAGAGAGAAGGAGAAGGAAGCCAAAGAGAGATATGAGAGAGAGGAGTAGGAGGAAGCGAAAGTGAGAGATGAGAGAGAGAGATGAGGGGAAGGATGAGAGAGAGAGAGATGAGGAGAAGGATGAGAGAGAGAGAGATGAGGAGAAGGATGAGAGAGAGAGAGAGATGAGGAGAAGGATGAGAGAGAGAGAGAGATGAGGAGAAGGATGAGAGAGAGATGAGGAGAAGGATGAGAGAGAGAGAGATGAGGAGAAGGATGAGAGAGAGAGAGAGATGAGGAGAAGGATGAGAGAGAGAGAGAGATGAGGAGAAGGATGAGATAGAGAGAGAGATGAGGAGGAGGAAGGGAAAGAGAGATATGAGAGAGAGTGGAGTAGGAGTAGGAGGAAGCGAAAGTGAGAAATGAGAAAGCGAGAGTGAGATGAGAGAGAGAGAGGGTGGAGGAAGCTAGATTGAGAAAGCGAGAGAGAGAGAGAGAAAAAAAAGAGGAGAGAGAATAGATATCAAGAGAGAAGAAGAGATATCGAGAGAGAAGAGATATCGAGAGAGAAGAGATAGTGAGAGAGTAGAGATAGTGAGAGAGAAGATATAGTGAAGGAGAGCGAGAGAAATGTAGAGAGAAAGGTAGAGCGAAAAAAAGAGGTAGAGAGAAAGCGAGAGAGAGATAGGAGATATTGAGAGATCGAGAGGAATATAAAGAACGAGAGAAATAGAGAGTGAACCAAAGAGAAAGAGAGGGAGAGCGAAAGGTATAGTGACGAAGAGAGAGAGAGAGAGAGAGACGAGTCGTTTATCTCTGTATCTCTAGAATATTTCTTGACATCTTCAACATTCCAACTTCACATCTAAAATCCACTTAATCTAAAAATACTTCATATTCTAATTCTGTTTTTTTTTTGTTCAACTCCCTAGTGCTCTATATTTGTATTTAAATCCTTTAGTGGGTGAGTGAAATCTATCGTTAACACAAGTCATGTGCCGAAATGACACGTTCCACATATCACATATTATACGTGCGGTGCTGCTGCCTCGACATCGATTATGTTGGCAACTCTCGCCGAAAAGAGAAATACAGACGAAATGCATTTATCGCTGGAATTTATTGATATCACGTTTGTTTGTTTTTTTTTTGTCAATGTTGTTTCGGGCGAGTTAATTCAATTATTTAGATATTTATTATAAAATTAAATACATTTTGCAAAAAAAAAAAAAAAAAAAACCCAGTAGGAGAAAAACCAAACATTGCAAATGTATGCACAGAGTTTGGAGAATTTTGTTTTATTTTCTATTTCGCATATGCCAGCAGCTACTGACGAGTGATTGGCGCACAAAATATGCTGGCGGCCCTAGCTGGCCACATTCTATAGAGCGACCGACCGACCGAGCGACAGACAAGTGGAATTAAATGGAAACTATGGACGCCACCACCAACACCACCACCACATACCCAACTCTCTTAACAATGACATGCCCGGCGTATGGTCGGATGGGGGGGGGGGGGGGACAATCCAAATGCCATCGCAGTCAGTCAAGTTAGTCGGACTGAAATGAACTCAACACAATGGGGGTGATCTATGGAAATATAATCTGTCGCCGCACAACTCCTCAACCACACCAAACACGTGGTGTATGTGTCGGTGTGTTTAATAACAATTTAATGCGATTTTGTTATGAAGCTACAGCGACAGACAACAATGGAAATTCAGTTCAGTTCAGAATATGCACAAGAGCACAAGATTTAATTTAAAAGTTGTGAAAATTCTGAGGTAATGTATTTAAAAATGTATTTGTTGCCGTTATTAAATTATTAACAATAAAAGTACAATATGCAAATGAATACTTCCTATGCAGCGAAACCAGAAAAGGAAACAAAAAAACACATGAAAAACCGCAATACAATACAACAAGAACAACAAAAAACGAAATCAGTGAATTTTTTATGTCTCACAATCGTTTGAACAGTCGTGTAGAAGCGTAGAGCACACTCTTCACCCTGACATGACATGACCAACAAATCTCATCGGTTTTTCAGTAGATTTGTTGAGTTGCTAAATGTCTTGTTGTCTCTTGTTAATACATGGCAAATAAGGACATGAAAGTCAAAAGAGAAACAGTTGAGCTGTAGGAACGTTAAAATAAACCCACTTAGCTTCAATGGCACCTTTAACAATTGTTCTATATAATTCTCAGATCAAAATTATTGTCATTTATCGGCTCTCTGGCAAAACACAAAACAATTCACATTGAAATGGCCCTTACACTGGTGTCAGTGTCTTAAAAATCAAATAAGTCTTTGGAATTCTCATTTGTTCGGTGGCTAAAAATATTCATTAAGGTTTGGTAAATCGCCGTTTACAAAAAATCCAACACATGAAGGATAATTCCAATTTTGGGTTCAAGGGTAAACCCTTAAATCGCTGATAAGATTGTGATTTTCAATTACTAGTAATTCACTTTTTAGCTCACTGAAGTTTCCTTTGGGCTCTCCAAAGCTCTGGCTAAAATTGTACACATAACTGTCAGTGGCAATGTTATTCGCCTTCCCTGCCGAAAAACAGCCGAACCGCAATAAAATGTGCCACAAGGATTGAACCAAAAACAAAAAAAAAAAGAGAAAAACCAAACGTTATGGTTGCCAGGCTTTGCCATGGACTCGTTTCATTGGAGTAGAACACATGTTTGGAGGATGCATATCTGAGTGGCCGCCACACGAAACGAACAATTGCCCGGGCGGAAATAACCAAACAAAAAAAACAGGACATACGCATAAAAATGTAATTCTTCGTTATGGAAACTAACGGGAGGGGAGAACATTTCGGGCGGGAATGAAGAGAAAACTCGATTAAATCCCGAGTAGCCTGCCTTTCAGCACAAAACAAAACACGATTCCAAGCATTTTTAATTTATCCTGGCTTTTTGACTATTGTGCTCGGTAAATGAGAAAAGCAAATTTACGGAACAAAATACAATTAAACGCTTAAATGTGAGTGTACGGACCAGGCTTTTCTGTTTGAGAAATGGCAAACAAGTGACAACACTTGCATATGCATGCCGTTGACAAGGAAGGTAAATATTTGTTTCAGCATCCTTTGAAATTCAATACCCACAAAAACGCACTCATCGTCAACGTCGTCGTCGTCGTCGTCAACGTCGCCAACACCATCACCATGAAAGACGACATATTTCCACTGTGGAGTGTTCATTTCTATGATTTATGTGCTTCCCCCCCGCCCCAACACAATTTTCTCACATGAATGAAGACAACGATGAAGGGCTGCCTTACGACGACATCCAGCTGAAAATAAATACACAATACCGAAAAACAGGCCCTCGCATCACATCATGTGGAGTCGGAGTAGTAGGAGGTAAATGGTGCTGGTGTCTGACTCGACTGGGAAAAATCAACAGAATGTCAAAAATGTCATACACTTGACAGATGAAGACATATCACACATACCAGCAAACACACACACACACACACACCACATCGTCCAGGCAACAACCAACGACAGTCATGGCAGCACAATTCCAATCACCAGCACCGTCATCACACTCACACACACACACAGAGTAAAAAGAGCATTGATTGCAACATAATCAAAAGCCATACAATATCCTTTCTATGCTTCTTCTTCTTCCGCAGAGCAGAAGAGCACAACACAAATGCAATATGTAGAAGACACAGCCCCATTGGAAAGCTCCGGCACGGACAGACGAATGTCCACCCACAGACAAAGCGAAGCCGAGAGTTTCATCCACATGATTTCTTTCCATTTATCGGTGATATAAAACTTTCGATAATCAGCCATGAATAGTGGGTGAATATTAGCCCTGCTCAGACAAGAACCACGAACCACTCCCGCCCCCCCATGCTGGGCTGGGTCCACATATACAAAATTCAAACTGTATCCATACAATATTTAATGCATCGACTGCTTATGTCTGGTCTGGTGTATCCAACGAAAAGTTCCACGGACGATATGATAATGGGGGAAAAGCATAAAAGAAATAGGAATAGGAATATTAATAGGAATACGAATAGGAATAGGAATAGGAATAGGAATAGGAATAGGAATAGGAATAGGAATAGGAATAGGAATAGGAATAGGAATAGGAATAGGAATAGGAATAGGAATAGGAATAGGAATAGGAATAGGAATAGGAATAGGAATAGGAATAGGAATAGGAATAGGAATAGGAATAGGAATAGGAATAGGAATAGGAATAGGAATAGGAATAGGAATAGGAATAGGAATAGGAATAGGAATAGGAATAGGAATAGGAATAGGAATAGGAATAGGAATAGGAATAGGAATAGGAATAGGAATAGGAATAGGAATAGGAATAGGAATAGGAATAGGAATAGGAATAGGAATAGGAATAGGAATAGGAATAGGAATAGGAATAGGAATAGGAATAGGAATAGGAATAGGAATAGGAATAGGAATAGGAATAGGAATAGGAATAGGAATAGGAATAGGAATAGGAATAGGAATAGGAATAGGAATAGGAATAGGAATAGGAATAGGAATAGGAATAGGAATAGGAATAGGAATAGGAATAGGAATAGGAATAGGAATAGGAATAGGAATAGGAATAGGAATAGGAATAGGAATAGGAATAGGAATAGGAAAAGGATTAGGAATAGACGGAGGCAGGAGAATAAGATGTAGGCAGGAGAATAAGATGTAGGCAGGAGAATAAGATGTAGGCAGGAGAATAAGATGTAGGCAGGAGAATAAGATGTTGAGATAGATGGATCCAGGAGAATAAGACGTTGAGATACAAATTAAATAGAAGTATAAATCTAGTATGAAAGTGGATGCTGAAAAGCTGTTAGTAGAACTTAAAGTGGAGTTAAAGTATAAAAGATGGAGGAAGGTGCGGAAGTAAGAAACGCATATAGCAGAAAATATGTGCAAATATTTATAAACTAGTAAGTTGTAATGCGCCTATGGCGCCCGTTAATTTGCTTGAGAAAGTATTTGTTACTAAATTTTAAAAATTTTGTATTTTTTTGAGAAAACTATTTTGTAAAAAAAAATTTCGAAAAAAAAAAAAATTGGAAAAAAAAATTGTTGTTGAAAAAAAAAATGTTTGTTGAAAAAAAAATTTTTGTTGAAAAAAAAATGTTTGCTGAAAAAAAAAATGTTTGTTGAAAAAAAAATTTTGTTGAAAAAAAAAATTTTTGCGGAAAAAAAAAATTTTGTTGAAAAAAAAAATTTTGTGGAAAAAAAATTTTTTTGTAAAAAAAAAAAATTTTGGAAAAAAAAAAATTTTGGTAAAAAAAAATTTGGGGAAAACACAATTTCTGTACAAAAAAAATATTATTTTTTTTATTATTATTATTTATAGAATTATTATAGAATGCCTATTTAAATTCCTACGTACTGCGTGACAGAGTCAGTGAATCAGTGAATCAGGGAATCAGTGAATCAGTGTATCAGTGTCGAGGGTAAATATATATTAAGAAGATTCAACTGAAGACACAATGTAAAGTCGATAGTCGGAAGGAGCGATCAAACAAAGTCCAGTAAGTAAAGGGTGTTTTTTATTGGGGTATAGAACTTTAAGTTGGCATCACTTTTTTAACTGGCGGCCATTTTGCCAGCTGTCAAGTGATTAATATTTAGTTTGGTTTGCCATTTCATCATGAACAGGTTGACAAAAGAACAACGCTTGCAAATCGTGCCATAGAGCCGGTATAGAGCCATGATAACCGACTATTCTGTTCCCGAATTGGATGGCATGAATGTGGATGAGTTGTGGTTCCAACAAGTGGTTGAAAATAGGACCTGTAGAATTGGCTTTATTCGAGCCAGCCGCGGCGGCCACATGCCCGAAATCATATTTAAACATTAATGGCAAAAAATTATCCTTCCAATAAAGCCAAATTGATGGACATTAAAACGATTTTCTTGTGTTTTATTTCAATTCGAAATTCTATACCTCAATCAAAACACCCTTTATTTCGAAATTGTTGCAAACAATAATTGTAGCTAAAAGATAAATGGTTCCATGGAACACCTAGGGGGTCTTCAACATGTTGACAGAAAATATAAGTTGGCAACACTTTTTTGAAACCCACAAATGATTCTCCGATCTCGGATAAAACTAAAGACAACGTTATTGCGACAGCCTTCCAAAAAAGAACGCGCAATGCCGAAGCAGCGCCATCTACATGTCATATCCTCACATAAACTATGACTTGTCTTGGCATTTGCTACATAGCCACTATGAGTGGGAAATACTAGATATGACTAAGAAATATCCAGCCATACTCAGTTAAGGGTTAATGCACGCTTAAGATTCTCAGAGACATTTTAAAAACCTCACTGAACAAACGTCCCTCTTATCGACAGACCGAGTAAATTATACATGTGTATGGAGAGTCTATGATGTATGAGATTTATGGCAATCATTGCAACAAAGAAACTTATCATGTGTTAGTTTTCAGATTAAAGAGACACATGACAACGACAACGACGACGACGAGGTGAAGACATACGGAAAGAGTAGAGTAGACCATATGGGAAAAGACCAGCATAGAGGTAGAATCACTAGCCAGCCAACCAGCCATACGACTGTGGAAATGTAGAAAATGCCGACTCTGATGTCATTATCATAACCACATGTAATGAAGAGCAACTCAAAGATATAAAGTCATTACGATATGATTAGACGAGATGAACGATAAGAAAGGAATGGAATGGAATGGGATGGACGACACAGACGACACTTTAAAGTGTTTACTTTAAAGTTTAGAGCAAGTGTAATTGGTTGGCATACGGTGAATGTGATCCATGGCACAAATGCAGGGTTTGCCAAACAGAATAATCATTTGGCCAATTTGCACTCCAATGCCACTTGTAATGTAGAGTAATAATAATGTAAACATGGGGCGGGGAGGGAGAAGCTGCAAGTTATGGCGGGAAGCAAAAATCCCACTGAAGTGCTTGTTTTGCCGAATGCTTTGTCGGGGCCAGTTGTTCTGTTGTTGGGGCTGGTCCATTGTCAAGAGTTCATCGGCAAACAAATGGCTGCGACAGGCTTCGGCAGCCAAAGCCCGGCCAAGCCAGCCACCATTAGTTACACTTTTAGCCGTCTCGTCGCTGCTGCGGCTGCGGCTGCCGCTGTGTGTTTGTCTTCATATCCTGCAGGTCTGCAAATGTTATCCTACCAACATTTTGGCATTGTTTCCTGTTGGCTGCAGTTCGCTTGTATCCTTTATGCATATATCGGTTGCCTCCACACAAGAGTTGGCTTGATTTAGCGTCCGTTTTTTTTTGGTTCTCCCATCTTCTGCGTCCTTTTTCCTCTACGCTTTTTGCATGCCGAGCTGCATAGTCAGCAGGTTTCATTTCGTTTTTTCTCGTTGAGTTTTCTGCAGCGATAATACATAATATATGGCCAGCTGCAGCCAACCAGCCAACTGGTGGGTAACTTTCTTTGGTAATTAAGATACCAGGAAGAGCTGCCATGTCAAAAAAATTCCATGGCAAAAAAAAAAAAGTTGCCGCAACGTTTATTTTTCAAATGGAGCCGCTCCATCAACTATGACGACCGCCCATGTATCAAAAAAAAAAACAGACACACACACAAACGATTTTTATCAAACAATTTTCAAAAGTGGACAAGACAAAGGATGCACAGCAACAACAATGTAACCATGTCAATGGAAAACTTTGGTTCTACTCCAAAAGAAAACGGACAAAAAGTTTCGCAATTAACCATTGACTTCAATATGAGAAATTGGCATTTGAAACTTAGGCGAATTCAAAGTTGGACCAGCACACAGAGTGACAGGGCAATTGATAAGCGTCATGAATTCTAATGAATGGTTGCATCAATGATACTATTTCATTACATCGCATAGCGAAATGAAACTCAAGCTTCGTTAGGATCATCTACTCCCGAAGCCGAAATATCAAGAGTTTATGTGAGGATTAAGTGAGATATAGAGGGCGCGATTGCATGAATGAAAGTATTTCATTAGATCGGTGGTATGATGAGCGCAAAGGGTCGTCTGTAAAAAAAAAATGGTGTATCATTTGTGGAAATAAAAGGATCTTCTACTCCAAAAATATATGAGTGAGTGAGATATAGAGGGCGCGGTTGCATCAATAAAACTATTTCATTAGATCGGTAGTATGATGAAGGAATGTCTGTTTAAAAAATGGTGTATCAGGGTTTCTCCAAAAGCTGAAATATCGATAATTGATATGAGTGAGTGAGATATGAGAAGTAAGTGAGATATAGAGGCCGCGGTTGCATATATCAGGGACAAGAGAGATGTCACCCATTAGCATAGCCCACCATCGAACGGTTAGGAGATTAAATGTGTCTTTAGCCGGCGGAAAGTCTATCTGACTTCAGGCCATTTAATATGTGAGCTTGTCGATGCAAATAATTAATATTATTGATTATATGAAATTTTTTTTAAAAATTTTTGTTAAGTTTTTTTTTTAATTTTATAATTTTATTATATGGATTTTTTTTTTATTTTTTTTAAATTTTAATTTTTAATATTTTTAATTATTATTATTGATTTTATCGAATTTTTATAATTTTTTTAAAAAAAATTTTTTATGTTCTTCTACTCCAAAAGCTGAAATATCGATAATTGATATGAGTGAGTGAGATATGAGAAGTAAGTGAGATATAGAGACCGTGGTTGCATATATCAGGGACAAGAGAGATGTCACCCATTAGCATAGCCCACCATTAGGAGATTAAATGTGTCTTTAGCCGGCGGAAAATCTATCTGACTTCAGGCCATTTAATATGTGAGCTTGTCGATGCAAATAATTAGTATTATTGATTATATTGAATTTTTTTTAAAATTTTTGTTTTATATTTGTTAAAGTTTTTTTAATTTTATTATATTGAATTTTTTTTTTGCTAAAATTTTTAACCTTTTAAAGAATTTTAGAATATTATTTTTTTTAAAATTTTTAATTTTTTATATTTTTAATTTTTATTTATTTTATTTTTTTTTTATTTATTTATTTATTTTTAATTATTATTTTTTTTAATTATTATTATTTTTAATTATTATTATTTTTACTTATTATTATTTATTTAATCGATTTTTTATAATATTTTCTTTATTTGAAAAGAATTTTTAATTTTTTTCAGTCTATCTGACTTCAGGCCATTTAATATGTGAGCTTGTCGATGCAAATAATTAATATTATTGATTATATTGAATTTTTTTTAAAATTTTTGTTTTATTTTTGTTAAGTTGTTTTTTTTTAATTATATAATTTTATTATATGGATTTTTTTTTGTTAAAATTGTTAACCTTTTAGAGAAAAGAATTTTATTTATTTTTTAATTTTAATTTTTAATATTTTTAATTATTATTATTGAATTTTTCGATTTTTTATAAATTTTTTGTTTAACTTCTTTAAAAAGAATTTTTAATTTTTTTAAAAATGGACAAAATTGAATTTGTCGATAGAAACAATTATTATTCTTGATATTATTGTTTTTTATTTTTGTTAACATTTTTTTTAAATTTTTTTAAAACGAATTTTTTTTTTTTTTAAAAATTTAATTTTTATTATTTTTAATTATAATAATTGATTTTATCGATTTTCTTTATTTTTTTATAAATTTTTTTTTTATTTTTTTTAAAAAGAATTTTAAATTTTTTAAAAAAAATTAAAATAATTTTAAATTTTTTAAAAAAAATTAAAATAATTTTAAATTTTTTAAAAAAAATTAAAATAATTTTAAATTTTTTAAAAAAAATTAAAATAATTTTAAATTTTTTAAAAAAAATTAAAACAATTTTAAATTTTTTAAAAAAAATTAAAATTCTTTTTAAATAGATTTTTTAATTTTTTTAAAAAGATTTTTTAATTTTTTTAAAAAGAATTTTAAATTTTTTTAAAAAGAATTTTTAATTTTTTAAAAAGGAATTTTTAATTTTTTTAAAAAGAATTTTAAATTTTTCTACAAAGAATTTTAAATTTTTTTAAAAAGAATTTTAAATTTTTTTAAAAACAATTTTAAATTTTTTTTTAGGAGGAATTTTTATTTTTTTTAAATAGAATTTTTATTTTTTTTTAAGAAGAATTTTAAATTTTTTTAAAAAGAATTTTTAGTTTTTTTAAAAGGAATTTTTAATTTTTTTTGAAAAGAATTTTTAATTTTTTTTTAAAAAGATTTTGTTTTTTTAAAAAAAGAATTTTTAATTTTTTTAAAAAGAATTTTAAATTTTTTTAAAAAGAATTTTTAATTTTTTTAAAAAGAATTTTGAATTTTTTTATTCTTTTTTTTTAATTACAATACAAAGTAAATTTACTTGGTGACACACAGACAATATGGCTAGATTTTTCAGCGACAGACCAAAGCCTCTGTTAGGAATTGAGCCCACAATCCCCACGCTGATAGACAAGCACGCCACCAACTCGCCTAACGGGTCACCTAACCAATTATTTTTTTTTTTAACACTGGAAGTTCAAACTTTGCTGCACAGAGTGACAGGGCAAGAAAAATAAGTAAGACTTCCTAGTGTTAATAAATAAGTAAAGGAAACGTTTCCTTGGAATCTGCAAGAAAGTTTAACTAAAAAACCCCCTCCAGATTTTTCGCGATAATAAGCGACCCCCATAGATGTTCGGTGGCTATTGACTCTCTCCTATTAACAATGTGTCTTTGAGTTGCAATTATAAATATTTGCACATATTTTCTGCTTTATGCGTTTTTTTGTTGTTGTTGCTCTTCCAATAAACATTTCGCGCCCCCCCGCATCGCCATGCGCTAAACCACAAGTGTAATCGGAGTCTTCCCTTTCCTCGTGTGGATTTGCCGTGATTGTCAGTGTCACTGCCAATGTCTGAATGGAAAAAAACGGCCATAAGAGAAAATGTGGTTTCTATGACGTTAGCGGATTTTCATTTATATTTTTTGTTTGTTTGTTTGTGATTTTTTTTTTTGAAATAGGTTTCAATTTCTAATTTGGTATCAAGTTAACAATCATGCACATCATTCGTTTGTTGTATTTTTTGTCTCTGTCGCGAAATTGGAGACATTCGACATTGAAACTCTCCTCTGTCGAGGTGCCGAGGCATGTGGTCGCTTATTCAAAGACATGCAATACGACATTTCGGGTTAATTGCAATTTCAAAATAAAAAAGAAAGAAAATAAATTGAATATTAAACAGAAAAGAATTAAAAGTGTGCCATATTTTAGTGAAATCGCAAAATACCAAAGAGACACGTTTCACACTTCATGGGCTTTAGATGGTTGGGACAGGACAGGACAGGACATTAAGGATGTTGTTAGTTGGCATGACCTCAATGCTTATGCATTGTGACACATGAGCGAAAGACTTGCTCGAATGGAATAGAAACGATGGCGGAGGGATTTAGTTTGGATATTTTTTGTATTTCTCAGCCCGTGTGTTTGGTTGTTTGTTTTCTTTTCTTTTTTTGTTTTCCTCTCCTTCCCTAACTTATGCTTCAATTTTGAATATGTCGTACTTGTGGCTCTCTCTCTCTCTCTCTTCATTTTCAATAAAGTTGGGATTATGGTTAACAAAAGTTTTAACAAGTAAATCCGAAACGGAAAGATAAAACATGTCAATTTTGCAAATGCTGCTACCAATCCCACCTACACCCGCCAGAGAGGAGAGCGAGAGTCCTTAAGCTGGACAAGGACAAACTCCACTGACTTATTGATGGTGAGGGAGAGGTTTGGGTGTAATGCATAAAGAAAGACATAAAAACTGTATGCATCTCTGGTTTCCAAATGGAAAGGGGGGGAAAACCAAACTGTTTATCATATGCAAGCAAAATGTTGCAGCAGCTTTAAATGTTCTTCAGATATGAACTCCCTCCCCCACACGACATACGCATGCAGTGCTGAATGTTTATTAAAAACTGCTGTTGTTGCAACACTTGATGGCACAACAGCAGCAGCAGCAGTGGCAACAACGGGACACTCTGGTGCAAGATAAAACAGCAGCCGCCCGGGGGTAACGAAATTGTTGTGATTTTTTTCTTTTTTGCAATACAAACAAAATGTATATTCTGATTTTGGGTCCAAGGGTAAACCGGGTGACACACAGAGCATATGGCTAGATTTATGCAGCGTTAGGCCAAAGCCTCTGCTGGGAATGGAATCCACAATCGCCTACCGGGGCCGCTTTTCTGTTGTGTTTTTTCATTTGACCTTAATCGATTTTTGGCTTTGGGGAAACAATCCCAGGGAAAATATTAAGAAACTTTAAACTTTAGAAAAAAAGAATAACTTTAAAATTAGTTGTTCACCTTAGCGCCATCTATATGTGACTTTGTGGGATATAAAATGAGATGGAAAGCAGAGCAAACACAAATTGATCTGGAAATTGGGCGTTTACCTTGGCTTTTGGGAAATTATCCCATGAAAAAAAAAACGAGAAACTTTAAAACTTAGTTTCTTTTGCTTCAGCGCCATCTATATGTGACTTTGTGTGTAAAAATGTACGCTAGTAAGCGTATGTGACTTTGTGGGATATAAAATGAGATTGAAAGTAGAGCAAACACAAATTGATCTGTAAATTGGCCGTTTACCTTGGCTTTTGGGAAATTATCCCATGAAAAAAAATGGAGAAACTTTAAACTTTGTTGTCTTTTGCTTCAGCGCCATCTATATGTGACTTTGTGTGTGAAAATGTACGCTGGTAAGCGTATGTGACTTTGTGAGATATAAAATGCGATGGAAAGTAGAGCAAAGACATATTGCTCTGGAAATTGGCCGTTTACCTTGGCCTTTGGGAAATTATCCCATAAAAAAATTGAGAATCTTTAAACTTTGTTGTCTTTAAACTTCAGCGCCATCTATACGTGACTGTGTGCACTATTATGTGTTTCTGAATGAGCAGCCAAAACGAAATGGCTACAAATTTATTCCAATTGCTGTTCAGCATCGTCAAATTCTTCTTTAAAGTGTTCTCACGTCAGAGTTTGCGTATACGCGGCACCCATTCCGCGGGTAGTCCCAACTTTTAAGTAAAATGTGATAACTTGTTCATTTATGATTCTCCCACCTCACCCACTGCCAGTCATCGATCGTCCGATATTAATCCATGGACGCAGTTATTTGAAGACTTGACACCGGTTAGTCATATGGACGACAGTGGGTATACGCGGCACCCGCCACTGGGACAGCATTTCCATGGCGAAATCTTAATATATATTTACCCTCGAGACTGATTCACTGACTCTGTCACGCAGTACGTAGGAATTTAAATAGGCATTCTATAATTTTCTATAATTCTATAAATAATAATAATAAAAAAAATAATACTTTTTTTTTGTACAGAAATTGTGTTTTCCCCATATTTTTTTTTACAAACATTTTTTTTTACAAAATTTTTTTTTCCAATTTTTTTTTTCCAAAAAATTTTTTTTTTAAACATATTTTTTTTTTTTCAAGATAAAAATTTTTTTTCAACGAAATTTTTTTTTTCAACAAAAATTTTTTTTAACAAAATTTTTTTTCCATATTTCAACGGGCGCCATAGGCGCATTACAACTTACTAGTATTTATATAAAATTCCATGTATCCACAGAGTTTAGATCCCAAACAACCTGAGTGAACTCAGCCACTGGCAATAACCGTGGATACACTTTCCTGAAGTGTTCACACGATTCGTCCTCCTAGAAATTACATAGAAAAAGGTCCCCAATTTTGTATGAGATTTTTTTGGGAGAATTTTTCATATTTTGGGGGAGTTTTTCTGTGATTCTACTTATTATATCCTAGGAAAGTTGTCTGATTCTCCTTAATGAAATAATCATTCCCCCATTTGTTCTACCAATTATATCCTACGATTCTCTTCAAATGAAATAACACTTTCCCCATCTGTTCCTTAATGGGATTTTAAAGGGGAATCTGTGGATTGTGTTTTCCTCATCGTTTTGCAAAGCAGTCGATTGACAAAACCTTGGAATATTCTCAATGCAAATCCAAATGCAATTTAATTCTTTTGTCCGATCTGTTGTAAGCAATTACAGAGGAGCGACGAGAGTCCTCTTCCCTTTGGACTCCACTTTTTGCCTCCACCTCCTACTGCAAAATCCATCTGCAATCTTTGTGAAAAATTCTAAAAATTACTGAAAAATGAAAAAGAAGAAAGGACGCAAAGACCCCAAGGAAGAGATGAACCGGAGAGAAAAACAAAGGCTTAAGTTGGACAAAGGGAAAGAAGAGGAAGAAGGAAAAAAAAAACAAGATAGTGGGCCTGTTAAGTCAACAACTTGCAACAATTTGCTGGGCTTGCCTTGCCTTGCCGGCAACAACAGCAAGAATGTTGTAAATAATCCTTTAAGAATCGTCTGTTTCTCTTTCTTTTTTTTTGAAATGTTTTGGTTACAAAAGTGTAAAACCAGCGTTTGAAAATGCTACGCTACTTCGTAGTATTTTGTTTTGCTCTCGCTACCGCTCCCACTTTGAACAGAGCCGTAGCAGAGCCATAGCCGAAAAATGAAAAAGTATATGCTCTGCTCTGCTTGTAGTTCTGTCGCGTCATAAACTATAGCAATAGTAACAGCCAAAAATCAAATGATGTGCTCTGCGTAGCCATAGCGGGAGCTGAAAACTGATAGCGAGATGAGAGCAGATGAAGTGAAATTGTTTTTATTTACTATGGCTCTTCTGCATTTTTGTTTTTGCTAAAATTCTGTATTGAACAGAAGAACATTGAGTACACGAAACAAATTGACACAGAATCACAGAATTGTAGCAAAAACAAAAACGTCCAAACAAACACAGAATTTTAGCAAAAACAAAAATGCAGAAGAGCCATAGTAAATAAAAACAATTTCACTTCATCTGCTCTCATCTCGCTATCAGTTTTCAGCTCCCGCTATGGCTACGCAGAGCACATCATTTGATTTTTGGCTGTTACTATTGCTATAGTTTATGACGCGACAGAACTACAAGCAGAGCAGAGCATATACTTTTTCATTTTTCGGCTATGGCTCTGCTACGGCTCTGTTCAAAGTGGGAGCGGTAGCGAGAGCATAGCAATATTTGTTAAGCTCTTGCTGCTACGGAGTAGTAAATGGAATCACTGTGTAAAACACATTTTTTTAGTTGTCTCAGTGGGTCTTTCTTTATGGTTTTGGGGGCGGTCGGGCAGGTGCAGTCGGAGAATGGAATTACTGGGCTAAGGCAATGGCAGGCAACACATCCTGCAAGGTGCGAGTGGATGTGTTTACTAGCAGGTGGTGCGGGGCGGGCGAGAATAAAACAAATAGCAGCGCCAGTCGAAGAAAACCCATTTTTTTTCTATAGTTGAGTTTCCGGTTTATCATTTGTTTCCCTTTTCTGTCCGTTCACATTTAACTTGGCATTACTGGCTGATGGGGGCTTTTCAGTCGCTGTTTTTTTTCTGTTTTGTTTCTGTGTCTTCACTTTGGTCGTAATGTTATGCATTTAAATGTAGAAAATCCTGGCAACACAAGAAACGGAGGCGACAATAACATGGTGGCAAAAGGAAAGAACAAAAACGAAAAATTGTCACACATTTAAAATAACAGCAACAAGAAAACACTGTAGGGAAAATTGCTGGCTGTTGTCGTGGTGGTGGTTATTGTTTTGTTGTTGTTGTTGTTATTCAAGTTCCCGTAGTGCTGTAACACTTAAGCACTTGAGCCACTGTTGTTGTTGGTTTTTTTCTTTCATTCTGTGGCCCGTTAAAGTCCCTGCCGCAAAGAGCTTCAAATTTTTAAAGGAAACCCGCGAGAGAGACAGACTCGGCAAGGATGTCAACAACAACAAGAAAAAACAAAAAAAAACGCCGTCATATCCGTGAAAAAATAATAACCCAGAGGTTGTTGCACGCCAACAACAATTGTTGTCGTCCACCAAACAAAACAAAACATAACAAAAAAAAAAACACCTGCCATAAAACAAAACATGTGGATTTTGCCAACCATCCTTGTTACTTCCCGTTTAAAAATGTGTTCTCGTTGTTGTTGTTGTTCTTATTGCTTAAACGTTTCTTGTACTTTTAAGTTTTCTAGCAATTTACATAAGCATTTCGTAATGTTTTTGGGAGGGGGGTGTACTTACAACTGTTATGGGATAGAATGGATTTATGATGGTGAAGAGCAAAATGTGATTTGGCCTTGTGGATTCGGGGCGTTTTCTTCTCAGATCGTCGTTTGATTTATTCATCAAGGGCTGCTGTTGACTTTGGCCGGTGGTCTGTAAGAGAACGAAATTAGAAAAAAACACACACATGAGAAAATTTGTTTAGAAATAAATCAGCAGTCATTAAATAATTCGTCAATAAATAATAATTCCTTTTTAGCGAATGAAAAAAGGCCAGAAAAGATTTCTGATTCATCTTTAAAAAAAATCTAAAAAAAAAACTCTTTAATTTTTTCATTCTAAAACTCCTTGTGCCCCTACACAAAGGATCACCTATCGACAAAGTAATGAGTAGATTTGAACGAACTCTGCCTTACAGTCCCTGTAAAAAAAGACGTCATTTTAAGTAACTGAAAAACACCGCAGCTGGTCAAATAGAAAAATCTCGTTTCGACGATTTTGCAAAAATCGAAAAAAAAAACAATTTTTAGGAAAAAATCTAAAAACAATTTTTTTTAAAAAATGTAAACAAAAAATATGTACAGCAAAAAAAATTAAAAAAAAAATGTTATGAAATTATCTAAGAAAAAAATCTAAAAAAATTTAGTCCCGTATTCATAAAAATGTAAAAATCTAAAAAAAAAAATTTTTTTTTAAAAAAATTTAAAAAAAAAAAATTTGGATAAAATCTAAAAAAAAAAATTAGAAAAAAATCAAAAAAAAATTTTTTTCAAAAACTGTAAACAAAAAATATGTAAAAAAAAAATGAAATTATCTAAGAACAAAATCTAAAAAAATTTGGTCCCGTATTCATAAAAATGTAAAGCACATAAAAAAAATTTAAGGAAATTATGTAAGAAAAAATCTGAAAAAAATTGGTCCCGTAATCAACAGCTTTCCCTACACAAAGGATCACCTGTCGACAACTAATGCGTAGCTTTGAACGAAAAGACGTCCTTTTTTGATAACTGAAAAACACAGCAGCTGTTCAAATAGAAAAATCTCGTTTCGACGGTTTACAAAAATCTAAAAAAACAAGAATCTAAAAAAATCTAATAAAACACAAAAAAAATAGGAAAAAAATTTATAAAAAAAAAAAATATGAAAAAATCCATAACAACTTATAAAAAAAAAATTAAAAAAAAATTTAAAAAAAATATGAAAAAAATCAAAAAAGAACTCATAAAAATTTATAACAGCTTTAGAAACCATTGTTAATGTATGAAAATACCAAAACAACTATCACACATTTTTCTTAATAAGGGTTTATAAAGATGTTATAAACTTTTATGAATGCGGGGGTTAGTCTTTGTTACATTTTTTTAAAAAAAATCTAAGAAAAAAATTCTAAAACAAAATCTAAAAAAAATACATAAAAAACTTTAAAAAAAAATAAAAAACTTTAAAAAAAAATAAAAACTTTTAAAAAAATCTAAAAGAAATTTTGACCCATATTCACAAAAATGTAAAACACCTTTAAAAAGCGTTGTTAATGCTGGGAAATACAAAAACAATTTTCACACATTTTTCTTAACAGCGGATTATAAAGGTGTTATAAAATTTTATGTTTATTACATTACATATCTTTTTTAGGTTTTTTTATAATTTTTTTCTTTCATTCATTGATTTTTTTAGATTTTTTTTTAAATATTTTTTGTATTTGTATTTTTTTTAAATGTTTTTATCTCGATTTTTTGATTTTTTTAACAAACATTTTTTTTTAGATTTTTCTTTCGATTTTTTGATTTAAAAAAAAATTTTTTTTTTCGATTTTTTTTGGATTTTGTAGATTTTTGCAAAACCATTCAAACGACCTCAAATCCATCGACTGTCATTTTGGCGGGGCTAGAGTTTGATCGTCCGACCCCACACACATTTGCCGCTTGGTGTGCACTTGCAACAAAGTGTTTTGTCAACACGTTGACATTTGCAAGAAATGCACGGCTGATGTTGCTGCTAATTAACGCAAATTATGTTTTCAAACTCAAGTGAAGTGAACTGATTTTTTAGGTTTTTTTCGCGTTTCTTTTTGTTTTTTGTTTTATAGACAGAATTAAATAACATGTGCTGCGCTCTTATTATGTCGAAACTAAACAGACATTTTAATTAGAGAACACACAGCCCAGGCGTCACCGAAGCGCACAACGTCTTTAGCAAATCCCCAGAAATCTCCGAGGGGGGGTGGGGCCCAGAAGCGGCCGACCCCGGAGACAGCAACAAAAATTATGAAAATACAGAAACCAACAACAGAGTGACAGACAGACAAAACGCGCTAAATGGATGACAACACCTGTAAATTTTCTCATTAGAGAGATTCCATTTAGAAAAGAATGTTGACGTACGCGACTAGTGCAAGTAGTTTTTTTTTGTTCCTTCAGCTTTTTCACTTTTTACATTTTCTATTGCTTTGTTTTTTATTTAAAGCGTTTTGTTTCTAAGAAACGAACGCGAGTCTGTCGGTTCACTGGTGTGAGTACTTGCGTCAATATCTGCAGTACGCCGAAACAATCAAAGCTCTTCGCCTGTGTGTCTGTGTGTGTGTGTGTGTGTGTGTAGAGGGCAAGCGAATGGGGCCACACAAGGTGACGGGTAAGTGTGGTGGCTGGGCGGGCAGCGTATAATACTCGACTCAACTCGCAATTGTAATAATCATTACTCGTATAATTATTTAGACAAGTGGTCATTAAAAGTTGAACACATAACTTTGCAATTAGACCCTCAGCAAGCAGCAGCAGCAGCCTCTAGCTGACCCCTTGCCCCCGTCTGTCATTACACAAAATACGTGTCGCGTACGTACGCCCGACCAGCGGACACCGTAGTGGACGTACCAACACCACCACCAGCACCTTAGCGGCTTTAAAACAAAAACAAAAAAAATACAAAAAAAAATTAAAACAAAAAACTAACAACACCTAAGCAACAACAATTTATGGCCAATTTAATAGTCTCTTCCCAAAAAAGAAGAAAAAAAAGACAATAAAAATAACAAGAGCACAGTGGTTTAAAAACTTTAAACCTTTAAATAGGGACGCCTTAAACAGAAGCACTTTAAATAGGGACGCTGTAAACAGGGACAATTTAAACAGGAACTAATGGATACCTTAAGTCAATATCCCACAATTTCTGTATTGAAATCTTAATATATATTTACCCTCGACACTGATTCACTGACTCTGTCACGCAGTACGTAGGAATTTAAATAGGCATTCTATAATTTTCTATAAATAATAATAATAAAATTTTTTTTTTTTGTACAGAAATTGTGTTTTTCCCACATTTTTTTTTTCAATATTTTTTTTTTCCAATTTTTTTTTTTTCAAAAAATTTTTTTTTCAACAAAAATTTTTTTTTTTTACAAATTTTTTTTTCCAATTTTTTTTTTTTCAGCAAAATTTTTTTTTTTCAACAAAATTTTTTTTTTTCCACAAAATTTTTTTTTTCAACAAAATTTTTTTTTTCAACAGAATTTTTTTTTCCTCAAAATTTTTTTTTTTCAACAAAAATTTTTTTCAATATTTCAACGGGCGCCATAGGCGCATTACAACTTACTAGTCTTAAAATAGTGAACAAATTTAAATAGGGACACTTAATATAGTGTACGCTTGAAGAGGGCACCTTCAGCCCGAGACTATGATAGGGACAATTTAAGAGAGGACAATTGAAATATTTTAATGGATTTTACATTGTCCACCCTAGTCTAGTTTTTTCGGCAACCTGAAAACACTGTGCCATTGTTAATAGTTTCCCCGTGAAAACCAACCAACCAACCAAAAAAAAACAAACTGTTTTTGACAAATTAAGACCATTTAATGAACTTCCGTTTATCATTTTAATGCTGTCATTATCATAATTATCATTAGAACACTAGACACTCGGGGCCACCTCAGTGCCAGCATCCAACACGATTTACCGGCCATAACTCAAATGCACTCGAAAACATCTTCAAGAGAACACTAAACAAAAAGACTAAAATAAAAACTGCTACACGTGGGAAGTGGGAGGGGAGAATAAAAGTATATGGCCCTTTTTTAACCGCTGCTCTGCTCTCCCCTCCTCCCTGGTTATAGGCCAAGAGGAGTCGAGTAACTGCAACCTTTTGCGCCAGCAAAAACATTTGAAAGTGCCAAAGTCATGATTTCTGTAATCGACTAATTAATGTTTCAGTTTCGGAGAGATTTCCGGCAAATGTCATCTCCGGCCAACTTCAGAGCCGTCCACTGCTGTTTCCCCTTGGGTGGGGGAGGGGTGCTGTTTGTTCAAAGACACTTAAGCGCAAACTTTTTTTTCGGTTGTTGCCGGCAATGAACTTAATTCTACTGTAAATACAAGTGGCTCAAAGGAAAAACAACAAAAAAAAAAAAAGATGAAGAAAAACAACAAAACCTTCAAGTCATTACACCTTATGTTACTTTGAGCCAAGTTAAATGAGTTTCTCTGTGTGTGTGTGTAAGCCAGCAACTTATAAATTTTGATTTATGAACACAAGTTGTGCGACGCCCTCTCCCCCTCTCTCTCTATCGTTGGTGGAATTGCTCACATTAATTAGTAGCGATTTTCAAGCATTAACTGGCTTTGGTTTTATGTTCTCTTCTTGTGTTCTCCCTCAATGGGAAGGGGAGGAGTGTTAGAACTCCGCCTATGTGGGTAAATCCACCTTGCAGCGAACATTCCCCGCGACCGCATTTCAGATAGCTTGCCAAACTTTTAATAATCATAATTAATGTTGATTTCGAATGAAAGCGGCTGCAAGAAGTGAATCATTATTTTTCCAGAAAAAAAATAAAAATTACCGCAAGAAATTTTGACCCAAACGATCTTTTAGTTTTAATTAACTTTCAAATCGTTAAAAACTAAGTATGGAACATTAAAAACGTTGAAATCGCTAAAAGAAAACAATTGGGCAGGGTAGCAGCGCCATCTGTCGGGGGGTGAAAGTAAATCCAGTATAATTGGCAGAGAAAACAAATTGCAGTTCGAGAAGTTTTGTAATCCGACTTACCAACACCTCTTAAACCCAGAAGAGTAAAAAGTGATCACACATCTTCTGTCAGAAAAAACCAATGCTTATTCGGCAACAGATGGCGCTGCCTTTCCATGCACCTTATTTCACTTTGAAAATATTAAATTACGTAACTCTTTTTCCATTGTTCCCTTTAATCTGTTAACAAGCAAATTGTATTAATTTAAAACCTTTTAAATTCTAATCCCGCACACACTCACACAGACACAGACACAGACAAGAAATCCACTATTATTGCCAAAAGGAAGGCATGCACAAGAAGCTGTGCGCCGTTCGACAGTTTCCCTTAGTAGGGGCTCTCAAGTTATGGAACAATTAAAAACTAATTGAGTTCTTCGTTCACATGCATCTTCTCTAATTGAATTGTCTAGCGAGACACTTGTGTAAATAAAGAAAATAAAACAAAAACAAAAAAAAAGAAAAGAAAAAAAAGTAAAAAATCAAGACGCAACAAAAAAAAACTGCTGAAGATGGAGGCAACAAAAAAGTCCTCTTCATCACCATCGACAACAGACAGAGTGGGCCACAGCAACATGGGTGGGTGGGCGTTTATGCAACAACTAGCAGCGGCCGCAACAGCAACAAACAGCCCGTGGCAAACATTTAATTTTTAGTGTAGCAAAAATAAGATTTCCTTTGAATGTGGCTGCAACGAACCAGCGAAACTCTTAAATGCTTGGAAACACTCAGACATCAGAGGCTGGTTTTGAGGTATTTGCAACACAAGGGCGGTATGAGAGAGGGAGAGAGAGAGAGAGAGAGGGAGGAAACGATTTCTGGGAATACTGTGTTACAAGACATGAACAAGGAAAATATATTTGTTACTGTATGGGAACTACTGACACAGTCGTTTGCGACTGTCAATATAGTCGCGTGCGACTATTTGTATAACAGACTGCGACTCTTGACTGTTGACTCTTGATATAGTCGCCTGTGACTGTTGATATAGTCTTCTGTGACTATTGACATAGTCGACTTCGACTATTTATATAGTCGTCTGTGACCATTGACATAGTCGTCAGCGACTAATGACAGAATCTCCTGCGAAATTCAGTCGTCAGCGACTATTGACAGAGTCGTCTACGACTATTTATATAGTTGTTTGTCACGACTGACCTACTCGTCTGCGACTATTGATATAGTCAAATTCAACTTTTTGTACAGTCGCCTGCGACTATTAATATAGTCGTCCTTGACTAGTGACATAGTCGTCAGCGAATAATGATAAAACTTCCTACAACTATTGACATAGTCGCCTTCGACTATTTATATAGTCGCCTTAGACTATTTATATAGTCGTCTGAGATTATTGACATAGTCGTCTATGCTTATTGACATAGCGGTTTCTGACTACTGACATAGTCGTCAGCGACTATTTATATAGTCGTTTGCGACTATTAGCATAGTTATCTGCGAATATTAACATAGTCGTTTGCGACTATTACCATAGTCATTTGCGACTATTAACATAGTCATCTGCGACTATTGACACAGTCGTCTGCGACTATTTATGTAGTCGTTGGTGACTAGTGATAAAATCCTCTGCAACTATTTATATACTCGCCTGCGACTATTTATATAGTAGTCTATAACTATTTATATAGTCGTCTCTAACTATTGACATAGTCGTCTGTGACTATTGACATAGTCGTCTGAGACTTTTTACATAGTCGCCTGCCACTGTTCATTTAGACACCAACGACAGTAAAAAGCGAGTATTTGACAGCCACCCCACAGACTATCTTCACAAAAATGTCTTGTCTGATGTGAAACCGAACGTGGCCCACAAAGACCCATCATACTCCAGGGCCTTCTCCCCTTCGCCCCGGAGTTAGCTCAGGTCGAAAAGCTCTGTGTCATGAATTTACATTTCGGCTGATGTTCACTCAACGCCGACGCAAAGTAAGTGCCCGCCGATACATCGGCATCTATGCAGACTAAACAAACATGAATAAATATGCCTGCGATGAAGAAGGCGCAATTTTGTTGTTTTGTAAATCAACACACAATATTTAAAACATAAACAATAATTTACAATTCTATTCAATTCGGGCCATTTCAAAACACAAAGAACTCTCGAGTGTAAAATGTGAATTCAATTCAGAATTTGTTATTCAAACGAAATTACATGCAGACATTGAAATAGAGCCAGCCAGCCAGCCAGCCGGTATCTCGTATTCGGTTTTGATGGGCTGACTCTGATGGTGTTGTGGTTGGTCAAATGTTTCTTTTGTGTTGCAGTCATACATGACGCCGCTAATGTCCAACACCGACCGATGATATCGTCGTCGTCGTCATCATCGTCATGGCCTGAGCTGGTGTCTGATTTTTGGTGTTTGGTGCCTTTTGTTGGTCGTTGGGTCTGGGTCTGTGTTTTTTGTCTGCCATTCGGAATACATTTGCAATTGAGTCTTTTCCATGTGTGTGTGTCTGTGTGTAAGAGGGTTGGTTTTTTTTTGGCCCATAAGCAATTGGCCGAGTTTTTGTTCGTATGCAGTGGCCATGCATTTAAAACTATCAGAGATGAGAGCAGCAGAATGCAAAAATGTCTATAAAACAATTTAGGCATTCATATGTAGGCACCTCCACCGTCTGTTCGTCCGTCCGACCATTTGTCTCACTGTGTTTGCTGCCCATCATATCGTACAACAAGTCGTCTTGCACTTCAAGAATTTCAATGAATTATTTGCGGTCGACTGACTGAATTCTTTGTGTTTTCCACTTTAAAATGCAGCAGGCCTTTTGCTTTTCTCGTTCTTCTTCTTCGTTTGCTATTTATACTGGCCCTCTTGGCTATCCACCCGACAACACACGAGTGTTTAAAACAGCAAACAACCGGCCAAAATACATCAAATGTTTTGTGGGCATAGAATTTAGGCAGGGCTAGCCAAGTCTACAAATTGAAGGCTGGCCTGATGTGAATTAACTAACGGCGGCCATAGAAAAATTTTAAAAAAATCGAAATGCCTATGACTGTTGGCATAATCGCCGGCGACTATTTCTATGGTCGTCTAAGACGATTTGTATGGTCGCCTGCGACTATTTCTATGGTCGTCTTCGACTATTTGTATGGTCGCCTGCAACTATTGATATGGTCACCTGCAACTATTTGTATGGTCGCCTGCGACTATTGATGTGGTCGCCTACGACTATTGACATGGTCGCCTGCAACTATTTGTATGGTCGCCTGCGACTATTGATGTGGTCGCCTGCAACTATTGATATGGTCGCCTGCAACTATTTGTATGGTCGCCTGCAACTATTGATATGGTCGCCTGCGACTATTTGTATGGTCGCCTGCGACTATTTGTATGGTCGCCTGCGACTATTTGTATGGTCGTCTTCGACTATTTGTATGGTCGCCTGCGACTATTTGTATGGTCGTCTTCGACTATTTGTATGGTCCCCTGCAACTATTGATATGGTCGCCTGCGACTATTTGTATAGTCGCCTTCGACTATTTGTATGGTCGTCTTCGACTATTGATATGGTCGCCTACGACTATTGACATGGTCGCCTACGACTACTCATATGGTCGTCTAAGACTATTTGTATGGTCGCCTATGACTACTGACATAGTCGCCTACGACTAACCCTTTCCTTTAGCGTTCTACGTCTTTCGATATCCTCCTAGAACTAGGACATTTGTCATTACAATTTCCTATTTTTTTTCCAGTCCTCAATTATTTTACTCCTTAGATAGCCATTTTGCACCTGAGATTGGTTCACCCTGTCGGACATTGCAACTCTTGTTCGTCCATTGTTCATTGCAATGTCTACAACTCGTCTGAAAATATTTTTTGTGTGGTCTCTGCAACGTTTGATTTTTGCAATTGAACATAAAAGATTTTCAGCACATGTGCAGTTGGTCGGGCTGGCCGGTCTTTTGATGAAAAACCGAATTTACCAACAGACTACAATTCAATTTTTGGATACAATTCAATTTAGCCTTAAATAAATAATTAAGACAAATGAAATTTCCATTTCGATGTTCAACCGTCCATACATTTAATTTAATTACAGACATCTATTGGACATTACAGCAAATTAAAGGTTCTACGACGTCAGAAATGACGAAGAACGAGAGACAGAGTGAGAGAAAATAAAACAACCATTTTCATTTGAAAGCCAAACAAAATTTTTCAAATACTTGCTCGAACGAAAAAGAACGCAGAAAGGAAAAAACGTTTTGGTCATAAATTATTTAAGAAAAGCCAAAACGCCGACCGCTGTCATAAGTGATCGCTGTACGCACGTACAGCTCATACAGAGAGAGAGAGGGATAGGGAGAGCACCAAAGTGGCGTTTGGTTGATGACGAAGGCAACGGCGGGCTGGGGTTTAGAAATGGCACCAGCACCAACTCTTTCGAATATATCACAATCTGACAAGAAATGACGAAAACCCAAATCAACAGCAAATGCTAAAGAAAACAGACAAAGTCAGGCAGACGGACGTACTCGACTTCTAGGCAAGAGTTGGGTTGTTAGGCTGGCAGACACACAGACCGAAGGACGGACATCCACCATCGCCACCACCACCACTTCGGCTGTGCATTGCAAGGGATTAGTCTGGTGGTGAGAAGGTGAACCAGAGCGTACGGATCAGAAGAAGAAAAACATATGTCATACATTTACGAAAGGGGTTGGTATGTTAAGTTAAGGCACATGTGTAACTAGACAACAAATGTAGCTACAACTGGCAAAAAAAAAAAACAATATCGAAAATTACGGAGTCGTAAATAACTACTGAAATAGTCGGAACTGACTATTAATGTAGTCGGAGATGACCATACACATATTCGACTGTAGTTGGAAATGATTGTGTATGTGGTAGTCAATGAGAATCAATTGTCGTAGGCGACCATTACAATGACTATTTGTATAGTCCTAGACTACTTTTGATAGATGCGCAGACGACTATTGATATAGTCGTTAATGAAAGACTATTGCTAGTTGTAGATGACTATGTATTGACAAATATAGACGACTATTGATATAGTCGTAGACGACTACTGATATAGTCGTAGACGACTATTGAGACAGATAGTCGTAGACGAATATTGAGACAGATAGTCGTAGACGACTATTGAGACAGATAGTCGTAGAATACTTTTAATATATTCGTAGACGACTATTGACATAGTCGTTAATGACTACTGATATGCGTGGGTGACTTTTGCTGTTCATGGACGACTATTCACAGTTGTAGATGATTATTCATATACTCCTAGACGACTAATGATAGTCGTAGAGTCGTATTGACATAGTCATACGTGACTATTGATGGTCGTAGACGATTATTGATAGTTGTAGATATCTACTGGTAGTCATAAACGACTTTTGATAGTCGTAAATAACAATTGATATAGTCATACTAGTAATTTGTAATGCGCCTATGGCGCCCGTTGAAATATGGAAAAAAAAATTGTGTTGAAAAAAAAAAATTTTTGTGGAAAAAAACATTTTTTTCTTGAAAAAAAAAATTTTTGTTGAAAAAAAAATTTTATTGGAAAAAAAAATTTTTTTGGAAAAAAAAATTTCGTAAAAAAAAAAAAATTTTTGTAAAAAAAAAATTTTCTGTTGAAAAAAAAAATTTGTAAAAAAAAAATTATAAAAAAAAAATTTTGGAAAAAAAAAAATTTGGGGAAAACACAATTTCTGTACAAAAAAAAAAATATTATTTTTGTTGTTGAAAAAAAAAATTTGGAAAAAAAAATTTTGTAAAAAAAAAAAATTTTGTAAAAAAAAAATTTTGTAAAAAAAAAAATTTTGGTTGAAAAAAAAAATTTGTAAAAAAAAAAATTATAAAAAAAAAATTTGGGGAAAACACAATTTCTGTACAAAAAAAAAATATTATTTTTTTTATTATTATTATTTATAGAAAATAATAGAATGCCTATTTAAATTCCTACGTACTGCGTGACAGAGTCAGTGAATCAGTGTATCAGTGTATCAGTGTATCAGTGTATCAGTGTATCAGTGTATCAGTGTATCAGTGTATCAGTGTATCAGTGTATCAGTGTATCAGTGAATCAGTGAATCAGTGTCGAGGGTAAATATATATTAAGATATGACTATAGAGAGAAAATTTAAACAAAATAGTAAAGAACTGCTGGAGTAGTCGCATATAACTATTAGTACAGTTAGTACAAAAATTACTAATTTCATAGTCGTAAATAACTATAGACACATTTTTAAACGTCTACTAACGTAGTTCTCAACAGCCTTCGGACCTCAACAACTATTTTTTAGATATTACATTTATCTTAATATTCTTTATGTATTGTTGATCTTTATTCTTCTTACAGTTGTTTCTCTGTTAGTCTTGTTGGAGATCATTGATTATTTCTATTTCTATTTTACATGTTTCTGCATTGCAACTACACTTGTCATATGACCCTCCTACTGTCGTACACATACCGCTGGTGTGATCTTGCGGTCTTCGCAGAAACCGACGCACAAATTGACTGTGGTTTTTTTCTTTTTTTTCGTGGATTACGCTTCGAGGGAGGTTCCGATCTGTGTGCATGGATGGATTATGGATTTATGAACAACAACGACAGTGAGTCGTGACAATAACAACAACGGTAAAAAGCATTTAACAACATTTTAAATGTTTGTCAGTCACACCATCGGTGTATTTGTGCAAATTCGTTGTGCGTGTATGGCAGATTTCTGTGTGTGTGTAGTTTATCTGCTTCATGACGATGAACGTCATCGGTTTGGTGAAAATGTATGAATTTTTTTTGGTTCTGTTCTGTTAATATAAATAAAACATAATTTGTTTATTTACATTAAAAATACATTTTAAAAATGTATTAATTTTCCTTTGGAGGTGGAAAAACGTGGAGGAGGAGCAACCAGGGCAAACTACTTTCTCTAGATTTCGCTGGCGTCTCTGACAGTCTGACACAAAAGTATGTAGATAATATCGCGCTCGCTCTCTCTCTCTGAGTCTGAGTCTCTATAGCAATTATTTAAACTGTTTATTTTTAGTTTACAATTTTTTTAGTTGATTTTTTTTTCCTAAAATTGTTTGTGGTCTGTAATTTGTTTTATTTTTTTATAGTTCCTTTGTGATCATTCAAAAAAAGAAGAAAGAAACATTTTACAACAGTTTACTCTCACAGCGCGAACAAAACGCCGCAACCGCACACGAGAAAAATCCCATTTTTCTTCATTTGATGGCGTGTGTGTTAGTGTGATTTAGCGACGGGCGGCCACGTTATGTCGTCATAGTCACTGCAAATGCAGTTGAAAATTGATGGGATTTTTTTCGGGTACAAATAATGTCTTTGAAATTGAAACAAATGTCTGATACACAGAACTGTAAACGTGTAGATAATGTCAACAAAAACAGCAACAACACCAACATGAAGAAGAAAAAACAACGCCGAATGTTGCGCGTGGCCTATTTGTTAGAATGCTTTAATACCATAAAAGCTGAATTATTGGAAAATCAAACAAACGAAACAAACTTGTTAAAGCCCCCAAATTGGCGATGTGGTTTCAAATGCTCTGTTGGGTTTCAACCGAAAATAACCAGTCACTGCAACAAATTGGCCAACTGTTGTCTATGAGCGAGCGATGATGTCACGACGAACCCAAACGCCATCTATGGGCAGAGCATTGCAAAAACAAAAGAAAATGTGTCACGAGATCGTGAACAAATCAGTGGGCTCTCAGCAGAAATTGTATAAAACATTTATTGTTATCAACCATTTGAAAATAATACAGACGTAGTCGTGTACGACTATTAAGTAGTCGTCCGCAACTATTGACTAGTCGTCCACGACTATTGATAGTCATCTACGACTATTGATAGTCATCCACGACTATTGACTATTAATCGGATCCCCACCAAACAATTCATCTACTGACCAACGAATACTGAAACATTCTGGTTAAATTTAACATTTTTTTTTTCACTTCGATCCTCTTGATTTCCCTCCTTCTCAGCGGAATTTTTCCAACACGAATCGCCACAGATTTCTAAATTCTTTCCCCAATGGCAACAATATGTGTGTTTGTCTTCGAAATTTTGGCCACAACTCGTAATTGGTAAATTGACACGAGTTTTCTGTCCATCAAACGACCGTTTCTCCTCTCCAATGAATTCTGCCCTTCCGACACCGGCAAAATTATTGTAATTTTCCCTTAATGAGGTTGTTAGGTCCACTATGATCTTCATCGATGCCCTCAACCCCTCTCGACACCGCCGCACTTCTTCGCCCTCTGCAAAATGTGTTCATTCCAATCATGGGGGGGGAGGTGGAACATTTGAAACTCTTCCCTGTGTTTGGTGGAGCCCATAACGACGAAAGAATGGAATCGGCCGAACATAATCAAATAGAAATCTTTTGCCAGAAGACGACAACATAACTACTAATTGGAACACGGCAGCAGCAACATGATTTCAACAACAGCGACATTTTAACAACAACTGAAATTTGCATGACAAATCGTCTCCAATGGGTGGGGTGGAGCGTGGAGGGCAAAAGTATGCTCGAGGCGGCAAAGAACCCCTTCCACTCTCCTCCTCCTCATGACAATCTACAGCGTGAAAATTAAGATGAGCTGCACACTATTGGGGGCGGGGGGAACTATTGCTGCTGATGTTCAGGCAAATCATAAAGGGCAGCAACAAATGTAAAATCGCCAAATCGTTGCAGCAACAACGAACGTTCTGTGGCAAAAGAACTTAAGCAATGCAAATGAAAATGCATTAACAACCAGCGGCAGCTCAACTCAACTCAACACCAACAACACACAATTTGTGCAACCAAAACAAAAACAAAAAACATTTATGCGTGTCTGCCGCATAAATATTTGTGCGTACATTTCTTGGCAACGTCTCCTCAGCCGACCAACGGACGGACAGCTGGATGGATGGATAGATAGATAGATAGTTCAGCGCCTGGTATCTGAAGTAGTATCTGTCTGCCTTCTACCCTCCATCCCCCCCCCCTTCCCACCACCCCCTTTCCCACTCTAGTCTAGTGGCCTGCCCGTCCATATCTTTTAAATAGACAACAACGACGATTTGTTGCTTTGACTATTTTAATTTGACTTGAAGACATCAAGTGAATCTCTACTTTTTTTCCTTTTCTTTTTCTCTCTCTCTGGTTGTACTTTGCGCTTTCCTTTATCGGTTTTTTTTCGCATTACGAAATAAATTGAAAGTAGGAAAAAAAAAACGTGTACAATTTGATTTCAGTTTGCAAGGGATACAACATTTATTTAATGGTCGTCGAATGTTGAAATAATGTAAAAGATCTCGGGGCAGTTGTGGGCAAACAGATAGCAGTCGGAGAAGGCCAATACATTCGAGTGGCATCGACGAAGTTAGGAACAGTGATAGGCCAATGACTATTGAAAATAGTCCATGACTATTTGATAGTCATCCATGACTATTTGAGAGTCATCCATGACTATTTGATAGTCATCCATGACAATCTTAATATATATTTACCCTCGACACTGATTCACTGACTCTGTCACGCAGTACGTAGGAATTTAAATAGTCATTCTATAAATAAAAAAAATAATATTTTTTTTTGTACAGAAATTATGTTTTGCCCAAATTTTTTTTTATACCAAAAATTTTTTTTCCAAAATTTTTTTTTTACAATTTTTTTTTTACAAAATTTTTTTTTTCAACAAAATTTTTTTTTTACAAAAATTTTTTTTCCAAATTTTTTTTTTCAACAAATTTTTTTTTCCAACTGAATTTTTTTTTCCACAAAATTTTTTTTTTCAACAAAATTTTTTTTTCAGCAAAAAATTTTTTTTTTTTTCAAGAAAAATTTTTTTTTTTAACAAAATTTTTTTTTTCAAAAAAAATTTTTTTTTTTTCAACAAAATTTTTTTTTTCAACAAAATTTTTTTTCCATATTTCAACGGGCGCCATAAGCGCATTACAACTTACTAGTTTTTAATAGTCATCCATGACTACTTGATAGTCAACCATGACTATTTGATAGTCATCCATGACTATTTGATAGTCATCCATGACTATTTGATAGTCATCCATGACTATTTGATAGTCATCCATGACTATTTGATAGTCATCCATGACTATTTGATAGTCATCCATGACTATTTGATAGTCATCCATGGCTATTTGATAGTCATCCATGACTATTTGATAGTCATCCATGACTATTTGATAGTCATCCATGACTATCTAGTCATCCCTGACTGCTGCTGTGTAGTTGTCCATGTCTATCTCTGACTGTGACAGTCGACAGTGGCTTCTATCCGTTTCCCAGGCTCTCTAGCCTCTCTAGAAACATAAACATTCTCTGCGCTCATCAGCTTCAGCTGATGTTGCTATTTTAATTGAACACCACTGTTCGCTAAACATTTTCGTAATTGTAGAGAGAAGAAAAAAAACTAAAACTGAATGTAATGCGAAAAGAGACAAAGGCTGCAGTAAAACAAAAACGAAATAAAGCAGAATACGAATTTCGGTTTGGCTGGTTTTTGTCCCGACGAGTTGTTATTTTTGTTTAACCGAAATAAACAACAAATAGTTGTGCTTAAAAGAAAAGCAATTCATCTTCTTTTCAGTGCAGTTCAACATGAGTGATATGAAGGCATTTTTAAATAGTTTCACAAGATCTGGCTGGCTGGCTGGCTGTCTGTCTGTCGGTATGTCTGCCTGCCTGACATACGTCCATTTGGCTTGCTGATAATTTAGCTCAATTTTCAAAATGTTGTACTCGTCTTTGAATTACCAATGGCCGGATTTATACGTGTCCATCGGATTCACAAGCAGCCAGACGAGCGAGCACATCAAATATTTTCTTTGGCGTTCCTTCGAGTGGAAATGTTGAAATGATGAAATTTAATCAACACCCTTTTCCGCATTCTAATGTTTTAAGAGGATTTGACAGCACATTTCAAAACCGAACAACAAACACCACAGTGGGGACCCCAACTCTCGTCTGATGGACGAAAAGGCAGAGAGACCGACGGACAGACAGACAGACCCGGCATTATCACAAATGTCTTGAAATACTTGTCGCTTAATTCTAGTTGGTGTTGGTTTCTCTGCAGAATTATCAAAATTTCAACTACATCAGACCACAGCATCAGCACTTGACTCTTGTCCACGATGTGGTTGGTTAGCGTGTGAGTGCGTGCGTGTGTGTGTGTGTTTTAAGTAATTTCAAACGTTCTGACGAAAAACAAATGTTTTTCGTAGGAAAAAAACATAATCCAACGAGTGCCGGGCACCTCAACGTGGCACTTGTGGCGAACGCATCGCAACGCACACATTTTTAGAAATTCCATTTCAACACCAATGTTTCAATTTACCACTTATGAGAGCCAAATAACGAACGGCAAGCAAATCAATTTCAAGGAGTACCACTACTTGACAACCGGCAAATGCTGATGGCGCGAACGGATCGAATTTCCCCGGCTGCCTCCCCCCCACCCCTCGTACATCTCTCACAAATTTCGAAGACAGCCAAGCCCAAGAAATTTTAATTATCACAACAAACCAGCACCGTGAATATGTCGGTGAGGGAAGAACTTAACCACCGGCCCGCTGACAGGGACTCTTGCCTCTCTTTTTTTCCCCAACCGTCCGTCCCCCACACCGCTTCCTCAACGCCACCGCTGGTATTAATCACCGCCATTGCCAAGACAAATGTCTTACAAAGCGTTTTTGGCATTTCCACGCCGGAGAACAACACATGACTTGTTCATATTTTTCAAAATTTTGTTTTTGTTTTTGGGTGGTGGGGGGAGACTGAGTTTGTTTTATTTCGTAGCAACACGTTTCATGTCTTCTGCTGTGTTTCTTTTTTTTTTTTCTTTTCTTTTGCTTCATACTTTTCCTTTACGATGATTTGTTTTGTTTTGTTTTTTTGTGGCCAAATGTATGAACGCTGCTTTGGCATCACATAAATATTAAAATAGCCGAGAAAAGCATGAAACACCACCGAGAGCGGGAGCACAGCTCCGAGAACTACGTCAGCTGATGATTAATAATGAAATATGCCAGCAACGAAATGAATGAAACAAACTATCTGCAATTATAGAAGAAATTCGACGCACAACAAAAAGAAAAAAACAAAAAACCAAAAAAAAAAAATTAAACGAAAATTGCTCAATTATGTTTCATCCGGTGGAATAGACGACTCAACCCTCGAGGTTGGAGGGTTAACCTTGCCAACAATGCTTTCCCGGCAGCTGATTTGTAAGGCATAGAGAAGGTGAATTCTGTTTTCCATGAGTGATTAAAAACTTGAACAACTTCGCCAGCTCACGGAGAAAGCGTCACCTAGCACACTGAACTGATTACCCGTAAGGACATTTGTAAGGAATCTTTTGCTGTGCATCCAGCTGTTTTTTCCCAAATACTGCTTACCTGGCAGCCGACACATATTACCCGGCAAGGACAACTAGTCCTTTCCTTTTGAATTACACATTCTTCAGGGAGACTTACCTGGAAAAAGAGAGAAATGGAAATTGAAATTAATTGTGGTTACACTTTATCAAATACAAAAACATAGGATGTAAAAATGGATTAAAGTGAATATAATAATTAAAATGCCCAGTCGGGTGTCTGACAGGTGTCGATAAATAATCACAAGACTATTATTGAAAGCAAATACCAACAGACCGGACAGAAAGAATGACAGACAGCAGATACAGGATGGTTAGAAAACTATGGAGAAAGTGGCTTAGGCAGCTTCCCCGAAACAGAAAGGTGGACGAATGAACGGATGAAGCTACCGGAATACGGCACTAAATTCAAAAATATACTAATTGAAGGGAACGCTCTAGAAAATCATCAAATCAATACTTCCTTCAGCTGAAGAAAGAAGGAACTTCTGAGGCGCAGACGATGAACGGATGGACCTGCTGTTATCAGACGGGGCGGAACTAAATTGTGAAATATACTAATAAAAAATATAAAAGACCGTTTAGGTGAACGAAAAAGGACCTTCTAAGACACAGGCCAACAGAAAATGGCTCCACAGTAAAAATGAAACATTTTTAAAAACTCCGACTGAAGAAAAAAAAAACTTTTACAATTGTTCAAAGGACAAAACAGACTTATAGGTGAAAGTGGGGGACATCTGACAGAATTGCTGACGAAACTGGCCAAAGTAATAAAACCATCGTTCAAGAAGAGAAATACCGACAGAAGGAAATACTCACAGAGATAAGGAGGCGACTGAAAACCGGACCCATTGAAGGAGAGGCAAAGTCGCAAACAAATAATTAAAAACGAATGACATTAACAGCCTAAGCCAGGATGTCGAATGACAACGTTCGCATGCTTTTTTTTAGAGACAAACAGCTGTTTATTGACTTTGAAATCAGTTGTTTATCTCTAAAAGAGCATGCGAACGTTGTCCTTCGATTGTCGTTCGACATCGTGGCTTAGGCTGTAAGAATCAATTCTTTTCTCTAAAGCAGACAGCTGAGTGGAAAACGAAACAACAGAAAATGCTTCCCCCGAAGGACCAAAGAAACCAGACTCTTGTGAAAAAAAAATCTCAAAAGCAGAGACATCTAAAGTAAAGACTTTCTTCAAAATTAATAAACCGAAAAATTGGACAACCAGCAACTAAACACAAGAGTCTTGGGTGAGACCAGAACACTCACGAAAAGAACTTAGGACAGAAAGAAATTTCAATCTAGATTGAAAGACCACGGACAAACAGGATCTACGGAGGGACTCATAAATGTGAAATGAATAAAATTAGAATCTAGTATCAACTGAGATAGAAAATAGAAAGGTCGGTTTGAGAAAGGAACCCACCAAAGAGTAGGGCTTAGATTAGAAATCTACAAGGAATGCCTTATGTCCCGGACATAAGAGGACCCTCAACACTGCCGGTTACAAAAAATCAACAAGCAACCTGAGACTCAAGGAAAAGCTTATTACCCTCAAACCTGTTGTGGATAAGGCAGAAATCACTTGAAATTTTACGATTTAAATATAAAAACAAGTAATATTTTCTTAAATTTCATTTCGCTATCCAGTGTAAATAATCGATAACTTAAACAATTATCGATCGCGGCAAGTTTGAGTTTATAAATCTCACTGTGACGTCTTTCCCTCCGCCACAAATGATGACCTTGCTTGCAGTCACTGCAATATCTCCTGCTTAGCACAGCCGACACTTATCTTTACTTAAATTCGTTCTCTTCCGTTTAGGGCAAAAATGTATCTGGCAAACTTTAAAAACAAAAACAACTTCACTTATGCCAGCAGCTAACTTTTGGATATTTTTAAAATGTTTATCAATTTTTGTTGTTGTTGTCGATCGTCTTGCAATTCCCCAACACACACGAACGAACAGACAGAAATAAATCCAGGCCTCTTCAGCGCAAGGAGAACATTAGTAGGAGGGGAGATCTTACTGAAGAGTATGTGTGAGAACGTGTGTGTGTGTGTGCAAAGCCAAGATCGTTTGCAAGTTGTTTTTTGGGGGATTTGTTTTTGTTGTTATTTTGCACATACTAATGACGACAAAGAAGGCGACGACGTTAGCTTCTTCTTCTGCTGCTGCTGCGGTAGATTTCTTTTCTCTGGACTCAATGAGTAACTGTGTGTTAGAAGGAAACGGGAAGATGGGTGTACTCCTTTGCTGTTGTTATTTTGTATACTCATTTTTTTTGGGGAGCGTACGCGACTGTGTATGTGTGTGTTTAAATGTTTGTTTGGTTGCAATAATGAGTTGACCCAATTTCGCAACCAAAACGAAAGAAAAAAAAACAGACAACAAATCAAGGAAGACAACGAACGACATTTTTTGGAGGGTAATGTTTTGTAAACATGCACACACACATACACATGGCAACATGTATACTCGTATCGAGATCTTTAACAACAAAGTGAGCACTGCATTTTGCATTGATGATGAGGAGGGCCGGCTACGATGGATAATAAATGGTGTAGGTACGAATGAGTGTGTGTGTGGACATATGTGGATAGGGGGGTGGGTACATTTAGGAAGCAATGTGTTATATAAAAATTGAAATTTCTTTGCTGGCAAAGTGGAACTCATATGCTTCGCTCAACTGGGGTACGACGGAGAGAAATAGAGAGAGAGAGACAGTTAGAGAAAAGGGATACGTTGAACTGCACTGATGATGATGATGACGATGATTAAACTGGTTTCTGGGGGGTTCGTACGAAACGAAGAAGAACAACAAAAAAACACCATTTGATTTATGTGGTGTGATGTTTATTTATTCTTGAAATCATTTCTTTTTTTTTTTGTTCTCATTTTTTTTACTCTGTTGAGAAGAAGACACTTTTTGCATTTTCGGCTGTACTTCATTTTTGTTTTCATTCGCTTCATTCTTTCTTCGGTTGTGTAAGACATTTTGATACGATACAAAAAAAGAACAAATAACGAGTAGAAAGAAGTAGATACAAAAACAAAAAAAAACCAACCAACAACTGAAGAAATTTGAACAATCATATAACTGCAGATGTCAACAGAAAAATTTTCAAATGTCGTTAAACTTTATATGGAAATAAATAAAAAGAAGGGGGGTAGGAGGGGCTAAAAGACAACAGCAGCACCAGAAGCCGAAAAACGTGCGTTCTGTTTGCATGTTGGTGGAGAGACAGTAGGGGTTTTTTTCGGAAGGCAGGCTGGCACATGTTAAGGGGTGCTTACACCCAAAAATATGGCACAATGAACTTTGTAGCAAACACACACACACACAGAGATATTCAGAGTGAATTTTTTACAGATTTTCGAATGTGAATATTTCAACAGACACAATGCACCGTAAATAGAAAAGGGTTCGAACTCAAAATTCTAACGCTTTAATGCAACTACAAATTATTTAAGCTTCCCGGTAGGCGAGTTGGTAGCGTGCTTGCCTATCAGCGAGGGGGTTGGATTCCCACCAGAGGCTTTGGTCTGTCGCTGCGAAAATCTAGCCATGTGGTCTGTGATATAAATTTACTTTGTAATTAAATACAACTAAAAATAAAAATAAAAATAAAAATAGAAATAAAAATAAAAATAAAAATAAAAATAAAAATAAAAATAAAAATAAAAATAAAAATAAAATTAAAAAAAAAAAATAAAAAAAAAATTAAAAAAAAAACTAAAAATAAAAAAAAAATAAAAAAAAAAAAAAAAAAGATAAAATAAAAATAAACAAAGGAGATAGTGATGTTGAAGACATTTTCTTAACAGTTAGAGATGTGTACGGTTAATTAAGTTATGGAAAAAAATCAGTTTTGGAAAATTTTGAGTTGTGTCCCTTTTTGTATTTCAGGTGCGATATGTACAAACCATGGGTCTATCAAGAAATTTCATAGCACTTTAACTGGAACAAGGAGATTTTGGACAAAAAAAGGCCTAAATTATCAATTATCCCAGTAGAAGGAAGAAGAATACTCTCTCCATTGGGACTTGAAAAGTTCTTTTGCCAAAGAAAAGCATGGAAACCCTTTAGACAGTGCTCGGAAAACTGTCATTCAAGCAAAATCCTCAAATATTATTAAAATATTACCCACAATCACACACTGGCTAGATTGTGATTCAAATTTAAATACAAAAAAAACCATCACGCATTATAAACATTCATGGTGATTGTTTTTGTTTTTGTTTTTGTTGTGCATTAAATTGCTTAATTAGCAAAGTCAAGTGGCTGAAGAAGAATATCCAAATATTTTGTAAAAACACTAGCAATAAATACGAAACGTTTCACAACCCCTTCCCCCGCTCACATCATCATCTGCTCCACACCCCGTCTCGCACACATTCGGCGGTTGTGTTTATTTATCTTGACAGTTTATTCACACTTAATTATTTATCTGTTCTTGTTTGTTGTATAATTTTTTATTTATTCTTTGTTTTGTTGTCGTGTTTTTTTTTTTTCTTTTTTTTTGCTTCTCTTTTGTTTTTCTGTAGCAAACGTCATATGTATTTTATCAGAGGTGTTGTGTTTGCTGGTTTAACTGGAGACGGCTGTTGTTGTTGTTGCTGGCTTGGGTTTGGGTTATCAGTGTGAACACGTTGTTGTTATTGTTGTTGCAGCAGCCACACCACCATCATACGTCACACACTTGTCATTATCATGTGCTGCGGCACTCCAGGCCTCCATTCATAAACACTGCTCTCCCCATACGGTCGGTTGGCTCTTCTCACCTTTGCTCACGCCTCTCATAGATAACAAAGAGATTTAGCTCTAGAGATACTCTTCTTCTTTAGCCAGTGTCAGAGGGAAATAAGTGCCAAAAAAAAAATAAAAAATGAAATGAAATAAACTCTTCAAAGCTACCAAGTTAACACCCGCCCTGCAAATGTGTTGAATTGTTGTTGATTTTTGTTTGTTGGTAGGGTGGGGGCGATTTTGGTGGGTTTATTAAACTTTTACACCTGCTTGTGAGATGTGGTTTCATTGGTAAGTGGGGGAAGGGGTTGGAGGCGGTTGGTTATGTCAACGACTCTATGAAAAAACAACTCTTTGCTGCCCCTCCCCACCATCCCATTTCATGCAACTCCTTTGGCAATCTGAGTTTATTTGGAACACTTGACTCTGTGGTTCGGTGTCTTTTCCATCTGTGACTATGAAAAGGAGTAATATTTTCAAAAAAAAGGTAGAATAATCCGACTGTAATAATTAAATTTGGCTTCACTGACATGTTGTAACAAACAAACAATTCCAACAAACAAATTTCTCTTTAAAAGAGTTTTGTTTTCACCTTTAAATAGTAAAATTTGCAGGCTCTATGAAAAAAAGTGTTGTAAGAAAAGTGTTGACAGTTGTCAATATTTTCTATCATAATTTAGAAGCCGAACTGTTTAATTACTTTCATATGTGTTGGTAAAAATTGGTTTAAATTCATTTTTAAAAAAAAAAAATTTTTAATTAATTTAAAAAAACGTTTTTTTAATTAAAAAAAAAGTTTTTTTTAGAAAAAAAAATTTCGTTTAAAAAAATATTTTTTTTAAAATACATTTTTTTGTCTACTGTTTTGTATGGCTGATAATAAATAAATAAATAGTTTCCATAATTTTTCTTTAATTCATTTAGTACGAAAAAAAAATAATTTTTTTTTTCTTTTAAAAAAAATAATTTTTTTAAAAATATATTTTTTCTCTCTGCTTTTTTGTATGGCTGATAGTAAATAAATAGCTTTCCATAACTTTTTCTAATTCATTTAAAAAAAATGCATTCATTCAGAAAGTGATTTACAATTAAAAAAATAAGTTTTTTTCATTAAAAAAAATTTTCATTTAAAAAAAACGTTTTTTTTTCATATAAAAAAAATATATTTTTTTCATTTAAAAAAAAAAGTTTTTTTCATATAAAAAAAATATTTTTTTTTCATTTAAAAAAAAAAATTTTTTCAAATAAAAAAAAATGATTTTTACAAAAAATTTTTTTTTAATTTATTTAAATTTTAAAAAAAATTTCATTTTAAAAAAAAAATGTTTTCCATTTAGTTTTTTTTTGTTAAAAAAAATTAAAATAAAAATGTTCATGGAAAAAAAAATATTTTTTCTTTTCAAAAAATTATTTTTATTTCGTTTAAAATAAATTATTTTTTTCTCGTTTAAAAAAAATTATTTTTATTTCGTTTAAAATAAAATATGAAAATGTTCGTACTGTAAAAAACAATTGCTGGGAAGCTTTTGGTAAACAAAATTTCACAAGGGCACAATGAATGCGAAACCAAAAAAAAAAAAAAAAAAAGTTTCACCATAAATCTGTTAATATTTTATTTTAATGCCTCCATCAGTAAATACATTTATTTCCCCTAGTTTTACTGAGCTCGTCTCTCTTCCCCTTACAGAATTCCTGGCATGCTTACACATATCGATTTTTCGAATACCATATTTTGGTTTGATGATTCGGATGTGTTTTTCTGCTTCGGGCATTCATTTATTTTGATGTCTGACTAATAACAATAATAATAACATTTATTTTTATTGGCAAATTATTTCGTAAGGCTTTCTAAATAATTCAATTAAATTTGTTGTTAATGGTTTATGACGAATAATAATTCGGAATAATTCTCAATAACATGTGCGTGTTCAGACAGTTTTCATTCATGTTTTTTTCTTTTTGAATTTTATTTTTGCTTTCTATTAAAGAAAAAACACTAGCAGCGAAGACAAGCTGCTGATACATGTAAAACAGCAGCAACATAACATAATCAACATTTGTTTTGCTTTTTGTTTAGATTTTTTTCACGATTTCGATAATCAGTGTTTTCTTTTGCAATTTATCGTGTCTTCGACAATTATCGTATAATCGAAGACATGATCGTTGTCCAACAACATTTTCGTTAATATTTAGCATTAGATTCGAGGAGATTAACATCATTGTTGACACTGACAACACGATCCGCATGAACTTCATCTTTATGAACAGAAAATCGTCTGCTCGCCGTCCATCATCAGCAACAACATCGTCATTATCATCATCAGATTTCAGTGGTAAACAACAACGATGTTGGTGATGACGATGTGACTTTTTTTTTAGTTTTTTTCATGTTATGGCTTTTTTTCACACAATGACTTTGAACTATTTTTTCACGTTTTTTTCTATTTCGTTTAGTTTTTTTTTTTTGTTTTGTTATCGATAATGCATGAAATGATCACAATCCCCTTGCTATTCTCATACTTTCTCGACGACTCCACCCCCTTTACACAAGAGACAGACACACACATACACTGTCAATGTTGGCTGTGGTTAATGGCATGAACTATTTTTTTTATCGCATCTCTCATTGTGACGGTTAAAACATTAACGGTGTGGCATGTTGACCATTTGTTGTTAAATACTTTTAGTTCAATCTGATAAAAAGCAGCGGAAATACACGTTCGTGTTCATTGGGTTCATACTCAATTTAGGCAGAACAACATGGCTGTTAGGTTAACAGAAATAGAATAATGTTAAAGCGGTTAAACACTCTGGCCTTAACATAAATGCTAAAACTGGCAATGTTAGAGGGCGAATTAATGTTAACTTAACGGGAAGGGCATAAATGTTAAAACTGGTATTCTGTTATTGAGTTAAATAATGTTAACATAACATAGGTGACATTCGGTGTTAGAAAACGTTTACATGGGGGAATTAGACATGCACCGTTCGTATTTATGTCTTACTCTCCGAAATAATGTTAACAGTCGACTGTTAGCATTTGAGTTTCTGTGAAAATGAATGTAACATTTCATTAATGCAATGAAGATGTCCCATCATTATTGATTAAAACTTCGTTTAGCATTTTTGTCTGGCTTCACTGCTGGCTTTGTTTACAGAGCGTAGAACACCGTGGCGGTTAACTTAACAGAATCGTTGGTAAATGTTAATAAAAATCGAGCTCGAGATCTGATGTTTTCTTAATTGTTGTATATTTATTTCCTAATAAATTGTCATAAGTTTTACAGAGGAAATTAAATAGCATGAGCTGTCATTTATCTCTTGATTTCGGCCATAGGGAACATGAGAGTCAACTGTTAGCATTTGATCTTTTGAAGATCACCCTCATTATTGATTATAACTTCGTTTAGCTATTTTTGTCTGGCTTCACTGCTGACTTCGTTTAGCATTTCTGTCTGGCTTCACTGCTGACTTTGTTTACAGAGCGTAGAACACCGTGGCTGTTAACTTAACAGAATCTTTGGTAAATGTTAATAAAAATCGAGCTCTAGATCTGATGTATTTTTAATATTTCCCAATAAATTATTATAAATATTACAGAGGCAATTAAACAGTCTGAGTTGCAATTTCTCTCTTGATTTCGGTCAGAGGGAACATGAGAGTCGACTGTTAGCTCTTGATCTTCATTGAAAATGAATGTAACATTTCATTGATGCAATGAAGATGTTCTATCATTATTGATTATAACTCCGTTCAGCGTTTTTTCTGGCTTTACTGTTGACTTTGTTTACAGAGCTTAGAACACCGTGGCTGTTAAATTAACAGAATCTATGGTAAATGTTAATAAAAATCGAGCTCGAGGTCTGATGTTTTCTTAATATTTCCCAATAAATTATTATAAATATTACAGAGGCAATTAAACAGTCTGAGATGCAATTTATCTCTTGATTTCGGCCAGAGGGAACATGAGAGTCGACTGTTAGCATTTGATCTTCATTGAAAATGAATGTAACATTTCATTGATGCAATGAAGATGTTCCATCATTATTGATTATAACTTCGTTCAGCGTTTTTTCTGGCTTCACTGCTGACTTTGTTTAGCTTTTTTTGTCTGGCTTTACTGATGACTTCATTTGTAGAGCGTAGAACACCATTTTTGGTTACTCGAGCTCGAGCACGAGGTCTGATGTTTTTTTTTAAATGTTCTATATTTATTTCTCACTAAAATGTCATAAATGTTACAGAGGGAATTAAATTGTGGTATTTTATCTCTTGATTTCGATAATAGGGAACATGATAGTCGACTGTTAGCTCTTGATCTTCATTAATGCCATGGAAATCTTCTCCATTTTATTTGTTAAAGCATTTTAGGGGTTCTTCTGGCTTTATGGCAGATTTCTCAATAGCCCAGAAATTTCTTTTTTAGCTTTTTTTTGTTTTCTGCACTGAAGCCACTGAGAGTTACTAGTACAGTGAATGCTAACCAAGGTTGGTTGTCATTCAGAGTTCTAATTAAATGTTAAAAAAGGTAATACCTTCTTTTCTTTCTTGCCTCGTTCTTTGCCCTACATCTAACCTCTAAGGCGTTTGCCTACCGCCGGTAATGAGTCAGCGCCGGACTGTGTACTTCTCAAAGTACCCATTTGTGTACAACAGGAAATATCGCCCTTCCATATTCATTCTTAACTGTTTTTTTTTTGGTTAAGGCGGCGCGTTGTTGTCCGACGACCGTGCAATAATTACACCACACGAAAGGCAAGACGACGAGCGTCGAGCGTCGACGACAACGATGGCGGTTTTGTAATAGAAACGATATCATCACCTTTGATCTCGTCTCACATGTTTGTTATTTATCATATTTGTTGTTGTTTTTTCGTTTCTATTCTCTGTGTTCATTTCAATTTTATGCGTAATTAAATTTTATAGTTATTGTTTTCATTGTTGTTGTCGTTACCCCCCTCCTCTCCGCAACCACAAGCCCAACAACTACAATAATATGAGAAACCGAACATTGTCGTCGTCGGCTGCTACCTCAACAAAACCGAAAACCCCTTAATATTGTTAGTAATAACGATGGTGGGCTGGTGGTGGTGGACAGAGAGCAGTGTGGTGGGGTGGGGAAAATTGTAACAAATCTGTATCTAGTTTCCTCTTACTTGAACATTTTGTTTTGATTCGCGTTCCTCAGCAATTGTAGGTATTTAAATACAATTAATTACTGTAAAAAGAGCAATATCACCTTACACATGTATGTCAGTCTGTCTGTCTGTCTGTCTGTCTGTTGGTATGCGCATGTATCGCTGAGAGACGGAGAGTCTTGTTGGACTAACGGACAGCTGCCGAAGATTGAATGATAATTAAGTCGGTCGTTCAGTTGTTTAGCTGCTGGCATTATAAAACTGTGTATGTGTGTGTGTGTGTGTGTGTTGGAGTGTATTATTAAAGGCTGCTGTGTGTTGGAGGGTATTTGTGTATAAGAGAGACTGCATAGCGGTTAGTTAACGAGATAAATAATCGCGAGGCTGCGGCTGCTCTTGTGTGCACTTGCTGCAGCTCTTTCTCACTCCAATCACACTACTCTGTGTGCACTACTCGTTCAGGCAAATGCTTGTAGCTCCAATTGCTGGTCAACCGTTCAAAAGCCAATAAGGTTAAATACATAGTTTCTTTTTTATGTTATAGAAAATACTATTAAAATGGAGTCACTAACATTTTGTTAAGACAATAAGATTTAACTGAAATCCAAAATGACCCATCGTAAAAAAAAAATCGAAAATCCTGTTTTTGATTGATTCCGGTAGAATGGCCGAAAATACATGTCTCTGCAAAATTGTACACTTCAATAACCAAAATTTACAATGTTAAGGGGGGAATTCCTAAATGTCATAGCAAGAAGAGTGTTTAGATTTTACCTGAGAAGTTATGAAAATGCGAGTTAACCCCAAATTTTCAAAAAACGGACACTTTTTCCGGTACCAATCCTAATGCAAGCTAATATTCGTCTGTATGAATTTGAAAGCAAAGTTTTATTTTAAAACCTCATTTCTTTTGATAGTTTTACATATTTATATAGAAAATTTTGCAATTTTTAAATTGAAAGTCTGTTTTTGTTTTAATGTCTGTAATCGGCCAGCCAGCCAACACGTCCCCCCATTTAGTTTTATCACTCGAGTTGTTCCTGCTGTTATTGATCTTGAGCTTTGCTCGTTCGAGTAATCATGATCACAAACACTTGTGTTTTTATTTTTGTTTTCCTTTCTATACCCTATTCTTTCGCATAACTGCTCGCCATTTGGTCTTTTGTTTTAAGTTGTTATACTTTTTGTGTAGTTTACTTTTTTTTTATTTTCTTATTGTTGTTTGTACACAACTCGCACGTAATGAGTTTATTTGTTTTAATTTCATTCAATTCATTTCATTGTTTGCTTGTAGTTTTTTTTTATGCAATTTCATAAAAATGGAGCAGAGTGTACGTTAAAGGCGGTTGTTGCAATATTTCCTTGGAATTTAACAATGACTTTCAATCATACGGTGATCTGGTGATAGTGGAAGGAGTATGACCAGAGAGGGCTAAAGCAAAGGGAGAGGCTCAGTTGAAATGCTAACGAATATCAAGAGCTAAGCTGTCCTTGGTTAAGAAACAGAAGGAGAGAGAGATGGGGAGGGAGAGAGAGATAAGGAGAGAGAGAGAGAAGGAGATTTAGCAGAAGGAAAGAGAGAGAGAGAGAGATGGGGACAGAGAGGAGAGAAGGAGATGGAGAGAGAGAGAGAGATGGGGACAGAGAGGAGAGAAGGAGATGGAGAGAGAGAGAGAGAAGGAGCGAGAGAGAAGGAGAGAGAGAAGGAGAGAGAGAGAGAGAAGGAGAGAGATAAGGAGCGAGAGAGAAGGAGATATAGATAAAGAAGGAGAGAGAGAGAGTAGGAGATACAGATAGAGAAGGAGAAAGAGAGAGAGAAGGATAGAGAGAGAATGAGAGAGAAAAAGAGAGAGAGAAGGAGAGAGAGAAAGAGAGAGAGAAAGAGAGAGAGAAGGAGAGAGAATGATCGAGAGAAAGAGGGAGAGATGCAGATAGAGAGATAAGGAGAGACATAAGGAGTGAGAGAGAAGGAGAGAGGGAGAATGAAAGAGAGAGAGAGAGAGAATGAAAGAGAGAGAGAAGGAGACAGAGAGAGAACGAAAAAGGTATGGACTCTCAATCTCAGTTGAAATGCTAACGAATATCAAGAACTGAGCTGCCCTTGGTTAAGATACGTTCGCTAAAACAGAGAAAGAGAGAGAGAGATGTGTTCTCAATCTCAGTTAAAATGCCAACGAATATCGAGAGCTGAACTGTCCTTGGTTAAGAAACGTTTGGCAAACAAAACCGCTAGCAAATATAATTTACAAAAAATAATAAAAACAAAAGGACTGGCTCATACAGAGCCCGCGCCTTTGCCTTTTTTATTATAAAATATCAAACCCTAAACGCGAAAAAGGCGTAAGCGGCAAAGAGAAAATTGTACAGGAGAGAGGGTTTTTGTGTGTGGTCAAGCATAAAGGCATGTGGTGGTTACGATACAATTAAATTGGCTACATTTTTGTAAATATAAATTTAATTTTTTTTTATTACTAATTAGCATAGTAAGGAGAGCGCTCTTTTTCAGCTCGCTCTTCGAAGCATAAATCGCGAGCGATTTCTATTTTCAACTCTTATACGAGTTGAACTCTCTTCGATCACGATTTCAACATTCAAACTCGCGAGTCGAGCTGAAACCCCAAAGAGCGAAACATGAAACTCGCTCTTGATTTTAAAAAACAAAATCGCAAGCGAGTTCAGTATCATAAAATCGTAAAATGCAGCTCGCTCTGGAGCGAGTGCAAAAAGAGTTGAAAAGAGTTATTCACGAGTCGATATTTTGTACAATTAAAGTGCGAGTGCGGGGGGTTGAAATTTTTTCATCGTTCACATTCGTGTGTTTGTGTGTGTGTAAATTGCCCTGTGTTAATATATGAATGGTAGCAAAATAAAGAGCGTGGACGCTGGATTGTTGTTCTTGTCATTTATGATAGCAACGTCATAAAGTCACAGTCATAAAGCAAAGTGCACTTTTGTATTATTGTCATTTTTGTGTTGTCATTTTTATTATTTCACAAGAATTTATTATTTGGGATATTCCTTATTCAAAAAACGTTACATGTCACATTAGATCTACAAATATGTAAAGGGGTTTCAGGTATATTCATATTTCAAAATTGTGGAATAAATTGTTTTTGTAAATTAAAAAAAAAACATTCGAATAGGTAGACAACGGTATAACATTCATCAATACAAAAGTGCACATTGCTTTTTTCTCTTTACTTGACTGCGAAATTGCCCCGCACTAGCGAGGTAGAGTGAAGCAAACACATTTTGATAATATTTAAACTCCAATAATTTATTATAAAAACAAAAATGAACTAATTTACATAAAAAGAAATAAAAACATAATTCAAAGACATAAAAAAAATCCATTAATAATATAGTTTTTTAACGTCTTCATAAGAAACATATTTTTCGTATTCAAAACTTTGCCGGACCATTTTCACATCAATCAACTTTCACAATCAAAGTGTTAAATGCAACTAAACTCATCCTTTTTTACCGACAGACACCCACAGTCAATTACAAAACAAAGAGCGAGTGGAAAAGAGCGGCTCTTTTGCACTCGCTCTTCGCTCGCTCCCTGTTAATGATTCGATCGCTCACAATCTCTGCCAATAAATTAAGAGCAGGTAGCGATGGCTCGCGAGCGAGCCAAGAAATAAAAAGAGTTGATAACAATTTTATTCACGAGTTTGAATTTTTTAAACTCGGATTTCGAGTTTAAAAACGAGCGAGTTTTTGAAGAGTCGGCTCGCGATTCGAGTTTTTGCGTACCCTGCTAATTAGTACAATACAAAGTAGATTTATGTTCTAAGTTTGGGTCCAAGGGTAAACCGGGTGACACACAAACCATGTGGCTAGATTTTTTGGAGCGACATACCAAAGCCTTTGCTGGGAGTCGAACCCACAACTCCCATGCTGACAGGCAAGAACGCTACCAACTCGCCTACTTTTTTTAAAATTTGTTAATTTCATTAAAAAGCGAGTTTCGAAAAACTTAGCGCTTACATCTTTTTGGCGGCAAAGGCTCGAAATGTTAGCAACAGAAAATGTTTGTTAATTTTACAACTTTACTCACTATTTGCGTAACATTTCATGTTACATCTAACATTTCACAATGTTCTTAGCAAAGGGAGTGCGAGAAAGGAGCTTTAAAACAAGGAGAGAGGATGTGTGTTCTAAATCGCACATGAAGGGCTAAAAATGAAATGGTACTTTAACCATTGTCCCTATTGTCCTCGTTTTTATTTTTTATTTCTAACATATAACAGTCTAAAGCACTTCTGTTAATAACAGAGGATGTTATTTATTTATTATTGCCCTGATAGTCTTGATCAAAGATGAACTGACATTTTCCTTCGAGTGTTTCAATCACTCGAATACGTCGTATCGGTTTCAAATGGCAGCCAACTTCACAATGAAGTTCACAAACTCGTCGGTCGATCGGCCGTTCGTTCGGGGCGGTAAATGTGCTCGACTTAATGCAATGTTTATTATTATTTTTGTTGGAAAGGCAGGGGAAGAGGAAACTGAGATAAATGCATTTTTTTCTTTTAATCAACAAATTGTGTAAACATATTTTGGACGACTAAATTGAAGCACACACGAAATAACAAAAACAAGAAGAAGAAGAGGAAAATAAACAAGGGGCGTTGGATTTCGTTGGGTTTGGGAAATAATCATGAAAAGATAGTGTATGCGGAAATATTATTATTATTTTGCGGAACAATTTTTATTTTTTTTTGGGCAGAGTTGGAACTACCGAAAGAAGGAAGGGCAAGAAACATATGAAAAGTTAAAAATGTACATGTTTTTGTTTGTGTTGTACACGTTGATTGTGTTGGATTTTATCTCGTTTTCGAGTTTCGCGTGTCATAAAAATACTTCTTTGTCATAAAACTAAAGATTTTATTCTGAAACATGTGTAAATGCTGCTACAAAAAACTCACGTAGTTTAAAAGGGAGCAGTAGAGACGGAGAGGGGGGGTTCATTGTAACTAAACCAGCACAAAGCCACGTTTAACCGAGTCGAATTCGCATCGCATCGAACCGAAACCAAGTGTGTGTGAGAGTGCACATTTTTTTTTTTAGATTAAAAAAACTCATCTATTCAAGAGTTTGTGTTTTTTTTAGGCTAAAACCTGAAAAACGCTTGACGCTTCAGTGGAATTGGAGCTCACAAAAACCAAAAAAAGGCAACACACTACGAATCCTCAAAATCGCAGCGAAAAGCCATCATCAGAGGAACAAGGAGAGAGAGGGAGAGGGAGAGAAAAACGTATGTTTATGGAAAACATTTATGTTCTGGTTTACCTTCAACCAGACCGGAGTGAGGCGAGCAAAAGCGCATTTTGTAGCTGACAGTCATCGCTAATGGTGGACATGCACACACACACACACACACACCGACACAGTGACAAATTCAGACATTTACAGTATTCATGAACTGTTGTCAATGTGCGTTTGTAATCCAACTGATGTTGCCTCTCACAATGCAACAGCCACAACTGCATGCATTAACTTAAGCATGTCGATGTTGTTGTTGTTCCTGCAAGTGTGTTTATTTTTGCAAACACACATTTACACACACTCACACAACACACCCGAGAGTACGCGAGAAAAAAAAACTGCATTTCCAGTTTCTTTTTCAAACAAAGTTGTCTGAATTTGCAGCGCAACCAACAACAACAACGACGACAGCAGTCGCACTTACACTTGGCCATGTTGTTGAGTCGCCCCCACCACGTCCCCCCAAATGCCAGCTTTGACTACAAAAAACTTGGAAGACAAAACCAATGCAAGACAACACAAACGGAAAAAAAATCGCGCTCACACACCACACAACAACTCTGGAGTGTGAAGCCATGGAATGGTTATAATAACTGCATTAAGTCCGTTTTCAGCAAAGGGAGAGAGAAACAGATACAAGATACACGTCGTACTTATGAATACAAACAGCACCAAAAACAAAACCGAAACAGCACCAGCAACAACAACTGCAGCCAAAGTGAATTTCGCTGACCTACTAACTTTGCTCAGTCACTCACCAGCACCACCAACCAACCGACCGACCACATGTTCAACAACAAAAACAGATATCCACAAAGCGCACACACCCTCACACATACAGATGGACGCGGATTATTCCCAACTCTCACACTCACATGAGCAGTGACGAAGAAACTGAACTGGACTTCCCCTCCCACCAACCCCACTAACAGTATTACTACAACGGACCACTCAGCCACCACCACCACCACTCATTTCGATCAGTTGATATTTTGCACTGCTATGCGAACAACAACAACACCAACCAAAAAGAATGCACATACAAAAATAGAGAGTGAAGTTAACTTTCGTTGCTGTTATTGTGCCACTCTGCTGTTGGACTCGCCTTACATGGAACTCTCTTCATTCATTAGTCAGACAAGAAAAAAAAAACTAGTGAGAACTTTATTGTCTATCTTATCCAGATTGCACTTGACCATGAAGAGTGTGTGTGTGAGAGTGCGAGAGCGAGAAAGACCGAGATATTAAGAGTAAATGCAAATAAAACAGGTGGGAGTTGGGTTGCACTGGCTTTGTGAGAGATTTACAATAAAAAAATCGATGTAGAATTGTAGATCAAACGGAAAAGTATGAAAATCTAATTGGATTTTTCCTAATGGCAAAAATTCCATATACACAATGTTAATTTATTGTACAGGGTTCACCAACAAGAGGTGTCACTTTTGAATCAACCGGTATTTCGATAGTTGGCACTTTTGAAGCTTTTATTCGTTGACATTTGACAAGTAGAAATTGCTAAAAATGGAAGGACACAGCGCACTGAAATTATCAAAAATTCACTACAAAAATGGTGAACATTTTTCAGTCACAGTTCGCAAAACTAAAAAGTTTCCGGAGACCGGGTTATCTCTCCAAGAGGTGATCACAATTGGGCGACCGACATCTTGTGATTTAACAGCTTTCGACTTCTTCCTTGGGGGCCACGTGAAGGATAAGGTCTACGCCAAGAGCCCAGCGTCGATTCAAGGCCTCAAAGATAGAATTCGTGGGTTTATCGAGGACATAGGGCGAGCTCAAAAATTACAAATTTTAATTTATGCCAGTCAAAAAACTGGCAAGTAGAGTAAAATGATTTTGGTTTTTTTTTTTGCTCAGTCACCAAAAGTAGTGAATTTTGATAATCCCCTCAAAAATTACAAATTTTGATTTATGCAAATTTATGTCTTTGCCGATCTGTCAGACTGACATAACTCAAAAGACAGGCAAATCGAGTAAGTTTTATTCATTTTTGTTTTATTAATTTCGTGTGCACTATTGGAAATGCTCCAACACCCATCAAAAGCAGTGAATTTTGATAGTCCGCTCTTCGCAGATCTGTCAAAACGACATAACTCCAAAAAAAAAAACGGGCAAATCGAGTAAAATGATTTTATTTTTAATCATTTCGTCTGCAATATTGGACCAAAAGTCGTCTCAAAAATTGCAAATTTTGATTTATGCCAGAGTCTTTGCCGATCATTCAAAAGGAAAGTACGAACCGTCGTCATTGTGCATGTACAGATGCTGGCCATGTATGCGCCGCCGATGACTGTTACTTTTGCCTTGGGGTTTTTTTTTTTTTTTGTAATGCATACAATTTTTTGTTTCTTTACGCGATCAAGACAATGGGAAGAAGCCAAAACCAAAAAAAAAGGAATAAGAAAAAAGTGAATGCTAAAGCGCAGAGTTCAATTCTTCCGGTTATACAAAAAACAACACAACACAACATTTGCAGATTGTTTGCCAACTTCGCTCCGACTTTCCACCTCAACGCTGTGGGGTTTCCCTGCTCCACCTCCCGCCCTGGCGACCCTCTGCTAAGAAAGTTCCCTAAGCAACAGCAGTAGTCGTTGGTGTTATTGTCTTCAGGTGAATATTGGCGAGGTAGCTAACGGCGACGGCTGCTACCGATACATTATGCCATTGATTTATAAACAACAACAAATAAACAACAATACAAAGCAACATAAAAACTACAGACCGGCAATGAAATGTTGTGAATAAAATGAACGTATGAAAAGTCAGTGGTCTGACTGACTTACATTGCACTACATGTAGGTAAATGTGTACGAATGTACAAACAACAGATTATGCATGAATAGCAGACATCCCCCATAACCCCAAAAACCCAAAACAACCCACCCCATCCACCAGCCCTCAAAAAAAAAAAAATCACATTCACAATTATCCAGCAACAATACACAAAGTTGAGGCAGCATAAACTCAAAGCACAACATGCAAACAAATGTTAATGTTAATGCTGGTGTGTGTGTGTGCGTGCGTGTGTGTTCATGTCGTTGGTGTGTTTGTCATTATTGCGAGTACATGCGAAAGCGAAGATCTCTTGTGTATATCTGGATGAAGGTTTATGGTTTATGCTAACATAAATGTGTATCTCGCTCTCTATCTCTCTCGTTCTTGCTCTCCTTACTTTCAAACACATGAAGAGCATTTCGATTGTATATACACATGTGTGTTATTGTATCTCTGTGGCGTACACACGTAATACATCATTCAGTTGTTGTTCTTGTTGTTGTTGGTACACATGTAAGTCGGTCGGTCGGTCGGCCGTTAGTTTACCGTTCCTCCGGTTCAGTTCATTCCAGGTGAATGTTCATTGTTGCCCGCCCTCTCCCACTGGCAGTGCCCTCATCACTCATGCTAACCGAGAGTGCGCTGGCCTAAGAGGAAGCATAAGTTCGATAACAGTTTACAAAGGGGCAACTCAAAAACGAAATCATATGTGTTTGGAATTATTTGTAAGGTCCGACCCGCGCGCGCATTTTGTTGTTTTAGTTATACTTTTTTTTTTTGCTCTTTCGTCTGTTTTTCTTTTCTGTGTTATTGTTTGGAAACAAAAAATACAATCAAAGACTGGCACACACAGTCAGAGTCATGTGTGATGATGGCGTACATTGCTTGTACTGGAGGATGATGAATATTTTGTTGGTTGTTGTTGTTTCAAACAATATTTTCTTTCAGTCTGTCTGTGTCTGTTATGTAAGCAATAACAGCAACAGCCACAACAGGCACAGCTTAGGCCGCCTGGCGACGGCAGCGGCGACGACCCACAGACGCAGTCGCTGCCAAAATAAGACGAGACTCAGTCAGTCACTGCTTGGGCACAAGTAATTTTTGCCGGTGTTTTTGGTGGTGGTGGTGGTGTGGCTCTTCTTCTTCTTCCTCTTGTAGTTATTGTTGTTGTCGAGCTTATGGATCACGGTGATGTTGCTGGTGCTGATGGTGTGTGTTGTTGTTGTTGTTTTGGAATTGTTTGTGTTGGTCACAGGTTATTGAACTTCTCTTGTGCACACATATTGTGTGTGTTTTTTTTTTGTGCAGTTTGCTGTTTCCCTGTTTTTTGTTTTGTTTGAAACAAAACCAAAAAAAAAAACAAAGAACTTTCAACATACCGTTATAATGTTGCCACAAAAGCCCCGGCACAGAGAGTCAACCATCCACACACACACACCATTTTCAGGATTTGTTTAAAAACAAAACAACGAATTCGAACCAGACACACACACACACTCTCATATGTTCGACCGTCCTTTTTACACGCTTTGATATGCAGAACTTTTAACATGTCTACAGTGAATCCCCATTTCAGTCATATCATTCATTATCTAACAGGAAATACAAGGCAATTGGTTTTCGGGCAAATGGTTAACAGCTTAACCGGGTCAAATTGCAAAGTTTCCAGTTTTAAGAGGAATCGCAAATGACATGTCTGATGACAGCTGTCCATAATCATCGACACACACACACTTAATCTGTAGCTTGATTCGAACTAAATCGTGTTCGGTTTGATTCCAACTTGTTCAAATTGCGTTTCAACTGTAGTATTCGAACTTCTTTTAGTTTGAATCGAATAAATGAATTGGAATAAATCCTAAACAAGTTGGAATAAATCCTAATCTAGTTTGAATTGAACCTAAACTAGTTTGAATCGAACATAAACTAGTTTTAATTGAACCTAAACTAGTTTGAATCGAACCTAAACTAGTTTGAATCGAACATAAACTAGTTTTAATCGAACCTACCCAATCTAAACTTGTTTGATTTGAATTGAACCTAACTTGTTTGAATCGAAAATAAACTAGTTTTAATCGAACCTTTCGGACTCAACCTAGTTTGAATTGAACCTAAACTAGTTTGAATGGAATCAAACTAGTTTTAATCGAACCTAACCAACCTAAACTAGTTTGAATTGAAGCTAAACTAGTTTTAATCGAACCTTTCGGACTCTACCTAGTTTGAATTGAACCTAAACTAGTTTGAATGGAACCTAAACTAGTTTTAATCGAACCTAACCAACCTAAACTAGTTTGAATTGAAGCTAAACTAGTTTTAATCGAACCTTTCGGACTCAACCTAGTTTGAATTGAACCTAAACTAGTTTGAATCGAACATAAACTAGTTTTAATCGAACCTCCCCAATCTAAACTTGTTTGATTTGAACCGAACTTATTTGAATTGAACCTAACTTGTTTGAATCGAAAATAAACTAGTTTTAATCGAACCTTTCAGACTCAACCTAGTTTGAATTGAACCTAAACTAGTTTGAATGGAACCTAAACTAGTTTTAATCGAACCTAACCAACCTAAACTAAGTTTAATTGAACCTAAACTAGTTTCAATTGAACCTAAACTAGTTTTAATCGAACCTACCGAGTCTTGCTAGGTTGATTGCTTTATAGTTCACCTAGTATGTCCCAGTGACCCGGCAACCAGATAATGCGAACGATCAACTGCTGAGCCATCTCGTGGCAGTCTAGGGTCTGATGTTGAGTTTAGGAAGACAGAATCCCGAGATTTAACAATAAGCTTGACTAGAAGAGTATACGTGTATCTTAGCTCATCTAGGCTGAGATAAACTCAACTGTGGTTATATTTTGGTGCTATTGAGTTTCGGAAGACAAAATCCAGAGCTTGACTGTCAGAAAATATGTTTATCTCCGCGGTGGAAGGGACTTTATAGCTCAGTCATTCTGCTATTCCTGCCTAAGGCATCATAAAAATCGTACGAGCCGACGTTTTGGGCAGCTAGAAATGGGTTAATTGCCAAAATCTCAGCTTAATAAACTCTACAGCTGATCAGGTTGGTTTATTTTGCTGTAGGAGTTGACACTGAATCACGAAATTATTTTAAAAAAATATAGTAGAAGACAGGTTTTGAGAGTAAAAATCCTAGATACATATTCAGTTATTATCAGAGAAATTTTTTTTTTTTTTTAGAAAAAATGTTAAATCTTGTTTTGAAATAATTCTTTGGAAAAGGAAGCGCCCCGGTACGAGAGTTAGTTGCGTGCTTGCCTTTCAGCGTGGGGGTTGTGGATTCGATTCCCACCATAGGAGACCAAAAATCTAGCCATATGGTCGGTGTCACCCGGTTTACACTTGAACCCAAAATTAGAATATAAATTGAAAAAAAAAAACTTTTGAATATTCTAAAATATTTTCTTCATTTCTCAGAAATGGCCTTCAACAAACAAAAAAACCGTTCATTTGTTAATGAAAGACCCAGTTATGGAATTGGCGGGTGTTTTTTGTCCATTCTGTTTGAGTTTTATAAACATCCAAAGATAATTTGGGCAACAAACCGAAATAGGTTAGAAAGAAAATACCAGAAAGAGGGAAAAGGTTGTTATGACACAATTTAAAGAAAAAATTAAAAAAAAACACACACAAATTCAATTGTAATAGAAACCCCTCAATACAATGAAAACGTAACAGAGTATAGAACACACGTACCAACGTCACGTACCAACACACAACAACAACGACACTAAGAACAAGAAGAAGAAGAAGACGGGGGGAAGAAAAGAAAGTGGAGAAGAAAAGACAATGACATAAAAACAACAATGGCAAATGTCTGGCAACAACAGCAGCAACAAGCAACAGAAAGTAATAAAAGCCAAGTTAAGAATGCCAAAGACTGGCACAAGGAAAAATAGAATAAAAAAAAATATGAACGGAGCGACAGAGACGTGGCAAGAAATGAAGCTCTGGTCTAGAAGTCACCCCCCCATTCCTCATTTAACCCAACAAACCTCACTTCACATGCTTCAAACGATGATGTACTCTAGGAGAGTGTGTGTGTGTGTGTGTTTGTGTGTGTAGTGGTGCTGGCGTAGTTAACCAAAGGGGGCGTGATTGGAATACTTACAACCGACAATTGTTGCTACTTGAATTTGCTGACAATGTTTTATACACACACATATAGGTAATATTTTTGGAAGAGGGTTGGGGGGGGGGGGGGGACTACACATGAAATGTGTGTTACTTCATTATATTGAGCGTCCATTTGTAGTCCGTCCGTCCATCGGTTGATTGTTTCAATAAGAAAATGTTTTTGTTTGTTTGTTATACGAAATAACTATTTCTGTGCTCAATACGAGCATTGTGTCATTCGGGCACTCTTTGCCCTTTCCTCATTTGGCGGCTGAATGGAGCACCGCAACGTACCGCACCACACCTCAACACAACACAACACACTTTGTGTTTGTGGCAAATACACAACTGCTCAAGTTTCCCCCAAATACAACTCAATTTAATACGATAATCCAATAATACACCAACTCCTTACAATGGTCAAAAGGAATGTATTGTGTATTACAAAAGTCATCATCTCTTGCAGATTGAGTTGATTGATTTTGGGTGATATTTGGACAGGCCTCCTACGACGCCCCCATACCACAGGCTGAGTGCATTGTTGTTCTGAACCAATCATAAGAGTAAAAAAAATTTAAGATTTTTCGGCCATTATTTTTCAAAACATAATTTATTCTCATATTTCTCTACGTGTGTGTTTTTTTTTAAATATTCTTTTCGACAGGGAAAACCTTTTATTTCACATGACCTCTAAGTGGCATACGCCTCAAAAAGGACACCAAATATTGCAGATGCATGGGTATAAGTCGCAAAAGTGCATTTGTATATTTCATTTTTTTTTTTGTTTTTTAAAATAAAAAAAGCTTATATTCCCGATTTCTTTTTTAAAAAAAATGTAAAATTATTAAAAAAAAAAATTTTCCGATTATATTTTTTTCATGAAAATTTTTTTTTTGGTTAAAAAGTTTTATATTCCCATTTTTTTTAAAAAAAAAAATTGTATTTACATTTTAAAAAAAAAAAAAATTTTACTTTATAGGTTTTTCGTGACTTATTTTTTATTTTTTTTTTTAAAATTTTGTATTTAAATTCTTAAAAAAAATGTTTTTTGCAATTATATTTTTTCACGAAATTTTTTTTTTTTGATATTACAATTTTTTATAAAAAAAAATGTATATTCCCATTTTTTCATGAAAATTTATTTTCTGGTATTTAAATTTTAAAAAACAAAGATTTATATTCCCATTTTTTAAAAAAAAAAAATGTATTTAAATTTAAAAAAAAAAAATTTTGTATTTAAATTTAAAAAAAAAAAATTTTGTATTTAAATTTAAAAAAAAAAAATTTTTACGTTATAGGTTTTTCATGATATTTCTTTTTTAAAAAAATTTAGTATTTAAATTTTTTTAAAAAAAATGTTTTTTGCAATTATATTTTTTTCATGAATTTTTTTTTAATATTTAAATTTTAAAAAAAAAAGATTTATATTCCCATTTTTTTCATGAAAATTAATTTTTTTGGTATTTAAATTTTTTTAAAAAAAGACATATATTCCCATTTTTTACAAAAAAAAAATTTTGTATTTAAATTTTTTAAAAAAAAATTTTTTTTCTTCAGAATCGAACACACCAGAAATCACAGATTTATTTCTAGTTATTCCCATTTTTTCGATTGACTTCTTATTATTCTGATGTTGCTGAGTAAAAAGACTGAAGACCGAAAAAAGTCATACACACACACACACACACAAGAAAAGAAAAAGAAATTCGAAATGAAACTATGAAATCTGTTTCGGGTTGACGTTTGAGGTCTCTGGTGTTATTTTTCTCATATTCTTATTGTTGTTTGTTTTTTTTTTGTTTGTTTGTTTTTTTTTTTTTGGGTTTCTCCGCCGCCGAGTGTTGGGTTCGCGTTCAGTTCAGTTCAGTTTATTTATTTATTTTTGTTTTGTGTGTTGTTTTTGTTGCTTTCTTTATTACTTCTGCAGAAGATGTCATTGCGGTTCTGACACTTTGGTGTCAGTGTCATTCACTTGACAGTTGAAAGAGTGCAGCCCCAGGCCCCACTGCCAGCCAACCAGCCAACCGGCCAGCCAGTCCCTCTCTCAATCAGCCAGCGATGGTTTTGCCGCTGCTGTTGTCGTTCTTTCTGTCACATTTTGTAGGGAAATTTCATGTTTATTGCATAATATTACTGCACATGACAACAACAACGATAGCAACGACAACGACAACAACATCAGCCCGGGCAGAGTGTGATCCAAGACAGATGATGGCTGGGATTTGATATTTGCGGGAAAACCAACCGCATCAACGTCAACGCCGCAACGCCGCCAGTCCGAAGGGAAAATGGAAAATATTCTCTCATATTTCAAAAAACAAAACAACAAAATAAAATACTTGTTTGTCGTTGTTGCTGTTGTTGTTGTTATTGATTTGTGTTCCCCAAGTCTCATTTGTAATCAAAGGTAATGGTGGTTCATCACATTTATGACAGACAAATGTACCGAAAGAGACGGCTGACAGAGTGACACGTACAGATCAACAGACCAGAAGATCCAGCCAAATGGCCAACGCAGGGAGGGACAGCCACAAAACCCAAATACCCCGAAGGTAAAACCGGTGGACAGACAAATTTATAAAAACGGAGACAGCAAGAAAAAAAAACCGACAGAGAAAAAGAAATGGAAGACGGACAGTCAGCCGGCAAAAGAAGTGGGGGACCTGTATTCGTAACTATCTCTTTGTTGTAATTGTGTTCTTCCTTTCGAGAGAGCCCCACTGCCTTTTGATACAGATGGTATTCCCCGTAAAGTCACGAGCGGATTTGAACCTAGGGTTTTCTTTTCTAATACTAAACATCACCTCCCGGCCTGTTTGGGTATTAAAGAGCTCCAAGCTGAGAGTAAACTCTTATTGACTATCGACAGAGAATATTTGTAAAAATTTACTTCGTTTACGAGAGAGCCTCTCTGCCCTACTGCTTGACAACTTCCCTGTAAGGGGTAAGGTAAGGTAGTTGACAGGAACGTAATACGTTCATTTCCTTCTTACTGAGAGGCAAACTTATTTTACTACAAACTATTCACATTACCTGGTGACCAGAAATACGATTTGTCTTTTAAATTCATCTTTTTCTAATGCGACTTACCTGGAAAGAGAGAAAATGAAATTTAAAATTTAGAAATATACTAAAATAAAATAGAATTTTTATGAAAATGAAATGAATGTGATACAGTCGCATTTAAAGTCTATTCCCACTTTCGTGGGCTCTCTTTGTCACGACCACTGGTTTGGAAGTTCTTCGATCCGAACTCCAGCTACAGATGGAACACAGTTCTAAACGATTAAAAACTAAGATGTTGTGAGATTAGAATTACCGAGCAGCAGTGGTCACAAAGAGCTAAAAATCCCAGTAGTCGGCACAAAGAGAGCAGCCAAGAACTGTCTTAAAACCATATTCATGTATCTATAGTGAGGTATTGAAATATAGTAAGTGTGTTCTCTTTGAGCAGACCACTGATTTCGAATTTCTCTATTCCATTATTAGACCAAACTATATACGAATTATCAACACAGATCTTAATAGTCGAGGACAACTATTTTATCAGTCGAGGACGACTGTTAATAGTTGAGGACGAATCATTTAATATTCGAGGACAAATATTTAAATAGTTCAGGACGAATGTTGTAAAAATCGGGGACGACTCTTGTACTATTCGAGTCGAGGACGGATCTTTTGATAGTTGAGGATGATTCGACAATCAAAGACGACTTGTTTACTAACCAAGTCGAGGTCGAATCTTTTTGTAGTTGAGGACGACTCTCTCAATAGTAGAGGAAGACGCTTTTAACAATCGAGGAAGACTTGTTTACTAACCAAGTCGACGTCGAATCTTTTCGTAATAGAGGACGACTCGTTTAATAGCAGAGGAAGATGCTTTTAACAATCGAGGTCGAATCTTTTTGTAGTTAAGGACGACTCTTTCAATAGTAGAGGAAGACGCTTTTAACAATCGATGAAGACTTTTTTGAGGACGACTCTGTCAATAGTAGAGGAGGACGCGTTTAACAATCGAGGACGACACTTTTACTAGCCGAGTCGTGGACGACTCTTTTAATAGTAGAATTGGACAATGTTAAGTCTGCCTAAGTTATTCTAGGACGACTATTTTAATAGTCGAGGTCATGTTCATAGTTGACAGTTAATCCATCTGACTGAAACATATTCTAATCGATTGACAGATTTCCTGTTTCCCGGCGAACCTATGACAATGGAAACAGGAAAATTTGCCAGGTGAAGAACCCCAAATGAAAGAAGTCTCGACTGCACAAGAATAACCAACTCAAATAGGTACGTGTTCCAAAGATCAACATCAAGAGCATTTGTAACTGAGGACCACCCTTTCAAATTTCAATTAAATTTAATTTACTTTTCAAATTTAATTCACTTTCAAATTTAATTTAAATTTCCCATAAAATACACAATAAACCACAAATAGTTTCAGAACAAACTAAAGCAATGAAGGCAGCAGAACATGTGAGAACAAGGAAAAAAACAACTCACCCACCCCAGGTGGTCGGTAGGATGGACGCGTTGCTTTCTAAACAACTGCGAAGGATTAAAATGTTGGTGTACCACCAGCAATTGTTAAAAACGACAAGTTTTTGGCAAATAATATTTAAAAAAAAATATGTTATAAATTAAAAAAAGGAAATCAAACATGGATGGCATCGATGAAGCTCAAGGAGAAAGGGAGCAAACACATGCACGCTGAGATATACTCATCTCGTCTCGTACCCTCAAAGCGGTCCAGCCACCATCGGCAGCAGCAGCAGCACCACCACAAAGCAAAAGGGTTGTTGAGCAATGCAGCTCCGAATGCAATAGTCACGAGTGGCCATCCCCCTCATCCTGGGCGGCTGTTCTTTAAAAAGAGATCATATCAAAGGGATGACGATTGGTGGTGTGTGGTTCGTACCAAGGATACAGAGGGTGCGGGTGGTTGGTGGTGCTTGTGGCTGATGGCTGGCTTAACATCGAAAGTCCAGCAAAGTTAAATGGTAAACCTCTCCTAATGGAATTATTGTGTATGTCAAATAGAATTTGCATACAACAACAGATGCAACGACTGAACTGCCACTGAAAGCAAAAACAACAAGGGCGAGAGTAGGCGGAGGGAGGATGGACACGCAACGCATGAGTGCAACGATGAGTGGTGCGTTTGTTCGTATCTGAGGGTTTTTTGAATTTTTACAAAACTTGTTCAAATCACATGTACATACATATGTTTGTATGTAACTACTGAAACGGGGGCCACACATCTGCATGATAAAAAGATGCATTTGCAGAATCAAACGGGCGGTTTACCAAAACGGCGACAGCATTTTGTCTGTGCTCTGTTCGGCATATCCACTGCAATGCCGTCTGAAGCGTTATGTAGCAATCTGACCTCTGACCGTTGCCTCTGACTGCCATACGTTCACCACCTCCTTCTCCTCCTCCTCGTCGTCGTCCGTCTCTGGTGCTTTTTAATTAAAAAGTCATGCGGCATAGTTGCCATCCATAAATGTTTTGCGCGTAAGCCTTCAAACGATTATTGCTCAGTGCCAAGAGCAGCAGGAGGAGGGAGTGGGTTGCACAGGCCCAAACTAAAAGAGGAACCGCGTTAACATTTTCACATTTCAATAAATTGTAGCGTTGTTTCTCTGTCCGAAAAGGAGGATGTTGGGACAAATGTCATTTAAATCAGAGAAATGAAATATTAAGAAAATATTGCTCACGCAGAAGAGTGATGAATAAGCAAATAGTCGCATATAATATAGAATTTAAGTCGAGGACGAATCGTTTCATAATCGAAGCGGACGTTTCTAATAGTCCCGGCGACTCTTTCCATAGTCGGAAACGACTCTGTTAATCCTGACAGATTCTGTTAGTGGAGGAGCACTCTTTTTAATAGTCACGAATGCCTCATCAAGTCGAGAATGACTTTTAACAGTTGAGGGCGACTCTTTCAAGATCCGAGGACGACCCTTTAAATAGTCGATGATGACGAAGTTTTTCACCGCTGACTATGTTAGTCGAGGACGACGCTTTTAACTCACTTGGCGCCACCGTCCTTTCAAAAAATTCAAGGGACAATTTTATCAGAGATTCATTTTTAATTTAAATCCAAAAAAATTAAAAATAAAACAAAATCTGGCGCTAAGTGGTTAATAGTCAAGGACATCTATATTAATAATGGACGACTCTTCTAATAGTCGTCCTTGACTATTCGTTACAGTCTGAATTTTTAGTCTCTTTTAAGAGTCGAGTACGAATATTAGAGTGCGATTATTTGGTAGTCGAGTACGAATATTTCAATAGCCAAAAAATATTATTTTAATAGACGAGAGCAACTATTTTAATAGACGAGAGCAACTATTTTAATAGTCGAGATCGACTATTTTAAAATATTATTTTAATAATCGAGAGGGACTATTTTAATAGTCGAGAGCGACTATTTTAATTGTCGAGAGCGACTATTTTAATAGTCGAGAGCGACAATTTTAATAGTCGAGAGCGACTATTTTAATAGTCGAGAGCGACTATTTTAATAGTCGAGAGCGACTATTTTAATAGTCGAGAAAAATACTATTTCGATAGTCTAGTATGACTATTTCGATAGCCAAAAAATATTATTTTAATAGTCGAGAGTGACTATTTTAATAGTCGAGAGAGACTATTTTTATAGTTTAGAGCGACTATTTTAATAGACGAGAGCAACTATTTTAATAGTCGAGAGCGACTATTTTAATAGTCGAGAGCGACTATTTTAATAGTCGAGAGCGACTATTTTAATAATCGAGAGCGACTGTTTGAATAGTCGAGAAAAATACTATTTTAATAGTCGAGAGCGACTATTTTAATAGTCGAGAAAAATACTATTTTAATAGTCGAGAGCGACTATTTTAATTGTCGAGAGCGACTATTTTAATAGTCGAGAAAAATACCATTTTAATAGTCGAGAGCGACTATTTTAATAGTCGAGAGGGACTATTTTAATAGTCGAGAAAAATACTATTTTAATAGTCGAGAAAAATACTATTTTAATAGTCGAGAGCGACTATTTTAATTGTCGAGAGCGACTATTTTAATAGTCGAGAGCGACTATTTTTTAAAGACTCGAAATTTTTAAAAAGACTCGAAAGGAACGAATGTTTCATTGGACCAGACCAACTATTTTAAAAGGCCAGAACGACTATTTTAATATTCGTGGATGCATTTTTTAATATTTCAACTATTTCGATACTGGTCTACGCCTATACCGCCCATGTCACAAATGATCTATTAAATACCATTTTCGGTAATCATGATATGAGCCATCTCGCCGATGTGAATTGGCCAACCCGATGCGACGATTGGATAAGGTTACAATTTTCAGTGGGGTAACGCGAAGCCGGTCCTTGAGAGTTATAGAACGCAACAACCTCACCAAGTTCTTGGGAAATTGGGTTGACAGGATCATTAAGCCATTGGATTTATAGAACGTAAAAACCTCACCAAGTTCTTCGACAATTGAGTTGACGGGATTCCAACTTATTTTCTCTTCTTGCAACATCTAAATGTATTTTTAATAAACCTCTGAATCCCTTTACCATTCTCGTCATGTTTCTCAGCCCATATTATCGAAATATTGTTATTGTTATCAGTCGCCACCACATCAAATGTCTTTCAGAGTGATGGTGGTGGCTCAAATATCTATTAAAAATCAATATTACTTTTATAGTAAATGCAGAACGAAGGGAAGAAAGAAAGACGTTATCGCAAATTCACCGAATCCATCCGATGGTGGGGCACCACCATTCGAACATTAAACGCCCATTAATAAGTGTTACAGTCCGAGCAAGTCGTAGACGATGAACCGGTTAGCGTACGCTCGGAATGAAACGGGGAGAGGGGTTGGTTGTATGGAAAACAACCCCTGCAAGGTATACAATGGTAATAAAAATGTATGGAACGCCTAAAGGTATGCTATAAAAAAAACCATCATCATCGTCGTTATAATAATCACTGTCAGAGCTAAACAGGGAATGAAGGAACGAACACACACGAACTTGCAGTAAGAGAGTACATAAGAGTCCGTATATTACGCATATACACGTATGTATTTACTATAGGCATGTATATACTCCGTATATAAGGAGAGTAAACAACACAAAATGATTGCTCTTCAGAGCAATTACAACTACAGCAACGGCTAAACTGCAATACAATTTCCTGAGAGCTGCCCCCTCTTAGCGACCTCCATCTTATGCTCCATACTTCCATGGGTCGCCTGGGGGCAGCATGGAGGGTCGAGGACGGGCAAAATGTATTGTCTTTTTTGCCACTCTTCGAAACATGCATCCATCTTGTTGCGCTCTGGATTCTTTAGGTTTTTTTTTTCTGTTTTTCATTTTCACCCAGCTTTTGTTAAAGTGCTTATTTGGCACGTTGTTTTTTCTCTCCACCGAGTTCCAGCAGACAACACAGCCATGTGAAACAGACAGTCGAAGGGACCGACGGAGGGCCGGAGCAAAGACATCCAAGACGGCTGCTACTACAGATGGCTTAGAACGCCTGCAAGTATGCAACAGTATTTACAAGGCACACTCATTCATGAGTGGCTCATGAGTAAAACAAAAAATACAGAACCTTCCCCCCCGCATCCCAACGAATTGTAAGCAGCAGAGCAAACAACGCAGAAACGAGGCAAAATGAGACGAGACATTACCAAGACGTTACATGGTTAAGTCAGTCACTTTAGATTTCTTAAGAGCATTTCTTTCTTTTCGGTTCTAACATAGTCCTGGTGCTGGGGTGCTCGGACTGGATGGCTGGCTGGCTGGCTCGCTGGCTGACACTAAGCGTCAACGTTGTGTTCTTTCGTGTCATCGTCTTAAACTGACATTTAAGTCAAAGAGCACGTCTCTCTCATTAAATACAACTATTAAAACCAGTTAAGTTAATTTGTTGTTAACGTTTCAGACACACGCACACACACACACACTCACATATACATGCGTATGCACACACATGTGCAATTCCGTGCTCAGTACACAAAGCGACAGCAAAAGAAAGAAAGGCGGAGTGAAACAAAATTACTGACTTCCATCAGTCATAATCAGACAGAATTGCATTCAAAACATTTTAGTGGAAAAGTGAAATGAAAGTTAATACTCATTTGCTCAAACTCAAACAAGCCGCTGTTGTTTTTCTCGTCCCCTCGCATTTTGCCGCCATCCCGCCCAACAAACAATTCACGGAGATTTCTCGCCATTAACCCCCCACAAAAAAAACAGTGCCAACATGATAAAAGTTCATAAAAACATAAAGCAGACAACAGAGTTATAAAATGAAAGTAATTTATGCAGAGTTGGCCGCCAAGGGGGGGTGGGGGAAACAGTCGCCATAAAACAAACAAATAAATGAAATCACGAATGGGGAAAAGACTCACACGAAATTCAAATGCAGACTAAAAATCCTTTTATTCAAATTTTGTTTGGCATTTCCATGAAGTTATCATGACCTCCAGCTGAAACTCTGACTCGAGCCAATAATTGTGGGTCGACATAGGGAAGTAAGTGCTTACGCATATCCTTTGCCGTGGTTACAAAATAAGTACCTACAAGTAGTGAGTCGGAGAGACACTTTTCATAAGGAATTGAATTCCAGAACACAAGTGAGGAGAATTTGCCAGCAAAGACGTTGCCAAGATGGTCCGGGCTATAGTACAATTGGCAGCATAGGCGTATGTGACACGGTTCCAAGCCATAATTTTCTCGAAATATTCTTGGTTACCGCCACAGCTACAGACAAATAGCAAAGACAATCCCGAGAGGACTGCAAACGAAAGGTATCACTATGTCATCTATAGAGAAAAGCGTTCTGGTAAACAAAAAATAAGATTGGTGAGAAAATTTCATTTCATTTTGATACCCATATGTCCACATTTACAAGGGGACGTTTTTTCGGCCCCTTGGACAAACGTGAACGGACCAAAATTTTTCAAAAACTTCAAAAGAAGTGCATATTTGCAGAGCTTAGAAAATTTTATTTTATTTCGATACCCATATGTCCACATTTACAAGGGGACGTTTTTTCGGCCCCTTGGACAAACGTGTACGGACCAAAATTTTTCAAAAACTTAAAAAGAAGTGCATATTTGCAGACCTTAGAAAAAGTAATTTTATTTTGATACCAAAATGTCCACATTTACTCGGGGACGTTTTTTCGGCCCCTTGGACAAACCCGTACGGATCAAATTTTTTCAAAAAATTAAAAGAAGTCATATTTGCAGACCCGGAGAAAAACTCTGTCCATTTTTTTTGTGTTGTGATCTTGTATTATTGGACCGTACCGGAAAAAAATAATGTATTTTTATTCGTGGCAACACTTAAGGTGGGCCGTATTCAAGGACCTTAGAGTCCGAAAAATTTAAAATTTTTTTTTTAAATTAATTTTACGTTTATTTTCTTGACAGGAATTGGTTTTGAATCGTCATATATCCACATTTATAAGGGGACGTTTTTTCGTCCCCTGGGACAAACCGGTACGAACCACAGATTTTTCAAAAACTTAAAAAGAGATACATATTTGAGCATCTGACCAAAAAAATATTTCATTTTGATACACGCATGTACCTGTTTATAAGGTGGGCCGATTTTTCGGACCCCAAGGTCCAGCAATACTGCCAAAATTTTAAAATTAATTTTACATTTATTTTCCTGACAGAAATGCATTTCATTTGGAATCGTCATATAGGCACATTTATGAGGGGACGTTTTTTCGGCCCCTGGCACAAACGCGTACAGACCGCAAATTTTTCAAAAACTTACAAACGAAGTGCATATTTGAACATCCGAGAAAATGTTATCTCATTTGGATACTCATATGTCAATGATTGTATGGGGCCGAATTTTCGGCCTCCAGAGACCTCTAGTGTTGGGCGGGCCCAAGATGCAATCCAAAGGCTAGCATCATTTGTGGAAAACAATATGAATATTTGCATTTTATTCTGAGTTCCATTTGTCATTATTTGTTGGGGGGTCCGATTTTTAGGCCCCAACGGCAAGTAACGCCGAATCAATGCCGTTTAAGGTACGTTTAATGCGTCTCTCCCAATAAGTGTGCCTTCAGAAATTGCATGGAAATACCCTTTGTTTTGGGCCCATTACTTTATATGGATTCTCTCTCTCTCTCTCGCGCGCGCTGTTTCTCACTCATGGCCGTCTCTGTTACTTTTTTTCCGTTAGGTTCTTCTAGCGACATCGAAAAAAAGATAAGAGAATAAACCGAAAAAAAAAAGAAATCGTAATAAAAATAGAACATGACAGTCAGAGTCGCTTGCTATTACAAATGAATGAGAAGGTGGATGGTGGCGGCAGGAGAAGCCAGCCCAAAATTGGATAACGCTTAGACGACGGCACGGCGAAACACGTAAAAACCAACAACTTGATTGTATGGCAACGTTACAAGCATTTCCACTCTTTTTACTGGCAGAGTTTATTTTATTTTTTTTGGATGAAAATCGATTTTTCCCAAACAACCCTCAGTCGGCCACAAAATGGAACAGCGCTGCGTCGCATTTAAGCGAAATGTGAAAGCAAAACAGACGACTACATTAGACAGCGACGAATGTCAGCAGTAAAAAGTGAGGCAAAACAACAACCAGCCACACTGTGTGTCCTCCCTCCTAAAACCAAATCGAGTGGATTAACAACAAAAACAGAAAGAAAAGAAAATTTAGTAACAAAATAAAATCAGGAATGAACGATGGTGTGCCATAGCTGGCCCAGCTGAAATTGGAATCCGTAAGGAGAAAAGGCCCAACTGGCTGACTGGCTGGCTGAGCGGTTTGCCGGCGGTGGTTGTTTGATTGGTGTGATTTTTGTTTTGTTGTTTTATCGACGCGTTCGTGTGCGTCACGCACTGTCTCCCCCCGTCGGCCGCTTGAACTAAAATAAGGGTACGCAATTCCAATTCAAATCTGAAGTTGTATAATCACAACAACTTTAAACCGACTGAGGACATAATCAATTAGCAGCGTGAATATTTTGGAAGTCAGTGGTGGACAAATAAGGAAATGCGACCGTGTCACAACAGCTGTGACAATTGTGCTGACAATCAGATGCACAAAATATTTGTGCAAAACCTGACATTCACAAACATTTGGAGTTTACACGCTTAGAAGAGAAATCAGTAAATGAAAGCAGAGATGGATCAATTTGGAGCCAGGATGGAACCCAATTTACTAGACAAAAGGATTTGTTGAACAGAAATAAATTAAAAAGATAAGTGGGTGTGAAGAGCAAACTGAATATTTTGCAAGAAACGACAAGGACGATAAAGGACAAGGCAAATGCTGCGAGATACGTTGCAATGACTGAAAGACGACATCTCGTCTGTAGCATTTGCTGTAGCACAAAACAATTATCGCTTCTAAGGAGTTTTTTAGACCTTTCGGGCCGAAGTTTTATTTAAAACAAGAGATATTTGGGACATACTGTCCCATTAGTCCCTAAAAAGCTTTGTTTCAGTTCATCTTTTTTGGCGTTTTGTTTTTTTTCTTTTCTTTCCTGTATCATTTTCGTGTTGTTTTTGGGAGTCCAATTCATACATTTAATTTGTAAAATTGTTTTGTAACGAAAAAGAAATTCAAAAAGTGTTGTTAACCCACAAATCATTACACAGCCTGCTTTGTGGCCTACCCTTGATCCGCCCTCATTATGACATGTTGTAGAATTGCTATAGCACAAACTATTCCAGCTTCGCTTTGCTTGTAGCGAGCACTCTTATTGGAAGCCCACTGCTTTATTTCTTGAAAGGTTTTACTTGGCTTGAGGGTTGTTCTCCCACACGTAAAGTCGGAGACACTTATGATGCGAAAAAGCCCGATGAAAATTGTTTAATTTTTTGTTTACCAGGTTACGAACCCGGGTGATCGTCGCAGACACTCTAACTAACACACACCTCGCCCTTCTTATATCCTGGAATTTCCTGGATATACGAAAAAAAAATTACTTAATTTCCAGTGAAATTTTCAGAATCAGCCCTGGAGGTTCGAAACCTGCCGAGAACATCAAACATTTCTGAGCGGCTGGCGACTTTACGAGTAACAGAGAATAATCCCTTCAACTTCTTCAGAAACGCATTGAGCCGTTCGCAGACGTCCCAGTCGAGATAAGTTCCCCTTTAGTTCCTTCATTGAATGTTAAGGGATATAATGGATGTCAATCTTGGAAATCCTAAATGTCAATTGAGATTTTAAAAAATCCCCAATTTTCTCATCAATCACAATAGTCGTAATAATTTACAAAGGATAACAGTAAAAGGAAACACGATCCCTAGAAGATAATTGTATGGGTCAGCTAAATTTTGTTAGCGGAGGATGATTTCTTTTCAGTTTCCGTCGAACTAAACTATAAAATCTCCCAATTAGAATTGGAAATTCACAAATCCTAAACAAATAACTCCCACAGGAACTAAACGAACCAAATCTCCCTTAGTAACTCAATTACAGTTGAAAATTCGCAAATCCTGCACAAATGACTCGCACAGCAATTTAAAGAAATCCCTAATACCAATTGGTATTTTAAGAATCCGCCATCTTTCCCGGTTTTCAAAATAATAATGCCAACAGATTGCGCAATTCTAGGGATTGTTCTCCTTCTAGACTTGCATTGTCAGCTGCTTATCTTTTCAATAGAAAATAGTTCCCCTAAGGATAAGGAATTTGTAAGAATTGTTATGTCTTTAGGTATGAATGTTTAAAGAGATGGTGTGTGTTTTTTTCTTGTTGGTTTTCGTTGAACTTACCCTAGCAATCATGTGAACATCGCCATCGCCTGTCTGCTGGACACCGGTGCGTATCTTTTTGTTTTGCGGCCCATCGCTCACCACCAGAACGCCCCCTCCGCCGCCGGCACTGCCGTTAGTTGAGCCGTTATAGGGCATTATGGGCTTTGTGAGATTCGGGTCGTTGGGTTGGTGAATTATTTTGACGGTTGTGTTGAACAGTTTGTCGAAAAAGAAAAGCGGCCTGTCCCAAACAAAATTACCTCTGCGGCTGCGCTTGCGGCTGTTGCACACGAGACGGGTGTGTGTGTGTGTATGTGTGCGCGGGCGACGATTTAATGAAATTCGCGTCGAACGTTACCGAATTTGATACTTTTTTGATTACTTGCGATATCCGGGTGGGCCGAGAGGAGACCGTTTATTTGCGGGCGATTCTTTTTTTTGTTGTTGGTTTGGTATTTTGGTTTTGTTTTGTTTGGCTTTCACAATTATGTTGCAGAAGTGTCTTCGGTGTGAGTTGTTACAACAAACAGGATTTCTATCGCGTGGGCCTCTTGCTTCTTCTTCTTCTTCTTACTTCCTGGCTTTGTTTCACTGTCTATGTTTTTGTGTGATTTCCTGTCCTGTCGTGTCGGTTTGGGGGGTGTTTGTTGAATGCTCTTTTGCTTCGTTCTGACTTTTGTTATTCGTCTGTTTTGTTTTGGAACTGACTGAATCAGCTGTTTAGGCTCTCGTGCTGGCTGTTGTTTGTTTGTGTTGTTGTTAAAATTGGTTGGTTGGAATACGAAACGAAGCAGAGGGAAGAAAAGAAAATTGGTGAAAATATTTTCGGTTAATAGCGTGAACTGAAATAAATATTTTGTGATGGTAAAGTAAATTTGTTTCTGAGTTATTCGGGCTTATTATTGTTGTTGTAAATGTGTAGGAAAAACACCGAATTATTGAAAACCCATTTACGTGTAAGTAAAAAATGAAATGAAAATAGAAATGGGGAAAGAAAAACTAAATGTTTGCACGAATGCCGGAATGTTTTTTTTTTTTTTGGAATGTATTCTGCTGTCGAAGGCACCCCGGCCCCCACAAAAAAAAACAGCAGGTTTCAGTTTTATGGCCAACAACAGCAAATCACGCGACGATTGTTTTATGTTTAAACATTTTTATAAGGGCATACCCGCAAACCCCACCAGCCCCCTGTGCACAACTAAATTCCTGTCAATGTCTCTATGGTGGAAAATGTTTGTTTTTTTTTTTGTAGGATTGCCAAGTGTTTACTTAATTGCCACATAAATATGGCCCGACAAAAAACAACACAATTATTAATAAATGAACGCAATTGTGTTTTATTGCGGGAGAAGTTCGGGACTTGTTAGCGATTTTCAATTACCAACAAATATTTTGTTGAAACGGCTGGTGGGTATCCCACCAAAAATTCAATTGAATTCCAACGTTAGACAAAAGGTGGCCCCAAAACCCGTTACGGCAATTGTCACATGTCACATGGGTGGCAACCTCATAGTCTTAAAATATTTCAGATTTCTTTCATCTGCAGAAGTGACTGCCGTTTGACAAACTAGTCTCGGAAAGCGTTGATTACAGTAGCCAGATGTAAGAAATCTGGCAACCTCATAATTTTTCCGATTTTGTCTTAGCACTATGTTTCAAATTAGTGTCTGCCGTTTGACCAACTAAGCTGAGAATACTTCGATTAGAGTTGACAGATGTAAGAAATCTGGCAACATCATAAATAAAAAATTTCCGATTTGAAAATATCGTGTTTAAGTCAAAAAATCAACAGTTGAAAAAAAACTATGTATTTGTAGAACTTAGCTGCATTGATTTCCCATCGCATCATATGGTAAGCCTGCTTTAACCATGACCGCTTGCTTCCCGAATTCCTTAAAATTGGAGGAATCTACAAAACTGTTTTTATTGCGATTGCAATACATGCTGGGTAAAACATTAGCTTTCAAAGCCAAACAAAAAAGTAAAGAGTAGAACTTTCTTATATGCGATTTTTTCTTATACACGTTACCTACTATATCCGTTACAAAAAAAAAATGTCTTTCTTATATGCGATTTTTTCTTATAAGCAATTATTGTCAAGAGGAAATTAAAGACATGGTGTTCTTGCTGAACATTCTAAAATATGCGTTTTTTTCAGTTCGAAGGAAAACTGAGGTAAAAACTTGTCCACGCATAGACAGGAACTATTTTCATAATTTCAAATTGTGAATTCTCAATTGTTTTTTCGTTCACAAAAAAAAATTTTAATTTATTTGTTCAGTTTAAAATGTGTATTCAAAATGTTTCAGAATTTTAAATCAAAAGTTGTGATTTCTCTGGAAATTATCTGAACTTCAAATTCGGAATTCATCAATCGAAATATTTCCTAGTTAAAGATAACTTTTAACAATATTCTCAAGTTTAAATGGTTAAATATTTCTTAATATTTTACAAATTTCCCCAATTAAAATGAAAAATTTCGTTTAGTTTTTTCTCTCTCTCCAAATTTTAACAATTTTAATTGGAAAATGTATTTCTTTTGTTTGGAATTTTTTGAAATTCCTTATTCTCAATTTACAATTGTTTTTTAATTTCTAAAAAAACAGAATTCATAATAAAGTAGTTAATAATAAGAACATATTTTATAAGAAAAAAACTTCTGCAAAAAGAGATTAGTAAAGTGGTTTTAAATTTTTCTGAATACGGCGGGTTAACATTTCAGAAATTGGCAAAGCTGTAAACATTCCCGCCATAATTTAAATCCCCTCCAGTCCCCATTCTTCAGTTGAAAATGGGAAAACTTTTACTGAAATTTACAAAATTCATTTTTCAGTTGAAAATGGGAAATTTACAAAATTCAAATTCAGAGAACTTGATATTTTCTCCTCTCTAAATAAGAAATTGTAAAGTTTGCCATTTATGAATTTACAATTTACTTTTAAACTGGTGAACGTTGCAATTTATTTAAAATATCTCAATTGATGGAATTAAGAGAATTACTGGAAAAATATGGAAATTGTTCTTGAGATTCTAAGAATTTCAAAATGAAATTTTTATTTAATTAGGCAGGAATGGGTTGATTGATAAAAATCGTTTAATATAACGAAAATCATACATTCATACCCAGCGAATGTTTCCTTAAAAGGTAACCAATCCATGTTTTTACTATTTTTTGTAAATTATATTTGCAATAAATAAATACATAATAATAATAATATTTTTTCAGCAATTTATGTGAATTTTTGTTCAGGACAAGGAGGTTTTCTTCATAAATACAATTGTTTGTCCCGAGTCCACAGATTTCCTGTTTATCAGAAGTCCATGAGTATTTTCATTTTATGTATGGCAACTAAATCCAATAAATGTGTAATATGCGGACAATCGCAAGAACTCTATTCAACGTTCCGGCTAAGGGACCTCCAATGTTGGCAAACCTAAGGCACAAACATAACCCTTCAACCACTAAGACCGTCTACAGACGGTCGTCACTAACATCCATTTCTAACGATCAAAAGTTTCAATTTCACTGGTTCAAGGTTTAAATTGGATCGAAAGTCGGCTAGGCATTGAAGGATGGGTTGGTTTTGCCTTAAAGAATTTGGACGGTCGTATAAGGAAAAAAACATAAATTGACCCTGGTCGGCACCTCGATTGGCTTAAATATGTTGTGTCCACAATCCAAGCGATTTTAAGTTCCTTCATTAAAGTGAATATTCGAATGGAAACACAGATGCACAATGGTCGAAGAATAAGATATCAGCGAAAGGCTTTGTTGGGATTCCAAATTGTAATCCTCTGTGTGCGGACTTTGTCAACAAAGCGGTGGTTTTTATTCGATAGCAGAATTTCAGTTCTTCACGAATTTCATTCGATAGCACAGCAAAAGTTATGCTTTAGCTTGGAAAGATCCAGAATGTATGAACTCCATTGGATTTTCAGAACTCCATTTCTTCACAACTTTCATTCGTTAGCACAGCAAAAGTTATGGCTTTCCTTGGAAAGATCCCCAATTTATGGACTTCATTTCGACGAGTTCTTCCCGACAATCCCTGAAAACAGCACTCATACGAAAGGCTGGCCAATTTGGCATCCCTGGCATAAAATAAAAATTCCCAACCAAATGAAACCCACTCAATGAGACGACGGACGACAAAGTCAATGGCACAGCAGCAACAACATCAACAAAAACACACCCTCTTCTTGTCAGCAGCAGGAGGCGCCGTGTCGTGATTTTGTTGATTTTTCTTTTCAGGGTAACTGACTGCAGGGAAATGGCATTTTAACGAATATTTCTACCTTTTGCGACGGTAAAATCAAAAATTAACACATTTAAAATGGAAACTGCAACTTTTGCAACATGCCCAACAAGGGCGGCGAAACACACAGACACACTAGAGACTGGGAAACAGCGATTGCAGCCCACTACAGTAAAGTGGAAAACGAAAGTTTGTTAATGCCGCTGGGGGATGGGGGGGGGAAGGAGAGAGACGGGACACAACCCTTAAAAACCAAACGGCGGAAAGACGACGGGCAAAGTAAATGGGGAAGCTTAGAAAGTAAGCAAGCAATAGGCAATGAAGAAACAGGGATGAAAAATTTTCCCAAACATGTGCAAAGGAAACACATACAAATGGACGGACAAGACTTGCCAGGTCAGACAAATGGGAAAAATGTAAGGGAAAATTGCACAAATGATGAGGTGGATGGCACAAAACACACAACACAAAAACCTGCCGAACCTGATTTCACTTTAACTTCAACTAAATTGAATTCTTTTCTTGTTCCCGGTTACACACTTTTGTTAGTATTCCCCCTCCCCCCCACAATTTAGCGGCCTTCACTCACCACGGCTGGGGGGATGTTCTTTAGGAAAATATGAATTTTTCTTTGCACAATTTTCTAGTTTTTAGAAATATTTCACTGATTTTTTTTTATTTTCTTATAGTTTTGCTTTTTCCTCTTTCGTTTGTTTGTATTACTTTTTTTGTTGACAAATTTCTCAATGTTGAGTAATTTTTGGAAAATAAAATTGATGATTTTCTTATGGGCTTTCTGTCACTAGTGTGTGTGTGTTTCTGTTTCTGTTTTTTTTTATACTTTTTCGTTTGTTGTTTGTTCTTGTTTGAAAAAGAAAACAAGTGTGCCTGGTGTTTTGCTTTATTTTTTTTTTTTTTTGGTTACACGTACTTTTTCAAATACTTTTCGGCCTGCTTTGTTTGGTAGTTTAATTTGTAGCCAGCGTGTTTTGTTGTTTTGATCGCGTGTATGAGTAGTGGGTGAATGAATTGTTAGGCGAGTGGATAGGAACGCCAAAGTGCGTAAGTTGCGCTTAACGTCGTTCTGTTATCAAATGTCAAATACATACACAACACAAACGACGACGAAGACGACGGCGGCGGCAGCAGCCCAGTTGTCGTATCGGCGTAGAGCGCCGTAAAACCGAAACACACTCACGCTCTCACAAACAGGGCACAGTAGCAGCGGCAGCAACAACGACAACGGCGAAAATAACAATTACACCAAAAAATTGAAGCGTCGTCTTTGGAGTATGTTGTTGTTGTTTATTTTTTTACTTTTCGTCGTCTCGGCAACTTAACGGTATAAAGTAGAAAAGCTGAATATCCACTGACTGACTGCCTGCCGTGAGTGTGTGTGTGTGCGAGTTGGGTGGGTGGAAGTTTTGGGAAGGTGTAGGACATAACCAGAAAGCATAACAAAAAAATATAACTGTTGTTTGTGATTTTGCCGTTTGTGAGTGCACGCACAGTAATAAACAAAGCGAACTCTCTTTGGCATTTAAATTCATCCAACCATCCATCTCTCTCTCTCTGGCTCCTGCTCTTGTTAAACAGAAATTCTAACTAGAAATTCTCTTTCTGTGTATTGTGTTAACATGTCTGGCTCTCTACCTTTATTCGTGCGTTGGTGGTGGTGGTTGAAAATGTAAGCTTTTCCTTTTGAAACAAACATTTGGCTTGGTTGTTATTTTTTCCTGTGTGCCACACATGAAAACGTTGCCATTTTGTTGGGAAAATTGTAAATTGTTGCAAAAAAAAAGTACACAGAATTACAAGAATTTTGAGCAGCTACACAGGTTTCCTGTGCAAAGCTTTTTTTTGCAAATAAACAAAATGTGGCAACTTTGGCTTAGACTCGGCTTCAGGGGAACCTGTTAAGCAAAACCTAGGCAGACCATTTCGGCAAAAAAAAAAGAAGAAAAAACACCAACACAACAACTCTGTCAATTGAGCCAAACAAGTTTTTCCCCTCAAAACAACAAAACGCCATATTTTGCTGGATTTCTGCTTGGCAGAAAAATAATTTGTAGAAAAATGTAAAAATGCTGTTGGTTAATTCTAAATTTCCTTTCTATTTTATATGATGTTTCTTCTGTTTAAGCCTAGGCCTTGTTTGTTTCTCTGTGTGTGTGTGTGTGTGTTTGGGTGAGTGAGTGAATGAGTCTGTAGAGTTTGTGTATCATTCGTTTGGGTTTTCCTGACCCTGTTTTTCTTCTTGTTTAGCGCATTTTCATATCTTTGTTATTTTCTTAATTTTCTTGTGCGCTTGCTGCTGCTGGCTTGCATGCCCACTCTCTCTCACTCTGTGGCTTTTCACACTTTCACTTGCAGAAAATACACACACACACACACGAAGAAAACGGAAAAACAACTTGCAAATACTTTACAGGCAGGCAACGCAGCCAGCAATAATAATTAACAATTATCACTTATTTTCTCTACTTTCAAATCATTACTACTTTTCTCTGCTTCTTTTTTTTAACAACAATTGCCTCTGCACATTTTGCTTCTTTTTGTGCTTTTTAATTTTTTTTACTTCATATGATTTTTCTCTACACTCTTTTAGAATTTACCTTTTTTTTTCTTCTTGTTTTCTTCTATATACTTTTGTCGTCGTTTTATTACACGGGAAAACGGATATTCGCCAACAATACCATGAGAATTCGATAAATTAACTGTCAGAAGAACGACGATTCGATTTTCGATTTGTTTTATTACGTTTCCTTCACTACCACCAAATATTTTCCGATTGGATTTTATTTTCTTCAATTCTCACTACTTGTGTTGTTTGTAATTATGTATTTTTCTTTCTTTCCGTTGTTGTTTTTTTTTTTTTTTTTGATATTCGTTTTGTTGCTTCTGACTGAATGGTGGTTGATTTTTGTTGTTTTGTTTTGTCACTTCTTTTTTTTCTTCTTTGCTTTTGTTGGTTGGTATTACATGTACACCACACACTCACTACTACTGTACACAAGAAGAAGATTGATAGTGTGGAATATTTGTGATTGGTTCAATTGGATCCGCTAATACCTCCGTTTCACTGCAAAGTACAATACGTACTGAAAACAATTTCAGTTGGCTAAAAAAGAGAAACATTTTCCATGTTGTCGTCGTCGTTGGCAGCGGCGGCGGCGGCTGCGGCGTCGTCGTTGTCTTCGACCAATTTGAACAAACAGAGTGCCGCAGTCGACGACGGCTCATTGGCAGAGCTCAAGCGTACGGTAACGATGTGGTGCTCGGTCTCTGCTGCTAACGGTGCAATGGGGAGGCCATTACATTTGACATGTAGATGGCGATCGAATTGGCGGGCTGGGCTACTCCAACTGCATGCAATTCTCCAGTACACCGAATTTGCTCTGTTCTCTGGTTATGCTCTTGCTCTGCCAGCTTGATTGTTGGTGCATCTTATGCGTTTTTTCATCATCATTGTCATCTCTTAGCTTGTAATGTTTTACAGTGGAGCGTGATGAATCATGAAAAGGCTACATTGATCAGCATTGCCAGATGAATTTCAATACAACGCCGAGTATTAAAGTTACATAAAGACCTCCTGAGTTTTTCATTTCCCAGTGTCATTTTCTTTGCAGGGTTCACTAATGAAGGATCCGCGCCACAGCAAAAAAAAAGACATCTTTAGAAGAGGAAATCTTACAGGGACTGTAAAATGTGCAGAGTAATCCTTCAGAGAAAGCATGGCATAGCCTTAATATTATCGAAACTCAAATTGTTTCATACTCGAATAATTCTCAAAAGAAGTCAGATATTTTTCTCCCCCACTGTACACATTTGTACCTTTGTTTCTGTAATGTTCAATTGCATGCACATCCACGAGTTAACAATTGATGTGAGCGGCTGCGTGTGTGTGTGTCTGTATGCCGAATACCGAAAGTATCGAAACAACAATGGCCAAAAAAACAACCCACACACACACACATGGATGCAATGATACACAAGATCTGGACTCACTCACTTTTCAAAATCAAATAAGCTCGCGTGCGCACTAACACAAATGCAAACAAAACGGTAAATTTACAAAACTCAATAACTGCTGACTGGCAACAAACAAAACAAATTTGTTCGTACATTCGCCTGGTACATAAAGAGACACTGCGAGAGCGCATGGCGTCTCTCTCTCTCTGGATGTTGTTGTTTTCCATGTTATTCGCTTGCTATTCTATGTTTTTTTTTTGTTGGTTATTTCTTTATTGTAACAAACGAGAAAAACGCCAACGTTACGTTTGCACATCAACGAAAGCAGAGCAGCAAACTCTCTTTCGCTCTCACTCAGTAAATTACATTTGCTCTGTAAAATGCTGGCATTTCTTTCTGTTGTCTGTAAGAGAGAGAGTGCATGCATCGATATGGAATGCAACAACCAAAGCGGCTTGTAACAGCATGAGATGGTGGTACGCTTATGTTTCAATGTCCGATTAGTTTTGGCCGGTGCTGAACGCGAAAAATATTTTTTATATTTATTTGGTATTCCAAATATAACCGAGTACATAGTTAGGCCGTACCGAGGTACAAAAACTACTCCAAGTTCATATAGCGATTGAAAAAAACATTAGATTTTTTTTCGAATTAATTAGCTAGTCACACTTTAATTTCAATATTCCCTGATTGGGGCAGACAGTTTGAAGCCGGCTTTGAATGCTAATGGATGTCTTGACTAGTTTTTTACATGGCTGCTATTATTAAACGTCAAGTAGTTAATCTTAGAACACTAAATCTCTTTTGAGTTCGATCGTAAAACATGGTGTAAACAAAAATTCGAGTCGCCTCACTGGCCGGGTTTGGTGTCCTAGGGTTAAGAAAACTTCTATAAGATAAACGAAGTGTCCTAGTCACGCCCCTTTCAAAACTTTCCATACAAATGATCATATCCAAACGTAAGTTTAAACTCACATATCTTTTTTCTTAATATTTTTATGGCAGCTTTGACACCCGACTTTGGACAATACTTTGTTGAAGAACATTGTCCATGCCTCTTCTGGCACCACTCACACAATTAATACTCTTGGTTTCTTGGTAATTTTTTCCGACAATGTTCCGGGACAAGCTTTATAAATACAAGGTGTGTGTAACCCACATGAATGATAGACACAAAGATTACGCCACCCCGCGCAGAATATAGAAAAGTTGGGTCAGAAACAAGGGACCAAATACGTCTATCATTCTTGTGTAACCCACATAAACCTATACATTTTCCAGCAGGCTAGATTATTCTTTCTTCGTTATCCAAAAATAACTGGCCGTTATTGGACAAGCTGATTTTTGCTCTACTCTGTTCATAGGCGAAAATTTACTTCTCGTTTTCATAATACAAGTAGACAAGGTACAGAAAAAAAGAAAACCGAAATTGTTGCAGAATAACTAGAGTGTGCGGAAGCCTCTGTGTAGTACAAGTCTCCATGCACAACAACCACAATTCACACTCAGTCCAATCAGAATCGCTAGGCAGCAGAGCAACGTGACGAAGAGCACGAGTCGGCATGCGAAAGAGTGTACTAATCGTCTTGGGACATGCGCATTGCGCACATTGCATTTGCCACCATGTACAGTTATGATTAAGAGAAAACCAACAAACAAATACCGTTTTAAGAGTGCAGAGCGTGAGTATGACAGAGATGGAGAGCAATTAAATGTAGACTAGAGCGAGTTGTGTTAATGAAAAGTTTTTTTTTTTTTTTTTTTTTTTTTTTTTGAAATTTTGCTCACGCCAAAATAAGCCAATAAAAAGCGTACGAAACGAAAAACCAACTGCATGAGAAACCATGAAAATAATGCATTCAAATGCCTGAAACGTGGTGGCTTCAGAGCAACAACAACAACCACAATGCTGAGTGCTGGAGGTATAAAGTGGGAACCCCCCGTATTCGGCAGTAAGGTGAGAAAAGCTTTAAAAGCTTCGACTTATTTTTTTTTTTTGAAAATAAAAACAAACGAGGCATTCATTTCATTCCGAATGATTGAAGTATATAGGCTCCTCAAACCCCAACCCCCTCCCCCCCTCCCCCACTCCACCCCAAAAAAACAAAAAAACGTTTTGTTGGGTGCAATTTAACGCTATGTCAACTTCACATCAAATCCTAACACACAACCGAACAAAACAAAGCGAAATGATACGAAATAATAGAAGAGCCGCCAAACGAACACGACGAACAGAATGTTCATTTCGGTTCGTTATGCATTTAAACGCTTTGTTGTATTAACCATCTCTCTATTTGCTGCTGGAGGTGGTGGTGGTTGTTGTTGTTGTTGTTGGGAGAGTGATTCTAACATGTCCATCAAATGCTTCTCCAACATGTCACAAGCAGCGTTGCCGTTGATGATACTAAAGTATCAAAATGATACTTTTTTTGGGTCTTGCCACTTTTTCGATACTTTTTGTTTTTGATACTAAATTTGATACTTTTTCTTAATCTGTGCCACTTTTGCCACCTTTTGTGTTTTAAGAAAATACTGTGAAAATATGCATCACAATTGGATAGTTTGTGTCGGAGCAACTAGCTTTTATATAGAAATCCTATTTAGAATAGACATCAACGATAAAAAAATTAAATGTGTTGAGGTTTTTAGATCCCTCTATGATCAAATCAAATGTTGATATAGATTATTTCGATTTAATATCTGAATTTAATTATAAAATTAAAGATGCAGATGAATTTGTGAGCGAATATCAATCTTTGGAGGCTTTAACAAAAGAAAAAACATGGGAGCGCCTTTTCCAAATTAGGGATGCTGAGGAGTTTTGGGGGAAAGTAGGAAAAATGAAAAATTCCTACAACGAGCCCTTGTTCCCTACATTAAATAAATTTGTGTCATATATTTTTACACTGCCACACAGCAGTGCTTGCGCTGAGCGTATTTTTTCAAAACTTTCTGTTATGAAAAATAAGCTAACAAATAGACTCAAAGTTCAGACCTGTAATGAGAGACTATCAGCTCTTAATTTGGTAGATACTGATTTAGAAGATTGAAAGCCAAACCGGGAATTAATTGACAAATTACAATTAATTACAAAAAAATAAGTACCAAGTACATAAGTACCAAATTTTCATTGACAGTTGTTTTTTTAGTTTTAATGTTTATTTAATGTTTTATTGTATTATTTTTGTTTTTTGTTACTTTACATGAATTCGTATTTTTTACCTTGTTTATTACTTTACTGCTTACTTTGTACCTAATTTGAAGTAATTTTTAAATAAAAAAATCGTTTTAAAACGTTTTATACTTTTTTTTTTAAAAATGAAACCTTTTTTTTGAAAATGATACTTTTTGTGATACTTTTCGAAAAAAGTCAACGGCAACGCTGGTCACAAGTTGTAGTAACTCAGCAAAACGACATTTTCGTTTCCTCCTCATGTGAATGCATGTCTGCCCTTTTTTCCGCGTTGCGCTTTTTGCCACTGCACGCTTTTTGCGCGCCTGAAAACTCCATGCCCGATGCCCGGAATCTTAATCACTCGTGGCACTTGTTTTCTTCGTGCCATTGTTGTGGCTCATGTGGATGCTAGTGATGGTGCTGTTGTTGTTGTTGGTGAGACGCCTAAGGCTAAACGTGTGAAACCACTGTAGCATAAAATACAAATGCACTTTTCTTTCCTTTTTTTGTTGGCCCCCCTTGGTGGAGGCGGTGATGCAGTTGCTGTTTTTGTTGGCGCCTAAAAACCCAAACGTCACTTCAATAGACTCCACATCATCCATGCAACAAAACACAGTTATACTCTTAGGCCAGCTGCACACACACACACATCAATGCATGTGCGAGTGCGAGTTTGTCAGTACGGTGCGGATGATGACGAATCGGCAGGAGTATCGCAGGACTCTATCGACATCCCTGTGCCGGATATAATTGTGTATATACACCGATTAGGGTCTACACGTCAGGGAAGTTCATACACACATACATATACAGTAGATAACGGATATAAGAAAGTCAACAAATTCCTTGCTTATATGCGATTTGTTTATAAGCTAGTAAACCAATGGGGTTTTTCAAAACATTCTTATAAGAGACGTGCTTATATCCGTTACCTACTGTAACCAAACATTATGTGGTGAAATCGCCGCTGAGGTGATCTCCCATTGTCTTAACCGGGGAATGTGAACCTGACAACTATGGGATTTCCCGGGTTTAAACCTACTGACTATTCGCCGCAGGACAAAGTACCTGTGGATACTAACGACCAAAGGACTACTACATCGTACAAATGAACAATTCTTGGGAGAGGGTATTAACAAAAATTCCCATTCAGGAATTATAAATATATTCTGGAGCATCTCTCCCCCACCTTTTGGGGCCTCCTCTACCATTGTGCTGAGTGATCTTCAGCTGTTTTTTTGAGTTATTCAGAGAGAGAGGAATCGACCAAATGACTTTTCCTGAGTAGAGATTTAGAAAAGCCCATTAGATTAATGTTCTGTCTTAACTATAGTAACTGTCAACGAGCTATAGAAGCTGTCAGTGGGCTCCATGAAAGAAAAACACCTCATTGGCTGGCGTTCGGATCTCTGTTTAAGGAGATTTAAGTTTTTAGGTGAAAACTTCTTGTCGAATATCGCAGAAATACAGGAGACCACAATAAACGATCTGAGAAGGAGTGGAAGCAGAAATAGAAGGAGTTTAATGTAGACATGAATGAAGTGGAAGCAGAAATAGAAGGAGTGGAAATAGAAATAGCATCGAATGTGGAAGGAAAGAAAGCAGAAATAGAAGGGGTTTAAAGTGTAAATAAATGAAATTGAAATGTAGAGAATGGAGGGAAAGTATATGGAGGGGACGTGGACTTTACGTCCACTGTCCATCATTTTCATTCTCCAGCTGATATTTTCCGTTGGCTTTTCAACAAAATCTACCTGGAAGAAGTGAGAGAGCTCGAGACGAAAATAGAGTGGAAGTCGAAGTAGAAGTGGACTTTAGTCCACTGTCCATCAGCTTCCTCTTTCCATCATCAATCCTTGTCTTCGTTCTCCAGCTGATCTTTTACGTTTGCTAGTCAACAAAATCTACATGAAAGAAGTGAGAGAGCTCGAGGCGAAAATATATGGAGTGAAAGTCGAATTCGAAGTAGAAAAGGACTTCAAGTCCACTGTCCATCATTTTCCTCTTTCCGTCATCAATCCTTGTCTTCAACTGATCTATTCGAAAAAAATCTACCTAAAAGAAGCGACAGAGAGAGCCCGAGCTATAGGTTTTCCTATGGTCGACTTGGCTTAACTCTGGCTTTTGTCCTTATAAATCGTTTAGTTGTCGCCGTTGATATCGAAAACTCTGCATATGTCCGTCCGGGCAACTGTCTGTTAACGATGGGATGTGATTTTTATTGTGAACCCGAAATATTCCCATCTGTCTAAACATCCAGCAGACAGCCGTCCCGGCTGGTCGCCATTCGTCATTCGGCCAGCACACGGACACATTTGCATTTGCACATTCATCTCTGGAAAAACGAATTTGACGACAACAACAACGACGATGATGATGATGATGAAAAACTACAACAACTTGGCCACCATCCCTCCGACCACTCCTCCGAACAATGGAATAATAAAAGAAAAAAAAGAAATGACTATTATGGAATAGTCCAAATACAAATAAACACACACACATACACAACATTAACAAATGGGAAGCAAATCCAATATAAAAGGCCAGACATGGACATAACGAGAGAAAGATAGGGAAATTATAAAGATATGGTCTATCAATAGAGGGGGGTAGAGGGGATAGCGAGGGATTCTCCTTTCCCAATATTGCTTTTAGGCTTGAATTTGAATGTAAATGATTCCGGATAATTGCTGGAACGACAAGGGCATCAAGGACTATTTAGAAGATGATTGATATGGGGAAACAACTAAATGGAATTACTGTTATCCGAGGTCTTAAGGTATTCCGTTTTCGGTTGCCTCTTACCAGGGAAGTGGCTGATAATGATGATGACGGTGACGGTGGCTACCTACAGGATTTCAGACATTAAGCGGTGATAATGTTGTTAAGGATATGTATGAACTTGATTAGGGACAGAGACAGAGAGACGAAGAGATTTGGATTGCCAGAGACAAGAGGCAATTCAAGTTAATGAATCTCAGAGTAAGCCATCACCAGGTTCCGGTTGGAAGTATACAGGTTTTTTTTTTTCTTTTCGACATATGTATGTGTGCTTGCAGCCACACCGACATTTGCATTGGAATAAGCTGGTATTTGTTGTCTACTCATTCCCTCATCCATACACATGCAGCAGTATGTGAAATGAACGTTGTAATCAGTGACAACATATGTCTTTATCTGCCCCTGCCACACAACGATGAGTATGTGTGTGTGTGTGTGCTAGAGAGTTTATAATCTTGCAGAGCCACCGACATACACACACACACATCTACTCCCATCCTCCCATATATTTTGCAGGCATTTCTTCCCATCCTTTTGCATATACTACATATGCTGCAGGCATTTCTTTGCATCCTTGTCCCTGCGTGGGTGGCTTGCAGAGAAATCCCATTATTTTGGTTTTCGTTTTTTTTTTCTTTCTTTCTGTTTGCCTTCTCTACTTTTATTTGCATCTTTGCATGTTCTTTTAATGTTTTGCTACTTAGCTGTTACCTTTATTTGCATACATGTGTTCATGTGTCTCCACAAAAAGAGGAAGTGTGTGTGTGTTGATGGCGACGCACAGGAAAAGGATGTGGAAGATAGAAAAACGTATACAACGGCATAGTAAAGTGTGTGTGTGAGAAAGACATCACTGACTTAATGCGTAGCTTTGCCACACTAATGCGTTTTAGAGGAATTCTCTCACCTTAAGTCGCATTTGCAGATAAAAAAAAAACCAAACAACCAAATGATAGTGAGAGCGAACGAGAGAGAGACAGAGTTTGAGTATAAAACAGTGTGGCGGCATTAAAAGTGATTTTTATGGCTTTTTGGTAAACCCACACAAAAAGTGGGCGGTTGGGAAAGGGGAAGCTGGTAAAATTAATGTAGAATTCATGCACTGATTAATGAATGGGTTTTTAAAAAAAAAAAACACAACATATACTCGATTAAAAATATGCTACACTGATACATATTGATTTTGATAAGAGACTTAACTGATATTGTTGAGATTAGAGAAGTTGAGAGAAGTTCTCCAGCGGTTCCTTCGGGGATGAATAAGGATCATAAATGAAAAAAACAAAAAAAAAAAAACGTAGCAGACGATTGACTCAAGCATCATGGCTATGTGTGAAAATTAAGTGTGAGAGAGAGTGGACGAGTTCTGAGATGGCTTAAAAGCAATTGGGTCACAAGACTTAACCATTTTGAAGGGCTTTTACTGCAACTCCCCGAAAGAATGGTACTCACGAAAGAACAAGATTAGGACTAGATTTTAGATGGATTAGAACAAATAGAATTTCCCATTTTATTGATATGATTGAATCACATTCAATCATCTTAATATATATTTACCCTCGACACTGATTCACTGACTCTGTCACGCAGTACGTAGGAATTTAAACAGGCATTCTATAATTTTCTATAAATAATACTAATAAAAAAAATAATATTTTTTTTTTGTACAGAAATTGTGTTTTTCCCAAAGTTTTTTTTTGCAATTTTTTTTTTTTTTAAAAAAATTTTTTTTTTGCAAAATTTTTTTTCCAAATTTTTTTTTTCAACAAAATTTTTTTTTTTAACAAAATATTTTTTTTCAACAAAAATTTTTTTCCCCAAAAATTTTTTTTTTCAACAAAATTTTTTTTTTTCGAGAGAAAATTTTTTTTTCAACAAAATTTTTTTTTATAACAAAAAATTTTTTTTTTCAAGAAAAAAATTTTTTTTTTCCACAAATTTTTTTTTTTCCACAAAAGTTTTTTTTTGTCAACAACATTTTTTTTCCATATTTCAACGGGGGCCATAGGCGCATTACAACTTACTAGTATATATATAATGGACCATATATTTGGTTGAATGTAATCATAAATAATTTGATTGTAATCATATGTATGATTGGATGTTTTCACATATATGATTGAATGTAATCATATATATGATTGAATTTAAATATATATATGATTGAATGTAATCATATTAATGATTGAATGTAATCATATTAATTATTGAATGTAATCATATATATGATTGGATCTTATATTTGGTTAAAAAATTAATTTGATAAAAAATTCCAATACTAATCTGCTAAGCAAGCAAGCAAGATCAAAGTGTGCCAGAGTATTTTTGGAGCGAAAAATGTCTTCCCAAACAGCGTTTTTTCTTCTTCTTCCAGGGGAAGTAAGAGCTTTTGGTCGTTTGTTAAAAGGCTAAGGAACAATTCGTCTCCTTCTTTTCCAACTTTTATTAAAGATGAGCAGATATTCATGGACACCGGTTGATAAAGCTTAGCGGGCTGAAATTGTGGCCCAAAAAAAAAACATTTGCCTGCAAGCAGTCAACCACCGTCCGAGATCGTCAGCGTATCTAGATGCCCTTGGTGGCGATTTTTGGCCCCATCTCAGGTGAATGCTCAGTCGGCATCGTAGTTTTGAAGAAACCGGAGTTGACTTGTAGGAAACGAGCGGCAAATACGTTCTCAGATAAATATCTCTTTCTGGGGAGATGCCAAGATTTAGTTGAAAATACCCTCATTTATTTCCACTATCCCTTGCCCTCGTACACGTTAGCCAGGAAGACTTATCGGAGAATGTATTTGTCTGCCTTTTTTTGTTAGGTGAATTTATAAAAGTACATTTTTCCATGCTCTCGGCAAAGCCAAAGAAAAAGAAGAAATAACCAGAGATCAAAGGCATAGTTTCTCCCCTGGTAGTTGCAGGACAACGAAAGTCCAGCACACTTTAAAAAAAAAAGTAAAAATCACTTGACATACAATCGCAAGGAAGCAAACGCCAACAACAACAGAAAAAGAAACAGGTCGACCGACCAGGTTTGCTCTCGCCTGACCAAATGGGAGCAATACACATATCGCCGCGAGACATATCCTACGTAGGTGGATATGGACAAATGTACGTACGTATATTGCGGCGATACTCGTTCGGTTTAGAGTTAAAAGGTCAGCAAGTGCAAAGGAAAGCACTAGAAATATGTGTGCGGCAATGGGAAGAGGTCGTAGGTGGGCGGAGGCAACGGAATGCACTTGCACGTAAGAAATTACATTCATTTAAACATAAATTTCTATAAAGTTATTATAACGTAACGTATGTGTACTTACGTATTTATTAAATGCTGCATGGGGAGTGTGGAGGCAGGAATAGCCGGGCAAATGTCCAGTTCCGGCCCACACCTCACGGCCAGACACCCACATTCGGGAGAGCCAGGCATGAACAATAAGATCCACAGAAGGGCCACAAGGAATGCACACATGTGCAATGCATGGTGAATGTGTGTGTGTGTGGGTGTGTGTGAGTGTACGTTATGGCCATTTGTTGTTGTTGCTGTTGTTATTGCATAAAATATGCATTTAATTAAATGGAGACATGTGGTGGGGGTGGCGGTGGTGCTGTTGGACTAGTACTGGGTTGGAGGTCTGCAGACAGTGGTTGTTTCCCCCCCCCCCCACCCCATAGAAATTGCTTATGTATCCATGTTGTGTGTGTGCGCGTGTATAGATTTTTTTGTTTGTTTGCTACATATCAACAAATGTTGCAACCCTCGCCCTTTCGTTGGTGGCCGCATCATTGCAGTTAGGCCGACGTTTTGTTTGACTGGCGTATGTGAAGAATGGGGGCAAGTGGGTTGACGGGCTGGCAAATGCGCTGGATCCTCATACGACGCGCTATGCAAATTTATCTAATTCAATGACAATATGAACTTTGAACTTTTGTGGTTCGACTGCAAAAAATGTGTCTGCGTTTCCATAAAGTTTTCACTTTAAACTCTTTTCATTGGTATTGTGAACTTGGGCAAACTCTGATAAAAAACGAAGATATCTGGCAGAAAAAAAATATGAAAAAAATAATAATGAAAATCGTTTAAAAAAAAAAATAATAAGGATTTTGTGTTTACATTTGAGAACGTGACCAGAGAGAGTAAATAAATTTTGCTTGGAATTAGGTTTGTTTCTTTTGCTGTCAAAAAATAAAGTGGTTTGGCAGCCCAGGCAGAAATCGATTTTTATCGGTTTATGACAAAAGGCGATTATTTGCATTATTTATGTAACTGCCTGCCTGAATCACCCTGTATTCCCATAGCTGTAGGCATTTCAACTGATTGGATATACGACTGAAAAGGGCGGGTGCCACACAGTACCCACAATTTTTTGTTTATAAATCCGGTTTTTTTAAAATTGCGACTTTATTAAAAATCTTGCCGTTCGGGAACGGATTGATCGATCTGTCATATGAAAGATAACACTACGGTCTATGGTAAAGGGTTCGCCATCTAACGTTTTTCAATTTCAATTGAAATTTGAGAAAATATCCAGTAGTTTTTTTTTATAGAATTTTCAACAAAAAAAAGTTATTTGGCGAACCTTGTATGCAATCAAATTATAACTTACAAAAAATTTTTTTTTTATTTTTTGAAAATAATTGTGTTTGATTTCATGAAAATATTTCAAAAAAAATGTTATCCCTCAAATCGGCCAAACAAAAATCCTGGGAAAATCCTTGCAACCTGTTTTTTTTTAACAGTTATGCACAAATAAATATTTTTTACGAAATTATAGACAATTAATGAAGACATTATACGAGAGGTCATGCCCGTTAGATTGTTAAATTATTTGTAAACTAGTAAGTTGTAATGCGCCTATGGCGCCCGTTAATTTGCTTGAGAAATATTTGTTACTTAATTTTAAAAATTTTGTAAAAAATATTTTGAGAAAACTATTTTGTAAAAAAAAATTTCGAAAAAAAATAAATTTGGAAAAAAAATATTTGTGGAAAAAAAATTTTCGTTGAAAAAAAATATTTGTGGAAAAAAAAAATGTTGTTGAAAAAAAAAATTTTGTGTGGAAAAAAATAAATTTTTGTTGAAAAAAAAAATTTTGTGAAAAAAAAAAAATTTGGTGAAAAAAAAAAAATTTGGAAAAAAAAATTTTTGTTGAAAAAAAAATTTTTGGGGAAAAAAAAAAATTTTGTGGAAAAAAAAAAATTTTGTAAAAAAAAATTGTTAAAAGAAAAATTTTGGAAAAAAAAAAATGTTGGTAAAAAAAAAATTTGGGGAAAACACAATTTCTGTACAAAAAAAAATATTATTTTTTTTATTATTATTATTTATAGAATTATAGAATGCCTATAATAATATATATTTACCCTCGACACTGATTCACTGACTCTGTCACGCAGTACGTAGGAATTTAAATAGGCATTCTATAATTCTATAAATAATAATAATAAAAAAAATAATATTTTTTTTTTGTACAGAAATTGTGTTTTCCCCAAATTTTTTTTTTACCAATTTTTTTTTTTTCCACAAATTTTTTTTTTTCCACAAAATTTTTTTTTTCCACAAAAATTTTTTTTTCAACAAAAAACTTTTTTTCACCAAATTTTTTTTTTCACACAATTTTTTTTTTCAACAAAAATTTATTTTTTTCCACACAAAATTTTTTTTTTCAACAAAATTTTTTTTTCCACAAATATTTTTTTTCAACAAACATTTTTTTTCCACAAATATTTTTTTTCCAAATTTATTTTTTTTCGAAATTTTTTTTTACAAAATAGTTTTCTCAAAATATTTTTTACAAAATTTTTAAAATTAAGTAACAAATACTTTCTCAAGCAAATTAACGGGCGCCATAGGCGCATTACAACTTACTAGTGCCTATTTAAATTCCTACGTACTGCGTGACAGAATCAGTGAATCAGTGTCGAGGGTAAATATATATTAAGATGACGATTTTTTTTTTTAAAAAAAAAATTTAAACAAATTTCCCTGTCGTCGATCATCTGTTGTTTGTTTTAATCATTTTTTAGTTTGAGTTTGTCTGCAGGGATTCCAACAATGTTTTATTTTGGTTGGTCTGAGGGGGGGACTTGTTAATTTTCACCAAACACTCCTGCAGATACGCCGAAAGGCTTCGCGGAAACTATATGTGTAAATTGAATAAAGTAAATAAAATTTACAAAACAAAAACTTGCCTTTTGGGCGGGCGTAGGTCTGAATGTGCTGGGAAGTCCTGGCCATGATTGTTGAAGTTCTGGGCAGCCACAGCATAATTTTTTGATGAAAAACATCCCACAAATGAAAAACACCCCCTAAAATCATGATATGCGGTTCAAAAAACTTGGGCAAACTGTTTCAAAAGAATACGATTTTGAATTCTGGAAACCCAAAGACGTAGGGCAGGGAAATGCCTGTAAACTCTTTTCAGGCAGGTTCACAGAGGAATGCGACACTTTCTTTTTGGACATATGATCCCATGGCGATCCCTCACAGTGATATCAAATACCCAGAGCTGGCCTTTAGTCGAATCTATGTGGGCTTTAATTTCGCGAGGCGTCTTCATTCTTCTCAGACTTTAGTTTATTCATTCATTGTGATTTATTTTAGACATTTTGGGAGGCGTCTTCATGCTATTCAGAATTTATTTTATTCATGCATTCTGATTTGCCACGAAAAACCATTCCACTTTTCATTTGTGACATTACATGTGCAACCTCGTGTAGGTAAATTCGAATGTACCCCATTATATATACAAATATATATATAAAGACAATATTTGTCGTGGCTATAGAAATTGCCATTTCTCTTTGGCGTCACGCTAATGTTGTTTATCGCCGACACTATAGCCCGTTAGATACATATACACTCACATTTACCGATTTTTGTGTAAAGTACAAACAACAAAAATTATTCTTTTAAGCACCGCCCCTCAAAAGCAACAAATTCGCCAAAAAAAAAAAAAAAAAAACAAACACACACAAAACAAATAACAAATAATTTAGCATTTAAGCGCCAAAAACAAACAGAAACAAAAAGAACCCGACCAGAGTGACAAACATGTTTGAAACACATGCACACACATGTGTCTGTCAGAATATGCATTTTTAAATAACACCGGAAATGTCATTGTTTTTGGTTGGACCTAACACCAGTGTTAGGTCCTTGTCCGTTTCCCGAAACCCAGGGGAATAGTTGTTTTTTTTTCGCCCTTTTTTTTTGGTATAGAAAATAATTGTTTGCATTTGTTGAAAAAGTAAGAAAGTATTTTAAAGTTCTAGCACAGTTTATTCTGCCATCAGATTGAGAGTTTGTTAAGGAGTGTTGGGCAAATGGTTGGAAATTCTAATCTAAAGATAATCGGAGAACTCCATGCCTCTCTAGCAACACATAAAAAAGAACCATGGCGGTTAAAATTCGATTACGATTAGTAATCAACTACATTAGATTTGATAAATAATCGTAACGATTAACAAGGGTTCTCCAACAGGAGATGTTATTTTGAACTAGTAAGTTGTAATGCGCCTATGGCGCCCGTTAATTTGCTTGAGAAAGTATTTGTTACTTAATTTTAAAAATTTTGTAAAAAATATTTTGAGAAAACTATTTTGTAAAAAAAATTTCGAAAAAAAATAAAATTTGTGGAAAAAAAATTTTTGCTGAAAAAAAAAATTTTGTTGAAAAAAAAAATTTTTGTGGAAAAAAAAAATTTTGTTGAAAAAAAAAAAAATTTGTTGAAAAAAAAAATTTTGTGGAAAAAAAAATTTTTGTAAAAGAAAAAATTTGGAACAAAAAAAAATTTGGAACAAAAAAAATTTTGTTAAAAAAAAATTTGGGGAAAACACAATTTCTGTACAAAAAAAATATTATTTTTTTTATTATTATTTATAGAATTATTATAGAATGCCTATTTAAATTCCTACGTACTGCGTGACAGAGTCAGTGAATCAGTGTATCAGTGAATCAGTGTCGAGGGTAAATATATATTAAGATCACTGGAAGCTTTTATTCTTTGACAAGTAGAAATTACGCCATTACTAAAACTGGAACGATACACGCTTCAACAATCAAAGCATAATTAAAATTCACTACAAAAATTGACTAAAAATTTTCCGGAGATCATGTTATTTCTCGAAGAGGTCATCACCGAGATCTTGTGATTTAACAGCTTGCTACTTCTTCCTTCGGGGACTGGTAAAAGAAGAAGGTCTACGCCAAGAGCTCAGCATCGATTCAAGACCTCAATGATAGAACTCGTGAGTTTATCGAGGACATAGGGCAGCCACTTTGCAATTCTGTTAGGGAAAATTTTATGTAAAGGATATGGTCCTGTAAGCGTGACCGTGGTGGCCATTTGGCTAATGTTGTTCTTCATTATTAACCGCATTCCTTCCTCTTTATTATGAAATAAACATCCGATTATTTATCTCAAAAAAAACACCTTTTGTGGGAGAACCCCGAAGTTTAACTAAAGAAACCAAGGGGGCTTTCTTTTTGTGAAATTTTCCTCTGATCGTGAGTTGTTGATGTTTTCTATATACTTCCTAGCCATGACCCAAAAAGGGGCGACCGAAGTCTTCGTTGATGTGTAACTTATTTCACTTAATCTTCTTTTTATGCGATAAATAACAATTTTTTACCAAATTTCATCAATTCAATTGCATTTTGGTTTTTGTTTGCGCAAAAAGGTGTCAACAAAGAAACCACAAATTACAATCGCATCAAAAGTGCATCCATACGTGCCGCATACCGTGCGTACACACATCAAGTACACTCTACACTGAGGAAAAATATTGGGAAAGTATTTCAATGGAACAGCTAGAGCGCACAACAAGCCGAATACTGGACAGAGTCGCCGTGTTTAACGTGAATACCTGGCACATGACATGAGGCGGAGACGATCTGCCTACTCTTCTCAACCTAACCTAACCAAACCATTTCAATGGACGATCAGGTGTGGGTTTCCTTGTTAACAAAGCCGATGAAATGAAAAGGAGCTTTGTGTGAGAAAAAAATATTTTTTTTTTAAAATCGTTTCAAACGATAACAAAAATATTTATAAACAATCGTTTAGTTTGCGTTATATAAAGAGTGTGTTATAAGCGAAATGATCCGTGGTTTCTGTTGTTGTCACATGGAGTGAAAGGATGGGTCAGCGAAAGTGGAGGGGGGCATGGTCATGTAAGCCTGAATGAATTGGAAAGCCCTGCTAGAGACGATCTCGACTACGTTGCTGTCAACGAAACCGTTTCATTACTGCCATGTAATTCTGTTTACGTTCGGTGTATGTGTATGGAGTTACTGGCACTGGCACGTATTATGCGTAAATATTCCCTTTTGCCCACAATCCATGCCGGCCGCCCAGCTCGTATGTCCGATGTATTTCAACTATTCGGACTGCGAAATTTTCATATCAAGAGAGAGAGAGAGAGAGGTGGACCGACAGACAGACCTGCCCTAGCCGAGTATAAAATGTCCCACCATCATCGTTCACATCAATCATGGTAACGCATCCACGGCGGCAGTCGTCGCTGCTTTATGGTTTATTAATAAAAATTCATTTAATTTAAGAGCGCATACTTTTGTTACACACACACACACACGCACAAACACATGAGACACGGTAGACGGACGACGGACGACAATCAAATGCGATATGCGAACAGCAACAACGAACAACGAGAAAAATTGCATGTTCGAAATGATAAAATACGCACAATGAAATGCAATGCAATTAATTTATATACGAAATAAAACAATAAACAACAACAACAACAAAGACAATCTGCTGCTGCTGCAAACATAAATTACAACAACAACAACAGCAAAACAGTCTCAAACAATGGCGCAGAAAAGGCAAACAGACATCGGCGCTCAGTCGTTGCAACAGATGGACGGACAGCAAATCGGATAAGCAACATCACAGCAATTGCAAGTGGCAACTGATGGCATTAGCATCGGTGCACAGGGCTTCCAATGCGAGTTCTTAAGCGGTCGAAATTCCCCAGCTATCGATTCAGGAAAATCGAAATCCCGAACAATAATCCCGGATTGAAAACCCTAGTTACCAAGGGCCAAGAGCTCAGCATCGACGGAAGACCTCAATGATAGAATTCGTGAGTTTATCGAGGACATAGGTTTCATGTAAAGGATATGGTCCTGTAAGCGTTGGCTTGGTGGCCATTTGGCTGATGTTGTTTTTCATTATTAACCGCAGTCCTTCCTTTTTGTTATGACATAAACATCCGATTAATTATCTCATACAATTTTATTTTTTCTTTGAATAGCAAAAGAACACCTTTTGTGGGAGAACCCTGTATTTCCATTTGAAATGTGTGTTTAATTTGCAATTGAAGAAGAAACTTTTTTTTCGGATCAGTAAGTTCAGCAAAAAAAAATTATTTTAGACAAATGTTTGGGGCAAGAAATCGCAACATAAGAAAATTGCTCAACTTTGTACATTTTTTTTTTTTGAAATAACTTCAATGGTTTAATTTTCGGTGTTAATAATCTGATTGGCCAAAATTTCCATTTTAAATTATAAATTTGAATAAAATTTCCATAAAACGAATTTGTTCGTTCGTTACAAATTGTCAAAATTGAAGGCGCAATAAAATGAATTCTTATCAGCAATGAGGGCTTATTCTTTTGGAATTGTGTTCCACATGTCCATATCTAACATAAATCCGAAAACCAGAATTGAATAATGTCTGAAGCTGATTTTATAACGCTTCCACTACTGACGATTTGTAACGAACGAACAAAATCGTTTTATGGAAACAGACAGTAATTTCAATGGTGTTAAAATAATCTGATTCTTAAAGATCGCATCCATGTTCAACCATGATATCAAGCTATTCGATTGTATACGTTTCTGAAACACTGTGCACACAGGCATCCGCAGGCCTCGTTGTCATTAAGTGACACCAACTAAATGAGACACCACTGGCACACGAGCGAGCACCACAGCACAGATTTGGCCATTGGCCATTTCATCAAACTCCCTTTTGCTCTGGGCTGGCGACAATGACTGCCCTTTTCGTGGAACCCAAAAAGCAAGCAAGACATTTGAAAGTTCTCAACTTCGGGCGAGTTGTCATTTGTTTTCGTCGTCTTCTTCTGTCTTTCTGTGTCTCGAGCACCGCTTTGCACCGTTGCACTTGTTTCACATGTATTTGCCGTATGCGTTAATGAGTGGCAAAACAAATTTGCAAATATTTATTTTAAAAATACATCTCGTGTATTTATCGCGAGCAATTCAATTAAAATATATGTACAATTACTTGTTCACTTAGGCCAGGGCACTAAGGGGCCGAAGGATGAGGTGTTGGCTGGAGAAGAGGCGGCGCATGGCGACTAAATGTTCTAACGTCAGGCATCAGATGACGGATATCTGGGCCGTTCAAGTATTTATAGAATAGCGATTGACCCAAAGTGTAACTTAAATGCGATAAAAATTAAATTTATATTTTAATTTCTAAACTACAAGTGAAATATTTCCAATATTCATTTGCGAATTTTTCATATGAAATTGAGAAAAATCAATTTGAAATTGTGAACATTTTAGTTGTAATTAAAAAAAATTTCTATTTGAAATTGTGAAAATTCTAAATGATATTGAAAATACTCTAAACCAAGCATCATCCTGTTGGAGGGGTGGAGGTGTGGAGGAGGGGGGGTTAGTGTATTCTATTTCATTATCTATTTTCACTTGAAAATTGTTTTTTGTTTTTCTGTTGTTTTTTTTTTGCTTTCTTGCATCAACGTTCAGATGAATAATCGGCCAGTCAGTGTCTTCGTCATGCGTCAAGTGGACGTCTAATCGTTGATTTGTCGAGACAATAGCCATTCGTCGAAATACACTTTGGACATTCAGATCTATTGATTCATAAGGTTATATATATATATGTAGAAAGCTACATATGTACACCGATGTGTTTTACAAATCGCCCATGTTTCCAAGTACATATGTACGGGACTATGTAAATCTTTGAAAACATATTCGCCAATGCAGCCAAGCAATCAGCGAACAATGCCGGCTGAGAGCTGGCCACACTTTCAGGGGAATTCTTTGCGTTTTTTTTGTTTTGTTTTGTAGGAACGCATTTTGGCCGTGTTGTTGCTGTTGTTCGGTTTTAATTTAGTAGCTCTTAATTTTGTTTAGAAAGTTTTGGTTCTGCCAAGAATTTAATGATTGTTTTTTGTGTGTGTGTGTGTGTCGACCGTTTGGTTCGGCTCTACATAAATACATGCGAGTATACGTGTGTGTGTATGTATGTATGTATGAACGAGTACATGTATGTATGTGCTGTTGTATATAAGAAGCCTTCTGTAGATGTTGTTTCAAATGCACTTTTATTGTTTTCTCCTCCTGACGTTTGCCAAAAATAACTCTTCAAATGCATTTGAATACAATTTCACAGATACAAAATACGAACGCACACAGACACACACACATGCACACTTGACAGATACATATGTACAGAGTATGTGGTCTACGATATGTGATGTAAATTATTCGATTAAAACAATTTCGTTTCGAAATAGCGGCAACGAAATTTGTCTAGACCATTTCCATGGGAAATTGGCGAAAAATTCCATTTTAAATTACAAAAAATTTTAATTTTAAATGAATTTCTTAATTAATTACGGCGGAACACTTCCAGTGCCAGTGCCCCGCTTTCTCGCAGATCAGGAAAATCCAATTGGGAGAGGACACCTTAGATGACCTGTCGGTCGTCAAATGAATGGACATAAGGGATTTATGGAACTTTATAGAGGGCGACCGAATTCCTAACGGAAAAAAAGGGGAAGGGAAGGTGTAGGAGCGCACAACAGGCCGAATTGTTGGCCTAGCTGTATGTCAACGACATGAGACGGCCATGGTACATGACCGATCCTCCACTTCAACCTAACCTAATTACCAAAGGAGATACTATTTTCTCACAACTTAATCAAGTTTTCAATGTAAACTATTTTAATTTAACAAATCTTAAATCAAATGGATTGGAAAGAAAACAATCGAATTCAATTGTGAAATTTTCAATGAACACTATTTTAATTTAACAAAATCTTAGAATAACAAAGAAAATAATCGAATTCAATTGTGAAATTTTCAATGAAAACTATTTCAATTTAACAAATCTTGGAATAACAAAGAAAATAATCGAATTCAATTGTGAAATTTTCAATGAAAACTATTTCAATTTAACAAATCTTGGAATAACAATGAAAATAATCGAATTCAATTGTGAAATTTTAAAAGAAAACTTTTTCAATTTAACAAATCTTGGACAACAAATCGAATTCAATTGTGAAATTTTCAATGAAAACTATTTTAATTTAAGAAAATCTTAGCATAACAAAGGAAATTGTATACTAAGTAATTTCAAAATGGATCATTTACAAGCACATATCTCAAATGCAGTCGAATTTGAAATTTCCACATGGAAATGGTGTGGTTTACCATCAACAATCAGCTTCGGCAAATACAATGAATTTAAGCATTCTAAACATTTCAACCATGAACAAATAAATTGACAATACGACATTCCTCTAAAGCGTCGGTCTTTTTTCTGTTTTCTAGTTTGTTTTTTTTTTCCTCCTTTCGTTGGACTATTTTGCCTGTGATCGAAAGAAGAACGTATTCGTTTCGTTTCGGTTTGTTTTTTTTATTTCATGTCGATTTTGTTTTTTTTTCTGATGACTAATATTTAGAGCATTAGTCAAATGGCTTAAAATAGCTACGGTGTATGTCTGAAGGCAGGAAGACATGCTCTCCGCGTTCGGTACTCCGTACAATACAATGCATTTCTTGGCTTTTTCTTCCTTCTATAAGGTTTTTTTTTTTGACGATTTTTCATCTTTCGCTTATTCTATTCTATTCATAGTTAATGTCCTTAATATCCTTGTGCTTGTGATATCTTTTCAATTACAATGCACTTTTCTCTGCATGCTTTCCTTCTGCTTCCAGGGGAAATTACAAACAGGGCAAATCATGTGTTACAAATTCAGAAATTTGTCTCACAAAAACTTAGTCATGGGAACTAACACTCCTTGGCACTCCACACACACACACACACGCATACATATACATACGTATACTACCATTGATTGGAAAACCTTTTAATATTCACATTTACCTTTTCAATTTTTCATACAATTATCAGCTTTTGGCATTAAATGATACGCCATTCTATTCTAGTCTTTCCCTTTTGTCTAGTTTCTCTCTTACATTTTGTATTCTCTAGACAACTTTACGAGATTAGAACGATGCAAAAGAAAACAACGACTCATCATCAAAGCCTGAGGAAAGGCTCATTTCATGAAAAGCCGTAAAGAATGAAAACAAACTGCAAGAAATGCAAAAAGGTTTCAGGGAAAATTTTAGCAAATGCCATTTTTTCCCAAAAGGCAAAAGTTTCTCTGTACCAAAAACCTCTTCTATTAAAATAAATTGTTTGTGTGTTTAAGTTTAGTTTTGTGGTTGATTCCGTTCATAGCTTGGATAGGTTTGGACTAGAAAAGTTAACGCCGCTGATGGCCGAGATATTATTCGTACGGAAAATGATCGCATTGAGACATTTGTCGCGGACAAACAAAAGAAACAGAAAGAATTGTTTTGATTTGTAAATGGGTAATTTTTTAGAAAATGTTTTTGTAAACTATCTCAGTTCCTAAAGGCGCTACTTTTTGCCATTGAAAATTTGGTGATATCGATTTCATGTAGAAATTATTATTATTGACAGGCTTCGGCATTTGATATAATCTTGACATTTTTGCGATATAATTTTAGAGTAACTTAAAAGAATACTTACGTTTTAAAACTATCGCAATCTCCCCTTCAGTTGAGCTTCATATGAGAGTTAACCAGAAAACAAAATAGTTGGCCACAAAAGAAGACGTAAGGATCCTTATCCTTAGACGAGCTGCACTGGGTTAGGTGTTGTACACTGTAATTATCCTGGAGGTAATAAAGAGAAAACGATTTAAAAACAATGTACGCGGAGAAGATTAAAAGGCACAGCTTATTTTAAGTTCACCCAGATACTCGTAACTCAGACTTCTAGATACTTTCAAGAGAAGGCTAATGGTTCAAAACATCTTCTTCGTTAGCGCTTAAGTTTCCAATAAACGAACACGTTTATATCTGAGAAGGGCACGTAGGCCATATTCCATTGTTGTCCACCACCTGTGACCTAGTGATCATTTTCAATTCTCCTATCGGAAATGGAGAAAGGGAGAGAGATAAGTAGTTAGTATGGAAATATTGTAAAGTTTACTATCTTAATATATATTTACCCTCGACACTGATACACTGATTCACTGACTCTGTCACGCAGTACGTAGGAATTTAAATAGGCATTCTATAATTTTCTATAAATAATAATAATAAAAAAAATAATAATTTTTTTTTGTACAGAAATTGTGTTTTCCCCAAATTTTTTTTTACAAAAATTTTTTTTTTTACAAATTTTTTTTTTTACAATTTTTTTTTTTTTACAAAAAAATTTTTTTTTTTAACAAAATTTTTTTTTTTAAGAAATTTTTTTTTTTTTCAAGAACAATTTTTTTTTTCAACAAAATTTGTTTTCCTTATTTCAACGGGCGCCATAGGCGCATTACAACTTACTAGTCACATATATTTACCGTATTTATATCTGTCATTGATCTTAATCGCCACAAGAACGGGTGTGCTAGGATTCCTGCCCCGGGCTTTCCTAGGAAAGTCTGTATGTTGTCAATGAAACGACAACTTACATTTCAATACAATAGTTGTTGTGTAAGGCCAGGTTTCGGAAAACTTCATATGGGCGGCCCACTATTTGGGGTGTAGTCCTCCCATGCAAAGGGTGTAGTCCTCATAACGTATTCATATACTGATGACGGTGATTGACCAGGAGCGGAAAGATCACCGCATAGCTTTACCGGATTAAGAATGCTGACAAGTCCCAATCTCCTCTTATTCGATTACATGTGGTGGTGGCGGTGGCGTTGGCCATTCTATGCTGTGTCCTGGAATTGTTGTGGCATCAGCGTATTGGTAAGGACAGGACCGGCGGTAGACATCTCGGTTTTCGATTTATGGACACTGCAAGGAGAGAAGAGGAAAATGTAATTTAGGTTCAAAGTCTTGTGTGCAATAAATGAAATTTAATTTATCATTCGTCGGTGTTTATTTAATACTTGAGAGATTTTCCAAGACTTTTGGAAAATGCAATGTTCAAACGTGTGTGTGGGTGTGTTAGTGATAAGATTTGCTTGAGTTTTCGTATCGTTTCGCCTTTGGACAAAAGAGTGCTACGAAAACAAAATGAAAAATAAGACATCAACAGAAATGAACAGCAAGTGTTGGGACTTCTGGGCGCAGAGGATGAGTTCATATACGAGGACGGTGTGAAAACGATGGTTGTGGGGAAGTAACTATACCTGAGTGTATGAGCAACATTTAATGTGATAAGGGAGAAGCACGAAATTACTACCAAAGTCAAAACTTCTTATATTTTCTACATAAACCCAGAAAGCGAAAAAGTCACTTTTCAACAATAGACATGGATACATGAAACTAATGACTAATTGTTTATTGGCCAGCATAGAAATAAGAACATACATTTCTCCAAATTCGATGGAGTAGCACGAGGTACTCATTCTTGAAACCACACAATAAAATCGGAAAGTAAATTCAGACGACACTTAACAATAACATTGACCTACTGAATTTATTTTTATAGATTTTTTTCATATAGCGATTATGTTTAAATCATTTAGTTTTATATATCTCAAATGTGTTTAAACTGCAATATTTATATGTTTATAATGTTTTTATTTGTGTACTAAAGTCAACTGTAACCATATAAGGCCCATAGACTCGGTTACTTCAAGAATCTTAATAAATGAAATGAAAAGTATTTCCTTGCTTTGTGTGGAACTTTCAATCGTGGATTTATTTACGTGGAGGTCACATGAAAATGAATATTGAATTGGCGTTTTTTTTATAGGGTCATTTAATGTACTTTGATCGTATGTGGTTGTCTGCTATACAGAAGGATATATGCTTGAGGCTCAAAGAGATCTTAAGGTCTACATTTCCTGTAGGTGGCTTCACCACTTGCGTACTGTACTGTCCTCGTCCTTGTATAGTTTTACACTAATGCATGCACAGGCACATGGAAGGAAACAACAAATATCCGTGTGAGAGTCTGGGCACGTGTGTAGGTGGAGGTATATGTCCATATATCCGTATATAGACATTTGCCCAAATGATATTTGTGTGCTAACATTTCACTTGTCACATTAAGAATTCATAAAAGATATTCCAGCACTTGAAAGTATCCGAAAGATGCCAGCATCCCACCACTATCAACCCATACAGTAACACACACACACACAAACACACCTCTACATATGGCATCATACGTTGAAATACCACTGAGCATTGCAACCAATTTCACTGTTTTTCCCCTCACACCTTCCGTTCGTCTTTCGGAGACTTCCGCTTTCACATGCATGACAAACATAAAACTAAAACGAATGTTTTTAAGGCCTTAAGTTAAAGATGGTGCTTCACTTACTTTGGCCATGATGGAGAGCGAGAGAGGAGAATAAGTGGCAAGGTAGTGCAACCAGGCTAAAGTAAGTAAAGGTAGTGGTAATAACCTTAAGGCTCGGCTCGGCTCCCGCTCTCAGTCTATCTCGGTGTATTCGCCTGCCTGGACATGGAAATCATGTGGAAAATACAAACGTTCGAAAACAAATTGTAGCCATTTTCCAAACGAATACCTAAGCACAATTCTATGTTAAGTACATATACTTATGTACTTATATGTAACACATATGTCTGTACATGCACATACACATGTATCGGTGTATATGTAAATATGTAGCGTTGTAAGTACGATGAGTGTATACTAAAAGACACAAATGACACTTAGCCGTAGTTGCATCTACTGACTGGACTAGGCAACTCGTGGTACGAACTTCATATCCAGAGGGACAGACGGACAACTTGTCTGAAATCAGTAAGCTGTGCAGGGTTATAATTAGTTTACTCCTTTTTTTTTGGAGTCGGCTCCAAATGGATCATGATTTTTTTTAGAAAAGTTGTTACATGGCTTAGAGTTTATTCTCTCACGCGTAAAGCCTTCGTCAGCCTTCACAAGGTGCACAGATCTGCAGAAAAATGTTCGATGGTCTTACCAGAATACGAAGCTGGGTCTGCTGTATGTTGTAGTCACACACACACACTACCTAGCACACCAATGACGGATATCATAAGCTGGTGTTAAATAAATCGGATTCGGATTTTATTGTGTTATCGGTTGATGTTACCAAAAAACTTTATTTAAAGAAGTGCTTTACGCCGCAGATTAGACGGATTCAATGGGTTAAATATCACCGTCCTACGTTCCATTACTTCTAAATAATCGTTTTCCTAATTTACCACATAAGCTTAAACTAAGAAAGAAATCGATGGAACATAAAATGGGTCGACTCGGATTAAAGGTATACATGAATGCTGATGGCACAGAACCTGCCTAAGCTGAGTACAATCAAAATCTAAACCACATCTATTCGACATTAAACAAACAGACTGGAATAGGTGCTAAGTGTTTGAGAAGGACAGGAAAACTGCCTGTAGTGACACAGTTTTTGTAAGAATAAGTTGGTAAGAACAATAAGGTAAAATCAGTCACGGATAGATAATATCTCAAAAGGATTTGTTGGAGAAGATACTGTTGCCACCAGCTAACCATATCCTTATCACTTCAGTTAAACGATTTAAAAAGCCATTGAGTCAGAATGGATAAATAAAAAGGCAACGTGAGGTAAATGAAATATTGTGTTAGGTAGGTCTGTATCTGTACATAGGTCCATTAAGGAACATCCGAGAAACCGAGTCATATACAGTCAAACTTCCATAACTCCAACAAACATTATCCCGTAGAAAACTTCGATATACGGATACTAAGTTATGGAATTACTTATAAAATTGTTTAAGGGAATTTGTCTCCTTAGCTGGCACTAGAAGTGCTTCGACTTATGGAAGTTTCACTGTAGATTACAGTTGAAAGCCTGTTTCGAATGGCTAAAGTATTCATGGAAGTGTTTCTAGATGTTCTCACCGGAGGCCACATCTGGTGACAGTTTCTCCCCTCCTGGGAATTAAACCGGAATCCAAGCAACCATCGACAAGACCAAATAGCGCCTGTTTACCAAAAGAAAGTGAGCTCCTGTTTAAAAGAAAAAGATATTGTTGTAGTTCCACAATATTGTCAGATTGAATATTATTTTGGGCCAAAAGCTATACAAACCGAAGCACATCTGCCGTATTTGACCCTAAACTCTCGCCACACTGGTGCTGACGTTGATCTTCATTTGGATGATGTTGTTGTTTATAGAACAATTTTGTCCCGCGAGACCGAGAATTGATCCACACAATGTTGTGTAACATTTCTTTAGGAAAAACAATGTTTCTTCACGAAATCCTCTTTAAGAAGATCATTTGTGGTCACAATTAGGCGCCACACAACCTATAAAGAAACCGAGAACATATTATTACCTTCAATCATATTATTACCTCTGTAATACGTACCATGACTTGGATACACCGGCAGCCATACGGTTGTATGCCTCATACACACACACACACACCGACACAAGTATGTGTGTATTATTTTAAGGATTCATTTACTATTCTCTGGCATATCACACATACAGTCATACAGATATTCTCCATTTATCTATCTATTCATGTGCATGTATGTGTGTGCTACGGGCAAATAGACTCATACCATTTCTCTTGGCAGTTAGATAAGACATTTTGAAAATATTATAGATGAAAACATTGCGACAGGTGCAAAATTATAAAAGATGATTGCCCAGGTATCAAAAGACTTGTTAACTATCACAAATCTTCATCACAACCCATACCATTTGACACGGCCCGAGCAAAAGGCAAGATGACTTGAATGCAAATGCATTTAGGTATGACGTACACTGAAAGAGAAAAAGAAAAATTTAATTTCATTTGAATAGTGATAAGTAATATTTTAAAAATTATTCCTCTAGCTTAAGAACTCATTATGTTTGTAATTAAGCTATAAATCTAATTGTTAATAAATAAAAAAAGTATTCTTGTTTGAATCGTTCGTGTATAGCATTTTCGGGAAACGACCCCATATTCGGATGGATCAGTGTAAATAGTTACAACACTCAGTTGTCTATCCTTAGTATCCGTAGTTTCTTCGCAGTTTACTTCACGCGGCTTGTGAAACATTATGCTAGGCCAATGAAACATAATTGGATCATTATGCGAACAGTGACTAGCATTTCTTCTACAACAAATTCACATACTTTAAAATATATATTCACAATCTATTTTATGTTATTCAAAACGCGCCTTTTCCTTCTTTAATTTCCGGATGGCACGTAATATTAACTTTGAGTTCTTCGACAACATCCGCATGTGGAATTGAGATGTTCCGACATCTTGTCATCGAACTGGTTGAGGAGAAGTCACAAAATTAAATTACAGTGTAACAAGAACAACGCAAAGAGCACGGCCGGGTGTAGCAGAACACCAGTAATTGCTCCCATTAAATTTGGGCTTCACCGACACGTCATGACAAGAATATTCTATTTATTTATATATTTATTACAATAACAACTTATACTAGTCTAAAATATAAAGGACACTAGCAAGAAAAGCTATCGGCCTTCACAAGAATATATTCTGGCGTAGATTCTGGAATTTCGCATTTTCTCTAAGCCTTGAAAAACTTGTCGCGAAAAAGCATTAGCCATTCAAAGCCGGCCTTCGTATAATTCTTTCACTGAATGTACATATCGCACCCTAAATACAAAAGCGGCACAACTCAAAATTCTAACGCATTAACGAAAGTAAAAATTATTCTCTTTAGTTCATAGACATAATCGTAGAGATGTGTACTCTGAATTAATTTATGAACAGACATTAGAGACAGATTTGGAAAATTTTCAATTGTGACCCTTTTGTATTACGACTGCGTTATGTTCCGTGTACACAACTTCTTCTTTCAGTGTACACATTTCGATACAATTCCTTTAATGATACTGTGAAGAATATCGAAGGACAAGTATCGTCAAAATCCACCCAAACACACACGGGCAATGCCATTTAATATGCAATTGGTTGGACGGATCGACACACCTATACTTAAATGACTTTCTCAGCTACATATCCACAGCACAGTTTCCACCATTCATCCCACAGTCTCCCGTGTCAGCAGCACAGGCACAGATACAGATACAGGCGTTAAGACATCAATTATAACGACTGACCATGCCATTGGTATGTACGAGTATTTGGTAAGGAATATTTTCTTAATCTGCTTGTTTTAGCCAGCTTTTGAATTGCTTGTAGTTGTCGAGAACATTTGAAGATTTAAATTTGAAAACATAAAAGCTTTAGTACGAAAGCCATCGAAACCAATCTAAAGTGTCATATGTTGTACGGACAAGGCTATTGTTGTTGTTGTGGCCCCCACCCATCCTCGGGTAAGCTGGGTCTTGTTAGCCGAATGCACTTGTGGCAAATTAAAATTTAAAATTACAACAATTAATTAAATTACTAACATACCATTAAGTACTTAAGGGACACATAAACATGCTGAGGAGGCGGTGGCAGCAGCAGCAGCAGCAGCAATAGCTCCAATCAACAACAACAACAGTAACAGTAACAAAATGCCCAATGCAACACATTCATATACAGAGAGTCATTTGTAAGTTGCTTCCATAATGAGGACAACGACAGCAGCGCCAGCAGCGGCAACAGTAATTGTTGCAGCAACAACAATTGCATTACTGTAACATAATTAATGAAGAATTACGCAGCAAACAAAGAGAGCTTAACAGAAAAAATTACACCCACGCACACATACTCACCACCACATACATATATCCTTCATCCCAGTCCCATACGGATAACACCCACAAGGACTTCTTCTACTTATATGCACACGCACGCATACACTTACACTTACGCTACTGGCACGTAGTCAAGTCAGTCAGACAGCTTATGCACCCAGAGAACAGAACTGTGCCATTTTGTAGAGGACTTTTAAGGAGAGTTTTTTACTCTTCTCTCGTTCATTCAAGTTGATCACAACCTGTAGAGACAAAGTCAAATTATTAAAGCAAAACATATTGGGGGAGACAGAATAAAATGTATGAGAACTCACCTCTTTCTGCAACAGATTCCCGACTAGAAGTGCCCGGCGGCGGCAGGACTCTTACAGGATGGATGTAGGGGAGATAGTCCACCAATAATTGTCTCCGGCTGATCTCGGTACTGCAACCTACAGCGTTGTTTGTTATGGCACCATTGTCCACGCTTGTTAGCATTCTAAAGTTTTTCTTTTTTAGCTTCGTCGACATACCAAGGAAATTCCTGGGAGAGGTGGATGTTCGTCCCCCATCGATTTGGACTGGTAAATATGTGAGAGGTGATCTCAAGTTCTGTAAACCGAAAGAAAGATTATTTGAGATATTATTATTAACATTGGAAATGGGATAATGGATTATATTTCGAAAAGGAGCATTGACGAGGTGCGTGCTCCAACTAATATGCCCGTGGCCTCTCGTCCATGTGCTGAACCCCCAAGCACTCTGTGTGGGGAATCCTAGGGTTTAGGGTGCCACGACCGAGATTGCAACTCAATGCCTAGCCGAACTCTTGTTGTGATTTAGGTGGTAAACTCGCCGAACTGCAACTCAATGCCTAGCCGAACTCTTGTTGTGATTTAGGTGGTAAACTCGCCGAACTGCAACTCAATGCCTAGCCGAACTCTTGTTGTGATTTAGGTGGTAAACTCGCCGAACTGGCGTTCCCAGTTGATCAGGCTAGCATAGGGGATCCTGAACACCCGTCGTGCCAGATTGCAGACTCCAATGACTACTTCCAGTTTAAGCGGAGTGCATCCTGCCAAGTATACAAATATGATTTGTCGATGTCAGCTACAACATCCTGGAGGATGCATCATATATGTATATCCGCAATCCAGCCAAGGGGCCTATGTATATGATTCCACCTGTGGTTTACCAGTCTTGAACAGATTTCAGATCAATGCCACGAGTTAAATATGTTAGTTGGGACATTTTTAAAGTCAACAAAGGAAGAGATTGCAACAGTTGCAATTAAGTTTTAAAATAATTACATTTCAAATGAACAATTTAAGGGAAATTACAGCCACACACTCGAATATACTCTCGTCCCCTCTCATGAGCGGACACATCGTGTACGAAGGCAAGCGAATAATTCGCACACACATTAAACAGCCAGTTCGGAGTGTAAGTGAGCTTGCTGGAGATGGTGATGGCGATGGAGGAGCCTGTGTACGTGTACAAGGATGTAAATTATGTTACAAAAAGGATGTGGTTGCGTCTACTACCACTACTTCAGTTATGGCCAGTGCCAGTACTACTTATACTAATACGAATACTCTTGCAAACAGCAACTACAACCACACAGTCAAATTGTTATGCTAATGCTGCTAATACACACACACACACACACTCTCCTACACATAGGGGAGGATTATACGCGTTGATATGAATTGGAATGCAAATATAAATATTGTAATACTTGTGAAGTGTTCAAAAATGCACACATGTGCATTGGATTCACATGTGACCAAGAAATTAGTTGCGTGTTTTGTTGTTTTTGTTTAATATAAGAAACTAGTAAGTTGTAATGCGCCTATGGCGCCCGTTAATTTGCTTGAGAAAGTATTTGTTACTTAATTTTAAAAATTTTGTAAAAAATATTTTGAGAAAACTATTTTGTAAAAAAAAATTTCGAAAAAAAATAAAATTTGTGGAAAAAAAATTTTTGCTGAAAAAAAAAATGTTTGTTGAAAAAAAAAATTTTTGTTGAAAAAAAAATTTTTGTTGAAAAAAAAAATTTTGTGGAAAAATAAAAATTTTTGCTGAAAAAAAAATTTCTTGAAAAAAAAAAATTTGGAAAAAAAAAATTTTTGTAAAAAAAAAAATTTGTAAGAAAAAAAAATTTTGGAAAAAAAAAATTTTGGCAAAAAAAAAATTTGGAAAAAAAAAATTTTGGTAAAAAAAAAATTTGGGGAAAACACAATTTCTGTACAAAAAAAATATTATTTTTTTTATTATTATTATTTATAGAATGCCTATTTAAATTCCTACGTACTGCGTGACAGAGTCAGTGAATCAGTGAATCAGGGAATCAGTGTATCAGTGAATCAGTGTCGAGGGTAAATATATATTAAGATTGTATCACATATAGAAAAGTGGAATCTGACAGCGGAGTTAAAGGTCGTACATTGTATTTCAAGTTCGAGTAGAATTTTTCTTTTCTTTTGACAGGTGTCAAATAGAAAGTGTAGCATTCACTAAAATGAGTTCAACTTCTATCGAGAACCGCGAAATAAATAATTCAATAATAAGAAAGTGGTGGGCCATTCCAATCGTCCAACAAAGACTGGAATAGACAAATTTGATTCGTCTGGATTGGTAGAAGACTTAAAAACACCCATGCAAATTCCTATCTTTAACTGTAACACAAAACATGGATGGAGGATACCAATTTGTCAATTGCACAAAAGAAACGACCTGCGAAAGCGGTCAAGCGGAGGAAATTTGCCGGGTATCATGTATTATTTTCATAACTTTGTAGACCCTCTACTAAAGATAATAATAAAGAGATGATAAATTCCCCTTGAAAATGGGTGTTTTATTTGCATTTGAAGCAGAAACGCAAGGTCAAATTTATTTCGAGCAAAGCTTGTAGTTCAAAAATAATCTGCAGGTTATTCTAAGAATATTTCACCTAGAAACCATCGATCGAAAATAAATCCCTAGCTTGCGCAAAAAGATATTTATATCACATTTTACCAAAAAAAAAACAGTTTCACAATTAAATTCTGACAAAAAACGAATTTCATCGAAACTCTTGACCTAGTAAACATTTTTGAGTTCTGTAAAAAACTGCTTGTAGGCAAGGAGTGAGGGATTCTTTTAAGGTATTAACATCAAAACACGGATAATTTTTCTTATTTTAGAAATATTTTCATAATGCCATATTCTCCCGATTTGTGTGGCATGTGGCACCGTCTTCTTGAAACCACATATTCTCCAAGTCGTATTCTTCAATTGCAGGCAAAAAAAACAGTCGGTTATCATACGACCATAACGCTCCGATTGACGGTGACAGTCGTTCCCTAGTCGTTTTCAAAGAAGAAATGTTAAAGTCGATTTCCGCCAGCTAGAGATGTTTTTTAGACCCATGGTATTTTGGTGAAATATTTTTAGAATTTTCCTTAGATTTTGTTTTCGTTTATGCTATGCGCTTTTATGAATTTCTTCCTCCCCTATAAATGGGGGATATATTAACTAAGATACCTATATGAAATATTATTTTCCAGATTGGATGCAATTTGTTTTTCCAAAAATCTTACGGATTAACAACGAATAACCGATATGCAAATTTGATTGCATGAAAAACTGCCCCCTCCAGCCAAGATATTCCACCTTTTTGTGAATATTTACCTACCAATTAATCTCTCAGCCAAAAAGTACGATAGGCCATAGCATGAGACGAGTGCTCATGAATGTCAAGGGGATTTCAATTTATCCGTGCACATCACTTGAGATACACTCTCTTAAATTTAGCATTAGCAAACTTTTGCAAATGATTTCATAAATTTTCGATGAACGCATATTACATACAATTACACATATGTATCATACATACACATACAAATGTATGTGGTATATCTGTGTGTGTGTGTGTTCTTATAAATAATTTTCTATGTTGCAATATTTATTATTTCACTGCCGTGAATGGTGTGTGAGTGTGTGTGTGCCTGTGGTTTCAAAGACAAAGCAGGTGGTTGGGGCGGGGGTTAGCACCAAACTGTCGATGGCAAACTCAACCAAGTGTGGTGGGTGGGAGTTCTTTTTCCTTTCAAAAGCAGGAAACGTTTTCAAACAAACTTTAATAGTTGACCATTATTTATTTCTTTCACTTGATCTGTCGAAATTGTTATCGAGCTTATGCATTATATTTGAAATACAAATATATACATATACATATGTGTTTGTATATATACGGATAGATTACACACACTCAAAATCCTCACACAGTGCGTTTCAAAGGAACGCATGTTTACCAAATAACTTTGAACATTTGTAGTTGCCTGTATCAAGATTTTACTAAGGTTAGTCTAGGCTGACTTTGGCCCATATTCGAAAGGCTGAGGCAAAGTGTGAAGGAAGAAAGCGAACTTAACAGTTTGTACTTAGTATTTGATACTCGGCTTTGATATTTCATCACATTGTTTAATAATTTTTCTCGATTTACATAAGTGATATTTGTTCGCTAATAAGTTTTTATCTTGTAGTGCTAGTCACGAGTAATGAAGTAAAGGAAATAAAAAAAAATAAATAAAAAATAGAATAAAATCTATAGTATACTTTAAGGCATTGCACTTCACACTTACTACTAGAGAGCACTGATTGAAGTCGACAAAGACAACCTAGTAGTTCTAATTCACATGCGAATTTTCCAGCAGAGCGTAGAACTCATTTATTATGGAAGAATTGGTGACATCTACAGTTTCCAGACGTTGTTTCCTCTGGAATGTTTTGAATATACGGGCTTGATCTTCGTTTCACGATTGGGCGAGAGAGAGAGAGGACGATTTTCAAGGACTTTGTGGTGCTGGAAAACACAATGAATGCTACAGCATGGCCTATTCTATTTTGGGACAATTCTCAATGGAATACAATATTGTTTGAAACGCACTGTCTCTTGGAAGATACATGGAACTCAATACTGTCAAGGTTCCTGTAATATTGATGGGTAAACATTTGGCAAACAACAAACAAAAGAAAATAATTCTATACTTTTAAACTTCTTCTACAGTCCTAAAGGATGTATATGAATGTTTTTTCCCCCCCTACTTTGTATGCTAGCGATGATGATGACGTTGATGATACAAATGTGTGTTAGTATACGAAGATGTTGCCTTTCCTTTACGACGTAGGATATACGATCCGATGGCCATTAAACTTGGTTTTCACTAAACAAAATCAGTTTGTTATTAATATATTTGCCCACAACAGCAATTCAAAGAATACGGAGAAAATACTCATTAAATTCAAGCCAAAGTTTAAGCGATTTTTCATAGACCGCCCGCCCCCCCGCTCACTCGTTTCCCTTTCGCACAATAAAGCAGGACCAAATAAAGGCATTTGTACCAACCGAATTTTGTACAAGTGAAATTTTTTAACAGCTTTAACATACTCCCCCAACCAGGGAAAATACTCTCCCTCGCACCCCCTCAAGCAACAACAGTGCCATATAACAAAATAAATAAAATGCGGAAAATTTCGATAAAAATGTTTCCCTTTAGACATAATTTTTTTCCATCTTCACACATATGTATGTAAACAGAAACCCTCATATACACGTACATACATACGTATGTATGTATGAGTAAGTATGTGGCTGGGTAGAGAACGGAAAACTTACAAATGTTTAATACAGATGTTCGGAGTGTTGAATTTGGAGTCGGTGAGGAGGCAGGCGATGAATGGATGGCCATGCTGATATTAACTCACACAGTTAAGAATCTTCTTCTGAGAACGAGACGAAACGAAACGATGGAGAGCTAGAAGGGAGCGAAAGAAGAGTGATAAAATAATAAATAATATTTATGTTGTTTGATAAAGAATTTAACATGTAGTCGTGCGAAAGCAAACTCATACTCGTGGGCAATCTGTGTATTAATGGAACCGACCGATGCTCCGTCCTCCCACACCGGCAAGCTAACTCATCTACCGGAAGTTTGAATATGAAACCAACAACAATGTGATATGAAAAAAATTATATTTCCCCTGGTTTGTTTCCTCTTTGGCTTTCGTGTTTTTTTTTTGTTGGTCTGTTGGGTGGCATCATCGAATAGGTGCAGTAAATAGTTAGAGTATCAAATGATGCTCAAGAATTTATGAAAGAATTTCAGTTACTCCAGCACACGCATCACAGTTGTCGTGGGCAACAGAGGCGGTGTCATACTTTGAAAATTGAACATTTTTGTTGAATTTTGAAAATTATAAATGGAAGGAAAATAAGAAATTAAGGGCAAGGAGAATTTCCCCGAGCTTAGTTTGTATACTCTGTGACCGGGTCCGAAAGACAATTCCCTTTTTTACAGAAGTTGGTCACAAAGGCGCCGGCATTGACGAAATATAAATGGAAGGAAAAGGAGAAATAAAGGGCAAGGCGAATTTCCCCTAGCTTTCCACGATGTAGTTTGTATACTCAGTGACCGGGTCCGAAAGACAATTCCCTTTTTTACAGAAGTTGCTCACAAAGTCGCCGGCATTGAAAAATACTTAGATGTTCTTAATAAGGTATGATTGTGTGATTATCACATCATGGTAAAGCTAATGTACTCTTGACCCACGGTTTAGTGGAGCTGAGTTTATATAAAATTGTCAGGGGAATCGACAATCTAATATGCAATCTAATAAGCAGACTCACTTCGACTCTGTAGACCTTTGTGATAGCACAAAGAAAACATTACTCGTGGCCCACACCTGCAGAACCATCCTGGGCACCCTAGAATGCTCCTGAGTCGATCAGTACCAATATCGGTCCCAGTTTTGTTCCTTATATGTTCCTAGTGCATAGAATGTGTTTTATGGACTCCTGCTCCTATTCATCGCCACAGCTTCTAGTCGCAATTTTCAACAGACGGATGTTGATAGCGACAGCATTGTATGAGTATGTTACTCATCTATTGGGGATTGAATTCAGGCTCGGGCCAGTGTAGACGTCGACATGCAGTCTTTGACCAGGAGTTCAGCATTTCGTGACAGAGTCGTAAACATCTTCAGGACTCAAGCATCGTCTTCCTATTGTTTTTTTTAAAGAATACAACAATGCGATTAAATAATTCAGCGAATATTCGAATTAAAAACTTACAGGATTTCCTGAATGATACTGATTGTTCACAGAAGCGCTCGGGTAACATTAACGCGAGATTTAAATCGACGGAGTCCGGTATTAACATCAACGCGAGATTTAAATCGGTTAAATCGATGGAGTCCAAGTTAAGATGTCAACTGGCAATTATTCTCCAGTTTCGACGTTGGAGTCAATTGTGTCACAGGACTGAATATCGACGTCTAAATGCAGCTAATTAGTCATCTGGACAGCGGCAGTGGCACTGGCTTTGTTCTGAAATATAAGCATGTATTGCTAAAACATTAATTCAATTCAAATCATTTAATTTGTTAATTTAATCACTTAACTTGTAATTATTCTCCTCCTCCCCCAACCAAAATCCGCGAAATATAATTCATCATTTGTTCGCGCCCTCCTCTCTTCCTTGCGCATCATTCGGGCCTATGCAGTTTCTCGACCCCGCACATACACATTTCAAAATTCAGCGCGAAAGCGGAATATCTCCAAACAATGTTAACAGCAACAGCCGTGAGCAGCAAAGAATGGAAATATAGTGGCAGTACATTATGGAACATTAAACATAAATTATAAATGCCTGTTGAAACGTGACAGAGGGGGATGACGGGAAAAAAGCGCGGCCTACGGAAATGAAACAATGTTAAGTAGAATTTTAATCAAATTATATTTTCCCCAATAACACGCACAGCAACAACAACAACAACATGATATTAAATCTAGCAAATTTATAGTCGTCTTCGCTTACAGCAAATTATACAACAATTCGTTAGGTTACGATAACGCAGGCAGAATAAGTTTCGGTTGGGTGTTTTTTTCCAGGTTTTTTTTTTTGGCCCCAGGATGAAAATGTTTGGCTTCAGTAAATATCGGGTAGAATACATTACACCGAAACAAATGTGTAAAATACTGAGTGTATTTTTGCCATAAATAAACTTTATACTCATACATATTTTAACGTCTTTTATAGATTGAAACACACACGTTCATGTACAGTGTGTGTGAGGGTGTGGTGATACAGAAGAGATACAAAGATTTAATAATGCCAACAAAATGTTTTTCTTTAACCAGCCACGAGGACAACGATGACTAGGACGAATCTAAATGGTGTTGGTGATTACAACCACTTTGGCTCTTGACAATGCACGCATTGCCATCCGAAACCCCAACCCACACTCTCTATCTCCCCCTCTCCCTAACGTGTGTCCTCATTTGGATTGCCTGCATGCTAGGGATATGCTGTGCTCCAGCCCTTGCAACTGCTGCTGCTGCTGCTAAAGTCATTTCGACGCATCAACATTTATAGCTTTTGTGTGGCAACAACGCTGTGGGGGAAGAAAAAAGGTTATTAGTAACACTAGTTAAGAAGACCCTGATACACCAACAACAATAACTACTGCTGTTTCTCGCCCCAATTTACTTCTTATACGTTTACGTTTGTGATTTTTCTTTCTGCGGGCGAAATGCTCCGCCTCCCACTCGCCGTGTTACGTTATTCATGAACTCTTAACAAAATGTCCCTGGGTTTTGATAATGGTATCGGTGGCAAGTTGTTGCTTTGCAGTTTCTGCTGCTGATGCTGATGTTGCTCCATGTATGCACATTGTTTGATAATGAATATAGAAATGCAAGCAACACAACAACTCGTACAAGATTGAATGCACAGTGGCCGGACCACTATGGTGAGGGACATGAGTAGATTTCTTCTATTGGATTTTAGACCAGAAAGCAGTGGTAGGGAACTTTCCAGAGAAGTTTTAGATGACTTAGACATAAGTCGTTTACTCATAAAGTCAACGGGTTTACGAGCTGGAAAAGTTCTATGACAACAGATGGATTTTCTTACCAGCTTACAAACCTTTGTTGACTTTCACACTGGCTGTCACACCACGACCATCGCATCTATTCAAAGTCATGTCAAGCTATTCAAAATATTCATGATGGGTAAATCTTTAATTTGTAAAAGAGAAAATATTCCTATGGGGCTGAATAGTATTTCAAATGGGATTTTTTCCCCAGTACAGTTTCATTCGGATAGTTCTGTGATATGCCCTAGCAGCAGGTCGCAGGAAGACTGTAAAGTCTGGAAGAAACGCCAATGGTCTTAGACTCCTCCCACTAGTCAGCAGGAATTCTTACGAACGCGGCAATCTTAGGGAACGATTGTGGTTAGAAAAACTATGGGTCTATAAACTAGATGGGTAGAATATTTTAAATCCAACTACTGTCCCTTTGGTATATTCCATACAAAGAGTCTGATTCGAGAGTAAACTAAAATCTATAAACAATTTTTCTCGCCGGCTAGACTTTGCTTCAAACTTCTGGCTACAACTTTGTAATAGTTGGCAGCCAAATCCCCTTCTAGTGACAACCATACAAATGGTACAGCCTGAGATATGTTTCGGTCCAAATTTTTAAATAAAAAGTCTAAAGGTCATGTATTTACATCCATATAAGTCAATTCCACCAACCAACTTAATTGTTGGAGATTTCCTGTTATTTATTGCCGCTTGCAGCTACTGTGCACAATGTACAGCAGATAAACGAAGAAGCAACAAATGCATTTAATTTATTACTCGACAAAAAGAACGAGGGGAAGAATGAATGGCCAAAATGGCTTAGGACTACACACAACTGCATCTTTACCTAAAAGTATGCTACTACAATAGATACAGGGCAAGTTTAACTAAAAGTATGCTATTAAAAGCTTAATAATTACAGTCATTTGCAGCACAACACCGCTTGCCGCACTAGTTTTCATCTTTCAAATTATCCAATAACATTTTAATGGGGAGTTTTTTTTCTGCCCCGCACCTTTTTGGTCCTCTGAAAATGGAACAAAATTGTGAAATGCTGCTGCTCTTAATTTCATTTTTAATACATACATACGTAGAGTTTCACATGATGTTGTGTGCATGTTTGTTTCTGTCCATCATTCATGCCGTGGAAATGCTCTTCTAACAAATCAGTGTCATTCGCCATCATGCTAAAACGTTACTCAACGAATTAATGGTCCAAAAATGAATGAATGACCGCCATTTTGGTCCCGTTGATTGTTGTGGGTGCCTCGATGGGTGGTTGGCTGCCCGCTGGTTTCAGTGAATGCATAATGTCGCTTAAACTATTGCATGTCGCCCACCTCGACAACTTCCTCTCCCAGCATGCGGACCTGGTATGTATGCTGGTTGCTGCTGTTAGTGTAGCAGTGGACGTGTTTAATGGTTGTATTTTCTCCCTCTCTCTCGCTCGCCCTGTCGTCCTTTCAATCGTCCGTATATGTGTCTTGCATATCAATGAATCTGAAGGCGAAATGCTTAAATGGTTGTATGGTAAACAAGCGCAAAAAATAACGCAACGTCAGCAATAACAAAAAGCTAGTGGGCGGGGCCGGGAGACGAGTTTTTCCGAAACATAAATAAAAATAGAAATACGATAAAGTGGTCTTAACGCAGTTTTTTTTTCAAGCAAAGCTTGAAATTCTGTAAGACATATCGCTCATTTACTTTAATAGTGTCACAATTCAAAATGCACTTTTTATTTGTTTGCTCAAGAAAAAGGTGTAAATATCTTATTTGGGTTTATTGAAAAAATCGTATTTTGAGTTGTGACACTATTAGGATTAATTTGAATTATTTACGGTAAATGCCAGGAATGAAGGGTTTAGATTATCCTACCACTGTCAAATAACATACAAATTTAAAGGGTACAAGAAAGATCACTAACTTTTTAACATTAACTATGAAAAATATAGACTGGCAAAATAACAAATCCGATAGAAAACGAAATCTAGCAATGCCAAATATCTCTATTTAATAAATATAATTGCATTTGCAGGATCACTGTGTTTGGAACAACCGATGTTGAACCTTTATAAAATGTTCAATAGATCAAGGTATGTAATCAACATTCAGTGTACCTGTTACTTCGGTAAAGTAGTAGGCGGAGTTTTTAAAAAAAATTTATGTTGTTTCCCTCAAATTGTGAAAGTTTACACTAAACTGAAGAAAATGTACCTGGCGGCTCTGTTGGATCATGGAAAGAACAAAATGGACAACTTATTTTAAAAAAATCGCTTTTTCAAATCTTTAAATATAGTATACTAGTAAGTTGTAATGCGCCTATGGCGCCCGTTGAAATATGGAAAAAAAATTTTGTTGAAAAAAAAAATTTTGTGGAAAAAAAAAATTTTGTTGAAAAAAAAAAATTTTGTTAAAAAAAAAAAAAATTTTCTTAAAAAAAAAATTTGTTGAAAAAAAAATTTCTTGAAAAAAAAAATTTTTGTGGAAAAAAAAAATTGTTGAAAAAAAAAAATTTTTAAAAAAAAAAATTTTGGAAAAGAAAATATTTTGTAAGAAAAAAAAATTGTAAAAAAAAAATTTTGGAAAAAAAAATATTGGTAAAAAAAAATTTGGGGAAAACAGAATTTCTGTACAAAAAAAAAATATTATTTTTTTTATTATTTATTATAGAATTATAGAATGCCTATTTAAATTCCTACGTACTGCGTGACAGAGTCAGTGAATCAGTGTATCAGTGAATCAGTGTCGAGGGTAAATATATATTAAGATATGTATATTATAACATATTAGAAAATGTAAAGTCTTTGCATAGTTTGTATCGAAAATGGGCTTGTCGTTGAAGCCGAGAACATTCTTCTTAACCGTGAGGCCACAAAACACTCACAAGATTCCTTATCTCTGTACGGATCTGTACGAAATTAGTACGTTGAATATTTATAAAAAAAAACATTTGTTTGGTAATTTCCCGGGCCGTGTTAGGGCTGGTTTCCGTAAAATAAATTCCATCGTTCGTGAAGAATCGTTAAAATTGAAGGCGCCATTAAACGGATATATCTAAGTAAGAGGACCTGGTCCTTTGGGGCGTACGTTCCATATGTCATCGTCTAACATATATTTAAAATTCAGGATTTATTAAAATCTAAAACCCATGTTATAACGTTTCCAATTTTGACAAATTCTAACAAACCAACGAATTCGTTTTATGGAAACAGGCAGTAAATGTATTTCTTGGCATGCAATAGATTAAATCCGTAACTTTCATTGGGATCTTTAACAACTTCAATGCCAAAGACATTAAACATTAAGTAAAATCTTTTTCCTTTGACATATTTATTGTCTTATTTCATAATTTCTAATTATTTAGAGAATCGTGTGGCAATAGATGGTTTTTAAGCGTAAAACGGAGTTGGAATTATCCAAAACAAAAATATTTTTAAATCACGGCAGTTTAAAGTGAAGATATTTACTTCACCATGGAAATACATATGTGGTTCAAATAAATCAAGCGAAAATGGTTAATATCTGTGAGGTTTCATTTCATTTTAAAGTCTTATCACAAAGTTTTAAAGGTCCATTTTGCTCATATAAGATTAAAATTGTTTTCCATATCTCTGACAAATAGTCAATTATATTCCATAACAAGTTATAACTGAAAGTTAATGCTTCTATTTACCCTTCACAGTATTGCCTAAATTGCATTCTTGTCCCCTCATAAAATTATCTTACACATCCATGCCTTCATACCATTACAGATAAAACGCACATGTATACATTTTGACTTAGGAAATATACACCTACAATGTATCTGAACTCAAAACAAACACGCAATTTACTTCACCCAAAACAATTTACTTAGCTTATAAATGTGAAACTAGTTAGCATTACAATTACCCTTTAATGCCAATGATTTCCGAATCACGTTTGGTTCGGCCGGTAAGGATATTACATTGAATATTCCCATTCATTCATTAAACTCCACCCGCCCCGAAAATGGAAGCATTATTTTATTATGGCTTTGCATTTCCGTTTCCGGTTTTAATAACAACAGCCTCAACAAATGTAATTTGTACACGAGCTGGATGGCATAGAACGCATACGATTGCGAATATATATATATAACCGTACAGATGTACATACTTTTTGGTAAATTATATCAAGCACACTACCCGCATTACACCGACCGCCCTCATGCCCTCCATTGTGACTGCATACTTGACATTAAATCAATTATTCATTACCATCGATTAACTTTCACTTGGGCTTCACGAAATTGTTTCTTGCTGTCAAAGACAACGAAGAAGGGACAGGACATCCAAGGTACTCGAAAGATGAACACGCAAACAAAAGGAAACGGCAATAATAGAACAACTACAGGCGAAAACTTGCCAGTATGTCAGAGACGGATTTGGGAGGCCTTGTCTAAGGAGGTCAGCAATCAACTGACTACTTTCGGTTCACGCCACTATGCAACACTCTGATTAGGATTATTTAGATGTTCTATCTTCCTCCAGATCCGGTACAACAACGCCGACGAAAACATAAAACATATCCGAAGAGAATATGTAAATTCAATACTCTCCGAACGATACAAAGTCTAACAATGCCATCGATACACATTCCCTGGCCTACTATATATTCTCAATTAAATCCTATATTTATCTTCCAAATGTTTCGCGACTCTTTTACAAGCTTCTTGCCTTCTTTTCTAGATGCTGCTGCTTTGTAGGTAATCCTCCTAGAAGATCTTCGTATATATTTGTTAGTAGGCTTTCACTTTTTGTTGAAGATTTTCCTATTTCTCCCCTGGAACATACTGATGGAGACGAAACTTCCTGACTGTCGTAACAGGCCTTCCGTAGCCCTTTTTCCCCCACTGGATTGGATTATAATTGGAATACGGCAGCTGCCTTACACGCAGTATTATCCTTACCATCAGAATTCACGCTTATTCTCGCATTGCTGGGTGTTGCTGCTACTGTAATTCTCGGCATTGTATTTAAATATTTATTAAAATGTGTTTGTAAGCAAAAGTTCACACACACACAAGGACATACACATTCTCGCCCTGCCATGGTCGTGCCCATGTCCCCCATTGTGATTGTTGCTGTTTCACACACGTGCTCCTTATTTCCCCGTGTAAATGTAAATGTTAACGTTAACGCAGAGAAATACAAATACACACAACAATCACACATTCTGGCTTTAGGACAACAGGACCAGAGCGAGCGTATGTGTTCACTCAGCCGATTCCCGCCATGACCAGTTGTTGTTTTGCGTGTTCTGTCGTGATATTCACAAAAAACACTTGAACGTCTGTTTCCGCTGTGTATGGGTGGGTGTTGGTGGGCGCATGATGTTGATGTTCTCTGTATGGTGTGGGATGGGATCTTTGGTATGACAATATGTCGTGGTTATATCTGTTGTTTGTTCGTTTGATTGTAGAGCCCCAGGGAGAGTTTAATATATTAAATTGAAATGGCTAAGATTTTGTCAATGTCTCTGTCTTTAGTAGTTCTTTACCTACCCCTTACTTCTCGCATTTTTTTCTTTTTAGCAATCAACGATGTCGGCCTGTTTTCATATTTTTATTCAATTTATCGTATACCGTGATTGAATTGCAGAGGGGAGAGGTTTAAATGTGCAGTCGTACAATATGAAATTTCATTTTAAAAGCGTTGTCATGTCACCAGCAAATATGAACTTAATTATCGGTAAAACATTGACAACAAACCGAAAGTAATTGATGCTATCTGAAATCTTTATATGAGATTGTATTTCATATTTGTGTGGCCAGCAAATATCAACAACACCAACCATTATCATCAGCATGGCCAACGCCGCCATTACACTACACTCATCATAGTCATCATCAATGTCCAATGTGCATTCTTATAGTTATTGTCCTGTGGACCAATATCAACATCAGCATCATCGTCATCATTTCCTTCACCATTATCATCATCATTTCCGTTTACCCTCCATTCCCCCAACCGATCATCTTATTTCTTTTCCTTATTCTGGTCATTTTTCATTTACTTTTATACCATCGTACACACACACACACACATCTGGTATGGCCAAGTAATAGTATACTTTTATACAAACATATCTATACAATATATCATAGCCGGAGTAGTATTCATGCCATTCTCATTCTTATTTCCAGGCACCATACCGAACAGGACAGATCAGAACAGATAGATAGATGCCTGTCCAATGAAATGACATTCATTACTATTGCATGATTCCCCAAAAAGCTTATCATTAGACTTCAACGATGACGATGATGATAAAAATTCATAAAATGGAATTGCTTTAGATAAACGAGTAAGTATTTTCTTTTTTTTCGATGACTGCTGGTAGCCTTACTTTCCGAAAAAGGAGTAATTGTTGTTTAAAAAAAGGGACTTTTTAAATATTCATATTGTTAGCAACAGAACTAGTCCAAATCATGGGAACAAAAATGTAATAAAAAACTACAAAGTGATTTTTGTGTACACTGACCGACAATTTCTTACAAATCAAATCAATAAACAAGGAAGTCAGACCTGATGTCTAGGAATTTGTGTGAGTGAATTCTGGTGTACTGAGAATGACTCTTTCTAACAATGAATGACATAAAGCCTTAAATGTATACGAAGATAATAAACGACAAATAATATCATTAATTCGCTCAGATATCACCGTTCAACAAATTAAAATAAAAAACAATAAAACAAGTCTGAACGTTTACTTACGGGTTTTGAGACTTCCAACGGGGCTTAGTACAGGATGGTCCGAGCAGTATTAAGAGTTGCTTGTTGAAACCACAAATTAACATTGTCTTGTAACCATATGTCGACAGATTGATGGTAATGTTGATGCCCGGTATTACCATCGGTAATCAAATAAATGCATTGAGCTGGATATGTTGGTGGCTCTCACTTTGCCTTTGCACATCGGACCAAATGCAACTTTATGCTTATTAAATTATCCAGGAATGAGCTTCTTTACAAAGTAGACATTGTAGATAAACGTTCTTATTCATGGTGACTATCACACATGGAACACAAGGTCGCATTATGATGAAAAAAAAAACATGTAAACAACATTTTTCAGCGACCGTTTTCCGATCATGCAAATGGCGGGGAATTTGCGAGTAAGAGAGTAATCTCTAAGCCTTCTCGTGAACCGCCTTTCAACAGTAGGGCTCGGTTAGCGTGTATGCAATATATATAGAGCACAGCTCACTAATTTCAGAGAACTTCCACATTTCTTCCTTCACGGATTTTTTAGGAAACTATGTTTGTCTTCCATCTGTATTGTATACGACTATTGATTTGGACTGTCGTTGTGTAACATCTTCCGCGTAGACGAATAGCACAATTTTCAAATTTCTATCAACGGCTATGAAATGGATAATTCGCATTTTCAATTCGTCGTTTTCAATGACCAAGATATATTTTTCCCTCAGCAGCGGTTTTTTTTTATTGAGAAGCCAATGAGAAGGCTTTCATCCTTAGTCACGTCTTTTTTGGGTGACTATAAGAAGTAGGAAATACAATTACAAATAAAACATTTTGATCACCAAAAATTGCAGATGCTTACCAATTCATTTTGACTAATTCGTCCATACTGTTAAAGCTGTCCCAATTTGCTTCCACTTTGCCGTGTGCTTTTTGTCAAGATCTTGTTTTGGTAGATGTAAACATTCACTCCATGATCTGCACTAAAATGTTACATAAATGAATTTCATTAGATATCGTTTATGATATAAATTGATTAAATATTACTTTTATACAGAAAAAATCAGTCAATTTTTAAAATCATTAAAGCCTATTGTTAGTTTAATAGCTCCCCAATCCTACGTATTTGATACATGACTTATTATATGGATCATCCATATCGAGGTGATGTTCAAATCAGAACATTCAGGCATAAATGTCCTAATGTGTCATATAACAAGTTACTTGTTGGCTGTGAAATCGGATCTCAATGATTTTCGAAACTTTTACAATAAATAATGAAGGGCCTATATTATCGACCATGTTGCAGGGTTTTAATATAGTACAGGAAATAGGAAATATACAATAGGCTGTCTTTGTTATACTGATTTTATAAGTATATACTACTTAAGGCACACACCATTAAGAAGATAGAAATCGCGTTCCTCCAATGATGGCGGCTCTGCTATAAAGTGATAAATATCCACACGTAAAAGTACAGTGAAGGATGTAAAATGTATTTATCAACCTTAATTAACATTTTAATTATGCAAAATTTACACGTTATCACGTGTTGTTGTTGTTTCAGATAAAAATCCTTTCATTGGTTTGAGTATGTGGCAGCGAGTATGTGTGTGTGTATCGTAATTCTGCCAACCAACCAAATAAATGTATGTCAATTTTACATAGGCACACACACACACAGACGTATATTCACATGCAGAGCATACACATACATGTGTGTATTTGCTAAGGTTTCATTAAAGGACGAGCTAAGCTCAGCAGCACAGTTTAGTTGAGTTGTGCATTTCTAATTGAGTTTAATTATGTTGTTGTATACAAATTAACCGCCAGATTAAAGGTTGAACAAAAGCACACTCCCAACCTCTTACCCAACAAACGACACTCATTCTCCAACGCCTCCAACAAAAAGGTATCTTTGGCATTATATCTTCATATATGCATGTATGTATGTATACAATCGTACAACATGCCTAGATCGTATTCGTTGCCTTCCTTTGTTGGTCCTGCTGTGTAAATATATACATAGATGTATGTATGTGTGTTGGTGTTTGCTGAAGTATTTTACCGGGTTCATCAACAAAGCAGCGTTTGCATAGTAATGAGGTAATTAATGATATGAATTCACCACGTTACATATTTTTTTTAATATAATTATATTTTTCTGTTTTTTTTTTGTCGTTTGTTTTTGTTGTTTGTCCTTTGGAAAAGGTGTTGAACCTTAATAAATCTAATCATTAATGAAGGTCTTTCATCGTCCGAGTATATGAGTACACTCGAGCAATGCTCGAGTAGTCGGAATTCGACGAAATGATTGAGCACATCAACTTAAACAAACAGGTCGCAGAAGTAAGCTTTGAAGAACAGTTTGTATCGGCCCGTTCCTATGTTTACACCATAGCCTTGAAATTGACTTAAGCAATGTGACATTTACTGGTAGCTGGACTGTCTATAGAGCATGTGAAGCTGCTTGGAGAGAAAGTTTGAATCGGGTAAACCGACACACTCTCAGTGAAAACGTACAATTTTCGTACTCCAAAGTATCCGAATTCCCAAACTGGCTATTGCTGTCACCATCGAATTCTTGAGGTCTGTGAATTCTTGAAGTCTGTCAAGCCTGTTGTAGTAAACGAATGAATATTTAGATATGTATGTTTGAGCCCGTAAGCCCCATGGACTAGGATATGAATTGGTCTGCAAAAGTAATTTTATAAATTAATAAATTCTCTCGGTTGTATTATGTAAATAAGGTTAGGTTTGGATTTATATGCGCGACAAAACTATTGCTTCTCTTACAGGTTTTGTTGCGATTGCCCTTTTGTTAATAATATTACTTTATTCCACATTTTTGAAGGAGTCCCGTAATCCATCCCTTTGGGGACAACATTAAAGTTTGAGGATGACAATCCCCATGAAAAATAAATACTCGTAACGTCCGTATGAAGGCTTTATAAGAGAAGATGGCAAAGTTTTATTTATGCCGTCCACAGGGAACCTGGTCCAGGTCCAGCACCGCCAAACAGTAATAATATCCGAATGAATGCCCTAGGGCGTTAAAACCATATTTTGATGGCGGACTATACATCACTATAAAAGTATAAAAGGCGTTCAAAGTTCTGGAAAATAATTCGATTTGAATGACATATAAATACGCTTTCCAACGACAATTGTACAATTGTAGTGTAGTGGCATAAGGCAGATCTCGGCAAATCGTGTTAGTTGGAGAAGAAAAAGCAAATACATTTCCATTTGGGAGGTTCATATATGTATCTCATGTTACGGAACTGCAGTGATTGGATATACATACAAACTAATACACCTTATTTGTGCCTTAAATGACCTTCAACACAATTGTCAGGGTTGTAAATGTTGTAAAATTACCTGGATAACTTCCGCAGCGATTAATATTTCATACTCTTCGGGAAAATGGGTCATTACCTTTAAATAAACTTGAATGTAACGTTGCTGTTGCCTTGGACATCAGGACGTCCAGAGAAGTGTGGGGTTTTTTCGGTATCCAAAACCACGTTGCACATTGATTTCTTCATTCGGTCTCCACAGAATTCACCATTGCTCACGTTCTTGAGTTCCGCCATCCCTTTATTTAGACTCAACTTTTGTATATGAGATTGTCCGGATCCATTGACGTTTTCATTTTTGCACAAGAAAATTATTTGGCGGTAAAACTGTGAAAACCTTTTTTTTTTTTTTTTTTTTGACGTTTGTCTATTTCATTGATTGAACAAACCGAAGACGACATCAACGTCGGTCATCGACATTTAAAATGTTCATATCATATAGATTTATCGTACGTTCTAAATTATTGCTTTATTATTGTTAATGTGTGGCAAATTAATTATATTCATTATGAATAATTTGTTGTGCACAAACATTATTTCACAAATCTGATAAATACCTGTTTATCGATAACAAAATTATCGATTCAACAACAAATCGTAACATGTGATCTGCGTGCACGATGCAGAAGTGGTGTAGGAGACAAAACGTATAACGGAAAAATCGACGATCTGCGAACTGTGTAATGGAAGAATCGAAAAAGGCTGTATTCATTTCGCGGCGCCACCAATTTTCAATCCAAAAATTAAATTATAATCATTCAATCAAATACGAAATTTGTTTGGCAAACCAACACATCATCCATCACCATTATGAGAAAGAGCTGCGACATTATTTATTCCTTCAAGATAAAAAGATATGACGTTTTATACGTAGACGGTGTGATGGGTAATTTTTTGATCTGCACCCATCATTTTGAGGACAAGTACCGGATGAAGATGAAGATACACGTTAGTAACCTGGTCAGTGTTGGCATAAAATGAGATTATTTAAAATATTTGGAACCATATTCATTTTCTTTCGTTTCAGTCATCTTTGAGTTTCCCAGTTTTCCTTTATACTCGTATGTATTGACTTGGACCTTGATACAATCAGCGGGCCAGTTTTTTGGGTCTGGATGCAGTCAGCGACGATTATCTCGTAAAAAACTGATCATCCATACATGTTTACTGTTGTCAGCTGACGCCTTTATGCATCTTCGCAGAATCAACTAACAGATTGAACATATATTGTTCTTCAAGTGTATGTCCTGTGAACCAAGTGGTGCAAGTACATATATCGCATATTTTGGTTTCTTTTGGACGTCGATGTTTGGTAGGTACTGTTGTTGCTAGTGCCACGATTGTTGTTAAGTTATTATAATGATGTTTTCAAACAGTTTCAAAACCAACGATTAGACAGTAAAATTATGGAAAACAAATTTTGGAAATTAAAAATGACACAACAGCAGCGACTTAAGTCAAACTCGGTTTTTTCCATCCCACTTTGCTCGTGCTATTAATCAGGAAACGTGGTTGGTACATGGTAAAAAGAGTTGAGGGGAGTGGGTGTTCGTGTTGGTGGTCTTTGGCTGAGAAATTCATTTTCATTTCATAATATGACATTTTTCATAAGCTTTGAATACTAATTTATGCTGCTTAAGCATTTCATGCATTAGACCAGTGGCAGTGGCAACAGCAGCATTAAATATATGTAGCAGCAAATTACATTTTTCCATTTTTCTTGTCTACTGCCGTTTAGGTCCAACCAAACAACCCAGAAAATCTGAGATTGCATTTCTATGTCACTTGGAAGAATGTCTGAATGGCCAAGAGATTAAATTCACTTTCAAATGCTGGCCGGAATGTTCTCATCCGCAAAGGGGGTAAGTATGTGTGTGTGTGCCATGAACTATATTATACCATTTTGAGATGATGTTGGCTAAAACGAAATTTCATATTTAATTTTTCAAAGACGTAACAGAACTTTGGGAGAAAATGTAAAATTAGTATGAAAAAGGAGTGCAAAAACACGAAACTGCCAACATCTGCAAAAATCACAGATTTGTAATTATAGTTTGTCTACCCTGGCATTGGAAGAAGTATCCATGACTTGTACAAAAAGTGGGTGGAGTGGTTAGAACTGAAAGGGTTTCTGTTAGAAGAGAATATAAATTGCACTTCATCATGGATTTATTGTAAGTTTTAGTTGCGGTTAGCAACATACAAACGTCCGTTATCATTCCCCCCCCCCCCCCCCCACTTCTTACCTTTTGGTTGGCCTTTGCCTGCAGGACTAACGCACGTACCTTGCGTGAGCCAATTTCATAGACCGTTTCTGTTGTTGGTTTTTTTTTCTTCTATTTTTCGTGCGGCCAACATTTGTGTAAGCTTCCGTTTCCTTTATGAGAACTAGTGGCGGTTTTAGTTTTTAGTGCAGGTTGTGTTGAATTCGGATGAAAGGCAGCCTGCCACCGCTCTACGGTCGTTCGTTCACACACTCGGCACATGCATCTTGTTGGCAATCATGTTCCTGTCGCTGTTCACACAATCGTGCAAATTAAGCGAAATTTAATAATACATAACAATAATAGAAGCAGCAACAACAACCGCCAACTCTAACAAATTGTAAATTGTGTTGGTGGTGTTACCTTAGCACACTGCTGTCGTATTGCTGTTGTGCGAAAGTTCATGGTCCACATTCGCCAAGGCTATTTTATACCCTACGCTATAAATAGGATAATAGTCTATTCAATTTCGTATTAGCTGTGCAATATGATCTTATGCAGCGAAGTCTATCTGCCGCTAGATGATACAGTCTACAATATGTTGAATATGCGTTTGTTTTTCTTTAGAAAATACCTCTTCACTTTGTAATGAAATTAATGTGTGATTAGGTATTTTAAATTCTCTAGAGTAAAACTGTTTCCCCTTCTTTCGATATGTGATGTTAGTAATTCCAAAGGGAAGACATGCGACTGTAACATTTTAGAAAAATATACAACGATCAAAACTACTGTGTAACGACAATGTCAGTCTAAATTAATAGAAACCATATAATTGTTGTTAGAGTACTAGTTAATTAAGATTGGCGCCCCAATTTAAATCATCAATCATTGAATGGTCGTTGTCACGGGAAGTCTGTTTTAATATTTCAACAGCAAAGTTTAGCAGGCGCCGACTGAGGACTGACTGCCCATCACAACGTCTCATAAAGGTCTTCTACAAAAATTGTCATCCTAGACAAGATCGGAAGCCATCGCTCACCAGTATAACCATCTGAAAATCTTGGGATGGTATATTCAATTCGTTTTCGCTGAAGTTAACTCCTTTATTCTTACTTTGTTTTTATAGCTGCAGTTGTGCTCCATTTTCGGTTAGTTTATTGTTGTTTATTTTTTCTTATTTTCTGCTAGATTTATTTTCGTTTTCCATTTTTGTTTTTTCATAAACACAACACGTTCAAAGATAAATGCAAACAAACAGATTTTGTTGTGAGCAAACAAAACCGAAAGGAAGGAACGGACTGAACATGGTTGTTAAACATGAATACGATTTTCTTTCAAATATCCTCCAAATGTTTTTGAAGTTCAGAAACGCAAGCTATAGTGTATGTTTTATAAAAACTACAACATTTTAGAGGTCACGAATTAGTAGGAGCTCAGGAGTCTGGATCTTCTCAGTTAGCGGATGCTAGTATAAACATTTGTGTTTTGTTTTAGCGAACCTGTTTTTTTTTCACAAAATGTCTGTTCTAGATCATCATTAAATTGTCATTGTATATGGTTGAAATATTTCTACAGTATAATTGAAGCAACAATTACTAACTATTTATGAACCTGAAGGAATGTTAGCAGTGCACTTTAAATAAATAAATAAAAACAGTCTGAGAATCATGTACTGCCCTTTATGTACGACCTTGTAAAAACGTTTTAAACCAATTTGCCCAATGAAGAAGTGGGAATGTATAGAGGTGAACCGGCACATAAAAAGCCTTGTCTTACTTACCCATTTAAAATTGGGCTAGCCACAGCATACAACTTGTGGGCGCTTCTGTTGTTATTTTCTACGCCTCTTCATCATCATTGCGGTTTTTGCTGCTGCAAGTGTGTATGTAAAACATGTTCGTTTCTAAAAACGTTTCCTCAGTACTTAGTGCTATGCCGTGGCACAAATACAACCGAAACTTTCTGTCATGGTTTGCTTTAAAAGTTCCTATGCACTTTTGTTTTCCAGCGTTTGAATACTCTAAATGTGACTACTGTGTGTGCGATTTCGTTGATGTTCTCCAGTGTCAATGTGAGTGGGTTGTGTGTGCGTGTGTGTTATTGTAGCATTTCCGCTTTGTCATATCCTGTTACAAATAAGCTTACTCTGGGAGTAACAACTGACTTTATCTGCTCATGCCAATGCCAATTTATTGTGAAAATGCGAAAGGCAACCAATGATAGCAGCAATACAAACCCCCTCGAAAACTGTGCCGAAAGCTGCAAAGATGCCGACATTGCCATTGCACGGTAGGGCATTTTGTGAGGTGGTGTGCAAAGTTTAAATTTGTCAATGGCTTTCATCTCAATGTAATGAAATAATAATCTTAAAACATGTTCCATTTGTTTTAAGTTTATTTCTTATGGGTACAACTTATCTCAAACCAAGATTATTTGTAGCTATTTGAAGATATTCTCTATTTATTATAGAAAATGCGATTAAGGGATTGCTTTTGCTCCTTCTGATACATGTACCACTGTGTGAATGGCATTCATGCAATTCTCTTACACACATACACATGATGTGTAACGAGATTTGGTATAAACTTAATTGCTCACTTGAATACTTATTTCCGGTTTTAGCTTAAACATTTTTTTGCAATTCTTGTGGATACACTGTGTGTGTAAGTGTGTGTATTTTAAAGCATACAGCACAACATGATGAATTCGCATTTACATCGACATGTGTGTACACTTACACATGTTTCAATGTGTGTTTTACCTTCCAACCGCCATCCGTTTGCCAAATGAAATACAAATTCTGTACATCCACACAACAAACGAAATCTAAAGGACTCACAAGTGTATCTTTTAATTTAGGTAACGTCCTCCACCGAACATCTCTACCAAGGGCGCTCGGCAGCAAACAAAAAAAACAAATGCACGATTTTGTGGTTGCCCCTCTCAAAAAAAGGCACGGCATCAAATGAACAACATCCGCTTCCGCTAACAAACAAAACCATACCAAAACAATGGTTAACTGGCTTTCAGTAGATACACCAAAACGAGTGAAAAAACCAGAGTGACCAATTACAGCGTGTATTATGGATGTGACCACCTTGTTCCGGAGGGCCATTCCTTCATCATAACTACCATAGCCACCACAACATTTCGGCAAACAATGATGACGTGAAGAATACTTACACACACACACTAATATGCAACCAACATACGGTCTCATTCTAGCAACAAAATTTAATCAAGCCTCGTATTCCTGAGGAATGTTTCCATTCAGTCAACCAGTCAGTTGAGTCTCCTTCTTTGAATTTATTATGCACAATCGCATCAAAAACTCGTTTGTTAGCGCCATGGGATGCTTATGGACCAGTACATATAACACACATACACCTACGACCATCATCCACATACAGATAGTGTAGTCAGTTACACATGCATATGCATGTAGTAGATAGACACTACCTCAATAACCATTAATTTACCCCCACAAAAAAAAACAGTAAATGGATAACTGTGGCTGTGGCAGGAACCTTCAGTCGCTCATTTCAAAATATTATCCAACGGTTTTAAACTGTGAATTCAAATACACACACACGCATACAGAGACAGATAGATAGAGGTATCTGCCATAACAAATATTGTCGGTATTCCATTAAATTGTAACCTCTAACACAATGTTAATGACAGACGGGAAAATATGCAGTTCCACAGGCCACACTATTGGACCTCAGGCCTCTAAAAATATGTTTGACAAACAAACATTGAGTGCAGTGCACGAGCATGAATTCGTTTTAAGCAGCATTTTAAAATAAATGTTAACAGTTGACACAAAAATATGAAGATATGCAATATCAGCACTGGGTAGGATCGTTTGAAATCGTACTGCATTTGATCTAGACGTACTATTTGCGATGCTATGAAATTAACTACGATGGATTAGCAAAAAAATGTTTTCCGGATGGTATTCTATGGATTTTGAAATATCGCTGAACAGTTTTGTTTACGACCAATTGAAGTATACTTATTTGATTTCATTTATTAATTCTCAACATGTAATTTAAAGCCTTACGGCCTGTTAAGAATAAATTACATTGAATTTAAACTACCAATTATAAACTACACATGATACATACATTGCAGTTCAAAAAGGAAATATTAAATTATAATAATAAAATGTTTAGTTACAAAAACAGAATTATTGTTAAAACGAAATACCTTCAATAAATTACGAATCAAATCTAAAAGCATTCATCGATTTTCCAAATCTATATCTCGATTTCTTTGTAAGATTAAAAAATTTTGCAACGTTCAAATGGAAAAACTTTTTTGTTATAACACCGAAACTGTCGTTCGGATTTATTGATTTTGATAAAATAATGCTATAGTTAATAGTTAGACAGATAGGTGTAAAATGTAGAAATGGGAAGCAAAGTGTGTATAGTGTTATCCGCTGGTCCATTAGTCTGTTGGGTACCCGCCTCCCCTGCTGTTCAGCCGTCGTATGAAGTCTATAATTTTTTTTTTTTTAAATTTTTTTCATTTTTAGATTTTCCAAATTATGTCTCGAAAAATTTAATTTTTTAAAAATATTGTATATACATTTATACCAATTCAGTATCCTTTACAAATACATATGTTAGTAGTTCTATTTAAACTGTTGCATATTGTGATTTACCCTAATTGGCCGTCAGGCTTAAAATTACAAAATTGAAATAAAAATGCAAATTCATATTCCGTCACTGTCATTCTCCTCACAACAGATGACTGCGTCACTGCGGGAAGTGGCATGTTCTCAATTTTGCAAATGCGGTCCCTGACTTCTTTGGTATTTTTTTTCCGCTAAACAAAATAAATTTATTTCTACCGAAATTCACATATACAACGATAAATAATTTTCTTTTTTAATTTTCATATTATAAATTCGCTTTGGCATAATTTGCACTGCAGCCGTAGTGCCGCCATGATCGTGATAGAAATCGCAATAGCGTACCGGTTGGTAATTGGCGAATTCGCGGCGCAAGTGCAAACGTTGTGTCTCCGTGGCAGTGCAGCTTCTCAAATCCTGCCTGAAGTTGTGCATACAGTGGCGACACAAGTCCAAATCGCTTTCGAAATCATGCCAATAATCGCCGTTCGGCGTTCGCTCACACTTGTAACACTGGGCCAAGTTCAAAGGTGTACAAATTACCTTGACAGTCGGATGGATTTGACGTTTACTGCCAAAGGCTGTGGAAACTTTCAGCTGTGCTCTTGCCAAATGATGTGGATAGGTGGGCGGACTGTCAGGGAAAAGGGATTATAATTTCAAGGAAGCATGTGTTGATACTACTTACGCTGGTGTCAAAAATACGCTCTTGTCTTTGCGAGCGGCGCCTACATTAAAGGGTTTGTTGGCTTTGCGAAAAGACTTCTTGGAGTCCACATCATAAACACCAACACAGGGAACATCGGCATTTTGTGTGGGTGGCAAACGTGGCGTTTTACTGACGAAGGCCGAGTAGCCTAACTTCGATGGCCACTAAAAGAAAATTTGGAATTTAGTATTTTTTGTATTTGAAAATATCTTTGGTTACACGCGAAAACGTATCTCCCCAGTGGGGATATTCAAATAATGTGAACACATTTAACCTGATCGTCTGAGTTTGTGTAACAATACCATACATACCCTCAGTTGCAAATGATCCCTCCCATCAACTCTGGCAGTTGGTCCCGGACTCAAATAGACATCTCCTTGGTGTTGTCGCATAAATGAAGTCAAGCAGGGTCCACTCAATGGAAGAGTAACTCGTTCTAGAATGGAACCAAATGCCACACGTGGTATTTCTGGGGGATTGACGACATAAACGAATCCTAGGAAGTGAACAGAAATGAAAGGAAATAACAGTGGGGTTAATCAACATTCATATGTCGACAAATTAATGGAGACACCGATCCACTGACTATTCCAGCAAAGCTTTTGGAGAAATCTACTGTGCCTCATAATGGATACAAATTTCTTTTCATTCTCTTTGATGCTCATGCCACCACATTGACCCGGTCATTGCAGCAGGGAAATTTCTTATTTGTATGTTTTAAAATTACAATACCTACTCCTTTGTTGAGTACGAGCTCTAATCAATTGGGTTTCTTTACGCTGCGCCCGTAGCCTTTCTCGTTCTTCTTGTGTCAATTTCTTTAAAAACATTTCGTTCTATAACCGATGGTACTACACTCTCAAACCTATCGAATACAACTAAATCCATGGGTATGTTATAGCTGACAAAAAATATGTTATGATAACCTTAAATGCTTTTCAGTTTCAACGATACAACAGAATTAGAACAAGACCCTGTAGTTTTCCTTTCATGTACACTTCGAATGTTTAGAAAGTCAGTGCATAATTGAACTTTAGCTTCAAATATTGAGTTCGATACATGTGTGTTCATTGAATATGTTGTTTGCCGTAGGTTCCGCTGTTAAATCACGCACTAACAAGGAAGAATCACAGTTTGACACGCATCCATCATTTTGGAATAGGTCTTTGCCAATATTCCTTTGTTTGATAGGAAATCAATAGTTGTTGAATAAAACCCAGTCAAGCTTCTTAAGTATGGGAAAGCAAGAGGATTTTTTTGGGGGGTTTCACGCGATTGTTACGCAGTAACTTATTTGAATATATTCTTCCTTCAATGTTATGTCTATTTACACACACACACACATCCGTACATACCTACCTTCCATTTCCTTAAAGTTGTTTCAAAATATTGAAATAGGTCGTCCTTTTTTTCCTTCGTTTACTGTAGCGGGAGTGTCAAAAACGTACGTATAAATGTTGGAGGATTCGTCAGTGAAATGACAAAATGTGTCTATTTGCTTTTAGCTTCTTCCATTTTTAATTACTTTTACCGCAGAAAATCAACGAAAAACAAACAAGAAACAAATTAATAAAATTTCAAATAGTTTTTTTTTTTTTTGAAAACTTTGCCTTTGCTTATATGAACATTTTGTAGCGTCAAGTTCGGGGTAGGCAGGGATGGAGTCCAATTGAAAAGGGAGTGGTGGGGGGAGGTTTTTTTTATTTGTGGACTTCAAAATAGAATGAATCTTCCCCAGAGTGGGGTATTGGCCAATCATAACACTGGGCAACAAATCACACTTCTTGTGAGAACTAAATTGTGGATAAAAACAGAAAGGCTCCATTGATCTTCATGATTTATATCTCACTTCAATTGCCAGATGTGTTACTTTATGATAAATTAGAGTAAATTACTATACCTTTATCAAGTAGATTACTCTATTTTTGATGCATATTGTAATTTAGGTTTAATAGGCCAATGGGCTTTGAATTACAAGTTTAATAAATGAAATGAAATGAAAATGAGCTATATTGTGATGATAATCTAGAACCATGGCACAATAATAGAAGGTAGTGGCAATTGCCCAACAACAATAACTCAGATACAATCCTGGGTATTTTGATTATCAAATTCTGACATTAAAATGACAGACGGCAGGGCAGACAGATACAATTCAATTTTAACATTTTTAGCGAACTATAACTTTGTTTTTAATATTTTTGAGATCCCCTAATTCTTTGTTTGGTTTTTTGTTTTCTAACTGAAAAAGGAAAATCGTCTATCTTTTGCAAGCGTTTTTCTATAAAACTCAACATTTATTTAGAATACAAAATGTTAATGTTTGATAAATATTATGTATGATAAACAAAATTTATTTATTTTTTGACAAGTTAAATAAGAATAGAAAATATTGGAATTGTCTATTTTTATTTCCAACATTTTCTATTCGCATTTAACTTAGTAAAAAAAATAAATAAATTTGTTTAAATTAAAACATTTACTCAGCTGCAGACCTGCTACAAATTGTTTGCAGACAAAAAAAAAAAACTAAAATTCTAATAATAAAATATAAATATTTCCCGTTATTTATTTTTATTGTAAAGGCAAGTAAATTGTATACCATTTGTTAAGCAACTTCACGATTTGGATTGGTCGAGTAAAAGGTTCCATTTAATATACACAAAGTTAATGTGGATTATATGTCATTTGTTTTTTTAGGGGAGGCATACGCTCCTGCTGAAATCTTAGATAAAATTGCAGAAAAAGAAGAACAAACAAGAACATACATTAACACAAAGTTTTTAGTATTTTTTCAGTCACAGTAAGACAGAAGAAAACATGCAACAATTTGTTGTTGCAAGCAAGCATTTTTTATTAAAACAATGTTTACATTTTGTTTATTTACTTAGTGAACACCAAGGAGCAGCAGAAGTGTGATTGTACCAGTGGATTTGTACATACATTCATGCTCCCATGACTCCCAACTAACCCGGACCATTCATCACAACAAAAAGAAGGCGTAAGGAGTAGAACACGAACCAGCAAAGGAAGCGGTTTGTAAACACTACCACAGCAATTCCTGCTCATTCTCCGTTTAAAAGCAGACACACACACACACTTAATCAAATAAAAAAAAAAGTTTATAAAGTTTAAGCAGAAACTTGTTAAACCCAAAAAGAACAGCCACTGTGATATAAATGTTTGAATGGAATACATCACTGCCACTGTTCTCGTCGATTTGAACAATGGATACAACCAGCACAAGGCTGAGTCGTGAAAACTCGAGGAACACAATAAAAACATTGCACTGTTTTAATGTCAACACCAGGACGATGATGGCGCTGTGAAATGAAAAAGAACAGCCACTGTGATATATTACGAAAAACTGGAGTACATCACAAGCAGGAGTTCTCTTTAATTAAGGCACAGCCAAAAGGAGACAATAAATTAACACACACTGCAAACTGCTGGAATATATGCATGTATGATGTACATACAACACTTGGTCAACCACTGTTACTGTAGGTTTGAACATTACAAGTAAAAAGAACAGCCACTGTGATATAGTTAATTTCAGCAGGACATACATCACAGAACCCATTCCCTAAACTTGAAATATTTTTGGAAAAACGTATGGATGGCATTGTGATGCACTTTGACACTTGATCACCCACCAGGAGATTAGCAGCCTGCGTTGTTGTTTCGTGATTATTGCAATATAAAGGAAAATCACTGTGATAGGTCATTGGAATACATCATATCACAACGATCGTTCCTTTAATTGAAATAATCGTTTTCCAAGGTATTGCTCCGGAGTATGGAATACACAATAGAACTGAAGATGTTTTGTGATACTATAAAACTAAAGGAACATAACTGTGATATGTTAAACGGGGGAAAAAGTCATATCACAACGAACGTTCCTTTGATTGAAATGATCATCGGTTTTGGAAGGGAACAGCTAATTATTTTAAAACTAACAATTTGCACTTTTTATTTATTCACTTTTAATGTAACATCGTTTAGGGGCTGTGAATAAACAACGAATTTCAATGGTTGTCTAGCTTTATGAGTTCTTAAATCGTCATTAAAGCCTAAACGACCACTGAAACTAATTGTTTGCTGACTTTTTAATTTTCACTGTTGTTTGAAACACTTTGATGTGACGCTTGTTGATTGTTCTAAAATTATAGCACGAGTGTTCGGTCTAGTCACTTAAGCAAAATGTTAAGAGTAAAAAGCGACTATACCGACAATCGCCATTTAATTTTAAAATATTCGTCCTTGCTGCTTAACAGGGGAAAACACTCAATTACTTACTCACTCACACACTCGATCGCACTCTCTTACGGCTGAAGGATCTTGATCGTGTTGAGACACACTTTGCCCAGTGTTGAACTAGAAAAGTAGTAGAAAACAACAAACTGAACAAATTGCATCCCAATGGAGATAAGATTTGAAACGAGACACTCCTCTCTTCGATGGATATTTTCTTTGTATTACTCTCTCTGTGTCACTGTATTTCTAGATGCTTTGGTATTCTCTGGTTATTATAAGACAAACTTCACCCAGTGATGTTTGTGAATAGATCATCAAATACTGCACAAGGTTTGTCGTATAATGATTTTCTTTTTCTTCAAATTGTTTTTGTAATTATTTTAAAATATGTATTTCGTTTGAAATGATGTTGTTTACTGGAGAACAGACACAAGCTAACTGATGTCTTCTGCTAGTCCTGACAGAGTATTTATACTAAAATCCCGACATGACCTTTTTGTACGGCGATTAAGAGGTACATACATACGATCTACCTGCAGGTATGCTGTACTAAACTCATCGTATTTCTACGAAATGCTCTCCTAATTGCCTTGGACTAGTAGTTTGGGTGTACTAAGGCCGTGTGCAGTAGAGGTGATCATAAATGGATTTGCACTGTTGCTAAACTGTGCTGTGCACAGGCGTTTACCTGCTCAATGGAAATTTTCCTTTTTTGCGTCCTTTTTACGAAAATCGTTTTAGTTTGAAGACTACAAAATCTCAGCAAAACAATATCTATTAAACAATTTAATGATGCCGAAACAACAAACAGCAATAAATAATTAATTGAATCAAACATCATGTCAATCATTTGGTGGTGTGAAATGTTGGTCGTTGTTGGTTGGCAATAATTGATTAGCGTGTAATCAGAATTTCCTCCGCTATGTCAGAATTGGGGAAGTACACAATATTTACCTTAAATATATTTTTAATCTTACTGGTCTGATCGTGTTATATACGGCAAAGAGTGGGGTATTCTCTGTTAATTCCAGATGGTAACTATTGTCTGGTGGTTATATGTGGAACCTGCCAATTATATTTTAGCGGAGCGGATTTTTAACTGTAGGGTTCGATGGTCTTAAAAAAATATGAACTTGTTTCGGCATATGCAGTATGATTTCTTGACCTTTCTTTTCAAAAGTATGTTGATTTTCGTATCTTGCAATGTTTCTCTAAAGTAATGATTTCTAATGGTTCTCCATTGCTTTGCTCTAATTTCATATTGTGTAGGTCCACAAGAAATTCCTCACTTCTATTTCCACGTTTTGTTTGGATGAGTTTCCAGATTATGGAATCACCTTCCTCTACATTTGCGGAACTTTTCCTTTCCCGTTCATATCATCAATGATATATGTCTGGAACATTTTCTTAGTAGCTCTTAGTTCTATACTGCTTATCATATTTAGGGTCAATAAATAAATAATAAGACTAACAATTCGTTATTGTTCTGGCCAATAGTTTCATAATTAAATGTTTATATATTTATAACGTTTTATTTTGTATCCAAACTTTTTGCTATTTATTTGTGTAGTAATATTATGAGTAGTCTTTAACTACTGAAGTCTATTTATTTATTGATGGTTAATATCTTTTAAGAACTAGAAACTTATGAATATATGTAATATAAGCTTATTGGCCATATCGGCTTTTTTAATTTACAATAATAAAATGAAGTGTAAGAAAAAAAATATACATTTAACTAAATATGAAACAACAGCATAAGAATAAAAAAACACAATAAAGAAGAGACAAACGGCGAACTTGTCTCAAATCAGTAGGCTGTCTGTCAACGATTTAATTTGTATACTCACTGATTGCGATCAATCAGCTCGATTGTGGAAACTCCCTGGGAGATAATTCCCGGGGAATGTACTTTTTTCATATAAAAATCATTTAACAGACCGAGAGTCAAACAAAAAAAGCTGATTCCGAATAATCGAATATGTCTGTCCCTTATCACTAGTCCACCAATCTGTTTAGAAAAGGAGGATATTATTCTCGAAAAAAAAAAATTCCCCGGGAATTATCTCTGGGAGTTTTCATAATCGGGCTGTATATTTTAAAATTGTAAATATATTTTTTTTATGAACAAGTTCCTTAAACATTCGTTAGGGAATTAAACGCCCCAATAGTTTTCGAAATGTTGAGTATTTTTATGTTTGCTATTTTGCCTTCCCAGAGAAAATGTATGAGATATGGCCAATAATTTACTAGTGAGCTCAAGAAGACTTGAAGAATTGCAAGAAGAATTACTATTTCATCGAAACTCTCTCTCTAAAGACATTTATTATTTATTTCTTTTTAATTACAATACAAAGTTAATTTATATTCTAATTTTGGGTCCAAGGGTAAACCGTGTGACACAGACCATATGGCTAGATTTGACCAAAGCCTCTGGTGGGAATCGAAGCCACAACCACCACACTGATAGGCAAGCACGCTACTACTCGCCTAGCAAGGAGCTTTCTCTGAAGATATATTGACCAAATTAAAACGAAATCTAAACTTTTGTTTTTAATTTGTTCGAAATCATTGACAGGGCCGATATGTTTTATATTGTTTTTCGCTTTGAATGTTAGGTCGTTACCACTATGCAACAAAAAATTAAAAATAATTGTCTGGAATTTCTATTTCTTTTATATTTTAAAAGGATTTTTTTAATTTTGCCTTATTTTGAATATGATTTTGGAAGAGAATCCAAACTGATCAAAGACCAATCAAACAATAGAATATATCAACTTAAAGGTAATTAATGTGAGCCAAAAATATTGTGAACTTGATCTTTATATAAAAACAATGCTGTGGCCAAAAATAAACTGAAAAAAGACTTTTTTTTCTTGAAAACATATTATTTTATTTGCGAATAGCTAGCAACCTATTTAAATAATAAAGTCTTATTCGACGACATTGATGATTTTAAAGAAAAATCTTTCGCACCATCGCTTTCCCGAATTATTGGGGAATTGGTAAAGTAAAAAAGAAAACTTTTTTTTTATATTCTTCTGAAAATTTAATCGAATCGGACAAAAAAATGGCAGATGTAGATTCAGAATTTTTTCGAACGTTGTACATTTATTGAAATTGGCTGCCGATGTATTAACTTTACTTCATAGAAGCGCGTGTGCCGGAGGATTTTTTTTAAAATAAGATTAATGAATAATATTTTAAGAGTAAAACCTGTGAGTCGTTTTTAACTGCACTAAATTTGCTAGATAGAAAACTAGAAGACTGAATACCGAATGAAGCGTTCTCATGAACATCGTTGTAAGCGAGAGTTTTTTGACAACTATTTTTTAATGAATTTGAATTACTATTCGTTATTCGCGAGAACGCTTCAAATAATGATCTTGTGGAAAAATAATAATTTACAAAGTTTGTATATTAGTTTGCGAATATGGTCCATTTACATTTTCCCATCGAGTCGAACGATTTTTCCCAAGACAATTCTCAATGTGGTTCTCTCGAATTTGTGAAAAAAAAAATCAAACGTAGTATTCATCATAAGAACATTAAATCCTGATTTAAAAAAAATCTGACAGTTCAAAATCATTCAATTCTCTCTCCCAATATTTCCTTCGCACAGATTGGATAATTTAGACAGCGTTCTTCTTACACTGCTAGAAATTGGTATGCCTTTCATAAGTGTTCTTGGCATGTGCCAAAAAAAAAAAACACGATTTTCCTAACCCTGCAAACAGTTCGCGATCGTATGCGTTTTAAGTTTAGGTAGGGCTGACCAACGGCAATTGTGTTCATTGTGCTCGCATACCTGTGAAATTTCAATTTGTCGCCTGTTGCATCTCGCATCGAAGGATGTTTTTCCTTGCCTATATTGTTGTTGTCGTTGGCCGACCCTTGTTTTCCCCTGCCAACCTCGCTTCAACCGTTATAGTCTCTAATACAAAACATTTACTTAATCCAAGTCATAAAACAGTCATAAATAAATCTCTTCGCAGCGTTTTTTTTTTTTTTTTGGGAGAAAAAAAGGTTTTGGGTTATTCCAAGGCTTTGGGATCTGCTAAATCCCGGCTAAGCAAAGCAAATGTTATCATATGCAGACGAAGAGGTAAATTCCTTCAACCATCAGCATGGCCTGACTTGTTTGCTGTAGTACGTCTCCGCTTGGTTCATCATTTGGTAGCGGCCGAACAACACAGCTCAACCTCTGATTTAGAGGAATTTGTTCATTGTCTGGTGCTCAACGCGATTTCAACACCCAAGGTTCATTGGTTGTCGGTCTATTGTCGCAATTGTTTTTAGTAGAAAAGGAATATTACGATTTTTATGGTCTCCTTACAACATTTGAATGTAACAGACTGGTACTCATTGTTATTGGTATTCATTTCCGAGAATTCAGCTCATTAACACGCTGAGCCAGCCAAGCTTTGGCTGAGCCAGCACAGAGATTTGGAAATGTTTACTCGCTTGGCATTTTCGAACGGTTTTTCCCTGGTTGGCACATATTAACATGCCTTAAAAAGGAATGTTGTTTTGTTGTTAGTCTCCGTTGTTATTTTAAATCCAGCTCGGCACTCGGCAGGCTGCAAATCCTTTCCTTTCTCGGCTCAATACGTATGAACATAGATTTTGGACGATTGTCAGTTGTTACAGCGTCTAAGGATGTACTAGGTTAGTAACGCTTAGTACGAACATTGTGTGCCATCCGTATGCTAATCAGCAGGGATTTTGTTGAGAAACAACATGATCATTGTTTGCCAAAAAAACAAAAAAAACAGAGTGTTTCTTTAGTCCTGACACAGACGGAGGGTGCTGTGTGTATCTTTGGGTATATTCAGGTGGGAAAACTTGTATTATTCTCTCAACTTCCTTAACATTGGCTATAGGAGCACGTCCGTCTGATTGAGGTCGACTTAAACGTGATAGTTGTTTCGAATTGGCATGATAAGAAATGACTGTCAAAAACCAAATAGCAAACATGTGTATTTGGTTTTTGAATATTTCCAATCTGTCAAAGTCAAAAATGTTCAGTCATTGAGTTTTGCATTGGATCTACCGAGCAGGCTATTCCAGCCATTGAAACCAAATTTGGAACAACTTTCATTCAATAGGACAACAATCCCCCAACACGTAGCCGTAGAATGCGTACCGACTAGAATAATGTTACTGTGTCCGCCAGTTTTAAAGAAACCAGTCTCCCATTGGACGTGTGGTTCGAATACTTGAAGGATTTTACGTAAGTACCTCGATCTGAAGTCATACAAAATATTGCAATAATGTCATCTTTTCGGTAAGGCGTCTTATAGAGCTGGGCGAATGTCATCATCTTTTTATATCGAAGAATTGGCTTAGTGACGAAACTCATTTCCTATATAGAGTTCTCGAATTTGGATCGAAGAGCCGGCTACCGTACTTTTTCGAAGACGATGATGGCCGCAAGTTTAAGCGCCCTTTAGACGGCCACAATGCATGAACAATAGTATCACCGACACTGACGGTGCATGAAAAACAATTCTAAATGTTTTGTTCAAGCCGCTTTACCGTAAATGGCACCGTTCGATGATTACGGACCCCCCAATTTGGATGAATTGAAACTGGTTGACATCTGACTACAACAAGACGGTGCCACACTGCACGCCATACCATGAACCAATTAAAGTCTCCTGCCTATGTCGACAAGCCATGTCTTTCAAGACAGCATTGCACGTCTCATTGCTGGGATATCGGCCACAAAATATAGAAACAGGTGAGATAATAATAGAATTTCAGAAAGAACCAATGGGTAACATTTGCATTAAAATGATTTAAAAAGTAAATGCGATACAAGAAATACTTCACCCTCAACCGTATATGGAGCAGTGGCTCCAAAGACGTCTTTGCAGCTCCTGGACGGTGGTGATGATGGGGAATAGTAGGGTATCCAACTCTTATTGTCGGCCCTCAGCATTTGTGAGTTGTGTATCGCTATCCTATAGATATTTCCACGGTATCTGTTGGTCAGATATGTGTCGTTTGGTCCCTAATGCTCGGACATTTTGCCGGAATACGCGGCTAGTCAGGGAAAATTCGTTCTTCATCCGAACTGTTCGTATGTGGAATATTCATCCAGCAAGTGTGTTTCTTCTCAAACTCAAGACAAATGTCTTCTCGCCTCCGGTCAACCAAATTTTCTATCGCTACACAGTAAATTGCATTTACAGCGCCATCCCCTGAGTGTTGTTCCACAAAAACCAGACGCTTCAGTGATCGTATTTTAGTTATTACCACTCAATCTCTTAATCTATACAAAATTGTAATTTTACTATTGGCGTTGATTGTGTTTAGAGAAAAAAAAACATACAAACAGAATAACCCTACATCCTACTTTCCAAGGAAATGTCCTCCTGCCTTATTTTGAATTTATCATCCGGTGGCAGTTTGCGAATGAGTAAATTCGGTGACATGAGGAAACATATTAAAAAATGTTAAGTGATACACAACGGTCGTCCTCCCATACAAATTTGACTATTTTCTCTAAAATCCGATGCCATTGTTATACAGTATTACTACACGTTCTACCTTCTAACGAAATGTCATCTTTTTCGGATTTACCCTTTAGTGGCAGTTTGTGTTGTCAAATTTGCAACAGCAGTCCATGAAAGAATCATTTTAGTAGGCAAAAAATCATGGCTACTCGTTAAATTAAATCGCCCTCTCGAGTAAAGTCTGCCACCTCAGGCAATCTTATCAATTTAACTTCTTATTCCAGCCCCTGTTGGACGATTATATATGGGACGAAAAATAGCCACAGCTTTACGAAACTTCGTTCTCACAGATCTACCATTTTTATAATAACATAATTTTTATAAATTGTACCCTTTTTACTTAACACCTCTCAAAATCAGAATTTGTCAAATAAAATACATCAATATTTGTAATATCCAAACGATATTTTGGAAAATAGTTGGTTTTTTTTTTTTTAAATTTCCCTGAAACGTATTATTTCCACACTCTCTACCAAGGGGAGACCCATCCCCAATACGGATATGAACGAGTGAATGAGGAAGTATTGTACTTGCCTGGACAGTTAAGTCGTTATCGTTTCGTGATCAGCGTTTATAGAGATTATGTCGTGTTGTGCTGATTCCAGAGAAAAGTTGTACGTCCCGTATGCCTGATTCCTTAATATCTCACTGCATGGAGCTGCTGATATGGCCAACAAATTTTCCAAAACATGACAGAAATTGGATTTCTTTTTTGTCTAAACTTAATTTGAACAAGGTTTCCAATACCCCTTCATTCTTATCAAAGATTGTAATCTTGCATACAGGGAGAAAGATGTATAGAGAATTGGATTTAGCACAGCATGGGCATTTCGATAGTGTTGGATTAAACCAGCATTCGCTTTGATTTGTTAGTTGTAGCAGTTGGCGCTACAGCTAACGATATTTACGCGTTACCCTCTCTCCCTGACAGTGGCCTTTCAGAATAAAAACTCAGTTTTTTTTTTTTTTTTTGGGAGCCGAATTGATTTCAGCGTTTCATTTCCGCATCATTTCTTTATTTTTTCGTATTGTATGTGTATTATTCATCAAATATTCAATTTTCATTTGTTAATTATCCTTGAATAAAAAAAATATGGAGAACATAATATGAAATACATGTACATTGGCAAAAGGAAAAAAATAATAAAAAAAAAAGTATTAAAAGTAAAAAAAAATTGAAGATTAAAAGAAAGACAAAAAACGGAGTTAGGATATGTGGGTGGGTGTTGGGGCAGGAGGTCAATAAATGGGAGATACACATGAAGATGTTTAAGAAGTGTGGATGAGAAACAAGTCCAAATAAAAACTCTTGACATGGAGATGGTTGGTGAAGAACGATAGTGCTTAATTGTTATGCGGGGGTATGTAAGTAAAACTACCTACCTAATGATCAGTTTTTTTGTTTTTGTTATTTTTTACATTTAATTCGCCTTTATTTTTTTTATCTTGAACTGAGACTGAAAAGTAAGAAAACTGAAAATATGTAATTTTGTTGTTGTTCGGGGGGAAATAATAATTTCCCTGGGTTAGACATTTCTAATTGAATATGACAATAACCTGGGGCGGGGTGTGGGTTTCGGAAAAGTAAATATAATTAACTTAAAAAGGCACTACAACTAAATTGTATTGAGTAGTAAAGTAGACGATATTATGGAAACAAATTAAATTGTAATATATTCGTATGTATGTATGTAGAAAAAGTAAATAAACACTTTGACATGGTTTGATATAAAATTGCATGTACAGTGAGTGTTAATTGAATAATTGCAACTGTTTCGTGGACAGCATTGCGTCCCCCACAGAATATATATATATGTATTGGGAAACAAAATTAAAACAGATTTATGTTTATCCAATTGAAACTGAATTCAATACGAAACTATTTTGTTTTGTATCTATAAAGATTTGAAGCTAAAAAATTATAATAAAACAAAGAGCTTTGTTTGTTGTTTGTTTTTTTTTCTTGTTGAAAATTGTTTTTCTTTGTTCACTTTACAAGGTTTCCAATACCCCTTCATTCTTATCAAAGATTGTAATCTTGCATACAGGGAGAAAGATGTATAGAGAATTGGATTTAGCACAGCATGGGCATTTCGATAGTGTTGGATTAAACCAGCATTCGCTTTGATTTGTTAGTTGTAGCAGTTGGCGCTACAGCTAACGATATTTACGCGTTACCCTCTCTCCCTGACAGTGGCCTTTCAGAATAAAAACTCAGTTTTTTTTTTTTTTTTTGGGAGCCGAATTGATTTCAGCGTTTCATTTCCGCATCATTTCTTTATTTTTTCGTATTGTATGTGTATTATTCATCAAATATTCAATTTTCATTTGTTAATTATCCTTGAATAAAAAAAATATGGAGAACATAATATGAAATACATGTACATTGGCAAAAGGAAAAAAATAATAAAAAAAAAAGTATTAAAAGTAAAAAAAAATTGAAGATTAAAAGAAAGACAAAAAACGGAGTTAGGATATGTGGGTGGGTGTTGGGGCAGGAGGTCAATAAATGGGAGATACACATGAAGATGTTTAAGAAGTGTGGATGAGAAACAAGTCCAAATAAAAACTCTTGACATGGAGATGGTTGGTGAAGAACGATAGTGCTTAATTGTTATGCGGGGGTATGTAAGTAAAACTACCTACCTAATGATCAGTTTTTTTGTTTTTGTTATTTTTTACATTTAATTCGCCTTTATTTTTTTTATCTTGAACTGAGACTGAAAAGTAAGAAAACTGAAAATATGTAATTTTGTTGTTGTTCGGGGGGAAATAATAATTTCCCTGGGTTAGACATTTCTAATTGAATATGACAATAACCTGGGGCGGGGTGTGGGTTTCGGAAAAGTAAATATAATTAACTTAAAAAGGCACTACAACTAAATTGTATTGAGTAGTAAAGTAGACGATATTATGGAAACAAATTAAATTGTAATATATTCGTATGTATGTATGTAGAAAAAGTAAATAAACACTTTGACATGGTTTGATATAAAATTGCATGTACAGTGAGTGTTAATTGAATAATTGCAACTGTTTCGTGGACAGCATTGCGTCCCCCACAGAATATATATATATGTATTGGGAAACAAAATTAAAACAGATTTATGTTTATCCAATTGAAACTGAATTCAATACGAAACTATTTTGTTTTGTATCTATAAAGATTTGAAGCTAAAAAATTATAATAAAACAAAGAGCTTTGTTTGTTGTTTGTTTTTTTTTCTTGTTGAAAATTGTTTTTCTTTGTTCACTTTATTTTTGTTTTAAATTGTATCGTTTGTTATTTGTTTAATTTTATTATTATTATTATTGGAAAAAATTTATATTTTTAAAATTGATTTACCTTTTTTCAGTTTTCTTGCTTTTCTCTTTTCGTTTTCAGTTTGTGTAAAATATAAACCATCAAAAAATGTCTGTTTTGTTTATTTTCTAATGGTGGAAAAAATTAAAATAGATTTTTACTTAAGTTGTTTGTTTGCTTTGCCGAGGAATCGTGTCTTCTGGTGTCCTGCTGTCTGCCAGCCATCCAGCATCATCATCCTCCTCTCGCATTGGCATGAGTACGGAGTAAGGAATACATCGAACTGATTGTAATCGACCTCCATACCACATAATGTGGCCAAATTTATAAGCTTTTTGAAAGCTGTAAAATATACAAATGTTAATAACAATTATTCTTTACCATTGTTATTGATTGGAGAGTTCGATGATCAGTTCTTAAGCGGTGTTAAACTAGAAATTCAAAAAGACGCTCGTTGTCCGTATTCGCTTTGTTGACAGTGTGTGTGTGTGTTTTTTTTTGTCTTACACCCCGTTCCCAACACTTTTCCTCGTTTTACTTTAAATGTAACAGTGCAATTTGTAGTTGATATTCTGAAATGAAAATGAAATCCTTTAACGATGTCTTCTTATTTTTCAAAATATGAGAGAGAAAGAGCGAGAGTGTGACAGCTTTGAAAACGAACCTTTTTTCCGTATTTTTGTTGTTGTTGGTTTATTTTTTCAAATGTAATCATGTGGCTTTGAACCAATAGTCCTTATAACTAAAATCCTAAATCTATATAGGGGGGCTGGTAGGGGGTTATACAGGGGGGATACAGGCCTTATTACACTGTTAGGAAGACACAAATAGAAAGAAAGAAAAAGAAAAGAAGAAAACAAAAGTAAAAACAGACAATGTATTAACAACAACACAATATTTTCAAATATTATCGATCTTCAGAGAATTTTTGTTGCAGTACCTTAAATTTTGTATTATGCTTAAGAGTTGATTTACAGAACGCGAATGCCTTTATTTAATAATATAAAATAAGCAATCAAACTGCAATATTTTGTTCATCTTGGGAATAAGTATTTAAAAGATTGGAACAGAGGAAAGTTTTTCAAAAAGACTTACTATTGACTGGAAACTACTCGTATTGGTAACGTTTCCCTCAACACGATTTTTAAATACTAGTAAAACTTTGAAATGGAAAACATTTCCCTTGCCCTAAAACGATCGTTATTGATACAATTGACTGGAAACTACTTGTATTGGTAACGACTCCCTCAACACGATTATTAAATACTAGTAAAGCTTTGAAATGGAAAACATTTTCCTTGCCCTAAAACGATCGTTGTTGATACAATGTTCGGTCAGAGTACCATGTTTGATTTCCACGATCTAAATCAATAATTTTCCTGTTCGAAAACAAAACATTTTATAAAACCAACATAACACGGAGTTGTATGCCAAATTCCCGTCACATTAAGAACCATTCTTCTAATTATCCAAAGAATGATGTGAATACTAAATTTTACCTTGGGTTTATAAGAGCTTGAAATATTGATGTGAGACCATCATGATCAGTGTAACATTTTAAGAGGATCTAGAAAATAGAATTCGGTTATCTAGGAGGATTTGGGCGTGACGATTCGATTCGATGATGGACGGGGTCATTTTACTAATGACACAGTGAATTAGTCAGAAAATCGCACCTTTCCCAAAATCGTAATACGAAATTTAACTTGCATGGACTTTATTAGATATTGTTGGCCCAAATACATAACATTCTGCGCTTCCTGGCATGAAAAATAAATTGACTTTAACATATTTTTATAAACGATACCACCATAACAGCCTGTATATTATTAATTTTAATATTTGGTATAAAACGCGTACAGTTTTGAGTATTTTTAATACAACTTCATTAGAAAATGGCCCTGTTTATACTGTTTGTGTAAAACCAAACTCGCACAAATAGTTTAATTTAATAAAAAGTAATCATAATAACCAAGAGCCTCGTTATCGTGGGGAGGTGGGTTTTTTGTTGCTATAATTCTCTGTTCCCTCACAATGTCCATAAACCTTACCCTACCATTACCAGATCAATACGTAGTCCAGTTTTGACACGGTCCAGAATATATCGTGTGAAAAGACACACTGTAATGGAAATATATTGAAAGTAAAATAACCACAAAACCACCCAAAAAAAAACTAAAAAAGGACACGATTAAGTGTGAAATGATTATCATTGCAATACCCTTGTTGAAAATGAAAAAATTAACAAAACAAAGAAGTTTGGAAAATTCAGGTAAGTTTACTATATTTTCCAGCCCTTCGCCTAATAACTACTACCTATTTACACAACAATGATCAGCAGTTAGTTAGTCAATGTTAGTATATGAGTGCAAGGTACGTTAACAAGTACAGACATGGTACGCACACAATGCTCGCACGAAGAGCCTACATAAATAATTCCTTCACTGTGTAGTTTAGACGCAATGATGAATTCGAACAGGAGAATCAGGGGACATGTAGGGTCTTCTTTCGATATATTAAAGACCAGAACTCTTCTAGGGCCAACCAAAGCTTAATCAGATCAATGAAACAGATTCTAGCAACAACCGGTTTGTGTAACGATGAGGTGGAAGTGGGGAACGTCCATCTAACACCAATACTGCCAGATCATTTGTGGAAACACACACACCCACACATAATATCAGGTCTCGCTGATCGTTCTAGTGAGATAGGTAATCTGCTATTAGCTCTCTTAAGCGGCCACAGCATTTGTTATCTGGCTAATATCAAACCTATTGCTCTATTTTGTATTAAATACTAGGAAAATGTATTTCTCTTCTCGCTTCTTGTGTTTGCAGTGGACCACAATGGCATAATCGGGTAGCAGAGTTAAGAAGCAGCTTACAACACAGTCAATCTAGGTGGCCTTAAAATACCATAACCTTACAAAACGATGAAGAATTTACGACAGATTGTCTTATATATTTCTTATCATTGCCCTCAATTAAAACGGGCAATATTCAACCAGGATTTTTTCCATTTCCTGAAATGATATGTATTCCTCACTATCTATTGGATATGTCGTTCACTGTGCTTTGATTTCACTTTACAATTTCAAATGCTTTAGATAAAAATCGTGGATATGATAACTTTGTCATGGAAATCTGTTTTGATTCTGAATAATTTAGCAAAAAAAAAAAAAAGTTTAAACCTCTAATGTTCAGACGTAAAACAAAACACAAATAGCAAAAAAAAACAGCGATTTTCTTAAATCCACAAATTTATTGTTACTTTATGCAATTAAATTTTTGTTTAAGGAAAATAAATAAAAGAAGAATACAACTTGAATATTGTATTAAAAGCATAAATGTGCTGGTCTTAGCATGGAGGATACGTGAGCGGAATAAGAAGTCACCATACACCTGCCTAATTTGTCTTCTTTGTTTGTAACCCGCATTTTAACTCACTATTCTAAGGCACTCCCCCTGAGTAGTTTTTTTTTGTATTTTGAAAAAGTAAAAAGTTTTGAACTCGGATACGAGAAGAATGAAGAAACCCGAAACCATGTAACAAACATAAAAGTAACTTGACAGTGAAACATAAAAAAACTTTCAAATTAAAATAAACTTATACATATAAATAATAATTTGTGATATATGTATTTTTTTTTTAAATAATTTTCTTTTTTTTTTTGCAATTTTTTTTTATATTTATTATTTTTTGTTTTATAAAAAATATAAAATGTTTTAAAATACTATATTGCTTTTTTCAAATCTTTTTGTTCTTCTTTTCTTTGTTTTGCTCTTCTTTTTTTTTTTGATTGTTTTTTTTTTAAATTTTTATTAATATTTTTTCTAGAAAATAAAAAGATTTTTTTATATATGTATATTAAAAAAATGTAAAATTTTCCTAAAAAATTCGAAAGTAGAATTAAAAGAATGAATATATATATATAGGACATATATATATATAGACAGACGGGTATAATAATTATGATTGACTTTTATGCAAGTGGTTGTATTAGATGCTTTATGGTTTGTTTTAGAGAGGAAAGTATTTTTCTTTATACGATCAGAGAGAAGGATGAGTAAAATGAGAAATTAAAATCGAATTGAGATAAAAACTTACAAGTTATGGTTGCGGTTGATGTAGCCGTAGTTCCAGTGGTTAACAATTCGTCAACGTGATCGTGGTCAGATAAATTATGATTATTGTTGTTGCTGTTGTTCGTATTCTTGATTATGGTTACATGTTGATGTTGTTGTTGCTGCTGCTGTTGATGATGATTATGTTGCTGCTGATGGATTTGATGATAAACGTGGTTACTATTGTTGTTGCTGTTATGATGGTTGTTGGTATATGAGTTGGATAAACGTCTAGCGGCGTGACGATTATACAAGGGATTTGCGGATGATGACGACGATGCCGATGACAACGTTGAAGCTGACGTGGTGGAGGATGTTAGACGTTGACAGAAAATGCTATTGGAATTGGCAGCTGCAGCGGCATTGTTGTTTTTGCGAAATTTTTGTGTATTATGAAGCAGTAGGGGAAGCGGTGAACCATGGTTCAACAACGTATGTGTAGGGGGATAGAGGTGCGGATGCGATGTGGTCGTTGTTGGCGGCGGTCACGAGCATGCCACTTCTGTTGCAGGTTGTGTTGAAGCTGCTGCTGCTGCCGCTGCTGCACTGCCACCACCACTACCACTGTTGCTATTGTCCGAATGATCGTCCACTGTCGTTGCTGTGGCTGATGTTGCTGTCTGTTTGCTAGCACTATTAAATGTCGGCGCCGTTTGTTGTGTCGAAGTGGGTGTCGTCGGTGTTGTGGCCCCTCCACCGGCATCACTCGAAGCATTCGAATTCTCTTCATTCTGAAAAATGATGACAGAAAAATCACATACATTTAAGTGTTAAGAGACAAAAATTTCCATGTTCTATCATTACCGATTCACTGACTCGCGAGCGCTTGCTGTTGCCACCAGCGGTGCTGCCATTGCTGCCGTCTTTCTGCAACATCTCACTGGAAAGCCTTTTGCGATTGGCCATAATCGCATTGTTAAAACTAGTATGACTGTCCATCGATTTACGTTCCCTTTTCAGGAAATCTGCATCTAAATACTGAGACAACTGTTTGCGTCTGACATGACGTGCCTCAATAGACATGCCTTCTTTTAGCATTTTGATATTCACCTGCAGGAAAATATATACAACACGATTATCATAAATTTCCAAATTACTCTATTTGTTTTGTTTCACTTACACCATGCTGTATAACATGTTCGGTAAAGTTTTGTATATTTTCTGTTAGATCCACATTGAGATTTTCCGTACGTTCAAATTCTAAACCTATAAACCACATTGCACAGAAAGGTGAGTTGGATAGTGCCGATGCTTGTGTAGCACCCGCCGTTCCACCGGCAGATTGAGTTTTGTCATCTTCATTGCCACTGCTATTTTGGGAACATGAAGTGTTATTATTGTTGCCTTTCTTGTGATCAAAACATTTGGGATTGACGTGAGCCAACGAAATATGTTGATTCCGTTCCAAATTGCCTATAAGTAAACGTATTTTAGATTCGACCAAACCACACCATTCCAAATGATCGTCGGCAGTTTGTGAATTTACCAAGAGTACAATAAAGTGGCGATATCTGTCACAGAATGAAATCAAAAATTTAGTAAAAATACATTGTTACACACTCACATAATTAAGGGACACTCCTCAACCATCTACTCAACAAACCACATTCTACCAGCTGTCGGTTGTGCTTACCTGTAAAAGAAACTGGGAGCTTCGAAAAGTCTGTCCCAAGATGCACGACCCAACATTATTTCGTCAGTGGTGGTCATGCCTCTATTGAATTCCATCAAAATGACCTTCTTTGTAGATTCAGAAACATTGAATGTGGAATTCTGTTGGGGATATGCCGGTGTAATGATGGGCATTAAATGATAGCGATCCGAAGCGTTGACACGTGGATCCCAAACCTATAAACGGAATTGAAATTGAAATTCAAAGAAAATTTCTTTTTTACGCATATTTCAATAAATACCGGAAATCTCAAATTAACATTATCTGGATGTTTCAATAATACCGGATGAGGCCATTTCCAACGTGAAAATACCAAAAAGAATTTGTGTACTAATGTGGAAGCAGTAGCATTGGGATACAACTGACAAGTGCGAGCCACTAACATGGCCCATGTAACGCCACCAAAGTATCCCAAGGAATTTGAATAGATGCCATGCTCTGAATAAAAAAACCGGGAAAGAAAAGACATTTTAAATAGAACTTGGAATTAAATATCCAAATGTGTACTTACTTTTGGCCCACAGCTTTATTGATCGCAATGCTAAACGGAAATTTTCAATATTAGGTACCAAGGACAAAATCTCATCTGTTACACGACAACCGTTTAAACTGCGAACGGATCGTGGATCTAAATTCTTCAACAGGTTATCATCCCGCAGATCAAAATCATCTGGTATCTCTTTGAGAGATAAGCGGGCAAAGAGCAAATCAATTTCGATGCCGTCGAAATTCATTTTTATAACCGGCACAAAGGCCTCCTCTACAGCACGACATTCTGTGACTTCAGACTGCTTCTTAAGCAGGTCAAAGAACGATGTAAAATAGTCGGTACGTTCTATATTGCGTGGTGCAACACACAATGCGTCAATATCCGCACCCTTATGATGGACTCCCAGGCGATAGGAACCGAACGTGTATATTTTGCCGCCCAGCTTTTGGGCAGCAGCCTCGGGCATATTCTTGGCGATCGAAACGTCTTTAACCCATTGCTTCACAAGGGTATTTAATTTGGCAAGTATTTCCATGCGATGATTCAATTCCTCTTCCGACTCAAACACTTTGTAGGGCTCCAGCGTTTTGCGTAACTCTTCACTTTTTTGCAAATCCTCTGGTCGGGGTCCAGCCAGACTAATGGCCGATGTCATGCCCAACTGCTTTGGCCCCGATGACCCATTGCCATTTTTAGCATTATTTTGTATTGCTGACGAAGAAGAATTTGGATTTGATGAGGTAATTACACCATTTTGTTGTTTATCCGAATTCCACATGGTCAGACACTCGATATCCTGCGGAAGTTTTAAATAAACCCAGTATGAAAATGACTGAATATTTTCGTCCGTAGATAATTACTTACTCTTGTGTTAATGTAATCCTCAACCCCCCCGTTACCTAGGTCCCAGCGTAGGTTTTATATATATATATATAAATATGTATATATTAATTTGTAAAGAAAATAATGTAAGTAATGCTAATATATCGGTATTAACGTCGCGGTGCGTAGTTCAGTGTATTTCTTTGGAATTCTTAATTCGGTCATTTAATCTTGTCTGTAAGGAGACTACAAATTATCTGAAAAAGAGAGAAATAGAAAGTTTTCAAAATGTTAATTAAAAGGACATTCTTTAAGATGATACAACATAATGGATTGGGTTTTTATGTCATCCACAATACCCAACTCAGTGATTTCTGCAAATGTTTATATTCTATAGAAAACGACCCTCGCGAATTTGAAAATATAGAACGGACACATGAAGTCGAGAGTTACGTTTCACCAAACACTAAAACAAAAAGCACTACTGGAAAGTGATTCGCAGAATAAAATACCGCGATTTTCAGAATAGCTTGACTACTGTTACTAAACTTGGTGCATTTAATATATACAAAGTCAGCAACATTTTTCCGGTCACTCATAATTCGTGGCTACAACTTACGTGAGTCACGATCCAACGAAGTTTAAATGTACGTGATTCTCGTGGTTGTCACAAGTGATCCAGGATACAATTTAGTCATTCGAATAGGAAAATATGTTTTAGTAGTCGTTAATATCTCTTCTAATTTATAATGCAAATTTCATTCTTTTTGTGCGGATTAACACCCCCGCTGACCGCTGTTACAAACTCATTTCACTTCTAATAAAAAGTAAAGTGAAATAACGTCAAATATATTTCAAATAATGTGTTTCAAAATGTTGAGCTCAATCCTGAAACCTACTATCCTGTACATACCACTTCCTGTTGATAGCCAAAGAGAGGGAGAGAGCGAGCGAGTGAGAAAGAGCGATGGAAAAATACTGTATGTATGCATGCGTATGTGTGAAAAAGGGAATAACAACACAAATCCCTACACCACCTGCATTATGAGAGACCCGTACGACGCTTCATCCCCCTAAAACAACAAAATCCAGACAAACATTCGTATCTCTTTATTATACATACACCACACACACACACCGACACGTCCCTTGTATATGTACACAACAAAGAGGTACCAAAAAAATGTATGTGTACATATAAACATAACACACGATTCTCGGTTCAAAAAATAAAAAAAAAAAATTATTCAATTGATAAAGATTATAATCGGAATTGTTGTTTACCTCTTATATTTATTATCTATGTGCATATATATGATTGCAATTTCAATGCCTTTTCTTGTCTGTTTTTGATTCTCGATTATTTTCGCATAGCCTCCATAAACATTACAAAGCGAATTATTTCTTCTTTTCTTCCACGCATTTAATTTCACATTTCACTTGACTTGCTTCTTTCTCTGGCGTATTTTTCACTTCTTTTTGAAACAAATTCAATGAATTTTCACTTAAGTTATATTGCTCCTAGAATAAGTTACGGAACACGCTTTCCATAAATATTTCACACACAAAATATAAAAAATATCTCGCGTAATTTACAATGAACGCTCGTCTTCGTAGAGATTGGCAAATCGATTTGAAAAATCACACAATATCGATTAGGACACACAGCGATTTTTCTGTTATCAAGTTTGAAAGTACTGAAACACCTCAAAATCGACTACTATAAAACGAGTAATCGTTTTGTATAGGCCACGTTACACGGTACAGACGTCGAGACGTGTGAACGACACGTGAATATTTCGATAATATTCTAATGGAAAGTAAAAAAAACACCATTACCTAAATGTATCTATCAAAAAAACATATTTTGTTTGTATATTCGAACCGGTTGGCCCCAATATCGTTTTTAATGCAAATCAACTTTTTTGAGTTTTTTATGCATTTTGTTTTAGAACCACAATACGTTTGTGCAAATCTCTGGTATGTGCAAAAATTTGTACGTTTTAGAAGATCACTCCGTATGCCCGTTTTTGAACACATTTTATATACTACCTTCATTCGTGAAGCATTTTCGGTGTACAACTTCCCCAATTGGAAAATCATTAGTGGTATTGATGGAAACTTGAATACTATCCGTAAACCTCCTATAGATTTAAATTCCAATTAATTCTAATACGAATATTCTAAAGCAAATCATGGATATAATTTTCCGAATGTGTGTGTTTCCAATTGATGACCAGTTTCAGACCAAACTGAAATTCATCGGATTTCAATGCAAAATCGATTCGATTAACATACTTTCCAGCAGCGCACTCTTCCAACTGTCACAGAAGGAGTTGCCGAATCACTAAGCACACTGCGTCCCTTCATCGAGAAGATGACTGATGACGAGAAATTGTGTGTGATCGCAATGGATGCTTTCAATATTACCGACTCGGACGTCGAATACTCTTCATTTCAACAGAGTAACACATTGGGTTTTGCAGTGACAGGTATCTCCAATAACTGGAGAATGCACGTGGGATACTACCAAACACCCAACGACATTGAAGAAGTCACAGCAAAAATAACAGCTGTGTTCACTGCGTGCAAGGAGGCGGGACTGAAATCGAAGCTGATTGTGTGTGACCGTGCAGCGGTAAATGCTGCATTCGTGAAACGTCATCGCAATCCGGAATGCCCCAACATAAATATGCTCTCCGGTGTATTTCAAATTCCAGTTGCCTACGACGTTCTCCATATACTTATGAACATATGGAGGTGTTCCTAAACAAAATTCTACCGTCAAGATAAAACACAGTTATTTTTAATGGAGAATGGTATGAAGCTACATGCAAAGACATAGACACAATGGATTTCAGTCCAGAAACAAAAAGATCAACAAAAGAGTTTCTTTGTGTCATGTCTAATGTTTACAATGTGTTTTTCGGCCAGCGGAATAGATCGAGAGACGAGCGGACACGAGATACACGGATGGTACTGGATGCTCTCTTCAACATCAGCTGCAAATAATGCCACATCAACACTACCACCTGTATTGATGCATTGAAAACATCCATACAAACAGCGCTGGGCATATTGCAGCAATACGAACTCTTCCAACCAACAGTGTGCAGTACGGTTCAATTGGAGGAAACATTTTGGGACCTGAGGAAACGATTCTCGGACAAGCCTACTTGGAACCAAGTGCGATTTTACCTTGGAAGGTACCTTTCAGAGATTTCTATTACTGGTATCCTTCATGGTAAATTGCACTGAACCTGGATGAGGAATTTAATATCGTTACATAATTTCGACCATCATCATTTCTGTTTATTCCTACATTTTGTATATATTGTTTTGTATATATTTTTTTTTGTATACATTTTTTTTTTTGCATATACTTATTTTATTTTGTATATATTTCTGTTTGTACATATTTTTTTTGTATATTGTATATATTTTATATACATTTTTTTAAAACTACTAACCTGTTTTTTATGCAATTCAATTCATCGGAAATACCGATTAATTTTACTAACATTGTATATATTTTTTATTTTCAGAGGGGACTGAACCGTCACATAATGGAATTTGTTGGTTTTACTAATAAGTTTACTTAAGTTACTTATTTGTGTACTAACATTGTATATATTTTTAATTTTTCAAACTACTAACATTTTTTCGTGAACTTTAATTTAACGGTATTTCCCTTAATTTCAATAACATTATATATATTTTTTCTTTCCAGAGGGGTCCGAATCGAGTACATCCTACTAATATTTTTTTCGTGCGATTCCTTTTCGGTATTCCCTTGTTTGTACTAACATTGTACAATTTTTTATTTTTTTTCAGTATGGACCGAATTATCGGCCTCCGGGGCTCGGCTAACGATACACCCACACACACAGAGGAAGAAGAAGCATCACTTTCTGAGAGCTGATGGAGAAGGCATCGCGGTCCGAACTGAGTTGGCACAAATTGACGGCGCGTCTTCGCCCAAGCTTTTTAGCAAAGTAGCGCCGCCGCCGTTGAGTAAGGCTCAAAAGGGTTGATACGTAAGTACCATTTTTCTATAAGAAATATATTGTAACCAGTTGAGTACACATATTCACCTCGAAACAAAAGAAAAATATATGGTAATTGTTCATTTGAAAAATGTACGAGTAACTTCTCTTAAGATTTGCTGCCGTCCCCAGCATTGTAGGCTATCTTCTAATTTTAACATTCAGTGATGACAATCTAACATTTGTTTAATACGACACTACTCAGCACCAGAGGGCTAGATAGACCAAATAACGATATCATTGTTGTGGGATATCTTGAAATTGCATTTAATTGTTGTATAAAATATTGAGCTTTGGAATTGCTGACAATGCTGCATTTATGCATTGGAAGTAATACCCCTCTTTTGTTTGGTAGTCGCTGAAGCTAGCGACTCAGTTGTTTGAGGTTGATTAGAAATTATCAAAATCGTAAACGACTCCGTCGTCGATTTGTATCATTTATATGTCAGCTTCGCCACCAGCTGTTACTGTTACGAAAGAGAATCAAAAGTGGCAGGCAAAGAATCCTGTTATTCTTATTCTCTTTGACACCTCCTTCGCAACCTTGTGGGGTTGCCACTGTAAAAAACATGGAAACTTTATTTCGCTCCCGTGTTGCCACTTAAATAATTTTTTCGCTGGCTGGACCCTGATTCCTAGATTTTGGTCACAATAGTTAGTGTACATATGGACGGAAAATGTTGCAGAAACGGACAATGATTTAAGGAAGTATAAGTGCATTTGCGGAGACATTTTGGATATCATGATTCCATGGATGCGTGAGAAGTTTGCTAAATCTAAATGGCTGGCCCGTTCAAAACGACGTTCCAATGCAAATCATGATGATGATGACGACGACTCCACCACAACTACCAGTGATACTGCTCCTGCTCCGCGATTTCATCGTTTGCAGGATAATCCAGAAGAAGATTCTAATGTTGCCATCATACCGAATTCGTCGCCCAGACGCAGCACAAACAACATTGCGTTGTCTGCTACGGGAACACCGCGACATCATCACCATCAACAGGCCTCCAATCCCAACCACCAGCGTAACTCCTCGTCGCAACCCCACTCACAGCAACCATGTCACCATACATCTCGTTCACTTCATTCATCGCCTGTCAAATTAGCCAAAGTAGTGTAAGTTCTGGAAATGTTTTGAAATTGTAATCATTATCATCAAAAAATTCCATCCCCATACACAAATTCAAAATTTTCTGTTCAAATGCAAAAATTACGGAATCTTTTCGCCAAGTACTAAACGGCGTCGTCCCTGTCTTCGCTGATTAACATTATCTTGTATCTCCATTTATAGGAAAGGCTCCCGCCGTTCATCGACCGCATCTTCGTCCATTTTAAACTCGCTAGCCAACTCTGAAGAGCCTGTAAAGGGATCTTCATCCAAAGAACGCATAAAGGTGCGTGTAATTTGTCCTTCAGCCAGAGTGCTGGTCTTTCAAAGCGATTGCCAAAGACGGATGGCAGAACTGAAAAATGAAATCCTTCTCGAATTATCCGATGATTTGGCAATGCCGTTGTATGCCACTGATGTCAGAACATTGGGTCCGAGATTTCGTTTACTAAAAGCCGACTATCAGGGTTCAGAGTTGAATGAAAATCATACTCTGGCCCAACTCGGAATAGCCAATAATGACACTATAGTTTTAGTTGCTAAGCGCAATCATCTGCAGCAGATGATAACACAGACTCGTGAGACTCGCACACCGCCCGACCTAGATATAGACACAGCCACCCGTAGTCTGCCTGTGCGAACATCAGACATACCCATGGTGGATATAAATGAAATTTTTCAACAGTCAAATGTAAGTACGATCCGTTTATACATATATATTTTTTTGTAAACGTTTATTTCTTTCCGTTTTCACAGCTACAATTTGATGTACGCAAAGTCTTGATATCCTTGGCTCAGGCTTCTGCCGTGGTCATTGGTTCCGGTCCTTTTGCCAGTCGTTTGATAGCTATGCTTAAGCAAAAACTAATCAATAAGCGTAATTATCAGAATGATACACTGCAGTGCCTTGTGGATATGGGTTTTAAAATGGAGAGGGCTGAATACGCTTTAAAACTACACAAGTCTGTATTGCAGTTCCAAAAAAAAAAAAAAAAACATGAAGTTAAATGGAAAATGTTTATTTTTTTCAGCAATGTTTATTCCTCCGCCTTGGAATGGTTAATACAGCAACAGAGTGAGGACACGTCCATTGAGGAAGCAGTTATGGGTATTCCAAGGACAAATTCGATGGCATCGCCATCGGGAATTTTGTCAAATGATGTAAGTTTTATTTTTCATACTATTCACCACCCGGGGGAACAGGATGTTACTTTCGTGGCTCATGCAGAAATATTTGATCTAAACCCAACTTTATAACATCCATTGACGCTGAGTGATTAGCATGTCTCTACCATGTCTCTTTTGATCTTCCACGGCTGTTCATCGATAGCTTGTAATCAAACAAAATATATTTTGGACGATTTCTTCATGCCAACAGTACCGGACAAAGTTTCGAAATCGTTCGTTACAAATTGTCAAAATTGGAAGCGTTATTAAATGAGTTTTAGAATTGATTCAATTGCACTAAGGGAGCATTTTAATACGTCCATGGCAGCCAGGCGTATATTCATACAGCGTTTTTGCTGATACTTTTAGCATTAACTTGTGGCATGCGTCATTGGAGAAAGTTTCCCTCTATAGCTAATATTTGCCAATTTCGTCAATTCAATGCGGTGTATTTGGTGTTCTAAAGATTATTTCATTTTGAAGTTCATTCATTTCAATTTGTCCAGCTATACAAAATTATTTCAGCCAATTGTCCATTGCGTTTTGGTGATACTATATTTCATATTGAGACCGGAACCATATTTGGTATCTGGTACAGTGTCTTATGAATTCTGGGATTAACAAAATATAGATTTTTCGAGGCTATCGTAAAATGTTTATATCTTATTCATTGTTTGTTCGTTCTTTTGTCTTTTTAGAGTACTGTTGAAAATATTGCAGCTTTATTAGAAATTGTACGCATATACAGTTATCGTGATATACCACCCACTCCTGATACAGTCCAAACACTAGTGGAGATGGGCTTCGAAGAACCCGATGTTATACAGGCATTAAAAAAGACCTGCAACAATAAAGCTGCCGCTTGTGAATGGCTCTGTGGTAATCGCACGGGTAGTTTAGTGGAACTACGCGAAGGTTTAGCTCAAGATTCTCCTATACTTAAAACCATTTTGCAATTACCACAAGTTCAATTGAATCTAAGTAATCCGAAAATACTATTGGGTAAGTGGCAAGTAATACACGAAGCTTCTGTTTCAACATTTTAATGAATATTTTTTAGCATTTTTAGCTATATTGGAAAATGAACATACTATACGTGTCTGGGGAGGCGACAATGACACGACATCTGTTATTACACATATCCTGCAAAAGTATCATGAGGAAAAACATGTTTTAGGCATTAATCAGTTCTACAGCAATCGATAGTAGGTCGGAGTTAACTCAACCTACATTTATGTTTGTTTCTGACTATTTTACGATTTTAAGATCTAGAAAGTAAATCTCATTTAATTTAGGAATAAATCGAAACCAAATTTTACGACACTACAACCACAAGCCTGGTCAGTTAAATAGTAGCACCAAATCCAACTAACATTTGTGTCATCAATTTTGAATATCATTTCGCGCACAATAGTTAAACGACTTGTTTTCATTTGTAGAATTGTGTATGCATTCTTTTGCAAGCATCCACTACCTTATAAATTGTGTCATTCTTTAGATTTAAAAACAAAAAAGAAGAAACATCAACAAATCGGAAAGTGCAATTCTCTGAAAAGTAAACAAAATATATTTACAATACTCATATACACCAAAAAAAAAGAACATTTTTAAGAATGATCAAATAATTCATACATATTGTAGATGGTACCTAATTTATAGCATTTTAGCTTTGACAGTAACAACAGAACAACACTTAATTATAAGAAGAAAAGGTGATTTACGAGAAAGGAATGCTTAAAAATATTTAGCATAATTTTAAAACAAAAAACAACAATAAACACTTTTTTGTTTGAAAAAACATGTAACTGCTTATGTAACTTATTGAGACTCCTATTCTAACTACACTTGCGCATAGTGACTGACTATCTATGAACGCTAAATTTGTCATATTGTAAATAATGTAACCTAGGCCATTTTTGGATAACAAGTATTTCACATCTTCGTATCCTGCAAGTTTGAGTATATTTTACAAAAATTATTGAGAAAGGCCGATTATTGAACTGTTAATTAAGTATTATTTCAAACTATTTCGGAGTATACGCCTTTTTTTTGGTTAGAATAGGAGTGATAACAAACAAATATTTTATAATATTCAAATAATGCCAGAAAACCAAACGATCTCATGATTGAAAATGCAATTTAGTTTTAAAAAAATCGTATCTTATAAAAAAACAAAAACAAAAGAAACCCAAAGAATATTATCTCTTAAAATTTTACTACAATTCAAAGGTCAAGCAACACTTCGTCAAATAATATTCAAGTAATATCAAAAGTAAAATAGTAAATTGAAAATTTATAATTAACATGGTGTTTTATTATATAGTAACATTTATAAATTAATACGAGCGGCATATGTTCCCCGATCTAGAATGTTGTTTTTTATGGGAAGTCTCACATTTGATTTGATTCTCGGAAGGATGACTCGGGATTGCTAAATTCTTCCCAAAATGTTCGGTACGTAGTTGTTTCGTATGTTGTGGTTATCACCGTCGTTTTTGAGTCAATACCACTTCAATCTTAATTTGATGTTTGTATCAGTCTGAAACGATGTTGACAGTTTATCGTTATTTTGAATAGAAAATATCTCTCCCCTCGCATACAACTTCGAGAAAGTGGAAAATAGTCCAAAATGTAAGCTTTAATTTGATGCCACACTCTTGTCGAAACCTTATCCCGTTGCCGAAAAATTGGACAAATACTTACGAGAGGCTTTCGAATATCTCAAAAAAATCCATTTCGAGAATACACCCTTGGATGATCCATAAATCCTTTGAAAGTGATGCAAGCATACAACTCCCAATGGGTTAATAATAGTCCTAAAGACTAGCTTTAATTTCATATAATAATTGGCCAAATAATATCAAGTAGCTGTCGAATCTCCAATTTTGAGAAAACTCATTTTCTGAAACCAATTTCTCCAAAAAATAATTGTTCAATCTAAAAAATAGAAACATCGTCTTGCTCAGATTCAGGTCAGCTACGCATGAGTAAAATTTAAGAGAAATCTATTTTTTCAAAAAAATCCAAAATTTGGATGTTTTGTTGTTTTTTTTTTCGAATTTCCAGATCTTTTTCCCTTTCATGTATTCTGCCTTCAAAAAGAATTAATTGTAACGATATAATGTTTATATAATATTGGACATTACAGATTAATGGTCAAAATGGTAAATTTTGAGAGAACACCATTAATAAATCCTCCGAAAATGATCGTAGCATTCAACCCTCGGTGGGTTAATAATAGTCCTAAATTGTAGCATTAATTTGGTACTACTCTTGTATTGAAACCGTATTCCGTTGGTGAAAAATTGGACAAATAGTTGCAAGAGACTTTGGAATGTGTAATTTTGTTAAGCATTCAATCATACATATTGAAATACAATAAAATAAACTACAAAGCTTTATATCGTTATGTTTACCTTCTCTGAAGTTAAACAACGACACTCATATAATGTGTTTTTAAGAATCAAACTCAGTTCTTATTTTCTCTGTTCCTCACCAAAATCTCAAGTGAACCAAATTAGGATACATAGGGAACAACATCCGGTGAAAAACATTCACTATGTATATGACATCATCATTGATCTAAATATAAGACGTGGAACGTTCGTAAACGCAACATTCAAACAAAAAAGTAAACAGCCATCACAAAAAAGACCGATGCAATGAATGCGTAGTGTAGTATATCAATTTCTTTTTTGTTTCAAAATATTTTTTGGCCGGTTTTTTTGTGATTAAAATAATCTCAAAAGAGCAATACATACTTACTTTTGATATCAGCCTAATTTTGCAACTTTAGATTGAAAGTAAAAGAAGAAAGCCTTTTGTTTATATCAACATATTGTTTTAATTTGTCTCTTAACATTTCGCATATAAAACTTAAACTCGTAGGATTATTTACAACTAATAACTATACAGAAATAAATTTTTTCTTTTTACAAAATGTACATGCAATTTTTTACACATTTTAACTATTTGCAAAAGAAACTCAATTTTTTTCGTTCGTTAATATTTTTTCGAATGTTTTAATTTCGTTACGATTTTTGTGTTTGTGTGTGATTGATAGGGGACAGGAGGTAAGGGAACTTAAAAACCATGAATTTTGTTTTTGGAAAAGGTCACAGCATAACTTCAATATCTTCTTCAAATGCAGGCTAGAATTGAAAGCAAGCAGGAAATTATTTTGAAATAAAGAAAAGCATAAAGAAGTTAAAATAAAATTGTCTGTTGTTTAAAACAAGCATAAACAAAAATGGCAATGTTAATGAATGGTTTATTATTATTTTATTTATAAATTAATTATTAATCGTGCGTTCTAAAAAAAAAACAATTCATTCAATATGAATGAGGGAATTCGATTGATTATCAGCTAACTGGTTTTGTTGTTAATTTGTTACAAAAATACAGGGCCCAACTTTAACATTGGTAAGGGTAATTAAAAGTTATATAAAAAGTACATACATACACGTGAAACTAAGTTATATGGCATTATGGATATGATTTTTCTAGGTCTAGGTCACACGTTCAGAACAAATCTGCCCCAAAACACAGAATCTGACCTTTCTATAGAACTGAAATATAAGTTAATGATTAACATGAGAGGAGTCTTTTGGAGGGTTCGTGGTTCGTTGTCGTACAGCTTCATTTCACTTCATTCGTTTTTTTTTTGTATCATTTAAAAAGAAATCAAACATTAATTCTACAATAAAACTGGACAAGCTTAGAAATGGTACTGAATACAACTAAATAAATATCTAAAATAAAAGAACCAAAGTCGTAGTCGTCGTAACGAACCTTGATGGCGTTATCATTCCATGATTAACACTTAAAAAAAGTTATTGTATGAGTATGTAAGTAATGATTAGATAAATAATATAGAAATCAAGTGTCTTTAGTATGTAACTGGTGCAAGATGTGTGAATGTTTTCAAAAGTGAGGATCGGATGGGATGGTATCGAGCGACGTACGTTACAACTCATTCTCCATGTTGGAACGTACGTTCTTGAGGACATTGTGCGTTTTGAGTATTTGATTTTTAATATCTTTTTCGATTTGTGCCTTGCGCTGGTTAGCATTGCGTAGTTTTTCATAAGTGTCCTCAAAGGCACGTTTGGTGCGTAATAATTTACGACGCAATTCAGCGTTTTCTTGGTCTACCTTGGCGCAATCGTGCTTCTTGAATGCAACATTGTCTTGCTGACCCGCAGCTGCTGGTACATTTGACGGTTTAATATTTTCCAAACTTGAATCCAAAGGTTCTAAAATAAAACAACAAAATAAATATTTACATCCGTCAACATGGAAGGATTAGTATTACAAACATACCTTCACTATCGTTTCTATCATCCTTACTGGGACTAATTTCTACAGTCTTCAGCAAGGGACGCTGTGCATTACTTAACTCCACACTGGAAACACGACCAGCGTCACTTTCTATACCCAAATCCGGTGACGAATTTTGAATGCGTTGCTCTCCCATACGATGTTGGGCCACTGCACTGTGTGCCGCTGCCGAAACCATGTGAACTTCTTCCGACGTATAACCTGACTGGCAGACATCGTCATTTTTCGCTGTTTTGGATACCTCCGTCGCTGCTAAACGTTGCATCAGACTCTTGTGTTCATTTTCTAGATGGTGGACTTGCTGCAGCAAATAACCACGCTCTGTTTGATAGGTGGTCAACTCATGTGTTAACTCCTCCAAGCGTTTCTCCACGTGAAGTTTATCATTCAAAGCTTTGACACGTTCCATAGTGGCCTTAGAGGCGCGTAAGGTGCTTTCGTCGATTTGTTTTTGAAGATTTCTTGTGGCCAATTCCGATTCGACTAAAGTTTGCTTTAGTTCATGTTCATTTTCTTGCAGGCAATCGATAGATCGTTGGGCTTCCACGTGGAGACGCTGTAATTCAAACAATTGTTTTTTACACTCTTCATATTCTTCTTCTTTAGCTTGGAGAGATTTATGCATATGGCTTTCCATTTCTTGTCGCAGTAAAGAAAGCTTATCCTTTTCCTTTTCGTCGGCCCGTTCTAGAGCTTCTTCGTGTCTGCGCTTCATGTTGTCCATATCCTCTCGCAAGACATTGATCTGCATTTCGGCCAGTGCTGACTCGACCTTCAAACGTTCATGTTCCTTCTGCAGTTGTTCCAAAGAACGCGCCTTCTCTTCGATTTGTTGCATGAGCATAGACTCATTGTGTACGTCCGAAGGTTCCTGAGAACCTATGGCCACAAGATCGTCGTGCAATTCTTTATTGCGGTTCCTCAGTTCTTCCAATTCTTGAGTGACTTCATTTACTCGTTGTTTCTCCTTTTTCAGAAGACTATCGGTATCAACTAACTGACACTGAATTTCCAATATGCGATTATCACGCTGTTGAATTAATTGTTCTAAATGGGTAATGCGCTCTTGCGTACGGGTTTTCGTTGAACGACTATCCAGTTGGGCCGATTCACTGAAATCACTATCTGTCTCAGCCTGCTGAACAGTGGGTTGTTCTTTGGCGGGCATTAAGGAGGTTGAATGGTCTTCGAGACCTATACGCGCCAATGATACCTTGCGATCTGGCTCTGACCAAGCTTCAGATTCACTTTCGCGATTCTCTAGCATCACGCTTAAAGGCAGAGAACGTCTTTCCTTTTTGGTATCAGCGCTTCGGCGTTTATCCAATTCTTTTTTCAAAGCCTTATTTTCCGCCTTCAATGTTTCGATGGACTGTTGCTGACAGCTGCCATGTAGTTCCTCGTGAGAATTAAATGTTTGATTTGCCAAACCACCAACTTCTATATCGCCCAATATATCGGAGAGATTATGAAGCTCTGCCAAAGACTGATCAATCATTGAGAGACCTGATACCGAAAGTGTCATATTTAGGCTCTTCGAAAGATCTAGACTACGATCAACTGCTCTTCGCATGGCTTTACGTTTTTCAACAGCCAAAACTCCCAGCACATCTTTGTGTTTCAGTAATGAATTCAGGAAGCCGGCCAACTCCTCTAAACGTGTCGATAAAGTGGCACATAAGTCGGCACATTGTCTTCGCCATTTGTCGGCAGTTTCGGCATCGGAACGCGCTTGTTTCAATTCCGTACGCAATTGAGAAATCAAGGCATCCGAATTACGTTCAGAGCCCAAACGTTGTAATAAAATATCCACCTTACGCTGCAATAATTTGTTGCGTTGCAATGCTCTAGCATGCTCTACATCTGAGAATGATTGTTGGTGTTCTCCTGCCTCTTGACTGGTGTTATTCTTGGGGGATACTGGTGAATTGATGGTGGTGTTGTTTATCATTTTGTTAAGACGTTCTATTTCGCGATTTTTCTCCCAAAGTTCCTTGTTGACTAAATTCTATTCAGAGAAAAAAGGAAAATATTGTAAATACGCCAAATGTAGACAATGCTAAAAATAAACACGTACCTGCAAATCAGCAGTTTTCTTTTTGATCTCAGTTCTTAGGGTTTGTATTGTGGCCTCTTGTTGTTCAATTAAAGTTTCGTATTTCTGTTTTTGAGATAATGTCAGCTCATTGATAGCCTCTGAGTCGCTAAGTGATGGACAGAAACCGGTGCACTCTAAACCACTAGCTCCAGCACTATTCGCCTGAGAAGAGATGATGTTTAAAATATTATCATTTTTCGAATTATCATTAAAAAGTTATTTTGAGTACCCACCTCTTTTTCGCTATTTTGCATATATGAGGATTGACTGGAATTGTGATTCTTCAGTCGGCTTATTTCGGTTTGTTGATTTTTAATATTCAACATTAGCTTTTGTATCGTAAAACGTGCTTTGTCGTAGAGCTGGTCGCGATTCTTTAGTTTTTCTTCCAGTTCCTGAACCACACACATTTTGTCTGCCACCTCCATTTTACATTTTTGCAACTCCTGCCTCAAGTGTTGTATCTGTGAAGATGTAACCAATTAAATAGTTTATATCGATTTTGACAATTAATGTTTATATCCTTCAACCCAATGTGAATAATGAATTATATGAATGTAACTAGCATTTATTTCCGAACAGTAATAGAAACAGAACACGAGAAGAAGTGGAATACATTTCATATTTGACCAATATATATCAAACACGGACGAATCTAATGATCTTTAAATAGCAATACATTTAAATATTGAAATACTATTTGACATTTTAAAAGCAAGAAAATTTGTCTTAGGAAAAACTTAGCTGTTGCGTTCTGATCATAAGATAGGAGTATTTTTAAAACACTTTCATCTAATCTTTGGCTATGTACCGGGTGATCCATCTAGAGGTTTCCTAATATATTGAAGTGGCAAAATAATGCAAACTTAGTTCCAAATAATGCATTTATTGAACAGAAGCTTTGGTCGATATGCGGCAACCACCGCTTCTGATATACGCAAGTTTGTGTCAAATGTTCGTGAGATTGGCTCGCACTGAACATTGATCTCAACAACTCATCGTTTCACGCACCAGCCTGACGTCAAATGGGCACAAAGACCAAGCATTGTTCGCTTGCAAGGTTTAATTGACTCAATCAAAGCAATTTGCTTTGATTTTGTTCGAAAACTCTACTTTTTGACGAACGATCTGAAACGATCTTTGGTTTTCGCAGGATGGTAGTCTCGGCGATGCCAATTGGCCACGCGGAGTTGGGTAACGTGAAGAACCGATGTTTGATTCCGATCAATCCAATAAGGATTCAGACCTTCAGGCCCTTACGATCAGAGCGTTACTAAGGTTTTGAAAAATTGAGTTAACAGGATGGGCTACTGCACAGTCACTAAAATGGAATCGTGTTCCATAAATAATGAGAACGCTATCTCTTTCGAATATACCAAATATATAAAAAATATTTACATGCATGGCTTTATAACAAAATGCAATTTTTATTAAAAGTAAAAAAAACACAAGTTGATCAAAAGATTTTAATTTGTAAAAACAATTTACTGGTGTAAAGAATAACAAAAAAAAAATTATGTATATGAAAACGCCAGCAACTTCATAATTTTTTGTATTTTATACAAACATAAATTGAAATATATAAGTATAGTAGTATACAAGTATATATAAGTATAGTAGACGTGGACCATCGTTGTTCATTATAAGGAGAAACAATGGCGCGATCGTGCGATTGCGATTGCGGTCACGGGGAATCTCGATTCGATTTCTAGACCATTCTAAATAATATATATATATGTATAAATAATGGCCTAAACCTCATGAACGAATATTTCAAATAAGCAGTATGCAATACTCACTGTGTAAAATAATTCGATATTGATTCCCAGACACCAGCGACTGTGTCCAGTAGCGGTTCATCTTTAATTCGGTGTCAAAGAGGAACAGCTGCAGTTTTGCTGTGTAATGTTGGCATTACTCAACAGGCTTAAATCGCTTATAGAATAGCGTATGGGAAATCCAACTTCACATTCATTAAACAAGCCCGCACTGCGGCAGTTGTGCTCACCAGCACAGTCTCGCAGTTCGTCCGAAACCATATTGGTTAACATAGATTCCACATAAGACACATCATCCGCGGCGGGTGAAAAACGCATTGGCCTTCCAGATTCCCCTTGGTATATATTAACACGCAATTTATGTTGGAAGTTATATTCTTTTTGGAAATTTTCTTTTAATTTGTGATACTGGCGATAATTTGAATCATATTTCTTGGGCATATTTATATCCACTATTTTTTCACAGTTGTGTGGACCATGGACAAAATTCATGGAGTTCAACTTGTTGATTATTACCCTAAAGAATTGATTTTCATGCTTTACAATATTGCGTTCAATATTGATTTTGGAAACCATTTTTTCATAATCTTGAATACGTTCCAACAAACGTGCAGTATTGCCAGTTTTAATGGATATGGTGGACTAATAGAATGCAATGAGGGGAGAGAGAATGGATGCCAATGTCGAATTCCAAAACCATGTATGAATGCGATATGAAAATAAATGTTAGAGATTGCAAATAAAAATCACCTTCACCAGTACCGAAAAAAAAAAAACGAAAACCCTCTATGAACCAATTTCTCGTGGACTTACTTGCATTTTCGACAAAGCGTCTTTTTGATGGCGCATTTGTCTCTCATATGTTTCAATGCTGGACATTTCCTGACGAAAAGTATCTTGAGTGTTTTTTAATGCCACACTAAGTTTTTCATTGTCAGCCCTAAGTTCCGTATTTGCAGAACGTAGGCCTTTTAAAGAACGCTTTGGTAAATAGTACATATTAAAACCATGTGATACTTGTTGATTTCGGACTTCGCATGGGTTGAAGTGCGTGAACCATTTGATAGACGGGTCAAGACTTACCTCTTTAGTAGAAACTTCCATGTCCCGGTTTTCAATAGATTCCAAAAGTTCCGAATTTTGGAATACCAGCTCCTTGACCTTGTCCTCATATTCTCTTATAGTCTCATCCCGTTTAGCCGACATATCGTGTAGTTTGGACATTTCTAATTGAAAATGTTCCAATTTGTCATAGGACTCCTTGAGTAATCCTTCAAGTTCGCGTACCTGTTAACGAAATGAAAAAAAAATTAGTTTCCATTCTGTTCGAATAAATTTATTTTAAAATAAATGCTTATTACAGCAAACGTATTATGAAATTTAAAAACCAAATACACACTCTTTGTAAGGCACTTAAGTTCTCCGAAATGTCGGAATGTCCGAGTAAGTCGTTCATAACGTGGGCGTCGCTACTTGGTGTTGTCTTTTCCGTTTCACGTTCCATTTCGAAATATTGGATTTTCTGCTTAAGCTCATCCATCATTTCCTGGTACTTGAGTTCGGTATCTTTCTGGATTTTTTCCATCTGAGTCATGGCATTTGCAGCTTCTTTTAAAAGATCCTGTTTGTCCAGGATCTCCTTGCGCAAAATTTCCATTTCCACTTTGTTATCGATAAGTTGTTTCATCATGGTGTCTTGGCCCTCAGATGAATTCGAGGCTTGTTGGTAGCCCGGTATGCTTTCTTCTATGAAGTACAAACGCAATTTCAAATTGAAATTCTCTTTGCGCAGTGTTGCCATTTGTTCTTCAAATTCGCGTACCGATCGTCCCTGGCCAGCTGGCGATGTTGAACCCTGAAATGGCTGCAGGCTGACACAAGGCGAACGATAACCAACGCCATCTGAAAAGAAATATAGATAGAGAACACATTTATGGGTAGTTCCAGACACTTGAAGAATCGTGACTTCATGTATACCCTGAGTTGGTATGTCATTGTATTTAAACGGACAATTTTGTTTAGAGAAATCACATTTTTCGTTTCCCTTGCTGTCGAGTGGCATTGAACTGTTTCGATGGTCATCACTATATTGTAGTATCGCACTTCTATGCATTTCTTTCACCGAAATTATATGAAAATCCAGTTCTTATACAAACTTTTTGTTTGTGAAATTTTGTGTTGTTTCTTTTGAGTTGTGTATATTTTTCAAGGAAATTAAAAATTTCCTTTAAATTATTTTTCAAAAGTAAATTGTTTTAAAAAATCTGTATACTCATTGACAAGTATTTAATACAGAAAAAAAAAAAACATCTGTGGGGGTGTTTCGTTCACTATGGAATATTTCACACAGACAACAACAGCCGAAACTAAGATTTTTCCCTGACATCCAAAAGTGTTTATTAATTAATGTGGCGGCACAAAAATACGTATGTTCTTGAATGTGTATATTTTTCCGATGGGGATGGGGATGGGGGTGGTGAAAACACACCCGAGCAGAAAAACATAAAATATTTTGGGCCAAGTCAACATTAGAGGCTCTACGGCTACGGATATTATATATGGTTGGTATATTAAGTAGTGATCAAAAATGATGTTGAACTATCGCCGATTTTTTCGAATACTGCGAGTCACCAGTCTCTAGGTGCAATTGAGAAAATCATGGCAATATAGCATAATTATGACAAAAGCCTGGGCAGCTTTTACCAGACACGTAGACGTAGTCAAATTTTGTCAAAACAAAAAATGTTAGTTAAGAAATCGCCGTAAAAATTTGTAAAAAAAATAATTAGAATTGAATATTGAAACAAAACTACCTTTATATTTTACTTGTATCTCCTAAACGATCTCGATCTCAGACCTAACGAACTGCGGGGAATCAAAGTCTGCTTGTAAAAAATAATAATAGACGGATTATAATATTAAACTGTAAACTGTAAAGTATTCAGTTAGAAATATATACTTGGGCTAACAGTATTCAAATACTTTATCACTTACGAACTCTACATTTGTCATTAAGTATAAAGTTTAGGATTGCACTTTTGCCACCGGTCATTTTTGGTTTAAAAATTTGTAATCTTGTTTCGATTTAAATAACATAATTGAGGCCTGGATAAATAAAAATGAATTTTAGCTTTTCTAATTGGTAAATATTCGCTCAAGTGTATCTGAAATTTGGACGCATCGTATCGCTCGGTCGTATATATTTTGTTGAAGTGCTCGCATGCACCAGTACATAGTAGAAGATGCATTAAGTAGGACCTCTTATCTGAATTGCAAATTACGATTTTCTTTTGTCGCATTCGTTTCGATTTTGAATCTTTGCCAGCTTTTGAGAAGTGACCCTGATTTTGATGAATATTCTTTTGAAAATTGCCGATGTAAAAAAAAAAACAAACAAAACATACACATAGGCATCAGTAGACACAAATCAAACTTACATGGATTTTCCATTGTTACATCTTGTAGAGTACCGGGGCTGGTGCTGCAAGAAGAAGAAAAAACAGACAAATAATTAATCAAAGTATTCAGCAAAGTTCAGACATACACACAATTGAAAAATTAATTAAACGATTAAATTTAATTTAATTATGCTCCACACAAAAGTGATATAAGAAAACTCGCCCAAAAAAAAAAAAAACAGTGAGTGATCTCATACAACAATTATTTGAAATTTCCATATGAAATCATATCATCCGGCAATGATGGCTCGTTGTCGTCCATTCCTAGCCGGAGCACAAAGAACAAAGATCGAACACATATGTGTGTTTGTGTGTATGTATCATACAATTTAGTGACTTTGTACGTATACAAATCATCACATTGCCCTTTCTCCTCCTGTTTTTTGTTAAGTAATTGAAATTGAAATGATTACTTAAATTCCTAATATTTTCATAAATATACATTTTTGCAGTTGAATCAGTGTTCATTTAAGATCTCTGAATATGTAATAAACATAAATTATGCAATAATTGTTTTCTTGTTGTTGTTATTTTCCAAATTTGATTACTTGTATCACAATAGAGCGAACAACGTCACCCACCCCACTAGGGATTTGTGGTTGGTGTATTAAAAAAGACTGCTGTGGAGATTTAAAAATAAATATCACTCATGTTTACAGACAAGTGTAGCAGCGTTTTGTCAGTTCTATTCAGAAACAAACAGAAACAACTTAATTTCTTTAAATATAGAATTCCAAATAACATGAGTGTATTCAACATACCAGACCAGAGGTTATGGATAAGAACAAACAATTATCAACTCTGGATGCTGATCATCTCTATCTCTGGAATTGTATGATCCAGACGATGTGAAGATTACGACGTCATTACCGAAGTTTGAATTAATTTAAAAATATTGAATTCGTTAAAATTAGACTACCATTCTCTATGAAATAATCGGGAACCACATAATATATAAATAATCATGGTAAAATACAAAATCAATCCAGTCAATGTCCGTCTTGTTTGTGTGTGGTAAACATGAAGAGTTGACAAATAATAAAATAGATCTGAAGTAAAGTATGTCTTGTTAATGTAAGGTACAAACGATGAATAAACCGCAAGCTATATGAGCTATATTCAGAAGGGAACTGCGCCATTTCGGTCGCTGCACTCAGAAATGCGTCAGACGACGCCAAACGCGGGGAGTGCAGATAGAGGACTCCGGTGGAAAGAGGGTTTATCACGAACTGAACAAAGCACTAGAATTTATTTACTAAACAAGACAGAACCAACAACAGAGACTACTTAAGAAATTATTGCAAACTACATTCTATTACACTGGAATAGAATGAATAACCACCTATACTATTCCGTAGGGTACACTATTTGCGGTGCACCTATTTCAAATTGTAATGCAACTACTACAAATAACAAATTTGGAAAATCTAAATTTATTTGTTTACGATAAATGGAAACCACTTGAAATTCCCCCTTCAAATTAAAGTCCACTACTGTACAACCTCACTACAGAGATGATTAATAGAAAATTAGGCCACTTTCGATAGTGACCAAATTCGGCCAATCCACTTGCCCACTTCTTTAAATAAACTAATAATAATCAAGACTACCTAGGTAGAGGCCAACTAAGTAAATCTATGGAATATTCCGAATACAAATAGATCGACACACTTTACACAAAAAAATAGTTTTTGTTGATGTTCGATTGTTTGGAAAGGCAAAACAAATGCACAGCTTTTTTTGTATTAATGTTGTTGTTGCACAAAGTTGCAATAATCACAACAAATGAATACAATCGAGGTGGGAGTGGAGGTTAAACATGTTCCAATTAAATTGAAATTAGACAAAAATATTTCTGGGCTGCTGTGAACAATGGGATGTACCGGCCTCAAGTAGCAAAGTAAAACCTTTATTGCAAACAATTAATGAAAGGTCCTCGCCAGACCTATGAAGAAACCCCGATATTGTTGTTTTTTATTTGTGGTTTGCAATTTAGAAATTTTGAACTACCCTTTATAAAATAGTTCTATTTTTCACGTGTGTGAAAAAGGATTTCTCAGACAATACCAAGCCAAATTCAAATTTCATAATTTAATATTCATAGTCATAAATCCATGAAACACTGTCGTTTCAAGTAATCGGTATACCCTAATAAACATAATTGTGTTTTAATTGGAAATTGATAGGACTTAGAACTGGAAACAGAAATAATGTTAAATTACTTTAATTTCGAACTTCCGCCATTGTTGACTTCATCCATCGTGTAAACATCTCGTCTTTTGAGCAATTCCTTCAAATAAAGTTCTCAAAACAAAACAACAATGTTTTGGTCTATTGATTACTTTTTGTTTATAAACATCGTCAAACCGGTTTCTTGTCATAATTTGCAATTGGTTTACTAAAATGAAAACTCAAAACTATGTACTTGAGTGTTGTTTAATTTAAAAAAAAAACTATTGTTTGATTATAGCTGGCTCTGGCTGTCTACGACTATGGCGAATAATAATTTACAATTATTAACATAGTTTATATCCAAGCGTTAAGACACACACAATCGATATACCGAGTGTACTACTCATCTCAGTTGTCCCCTAACTTCTTGCATTTTCATTGATTCAAATTTGTGTAATGAATTCCAAGTATATGAACAAAACTAAAAGTATATTGCATATAAATAACCGCCGCCGTAGCCCCGGCCCCTCTGTTACGAAAGCACATGGAGATATTTGCATACTGGTGACGTCTCTACTGCTGGCGATGGTGATTAGTGGACGTCCGGCGCAGACGCGCCGTCTTCAACCATGTGAATTTGCAGGTCAACTGTATATATTGGACATACCCAAAGCGGAATTGCCTTTGTGGATGTGCATAGCCGAATACGAAAGTCGCTTCAATACCGATGCCATTGGCTCGCGCAACCTGGACGGTTCTTTGGACTATGGCATCTTTCAAATAAGTGACAAATTCTGGTGTAAACCCCAAAATGAGACCACCTATCACTACTATAATGAGTGTAATGTCGATTGTATCGATCTGATAGAGGATGATATCACGCTGGCGGTAAAGTGCGCGAAACGCATACAGAAACAGCAAGGATGGTCAGCTTGGACGGTGTACGAAGAATTTTGTAATGACACTGTAGTCGACGATATTGAAATTGAACAATGTTTTGCTTAAAGCGAAATTTGTTTGCTCAAACTTCGGTGTAACCGACATACATATGTATGCCCATTCATACCATACATTCGAATGTCATAAATTGTCTGTGTTAATAGGACTATAAATAAAGTGGTTTAAATGATTTGTTCTTAAAAATTTAGGGTGTTGTTCTTTAAAACTTGTTTTCTATCGCGTAACAAAGCACAGTGGTTCCAGTCAAGAGAACAACAACTGTAATAGTTATGTTAAACTGGACTGGAATAATATTTGTTTTAGCTCAAAACACTTGGATCTGAAGTCAGGAAATGGAGCTCAATGTCCACCCTGTAAACTATTAGTTGGCAATCTGTTCGGACAATCTGAAGCCACAATATTTTTCCCCTAGTAAAAACAAGAATACTTCATAATACGGAAAACCGGCGGTAATTGCTGTAAGAAGAATGGACTCCACCATACAAATTTGAATACTAACATACTTAATTCCCTTAACCCTTTCGGGACGGGGTTTTATTTATACAACGGAGATTTGGGACGTATTGTCCCAGTAGTGTCGAATGGATTTACATTCCATGAAGAAACAGAAAAATTTTATCGCTATGAACTCGAGTTACTTTTAATTTATTTTGAAATAACAGATTTTTTGTTAAAAAAAAATGAAAATCCATAATGACTTCTTTAGGATTTATTGATGTCAGACATGCCAGAAGGAAACAAATTCATAGCCCGAGTTATACATGAGTAAAGAAAATCGGGAAATTGGCAGTGCAAAATTTCGCAGACGAAGTATTGTATTAACCCTTAGAGTCCGAAGTTAAACGGTTTAAATTACTTAATTAAATTTTAATTATTATTAGAATGCCACTAATAAGTTGTTATATGTGGTATATTATATAAAGTCAATAGAAAAAGGAAGAAAGAAAGTATTTACGAAATTAATCGCGACGGACCTACAGACACCAGTCCGTACTTCAAGGGTTCATACGTTGCAAGTTCTCCGTATTGGTTGTCTGAAAATGAATTCGGTTAACAGAATCCAATACTTTGTTGGATTTCCACTGAATACACTCGTACGAATACATTGTGAATATCAGTTGCATTAACTAATATTCGGTAGTACGAAATGGATTGTTTGGTTATTACTGCGGAAAGGTAGACTGGCAAAAATCGATTGACTCGAAGTTCAGTTGCGACAATGAAATTGTTTTCTGTATACGATTGGAAATAGAAAATAGCCACTGGTGGTTAAATCAGGAGCATAAGATGACGAGGAAGCAATTCGTACGAAGCAAATATTGTTTTTTTATTAAAGATATCTCATGACTAGGACAGCCATGTTGCAAATAGCATATATCGACTAAAATCGAATCCACTAATTTATTATAACCGTACATTAACTATATCCGTTCGAAATTTGGATGGCCGTTCGTTGACACTAGTGATCTGTGGATCATTTTTTCGTTGTAAAGTTGTGCCGAGTATTATCACCACCTTTTTGTGATGTGAAACCACTGTATATAGACGTTTAATCTACAGCGACTACATCGTTTTGAAAGGTTAGTATTCTAATATATTTAATAATGTTAGGCATTTATTTGTTAGTATGAATACTGAAATCGCCACAAAAAGTTCACAAATTGATCTCTGAATAGAATGAGTATCAACGGTTGGCACTTTCTTTGGTTTAGCCTCTTTCTTCTATCTACGAAAGTGAATAGTCGCACCTTAAATCGTTGTGAATTGGCCCGGGAGATGTTGCGATTAGGCACCTCAAAGTCGGAACTTGCCACCTGGTGCTGTATTGCTCAATATGAAAGCAAGTACAATACATCGGCCATAGGTCGACTAAATGGTAATTGGTCAAATGATTTTGGCCTATTTCAATTCAGTGATCGTTACTGGTGTCAATCGAAACCCACACGAAGCTCGGCAAATCTTTGTCATGTCGATTGTCAAGTATTTCTCAAGGACGACATAAAGGAATCAGTTAAATGTGCCCATTATGTGAAAAAACGCCAAGGATGGAAAGCTTGGGCTGCATATAATGGTCGTTGTAAAAATATGAAAGTGTTGCCTGGAATAGAAGAATGTTTTTGAGCGGCAAGAAAATATGAAATAAAAATGTATTTTTTGGAAAATGTAATTTGAACATACATATTTGAGTTTGACTTAAGGGTTGTGTAGTTGGTTGATTTGCTAACCAGAGAAAGAATATGATGTTGAATAACGTTGAAACCCGGAGGCGACTGAGACAGTTACAGACAGCTTTTTATTTGATCAGCAAAAGCGTAATCCAATCGTATACAATGTTTTCATAGATTACCTACAAATGTATTTCGTTAATGGTCTTTTTAGTAGATTGTTGTTGCAAGAATATTCCACACCACAGATATGTATATTACTTCCTCAAATGTTTTCTGTATATTTTAATAAACAATATATATATTTTAAAGATCTTTGTTATTAAATTGCTTAAAATTTTTGTAGGAAATATCAAATGCAATTATAAAAACATAAAATTAAAACATTACTTTATGCTAAAAGGGCCAATGTCATCTTTATCTTATAAATTTTGCAATTTTTTTGATAATTAATTTTACGATCGTATTCTATTCAAATATATTCTATATCTAAGCCCAAGTTGATAAGTAAAACTTTGAAGATTTGTCTGCTGTAGTTAAAATAGTTTTTGTTAAAACATTCAAGTTCAATTATCTCAAAACTGAATATTTTGACATTGGCCCTTTTAGCACCAAGCCACAGAAATCTAGGCTAGGTTTGAATATTATAAACATTAAAGTTTTCAGTTTTAAAGAAATCATGTTATTATAATATTCATGACAATAAAAATGCCGGCGACTTAACAAGTAATAGATAGTCTCTCAGCCATGTAAAACTTCTCGAGAAAAAGCATTAACCGTTCGGAGCTTTAAACAGTAGATCCCAGTAAGTGATTATACAAATTATATGGTGCACAGCTCACTAATTTCAGAGAAGTTCTCTGTCTGTACATACATGAAATGTTAGGGGAAATACGTATGTTAGAAAAATCCTTTTGGTGATCAATAAAAGAATGTCTAACCCCAATATTTCAAAATTGTAAAAAGAAATAGTTGTCTGATTGCCGCGTAATCTTTTTTTGAGTACCCACAAGTGAATTATTACACTCGGTATTCGACCCAAAGGGCTTGTGTTCAATATACAAAATAAAAATAACTTAAATGACTACAGAAACGAATTCTAATCTCAGTCTATAAACGCACAGAATTGTATACGTAAAGAGGCGTTACAATTACATTGTTGTACTTATTTTTATTTAGATTACTGACTACACAAAAAGGAATTATAAATAATGTTATCAATCGATGAGCACCTACAAAATGGGCCAAACATCACTCAACAACATCAAAAATTCCAAATGTAAAATATTGTGTTTAAAACAAAAGAAAGAAAGAAACTTTTAAAATTAAACAAACAGTATATTTAGTCATTCATAGACTATTATTCTTACTTAAACAAATGACTATGTTTATGGTTAAATCAAAATTTAATAGAATCCTGATATTGAAATTAAATTTTCATATCGAGAATTGTCGAATTCGGTCCAAGAAACAGCCAGAGACTGTTTAAATCACGAGTGGCTTAAGCACAGATCTCACAAATATTTCCACAAAATATGTTTACTCTAGAATCGAAAGAAACTGTTTATTTGTGCCTAACAGTGTAAATGTTGATGTTAGTAAACCAAAGACTACAACAGAAAAGATATCTTACCAAAATGCACCAAACGAAAAACGTTTATTTGGCGTTGATTCATTGGTGGTATGACTCGTCGTGGAATTACTGCGAAATATTCCCGACATGATTAAGGCATTAATAATACAAATTAATCTACTTAGGAAAATTATGAGATTAATAAATGTTTCTTCTCTGTTCTCAGTTTAACTTTTTTCAGACTTTGGTTTTGCTTTTTTTTGTTGTTGTTCTTTGTTTATTTAAAATCTTTGGTTTGGTTGATGGATTTTTGTTCTAAAATTATACAAATTTCCTTTTGATATGTGTCTCGTTATTTGGTTATAACACGTTGCTGTAGATCGCTTTGAGCAATTTCTTGTTTCGCGAAGGTCTTCTCTTTTTGCGCTTTTTCAAATTTTCCGTTTGAATTTTGTTTTTCAATTTAATTAAATTAAGTTGATGTGTATGCAGCATATGTTGCAGCAGCCGTCTGAGCATGAGTCACACCACAACGCACTGCTCCACGCTAGTACGGGTACGAGTATCAGCCACCGTGCTCTTACCGTCAGTTGCAATTGCAAATGTCTTTTTAAGGGACATTTAAAGCAGCAGTGGCAGTTTACATTTGTTTTATCTAGAATTAGAGTTTAGAAAAAAAAATGAAGATGTGCACATAACATCAAAAGTAAATCAAGAGGAAAAGTGTTTACGGCCAAAAGGAAATAAAAACGTTTACGAGTCGTTGCATTCAAAATCGACGAACTAGTGCAGAGCGAAGATCATCAAGTGTCAGCATCAATAAAATTTGCTATCGAGAGGTGTTACGCATAAGGGTGGTGACTAAACATTATATCCAAAAGAATAAAGAAGTTCCCTTGGTGATAATTTAAAGGCAATTTTACAGAACTTCTTTTCTGAAAATTTCACAAATTTTTTTAGTGAAAAACTTTTTTACTGTGTGAACGTTTTTAGCGCTGGAGCAAACAAATAGATTTGTCTTGTTTTTGTACTGTCTTATTGCTTGGAAATAACATTTTCCTTGGAAATAACATACATGTTAAAAACTACTTTTGGAAATCTTTTCTAAGGAATTTTCTGATTACCGAATCTGAATCATTAATGGGCCTGAATTCGTATAACTTTCACTGTACCCCTCAAATTAGTCTAAACCCTGAAGGCGTTACAGAGTTATTGTAACTCAAAATATGGCTAATATACACAGAAAAACGAATCATCCTGAAGTTTTTGCTTAATTAAAATGAAAAATTAACGGAATAAATTAAAACAGAAATCGAGTTATGAAATTGAGCATCTTTACTGTCAGGAAATTAATTATTTCTTGAATCATTGAATTAAATTGAAATTCAGAATAATCTTTTTAAACATGGTTAAAGTCCTTATTACTTATATTATTATTATTATTATTACTTATACAACTCAAAAAATAATAATCGTTTAATAAAAATGAGTTTTTAAAAAAATTTATACCTTCGAGTTTTGTGGACCAAATCCGACATTTGTCGTATTTTACAAAATCAGGATTAATACAATTGTAATATAAGAAATAATACAGAATAAGTTTGAAGTAAAAGGTGGCTGTTAGTATATTTTGTAAATTGTAAGACTATGGCATAACACATGTTGGAATCGCACCAGCGAAAACTTATTCTGTTAGACTACATCTTTTTCAGTTCGTAATTGCACTGAACTATTTTTAAATAAACTTAATCCCAACACAACTATCTCGAAGTGTTACAATATAAACCCGCTTTTTCAACCACATTCTCATTTCGTAGATCTCTTTTTTAATACAATTAACAGAATATAAATCAATTTTAATGAACGTAACTACATGTATTTTTATTTCTAACCATTGTATTTTCTTGTCAGATTAATTTTTCTTTTCTGAAATACCAGTCACCTTCTCCCATCCACAACACCCAATTGAGTTATACAAAACTTAATAAAAAAAACACATTTTTCACACATCTATTTATGAAATAAGCATAACAACCGACAACAACACTTTCATGTCATCGTTTAGAATTGTACAACACAACACACTTAGAAGAAAGTCAGTCATGCATTTTTATTAACAATAATTAAATGCATTTGCATTAATTTTTTACATGTAGTAGACATGTACATATGTATATATATACACACAATGAAAGAACATCATACGGCGGCCGCTGACAATATGCGCAACTGAACAAGTACTTGAAAAGTAGAACACTTTTTTACAGATGAAATTGTTGCCAAAAAGTGACAACAAAATGAGATTTTTAGCACTTCTTTCTTACTTGATGTAGATAGATGACATGGCCGTGTGCGGTTGCATGAGGCTGCCTGGTCTTAGGATTTATATTTCTGTTTTCTTTTTCTAGAGCACAAACATGTACACATTCGGTAGAGATGTAAAAAAAAGGCACCGGACTTTATTTTTGGAAAGCAGCAAAAATATCAACTACCGCGTGAATGAAAGCTGAAAACTTTTAATGATAAATGACAGTGGTCAGTCACTTTTTTCGTAATTAAAACTGAAGGCCCACAAAAAAAAAAGATAAAGGTTGTCCTGTCAACCGACTATTTTGCCATGGTTACCGACCACAAAAAAAAAGGAAACCAAAGACGGAAGGAGAACAAATTAAGTGATTGGCTTGAAAAGCAACAGCTGGAAAAGAACTCCAAATTTAATGCGGCTAATAACAAACGCCGGCAAAAAGTGAGAAAAGGACGTTTTATCCAATAAAAAAAGTAATAAAAAAACACATCTCAATGCTGCAATGCAACATATCGCATGTACAATTATGGCTACTGGAATATAGTCACACATGCATTTGTACAAATTTAGTTTATGCGTAGGTTGGACTAATTGAATTATGAGCATTTTTCGTTTTCAGTTCATCACCTCATAATTAAAGGAAACTTGCGTTTATTAATGTTGTGTAGGCGGTTTTTTCTTACCGCAGATACTCACAGTGGGAAAAAGTCGATGTAAATAAATGAATAGTGAGATGTATGCGGATACATGAAACTACAAGGATTTGAATAGACAAAGTCGACAATATTTGATAAAGACTACGCAAAGAATATATAATGTAAAGGATGACCAATCTAGTAGTTTGTGCATGTCAGAAAGTCAGTATAATATAGCCGTGGAACGAAATCAATCGCTTAACACGGAAAAAAACAGTGCGTTTACTGAAAAGACGTTTTCTTAATATGATCAACAAATGATTTTTGATCATGTTTTTGAATTTTTGAAAATAAATTTGTATTTGGTACAGCTTTTCTATTAATTAGCTTCGATAGCACTGTCTTACTATACGAACAAATGAATTAAACAAAGCGCAAGTCGACCCCCATTTATAATATCCGTGATTATTAATCCCAGAGGAACGTACAAGTCGTGTTTCATAGCATTTATAGCTTCTTCTTTCGCTGTGTTTTTAGCATTTGTTTTATATATATAAACCGCCGACATACCACATCTCACCATGAAGAAATCAATGTTTCTTTTATCTTGCAACACTGTTGGCCTCAGTTGAAAGTATTCATGTATGTATGGTTGTAGAGGAAGGGGGAAGACTCACATTGCAGTTGTTCTTGCCATCGCGGATACAACAGCCGACGCATATCTATCAACACCCGCACAAAGAAACATATAAATGTTCTAAATAGTTTTTATACAACAACATTTATTTATCATTATTTTCCTGTTTCACCAGCAACAAACAACTGGACTTTGATTCAAATTCAAAAAATACACACTTGTTATACAACCATCGCCAATCTAAAGCATGCATCAGATGGGAATAACTAGAAAAAAAATTGCATTCACTTTGGTTCATTTGGACGTCTGCTATTTTGAAATATTTTGAATTTTGGTATCAGAAACACATCCTGCCTGTTCTATGTTTTTAATTGTGTTGAATACGAAAAATAAACAATTCCAGATGAAATTGGAAATATTTATGTTTGTAAATATCAATGAATCTCGGCTAATGATTAAAACGTTCCACTTGTAAATCATAAAAAATAAATTTTAACTTGGAAGATTACATTTTCTACACTCTTATTAACCTCAATAAAAATCCGATTTTTTTATGATAGAAGGCGCCTTGATAATTGCAGTACCTCCTCGATAGGAGTACACAAAATGTGTATTTAAATGTAAGATTTCTCCCGTGGGGATTTTCATTGTTTGACAGCTTTAATAGTGTTAATGTGCCGATTCCAGACAATAAAACAACATTATTTTTAATTCACCGGCAGGCACCAGGTGAGTTGGTAGGTGTGTGTGTGTGTAAAAACAAAATATACATGTTTGATAAAACATATAAGCCTTCATTTGAAAATGGTGTTATTTTTTCTGGTATGTGGTTGGAAAAGTTATAAAAATTATTCTCACCTGGGCCTCTACATCTATGTGTGCTACATATTAATGATTTGTTAACAGATCAACTAAATTTAGAGAGAAACTACGAACTACTACAAATTGAAATCCTCCCATTATCAATTCAGCATTCCAGTGTTAAGGGAGCAAGAACTCAGGTTTATTATTCAATTCAAAAAAATAAATAAATAATATACTTATATGTAAATGGTGTTATCAGAACACAGTTTTTCGGAATACATTACGCTGTAACCCATATACACGTAAACACAAACAGAACATTCAATATTTTTTCTACTTAAAAACAAAATCTAATGAATGCATTTCCGTACTATGAATAGCCCTACTTATGGTATGATTAACGGAATTTGTATGAAATACTCCATCATTACGTGGCGAAACACACGATAAGTACACTGAGGTGCAAAAGTAATTCCATTCTGTAGAGGTAAAAGGTCTGAGGAAATATTCCAAAAATAAAACAACAGTGTCTTTATTCATGACACAAACAAAACCACTGGAATTAATATATTTATAGTAAAGTTAAATTGTGTTCTAACATTCGTCCAACACGGTTTAACTGATAACACAAAGTTCATGATTTTAAATGGAAATATTATAAACAAACATTTAAACCACGATAACCCCTAGTGACGAAACGGAGAGATACGGACACGTACATACATACATACGTTTGTGATGTGTAATATTTATTTGGTTGACACAATCGACGAATATGATATAGTACCCAGAATTTAAAAATAATTTTCGATTATGTTAAACGATCTGAGTGTCATTTTTTGTTGTGAACTGATGACATTTCCTAAAGAAAATGTAGCACATTTATTCAGAGAAAAGCAGTCAAGCATTCCATGTTAGAGTGGAACGGTTATATAACATAACGCCCAACACTTTCACCAACTGCACTAAGAATATTTAATTTTCTGCCTGTTGTTGTTCTGTTAATTCTGTTAATTGTTGTTGTTTCTGCTGCACTCAGAGGGAGGAGCAGTTTTCCCAAACGCACCTATTTTCTGTTATTAGTTTATTTATCTATTTATTGTTATTATTATATATTTATTTGTTATTATTACTATACCATAGGTTTTTGGCTTACTAAGACAGATTTTTAATATGCATTTTATACTGTGCCTCAAATTTAGCTTACAGGCAAGTATGTAGGAGAATAAATGAAAAGCAGTTATGCGAAACAATTTTCATATGAAATCGAACACATGACTATTGAAAATGTTTCAGTTATCCGATGCTGCCAGTTGCACAGAGTTTTAGTTAAGCGATGTAATTTGTTTGAAATTGGCAGGGAAATGGTTAGATTTTATTATCCTACAGATTTTAATAAGCGGTGTGCAGTTATCCGGAGTCCATAGTATGTAAGGAGTACAGTTTCACTATATCAAATATAAATATCGACTTCCACAGTCCACAGCTAACATGTCAAATGTATGTACGGAGTCATGTTTGGCGATTTCTTTCAAGCAATGTTCGCAATATAAAAACTTTCCTGCGTAGGATATTATTGATATGTTAATATTTCTTAATTTTTCATTCGTTTTTTAGCCTTATCTTTTAGCTTTTCTTATATTTACTCCAAAAGGCCTTAAATCTATAAATATATGTATATTTATTAATTTTTTATTTTCTTTAATGTCATATCTTCAGGAATTAATTACAGATTACCCACTAAAGGTAGAATATAGTGCTATTATTATTAAGCGGTTGACTGCTTTTGATCAACCTACTAATGTTATACATTTAAACCTTCTATCTTCCAGATTTCATTCAAAATCATTACGCTTTAATTAAAAACATTCAATCTATTAAAACGCAATTTCAAACTATATAACAAACCATTTTTTTTTGTTCTCTTCGGTTTAATTAAAGCTTTATACGAGATTTATTACAATTTTCCCACACATCTGAGGCTTCAAATCAAAACATTTCATTCATTCATTCCGATGCCGCTAGAATCGTCTACCAAAAAAAAAAACAAACGTAAAACAAAATGAAAACAATTACAATTGCACATACGTAGTCACATTCGTACTTGCGAATAACAAAAATGTAATGTCAATGCACATATAATTTAAGCCTCTGTATAATCGCAACAATAGCAAAACTATTTAGCTAATGAGTTTTGGAATATTTTATAATATAGACGAGTATGGGGACGACTACGACTGTGTTTCCTAAAATGGCATTTAATTAACAATACCTGTATGTGTAATTTGTGTTACATGCGATTGATATCGTATATAGTAATGTTTCACTTTTGGTTCTATTTGAATTTTGTTATACCGCAATTTGGAAATTGTTCTCGTTTGAAACCAGTTAACACTTCATGTGACTATTGGGATACTATTTGTTGGACGTTGTGAGATTTTAATTATAAACGTCATTAAAAGTACGTAATTAGAAACGTTTCCACAGTTGAAAAGTTTGAAACTCTCAATTTCGTGTGAGAGGAAATTTATGTACTATTAGACATGTGGCAGAAATTTAATTTGCCAAAAAGTCACTTAAATGTTTTTGAGGATATTACGAAGACAAATTAAGTGCAGAAAAATGTTGGGATTTTTGTCACATATTCTCACATATAGGGAATAGTAAAAAAAGAGGTATCAAGTACGAACAAAAAGGTGTGTCTCCTTATCGGTATCGAAGATATCACCCCAATGTACACATTTTCACAAGCAAATGGTAAACTACATGCTTATCATATGCATTACATTCAAATTTGGCTTTCCTACAGAACATAACAAATGAAGGAAGTTCTGAAAGGAACTGGAATATGAGGGTCGACTGACAGTGTGGGTAAGCGCTAATCAACCAAAATCCATTGCATTCAAATTTGGCTTTCTTACAGAACATAACATATGAAGGAAGTTCTGAAAGGAACTGGTCGACTGACTGTATGGGTAAGCGCAAATCAACTAAAATATAACGCCTTAATGTCAGGTCTATGAAAACGTAAACAATTAAAGGGATTACTTGTACACTTATAAAGGAAAAACATTTGTGAAAAGCAATGTTATTATTAACAAATAATCAAGATTATAATTTCGAATATATACATATAATCTCTTGCTTAAATAGCAATTACGAGTTAATTATATTTTGTATTGAGGAGTAAGGAAATGTGACCGATTGCATTGTAGTTTTGTAATAGATTAACTCAATATTACAGTCACAACACAGCACATCTATTTTTAAACACAGTTCTTTCGTTTTACTGTAATGTAAAAAGGATTTTTCGGTGTAACGTTTTTTACATAGCGAAGTGATTATCCGACCCCTTGAAATTCGACTTATTACCCTTTTCCACTCCATGCAATGAGTTTCAAAATATGTCAATACCATAATGTGATGTAGATTATACAATTAATAATCAGACTTACTTTTTGTGCTCTCGAATGGAATTCGTTTTGTGGCAAATATGGAATTTCTAATTTTTAGAAATTCAACCGGGTGATCAGTCTGGTGGTACTTTTTTTTCAATAATATCGCGACCTAAGGGTGTAAAGGCGATACATCTTTCCCGCGTATTATGTACTGTATATTTTATAGCGCCTTTTTGTTTCAGCTCTTTCTCTAGGGGACGAAATGCAATTGGCTGTGATTTTACTCCATTCGAATTTTTTTTTGGGGGGAACCGGACCTATGTTTTGCAAGCAGTCTATTAATAATTCAGGCCCTTAAGGTGAATGTAGTGCAAGACATTGGTAAGATAGACAGGATGTGCTACTACCAAGACGAGGCCGGCACAGACTATTTATTTTTCGGGGAGTTTGGAAATACCGCAATTTTTATTTAAAAATATTTTTTTTATATTTTCCCGTCAATAAATTAATTTTTCTGTCATTTAATAAACTACTGTCAGTGTCTTACTCCCGCCTCCAGTTCTTTTTATTTAATCAAGATTTCCGGGTAAATATAAACTTATAGAAATTTTGACTTGTTGAAGATGTTATGAAAATCTTTGCACAAAAACAAATTGAAAATTATGATTCATTAGCGAAATCATCACAGCCATTAGAAGAAACACACATAGAAAGAGAATGCAGAAAAAAATAATAAAATGAGATGAAACAACAGCACGAGGGATGAGGGATGAAATTCAACGGCCAACGACCGACCATGTGTCGACGTAACATCAGGGGTGAGAGTGGTTAACTAACAATAACAATTTTTATCCTGATGTGAATAATTCCATGCCAAAGGGGAAGGCAAAAATAAACAACTCGCCTCGCAAACGTTTTTATTTGTATTTTGTGATTAAAAGGAGAATGTATAATTTGTTAAATACTTACCATGAATGTCTCGATGTTCTCATGGAGAGTAATTGTGCGCTGTTCAACACTGTGTAAAAGTATTTGTGGTTATCTAGGTGATGATGATGATGCCGACCAATGTCGTTGATTATTAACTCTAGCTGCGCTGTTCGATATGCTTGTGACGACGGCGTTCCTCGTTCTTTCAGCCACTACGACGATGATGGAGTTTAATTAAAATAAATTAACACACAACAACTGACTTTTTAACACAACTTAAACGAATTCAAATCGAAATACTGATATTAATACCAGAGCTGGGTTTGTTTCGGTTGGTGATGTGTTTTCTTTTCAATTCATCATACATAAGTTTTTCATATGAATGTACTTGTTTACTTTTTATTTTTTTAAAATTGTTATATATTTATTTCATAAACAGAAGAAGCAACGCAAACAAATCAAGTGAGAATATTAATTTTTGCAGCATCCGCTAAATAACGTAAAAAGGCGCCTTGAACACACAGTACACAGTGATGCTATTATAAATTTATATACAAACATTTATTCACTCGTACATATGTACCACACACACGTATAGATTTTTATATATCAGATATATTTTCATTCTTTTATATCACTACACTCTATATAGCAGTGTTTTTTTTCCTCTTTGCTCACACGCGCACTTTTTTTCCTTTTTTTATTTGATGAAATTGTGTAGTGTCTTTTGTTTGGTATCTTTTTTAATATGCATTGAATTCAGGGAGAAAAAAAACAATATTTTCATTGTTTTTAAGAAAAAGCTTTCATCTTGTCGAATCTTTTTTCTTTGTACAGTTGTAAATGAATCTCTTGGATTAACGAAAGAAAATCAAACGTATTCAGCGAAGCGAACTAAAAGATGTGGTGTGTGTTGTAATTAAGCAAGAACAGAACTGATAGCAAATGTTTCCAACAGTTACTCGCGTACTCAGAACTCAGAATTTCAATCCGATACGAAAAAGCAGATGTGTGCTTTGTTGTTGTTTCAGTCACAGCAGGGAGTATATTTTTCGTATTTGCTGTGACAGTGGATAGAATCGATTCGTTGTATTTCTGTGGGGTGAGTTTTCTCTCTCTCGTTTTGTGAAAACTCTTGCTCTCGACATATTTCTATTGTTTGCTCATTCATATGGTGTATTTTTTATTTAAGCAATAGTAAACATGGAAAAGCCTCGTGTCATTGTCACACATCGATAGTACAAACGTACATCTGTACATATTGATACAGTTCAGCGAGTGAAATACTTCTCAGGTAATCTGTCTATGTTAAAACTCATAGAGGGACAGTTTTCCTGTTTTCATAGAAACATTTCTTATAGAGAATTTAGATTCCTAAGAGATATTTTTTTTTGAGTCGAACTTCTTCGAAATGCTCAAAAAAACATCCAAAATCCTTGAAGATTTTCAGTAAGCGGAGCCATTTTCATATGCAACCGCAGTTAACCGATATTTTCAGTTAGGCGAAGTTTTTTTGAAATTACCACAAAATCGGTTTGGGTTAAATTTACCCAAATTTTTTATTATTACTCAGGATCGACCATAATCCCATTTGTATGTCCACTTTGAAGAACTGTTTGCCGATGTTCAACACCAATGTTTGTGTGTCAACCAACAAGGTCATAGCAACAGTTTTTTGTGGAGGCGTGCGAAGTTATGTACATCGATTACCTTGGAAAGGGTACAACAATCTATTAACTGGACTAGAGAATCCTACCTCATACATCATATTCTCAGGATTTGGCCCTTAATGACTGTATCTCACATCCAAGACTAACAAAAAGGCTCTTCGATTCAAGACTAGGTTGGAATGAAAAGGTAGTCGTTGAAAAAACAAATATTTCGAGAATATTGATCACAAAATTATTTGGATGGAACAAAAAAAGACTGGGTAAATGTTTTGCGCTCAGAGGATAATATGTGGAGAAAATTGAAATTGCCACGAAAATTAATCAATTATACAAAAAAGACACGGAACTGTCAGTCATTAAAATCCGAATGTTAATACAATATTCTGAAAGTTAAGACGATTTAATAGTTTGAATTTATCACATTATCAAAACACATTTTTACATCATGAGGCCACATGCTGTGCTAATGAGTGCGTCATATGTGTTGTAGGGATGTTGTTATTATCAGTGAATTCTACCAACAGCTGTTGAAAAAGGACACTTATTAGATACGCGTTGTATACGGGTACCAGTTCGCATCTAGTACATACTTTAGGTCTACAGACATATGTACATACAAATGTTAGTTGTTTGGCCGTTTAATTCATTTAAACATATTATTTTTGCAGTAGAATATTAAGCATAAACAAAATCCTCAAAAAGAGACGATCGCTGTCCCAAATTTTACTACTGCTTTTATAGTTTGTTTACAAATATCCTTTTTCACAACGACTCTACCTGTTACCTGTTGTTTGTTGACTATCATCCTATGAGAAACTATGGTAGAGCAAACATATTCAAACAGGTACACAAACATTTACATTAAAAGTGAGACAAACCAAACATGCTAATTCTTGACATTCACACTTACAAAGGAATGGTTTTTCAAAAAGACGGGAAATATAATATCGATGCCATACATTCCTTTCAAATTCAATTTTCTTATTGACATCAAGTTGTTCTTCAAGATCTTCAGTATAAAACGTTGCCATTGTCGATACCACTAAGGTGGTTGTTCTCATAAGTTGTTCTTTTCAATTTAGCTTTAAAAGAAAACAATTTGAATTACACGACTTGATTACTTCAAAGCCAATACATTTTTAATGAAAATTATACAGTTTAAAAAAAAAAAAACGAAACCTAAATAAATAAAATTGATTAACTAACGTCAAGCTTGACTAATTTTCCCAACTGTTATGGGAAGAAGGGTGTGTATACTTGGCTCTAGAGTTAGAAGACCGTAACGACATGCCTTTAATACAATGATGATGATATTTAAAGCAGATACAATGACAAAATAAAACTATGCAGCTACATAATAGCCGCATGTGTGTTAATAGGTGAAAATGTCATAGATCCGTAAGATATTTTCAATATACAAATAGATATCATATATATATATATATATATATATCCAATATGAGTACACGAACTGCCATCAAGCGTAAATAATTGTGTTTTGCCAAAAACAATAGTTTTTTTTACAATCCATACGATTTTGATTACAAGATCATTTCGATTTTTGTTTGATTACACATGAAAATGAGGATGCATTCAGTCATAGAGATTGATGATGACGAATGTGTGCAGTTCGTTGGCCTCTTTTTTTGTAATGATGTTTTTCGATATAGTAAGTGTGCAGACATACATATGTATATATTTACATAGCTTCAGTATATATGGCGTCACATTGTCACCGTATACTTTTTTTTTTTAATCCCAAATCGCTTGCCAATAGCTATAGTATTAGACACAGTTGTGACATTAGTCTTACTTCTGCTCTTCTTAAGGTATACTCACAAAAGATAAAAATACAATTTTCGTTTGGAATTTTGCCAAAATAAACGTGCAAAATCTTTAAAACAAGTAAAAATTAAATTTTGTAAATAAAAAATATTGCGAATACATTTGGGAGATTGTTCAAATTGGATGAATCCATTAAGGACAACATAACGCAATCATTGCGATGAACTCGACTTTAGGTTAAGGTCAAGGTGTTAAATCTGATACTTTATTTTTTACCGGAGTAAAGACATATAATAAATACATAGCTGGAACTAATTTTATTTAGATACTTTCTTTTTTCTTGAAGTTAGACACTACAGAAGCACTAAAACCAAAAGTCCAGTAATATATAACAATTGTTAATTTTCACAATGTCACGCAATCGCATATAATAATGTTCAATAATGTTTCTCATTATGAGAGAATTTCAAAGTGTCAGAGGTACAGGAACGGACATGACTAATGTTAACATTTTCCGCCGTCCATGTTATCTAATGCTAGTATTCCAAACTAATACAAATATATTTCAGTAAGATTGATGGAAGCATATTGAATATACTAAACGAATTGCAAAAGAGGAAGAAATGGTACATCGGAATGGGAGGTATCTTAAAGGAGTACCAACTAACCTTAATCACATTTTATACATTAGGGAAAATGTCATCTGAATTTGAATTAAAGCTCTAGTATTGCCATTAATATGTGAGGGTAGTGTTTTCTGTTGTTGATTACCTAAAAATTTTATTCATAACTACTGTTTAGAAAGACTGCGTGGGAGGTGTTTTACAGATATTACACGAATTAAAAATATATGAGAAATGGTGTTAAAACCGATAAAAAAAAATATTTTAAATCTCATGTGATAAGTGGATACGTCGATACACTTCCAGGCCCACTCTAGGGAATCGAACCAAATGAACGTAATGTAATGAATTTAGTGTTTAAGGCAATAACAAAAAATGATAATTCGTTTTACTAATGAGTACAAAAAAGTTTATATGAGAATAAGATCCGATAAGATCTAGAAGAATTCAACTAATTTCTGCAATTTTCTGAAAATCTCGAAAAACATATTATCCGATTATATACAAATTTGTGATCTATTAAGTCCATGCAGACAGCTTCATTTTTTTTTTCGAAAAAGTCGTGTTCATTTGAACTTGCTTGCAACTAGACTAGTTTAATATTAAATCGGTCATTCATTTGCAACAATAGCCATTTAAATACCAGATTTTTACTCGATATGCAAAATTTTTAAATTTCAATTTGGATTAAAAACTATTTTGACTATTTTTGGTCTAAAATGTTTATCATATTTATTCGTCCTCTGCTAGGATTTAAATCGATTTATTTTTTGGAACGCCTATGTATAAACAATACCCGACGATCTTATACAATCGGATATCAATGTTTCAGGGAGATGGAATTATTAGTATTCCCTTCATCCTATGGCAACGGATGCAGAAAGAGGCCTCAACCTCCAATTTTCATTTTCGTGAGTTTGGGGTAATTTCGAAGAAACCTACATATCATTTTTTTGGCTTGTCCCCTTGATCTTATGTTTACGCTAGCATTTTTGCCATCATTTGGTTGAAATCATAGCCTTGTGCTCCCGCTAATCATAAATATTTGTATACAGATATGTACAATCCCCAACGATTTTTTACGATCATGATCATTAGTATTCCCTTGCTTTCCTCATTAGTTGTTTCCAGCATTTGGTTGAAATCATAACACTGTGCGTCTCTGTTCCATTTTCTTCTTAAGGTTTGTGTACTCACTCGTTCAAATGTTTTGTCAAAGCTACGGCCACATTGCGCAACATCTTCTTGTCGACATCAAGAGCTCCAGCTCCTTCCAGAAGACTGGTTACATTATCGATGAAATCTGTTGTTTCTGCCACAGATCTCGAATGCGGCACATCATACTCTTCTTCTGGACGAAAATCTACCGATGCGGCGGCACTAGTATTTGCATCATTATCTTTATCGCAACTCATGACGACACAAATGTAAGTACAGATTAATTTAATGCTTAAATTTACAATGGAAACGAAAATACAAACAATTAATTCGAAAGAATTATTCCGCGTACCAACAAAAAACGACTCTGTATATTTGGAGTATTTGGTTACTGGTTACATTTGCCCTAGTGAATAACTGGTACCCGATAATAGAGAGTGATGCCGGTAGTGCGGTTCTGCGATGTTATTGAGGGATCCTCTAATATGTGGAACTGTGTACGGTACGAGTTCTTTCAAATGAATTTAATTTCATATTAAAAATACTGTTATGACACGCAGTTGATTAGAATTTTATTGACAAATGTATTTAATAAATTTTTGAAATATATTGTTCACACAATTTAAATAAATAACGAAAAGCAATGGTGGCATTTTTGTAAATTGAATTTCTGTAGAAATACGTAGATAATGGGGTTATGTGACGTAATTAAGGAATCGACCAATATGAATGCGTGCCGCAAACGGATAGGAAATTATTTGTATTGAAAAATTTTACATATCATTACTATTATTTTAAAAATTTGTTAATTTATTACATTATTACTAATCGACTGCGTGTAATAACGGTATTTTTAATATGAAATTAAATTCATTTGAAAGAACTCGTACCGTACACAGTTACACATATTAGAGGATCCCTCAATAACATCGCAGAACCGCACTACCTGCATCACTCTGTATTATCGGGTACCAGTTATTCACTAGGGCAAATGTAACCAGTAACCAAATACTCCAAATATACAGAGTCGTTTTTTGTTGGTACGCGGAATAATTCTTTCGAATTAATTTTTTGTATTTTCGTTTCAATTGTAAATTTAAGCATTAAATTAATCTGTACTTACATTTGTGTCGTCATGAGTTGCAATAAATATAATGATGCAAATACTAGTGCCGCCGCATCGGTAGATTTTCGCCCAGAAGAAGAGTATGATGTGCCGCATTCGAGATCTGTGGCAGAAACAACAGATTTCATCGATAATGTAACCAGTCTTCTGGAAGGAGCTGGAGCTCTTGATGTCGACAAGAAGATGTTGCGCAATGTGACCTTAGCTTTGACAAAACATTTGAACGAGTGAGTACACAAACCTTAAGAAGAAAATGGAACAGAGATGCACAGTGTTATGATTTCAGTCAAATGTTGGAAACAAATATATGTAAATCGAATGTACTCCAACCTAATACTAAATACTAGTGATTTCAACTCTGAAATATTGATTTCAGTATCGTTTGATCTTGTCCATACATAGGCATTGTACTGGCCAAAATTATAAACCCACATTTGCCTAATGTTTTGGGAAGACATTATGCTAAATATATATATGAGACCCTGAGGGCCAAGGCCCGGAGAGTGCATTTCAACCAAAAAAGGTTTAGAACACATTAATTGAAATATATTTTCCGAGTTACTGAACCACAATGTTCTAATGTGCAATAGCTACAGTCCGACATCTGTAATTGGAGCTGAGCAATATATGTGTTTAGCGAAATACCTATAAACGATTGTCGATTAATAAAGATGGTTGACAATCTCCAAACGAAAGTGTCAAAGTATTACAAAATGCAAACATCCGTGTCGGTCAAATTCATTTATCTAGAAATATCTTCTGAAAACCGTAAGGTCAAAAAGCGTCCTAAGCCTTACAGAAGAGGCGGCGCGCCGTCGTTGTTTGATTATCGGCGCCAAACTCTGATTGTAATACACTGAAAATTGAAAAAAAAACAAAAAGTGTCATTATAACTTCTTATTGGAACTCAGCAAATTTGCATAATTACTTGATAGAGCCAAAATAAAAGTGATAAATAATTGGGACAAAATGTCGAGTTGAACGTAGAAAACGCAACAGATCATTTGAATAAAAAGTAGTTTACAACAAATAGAAAACATTCCAAAATCGATGGCGTAAATGTGTTCTCCAGTCATATCACACCCTAACCCCCTCCTTTGTAGACTGACTACATACTGACTTTATAATTATAGTCCAACATTATTCTATATGCAAGCGAACTATGTTTACTTCGTTAAAGAACAAAATCAAGGAGGAGAAGGCTGGTTCAGATTTAGTTGGCTGCAATACGACGACAGGATTACCTGCGCCACATCAGCGAACAATGAATCATCCTACCATCAGCGCCACCACCAACAACAACAACCGCATAAAGAGTCGCTTTTCCTCTAGTATTAGTGTAACTTCCAACGAAGATAACACCCTGGTAAGGTGTATATTTCACCAGTTTAAAAGTATGCTTAATAAAGGTGTTTGTTATTTACAGAATGAACAGAATCAGATTACAACATTACGTCAACAATGCCATGAACTGTCTTTGAGAACCACAGAGCTACAGTCACGAACTCAACAATTACAGGAAGAAAAGTTAAGAGTGGAAAAGACTAATGAAATACTACTGGAAACTGTCAAAGTGGCTCAAACGCAAAAGGATATATATTGCGAAGAGCAGGAGAAAATACAAAACATACAACAGAATGAAATAGAGAAATTACGCAATTTACTGTCATTTCGAGAACAGGAGGCTGTTGACCGTCTCAATGCCATGAGACAGCACCAACAGCAGGTAGAGAACTTGACCTCGGAATTGGAAAGACTTAAACACTATGAGCCACAAGTGGAGGAAATAAAGGTATTCTTTGGCTGTAAATAAGTATATTATTGAGTTACTATTTTAAAATATTACATGAAGGATGAATTGGAACAGTTGAGGCATTCTTCACAACAATATAAAAACAATGTAACTACCACGTTGGCCGCTGTTGAAGAAGAGAACAGACATTTGAAAATGCGTCTACAGATCGTAGAACAGGCCCGCCTTGATGCTCTTACCACATTGAGTACGGACGAAAAAATACAAGCACTGATATACGAGCGTAAACTTTTGGAGCAACATTTAGAAGAAGCGCATCTACAACTTTCCGATATTAAGAGTTCTTGGAGTGGTCAAAATCTGTCATTGGAAACACAAGTTAGCCGCCTGTCAAAACAGGTGGCCGAAGAAACCACCGAAAAACGTAAAATAATGAAACTAAAGGATGAGCTCAACGAAAAAGTAAAACATTTAGAATTCGAGTTGGTAAAAGACACTGAAGAAATAAAGCAACGGGATGATAAGGTAAATTATTGAGAATACTTGTATTAATATGTAGTATAGTCTAACATCACATTTGTAATTTTTAGATTAAACTCTTGGAGGAAGAAATCGATGAATTGAATATGGCATTGAAAGAGTGTCGAGAAGAAAACGAACAGCAAATACTCTTCGAACGCAATAAATCCGTGAGTATACCAACAGATATTGATGATTTGTCATGGGATATTTGACTAACACCACAAACCCCATCCACTGAAATACACTTTTAGAAGGCAGCACTTATTATTGCACTTTTTCCAAATTGAACATTGAAATTCTTGCCAAAATTAAAACAAACATTCCAAAGATGTGCATAATAAGTATTTATTAATTTATGATTGTAAACAACACACACGTTTATTGTTTTTTAGTTTTTAATTTTGTTTAATAAATATGCTTTATGTGTGAATTTTACCCAAATTTGTTATGCTGTTTTTAAAACGTTTTCCAAAACTCAAAGATATGTCAGCCTTTTTGTTTTTGTCTTGCACTATCTAATATCGTTTACCACAGGAATCATTAGATTTGGATAACAAAGAGTTAAGAAAAAGATTAGATGATGCTGATGAACGCTTTGGCGACTATGCTGCAGATTCAGCAAATGTTCAACAATTGTTGAGGCAACAAATTTCGGAACTTCAGCAGTTACTTGATACACAGAATATCATGTTGGAAACTGAGAAAGAAGAAAAGTTAACAGCATTATTGAAGAATGCTGAAATCTCTCAAAGCGAAGAGTTGCTCAAAAAGGAACTAAGACAGGAAAGAGATGAAGCTAATGATGTACACGAAAAAAATAAAACTCTGGAAAAAGAACTGAAGTCCAAAGAAATCGAATTGAGTGATCTCAAACTGATTGTAGAGAAGAACGATAAGAAGGTGAAGGAAATCGAAGACATCCAAACAGATATAAATGAAAAGAATAAGGTATGTACGTATGTCGAACAGAAATATTTAAGTTTTCTTATAAATGTATTTCTTACAGACAATTAAGGTGTTAAATCAACGCCTAAATGATTTAAAAAAGACTTTACAAAAAGAATTTTCTTCTGTGAAAACTGGTGATGAGCCTAATGATCACCAAAAAACTGATATTTCCCATTCTGATAAACTTTGTCAATCTTGTGGTTGTTTAATTAAGGGAAGCGTTATTATGGATGAAGTTAATTTCAAATATCTAAAACATGTTATCGTCAAATTTCTCACCAGCAGAGAGGTATTTTTGCAGTTCTTCGTCAAAAATGATAAATCTTACCAATTTGTTTCGTATTTTTAGGTAGAAGCCCGCCATTTGATTAGAGCAGTTGCAACTTTACTCAAACTTACCAAGGAAGAAGAGAAACTTTTACATGACACTTTAAATTGGAAAATGAGTTGGTTTGGTTCAAAACCTGACCACGGCAGAGGCCAAAGATCGTTTTCAATACCACCCAGTTAATAATATTGAATCTTTGTGGAATCTCATTTATATTAGGCTTTAAAACATTTTTTTTGTTAGTGGTTGTATCTTCATTTAATAATGATTTTTATGATCTCCCCCAAACTGTAATAAACTAAACATCATTTACATACATACACCACATTCCAAAAATTGTTATACAATTGTATTTTTTTTGTTTTATCTTTTTTGTATATTTGTTGTTTATTTATAAATTAAATAATATGAAACTACGAAACGTGAGTTACATTTATTTTAAGATGTAAAGGGTGGGGGGGTCAAGTGGTTGCTGTGTGAAAGGAGTTGAGTAAAATGTATTAATTTCGTTATTATATATCCATTATACACATCCTATATAAGTTGTATAATGTAACAAATTAATGGACCGAAAAAATCTATAGTAGATGCGTTACCACAGTTGTAGGCTACTGCAACTGTTTTTTTTCGGATGTGTTTATATTTGAGATGAGAACCTATGGAAAGAAATTTGGCTCTATAATTGGGAGGTTATGGCCTCCCATGCCGACTTGGGAAAATATTTCCAGCATCTGTTGTAAACTAATGAATATAAAATATGGACGGATTTGACTCTTATAGTACAATTTAGTAACTATTGCCAGCAGCACTAATTTTTCAATGTATTTCTGACTACCTAGTTTAATTTAAGTTTATATTTTTCATTAATCAGTAAAAACTATTATTCATTAATGAAGAAAATATTTGTACTCAACTGGCAACAAATTCATTGTATGTGTAATGGTAGGGTTGTCACAATATGTTTTTACTAATTTTAAATGAAGAAAATTGCTTAAAGGCGTTGTTTAGGAAAAATATTTTAAAAAAAATGCTAAAGACATCAGAACAAATCTTTACAGAGAAAATAGTTACAGTCGTTCGATCTTGAAAAAAATTAAAAAAAAATTATTTTCGTCACATAGTTTTTGGTAAAAAAAAAAAAAAAGTCGCACATAATGTCGCTGGTCGTAAAAGAAAAGCTAATTGCAACTTAGATCGCACAACGGTAACACCGTTTATTCGAGGTTATGTCATAACAGCTGATACATATCCCGTGTATGAAATTGGCGGTGTACAGAGGTCCGAGCTGAGTCAGCTGAGACAACGGCGCTCCGCCGACGTTGCTTATGGCTCAAATCTGTAAGAAATATTGTGAGCAGGGAGTTACTTTAAGGTATTAACAAAATCGAACAACTCTATATATTTCCACAGTTTACTACTTTTTCGATTTGTTGCCGGCGCGCCGTCTTATATTTTTTAAACGGCCGTTTTGGCAACTTATATATTAACTATTAATATAAACATTAACAGAGGACTAAATCGAAAAAAACGTTGTCGATAACTTCGTCTATTTGTATCGACTTCGCCCTCTGACCACATTTATATGTCAGCTGTTACTGTTACGAAAGATAATCAAAAGTACCGCGCAACAATTCTTAGCCGTCACTTCACCAATTCGTCTTCTTCCTCGGCACCTTTTCTTTCTATTTGCTTCGAACCCTCCTTCAATCCGTGTAGTAGTATTGCCACTTAAATACATAATTTCTGTTTTGCTAAATTTTCGACGGCTGAGCCACCCCGCCGCCGACTGAAAAAAGTCTTACCGCCGCCGCCGTCCTAATTGTCACGGCTCGGTTCTCTGGTGGTGTGTTATGAAAAAGTAGTGATGTCTTCTTTGGGTAACTTCGGTAGAATTGCTTTGGGTTGGTAAGATTTTTTTTGTAATTTGTTATGGATTTAATGCCCACTATTATTTTATATATATATATAATTTGTGAATAGGACTGTTATAACTGTTGTTGGAGTTTATTCGTTTGTGATCTCCAAGAATTCCGTGGACAAACGACGTTACGAGGATATGCAAGTTCGTGATCGCATGAAAAAAGCTAATATTGGAGAGTACGAATCTGTGGGAAATAGACGTTTCAACGCATAATCACAAGACAAGCCGTATAGAAAGATAAAGCCGATACGATCCTTAGACGAAGAAATATTAAACATAAAATAAACAAACGTACACGTGCATTTTACAACAATGGCAATGCCCCAAATAAGTTCCGCCGAACAGGCTAAATTGCAAATGATGCAAGAAATGGAGATTGAAATGATGTCCGATTTATATAATCGCATGACCAATGCATGTCATAAAAAATGTATTCCTCCCCGCTATGGAGAGGCTGAATTGGGTGAGTAGAACATGATGAAGCCTTGTCCACCCGTATTTATGAATCATATGTTTATGTTAGGCAAAGGCGAAATGGTCTGTATTGATCGCTGTGTTGCGAAATATTTGGATATTCACGAGAAAATTGGAAAAAAGTTGACAGCTATGTCGATGCAAGACGAAGACCTGATGAAGAAAATGTCGGCCTAAGATTAACGTATTGGCATTTTTTATCTTTATGTTTACTGTACATAGCAATATTTGCTAAATTTAGTTGTTACTTTGATTTTATTATTTTCATAGAACATCTTTCCCATCAGTTCAAATTAATACAAAATAAAACGTTAAAACAAACAATGATAAGCCCATACTCCTTCAGCTTTAACTAAAATTTGTTATATAGCGCGAAAGTTCGGGTATTAGAACGGAGATATCCTTAAAGACAACAAAGAAAATATAACATTAAACAATGAAATGAGTTGTTGTAATAAAAACCAATACCTCTATATCATTTTCAGGACTACTTTCATCCGTCGAATCAATATCACTGGTTTCTATGCTATTCTCCCAATCGGATAAGTCGTCGTCATCTTCATCAACATCGTTTTCATCGATTAAATCACTTATGCCACGTCGCTGATTATTATCACACAGTATATTCACATGTTCCTGGACGTTATTTATTTTGTAAAAAAAAAAAATATATTAGATATTAACTTATGCAAAGTAATACATAATAAATTAGACCAACTCCCCATGCTACCTAAAGCTTCTGCGGGCCAAACATTAGCTGTTCGAACCCGTCCGTCAGTGAGTATACAAAGTGTGTTTTGCACGGACATGGACTTAAATCTCATGTATTTTTGGAATCTCATGTATTTTTCAAATACAAGGTTTTAATTATTTAAAAAGAATAATCATTAAAAATTCATTGATGCTTGATAAAAGAACTTGTAAATACATTAAAACCAAACATCCGTAACTGTTATATTTGCATTCAGAAGATATACATTTGTACGCCACCATTCTGTTTGGTTCCAAATTCGAAAGATTTGTGGTTTCATTTCCTACGTGCGTATTTTTTTCCAATCTAATATTTTAAATTATGGTTTACACCTTTAAATCCGAATACATGTTTTTTTTTTTAAATATTTAAAATTGTATGCGAACATTTGCAGTCGTTATCGTAAATAACACTCGAATCCAAATTGTGTGATTTGGACCCAGGTAACGTACATAATCTCATTGAATTCGGATTGCAGGGCATTAGTATTATACTTGTGAACTATTATGCGACATTCAGTAAAGCCTTCATCTCGTTTTAATTACCTTTAATTGAAACTGCATTGTTGAGCATAAAGGATTATCACATACATTTAACATACGAATAAACTCCAAAGCATTCAATTCTTCGGTGAGGCATTGGTCTATTCGATTGCAATTAATGAAGACATATTGTAATTTTTTCATATGCCGCAGGCAAGGCGGTATTACTATTAAGTCATTATTTTTCAAATTGAAGTGTATGAGGTTCTTCAATTCGCCCAATGTTTCTGGAACGGCGCACAGTCGATTGTTTTCCAATGTTAACCAGCGAAGTTTCTTCAAACGGTTCAGACTTGTGGGCAGGCTACACAGTTGATTTCCACGGGCACCTAATGTCTCCAGACGTTCACAGTTACCGATTTCTTCGGGCAACTGCTGAAGGCCGGTATTATTGCACCAGAATGTTTCCAACTGTAAAAGCTGGCCAATTTCGCGTGGTAGTGTTGGTATAGAATTACAGCTGATATTTAGTGCCTTTAAATTTGTCAGTTGACACAAAATCAAGGGAAATTCCGTTAATTTGTTATAATCCAACGTCAGTATCTGAAGTCTGGTCAATGTGGCTACGAATGCTGGTAGCTAAAATAAAAATGTATTCAGAGAATTTGCGGGGTAGCTGCAGTTCATACAAACCTTTGTCAAATGGTTATGATTTAAAAATAATTTCGATATAATTTCACATTTCTCCACCAGATCCGGAACGTCCGACATTTCAAAACGTGATAAATTTAGAGTGAATGATTTTTTACACAAAGCATCTTCGCAAATAGCCAAAATATGATTATTACGAAAGAATTGGTACACTATATTCATGCTTTTCCCTTATTTATTTTTAGTATTATTTAATATTTTCTAAACAAATGAATGAATATTGTTTATTTTCGATTTGCACTTCACTTCTGTTCTTCTATGAACGACGTTCTACGTGTGGAATAGGTAAACAAACCCGTCCGACTAACTATTCCACATAGAAGGAAATAAAACATAAGATAACACAACTGCATACGTACCTAACCATGTACATACGTTGAATGAGTATGTACATATGTATGTTCAATGAACAGCAACATATGAGCAGAGCAGGTGTACCTAAAATACATAATTCACTCTCTCTGGCATGTGGGCATTCTCACCGCACCTTACACAGTTCATTTCTGTGGTCGAATTATATAGGACAAACTCAAATTTTGCAATTGCAATGTATAAGACCAACCAATTTGCGAATTTGTTGGCAGGCACGGGTCTGACATCACTAGAAGGAATGATGTCAGCATTGGAGGGAAACAAAGGATCGTTCTGGTCAATTGATGTTACGAGAGCTCTCTCAGCGAACAAAAAATACACTGTAGATTCAGATTCAGATAAAGTATTACGGGTTCTAAGTACGTATTTCCCTTAGTATTCCACGATGGAAATTCTCTGGAATTAGTGAGCTGTGGCCGATATAATTTGAATATTACTGTTTAAAGCGATTCTAAAAGAATGTTTTTTCTATAATAGTTAGTTTTACAGAGGTGGAAAACGATAGCTGAAAAATTTTCTTACCACGATACAAACCTGGATTTGTTGTGAGATATTGTGCACTAGCTATCATTCTAAGGTCGGACGTGGTCTAAATGTATTCGAGTGAAATATCATAGCATACGACTTAATAAAGATTACAGACATCAAACGAACCTTGAACTTGTTGATTCATATTAATGTGTTACGTATTTCAATTAGCATTCCATGAAGGAACATAAAGTGAGCTGTGTACGATATAAATTTTTTACTTACTGTCCGGAACCTACTGTCCATGAAGGTCACTCTCTTACAAAACGGAGTATTTAAATTAAGTTTACGTTAAAAGTTTAGTGTTAAAAACGAGCTGTATGCCGACATTCATCGCCTAACCGAAGCGCCTGTATAATTTAAACCCTGGAATCATTTGCCTTATGAACTTTGATTTTTTTATCCAATAATGCTTTTAAAAGTGTTTATATATTTTTGTCAGCACTGACATTGTTATTTTAAAGAGTGAGAATTCTAATTGAAAATTTAGTTTAACGTTATTATGACTACGAACTTTAAATGATTGGCTACATTTAAAGTTCGTAGTACATATATATATATTTTATGTTTCTATTTAAGTTTTTTGTCATGCAACACAATGTTTGGCCTTAAAGAGTATTACAATACGAATGAATAATAATAAATCAATAAGACCTATTTTGATTGTGAATAGCTGTAGAAGCAAAGATGTTTTTTTTTTTATTATTTTGGAACCATTAGTTAGTAGTTACTCTATTAATTATGGAATATAACTTAGTAACACCAGGTGGCTAGAACCGATTAGTTATGGAGGTATGATCAAACGAACAAATAGTTAAGTCAAGTAGGAAAATGATATAAAAAAAATCAAATACTCTGATCTGCAGAACACAAGGAAAACCAATACGTTTCCAACCATGCGTTTCTGGATGTGTCCAGAATATCGAAAGGATGTTTGCACATTTTTATAATTTGTTAACTTAAGGTACAATAGATATTAAATTTCAACTTCGTCTAAACCTAAGTCCTTATGATTTTGACTCGGAGATTGTATCAAAATATGGGGCTATCAAATCGAACTTTGTAGATTATTTTAATATATTTACGAATATGATTCTATTGGTGAACCCAATTAATGGAATCAGATTAAAATCGGGAGATACATTAGAAATTTCACCCAATTTTATTCAGCTCAAAGCCAGTCTTTCGTTTGCGATCGGACCAAATATGGGCAGACGATCAATATTGAAACAAATAGTAGGTCTAAGATGTCTAAGCTATAATAAATATAATCCACAAACTGTGGTGTGTGATATAAAATATCATTATTAAATACACACGTAATTAGGTACTATTGGACTGTTGTTGACTACATATTTCAAGAAATGATTTGTCTTTTATTCAATTGTTTGTAAGTAACACTGAAATTCGAGGATGATTAATTATATTTATGGGATTATAGTTGCATTGTTTAATGATTTTATTATACATATATTAAAATTTTATTTCATTACAAAAAGGAAGGAAATTACATTTATTCAGTATGAATGTTTTAATGGATGTCATAAAGATCAGTATGTTGGTGCATTTTAATAATATTTTTTTTTCTCTAATTGTTTTTTTTTTGTTGATTAGAAAAGTTTCTTACAATTTACCTTAAATAATGTAAAGCTATAGTGTTCTATCAATCGTGCCAATATCAAATTGTTCACCACAAAGAAGAAGGCACCTTGAGCGCCAATCCAATAGTAAGTATTCCACGCTTTAAATTCTAGTAGATACGCCGGTAAAAGCCAAAGACCTTGAGACACAAGCCACAGGCCAAAGTATAGGCAACATTGTGTCAGAGACATCGTCTGCAAGTTATTAATACAGATCGGTAGCAGAGCCAAGTACCAAACAAAATATTGTGAAGTTACCACCGAGTTAAAGGTGACCATGGTATAGGCTATGGCAAATATGCAAAACGGCAAAGTTTGCCGGAATTGGCCAAAACTTAAGGTTAGATACAACATCACAACAAACTGTGGCATAATTGTTAAAATTTTTTCCATCAGACTGGTGTCTACTGAGCTTCCACTTAAATACTGCATAAGAAAGTATAAAGAAAAATTATGGCGAATATCTTTGCGTACAAAGTGATATAAATAGGCTTCATAAATATACTGCCAGCCATACAGAGTGTAGAAGAAACCGGTAACTATTGTTAGACTTAAAACAGTTCCCAAGACCAACATCAGTTGATGGCCATTGGGAAATAATAATGTACGTAAAAAGTCTTTGACGGATCTTACTAGACACTTAGAAAGCACTAAGTAATATGCCAAACTAAATAGAAGTGGATATAAACGCAAATGTATGGCGAATCCATGAGCTAGACCGGCAGCAAATATCACCCAATTGCGTGTCCTGTTGTCTCTGCAATCATCTGATTTGGTTAGTAGGTATAGGGTTAAAATAACAAAAAAACTAGAAAAGCTATCACCATTTCCTCTAGTGGAAATAACAGCCGTTAATGGATTGTATAACCAAAGACATGCCGAAGCCTTGGCTATGTTTTCAGGTCTGTTAGATGCGTCCAAGACACCATAGTTAGTTTTGGCAGATAACTTTGTGGCTTCTCCAAATTTTGTTAGTACACTGTTGCACTGAGCCTGAAGCTCACTGCGCACAATAGCATATATTAACAGCGCTACTAGTATATCAAAACATGAATAGATAAGTTTGCCCATTTCCCGGTACAACACCACATTGGGTATTTGCATAAAGGCCAGTAATGGACTATAGCGGTAAGTGTGTCTATCAAACGGACTTTTTCCTATCAGTATTTGCCTAGCGCCGTCGGTAACAACTTTGTAGTCGATATCCGTGTATGGCACCTCCGAATGTTGATCGTGTATTTGTCCATAGATAATTAGCGCAAGGCGTGTTAGTATGGATATTATGATATGAGAGCGGAATGATAATGTTAATAAAGTCTCTTTGACTTTGCGATAATGTAATAGTTTTGCCATTGTGGTTAACGTGATGTGGAAGTCCAATAAAAAAAATCAATAATTCTTTATATCTTGTCGGTTTTTTATAATTTCGTTTTCATTTCTTTGCTGGCCTTCTTTAAGCAATCTTTGAACAATTGAAATTCTTTGTCACAGGTTTTGTGTTCTATATTCAAATCCCTTGATACGCATACGGCATACACTGTAGCAGATTCGGCGCATTTTCCTAACAGAATGGGATAGTTGCGTAAACGTTGCTTAGCTTTACGTACTGATTCCATTACTCGCGCTTTTTAATAGATATAGAATCGTCTATATCCGGAAATGATGGCAGGAAAAAGATGTCGTACAAGGGTCGAGAAAAAAGTGCCAACAATGATGTGGTTATAAATGTCAATTGGAAAATACGTGGATTTCTTTGAATCCAATTCCGTTTAGGGAGCTTAGCAGTACGTTTTCTCTGTGCAGCTTGTTGTTTTAGAATCTCTTGCACTTCTTGTGGAGGTTTGTACGGTGGTATTGGCGGAATTCGCATTATTTTCTGCAAAAAGAAAAAAATAAATGTATTTGAAAATTAAAAAATGTTAGAAGTTTATAGACCATATCTGAATAGCTTTTCATTACATTCCCTATATACACGAACGAGAAATTTCGGTCTGATCAAATAACGGATTTAGCTCTCTAGCCCGCTACATGCAATTGAATACAGACTGTCCCCAGAAATTAGCTATGCGAAACAAGCACAATGCACCAGCAACGGGGGCTATAAACCCCCCATACATCTATGATTATACTCTTGAATAACCTGTTCTCGTATCTCTCAGCTGTGATGTCTCGTTGAGGCGAAAGATGCTTCTGACTGCCTTACCCACTATAGTCTTCGCACCTTTTTTTAGCAACTATCTACCGTTGTGAACTCCCTCCACACTATACAACCATATGTATATGTAACTATGTACTTCCGCCGTGTAGATCCACTTCACTACCCTTGGCCGAAATCCCCAGTCCCTACCTATGGATTTCCTGTATGCGTTTTAAGCACTAAATCCCTTTCTTGGTTCATTTTCCAGGAAAGTTTACTGTCTAGAAAATATTCCTAGGTATTAGCTTCTCTAGCTGTGTGGTGGTCCTGTATGTGACCTCATCCCCTGTATTACTAAATATTTGTACCGTGAGGTGTGGTTCATTTGTGTGAATATCACATATTGACTGCTATGAACGTGAATGGGAAATATATCACTCGCGATCACGTGATTTAACCGGTACCAGATTTAAAACGACATATTGTACGGTGTACTTCTGACGTTGTAGTTTCTAGTTTTCTTACCACTCTTTCAGCTTTTCCTCCTTGGACTTTTCAGACAAATACGAACGTTGTAAATCAATACCAGAACAACAAAGAGACTTGGTGTGCCACTTTAGACAGCATATACGCATCTGCTCCAAGACTTCCAAACACTTTTCCTCCTGATAATTATTTTCTGTGGATATTATATAATTAAGGCGTGTAAAGGAGGAAGGAAGAGGGTAACTATACAACATTACCATTCAAACAAGCTTGAATTCTGCAGGCGTTAGCTTTACAAGGATCTTTTTTGGTATTATATGACATAAATTGAAATTTATACTTGCCCCCCAAAGATAAATCTATTTTCTTGTCGCTCAGATCCAGAGAACAGAGCCGAGGAAATTTGGACAGCGGCGGCAGCGGGTGGCTTAGCCGTCCAATATATTTCGTATGAGATATTATTTAAGTGGTAGCACTGGAGCTGAATAAAGTTTACAAGTTTTTTACAGTGGCAACCCGGTGGCGAAGGAGGGATCAAAACAAAAAAGAGAATCAAAACATAGCCGTGAAAATGCCAATTGGTTCAAAAGTACCGGGCAAAACAGCTGTCAGAAGCTGACATATAGATTTAGATGAAGACTATGTTATATGAATATTATGTTAATCCAAAAATCCCTAACCGATCTTTGACAAAAAGACACAAAATAGACATAACTTAAAATAATCCGTCACTGCTTACAATATATCAATATATTTCTTACAGAAAAACGGCGGCGGCTCAACTTTACTAAAGAATTCGGCGAGAGCACGCTCAGATCTCATCTGAATCTGACACTTCACTTCGAAAACAGACATTTTACTGAAGGGCAGTTCACACGAGGCGATGATATTCTGATATCAACCGAGAACTACTTAACTATCCCATAGATAAAATAACACTATTTAATATATTTTCATTTTGGTATTTTGGATACATGGAAAAACTAAAACCTTGTGTGCAAACTTTTAAACAACGTTATGAAGACTCATTAATCGAAGGGTCTCACCGTGGATTTTTTTTGGTATCGGAATACTATTCATGTCGATGATTGTGTACATCGAGCTTCAGCAATAAAAGTGTTGATATGCCGAGACTCATAAGAAATTCTTTTTATTACACGTTTAAACAGATATAAAAAAATGATTAAAAAGTCGTTATCATTTGTCGTTGTGTTGGCGCCCTAAAATATTGCTTCATATTATGAAGCTGACGGCTGTGAAAATGCGGACATTTGTGCGACAAGCGTCAGATTTTTTCTATTCTGCTTTGTTTAGTGTTCTAGTCAGAGGTCCGAGCTGAGTCGGCGGAAATCAACGGCGCGCCGCCGCTCTCTCTTTTTAGCAATGTTGGGCCGCCGCCACTGCTTATGGCTTAAATCGGATGAATCGATCGATTGTAACCCTGCCTTATTCTTCGAAGCAAAAGAAAAATATATTGTAAGTGTTCGTTTTGATTCACTTGTTCTACCTACAATTTCTTTATCATATTTCTCTCCATTTAGATACGACCTACATAATATGATTGGCATCATCCGATCAGACGAAGATGGAATGGAGGAATTGAATTTCTCAGCCACTCAGCCACCACGCCGCCGCCGCCGACTGGAAAAAAGACCAGCCGCCGCCATCGTCGTCATTGCTTCGACGTTGTTTACATAGATTGGGGACAGGCGATAAAAGGAAACCAACCAACCAACCAACATTAAAATGCCATCCAAGAAGAAAAAATATAATGCTCGATTTCCTGCGGTAAGGAACATAGTAAAAATTAATCTAACGTGCTGAATCCCTGAGTGATTTATTTGTCCATTTTTCATTTGCAGGGACGTATCAAAAAAATTATGCAAAGCGACGAGGAAGTGGGAAAAGTGGCTCAAGCTGTCCCAATTATAATCTATATCCTTTTCAAATTAAACAGCCTATGGCATTGTGTCCTTTGTTGTAGTTAATATTTGTTCCGAAACAGTTCCTCCACAACAAATGGATCATGGATCCAAGGCGTTTCAACACAGTGGAACAATGGTCCTTTTGCCCTTAGTTGACTTAACACGGAACTCGGATTTGTTCCGTACTTCCAAATTAAATGACCAGAATGTATGAGAAAAAATTATAACTTCACTGGATCATAGTTTGAAGAGCACCTTCAGAATCGGTCAAAAACAGCGAAAATTTACTCTGGGTGATTCTTACTAGAACACACATCATTTATTTTTTGTGTGGACCCGCAGTGAGACCTGTTTATGTTTTTTCGCTGTTTTTGAACGGTTCGAAAAGGTCGGTTGTCACCCAATCAATTTGATGTCACGAATGTTGAATTTATTTGTTCCGATACGATGATACGGATACGGTGGTGTACAAAATAAAGTATCCACAATTTTCAATTGAAGGGTCCGGTTTGTCGAAATGGTTTTGTTCCCCCGACTTTTTATATAAATATTCAATATGTATTAATTTTAATAGAAGAAGCATATCATACCGTCATTTCTTAACTCTTTGTCGATGTGGGCTTCGTTGTGAATGCTCTTTATACTTTATTTTCCCCATTTTTACCTAGGACATTGGAACTTTTTGTGGAATCACTTTTAACGAAGACACTAAAGATCACGAACTCTCGAAATGCCAAAACTCTATCTACATCACATATGAAACAGTGCATAATGTCGGAACAGCGCTTTGATTTTCTACGCGAACTGGTAAAAAATATACCAGACATTAGCGTAGCTGAGGAAGCGGCAAACTACAATGAAGAGGACAACCAGAGTTCACCAGAGGAACAGTATGCTGATTCAGATACCCCCTACGATTTGAGCATGCCTTCAACATCGCTAAGGGCGACCTCACGTCAACTACCGCGCCAACATCCACATCCTCAATTCCCGTATCACTTCCACCAGAATCCAACGAATGGTCAAAATGGTGGCAATAGTAGTGGTCATGATAATCCCAGAAATTATTTGAAAAGATCTATGAGTTCGAATTCAAATTCCGTTATTATGCATACAACGTCATTGGTAAACGCTGGGAGCCGTTATAGCACCACAGAGTGCTTGCCTGCAAAATTATCACGTTCCGAATCAAACCCAGTTCCTCCTCAGCATCCTCCGTCAGCATCAGTACATCCACCACGACTGAAACATCAATCATACTCAATGCCGTCTAATTGTGTCCCGAGCAACAATAGCAACAAACCAAATATCCCTCCAAAACATATACGGTCGCCCTCGCAACAGACTGCCATACCAGCTCCTATTGTTAGCATTGACGTTTGCAGCAAACCTGTAGTGAAAATTGACTATAGCAATTTACCACTTACAGCAGCTGCCACGCCCTTAAGTGCTCCTGCCCACATATCTAGTATGTCTGCTAACAACAGCGCATTCAATTTTTCAGCAGAACCAGTTATCAACATTGATCTTTCAAATATTGTGCCGGCCTGTGCTACAAACGCATCTGTATCAGCCCGTTCGCCAGCGTCGGTGGCCACAATAAGTATCGGCACATCTTTCAGCAACACTCAACAATCTCGTAATTCCAAAGCTTCAATGGCGATGGCGGAGCCATACAATACACCTTCGATGAATGCAAACTCAGTCCAAATTGCCTCTACTGTGACGACGACGATGGCAAATAGCAATTCCTGTCTGGAACTCGACGAAGATTATGACAATATATAAAAGACAGGTCTACTAGATGGAGTCTGATATAAGCTTGTACAAATGCTTATCCGCCTACAATATTTTCTTTCTTTTTCTAATTAAATTCTATTTAGTTCCTCCTAATCTATCGAGTACATAGATTGGAGAGGATATAAACAATATTTGTATGTTATTTAACTACATATTTGTAAAATAAAACAACAAACAGAAGTTAATTACCAGTAGTATTATTTATCTTTTTAATTATACATTGAATAATTCGAAACATATTGAGGTGAATTTCGGACATGGTTCCATGACTTTCTATGTCAAGCAACAAACTTTAAAATTGCAGATATCAGTTCAGAGCCATCCAGCATTATAAATCTTGTTCAGTAAAATAACACCAGATTCTAAATCAGTCCATGGCATGCTGCAGCTTGTAACAGTCTGTTTCGATTAAATAGTAGAAGCCTGTCATTACCATTTGAAATGATTTACCAGAATCAGTACATATAACGTTAGTTTAATAACGTCAGAGAAAAGCTATTTAGTGCAATTACCTTACGAAACGAAATTACCATGTAAAACGAAATTAGTAATAATATTCTCACACGGAAGAACTGTTTCGTTTTATACGATTTTGTGCTTTCAGATTTATGAACTGGTGTCAAGTAAGTTGTCAGACATCAGGAAAGAACATAATCTCAATGAAGAATTACAACGTTTAAGTTAAAACTTACACGAGTTTTAAAAATTTAAGGACAGATAATTTTCTTATAAAATACTATGGTTAAGAACAACCAGAGCCAAATAAACGTTAAATAGCAAGTAGTTTGCATAGTCACTATTCGAAAACCTTATTTTTCAAGATTTGTATGTACTAAATCCCCTGACGACAAATCTATGCTTTGATACAACTAAAAGATCATAATATAATTATACTATATAATCCAATTTCTCAACACTACTACTGAACTTCAGAGGGCAGTTCTATATGCAGTTAATAATAATTAGTCGAGACATTCAAGATCACAAAGTATAAAACAACAGAATCACTTGAAAGATACGATGATTTATTTTTTACTTTAAATAACTAGACAGAGCTCTACCGCTATAAAAATTTGACTTTGAACTGACTGACTTTACAAAATGGATTTTCCATAACATTGGTGATTGCTGGTCCAATTGCTAAACATAAACAAGAAACACTGTTCTTCTTTGCGAGACCAAAACAATAACAAGTTTCAATGGCAATAGGGATCATACATATATACATACTACATACATGGAAATATATAAATGTACGTACATAGATTATGTATTGATATTTTCGTTAAATAAATTATTTCATGGGTAAGTAACTCAATTTAAAATTAGTGATTTTTAAATTTAACTCAAATGAATCCTAATAAATACAATTAAATGTAAATATAACTGAGGGATATCAAGTAGATAAACGGAGACAACAGAGATTATCCAAACGTGCGAGATTCATTGGTCAACTCTCATCAAGACTCTCAACTTGAGTATACTTTTTTTCGCTCATGCTTGAAACGAGACAACCTTAGACAAAACGAAGATTTAAATTTATAGATTAAGTCGATTTGACATGCTACGTGTATCAGGTTATCCCCGATTTACTCTCAGGAATGAAATTCAATTCAGTAGATTTTCGTCTTAAAAACGCCAGCACCATTTATATTCCAAATATACGGTTATTGGTATAGTTTAGTATTTTAGTGCATAGTTGTCTAGTTCATTAATTAACTTTTGTCGTAATATGTATAAAGTAAGTAAAAAAAGTAATACAGTGTTTTATCAAAACAAATTTCCAGAGGTATACAATACTAATAAGAGAATTCTAACAGAATGATGAGTGGTCCCTCTTTTCTCTCTTCCCTTCGAAATGTTAAACACAGATTTTTTTAAAATGTTTTTTTTTTTAAAAAATATATTTTCTTAATGTTTTGATGTCCTTTTCTTGATGTACTTCTGAATAATAAATATATTTGTGTGCTTGTTTGTAGTTACACATTTAACTCTTTAAAAATATATTGAGCGAAATTTTTAAAAATCGGACGTGTATGTCATTGATATAAAAAATAAAATAAAATACAAATGTCCTAAATGAAATGTTTAATAAAAATACAATCAATAATGTAGAGTTTTGTAAAAGTCTGTTGCAGAATAACTCTAATAATGTGTCGACGCATCATTTACAATGGAATAACAATTTTTGTTTGCTCACGGTTCGGTTTAGGGTCAGTTTGTACTTTGTTTTGAATATATTGATTTCTTTTATCTTTTACGCGACCACAGGGGTTTCTCTTCAACTATCATTGCTAGTTCTTAATTAAATGCGATTGTTTTCTTCTTCGGGTACTTTCCACTGCAATTGTTTACCACAATCATAGAGATTTTTTAAAGCGGCAGTAAATTTCTTTTCAGATTGTAGTTGCAGATAATGTTTGTACAAAAGCAAAGTGGTACGTGCATCTTCCACAGAGTCGTGCGTTTCCGATTGAATTTTGGTGCCCAGGAAATGCCATGCCAAAAATCTCAATGACACCATACGATGATGTGGCAAATGGAATAGATGAACAGTATCAATGATTTGCTCGGATGGTACATAAATATTTATAACACTGAAAGGACACAAAAAACAATCATTGAAATTAGGCAACATAAGTAATGGTTTTGTTAAGTTGTCGGTACCGGAAATCGTTCTTTAAGCCATGGCCAACAAACAAAACTCCAACATCGACCAAGTATTTTAATTTTTGATAAGAGTTCTTCAAAGCTGTCAGACGTTTACTGCTGAAGTTAGCATCCAAATCGCCTGGTTTTATACCAGAAAACTGCGTAAGATAATCGGCTACTTTTTCTTGTGTTGATATGTAATCATCCATAAACGGAATTCCTTCATCAGGGCCTTGTCTGAAATACAAGAAAACTATTCAATCAAAAGATATCCTTTCATGAAATAGTTCACGTTGTTGTTGAATTGTGTAAGAAATAAATATAAAGACACAATCCCTGTTGGATAGACCAAGTTCAACAAACTGCAGAGATCGGTGTTACAAACTGCATAGATCGGTTTGCAAACAAGGCCGAAACAACTCTAAAGACCGCCCTTAAGGCTGTGTATATCCATCTAAAAAATATTGTGTGTATTTCTTACCCGCGTATACAGGAAATACGCGCAACGCTCATGTGACAAGGTTTTATGGTTGCTGTTTTGCCATCGGGACGCAGTTCGTTTTCTTCGGGATTTAATGTGACAAACTCAGCATCCATAGCTACCAAATCACCGGCCTGCGGCATTTCATTCGATTGTAATGGCTTGAATAAAGGTTCACCAGGATTTTTGCCAATATCCTACAAATTTACGAAAATCGAGGTTCAATATATTGAGTGACATTATTTACAGAAACTCACTTTCATGAATGGGTTAAACAGAGGCTGAGGATCATTGTGTGGAACTTCGGTTTCCTTGGGGGATAGTCCATCAAATTCACTTCTATCCGAATTAACACTACTGTAAAATAAAACACAAGGCACTTTCCAATCCAATGTGAACCAGACTGATTCTTGGTTTGAGACGGGTGAAATGCTACAAAACGAAAACATATGACATACGATTAAAACAGATAGCGTGATGACAGTACATTGCTGAAGACAATTACCTAAAGTCGTTGAATATGTACCATTGTTGTTGGTCCTCAGCATTGCCCATACTACTCCCCATTTTCATTGTATGATATTTCTTGCAAACGTTTATCAATGAGACTAAATTTTTTTGACTGCCATCGTCTATCTGGCAAACAACAGCATGTAAAGCATACTCACGATATGATTCATTGTATTCGGTTTGAACTAGTGCAGACAAATAGGCATAGCGAGAAAAAATGTTACTGTGATACTTCGTCCATATAAAAAAATCAAAATTACCGTTTGTATTTAGTGCGGTATCGCAAATCATATTAGTTTCTAACTTCGATTCGCAGGTCTTTGTGTTACTATTCTCAGTTTGTACGCTCAATTCATACTTGTCATTGATAGCCATTGAAAATGACAATGGAAACCATGAAGTTTGTCGTCCACTTGGTGAACAATTTGTATTTTGATTACTGGAAGTCATAGATGGTGATTTACGATCGGGATGTACAAAATGACAGTCACTGCGAGAACAATTTGTGCCATACCGACATGGCTTGTTGGTATTTAATGTGGCAGGACTTTCGGACATATTAAAGTTATTGCGATTCAGATGTTTCTTTAAGAAACCTAGATCCTTTTCATTATTTAAACCGCAATTTACTGTTAAAATTTGTGGAAGCCCTGTGACCTAAATCATAAATTTTAAAGTTTTATAAATTCAGAAACTATAAGTAATTTTCCGTTTACCTTAACCATTTGTTTGCTTGGAGAAAATTTTTTGCAGTTCTCACAGAACGCTTGAATGGCTTTTTCCGAACTCAAAGATCCCTTCAGTATTGAACCAAAACTGAAATAATCACTTTCCTTGGACTGATGGGGATAGGATAGATTACATGTCAGTAGAATACTTTGTTTCGTTTTCTCTTCATTACACTTCAGACAACGATTCACAGTGGTTTGTTTGCATCCAAAAAGTCGACTTATCTCGGTTTCCGCATTGATATTACTACGTTCACGTTCATCATCTTTCGCAGAAGCATCGACTAAGAATTGCAACAATAACTTATAATAGTATCAACTAGTAATACATTCATCTTACCACCATTCTTGACATCGATTCCTTGGAATATTTCTCCGGATTCCGGTATAATTTCATCTGGTTGTTGTCCTACAATTAACATGTTATTATGTTATTGACTGTTTTCGTAAGCGATAGTCTTACCGGATGAAGATCCCAAATATCTGAAGTTATGCAGGTGACCATTTTTGTGCGATTCTAAAATCTCGTAATGCATCTGATGCAATATGAACCGATTCCAATTCTAGACAAGAATATTTTTTAGAATAAAAAAAAACATTAAAAACATAATTTTCTTTGTATTGGTTTTTGAACCTACTTGTATCAAGTTCATCAGGTTTACATTAGAAGATCTGTCCGACAATATAAGACCCAATGCAGATGCTTCAGGAACGGTGCGAAAAGAGCGTAAAAAGTTGCTGGCCTGGCATGGTGTAGAAGCTGCAGACGAATAATTAACACACATTCTGCTATTAGGAATTTGAAATGCTTTGTTCATACCTGAGGACTTGTCCAACATGTAAAAGAGAAAGCCCAATTCACACGTAAGGCAGAATTCTTTTATACATCTGTGCTCCAAGAGTTTCTGACGCAAAGGTTCGATGAAATACAATATTTGCAACATGGAATTACAATAAGAGTTGGGCAAAGTGGCTTCTAATCCAGCAAAACAAGTCTGGTTGTGCTGTTCGAAATCGAAATCTTGAGTTCCCAGTTTTGAATACTTCAATTCGACTTTACGATAACGTCTCGGAATGATCTTAACTCCCGAGTCGGTCGATTTTGATGCATTAGAAAGACCATTTCCTGATCCCGTATTACCACTAGCAGATTCTATGATATAGGGAATTTGATTACGTCTCTGAATCCTTGGATTTGGGGAATAACCTATGGGTCCTTGCATCTTCATATGATTCAATATTTCCTGGTCAATAGGCTTGGGTCTTCGATATTGATAACGTAGCAATTCGGCAGGAAATTCAGAAAACCAACGTGATCCAGTTACCAAATGTGGTAATACAATTGAGGATAGTGGGAATGTGGTGTCGGTTATGGGCACAATGGGCAGCTGTGGTAACGGATCAGCAAATTCAGTATCTCTAGAGAAACTATTGAACTGTGGCTGAACTGAATTCGCTGCAGTTATTACACTTATATGTCCCGATTGATCGCCAAAAGCCATAACTTGGGATGAAGAACTGACATCAAAACTTAGCAAACATTGACTGCCGGTTGTGTTAATCTGATACATAGAGACTCGAGGTTCGCTTAGTTCGACTGTATCCACAAGTTGAACCTGACCATAACTAGAGACGACTGCTAAACGAGAGGTTTGTGACGGCAGAAATTTCAGAAGTTGTGGATCAATCAAGACTTGTATAGGAGATATAAGGCGTAACATGCGTAAATCGTATACCATGAGGAAGCGATCTACAGCAAGAGTTCCTTGGCGACCACTATAGCCACAGGAAATTAAATAATTGCCTTGCACATCGAAATCAGAAAGACTGCCCGTATGTGTTTTAATGGTGTGCTCAACATGTAGCGAGTTCAAATCACGCAATGTGACGTTACCAAATGGATCTCCTGCAAAAAGGAAACGCGAATTATGACGCAACACTGTACATCCAGCAGACCCAACGTGTTCCTATAAAAAAAAATGTTGGTAAACAGCGCATTCCCACAGAAAGATAAAATTATGCCAACACATACCAATTTGGTTTCCTTCAAAGTTCTCATATCTAGATCAATCATTTCATCCTGAAGACCCGCCATTATCAGACGATGAGAAAACTGTTGCATGCATACCATCTCCGACATATTTTTTGATTTATGTGTAAATTTCGGAATGCCTCGTCGTATTTGATGTCTTAAAGAGGTTTGCGTCAACGCCAGTATACCAGAGTCTATGGTTGATATTTGTCGCACTATGTCTGTTGGATGCACTTGGAAAGAAGTATATTTCTGCAAATTGCTGCTGTAGTACGAAGTGATATGTCCCTAAAAGAAAAATGAATGTTAATCTAATTCATATCGAAAATATATGTCGTCACTATGGATGGACCATATATTGTCCTACTGATATTTGATTGCTATAATGCGACTGGGAGGAACTACGAAACGAAAATAATATTGTGGCCGTTGGACCAAGAAGGCTAATGTTAGAGCAGGATTATAGATTACATACCCCCTGATTCCCCATCCACAGTAGTTCCTCGTAATTGTCGAACGCAACAGCAGAAACACCAAAATTTTCTCCTCCATCAGCTAAAATGGGAACCATTTCCATGTAATCTGGCTCCCCAGAACTCAAGTTGAAGCCTGTGAAATTAGGCGAGTAATGGGTTGCCGAACGCGGACCTCCACCATCATAATCAGCTATGGAGGAATCTCCACAGTAGTAGTCCATATTCCTGATTCCTATTTTCGCTCTTGAATCTGTTTATCTTCTATCTGTTGTCGTTGTCGTTCGGAGCCGTAAACTGCGAGCACGGCGGCTAGTCTTTTTTTCCAGTCGGCGGCGGCGGCGTTGTGGCTGAGCGGCTGAGAAATGCAATGTTGTCGTTCGAAGCCGTAAACTGCGAGCACAGGCGGCTGCTCTTTTTTCCAGTCGGCGGCGGCGGAGTTGTGGCTGAGCGTTTTCTTATTTTGCAGTTGGCATCACTGCCTAAATAAAGGCCCAATTAGTCTTGACGGTTGACGGTAGGCTCAATATTGTGCGATTAGTTATGACGGTAGACGACGGTAAGACAAAACATAACAAAAACAGCTAACTGAAGAGCATAATGTCGAAGTGAAATCAATAACAATAAACAGCTGATCGGTATTGACGGTTGATTCTGCAACTATGGTACTCAGCCACCACGCCGCCTACTGGAAAAAAGACCAGCCGCCGTCATCGTCGTCATTGCTTCGGCGCGGTTGTCTGTACCTACCGTCATTGAGTCGTCATAGGAAACAAAGAAAATGCCTTGCTTGGATAAGTTTGAGTTGCCCAATGAAAAGGATGTCGCATTAGAAATCCTGGACATGTCATCTCGATACAATAATGCTGGACACGAACCTACTCAAGTGGTACGAGAGATAACACAAACTGATAAATTGAACAAACGCCTTCTGACAACGTTCTTGGAACGCATGAACATGGTTATTGAACCCGTGCCACCAAGTAGCACACAGATCCTGGATGACAATACTGCCGATGAGTTCGATGATTGAATTTTGTTTTATTAGTATTATTATTTAAAAGTAACTAAACCTATTGAAAATAAAGCATAAAAAGTAAAGAAATAATAATTTATAACTACTACATGAATAGGAAGCAGCGTTCATATGCGTCGCCTCTTGTTACTCTGCACAGGCAAAGGCGGGGGTGTAGTTGAGGGACTATTAGACTCTAGGGACATGGAACCTCTAGTTCGCTTAGGCGTTCGTTTGGGTGGTGCTTCCGAGAGTTTCGCTGCTAGCTTTTTGTCCAGCTCCTTGGTGTTAGATGGTGGTAATTTAGATTGACTTGGTGTTTTATCTGTAAAGACAACATAATAAAATTTAAGGTTTTCTTGGTTACATTCACATTCTCACGAACAGTACCTTTGTTGGTATTATCCGTTACCACTGCTATAATCGACGGCGGTCCTTCGCAATTCGGTCTAATCTCTTCGCTAAAGCCAGCACGTTTTTTAGATAACAAAGATGAAAATTCTGCTTCCGGCAAAGAAAACTCTTTCTCTTCGTTGGGAAATGGCAGTGGTTCCGATTCATCTACAGCCTCAAAATTATATAGAGTCCTCAAATGGATCCATACACTTTCAGTGGAGTAATTACGATTTAGGCTCCTGGACAGACGTTCAGCAATACATGCTATGTAAAAATGTCTGTTGACACCGACTGGTTTTAAAGCACCCATCGCATAAAAAAGTTGTATTTCCTCCTCCGTTGTCCACTCGTGGTCTGCCGAGGAAGCTAACAAGCTTCTTTCCCTTGCTGTCATAGTCATTGGGATGGATGGATGATGTGTTCGTAGTAAAGGCGTGCAAGAGTATAACTGAAAGTATTGTTGAAACAAATATACCATATACATATTTGTTACTACTGGTATAAACAAGAGAATGAGTATGTATGGTTTTACTTGCACGCACTCACTTCACTTGTAAAGAGAGTAACAGTTATCTCTTGTTTTCCATTGAGTGGGAAATATATTTGTTTATTATACTCAAATAACTGTTGTACCACAAGTATTTTCTGAATATTGTTAGTACAACCAGTAATAAAGTGCATTTTGCCGATAATTTAAATAATACATTTAAAGCAAAAAAAAAAATATAAAAAATGAATAATTTTTTTTTCTAGAAACATAAATGTTTCGGAAAGGTTTTAGTTACGTATATAAATCGGACGTCGGGATTTCCACAATACATATATATCTGCGACAATGTGACTGGATAACTTAATTCGACATATTAGTTAATAATAATATACTTTAAAGTATTGTAAATCAATAGTTTGAAGTGTTGCAAACGGAATGACAAAATTAATATACCAAAATTAATAGATATATATATATAAATTATTGGAGATACAAATTTAAATCTCTCGAATGCCCTTTTAAATGTAAACTACTGTCATATTGACAGATATTTATGAGCATCGTACCATCGTACAAATATAATAGATACCTTCATTATCTATTATATTTGTTTGATCACAATATAGGAAAACAAATATATTACTCTCGCTCTCTTTTTATTCACTCACATCCACTCTCATAGAGAGAATAACAAGACCAACTTGTAACACAAACCCTTCAACACTCATCTATACGCACTCACAACAGAAGCCGCATAAAAACTGGTGTGTTCAGATATAACTGTGCACGTGTGTAGTTCGTAGATGATGTGTGTACTGGCGACGTATGTCCAGTTTCCTTGGCGGCTGGTCTTTTTTTCCAGTCGGCGGCGTGGTGGCTGAGTACCATAGTTGGCTGAGAAATGGAACGGAACGGAAAGAAATTGTGTTCTTTGATTTCTCCATTCCATGTTCCTCCGATTAAAATCTCGAGCCTGTATGAAATTATCGGCGGCGGCATGCCTGTTTGTTTTTAATGGTTCGCACCCTGAATACGAAATGGTCACAACTCAAAATTTTCCAAAACTGACTTTTTTCCATAAATCAATTTAAAGTACATATCACAAAAATTTCGTTAACATCCATAACTTCTGTAACTGGAAAAATACAGTTATGTCTATTTTTCTGTTCAATGCGTTGTTTCTGCAAGATGAACTAAAGAGAATTATTTTTAGTTGCGATATCTTCGATTGGTGTAAACCTAATCGAAAGCGTTGTCGCTAGCATTTTCAGTAATAAATTCAATACCTCAAAATGGACGGCAGATTCGATTAGAACCAAATCGACTTAAATATGATAGTTTTTTTGGTGTTGGATCATACATAGAGAAGTTGGGATTTATTGAAATTGAAAATTAAGAACACTACTCCGCATCGCGCTAGCATAGTTCCGTCGATTCCTCCATCACATGGATTCATTCACTATTAATAAAACGGGTGGTTCATAAACATCGCACAACTTCAATTGAACTGATACGATTTCCGTCAGACAGCGTGATGGCTTTCGTCACACATTACATCAGATCGCGATTGCATACATACATCTGGGGCATAACAATCATTGAAACTATGAATGCAGTCAGAGTTTCCACCAAAAAACCGTAAATTATATGTAGCTGTGCCTACCAAACGAAACAATAACATACAACATATTGACATTGCACCAATTATTTTTTAATTACATCCCACTTGATATATGATATTGCATTGGTAATTTGTATCTACATTGGCATTAATGCCCTCTTTCACGTATACATCTACACTGAGGATTTATTTAATCGAAACAAGATACACTGCAATTTCTATGTTTTTGTTAAACATTGTAAATTTAATTGATTAAGCATTTCTTGACGAACTAATTATCAAATTCTTTATTGAAAACTTACAGATATGATATTACGATATTAAGAAATGCTCGAACATTTACATTTACAAGTGCATGGGTCCGTTCAAAAAATAAACCATTTTTTGTGTGTCGCCCTGTTATTGCTCTTTTGTCATTATTTTTATTAGTGTTACTGTGTTACTAAGAAGATATGGCTATCGTTGGACAGCACGTGTTGGAATTTTCTCCCGATGGAAAACTTTTCGCCCTCATTAATGACCAAGGTATTTTAAGGATATGGGATACAGATACCAACGAGCTGAAACAGGAGTACACGCCGAATCTCCATTTGGAAGGACCATGCTCAGCTTTGGTGTGGGTGTCGTCGTCCAGTGCAGCAGCGAAAGATAAAAAGGTGAGTAAACAACACATGCCTGATTACTGATTCTCATTTTCGATGCATTCAAATAGGGCAAAAAGGCTAGAAAATCTAGTGAACCCAAGGAAACCTTATACATTGCTTTGGGCACCACTAAAGGACAAGTTTCCTTATATTCATACGCAGAAGCTAAGGCAAGTATACTGAAATCGAAAGATAGAAAAACGGCGAAATAAACTTCCTGACTTATATTAGATCGAACGCAACCTTAAAGGCGAGGGACATAATGGGAAAATCACGTCTCTTATCAAAGATTCGGAGGGTCGTCTTTTTAGCTGTGGCGAGGATTGTCATGTTATTGTTTGGTCTTTGGCGGAAGAAAAGCAGTTGTCATCGTGGAACGTCGGCCCAGAAAAACCTTATAGCATATCATTAATGCCTCTGACCAAGAGCCTGGTGGTTGGCTCGAGATCAATCAAGGTTTATTCTGTTGAAACGGAAGAGTTAGTGCAAACTTTTACCGGGCACACCTCGGAAATTAATTTTATGGCACAGTTTGTGGCCAATGATTCGACTGAATATATTCTCACGACGTCACGTATGGAACGTATAATTTGTTTGTGGAAGATTGGCAAAAAGGGTCGAAATAAGGCGGCGTCGTGTACACTACTTATGGAAGACGTTGCTTACTGTCTGGCATGCCATGCTGATCAAGATAACACCATTCGTATATCCAGTGTTACGAGGAGTGGAGTTTTACATGTTTATTTACTAGATCTAGCAAGGTATGCCCTTTAAGAAATATTTAAATAGGAAATAGTAATAATGTACTTCTCTACCTTGCAGCATTAAAGCTGATAAACCTCTTAAACCTAAAGTGACAATAAGCATTGCTTCCGATAGTGCAACTGTTATAGAGCCCATATCGGCTATAGCAGCTTCCCTACAACATGCCACAAAGCCAGGCGAATTAATATTTGCCTATGGCGATAAGCACTTCATGGTATTTGAACAATTGCAACCAAATTTCTCGGAGAAAATGCAAGTATTGGTACGGACAGATCCACGAAAAATAAACAAGCAAAAATTAATGGGCAAACGAGATGGAAACTCGGTGACAGCCCTTAAAATGCTAACGCCCATAATCAATACTAATGATGTAGACTATAAGTCATCCATAACGGTGTCGAAGAAGAAACTAAAGTCTTTAGATATGCCCATGGAAGCTCGTTTGCAAAACTTAAATTTAAATACACCAGACGCCAAAGTGACACCACAGTCACAAAGTAAAGTCCAGCTGTTGGTACAATCCTTACATAGCAAGGATGCGGGGTAAGTCGTAACAGTTACGAAAATGACCTTATTATTAATTAAAGGAGTGTGATTATTTTTAAAGGTTATTACGTTCCGTCTTATGCACAAAAGACATGAAAACTATACAACTGACGTTACAAAAACTACCGGTTCAATACGTTGGTATATTGGTCAACGAATTGACTTTAATGATGCAACAAAGACATATAAAGTAAGTGTAAATAATGAGATATTATGTAAATGTTTATTAATGTTTTCTTGTTATAGTGTGGAATATGCTATGAACTGGTTAAAAATTCTAACTCAAACACATTCGAGTCAACTTATGGCACAGGGCGCTGAGGATTTACTTAATAAATTTGGTCCCTGTATTGGTATAATAGAGCATCGTGCTAATTGCCTCAAAGAATTATCAAAGTGAGTTTTACAGTCTCTACTGATTTGATGTATATTTTAGTATAATAATGTGGTTTATTATTCTCCCACTAACAGACTGAACGGCCGCTTGCAATTGCTTGTTAGTCAAATAAAACGAAATTGTGAACATGATCAAGACATCATTAAAAATGACAATGTTCTGGTGTTCGAAGATAACGATGGTAAGTTTTCTCACAATTTACTAAGTAATAAGAAACTGAAAAGCATTTCAGTGACTTACAGGTGAAAATTTTAATTTCAATGAAAGAGTATAAAATAATTATTATTAAGATAAGATAGAAATCAATCCAAATTGTCAAATATATATGTAAAATAGAGATAGGTAGAGCCTGTAAAATTTTTAAAATCGATCAATTTCGGAATGTGTTATATTTTTACAAAACTCTTTGGTATTATATGGTATATTATGGGATATATATATATCCTTGTTATACCTCCCTTACAAATATATCATTGGGACCATTTTTAATAATCGTGTAATTTGACAATTAAAAAAACTTTGCACATCCTTTAAATGTGTACCCGGTACCATGGGAACGAAAACTCGAATCAAAGTAATTAAAAAAATTTAATAATACTAATACACCAGGATACTAAGATCTGTCCAAATATTTTACCGGCCCATGGTCCGAAGAAGAGATACATCCTAACCATATTTCTATCCAGTATGCCGGGTCCTTTGTGATTTCTTTTTTGTTAAAAAATGTCAAGTCCGACTGAACACCGGCTATTCAAAACTCTGTACACCCGATTGCCGGTATTGCACATGTGAATGAAGAGGATCCATAAACCCGACTAATGACAAGTTGCAGAAAATATACCCAGTGTTTTTTGTTATTGTTGGGAATTTTTGATATTTCCTAGTCCCAGTCGATTTTTATTATGTTTTCATATTTTGTATGCGTCTTTCCACTGTCAAAAAAATCGATCGTTTGCCAAACAAAGGCCATTAAGTCTATTTAATTTTAGTTGTTAAAAAATACAAATACAATTATTTTTCTTAAGCTTTCACGAATGCCGGGTCACATTGTTGTAGAAAGTTGATCGAAATATCAAAGTTTCATTTAAAGAATACCAATAAAGAACAATTCAGAGTATACAGATGGAATTTCCCCCGAAATGTGTTCTCTCTTCGAAAAATAGTAATCGCCAATTTTGTTCACTTTAAAATAATTTCCGCCTATCGTGAATGTTTTTACGCGGAATTTGTCTCCTATTTATCTTTAGCAGCCAACTTTAAGCACCGAGATTTAAACTACATTTATTTGCTGGTCGTCTGTTCTTTGAGATAGTGCAGGCTATGAAGTGCAATAAACGGCTACGAAATAGTGCAGGCTAGTTTGAAAGCCAATTTCAAAGATTTTAATTTCCATTAGGTTTATTTCTCGACTTGTAATTTGAAGATTTATATTTTTGAACTTGAGTTTTAAGTGATATTTCATTAAACAGCACTTGTTGTTTTGCAGTAAATACAATTTTTCACTGTGAATTTTTATATCATTAAAGATATAGCTAGGTTGTCATTTTCACTGTAATTCAATACAAGAAATATTGTATTGTAAATGTGAATTACAAAATACACTGCACTACATCCAAAATTTAATTTAATTGATTTATTTTTAGATTCTTCCAATTCCGACTTGGACGATGCCGTCAATAAGTCGTCCTCTGACGATGAATGGGAAGAAGGATATGATATTCATAAAAATGGTGATGTAAACATGGAACATGCGGACGATGACAATGAAGATATGGACATTTAGTAACTACTGAACAAGCCACGCGCTCTTGAGAAATAAATTGTCTTCGTAACACTTATGTTTGCGTATATATATATAAGTATCCGTGTCATTCGTCTTTGTCCGATGATGATACTCGCCCGCCCCTTATCTGATTAAAGTTTAATGCAAATACAGATTTCCTACTTTTTTTAAACATCTAACAAATATGTTTTTTATTTCTATATTGATATTTTCATTTCATTTTTGATGAATTACATATGACAATTATTTTCAACAATCAATAAATGTTTTGTATTCTCCTGTATGACAACAATGCAAGCCAATAATTATGATGGTCTTTTTTTTAGTTCAAAACCAAAAATATCTCTAAAAGACATCCTAAATTAATGTGTATGTAAAAGCAACATATGATATAAATTTGTGTGATTGGAAATCAGAGATTACAGAAATAATCCCATAAATTGCACTTGACCCACCATTTGATTCTATTCGTTTGTGCTAATTTAAAGGATTTGAATAAACCAAATGAGTAAAGCGATAGTATATATGTGCTTTCCTTTTTGTCTTCTATCTGATAAGGAACGTAGGTAGAGTCGTAGTTTAAGACCAATTAGACTTGATGAAATTAATAAGACCGTTGGTGGAGGCATCGTGGGAGGAAATAGGATCTTTGTTGGCCAATTCAGGTTCAATTGCCTTGGCCAATTGTTTGCCCAATTCGACACCCCACTGATCAAAAGAGTTGATATCCCAAATGATACCTTGTGTGAAGATTTTGTGTTCATACATGGCTAAAAAGATAAAAACGACGTAAGACTGCGAATGGAGTAATGTAACCGGCGTATAACTTACCAATTAAAGAACCCAAAATGAATGGAGTTACCTTCTTAACAACAATGGAGTTGGTGGGACGATTGCCGATAAATACCTTGTGCGGCAAGAGTTGCTCCAATTTTTCGCCAGACATACCAGCCTTCTGAAGTTCAGCTTTAGCCTGATCGGCTGTTTTACCCGACATAAGGGCTTCCGTTTGAGCCAAGAAATTGGCAAGTAGAATTTTGTGATGGATACCTCCAGCAATACTATTATGGGTTTGGGCTGGGGCTATGAAATCGCATGGAATCAAACGGGTACCCTGGTGAATTAGTTGATAGAATGCATGCTGACCATTTGTTCCCGGTTCACCCCAGACAATTGGACCGGTGTTGTAGTCAACAACTTTGGATCCAGTCTTGGTAACAAATTTTCCATTACTTTCCATATCACCTTGTTGGAAATATGCTGCGAAACGATGCAAATATTGATCATAGGGTAACATGGCATGAGTCTCGGCGTTGTAGAAATTCGAGTACCATACGCCCAACAATGCTAGAATAACAGGAGCCTAAAACAAATTTGTTGGATTAGCCACTTTCAGTTGTAGTTGAGAATATTCTACTTACATTCTGCTCAAATGGAGCCGTCTTAAAATGTTTGTCCATAAAGTGAGCACCTTCCAAGAGTTGTTCGAAATTTTCAAAGCCAATTGATAAACAAATAGATAAGCCAATGGCTGACCACAAAGAATAGCGACCACCAACCCAGTCCCAGAAGCCAAACATGTTCTTGCTATCAATGCCGAACTCAGTGACTTTTTCTTTATTGGTAGACAGAGCCACAAAATGACATGCTACCGCTGAGGGCTAAACAAAAATATCAGTTTTTGAAAACCCTAAAAATCATACAGACTTACATCTTTGGTTTGTTCCAATAACCAATTTTTAGCTGATATTGCGTTAGTGATTGTTTCTTGCGTCGTAAATGTCTTGGATGCAATAATGAATAGAGTGGTTTCGTAGTTAACCTTCTTCAATACCTCAGCCATATGCGTGCCATCAATATTAGATACAAAATGCGAGTGTAAACCCTTGCAATAGGGTTTCAGGGCCTCTGTGACCATGAGAGGGCCTAAATCAGAACCACCAATGCCAATATTAACAACGTCGGTAATTTGCTTTCCAGTGAAACCACGCCAAACTCCGGAAATTACTTGGTTAGTAAATTCCTTCATGTGAGTTAACTCAGCGCGAACATCAGGCATAACATTCTTTCCATCGACCAGAATTGCATCATCTCCGCGATTACGCAAAGCTATATGCAGTACGGCACGATTTTCCGTTATATTGATAGCTTGCCCGGACATCATGGCATCTCGTGCCTCTGCAACATGTCTTACTTTAGCCAATTCTAGAAGAAGATTCCATACCTCGGGAGTTACTCGATTTTTAGAATAGTCAATTAGAATATCGCCATCGTTGGGAGTGGTAATGCGCAAACTATAGGAAGAGAAATATGAAGTATTAAATAAAAAACTGACAACCTTTTGCAGTTATGCAAATTTAAATTGTTAATCAAACGTGGTGATTGAGGTTGAACAAGACAACATATATACAGACTGATATTTATGTTTCCAGACCGATACATTCCATCATCAGAAATTGTTATTATTAGTTTATTGATTTATAATTTGATGAACCAACGGAAAATTTTGTATGTATACCCCCGTGAGTATAGTATGGAGCAAAACATATTACTGCTAAAGACACAATTGAACAGTAACGGGGGTGGGAAATGTTAGTGATATTGATATACCATTGAGCAAATTGCATCACGCTTTCCACATTGCTCCTTGGTATATATATGATGTTTGCTTGTATTAAAAGTGAAAGGGCAAATAAAAACTACCGACATTTAATACGAACCAAGGTGAGCAGCAAAGGACAACATCGGCAGTCTTTCTCTTTTCTCAAAGTGTATATATACGAAAGGAGGAAGCTACGCGTGATAAACAACAATGTCATGTAATAGTTGGGGCCCAAGTTCAATAACATGACCTTGGTAGTAACCCTTACAATATTTAAATTGTTGAAACGATAAAAAAAAACATAACGTTTTGCCGAATGTGCGAACGTCGTACCATTTAAACTATCCATATTCTGGTAACATATGTTCGACATACCTGAATTTCTTGAAGCGCTCAGCATCTTTGTCGAAAAGATTCTTGATGTTAATCTTTTCGCCGTTCTCTTTGTAGTATTCTTGCAATTTTTTGTATACGATTTCCGTTGTTAAAAGGGGAAGTTGGCCAGCCATCTTCTTTACAGTTGATTTTAATTGAAAAATATAAGTACACACACAATAATAATTCACCGATTTACAAAACTCAAAAACAAACTTATCAGCAAAGTGCGAGTGAAGCGGCCAGGCAATGTAATTGCGATAAATGAACTGGACGATTTGAATTTCGGATAACTACTCCAGCGACCTAATTTCAATGTCAAATGAAAGGTATGGTAATAAATGATCTGGTACTTTTTTTGCCGTACTGCTGCCGCCGCCTCGTCTTTATAAACGGCGTCGAAGATTCTGGAGCTGACAATGTACTACTTCGATATCATGCATTATGTGGAAGATATTCCAACTCTACATTCATCGTTACATATGTTTCGGCAGATAACTCCTAGTTAAATAAATACGTGATGCAGAAAAAACAATAAATTCTACTTTTTTCCAGAACATTGCAGTACAGTACTTATCTTCAATGGACGTAATACGAATATAACGATATGAACCGCAGTTATATTCATGACACCGCCGCCGCCACGTCGTTGTATACGGTGTCGAAGATTCTAGAGCTGATAGTGAACTATTTCGATATCATACATTATGTGAAAGACATGTCGATATATATGTTTCGTCAGATAATTAAATAAATGAGTGATGCCCAAAAAACAATAAATTCTACTTTGAGTTTCCAGAAAATCGCAACAGTACCAGTCTTCAATGGACGTAATACGAATATAACGATATAAACCGCGGTTATATTTCTGGCACCGCCGCCGCCACAACGTTGTATACGGTACAGAAGATTATTGAGTTGATACAGTACTACCTCTATGTAATGTGAAAGATAGTACATTGTACATCGCTATATATGTTTTGTAAGTAACTCCTACAGATAAAAGAATTTCGAACGTATACGGTTTTAAGGCATAAGCAAGGTTATATTTCAGTGTACCGCCGCCGCGCCGTCGTGAACAATATACTACAATAATTCAGTTAATGTATTTCTGTCAGTGAAAAACATTCAATTCCGGAAAAGACCTATCAATTAAACTCCTAAAGCCCTAATTCCGTCGTCCATAAATAATGCGGAAAGTCTTTGTTTGTTCTTCAACCCATTTGTACCAGGCAGTGACTTTGGGTCACTATTGAAATGAATACATCAGTCATATACGTCTAAGGTAAATTAATGCGAATACTTCTGTTAATATGTAGTTTAGTCTAACATCACATTTGCAATTTTGAGATTAAACTCTTGGAGGAAGAAATCGATGAAAGCAATAAATCCTTTAGAACACCAACAGATATTGTTGTGGCTTATTTGATTAACACTACAAACCCCATCCACTGAAATACACTTTTAGAAGGCAGCACTTATCATTGCAGTTTTTCCAAATTGAAAATTTGAAATTCTTGGCAAAATTTAAACAAAATTCCAAAGATGTGTATAATAAGGATTTATTAATTTATTTTAGTTTTAAATTTTTTTTAATTAATATTCTTAAGGTGCTAATATTACCCGAAATTTGCTGTTTTCAAAACTCAAAGATATGTAAGTCTTGTTTTTGTCGTGCACATTCTACTGTCATTTCCCACAGAAACATAACGACTTTGCTACAGAATCAGCAAATGTTCATCAATTGCTGAGGAACCTAATTTTAAAACTTTAGCAGTTACCCCCATGTTACCCCCACAGACCCCCATGTTGAAATGAAGAAAATTAAACAGCCTAATTGAAAACTGATGAAATCTCTCACAGCGAAGTGTAACTCACAAATGAACCAAGGCAGGCATTTTCTTCAGTGCAGCTTTACTCAAACTTACCAAGGAAGAGCACACACTTTAAATTGGAAAAATAAGTTGGTTTGGTTCCAAATCTGACCATGGCTGAGGCCAAAGATCGTTTTCAATACCACCCGGTTAATTTGTCATTTCATTTTGTACGAATAAAACATTGATCTGAGAAAAAGAGTTTCCGCCAAGGAACAAATTATTTTATGAGTACTACAACTATGTTTTTCAACGATGAATTTGAGAATAAAAACAACAAATCCACTTCTACAAAAATCTGATATTACCAACAAAATTGACCACAGAAGACAAATCTTGACCTTAGAACAAAAAGGTTCCAACTGCACCAAGGTGTTTTCGAGAAAACTTAACATCAATGTTTGATATATTATTAATTAGTTTGATTCAATTTTAACAGTTTTAATTTTACAGTAATTGAAAGATCTTACCAATTATAGTAATATGTCAATAAATTTCAGTTAAGGTGGGTTTACACGACATGTATTTTGCATATGTAATGTCACTTTTGCATATGAAAAATTTATGCATGTCGTGTGAACCCTGTCAAGAACGCCATATGCACAATGCATCATGTAATACATATGCAAGTTTTTGAAATAGAGCGTGTTCTATTTTGGTATGTAAACCGTATCGCATCAGCTGTTTTTGATAAACAACAAAGCGTTTGGTAAAATGGAAAAACACGGAAAAGTAAGTAATTTATTAGCAATTCTAAATAAAAGTATTAAAAGTATTTTTTATAATTCTGTTGCAGTTGGAGTGGCCTCAAGAAGCTATTTTGGAGCTCACAAAAATGTGGGAAATGCTGTTCTGTGACATTACAACATCAGCTGTTAATGACAAGCAGAGGTTATGCCATGTAGTTTACATGTGCACGTTTAAACACAAAAAATTAAAAGCCGTGTTTTTTCATAATTTTGACAGACATACGAAAAACAGACGGGTTAAAAAAGTGACATTACATATGCAAAATACATGTCGTGTAAACCCACCTTTAGACCCTTGGTCGCGAAATTCTTATATTGGGCTAAAACTTGGTGTTTAACACAGTACCAGCTACCGTGCGCAGTTCTATGCCTTCCCCTCAAAGTTTTGGCAATTTGTCCACAAAAAAAATTGTGACAAAATTCGCGGTGTGCCGCAAATTTTTGTGAAATGGACTATGACCATCCGCAACAACTATGGGCACTATGCCCCCCATTACAACTTTATAGCCGGGTTTAATCCATACGTTCCTGTCAGAAATTGTACAAATTATATCGCATACAGCTTACGGATTTGATAAAAGGTCCCGTCAAAATGAATTCATGCATCTATAAACTCAATATTCTGCTTTTGATGTACAGTTAACTACATTTGAAAATATACATATCGAGAAATGTAATTTGCCATGAATGGCTAAATGTTGTAATCGTTCTGTGTCAAAGATAAAACAGTATAAAACTGTTTGAGCGTTTTTCCGTTCGAGTTTTGACAACACTAATCAAATGCAACACTGTAAATGTCAAAAGCAAGATGGCGACGTCGTAATGTGTGTAATTAAGAAGTCGAGTCGAAAATCAAGTAAAAAAATCTGCCTGGCGTTATTTTATATTTAATTAAGATTGATTTATTTAAATAAAATTATCGATCAAGTCTTACGAAAAATGTGTACTGCAACTAAACAATATGAAGTGCTTAAGTGCAGGGAATGATTTATATTTGGAAACAACAAAACCACCGTTGCTGACTCAAAAACAAAACAGTGACACTTAACAAGGTAAATAATAGAAAATCGAGGAAAAACAATCAAAATATCGTTCGGAATCAAAGTAAATGCCTGAACAGCCACTCGAAACCAACAAACAAAAAGGATTGCTACTTAACGTAATTCCGCCTAAGCAAAATGCACACGTAACCTTGTGAATGCGTAGCACAGTAGTCCATGGTGTGGCATCATAGTACTCATTCGAGCTGCGTTGACGATACTACGATACTCTACTCTCAACAACTGCGACGAGTCATTGTGTGAGTTTTCCAACTAGCGGCTTCTGAGATAAAATAAACAAACAGTTTGCTAAATAATATTATGTTTTTCTTGATTTTTCAGGAATTCTAACTGTGTCAAGCTAAAGTCGTGTACGAAGTAAATTGCTTGTAGGTGTAGGACGTCAGGAACGTCTGGGAAATAGTTGAAGTTATGTCCTCACAGAAAGAAACCAATCATAGAGGTGACATCAACTTTGTAATGCCAATGCCTTCTGGAGCACAGAATCAGAATTCGAATAACAATAATAACATAACTACAAACATCAGCAACATCCACTCATCGTCAGGACTTATTAACAACAATGTGAACAGTGAACAGCCACAAACTAAGAGACAAAAGATAGAGAAAATCAGGCCTATAAATGTCAGCAATAAGACGACAACTTCAACGACGGGAACTGTGTTGTCACCCCCACCCGATATCATTGAGACGGGCGATACAAAGGATATGTGCTCTTCCCTGTCGTCTTCTCCCTGCTCATCGAATAGCTCGCCCTCATCAACACCAACAAGTTCCAGATCAGCCTCATATACACAACTGTTAAATGTTCAAAACATGGTCAATATATTGCCCATATCCAAAGGGGAATCATTAAAATCTACACATAATGACCACCATATGGATGCGAGTGCATCTAGCGGCTGCAGCAGTTCCACCGATCATTCAGCGGATGAAGTGGATCGAGTTGCGCTGCCAGATTTGCTGCCGTTATCTTCAGCATTTGCCAACAACTGTAATAACAAAGTCAACCTGAATAGTTTAGGCCCTACATGTCATTCCGCACATACTTTAGCCGGTATACATCCAGCAACATTAGCTGCGAAACCACAGAAGCTGGATGAGATAAGTGCAGCACAGGATATGCGTGAGTTTGAACAATCGTTAAACAAACAGTGTTTGTGCGGCGTCTCGGAGCGCATGTTAAGAAAACCATTCCAGTCACATTATTCAACGGATGCCAATGGCCAGAAACGTGTTGCCAATTTAAGTGAATGGCCCACGAATAAACTTTTGCAATTCCTCTCGAATCTACAATTACTATTTGACATATACCTAAAGCAGAATACTAAGGGATTTATATGTGCTCGCATTATGGATGTATGCGATGCTCTTATACGTAATGATCACAATCTAATAGATGAGATTATCGTTTTGGCCGGATATAGTAATACGTACGTACAGTTTTTAGCTGGCCGTGTCCTAGCATCATTTCTTGTTATTGCCAAGCAGGAGATGGATGATGACTGGCTTAAAAAGTTGGTAGATAATCTGTTTAATTTTGATCGTCTTGATCACGTTGCCGTACAGAAAATGCATTTTAGTTTGGAAATTATTAAACGCATTGTTGAATGGAAAGATATCGACTTGCATCCACTGGAAGAAGAAATTGCTGAAACGCATAGTATACCAGAGCCAACCACACCATCAATAGGAGAAAATAATCATGGTTATCTTCATTTTCAAACGCAACAACCATCGCTAGAAAGTAACTACTTCGCCGTGCATTATCGCTCAACGGAAAATCTCGATAATACTTCCAGTGGCAGTAGCTCTTCCATGTATTCGCATGGAGGTGCGGCGGCCGCACATAGTGCAGACAGTCACCACCATTTTAATGGGACCATTCCCCATCACTCTGCTTTAGATCAGCCATGTCATTTGGTCACTCTCACAGATTCGGAAAGTTTTGATACAACGCACCTTAAGTGTATTACCATCAAAATACTCGAAAATAAATGGCCAGCTTTAGTCAAAAATATGTCCGCCTTAATTGCCAATCATTTGGATGTTGAAAACGCCGAGAACTGTATTTTAAACTTCCTACAACTCTGGGAGAATATAATTTCAGTAAAAGCTAATCTTTCAATAGTGGAAACACTACCATTCTATGCACAACTGGACAAATTTGAATTGCTCCTTAATCAGAATCTGTCGTGCACAGTCTATAAACAAATGCTATGTCTGTTCAATGAGGCCTTGTGTTATGGATCAACGTTGGCGTTGCAGGACATGCTTCCAGATGAAACATGTATGTTGGCACACCAAATAGTCCGGCATGTTAAAGACTTCCGAATACTAGAATCTCTACCTCGTCGTCAGCCAGAAAATATTGTAGGTCTGATTGGCTTCAAACGGAAACCAGTAGTGTATGCCATGGACTCTATGCAGCATCAGTACGGCATTGATTCCGTATCGAGTGCCTTGAATGCGGGTGAAGTTATTGAAATGGACAAAACGATTTTGCAAAAAATTGTTTTATTAGTACTGAAGTCAATAGCAGTCACTGTCAAGGAAATACGTAGTGATTCTTCCGATTCATCCATAGATTCCACAGACTATGATGCTTTCCAAGATATGGTTTTAATTGAAAGATCTATACGAGACGTTTTGCGCAAACTGGAATCTTTTATCAAGCACACTTTGGAATTTCATCCTGAATGTCACTTTAGCAAAATTCTGATACATTTATTTGATGACCAAGACGATCATCTAATCGAGGCCATGGTGTGTACGCTGGACGTCACGGCTGGCATTTCATTTCGCAATAATGCATTTCCCGAATTAGTTTCAATGTTAAATCCGGTTTACACATTCCTAGAGTTCCTCAAAATGATATCGAACAGTTCCGATTTATTGCTCGATTTGCTGGTTAGTAATGAGACCTGTTTTCTATTGTACTTGCTGAGATTTCTCAAGTACATTCGCATGAATTGGTCAATGTTTGTACAAAGCTGCCATGACTTTGGTATGGGCGCAACAACCCTAGACGAAGCTATGAGTGTTCTAATAAGATTAAGATTACAAATATCACGGTTAGTGTCCAGACAATTGTACCCGTATGATATATCGCCCGTTCTACGTTTGCTGGAAAGTTGTGAAAGTCTTTACGAAGGCAACGAAGTTCTTAGTTAGCCTCCAAGCCTAACAGACTAGCATTGTCCACAGTTATATCGTGTTGATAAATTAGCGGCCTTACATGGAATAAATTATATAAATGTAACCCTATATCACGTAAGTGTCTTCCAAAAGAGTGTCGTTTCACAAATGCAAAGTAAAATAAAGTTCCACAAAAGAAGCAAAGTATTCCAAACCTTACAATGGTTTCGAACGAACCACACATAGTATATTGTCAAATAAAAACTGTTCAAATGTCTTGCCTTTTAGTGTTTAGTGTTTTTATTTTTTTTATTATTTAAAATATGTATTAAGTTTAGTTCCGAATAAAAATGTAAATTTTTTAAACAAAATTATTAAGGATACACTTACATTTTTACTAAATATGGAGTATAATAATAATTGCCTCAATTGAAATTTGTTTTCTTTTCAATAAAATGTGTATTTACAATAGTTTTTATTAAATAGAAAAAATGGAAAACTACCGAATTAATGTGTATGATGCTCTGAACTATTTTTAATGATTTATTTATATAATATAGTTGTAAATAATAACACACATACTTTTACATATATATGCGTGTAATATTTAAATAGGATCCTAAACATAAACTACACCTGCTATTGTTACTTCGTACTAAACATCCATTTACACATTAACACTCACATACCATATTTACGATAGTTTACGAATAAAATCGATATATTTTTGTAAAATTGTTTCATAATCTGAACGTATTTCAATGCAACACTTTCTCTTTCTGTTTGATAGATACGTCTTTAGTGTCTATTTATCATGCGTACTCTACGTTTAGTTTCGATGGCCAACGGATCTATAGCATCTAGGGGCATTGTTATAGAGGTACGTCTGTTTATTAAAGTATCAGTTAGCATACCCAAAGGAATGATGGGATTCTTATGAGTTTGTCTTTGGTAATTGAGTGCAACTGGTACGGAACAACGTCTATTCATCGCTAAGGAAAATTTTTCAACAAATTAAATGAATACTGAATATTTTCTTCCTTTTATTAGATGTGGTAATGGCACATACCTGGTTTCATTGATGGAGAAGAAGCTGTAATATCCGAATTATCTACAGATAATTGCATGTGTTGTCTTAAAAGTTGCCAATTGGAAGATGTTGTAGTTCGTGTTAATAGGGACGGTTGTACGGGAGGTGTCGGTGGTGTTCTCTGGGGAGCAGAAACCTGATATTGCTGTTGTTGCTGTTCAATACTGATGGATCGCGAAAAAGCCATTAAGCGTTGTTGTTTTTGTTTTATAGCCAATTCTAGTGTTGGTAGTTGGGTGGATTGGGTTGTTAAAAAGGTAATTTACTCATAAGAATTATATACATCTTATCTTCACACATAAAAATACTTAGTTCATAGAGACAATAGAAACCACATTGAATAGAAGAGTTGTAGGAAGAGAATGAAGAACTATGTAATGGATAGAGGAAACACTTATAACAACAACTAGAAACATACAAGATAGTATTTCAACAGTTTTTTCCGTTTATATTTAGATTAACTGACTTACACATCAAATACTAGAAATGGGCCGAATAATGTATGAGCCACACATTTTCTTAACATTGTAGAGTTCAATATATTCAGATTTTATAAAATATTTTCGTGCAAAATATTAGACATGTAGATTCTTTCGCTGGGAAGTGAAAAAGTTTACGTGCAGGTTAGAATTGAAATTTTGGTGCAATTTCCAATACATAGCGATGGACGGGACGAACGTAGATTATTTTTTAAGATTCTACAAAATGAAAATGTCATTAAAATATACAGCGCTCGTCTCAAAACAAAACATGACTAATTAAATGATAAATCCTAAGTTATTTCGGCTGAAACGTTTGTAAAGGGTGTGCTGTATTTTTACAAAACTTCCTGAAGAACTTAATATAATCGGCACTATATTCCTTCCAATTGTGTAAATCGTCTAATATCTTCAATACACTACACAATTTTACTAAAAATCAACACATTAAAATTCATTTCTTAAATTAAAACCCAAACACAAATTTAGATCAAATCTTTGTGTTGTTGGTAAATAAGGGCGGTTGTTACATCTATCTGGGACCGGACAAGCTTTTATAAATAGTATTACCAAACAACATTTTTGCGAACTACATTAAGCCCTATCCTGTCTGATCAAGCCCATATTTGAAATTGGAAATTACAGTTTTAAATTCTACATCAGCCCAAACACCAACAAGTATTTGGCACGCAGGATCTTATTCATTATTATTTTTATGAATCCCAAATTTAGAAGCATTTAAAAAATTGTTGATGACAAATATTGTCAAAAACAACCGATTCCAGATTTGGAAAATACAAAGAAAAATGCAATCATATGGATGTTCTAGTTCTTCCCATTCTTTCCGTTTCATTTTTCTGAAAAATTGTATTACAATTATTACTAATTGATTACATTTCACAAATACAGCAATGTCTTAAAATTGAATTGAATTCAATACTGTGGATATAACATTCAGGGAATATATTCGGCATTGTTAATCAAAATATATCAACGGTTCCCTTAAATTAATTTAAGAACTGAAATCAATTGGTATATACATAAATAAAGTAAGGGAGATTTTTTTCTAAATCAAAATGATAGTTATTACAACAAGTAGGAATCACATAATGGACTGAGGAACGAAACCGTTGGTCCATACTCCATCAATATTTGGGATTGCAGGTAAAAGAGCATTTTAATAGTGTATAAGTTAAAGGTACATAGAATATTGATCACATACATATACATACAAAAGATGACACTTATTACTACATACGATATTGAATTAAAAATACAAGAATGGGATCAAAATTCCACTTTGTATGTGTATGCATTTAAAGCTATAGTTCTTTGGTATTAATCATAATTTTTGGTCAAAGTTTGATTTAGTTTTCAAGTTAAATGCGTTTTTAGTATTTTGATCAAACGACTTTTATAGGTGTAGAAATATCTTAAGATTTAAAATTTCGGCAAACTTTTTGCTGAAATACCTTTTGATGAACGACGGTCCGGTCTATGAGCCTGAGCGTAAGACTGTAAAGAGCACCTCCTTAAGCGTTTGTCATTTTTGGTTTGCTGTAATCGACAACGGAGAATATTCGTACAGTCTTCTGTTGTAAACATAGTCGTTTGTGTAATGAGAAATCATTTAGCGGAATTTTGAATGGAGTACACCGCGATATATATAAGTTAAAAAAGAATAAAAGCCTTTTAGCCGCACATTCTAAATACTATATCAACATTTCAAATCATAAATCGTGGCAACGTTGTTTTGGCTTCCGCAACTCTCTCCGCCTATGTATGTATAAGTGATGAAACCCTTATTTACTCACATTTCATGCTAATTTTACAAAGCTAGCATTAGATGTTGCTTGACGAACGAAAGTAACTTTATTCAACATACTTATTCTAATTTGAAGCTGGGTTTGGTTTGTCTCCCCGATAGCGGAGAGACTAATTAAATGTGAGAGTTATATCCATATGGATTGGATGTAGTACATAAAAAACCAAATATACTTAGAAACGTACGTTTACGCATCTCAAGATTCCGCATTTATTTTTTTTTTTGACCGCCCATCAATGATTTCTCTCTTATAAAAAGGAAAACGAAACTTACCGATTTGTAATGTTGGTTGATATCAGAGGCAGCCTTAAGAAGCAAATATACAAATACCAAAGCAAATAGGTAGATAATTGGTTCAGCTGTAGAATTTTTCTTGTTTAGATGCAAGTCCTTTTTGTCATTATGGGCATATTTGGCTTTATTTATATAAGATTTATTGTATTTATGAAAACCATTTTTTCCATTAGTTGTGAGTTTTATAGAATACTTAGATTTCTTTTTTTTCTTACTATATGGCCTGGTGCAATCTCCACTACCAATGTCGCTGTTTTCTTCTGCTTCCAAAGGAAACACAAGAGTCTCTTGGCCGTCCCCTTCCTCATCGTTTGTATTGCTAATATCCTTAGTAAATACTTCCAAATCCTTGCAGACGCCCTCGTATTCCAATAACAACCTGTCCAATATCGGCGAATCCTTTAAATGGTGGTCTTCATAAAGAAATGTTCCCTTTTCGGTTGGTGTTTTAACCAGCATGCCATTCTCCGAACAATTGACAAAGCATTTCTGTATGCTATTCATGCCCAAATAAATTGTAACTAAAACAATTAGAACTCCAATGGGTACAACATGATGATTATTTCTTCCCCTTGCACATTTTTCTAATTCCTGGTTGGGTTCCCCATATCCAAGTGAGGAGGATGTTATTTTAATGTCACCACCACAAATTGTACTAAATTCAATGTTTTCCAAATTAAAGCCATCTTGTGAATCACTTATTCCTTCCGATGAATCAGGACATTTTGTTATGTCTACATTATTTCTATTTAATTCTTCGCATTCAGTTTTATCCATTTTTTAGACACGGACAATTTTGGTGTGTATCCTTCTTTTATTGTTTTGACACATTTAACATTTGAACAAAATCAATATGTTACGATAACACGATAACGGTAATATTGTTGTGACAGAGTTGTCAACATTTTTTTGGGTTAACATTACATGCAACATGCCGACTTGGCATCACCATGACACGCGGTACACTTCCACAGTCTATTGCCCAAGCTACACCGTCTCAACCACAGCAATGGAGATGTCTCGGCTCCCACTACTCCACTCCCACGGAAGCGCAGCGCGCTCTGCGATGGATGACCGATCCACAGTGCAGCCCAGCCGATAATCTCTGGTCTAGATCTTAGATTTACCCCCGAACTTGTGGACAGTGGCCGGAAAACGCCTGTAGCATGTACAGGGTACAGTGGTTTTCTTCCACTCAAGTCCGTATATCAGGGCAGTGATTAGTTTATTTCTTAAGTTTATTTATACTATAAATATTATTTTAGTAAATTAATACATAATCATTTAAATAATTTAACAATAAAAAATAAATAAAAAAAATGGACTGACTGTAATAAATAATATTACATCGGTTTTCATTTGGTTGTGACACCAAGATTACATTTCCCTGGCAAACATTCCCAAGATCCTTGTGGTCGCGTTTAAATAAAACAAAACATTTATGGTTCACACTTTCATTTAGCTCAAGAGTGCCATGAACGTCAATGTTGCTCGATTGATTGATTTGTGGTTTGGAACTTAAGACAATCTGTGTTTGGTTCTGAGTTAGCCATTGTATTTGTACTTTATTTCTTCGGGATATGAATATAACTCGGCGAACATCACATCTCGTGAGTGGTGGCGTCGGAAACTACTTCTGTTGGATCTTCTTAGGTTCCTTCCCTTCCCAGCCAGAATCATCTTTCGACTTAAAGAGTCATCGCTGCTCAGACATACAAGAACAGGTCATTCGAGACTACTGTCAGAGTTCTGTCTTCAGGGTCAGTCCAGGGTTCCAGATGAGCAATCGGACTACATAATTAAAAAAACAGAATTTCTGACCCTGCCCGGGCTAGAAATCCCTGAAAGGGATTCGTGGGTAGGAGTCCGCAACTTGCACGAGGATTGGGCAGTCTTCACTGACGGGTCTAAAATGGAAATAGGCACGGGAGCTGGTGTCTACATAGAAAAGGCGGACATTAGGAAATCATTCAGACTACCGGATGAATGTAGTGTCTTCCGAGCTGAAATTTTAGCGGTATTGCGAGCTGCGGAGGAAATTTCCGGTAGCATAATACCGAAAGGAGACAACAGTCCAGTCTCACACACTGGGCCGAATCATGCTGGCCTTGGTTTCCTATGTTACAGTAAACGAGGCTCTCACCAAAACTAGATGGTGATTTCTTGCAAAATTCACAGTTGAGTCGAAGAATATGAACACACCAAAACCGCGACAATGCTCATTTGTTAAACAATCCCCACACACAGCTGTTTTATGTCAAGTGGAATGAAAGGGGAACGCTTCATTTTGGTAATTTTTCGTATTAAGGCCCAATTAGTCTTGACGGTAGACGATTAGAGAGAGACAACTAAAATTGACGGTAGACTTCTGCAGGTTGCAGAATCAACCGTCAAGACCGATCAGCTGTTTATTGTTATTGATTTCACTTCGACATTTTGCTCTTCAATTAGCTAATCGCACAATATTACAATATTGAGTCAACCGTCAAGACTAATTGGACCTTTAAGGCCCATTTAGTCTCGACGGTTGACTCAATATTGTGCGTTTAGTTACGACGGTAGACGACGGTAAGACAAAACAAAATAAAAACAGCTAATTGAAGAGCATTTGTACAAAATATAACTTGACTTCGTTTATAAATACATTACTCATAACTTTAAACTATAAAATTTAATTTACAACTTATAAATAATTTCCGCTCGCAAAATGTCGAAGTGAAAGCAATAACAATAAACAGCTGATCGGTCTCGACGGTTGACGGTTGATTCTGCAACCTGCAGAAGTCTACCGTCGTCTACCGTCAATTTTAGTTGTCTCTCTCTAACACATGCAAAATGCAACCCCAACTCAAACAGCTGATCGTCTACCGTCAACCGTCCACCGTCGAGACTAAATGGGCCTTAAAGGTCCAATTAGTCTTGACGGTTGACGGTAGGCTCAATATTGTAATATTGTGCGATTAGCTAATTGAAGAGCAAAATGTCGAAGTGAAATCAATAACAATAAACAGCTGATCGGTCTTGACGGTTGAAGTCTACCGTCAATTTTAGTTGTCTCTCTCTAACACATGCTAAATGCAACCCCAACTCAAACAGCTGATCGTCTACCATCAACCGTCAACGTCAAGACTAATTGGGCCATTGGGCCTTAAAAACGCAATTTCCAATATCAACATTATCAATTACAACAAACATCACAACATCACAAGAAAAACAAAGGCGTATAGGAAATAATAGCCATCATGCAACAAGAATCGTCGATATATCGTCATCATCCTACAACAAACATATGCGGGCCATCAACAATGAATTTTGTTAGTTCGGCGTCGAATTATGCATCTTTTGAACGGTTTATCGCCAACAACAGTTCATCGCCAAACATTAAAAGCCGCAGTCGGAATTTGCATTTTACAGAGAACAAACTAAACGTATTGCTGGACATACGTCGCTTAGCTTTTTTGGCTATATTCGCCAGTACCATAATTTTGTATAAAATGGTGGTTGTGTCAAGTAAGTCTTTTTTGTAGTGAATAGAAAATGGGAAAATGGAAATGGGGTGGGCGGAAGTTATTTCTTGACCCTTTAATATATTGGAAACTATTTTCCCTAGCTTTTCCAACTGATTGGAAATCATGTGAACAAAATGTGATAGGTACGTGTTCTAAATAGGGAATTTTTATTCTAATTACATCAATATTTGTGGGTATGTATACATGCCACTATAAGTATCTATCTATTGATGATCTCACAGTAGTGTATAGCTCAACATGACCTCCACACACTACAGTTCTCCACGGAATGAATGTCTGTTTTGTTTATGCATACACATTAATTTTCATTTATTGTTTTTTGTTCTGAACCTATTAACAAGTGATTGATTATATATATTGTGTGATTTCAAACATAACGTCTATATTTGAGTTTGCCAAATTCTTCAACAGATGTATGAATCAGAACCAGTTATTTAAATCCCAAAACTTTTACGGTAGTATCCAAATGATAGTGCATATGTACAGCGTTTAATATTTAAACGATAACACATTCTTGCAACTCTCCGTATAGCTCTGTTTGTCTTACCGTGGTATCAAAAATGTATACCCAAATTCCCCATACAGTGCACGAGAAACGTCTCATAGTTAGCATTGAGTTCTTGGGGGAAATCTTAATAGAAAGTTATTCTTTTTTTTCGATTTTACGTGTTACACACAAAACATTTTAGTCCTAAACCTATATACTTTACATTAACGAGTTTAGCAATAAAATATATAGCGCTGCTAAATCAGCAATTTTTGGAATAACCCAAAAAAAAAAAAATGATTTTGAAATGTGTAACTATACATTCTCCGGGCGTTGATAAAGAAAAACGCTGCGCACTTCAGAGTTGGCCACCTTGGATATAGCTCTTTATAGCTGGGTTACTCGTATGTACAGACAGTCGTGGTGTGGGGTAAAACCGGGTAAGCCACTAAGAAAGCATTAGCAGTTCGGGCTTTAAGCAGTAGATCCTGGTCAATGCGTATACACGAGTATATGGACTTCCGAATAAAAACTACAACCACCGATAGAGATTTGATCGAATTCTGAGGTATGCAGCTAAACTGCAGTTTTTTCAAAAAAATATTTTGTGACTAAAATAATTACTTCGGTTTAGTAAAAACAATTTGAGAAATTAACGTCAATTCTGCCTTGTCTACTTATAAGAGAATTAACAATTTTCAAACCATCAATAATATATGTTAATATCGACTGGATGTTATGTTTTAGTAAGGAAACATTGTCGGTATTGGTGGTATGCGAAGCTAAACCCAATTTAATTTTTAATTGTTAAGTTCTACGTGTTAAATCATTAATGGTTATTGTGCGTTTTATCTTCAAAATGATAAAGGTTCTTACATGAATATACACACCTACACGAATATTTTCTTGTGTTCAGTGATTAAAAAAAATGTGGGTAAAGTAGTAATTAGTTTTCCATTGAAGTTTTCATTTCGTAGAGTCCGGCAGTATATCAATAAGAGATTCAGATATAAAAAAAATGTGGCTAAGCGTGATCTACACATTTTTCGATAAACAACAAGTTATTATTTCACAATAAACTGCCACATAAAAAGTAACTTTTGAGTTTTTTCAGAAATAAACGCACAACTAAATGCGTTGTAACTAAGTTAGATGATTATAATTAATCTCCTGAGCTGAAACTGGTTTCTTTGCTTGAGACTAGAACTGGCCGATTTAGGCTGAACCAGGTCTCTTAGAACATTGCAGAACAGACTAACACATTTCTTTTTATAATATTATGGAATTTTAATTACAATCATTGGTATTTTCTTGAACAAATAATTTGTATTGTAACATTTTTATTTTCGGTAATAAGTGCCATATGTCAACATGGACAATGCTGTACATTTGAAAGACTTTGTAGAAAATATCTACCGGAGTGCCGTTGTTTGGGCTATTGAACATGAAGTTTCCTGTATTCTACAGCCACTGATGTGGGGTCTACTTGTAGCCATATTTGGTTATAGTTTGGTGTATTTGGATAGTAATGTACCTGGTGTAAATCCACCATCACCATTTTCGCCCCGTAAGCAAGTTCTGTAAGTATGAAATTACTCACCCAAATAATCAAATACTAACAGATCCATCAGCCAATTCAAAGGGCTTAAAAATGTTTATTTGTGGATTTAAATTGAGTAAAATTTTTTGTTTGCAACACATACTGATACAGAATATGACAAATATGTTATTAAACGATTTTCCCTTTATTTCAGGTATCGTCAGCAGAAAAGCAGTATTCACTTGGGCTATTTAACCGCATTGGCAGCTGGCATTGTCATATCTACTCTCATGTATTTAGATCTGTAAATTTCTCATATGGAGTACAATGCAACACAATATAGTATTTATTTTTTCTTTATTTTTTTAGTTTTCACTTTTAAAACAATGGAGTAAATCAAACCTTATAGTGAAATTTATTTCATACTATTTAACTAAGTACAAAGTAATTATAGGTCCATCCTTATATACACTAACATAAATAATGCTTTAATATTCTTTGTAAGCAATTATTGCAGGAAAATGAATAAATTCATTGTATGTACGCTTTTTTATACACATGATTATTTACAGTCCTTGGAGTTTTGATTTTGAAGTAAAACAAAAGAATTAACATTTTGTAAGCGCATGAAATTTGGCTGTTTTATGTTGTGATCATAAGGTTCTATCTTAAAGGTACGTAGACAATTGAATCCATTTGATTTGCCAACCACGCGAACGTTTGATCCTAATTTAAAGTTGATACAATCAATTATTTATACATTTTTAAGTTTACGCCTTTAAGAAGACGAATATTTACCAATGGAAATATTATCCAAAGTCGAGTGAAAATCAAAGTAGGTACACTGTAAAATGGGGCCGCTGTCTTCAACATTGCGAAGAAGAATAATTTGTTCAAATCTGTGCTTCCCCTTAGAAATTTTGACTAGCTTTCCTAGAAGGAGAAAAGAAAAACACAAAGTAATATATGCAAGTCAGACCTCTATAAAAATTCTACCATACACATCCCATATTACGTCTATGTTTGGATATAATTTGGTGGTATTTGTCACAAATCCCACATTACCCACAAACACTTTCATGTTCCTTTGGGCATTATCCAGTGGATCTTTCGTAGGTTTACTTTCAGATACTATTTCTCTAGGGTCAGGGGTTTGTTCGGTTGAATGGTTTGCTTTCCAGGCAAAGGATGGCTTTCCCGAATTTTCTCCACCGCACCATACTGTGGCATTTAATTTGACCCTACCATTGTCGTTAGCCTTTGATTTCGGCATTGGCATAAGAAATAGTTCGGTTTTGGTTTCCAATTTCTCGGCAGTGGTAAAGGAGTTATTCACCGGATTATGCGGCCGTTTCAGTGATCGTCTGACCACGATCTGGGTTTGCTTCAGATTGGGCTTTTTACACATGGAGCTTTGAGCGGAATCAAAGCTGCTGTTAAGAAGTTTATCTTCGTTTTTCGACGATTCGCCCGCAGATCTATTTCTCGAGATTCCACCGCGGAAAACTTGAGCTAGTGGCTTCTTTTTTCCTGTTGAGGAATAATCTAATATTATGTTGTAGTTTTTGTTATAAATCATTAAATTTACCCGAGTAAAACATTTTTTCTTTTAGTCTTCCCAAAATGAAACTGAAATAACGGTTGTTACCGTTTTTAATTGTGCTCAAACTATGGCAACGCCAAAACCGACAGATTGAAAGCGAATCGAGAAAAAAATATTCAACCTATCACAAAGCGACGGCGATGCATTTAGGGGAATATCTTTGAGCAGTCCACACATCAATGCAATTTTTTCGCAGTACCGGAGCAAAAATGTAAATTTTAGATAAATCATTAAATTTAATTAGTAAAACTAATTTGAACAACTGAACCGTTTTTTACTATTTTATTTGGCCCTTTACTACTACGAGTGCAAAAAATACAATGTGAATCGTTGAAAATCGATTATGGTGTGTTTATATGGTCGAATATCTCATCAGAAATCCAGGTTGAGATCTGGGTAAGATTACCTGGCATTACTAACAGACAGCTAGCTAAAAGTAAGAATCTCTTAACAGAAGATATATATTTTAGTATTATTTCACTGAATTTCAATATGTAGGTGTGAATAGGCCATACTATACATCCGCTAGCCAGACATTTACTCTAACTCAGGGTAAAAGCTTAATCTCAATAGCTGCAGTCGTTATCGTGTTATAGCGTCATCAATTTCAGTCTCATGTAAAAAATCACCTACTACAAGTTCCTGGTCGCCTGGTATCAAAAAAGGAAGGATTAGCTGATTAATGGTTGTGTGGTTTTTGATTTCATACTTGTATGTTGATTGATTTCATGGGTTGTTTGTAAAGAAAGAATGTCCATATGAAGTATGTCCGGAAATATCAGTACTCGTTAGAGGCTCATGACATTCGCATAGTAAATATTTTCGAATATAATATGTAACTTTCTCTATTTGAAACCTAAATTATTCATAATTGGCAAACAGCTAGCAATCACCATGGGCTACAGTTCACTGTTTCTCAATGGTTGATGATTTCATATGTGAGTGTGTTTTTTATTTCGCAACATATTTTTGTTTCGCAACACATTTTTGCTTCTCAACAAATTTTTGTTTCATCAGAAATGTTTGTTCCGCAACAATTTTTGGTTTATAAAAAGATTTTGGAAAATAAGCTATAACATTCTCTATTTAGAAACTAAACTTTTCATAATTGGCAAACAGCTAGCAATCACCATGGGCTACAGTTCACTGGCTTACTTCATGTAGGGAAACTTAATAGCTGGGTAGATACAAAGCTTTGTAGTAGATTTCATTGAATTCCAATATGAAGACGTGAATGTGGGAATGTCATACTATGTGTATCCGATATCCAAGCCTGTACTCTAACTAGGGGTAAAAGTTACATCTCAATAGGTGCAGTCGTTATCGAGTTAGAGCGTTTTCAATTTGAGTCACATTGAAAAAATAACCTACTACATGTTTCTGGGTGCCTGGTATCAGAAAATGGTGTGTTGGCTGTTTCTTGATGATTTCATATGTGAGTGTGTTTTTTGTTTCGCAACATATTTTTGTTTCGCAACAAATTTTTGCTTCTCAACAAATTGTTGTTTCTTCAGAAATGTTTGTTCCGCAACAATTTTTGGTTTATAAAAAGATTTTGGAAAATAAGCTATAACTTTCTCTATTTAGAAACTAAACTTTTCATAATTGGCAAACAGCTAGCAATCACCATGGGCTACAGTTCACGGGCTTACTTCATGTAGGGAAACTTAACAGTTGGGAAGATAGAAAGCTTTGTAGTAGATTTCAATGAATTCCAATATGAAGACGTGAATGTGGGAATGTCATACTATGTACAGCCGATAGCCAAAACTTTACTCTAACTAGGGGTAAAAGTTCCATCTCAATAGGTGCAGTCGTTATCGAGTTAGAGCGTTTTCAATTGGAGTCACATTGAAAAAATAACCTACTACAAGTTTCTGGGCGCCTGGTATCAGAAAATGGTGTGTTGGCTGTTTCTCAATGGTTGATAATTTCATATGTTTGTTTTTTATTTCGCAACATATTTTTGTTTCGCAACAAATTTTTGCTTCTCAACAAATTGTTGTTTCTTCAGAAATGTTTGTTCCGCAACAATTTTTGGTTTATAAAAAGATTTTGGCAAATAAGCTATAACTTTCTCTATTTAGAAACTAAACTTTTCATAATTGGCAAACAGCTAGCAATCAACATGGGCTACAGTTCACTGGCTTACTTCATGTAGGGAAACTTCAAAGTTGGGAAGATAGAAAGCTTTGTAGTAGATTTCATTGAATTCCAATATGAAGAGGTGAATGTGGGAATGTCTATTCTGGGCGCCTGTTATCAGGAATTGGCTGTTGGTGATATTTGATTTCAATTGAAAGCATACAACATACATTAAGGCTGGACTCGCTGTCAGCAGAAAATCGCCACAACTCGGTAACGAAGTAAGCTATTTAGAGAATACTTGTACCCCGGGTTATAGTAGTACTATCAGATGCCCATGTTAAAGTTTTTCTATTGGATCTATACAAATCTTTGAAGCTACTAATAAAACTTAATAGAAATTTGATTTTCTATTAATTTGTCTTAGGGAAAGTAATATAAACTTGTAAGGACATTCTTGAATAGCGTTGGCTTGATAATATTAACACGTGCCGCATTGAGCTTAACGATACGTCCTTAAAATCGAAACCAATTCTACCAATCTAGGAATAGACTGAGTCTTATTTAATATGAAATTTTATTCTTATTCATGTTGACTTTATTAATTTGTTCCATGCAAAGTTTAAAGAACATTGTAACAATCAACTATATAGGTTTCAAATATATTTTATTTCTATTGTTAAATAGACATCAAATAAATTTTATTATTTATAACTTTGAATTGATTGCAGCCAAGTTTTTTTCTCATAAACCGAGTAACCACCCTAATGTGGCAACCGCCGCTGGGTTGCCATACTTTCTGGTCGCCGAGAATGGAATGGGGGAATGGCCGATCAGACGAAGATAGAATGGGAACACAATTTCTTTTCGTTCCGTTCCATTTCTCAGACAACTATGGTACTCAGCCACCACGTTGATTTTGATGATTTTCTGCGCTGAAATTGGATTTTAATTGTATTATTGTATTTTACGAAAAATATCTCATAGGATTTGTAGGATTTTGCCACAAAATGAGTACGATTCTAGAGAAAATTGCTGCCATTGAAGGCGAGGTTTGTATCATTCATATGAAAATTTCACATTGGAATTCAAAATCTAACCTGTATATTTTCCCGTCTCCGGCCGTCCATTCACAATACAATGGGACAATGGGGGGAATGTATGGATGGGTCGTTTAGATGGCACGTACCCAGAAGAATAAGGCTACGTCAGCCCATTTAGGTCTTCTTAAGGCCAAGCTCGCTAAATTGCGTCGAGAGTTGATATCTCCTAAAGGTGGCGGCGGTGGTGTCGGCGAACAAGGTAGAGCATTCAATGAAAGAAAGAAAGGCTATTTTTACCGTCTCTCTGTTGAAACTAGGTTTTGAGGTGGCCAAAACTGGTGATGCCCGGGTGGGTTTTGTGGGGTTCCCTTCTGTCGGCAAATCGACTCTGTTGTCCAACTTGGTAATATACTATACTAACTATACTATACACTATAACTATCGTTATTTTAATCATATATTTTTTACAGGCAGGTGTTTACTCTGAAGTGGCGGCCTATGAGTTCACAACATTAACCACTGTACCGGGTTGTATTAAGTATAAAGGTGCTAAAATACAACTTCTAGATTTACCTGGTATCATCGAGGGTGCAAAGGATGGCAAAGGTCGTGGTCGTCAAGTTATTGCGGTAGCTCGTACCTGTAATTTGATCTTCATGGTACTCGATTGCCTCAAACCGTTGGGCCACAAAAAGTTGTTGGAGCACGAATTGGAAGGGTTCGGAATACGCCTCAATAAAAAGCCACCAAACATCTACTTCAAACGCAAGGACAAGGGCGGGGTCAATCTGAATTCCATGGTGCCACAGTCGGAGTTGGACTCGGATTTGGTAAAGACTATTTTGGCCGAATACAAAATACATAATGCGGATATTACCCTGCGTTATGACGCCACCAGTGATGATTTAATTGATGTCATTGAAGGCAATCGGATCTACATACCCTGCATTTATCTCCTGAATAAAATTGATCAGATTTCCATTGAGGAATTAGATGTCATCTATAAAATACCTCATTGTGTGCCGATATCTGCCCACCATCGTTGGAATTTTGACGATTTACTGGAACTGATGTGGGAATACTTGCAACTAGTGCGAATGTAAGTAAATCGCCATTCGCATTATATATAAGAACTCCTATAAACGAAGTCCTTCATTTTCAGATACACTAAACCCAAAGGACAACTTCCGGACTACAACTCGCCAATTGTTTTACACAGTGAACACACCTCCATTCAAGACTTTTGTAATAAATTGCATCGGTCTATAGCAAAAGAATTTAAATAGTAAGTACGAAATGTTGAGTAACAACTGGAAAAAATGTCTTATACATGATACCTGCAAATTTTAATTTCAGTGCCTTAGTTTGGGGTTCATCTGTGAAGCATCAACCCCAAAAGGTGGGTATCGATCATGTACTCAACGACGAAGATGTTGTACAAATTGTTAAGAAAGTCTAAGACAAAAACAGTTGCAAACTGAACCGATTTATGGCGCATGCTGACTTGGCAGGGTATCTAAAAACGTATGTAATTGTTAAGCATCATCGTAACAAACACTAAAGTACGAGACACAACAAATTAAGAATATTAATAAATAAACTCCCTTAAAAAAGGCTAATTGGTTTTAATCTTTTTCTATATTTCTTTAGTATTGAAAAACAATAGATTTTTTTTGTTTGCTTGTTTTATATGTATGTACATACTAATCAGTAGATAGATAGATCTTGATTTATGATTGGTCTTATCCTTAGTTTCTCTATCATTACTGTTTATTAGAAGTGTTTGTTGTATAGAACTTACATCTAGTTTTCAAAAGGGTGGCTGATTAACAATACGATTTACGACGGGTTCAATGGATTTTAATGTTTATTTTCGACAAGTTTCAATAGAAAACCACCCTTAGAACTTAGCTTAAAAAAGTACAACTTATTTTTTCGCACTTAAAATAAAAGTTCATATGTATATACTAAGAAAAAGTTCATCCCATTATATTCCACTTGATTTGTTTTTCTATTTAAAAAAAAAATACAAAGAATACATTACTTATGACAACTCGTCGATTCTTTAGAAAGGACACAAAAACATTCATCGGTTGAAATAAATAAACAAGAACATTTGAAAACAAAAATGATGTTGAATTCTCTCCGCCATTTTATACATTGTTTGATTAACATTAAATAACATGGTTTGTTTTGTTGTTAGCAAATGAGCGCTAGGCTTTGTCAAAAGCTTCGCTTAAACAATACCGTTGCAGTAGAAATTTCTGTAAATTATATTAGACCACGGATAAAGGCATCATTATTAATCAATCCATCTGGGATACGCGACACTTTGTGTAAATGTAAACAAAACAAAACTTTTTTACAAAATATTTGTCCTGGCTTAATTCTATCGAAAAAACTGGATCTACCAAGAACCTTATATTTAACTTAAGTTGTTTTCGGAAAATGTTTACGTCTTCCCGGTACGCATAACACCACCACCACGTACCTTTTTGGTAACTGGTTCGGATGTGTCATCCTTAACCCCATCAAAAAGTGAGGCATTTTCCTGTAACAATAAGGAAGAAAAAGAAGAATAAGAGAATAGGGACGTGCAATAGTATGGAACATTTTTGGTACATACCAACGAATTTTGATCTATAGATGATAAATGATCGGAGGCTGGACGTTTTTCTGCACATTTTATTGTTGATTGACCACTAGTGGTTGGCTTCAAGGCATTTGTTATTTTCTTATTAGTCCCTAAGGTTGTTATTATCGAATATGTATCAAAAGGTATATAAATCTTAGTATTTGGAAACCCTTCGGCATCCGGTGGAGGTTCTTGGAAATACAGTGGTGGTAATGTAATTGGTACATTGAATGTTTTGTTTGGCGTTAAATCACACTGTCCCATTTTGGAACAAATAACATAATTGGCGAGATCGCAACAGGCCCACATTTTCTGCAATGAATGAGATTTTTCCTTATTTTTTATACAAATGGGTAGAGTTTGTTTTTGAGACTGCTTACCAAATTATATGGACAAATGTTGTCATGTGGTGTCACTATATGATGGTCCTTCATCATTTCAATCAGGTTCTTATAGAAACTATATGAAAAATTCTCCGTCTTGGCCATTAAAGGTTCCAAAATAAAGCGTAAGCATTTCTCAATTTGTTTCAATTGCGCACGATCTTCGTAATCGGTAAACTGAGGATCATGTACCAATATTGGTATAGCAAAAGCCAATATAAAATCAGGTAAAATATGTAAACGTTGTTCGGCAGAAATGTCAGAATCTGAAATGGCAGTTACAGGTTATGGGAAATCGTAAACAACATCCGTCACAAACTTACTTGTCGCGTGTATTGTTTTGAGATATTCTCGCCTTTTGTTAATATCTGCTTCCAAAAAATGACGTTTAAGATCTAAAAGCCTGCAAATGCAAGAGCAAATATTATATGAATATTGACACCAATTGAGTAACGTCATAGCTAGTTTACTTTTTGTCCGCTTCATGGCCGGCCAGTGCATAGAAACCCATAAAATCCAGGGGTAAACAGTTGCTGGGCAGACCTTTATTCAAGCCTTTATGCAATTTGCGGGCAAACATTTCTCGTACTTGTGGCACCGGATCACACTTAAAATATTTGAAAATGGACCAAGTATTAAATTGCAATGTCTAAATGTTACTTATTTCAAATCAATTCACCATTAACTGGGACAAACTGTAATACTGCTCGGCAGTGTATTGGTCACCAACACCTTTTTGTTCGCAAATTTTCAGCATGGCACAGGCGGCAGCCACACGAACCCATGACGATTCTGCAGCAAACATGCGTTTCTGATCGAGCAAGTTGCCCCCAAGATGTATAAAAGCAATCAACATGCGAAACGTCTTCTTGGCCGATGCCTCGTCATCGCGCAAGCCCAATAACCAGCGAGCCATTGTTTTCAAGCCATCCAACTTGCAAAGAGTGTCGGACGGTAGTTCGTCTTGCTCACACCAATCCCCTTCGATTCGTTTACAGATCCTATCCTCAGGTACTGGCTTTATTAACAATTCCTTAACAATACGTCTTGCGATCATGTTCTTCATTTTCTCTCCAAATGCCTTGGGCATATTATAGGCAATATGGCCCATTGTTACCACTTTCGTCCGTTGGTTCGGGCAGTTTGGTTTTAAGGAGACCCGTAAATTGTCCATGATCTCATTAAATATGGGATGAATCGTTTTAGGTGTATCGATGTGATCGTTTCCTCCATTTAACTGGGCCTGGCTATTGATAAATATACAACGCACTGCATGTTTGGCTTGTTTCGGCGATCCTTCAACTGCGAAGTCTTTGCAAACCGGAGCTAACTCCTCCAATATCGATGCATCTATAGAAATCAATGGCTTGTAGCGACCCAGATGTGTTAGGGACTTTAAGATCAATGGTGCCGAATAATCGTTATCATAACTTAATAGAGAAATCATATGACGTAATGTTTTGTCCGTAAAAAAGTGCGGTGAAAATAAATATGATAAAGCCTGTAAAAAGAAAGAAAATATGGATGACTAAATAGGAAACGATATTATAATTATCATGAACATACCGTCAATAGTTTAAGACCTTGTTCGCCAGCTTCGCTGGCATTTAAGCCAATTTCCTTTGGGATATCGGCACCGCGCATACACTCCTCAATTAAACTGTAAAGAATAGATATTATACAGACAAATACCAAATAATAATTCATATTTCATTTTACCCAATTAAAATACCCACGGACTCCTTGTCAATCATTACCGAAGCAATGCGTTCTATAAGCATTTTAACTGTTTGATAGTAGAGATTTGTCATGATAGGAGTCCCAAGCTTCTTCAACAGCAATGACATTGTATCTGCACACTCTTTACATGAAACATCGCGTTTCAGTATGATCTCCATGTAGCGTAGCAAAGAGGGATCCTTTCTCATATTGGTACTAAATGTTCCAAGGAATTCGGAAGCTTTTAAGGGATCGGCCAGCAGTTTACAGATGATCGTTTGCTTAATATTCAGTTGACATTGCATCGAAGGAGTCATATCTTTGTTTTTGTGCAATTTCACCCATTCAAGGACGGTTTTCCGTGTCTTCATTTGATTCTTTTGCAGTTCTATAAATGCTTTTGTGGCATTATCGTCGAATGTACCCATTAAATGATAGAGTTGTTTCATACGGTCGACGGGTGACAGCTTATAGGGCACTAAGGAAGTGATTAACAAACGTTCCACCTGTAGACGATCCTCCAGTGTAGGCATGTAATAACCGTGCATTATTTTATTCTTTATCCATTCGACATTCTTTACTACGTAGTGCGACAAGTCATTTGGTTCACACACAGCCTTCTTATAAATGTAAGCTAAGCCCCACATGGCTTCTTTGCGAATTTTGAATTTCTTGTCTAAGGTGCGCTCACGTACGAAATCGAGAAGATCTTCTGATTCACACACTATGGTAAACTCACGCTTTGCCGTTTCTACGATTGCCATTACGACTTCGTAACGAACATTCTCGTCAGAATCATGCTGGCGGGCACGCAAACACGAAATAATATCCTCTCGAAGGTGGGCTTGATTAAGAAGAAAGTGCATCGATGATTGCACACATTTAACACGTATTAAAACAGATATGTCACAGAAACGTCCCAGAAACATACGCAGCAAAGTGGGATGTTTCTTGGAAATTTGAGAATCCTTTTCCGAAAACATGCGGGCCAATAGAGCGACAGCTTCTGCAGATTTCAATATATTACAGATTATGAGCTTGACAATTACAATGATTGATGTGACTTACTTAAACGTTCCTGTTCATTGGAAGATTTCAATTTACACTCCAATTGCGGCAACACAGAACACAGTATATTTGGACAAATCAAATGTAATTCATAAATTAAATCGTAGATTTTGTGGCATATTTCGTACCTCACGTCAATTTTGTCCAAAACCAAAATTTGATTAAAAAACTGGATGAAAACATAAAAATGCACACATTTAGACATACATATGTATTGTATTGGGTGTTCAGTGACAACACTAAGTCTTACCATTTTGATTATAGTCTCCAGTGAGTCGGCTGTCTTTATGATTAGTTGCTCGGCTAATTGGTAGGCGTACTTGTTTTGTGACTTTTTCGGCTCGACAATATTAATTAGAATCAAATCTAAAATGTCTGTGGTGAAATTGTCAGCTTCATTTATCAAAGGACTCATAATGTCAATCATGAAGTTCTTCACTTTGGTGCTATGCTCTTCACTACAATAATGAAACGTAAGATGAATACCAGATATTGATTACAGCCAAGTATGTAGAATGTGGATGTTACCAAACTTACTTGACTATCTTAAACATCATGCCGAACAGTTGACAGAAGATTTCGGCGCAATCTTCCAGCTCGAAGCACATGTTAAACGACTTGACGTAGGCCAGATTTTCCAACAAATAGAAATAACGTTTGAATGAGGGATCTTTAGGGTCCTTGAGACCATACAATTGTTTGATAAAAAATAGAAATATGGTTTTGATTTGATCCTGATCCTTATACGGTGCTTCAGGAGCATAAACACGCAATACATCGGCTATACAACACGCCACTAGCAACTGCACATCCCTTGAAGAATGCTGCAGAAAATGCTCTTCGGCCAGCTGCAGTGACAAGGGAACATACTGTTGGTACAAGCCATCATCTTGGCCCATTGCCTGCAGAACATTTGCCAGCGTCTGTGGGTTAGATTGGAATGCAATTATCACTACGAATGCCACCGACTACTGACCATGCACTCACCTTTAGCCTTCGTATAAGTTCATCGGTGCCGAGGTCTTCCGACAACGGCCTGCATCCAGTTGGATAAACTATATCCGTCATAATATTTTGACACTTATTTCTGTCAGATTTGTTTATCTGGCGCGCGTTTTACCTGAACACGACGTCTCAAACAGTCAACAATATGGAATCCGAGAATCTCATACGACTTCACTCCTTCAGATAGAATTCTTGGTGCTGCGTCGTCGGTTTACGTAGTGTGTGTGCGTGATTGTACATGTAGTCATGTAGTGTACTAGCCTACTTGCCTGCAATATAGTGTGTAAACTACGCTCTTGGAATATGATATTGAACTGAAGGAATTTCGTTCAGTTTGATTCTTAGCTATTCCTTTTATTTTCCGGACGGCGGATCACCTCACATCTGTTTCGCTGCTCGCTGCTCTTCCTGCCAATTTTTTTCTTCTTTATATTTTCACTTTGTCGTCGGCCGCTTTGTTATTTCCGTTTTCCACTCAAAGCAATTGTTCGCAATATTAATATTCAATTGTTATGTTTTTGGTTGTTTGATTTTGTATTAGATGTGTGTAATTATTTATTTTCCCCGAGAGTTTTTTTTTTGTTAGCTATCAAAAAAATTTACGCCATCGCCATCTTTTGAGGCGTCTAAGTTTTTTAAAAAACGTACAGATGGCAGGGTTGTTGAACGCCAAAAAACGAAATGTATGTGACAGATGGCAGTGTTGATTTCTGATGACCACACTGAGAGAAATTGGGCGATATGTTAATTCGTTAATATCGTCAGTTTGAACGTAAAAAATTTTACCATTTTTTGTTTGTTTCGAAACTTGACTATTTGTTCACGTGGAGCACAATGTGTCTAATATTTTGTTGGTTTCGATTTATTTAATGGAAATTATCCAACCTTTACGAAAATCTACAGGATTATTTTGAAACTGAGAGGGGTGATGTGAATCAAGATCATTAGATCCGGCATTCTTGCTCCGATGTTCTCGATATATGTTGTAATTGTAATATTTACATTTCACTTCATATTATTCATCTTCACTTGTTAGTTAAAGCCTTACGGATAATTTAAGATTACAAAATGTATTGATAAAACAGCAAATCGCACCTACGCAGCATATGTATTAATAGTACAGTGGAACTTCCATATTTCTCCATGTTAATAAATCGTAGTGTCTGAACGGCCCTTTAACTTAGTAAACCGTGACTATATTGCTAGCTTTTATTTCAATTTCGTTGTACATATCTATTTACAAAATCACAATTAAATTTATAGCAGCTCAAGTTGCACTCGTCCAACTTCAAAATTTTTTATAAATTTATATCAGACTTTTCGGAACTCTCAAGAGGCATCAACGACTAAAAATTTGTTTTTTTTCTAACTTCTTTGTTATTATCTACGAAATCACATATAATATTTGTCGCGCATAAACAAGGATTTTTTGTTGTTGTTGGCTGTTTACACGCACTAGCGGCAATTTGTTGTCCAACTTTGAGTACGATAAGTTACTTTCGGATTGTCTGAATTTGATTTATCGTACTGTCTGAACGTACATTTCTCTAAAACGAATAAGAAAAAAAGACTGCGACGCCATCTATGGGATATTAGAGATATATAAAAACTACACTGGTGACAGAGGGCAGTGCTAGATTGAAATTTCAACTACTATAAACATTTCATAAAATACTTTTTAGATCGACAATTGAAAACTTATGTGACATTTTAAATACATGACTAGTATTATTTATTAACTTTATGTATATGTATTTTGTTTTAAATAAATGTTAACTTAAACTAATTTGAAAAGATAATATAAGTACATATATACTAGCAGTTTCAATCAGGTATAGCATCTGAAATGCGTTGGTACTGAGATTGCAGTTTGGAGATTTTACGAAATGGACATCGAGTCATCATTCGGAAAACTAGCATAATACTTAATGCAAATAATAGCCAAAAAAGATACATAAGCAATTGTACGAAACGATTTGGCAACCAAAGAACGGTATAACGGAGATCATAGTTTTCTGAAACAAGAAAGAAACAAAAACAATTAATTTCATGACAACGGACATGCTCAAAGTCTTTGTGTAATTGAGAATAAATTAACATCGTTAATTTTCAGAAACAAAAAATCTATGTCTACACACAATTTAGCCGAAATTCTAGTACCCAGTTTAAACTAGTCTGGCAGTAGTTTAAATACTTACCGAGCACAGCATAGCCCATGCCAATATTTACTTTTCCCATTCTGTACGACGAAGTCGGCACCATTATTTCTAAGTAATTATGCTGCTGCTCCTTTAATTCTTTTAAATTGAAACTTTTTACAGCTGTTTCATAAAAGTTGATAACCTTTGTGGAAGGATACAAAAATATACGAGATTCGTGCCAATGACCGGAGAATATAATGTGTGGATCCAATTCGTTAATGACTGAACGCAGCAGTGGTCCACCACCTATAAGAAGGGGTGCGTGTGATAGGCCAATGCGAATTTTTTTGTGATTATGCGTTTTATCTGGGTTTGTGAAGTCCAACATCATCCGGTTAATCTTAAAGAAACGCACATTCGGCTCATAGTCGAATATGTCGCGTTGCGTGAAAGCCTCTTCAAAGCGATGTATATTTAAATTCGAAATATATTCTCCATTTTCCCCGCCAATGTCGTTGTCGCCCGGTATGTGTACAAGCTGACGGAAAGCAGAAATCATTTCGAACTTTATAAGAAATTTAACGGTAACTTCATAGAGCATGTTTTCTTACTCGTATATCGTTCTCGGTTTTATAAATATACCTAAAACGTTGGACATAGCTTTGGAATTCCTCAGGCGAAGCCACATTGCCTTCGTCCAGCAAGTCACCCAGAAAACAAATGATATGAGGTTGCGTAAACTGCATTGCTTGTTGGAAGGTACTGTGTAAATATCTGAAATAAATCGTACAAATATCTCTGCGATTAATACTACATGCAAACGACTTGGTAGTCAACAAATTCAAATTGTTCATGGTTTTAGTTAGAATTATGGAATTGCATAATATTAATATGCAAATTACCTATCTGCATCATATCGTGCCAGTCCACTGTATAAAGACTTATCATAGGTAACACCTAAAAGCTGTGGGTCTGCTATTAACAATATACGCGTGCAATTTTCTACAAAAATAAAAGCAAAAACAAAGTCGATTTCAAAACCTGGTCACCCTCGAGAGACTACTGCAGCCACTTACCAAAACGACATCTTATTTCTTGCCAAGTGGACCGATTAAAATGATACGTTAGAATTTCATTGTAGCAACATATCAATAACGTAAGAAGCAACAAAATCCTGGTAATCCATCTGCCACATCAATAATATTAAATTAAGCAAATCAATAAACACATGACACATGATATTTGAAGAGAAGTGTCTTTCTGTTCTTACTCACCTGTAGAAAAAACGAACCATTTTTGGTAGCAAAATAAATAAAAAGCTTTTTGCGTTGCAATTTGAATTTGTTTAGGCCATTTGTGGTTCCTCTTCACACCTCGTCATTATGAATATGACAATTATAACAGCATTAATTAAATTAGTGGTTTGTTGACAACCGCATATTGCAGTACTTGGTCATCGACCTACTATATATGTGCAAGTGTGAGAATTGTATTCCGTCAATGAGTATTTCAAACTAGTTGTAGATATATTTATTATTCACTTAATTGGGCAAATCATATTATTAAGTACAGGCTAAACAAATAACTCAAGAACGAGTCCTCTCTCAAAGAACACACATATTCTACCCGAGCATCCTTTTGACTCTAAAATGTGGCCTACTTGCAAAACAATGGCAGTGGTAGCTGCTGACACTGCGTTGTGAGGCAGGACAACAAAAATACTATCCTTGGAAGTATGTAAAAGCCCAGTGCTGCTTATGCATAAGCTGCCTTTTTGTGTCAATTTTAAACTGGAGAATCTGATCACATGTATACAACTTGAATCGTGCTCTATTTTTTTTTTACAAAAACACTAAAATTAGTCTAACCAATAATCTGCTTACCACGAACACGAATACACTGTCATCTGTCATTGTTGTGATTCAAATGTGCCAAAATGGAGACCATCTGTTTACAGTATTGCCAGGCGAGAAATATTTGTTTACAGGTTCTACCTAATTAAGAGCGACGAAGCGATCTAACGCCGTTGACATTCTGTCGTCGCTCGTTTGACTGTTAAAGTACATAATTTCATATTTTTGTGTATAAGGTTTAATTTTCGCTAAAAGTGGGATACTAGTGGAATTTAGACAAAATTCAATTAGAAACAGGAAAAAAAACTATGGTCCAATTTGTGTTAATATGGAGAATAGGCGTCGAATGAACCTTAAGCTGTATGAGCCATATCCCGATATGAACGTGTTAAGCGCATCAAAATACAGCGATCCAAACGCACCAGCCAGAAATGTATACTAATACTAACACTAATACCAATACTAATTCTTATACTAATAGTAATACTAATTCTAATACTAATTCTAATACTAATACCAATACTAATTATAATTCTAATACCAATACTAATACTAATACCAATACTAATTCTTATACTTATACCAATACTAATAGTAATACTAATAATTGTTTGACCGTTAATCTGTAATGGCTAATGTTACATAATTTATATTTGGTTATATTTTCATCATTTCGAAAGCAGAAAACATCCAAGCGCCAAAGATGCGGAAACAAAAAAAAATGTTTTGACTAAAAAAAAGACAATTTTCGATTTTTTGAAAAAAAAAAAAAAAAAAAAAAATAGATTTTGTTGAAAGTTTGCTTATGATTAGCGGACCGTAATCGTAACCAGACGATGTTTTCATTTTTTTGATTGATCAAATAGTTTGGGAGAAATTACTTTTAGAACAGGTTTTCTCAAAATTAGAAATCCTAAATTTCCTTGAAACTATTTAGCCAATTTCTCAGCAACGGACTAAGCTATCGAAATGAGTGTGGTGTCAAAATAAAGGTAAACGTTAGTACTGTTATTGAAATACCGTGAGTTGTTTCATTTTCGAAACACTAACATATAGTTTAGAAGGAATGCAGTTTCAGAAAATGGGTTTTCTCAAAAATCTAGATTCGAAAGCCACTTGAAACTATTTTTTACATTTTTCAGCAATGGACCAAGGTATCGAAACGAGTGTGGTATCAAATTAAAGCTAGACTTGAGGACTATTATTGACCAACATAAAGTTGTAGGCTACGATCATTTTCATAGGATTCAATGTCTATCCAATAGGGAACTCTCCAAATGTATATTTTGACCATTACTCTGTAATGGCTAATGTTATATAAACTATATTTGGTTATAATTGTATCATTTTGAAGGCAGAATAAACCCAACTGCAAAAGATTTTGAATTTCGAAAAAAAAAATTTTGACCAAAAAAAAAAGAAAGGGGTTAACCCATCAAAATTTCAGATTTTTTTTGAAAAAATTGATTTCTTTGAAATTATGCTCATTTATAGTGGACCTTAAACTGAGCAAGGCGTTGTTGTCATTTTTTAGATCGAGCAAATAGGTTGGGAGATATGGGTTCAGAAAATGGGGTTTCTCAAAGTAAAACATTTGGTCTTGCGCCTCAGGAGGACACTTCGCAGCTTGGCCCGTTCAATGTTACATAGCGAGACATTATCTACATATTTACTTGGTTCTAGCTGTAGCCGTTTCTTTGTCGCTGAGTTGCGAGTAGGTTTAAGGACTGTGTTTTGGTCATGAAACTTAGACTGTTCCACAGACTGATGTAGGGTATACGAAGTAGACATCCATAGCTATGAGCATATGTTCATATGTATGTGTTTGTTTAATCATCTATTCACGCTTCAGATGTTATTTTTCATCAAGTCAGTGGGTACGAGTCATTCTGAGAGCCGTCACCAGCACCATCATCCAATAAGTGCAGTGTTGGGGACACACACCGATTTGGTGTACCAGACATTCATACAAATTCGTCAAATAAATTGTTTTGTTTGGCCACCATGCCCTGCCTGGTTCATTTTTATTTTCTACTCGGCAATTTGTTCGGAGTGAGCCTATGGGAGAGTCACTACACTCCGGCGATATTGGTGAGAGTTTGTGTGTGTGTGTTGGTGAAAACTAAAATATTTCCGTGTCTGTGCATTCACCTGATGTCATATGTTCATGGACACCATTCGTTCGTGGTGTTTTATACGCCATGCGAACGTTTATGCATATTTGGATTCTCATATTGTGTTTGCCATGACTGCCGCCAAATAGGCAAAACAAACCATTTTCTAAATGGACGCAACAATTAAAAACATTTTCTATTGAGTTCATCTTCAACATTTATTATTTGTTGTTGTATGAAAATATTTGTTATTGCACGAATCGATAAAAAAAAATGTAAACTTTTTTGTTTTTACTTTTCCGACCTTTAAGAGTAACATATGTCATTTATGGTTAAAATATGAGTTGGTAGTAATGTGGACTTGTGGTGGTTCCAGTTAGATGACATTGATTACTACCTGGTCAATCAGTTGTAAATGTCACACACACACACACACATTCTACTAAAGAGGCATAACTTTAAAAACTAGTCTGCATCTGTGGTTTTCAATACAACGTAATGAGTAAAGCGGTCTCTTTTGAGCTAATGCGGAGATGTGAATGTGTGCGATATGCCAAAGGAAGGATAATGCTCGATCGCGTGCTCTTCTCTTATACGGCGGAGTAGTTCTCCTTATTCATCGATTTGTTTACTTAAGCGAACAAACATTTAGGACAAATGCTTGTCACTTACATTCACGATAGGAGATTTACGCCCCGCCTAAAGTGGGACACAAATTATGCCAGAAATAGTTTGGATAATTGCTCAATAGCCAACAGTCTGTGACCCTTCAGTCAGGTCGTTAACGGACGTAGTCGTAAGTCTCAATAAAACGAATCTCACTTATTGCCGGGAGTTGGAAGAGGTCGGATACAGGACGCTATACAAATGCAAAGTGTCGATCGATAACATACAAACAAAACGAATATTTACAGGGTATAATGAGGCATATATACGTATCTGACATATTCATCACATCATCATGACAGTCATTAGTCCATTCACAGTCTTTCCAAACAAAACATGCAATTATTCACTTAAATATGTACAGTGTACACTCATTGTACACCTTTTCCATTTCAATTATCCTTGGGCAGCATATGAAAATGATTTTGGTTTTTCTCTCTCGCAACTTTTAAGAATTAAGGACCTTTTTTTTTTCGCAATGGAGTTGATTTCGCGTAAAATAAATCCAAAATGCAATATGGAATGGAAGGGAATCGAATAAAGGGGAACCAACCAAACAACTCATATTTGCACACATGAAATTGGTTGAAATGTTCATTAACTCTGCCCGCTGTGGTTGATTATTTTTCAGTTAATTAGCATTTCAGTTAAGACGACACGACATGATGAAGAAGTAGTAGAGGATGATGAAGATGACGACGATGTGGCAGCTGATGATGATGATGATGGCGACAAGTGTGTAATAACAGCCAGAATGAGAACAATCCGGCATGGGGTTGGATAGGGAGGGGGTGTCCCAGAGTGTCTTACATTCCTCTACGTAAACTGGACTGATGGGTGTGGGGGGGTTCATGGTTCTTGGCTACTGGCTGCTGATACCGTTGTCAAGTAGCATCTCATTCAAAATACATAATTTACATTATGTTTTGTTCAGGCATTCTTCATTCATGCAATTTGTTGCATTCACCAGGATCCTTGCATTGTTCAAGTGGATGGATGCATGTCATTATTATTCTGGTGCGCGCCCTGTTCCTCATTCGCTGCCAGAGCCCGGGCCAGGAGAGTAGATTTAATATGTGCTCGTTTTGTTAGTTTAACTTGACAGGTAGGTAGGTAGGTTGGTTGGTTGGTAGGTGGGTGGCTGACTGCTTTCTCCCATGTCTTCGGGGTAGGGTAACCTTTCACCAAATGATTTTCTGTTTACAGTGCAGTAAGGACGGCAAGGATCTCTCTTTTGTATTACTTTTTAATAATAACAACTTGCATTCCCCCACCATTCCAGCGACTGAGTCATTCATTTCCAAGCGTTTTTCAGTTTCTCGTTCATTGCGTTGAATGATGGACCAAACCTGAGTGCCAGATATACATACATACATACATGGGGACTGTTGGCCTGCCAGCACGACCGTAATCATCCGCTGCCGCATAATGCAATAGGATATGGATGGATAGACCCCGGACCGAAGAGGTGAGTGTTTTTGTATTTACATAGAACAAGTGTTAAATGATAAGATACCAATTACATCCAAGTAAATAGGAGAAGAAAATTATCATGTAAATACCGAACATGAAAACCAGAATGATTGTTAACAGCATCTCTCTTCCTGCATCCCATTCAGTTCGTTCCATTTCACTTGAGCACGAAGATGCCCAAAAAAGATTTGGCGTCAGCCGTTCCAGTTAAGTTGATTGATGTTCTTCTCACTCGACCTGTTTTTGAACTGCACACACATACTCACTTCTACACACACTTTACACTTCACACTCCACACTCCCTACGTCAGTATTCGGGATAGTTTCTGTGTAGAACAGAAGTACAAGATTTTACCGAATGTAAACAAAAATCAAGTTCATATTTGATTATAGCACATCTAGCAGTAATGGATATGTGTGTGTGTGTGTGTGTGTGTTTACGTACACTGTTTGCATGGGCGACTATTCCCAGATGCACATGCTCGTACATTCAAATTTACTTTAGGTTAAATATTTACATTGTCGACTGGTGTACAGTGGTGTACGAGTTCTACATGAAAAAAAGTGGGAATACATCGTCATTATATCCGGCCAACATTTTCAGAGGACAATTTCCAAAATGCCCTTTATGAAATGTGAGGGAAATTCGTTGGTAGTTTGGAGATTTATGTCAAGAGCTTTTGTACGAACTTCTTTCGCAAAAGATCGATTTGTGGCTGGGTGGTACGCCATTCAGCTGAAAGCAAAGATAAAGGCCAAGTCCATGCCTTCGTCCACATATCTCTGTAGTGCTCGCCGTTAACCGAAATTACGCTTCAGCTTGAATTTGCAAAGAATTTATTGCTAGTCTGTAAGAAATGTTTCTGTCCATAGACTCAATAAATGAAATGAAAACGAACAATGGGCCAATGATGCCTCCGCTTCAAAACTGTCACTTTTTGAAGATGCATTGGCTTTGCGATTATCACGTAGGCTTTTAATATAGCCGACGAGTTGAAAATGGCCACAACTGAGAAGCGATAACGATGAGGACGGTCGTGTGTCTTCGCGTCAGGCTGATGCGTGAAATCGCTGTTCCGAGACTGAGTCGCACAGGTGCCGTGGGTGTCCCATTTCAGCCAGAACATTTTTTTTAATAATTGTGATACTGACTTTTTGTCAAGATTTCGGTCGAGTAAGAGCTGTCACAGTCGAACATAACATATGATAAGAAACCACTAAATGGACCACCTGGTATACGATATTAACTCTTTTCAGACAACTCCAATTCTCTATACGTAAACTTCTCACTGGATAGTTAAGTTTATGATGCCTTGAGTATTTTCAATTTACGAATTTCATTAACCTCCTGTTTTCATAAAACGAATATGTTCGTTCTTTACAAATCGTCAATTTTGGAAGCGTTTTTTTCAATTGTAGTTGTGAAATATAAAAAATCAATATAATTTCAATAGATTATGAAAACCACTCAATATGTGTTATTTTTTTTTTTTTAAATTCCCGTTTGAAGAAGATGGAATTGAAAACCGATTTAAAAAACGTGGTTATTTTATCACTCTCGAATGAAAGTTTCATCTTCTGAAGTTTAGTTTTGGTTTAGTTGGAGGTAACAAAACAAATAAAAGAATAGGCCGTTACTTAACATATGATGTGCTTTCGTCACTCAGAGAATGCATGTGTGTACGTAGAACAGAGTGTATGCACACTGCTGTTGGGCTATAGCGTAACGCAGGAGAGTAGTGCGTGTGTGTGGATTTGCGTGCCCAGTAAAGTACTCTCGTGCACTCGTTGTACTCTGTGATGTTGGTGGGCAGTAGTACAGATTTGTTGTTGTTGTTGTTGTAGTTCTATGTGTGAGTGTACATTATTCTGGGCTTACAATGTGTTCAGCACATGATGTTCATGTTTATTTTAATGCACTTGTTAACGGATGGATTTTCTTCATACAAATCGATTTCGCCTTTCATTGTTTTTGGTGTTTTTTTTGTGTGTTATTTCTCCTGTTTGGCGTGTGCGTGTGCGTGTTGGTGTGTTTTTGTGTTGTTTTGGTAAACACAAAGTGTTGGCGGCATTATCGCCACTGATCAAAGGAAATTAGCTGATGATGTGCAGTTAATTTTAGAAAATGTACTTTAATTGATATGTTCGTGTGCCATGAGCCCAAGGAAAATGCACCCATTGCTGAAGTTTAATTTTTTTCGTTTCGTCAATAGCTATTAAAACTAATGGAGTTCTAAAGAAATGCAAAAGTTTTGTGTTTTGTTGCACTGCGGTCGTTTTGAAGAGCATTTAAAAAGTTCTTGGAAATTTCATAAATTCGAATATTGTTTACCAAATACAGGAACAAACGAAAGCCGACTGGATATGAATAGGATAATTTATTTGTAATTACAAATAAAAATGAATAAACAGACTCTCAAGTTCTACTATAGGGAAACCGATCTGTCGACATTTTCCCAGGACCGACTCTGCCCAATACTTTGCCTAATACTGAGTTGAAACATGTGTATTGTTAAGTGTTACCAATGGAAGTCTATTAACTATGCTAAGAAAAAAAGGCGATCACAAATTTCACTTCTTTTCCCCTTTAGGAGCCGTATTGAAGGAGTGTGAAAGAGCAAAGTTTTTGATTTTTTTTGTAAACACAGTTCTCACTTCCCTTAGGTGGGAAGTATTTAATAAGTTTTGTAGGATATTAAATTCACAGTAAGAAATACAATGTCGGACATGCAGCTAATGCTTTCAGTGCTTCATAACAACTGATGTGCCTAAAATTCGGTACTACAAACCCAGAGATATCAGTTGTGAATATTTTGATTTGTTATAGTTTAATTCTATCGCTATAAACCTTTGGAATAACAATCATGTTTAATTCAAAATCCTTTCAACAATCAATCGAATCTCACTGAGCCCCTTTTTGACATTCTAATTCTCATGATTTCATCCTGGATAGCAGACGTCTCCGCAGTCCGGACCATGACTGTATGCGAATACTTGCCCGACCCATTTCATAATTTCGAATTTCTGAACTTTGTTTTGTTTCGTTGCGTGTGGAAAAGGCACTTGTCGTCAGATACGAACGAAGTGTGTTGAGATTGTCACACTTTGTGTCTGTATATTTTTTTTTATCACTGATAATGTATCGTTCGTTCGCATTCTTTGTGTTATTGACGAAAAAAAAAAACTTTAATTATTACACACAAACACATAGTCACAGAGAACCGTAAACACAGACACAAAACAAAACGATAGCGCAATACAGACGCAGAGCTGAAAGGAACAAAAGAGCCTTAACGCCGATCCATCGGTGACGACAGCCTGGGAGTTAGAAGAAGACCATTGTTGTTGTTTATTTCGTTGTTGCTGAACAACATTTATGCTGATTATTGAAAACTTTTGTACGTCATTTACGAAAAGTTTACGACTTTTTTATGGCAACATTTCATGACAGACAGCAACAAGAATTAAACTGTAAATTGTAGGAATTCTACTGCTGCTGCTGCTGCTTATTCCACCGCCATTCGTCGTCGTGTATGTTCTCGCCTTCGCTCCACCAGTTTGCCACCAGTATTGTACCGTGTGTGCGAGTGTTGGTAAAGATAGCAAGCACAAGCACAAGGACCGGCACCGTCACCGTCACCAGCGACAGGACTCTCGCCTTTTTAGAATCTTAGCATAAATATCACTTTATGGCACGAAAATGTAACAAAATGAACGAAAAAAGGATATGAAATGTGTTCATATTTTCTTGGGCAAATAGAAAAAGTTAAACTGTTCTTCACCCTCCCCGCAAAATTATAAAACATAAAAATAACAAAAACAGAAAACCGAAAACAAACACATGCGTAAGAGACGACAACAACAAGCCTGAAATAGAAATGAGAAGACGCATAAAATCCCGACACAACTGAACACTGAATTCTTAAGGAGTGGAGTGTGTAGAGGAAAAGGAAGCCTGGAGGAAGGCGTGGGTGGGGGGGTTTACGAGTATTTTTACGACAAACACGAGTCAAACATAAAATTGTCTTAAAAATTCAAATATTCCTTCAACACAACAGCACACACACGCTCAAACAACCGGAGAGACACCACTACATGTAAACACTGTATACAACGTTGTACTAAATACGACTTTGTTTTCGTATGTCTCTTTTGTTGTTGTTGCTGTGCGATTCGCTTAAACACCGTTACACAGTGGTTCCAAACGAACCAGAGACGAGATCTTGTGACTTCTTCCTTTGGGGCCACGTCAAGGATAACGTATACGCCAACGGCCCAGCGTCGATTCAAGACCTCAAATATAGAATGCGTGAGGCTATCGAGGACATATGTCAGCCACTTTGCGATTTGGTTATGGCAAATTTAATGAAAAGGATATGATCCTGTATGCGTGGCCGTGGTGGCCATTTGGCTAATGTTGTTTTTCATTATTAACGGCATACCTTGCTGTTTATTATGAAATAAACATCCGATCATTTATCTCCGAAAATGCCAATTGTTTTTTTTAAACAGAGTTTTTGTAATCGTACTCGTTTTATTTGCAGTGATGAGTGCAAAGAGAAATGAATACCTTGGCAGCACGCTACAACCATTGCTATAATATGACGCTATAAAGCAGTGCTTGTGTGTTCTAATGTGGACGCTCGTCAGAGTGGGAGCGTTCGACCAAACAAATTAAAATGATCGTTTAATGTTGACGAAATTTCGTTTGTTTTTAAACACGGTGTCTGTTGGCAGCTATTATCCAAGAGAGGGTGGGGGGGGGGAGGGGAAGGGGAATGTAAAAGAGTTTCAGTTTGCGGGAGTTTTGCTTTTAATCCTGACAATGATACTCTCTAATGACGATTATGGGAAGGTCGTTTTAGCACACACACACATACCGACCAACGAACGGACCAGAAACGGCAAAAGGAAAACTGAAACAAAGCAAAACACAACACAACAAAAGCAAAGACAATGACGATGGCGCTGGCGAAGTGTAGAGAGGAAGAAAGGACTGCTTGCTGTTTTACTACCGCACTTCCGAGCGGTAATTCTCAGTTTTTATAGTTTTTTCCAACCCCCCTCAATAAATGCAATGAGCATTTCTATATTTTTTTTTTATTTCTGTTGATTGCTGTGCTGTGCTGTGAGTGTGTGTGTATGGGAGAGTGTGTCTGTGTGCGGTTTATATGCAGATACGATACGAAACGACGGTCTTGGATTGCGATCCTTTTTGGGTTGCTGGCTGGATGGTGGCCTGACTGAATGGCTGGCTGCTTTTACTGTTACTGCTTCGTTCGGTTGTTTGGTGCGGCATTATTACACCAAAATGCTATAAAAATCCTTTTTGTTTAGTTTCATTTATTTCGTGGCATTACAACGTTAACTTTCGTCCCGGCCGAGGAGGGGTGGAATTTGAATTTGGCACACACACACACACACACAGAAATACATGCAGACAAAGAGAACACACCACATTGGAGGACGGCACCACAGCACAGCACAGAACAGCTTAGCAAAGAAACGCATAATACGACGAATGAACTCGACGAAATCATTTCATTCTTTGACATTTATTGATGCCATAAACTTGAGAATTTATGTTTCACGGCGTCTGCTGTTATTACGACCACGACGACAACGATGACGACGACTGCGACTACTGACTGCCACAGCTACAACTACTGCCACCACTACTCCTTGTACTACTATTTCCTACAGTTACTTTTACTACCGCTGTCGCTGTTTACTGCCGATGCTTTTCCTTTAGTTATTACCACGGCTGCTGCTGCTGCTGTTAATGTTGTTGCCGTTCATGCTATTGTTGTTGTTAGTTGTTAAAAGCGTTTTCTTTACCCCAAATCCGGGGAACAAAAACGAATTAAGTTGATTATGGAATAAGTAAACCACACCGCCAATTTTTCCATAAATTGAAATTAAATGTTTTCTACTTGGTGTGTACCGCACAAATGCAACAGCAGCAATTTTCCTAAAACGAAAATACTATGAAATGGCTGAATTAGTTCAAAAGTGATCGCCTCAAATGATAGGAGACACCGGAAATGTTTGCGAAGACTGATATATTCTCTATATAAAAAATAGTTCTCCGAGAGACTTTTTCCATAAGAAAAATGTCTCAGTGACACATTTTTCCATAAGAAAGAAAAATTACTCAGTGAGACTTTTTCTATAAGAAAAATGTCTCAGTGAGACTTTTTCTATAAGAAAAATGTCTCAGTGAGACTTTTTCTATAAGAAAAATGTCTCAGTGAGACTTTTTCTATAAGAAAAATGTCTCAGTGAGACTTTTTCTATAAGAAAAATGTCTCAGTGAGACTTTTTCTATAAGAAAAATGTCTCAGTGAGACTTTTTCCATTTAAAGGCAGGAGATTTTTGTGTTTAGTTCGTAAATTCTCTGAAATCACAGATCAGATTAATGCGTAGATAAACAACTTAAAGTGCACCAGTGAAAGACGCAATTTATTAAAAAAGAAAATCAACAGAAAATAACCGCAGTAGACTAAACAAAAAATAAAAGAACGAAAGAGAACAACAACAACGAATAGCAGCGAGTAGAGGAGAAATCAAATTAGCTTCTTATTTTATGGGCATCCCATCCTATTTACTTTTTATTTCTTTCCTGACTGACAACAACAGTAACAGCAGCAACATCAACGGCAATAAAATCAATGGCATACGTCCGTGTATGCATTCCTTTGATTTGGAAGTAAATGCAGCAACACACACGCAAATACACACACACACACGCATGTGCCAAGATGAACACATTGGAAACAGCAGACGATCATTGACTCCTGAACTTCAATAAAAGTGCAATAAAAATACAAATTACCATTCAGATGTATCATCATCACCGTCATCATCATCATCATCATCACCATTGCCATCGTCATCCTCAAGCAGCTTTAGTCGTTTATTCAAATCAACTGCTCCTCTCTACTCTCTGTCCTCTGCCGCGGCACACCTCCCCCTACCCCCCCAGTAAAAAAGTGTCCAAACATCAAAGACTGGGGAAAGAACATAACACAAAAATACACGCACGCACACACACACAGTTTAACACAACAAAAACTAAAAATGCAGTCATTTAATTAGCCGTAGCTGTAGTACGACCAGTAGTCGGTCGTCATCATCGCCAACGTCGTCCGACGTCATTGTGAAGCGCAATACGCGGAGTTCTGTTGCAAGATCAAATAAATGATGATCATCATCTTCATCAGTGCCACCCGCAATAAGAACAAATAGTAAATAAAAAACAAAAATGAATCGTAAAAAAACACAAAATATTGCTGTTGGTGCCTTCAAAGAGCAGTCAGCGGCGGAGAGCGTGAGAGGGCGATTTTGTTAGTACCCCCATTGAGAGCTGAGATTGTCAAAAATGAAATGGCGACAAGTTCGAAATAATTACAATTAAATTAAAGTCTAACTAACTGTAAATGCAAAAAAGGTCTATCAGTAAGCGCCCCGGTAGGCGAGTTGGTAGCGTGCTTGCCTATCAGCGTGGGGGTTGTGGGTTCGATTCCCACCAGAGGCTTTGGTCTGTCGCTGCAAAAATCAAGCCAAATGGTCTTTGTCACCCGGTTCACCCTTGGACCCAAAAATTAGAATATAAATTTACTTTGTATTGTAATTAATAAATAAATAAATAAATATATAAATAAATATAAATTATACACCTAATCCGGATTTTACAAGGTATTTTGAAATTAAACTGACAGAAATTAACTTTTCCTTTTTTTACACGTTTGTTTAGATAGTCTGAAACGTACATATGTACATCGGTACTAATGAGGACAACATCCAGGTCAGAAAGTTTCAGGTGTAATGAAATTGAAGTTGCCCCTTAAGGGAAACGCCTCTGTATTCGAGTTCGTGTAAGTTTGTAAGAGTGTATCTTCGATGGTGTTTGTTTTCGTTTTGTATATTTATTCTGGATGTGGTTGTTGATAATTTCGGAAGTCACAAAAAGAACAAAAGGCAGGCACTTGCTATGCAACAAAATCAATGCAACAACGGGGGGAAAAAAAATACACATCAGCAATAAAATGAAAAATGTGCTATGTTTTCCTTTTCGTTATTATAAACATTTTGTTTAATTAAATGCACATAAAAGTAGAAGAGAAAAATGCATAAAATCTAAAAATAAAAAAGGAAAGAGAGAATTAACAAATACTCGTGAGGGATTCTTATTTGCGTGGGGGGGGGGGGATGTAACCAACACTAGGGCGTTATTACACAGTCGACTGCAGACTGTTAATGTTATACCGCAGGAATAACAGAGATATGCGAGAAACATGTTAGTACAACATGCACTCTCTCTCTTGAACTCTCAATGTGCATGCCAGGGTTTACAAAAGTGTGTGCGTGGTGTGTGACTTTCGTTTCCCATGTTTTTGAAACGGGAACCGGCTTTTTATTGTTTCTTGTTCCCGTTTTGGAGTTGGTTGTTCGCCAGGGAGAGAAAAAGTTTGTATGTGTGTGTGTGTATGCGTGAGAAAGAGAGAGAGGGTTCCTAAAGGTTAGTCAGTTTTGTTTGGTTCAGTTCTGGTTGATTGTCGAACGGAAACGGTTGTTAAAGACGGATAAAGAAAGGACAGCGTGTGGATTACCATAAAAAGTGTTTGAGAAAAAAATAAATAAATAAAATTTATATGAAAAGCAAACGATAGAAAAACAAATTTTTTAAAAAATACTAAAGAATATATTCCTTAATGTCTGATCTGATATTCAGTCAAAAAACGACAACTAGCACCAACTTTCTCCAACGAAGAACCCTGCGTGTTTTAGTTGAAAGAACAGAAACGACGCGACGAGTTTTTGCCGGTTTCGATTTTGTTCTCTTGTTTTCGTTTGTGTTTCTGTGTGTGTGGCAAAACTAATTGAACCTATAAACTTACTGAAATGCATTAACGAAAGTTATATAGCAAAGATAAACAATAAATGTAATGTGTACGTGAGCGTGAGTGTCTTCGGTCTGAACCGGTGATGATGAGTGCCGGAGTGTTGTTTGATTAAGAATTTACCTTTACTTTGATGTTGAGCAGCACAACAGTGCATTCACGAAGCCGTCGCCCTTCGCGTCCTTTCCGACTAAATCAAATGTGAACATTTATACTGTGATACACATAGACTATAACGATTGCCGAGGAGCAACCTGAAACCCTCAATAATATTGCGATATTGAATTCAACGAACGAGTGTGTGCGTGTGTGAGACGGTTGTTCTTACTTTTTATAACTATCCAAATATCAATTAATATTAAGTGAAAACAAATAACAGCATATCGTAGATATGTGCATTTAAACGTGTTTACTCAAAAAAGAAAAAAACATACACACGTACGCGGAGACAAATAGTCATAAATGAACTCCACTGACTGCACATGGCTGTGACTCGTCTGAATGCGACGGCTCTTCACTGGGCAGACAAATAAAGTCAATATACAAATTAACTGAATAACAACAACATCTGTACAGAGACCAACCAACACAAACGTAGGCTGCGCACTTTCGTGTTCGTGTGCATGTTGGTTCATTTTTCGTGTTTGCCTCTGTGATTTATAACACTCATACATACGGACAATCTGCGCACTATATGTGGATACAAATAAACCAACAGACATCCCAAAAACAACAGCAGCATTCGCCTACATCGTTCGTCTCATCGTCATCCTCTTCCATCTCCAAGTTACCTGCTGTAACCCAGTCAGTCCAGCCAGTGTTGTAGTTTTTTTTCTTCTTATTTTATTTTTTCTTCGTGAACATTGCCGAACATACTTGTTTATACAACAAACATCCATCATCATTTTCCGTTTATTCTACTCCAAGAAGAAGAAAAAGCAATACTTAAGGGATAAAAGAATAGAAAAAAAAACTCATCCAAATACCCCAAAAGAAAATGCAAAGGGATTTGTAAAGGAAACCCTAAAATAGAAAGTTAACTTTTTATGTTCATCAATTAACTAATTGGATACTTGACAAACGGAGGAGCTAGCTAGTTGCCTTAGTTGGGACATACGCCAGCCACTATGGATATCCTCACAACAACCTCAACAGCATCGGTATTACTGATTATCTTGAGCTGCCAATGTAAGTACAAATATACTGTTAATGCAATAGAGAAAATACCCAAAAAAAAAAAAAAATAATGAGATATGTATCTCTTTCACTGGAGTGGAAACATGAACGAACATAAATAACCACAAGACACAGAGTACTCTATGTGGTCCAACACTATGCAAATCGTATTTCATTTCCAAACTACTAAGCACTGTTTTGTTGTTGTTTTTGTGTATTCGGCCAAAAACCAACAGACAAAGCGATGGACAAACAATTGTTTATTCATAACTCTATTGTTTGCACTTGAATGAGTGCGAAGTATACTCACATACACACGTACGTTAGTATGCATGCATGTCGGTGAGTAAGGATGTCCATACATTCGTACGGTTATTTAAGTAGACAAAAGACCACAACAATGCCATGTTTGTCCTCTCTTGTGTTGGCACACAACGAATTTATTACATACGCATGTACTACATGTAGACAGACATACAGAGCCAAGTACATCTGTTCATTGATCTGAGATCTCAAGAGGATATTCTGTATAAAGCTGAATTTCCTTTATGCCATACAAATTTCTTATGCGGCAGCAATAATAAAAAAAAAAAAATTGTAAACAAATCTCCTTATTAGGTCTATGATGGTGTTTAACGGCAAGAGAGTGAGAGAGAGGAGAAAGAGATATCACAGAAAATACTCATGTTTGAGAACAGTCACATTTAAGTTCAACGGCGATTTATATATACATAAGTCTGATGACCAATACGTGACATCATTGCGAGATCATACGCATGGCTCATTTGAGAGAGACTTAACTTTTGAATGGATACCTAACTCAATAGCCATTTCATTCGATATGGCAGCATTTTTGTGTTGATGAGCTTTGTTTTTGAAGACGGTTTTCACGAAACTTCACCATGACAATGATTTATGGTGATTGTATTGGATTTATCTCGGGAATGAGGAATGATAGCAACGATCAAATTAGGGTGGCAATTCTAATAAAATAAAATAAAATTCTTTTTTGATCCCACACACACACATTAAAGCAGTTCAGAAGAACATTTTTGGACATGAAAAAGATGTTGCAGTCATTCTGACGTACCTTAACTAAAATGGAAGGCATCATACCTACTGTTTGTAAATCCCATGCCCATAACGGCAAGGCCTTATAATCATGAACTGTAGAGATATTCGTTAAACATTCATCCATCACAATAAACATTTGTGCGCCTCTTCTTATTGTGGACCAGGTGTGAAGAGGAAAGACAACACAAAAGATCAATATTTAAGTGATAGGACAACAGGGAAAGTCTCTCAGATCAGGGAGCTGTCACCTATGGAATATTGCTTCGAATTTCTAATTCTAGAAAAGCTGTTGAAATACAGTGACTAGCTACTATCCTTATGAATCTGATACTGTTCTTCCCATAAAGACAATTTATGCGTATTTATGGACCTGTAAGGATTAAGGGCGAACGCCATCCTGTAATACGTTAGCGACTCAAATATGTGATCGCTTCTTAATAATGTGAGAAACTGTGGATTTCACAAAAATGTATTTGTTATTCCCAACTCCGTGACGATTCAAAAGCAATACTCTGGATTCAGTTTATGACCCATTGCGAGCACTTTTCCATATCACATAATTGAACGTATATGTGTATGTATGAGTATGTATTTATTCAGACAGGATTACCTTTGTCCTTTGTGGGTAGCATTGCAACAAATCATAACCCTGAGTATATACTAAACAAGCTACATGTATATAGACCTGCTTTCATACCGAAACATACAAGTACAGAGTGTACACTTACACCAACAACAACAATAATTTCACCATTTGCAGTCCATGCCATTGATGTTGTTGTACAGTATGAGGATCCTCATAGCCCAGCACACAATTGAATGACAATGTGAATGGAAAGACACACTCGTACACACCGGCCACTTCAAACGGATAATTTGCACTATATGGCTCCCGTAGACCATGAAAATAGAATTGTTACATTTTCCAACACAAAGGGGAATGGAAATTGTACTATGTATTTAGAAGGCAAAAAAAAAGAAGGAAGGTGCAGAGCAACATGCGTAAAATTACCGATGAAGTGTAGCACGATTTTCAAGTGTTCAACGGAACGTTCCAATTACGGACAGTTCCTTCGTCCGTCGCTGGTGGTCGGGGTAATCGGTTTTCTTTATTCGTTGTGCGCTAGTTTGAAGTACGGCTTCAGCAAGTCGTTGTTGCGGGGTATACTTTGTTATGTGTGCGCTTCACACACAATTTTTGACATCGCAGTTGACGTGTCAGCATTATAAACCCTATCATTACTTCGTCTCTGCTGCTCTCGCTATCTTTCCTTGAAATACATGGTCTCCATTTAATTCGTGTATACATGTGTGTGTGCGTGTGTGAGTCTGGCAATCAACTTAGGAGTTGTGTGGAAATAAAGAGGAAAGAATGAAATAAACAGCGGCGAGGCTGATGATGAACAGCAAAACTTGGAAGCAAAAAGGAATTTCGCTGAGTTAGCGAATTCCTTTAAAGAGGTCGTCATCCATCTTGAAGGTGGTGGGACTGAAAAATGTGGTAATCGGACAGACAAAGATTTTTGTAAACCATTAACCCGAATCACCCTGACATTTTTGGATTTTTTTTATTATTTAAGTCAAAATTTGCAACCTTGTCATATGAGAACTAATAACACGATTGTAACAAACGACCACTTGTTAGAAAGACACACTTCACACGTGTCAAAAACATCAAGTTGTACACTATAATGTCAAACCGTTGCAATTTTACAGTTACAAAAGTGCATGTGCTTATACGTTGCCGTATGGCAACACCAGGCCGATTCAGGTTAAACATTTTTCCCCGTAAAAAAAGTGTTCCACCATTTGTCTCACTTTCGGCCTCGAAATTGGGTGTCTAACTCTGTAATGGAAATATGCAAATAACGTTTTTCCGAATTGAAATGTCATAGCCGGAAGAGCACCGCTATAGCCCAAAGGATAGGAGAATTCAATTTAGATTTACTGAGTCTTTGTTGGGAGTACATATATGATTTTATCTACATAATTGGGAAATACTTAAAACTAAAGGATAGGAGAAGTTTTGAATAATATCCCCTTAGGTTAGGTTTGACTTTCACTTTGACTTTCACGTCTAGGGAAACTAACAAAAAGGTATTCTAGTCTCTCCCCTTTAAAATATCCTGAGCGCCTCAAAAAGCTCCTGAGTCGGCCGATAACAATATCAGCCAGAACGTGTAGGCCCCCAAAGCCCAGTGCCAGCCTTATCGTCAGGACAGACTACATGCAGATAAGGTGTCTTATGAACTCGTCCTCCTGCTCTTCATCCCCACAGCTTCTATTGTAGTCTCTGGGTCGCAACCTTCCATGTCGTCCAATCAACCAATGTCCCGCCATGGCGAACACGACCAATGAGGCATCGGCTCTTGATAGCGACAGCATTGTGTGCCAACGTTTATTATCTGATTGGGGCCACATTTGTCTGGATATGGAGTTCTGAAGAGCCTCCCAACAACCAGAGAACACACATTTCCAAAGTGTTGAGCTGTGCACTATTTCGTTTATTTGCTCATTGAAACTTTAAAGTGGGCTCCTAAGGCTTAAAAGTAATGGTGTCAGCTCAGAATTTCTAGCCCGAATACACCTAAGAAATGGTGACCATTCGTATCATACCACGATCGGGCAGACAACGACATTAAAATGCAAGCGTATTATTTCTTAGGCATTGATCTACCAGGGTGACCAACTCAGTGGTAATATTTGAAATTCTATAACAATTTTAATGACATTGTAAATCTGTACTTACCTGCTACAATGGTTATTAACTCTGTCAGCGTTTATGATTCAATACTATGAGCTTCGATTCGTGTGCGTGACCTCCAGGGTTTTACACTTAGATTTAGTAGATGATTTTGGAGTCCTTTGTTTCTGTGTCTCGAGTCATCAACTTTTGCATTGCAAATTCTTAGTGCCAACGATTTCCATTCATTCGCATAACTTTTCACCCAGCCCAGCCCAATTGCTTTAGTTTGGTGTCTTACGAATAATCTGTCTCTCCAATACTGCCAATTCGGCCGGCTTGTGCAAGTGTACTCATGTCTTAGAGCCAGTGTCTAGAGAGGGCTTTATTTAGCAGCTATTTGGAGGGGATTTATTCATTAACTTTAACACCTGCCGATCCGAACTTAAATATTGCCGATCCGCTTATTTCGAGTCTGTTGTCATTGCAACTGAACGTTGTCCTCTTTCATCAGCCACGGCCACTTTATTTCGTCGCATGTTGTAATTGGTACCTGCAATTAAAAATACATTATTACAGGAAAATAAATGCAAAATCGAAATATCATGAAGTAATTAAAACCTTACTTAGTTCATTCCATGAAGGAACATACGGGGATCTTCTCTCGAATCGGTGAGCTGTGTGCGGTATAGTTTGTCTACTAACTAAAACCATATTCAGAAAATGTTAACGCAATACCAATTTTATGTGTGTTGCAAGTAATTTAATTAAAAAAACAATGGTTCATGCAAATATTTTACTTACTGGGAAACACAGGGATTCTTCTTCAAATAGCTTTACATTTGTAAAAGTTGCAAGCTCCGAAAACGGTTGCCACAATAGAGATGGTTACATTCAACTGCTGAGTATGGGACAGTCACCATGTGATTTGACTCTGAGAGTCCAGCTTCTCCTTCACAAACCTCCCAGTTGTTTTACTATCAACTGTGTTGAAAGGAAAGTCTGCAAATGGAGAGAATTTGAGTTCGGATAAGTGAAATGCATTTCAGTTAAATGATACTCTGATAAAATCGATATAAACGATAAACAAGTTATGTTTATTCCCCAAATCTAGATATAAAATATGCTTGTCTTGTTAACCCATTTAGTAGACGGCCCTCATATTGATAATAAAACTGGCTTATACACATGACACTATACCACGTAAAAGATTCGATGCGAAAGTCACTTTGTCTGATTGTCAGTCTGTCTATCTTTCTGTCATTTAATAAGTCAGTCTGCCACAGAGGGATCGACGGCTGTGTAGTGTGTTTGTGTGCTGTGGTACGCGCTACGCTTTGTGCTATGTAGTGCAAGGGACCACTGCTCCGTGCTGCCGCAGCACGCTGATGTTAATGGCGAAAATCGATTCTTCATGCATGAACAGTTCAATCTGTATGTTGTAGTTTTCTGATTTTCGTTTAACATTTCTCTGTGAGTGTGAGTGTGTTTTTCGGTTTCGCACAGTGTGTCTGTGGGATGCTGTACACATTGATTCTGTCTGTTCATATGCTCAGTTTTAATCAATGGCAAGACTTGTTTTTGTATTTATTTGTTGTTCGTGTTTTGTTTTGGGGTTTGCCTGCATCGCCTGGCCGTTCCTCCATATCCGTATACCTTTTTGGGCGGCCGCATACCGTAACGTAACGTAACGTGTGATTGCACCATAAAATAATTATTTGACAAGAACTATTATTTCGTCGAAACATAAGAAACAGTTTATGTGTTTATATTCGTGGGCTTCTTTTCATTCGATGTTCGTTTCTTTTTATTTTTTTTCTGTTTGCAGCATTTTGCCAGGCCGAGACATCATCGCGCTTTCTGACTTTACCGCAATCGCAGGCCGTGGCCGAAGGAGATGCGGCGGATTTCAATTGTCATGCTACACCTACCCGGGGTTTGATATACGCTTGGACTCTGAATGGTAATTATCGTATAACAGTTTCATGTTGCCTTTTTTGTTGTTGTTCCAAGTTGTTGGCCATTCCAACACAATTTGTTATAAATTGCTTGCCATCTGACCGTTTTACACTGTTTTTCTTCTTTTTTTTGTTTTTAGGTCAATTAATCCAAAATTCCAGTCGCCTCTATCAAAATGGCTCCGATTTACACATTGATGCGGTGAGCCGAGATAGCGATGGCGGCGATTATGTATGCATTGCCACTAATGTGGCAAGTGGTGCACGTCAGGCATCACCGCCGGCACGTTTGACTGTTATATGTAAGTACCAACGGCAACAACATACAATGTTACCTTCTCACATGTACAATGATGGACAAAAGTGATCGTCCCATCAGGTGTATTATTATTTGGAAATCGTTACCTTAAAAAAAACAACTATTATTATATTGAGGGCACGAAATAATCGATTTGATATTGCCCAACACCAGATATACAATAAGGCTCAAATGTAATCGTCCCATCAAGTGTATTTTTTTTTATTATTTATTATTATTACCGAAATCGCGTTGATATTTTGCCAGTGTCACTCATATGTACTTTCCATGCCCCTAAGGAAACGTTTGGAACGTTTGTGGTAGCGAAATGCTTCATCGAAAGACGTAAACTTTTGTTCATCTCTGTACATATCTATGTACTTACTTATGTATATCTGTCACTTTATTTTATCCTTCACATGTATATTTCATAACACATGCCAAACGAAAAAAAAAAAACATCCATGTAACTCTACCAATTAGGAACAGTGTGTGCGACGACGTACCCTTGTGGTGTCAAGGAATACTTTCTAGGATTCTACCTCTTCTTGGGTAATCTCTCCGCCATCCACCACCCAATTACCATCGCGACAGTCTTTCCTTCTTAGTTAGGTGTTTGGCGTTCCCATTTTTTGTTGTTGTTTTCGTTCGTGTTGCATACATTTTCGGAGGCACTTGAAGACGAACGAGTGTGTATATTGTAGGTGTTTTTGTGTGTGTTAAACACTTTTCGTTAAGAATGCTTGGGCACTTTTTCTGTTGTTGTCAACTCCTGCCAATTTTATGTAAATTAGGGAAAGGATGCGAACACTACGACAGCAAACAAAAGTACAGAATTCTATTCAGGAAGGAATTTTGTTTGCCAAGCCAGAGTGCTGCCAGAATTGCGCTATGAATTATATTTTCGTATGAAGACAAAACTGGAGAAAACATACAGCGAACAATCAACACATTTAAAGCGTTTAGGTTTTGCGTCAAAAGTTAAAACAAAAAAAATGATTGAATTGTGGTGCATGTCAAAAGAAAATGTCCAGCAAAATCTTGTGTCACGCTCATTCTGTTGTCTTTTTTTATAAATAAACAATTTGAATATAAACCAAAGACAATACGGAGGGCAGACGTCCTAAGTCGTTTGCTGAACATTTCTAAGAGGGTATTTGGTTTTAAAAAAGTAGGAATTTGTTTAAAAAAAGAAAACATGAAAACCTTTCATATATTGACATGCCAATTACTGACATCTAGAGTGTGTATCCGAACTAATGGTCTTTGTATAAACCACGTGTGTTTTCTAATTTGGAGGATTGTCATACTTTAAGAAATACTTGAAGTTATTAACGATTGTTATCCTTCTTGTTCAGTTCAGTTTCACATCACATGATAAAACAATTATATTCGCCGAAAAAAACCTTATTCTGTTTTTAAAGTTCTTCTCGCCTTGTTGTGCAAAAATCCTGTCGATTTAATTCCGGCCCTAATGAATGAGATTACAACCAAATAAGCGAAAACTCAACTGGAAGTAATGCCCTGCCTTAGCATAACAACAAAAAATATAAAAAAAAAAAAACATTCCTAGAGCGATCCCTTTTTCCAAGTGTACATTTGCCACTTCAGCACACGAGTACGGACTACGGACTACGGAGTACAGAGCACACATGTGTGCAATGGCTATGCATGAGTATTTATATTTACCTGTGCATATTTATATATGTCTTGCACATATGAATGTATGTGTGGCTGCATTTATTATCCTTAAGGATTCCCACTGGTGTATACAAAATGCAAACTCCAAAACCACTTTAAATTTGTACACTCGCACACACACGCCACACTCGGGCTCGTATTTATGTGCTGCTGCAACAAATTTTACTTACATTTGCATGCCATGCAGGGGAACGCAACTGGCGCGTTTTTTTCTGTTTTTTTTTTGGTTTGGTGTGGTGTGGTTGTGCCGTTGATGATGATGACGACGAGTTGGCGATTGCAATGTTGTGTTTCCTCTTCTTAGCAAAACTGAAAACAAAAACGAAACGAAATGTTAAACAAATGTACTTTAAATTGTAATAGAATTTAAAAGAAAACGCATTGGAATCTGTTGGAATATCACGTAGACGACGGAGAGCGCATCAACATCAACATTAGCGGTTGCATTGTGGTTTCTTTAAAAGTCAAGAATCGTGGCTGTAAACCTGTAAAACTCACACGTTTTAACTGGTTGTAATAGTGAGCAACAACAACCAAGTTGGTCGTTTTTCGCACACTCTACAATTGAATAACCAATTTCTTATCCACACTCATTTGCAAATATTATGCGGTCCTCGCACGTAACAACCGGTTCCACAATTTCACCAAGTGTTTAACCAGTTGTGACGTGCGAGGAGGTGGTCATAGGTTGGTCGTCGTTTGGATGAAAATCCAAATATTTTTATTTCAACTTAAGTTGTCCAACTTGGTTGGGCTTATCGTTTAACTTCTTAATCAAAGACTGGGCAGACATCCCAAGTAATTCTTTTGACACATTAGAATTAAAGGATTTTCACCTTAAAACAAGTAAATTCCCCGGGAGTTTTCATAATCGGCCTGTATATCGCTATTGTGATTGAAATCCCCCGCAGACACTTTGAACACCTTTTTGGACTTGTGGTGTAAACCGAACGGGAGTCGTTTTTTTTTCAACACATTTTTAAAAAAATATAACTTTTTGAAGTGACCCTTCAGATTTACAATTTCCATTGTACGAACGGGATGCAGCAGCAGCGTTGAAGTGCGCTCTTGTGTCTCTTCTATTTATGTCGAATGAAATTGACGTAGTGTCCCTTACGCAAAATGAAAACTCCTGACTGCACTTGTCAATGATACATATCCATCCATTCATTCAGCCATCCATCCATCCATTCCAACACTGCGCGGTCCTCGCGTTGTGTTTTAGATTTTTATAAACAAAATTAAAAAAAAAGACAGAAAATATGAAAACAACAGTATTTACTTGGAATGATTTTGTTGTCCTTCTGGCCGAATAGAGGGTGATATGTAAAGTTGGGTTAGCAATTGGTGGAATTTCATTTTCAAGGGTTTGCATGTTTGAATCCCTACGAATCCCATGAAACTTAATTCACTCACTGAGCTGGGCACGTTATAATTTATAAACGAACGGAATCACAATTACCTCTACGAGGGAATAGAAAATTGTAGATTAAAAAACAATTCCGCAGCTCTTCACTACTATTGCATGTATCGGCCGATAACGTGTACCCTGTGAATCCCCCTTAAGTTATGTTTTAGTGTAGGCAATCTTTTGGGTTTAAAATCAATCAATTCGTTATTTCATGTTTCCACACTTATCATACTTGTCCTCCACGTAAAGTCCTCTCATTCAGGGCATAATAAATGAAAAGCTGAGGTTGTTGGATTGAATTGGATGGGCTGGCAGGGTTTATCGGTGGGTCCGTTGGCTGGATGATAGCTTACTGGCTTGGCTCGGCTCGAGTATACAAAAGTTTTGCCGATGTAGAGGAAGAAGAATAAAATGAATACCCAACAAACATTTAAATAAACTAAAATAAGAGAGAGCATTTAGTCTAGCAGCTGCTGTGGTTGTCGTTTTCTTTTTTTTGTGTGTGTGTTCTTGTTGTTGCTGTTTTCTAACCATATATGTATATAGACTTTTGCTTAGCAACATCGTCATCATCCTTACAACAAAACACCCAACACCAGGCGACATCAACACCGCTACCGACAACACCAACCACTCTGTTATAAGCAAAACACTTCTCTGGGAAAAAACACATAAAATTTTACGAGCAGAGCAGAAACATTAAATGTACGACTCCCTCGACAATATCATTACTTGGTATCCCCGCTGCTGGCTCCCAGCCCGCCCAACAGCCTGGCATGGTCTGGTGCTGGCTGTTGCCATTTCTGCTGCTGCTGTCGTTGTTGTTTATAATGTGCTATACTTTTTCTTTTTTTTTTTTTTGCTGCCGCTGCTGCTGCTGTACTGTATTTATGCAGACACATTTAAACAATTGAAGGACTTTTCCTCCCAGCTCCATTTCGAGGGGATTCTAAGGATAATTATTACTTTTTTTCCATGTTGTTTATTTTTATGAAAAAAAAAAAAAAACAGTTGAATGTTTCAGGCCAAGTAGTCAGCCAACCCACAACAAGAACAACAAAAAGGGAAAACATAAGCTGCCTGTATATGAAGACATGGAGAAACAAGAATGGAAAAAGATTATATTCCTTTACAAGAAAAAAATAACAACTTAATAGCGATCAATTTTTTGGCACATACCCACCAACCCAACTTGTCGTGATTTCGTCTGTGGCAAACAGTTCCAGACCTCCAGACGTATGACATCACATCACATCGCTTGAACTCTTTAAGTTCACTCGGAAAATAACAAAAAAAATCATAGTACAGAATATGTTTCGTACGCTTAAGTGATTCATCAAAATTAATCAAACGAAAAGCTTATAATGCCCAGGCCTTATCCTTTGACAGCTAACAAACCGAGCAACCAACCGAGCGGCCGACCAGTCAACCAACAGAACATATTTAAATATATTTTTAAGGGTAGTAGGTCGACGGTCATACATACCCACTCATACGGCCACTTAATATCCTGTTCATCCATGTTGTTGTGTTCTCGTTTAAGTAGACACAGTTTTGTTGTAGTTTTGTAATCTTCAAGTTTTGACATGATGTCATTGTTGCTGTTCGGTTCCTTTTTTCACGCCGTTTGTTTATCTCTGGCACAACAACAATATCATCATCATCGCCCAACTTTATAATGATGTATAATTTACACGCAGTTTCTTTCCTTTTTTTTTGCTGATATGTTTGTTTGCTTTTCTGTCAGGCAGGACTTTTGTCGTACTTTTCTAAAAATATAGAAAAAAAAAACGAAAATATTCAGTTTGAGGGTGTTGGGAAATATTTTGTTTTGCGTTGTCAATACTGGTACTTTGTTCGTACATCCCCCCGCCCCAATACCAATCACATTGACGGCATGATGAATGCCAAGTGTACACTTTGCTCGGAGTCATCTGACAAACAACCCGAAAGAAATACACTTGAAAATGTTTCAACAGCGCCCAGCCAACCAGCACAGACAGGCAGACACACACACACAGAGACAGACGGGGATGCCTAGACACAAACAGGACGGAATTTCGACTGCTTTAAGTCATTCTAGTACACTTTCAATATTGTTAATTTGTTAATATTTACAAGTGGCAAGATTTCAACGTAATTAATGTGATTGATTGTCGACTTATTACGGTAAATATATATAAATAGATATATATATATATAGAGACGGAGATGAAAATGAAAAATGAACCAAGAGAAATATCTTTAGCAATAAGTTTTCTTAACGAGGTCCTTGGAATTTATGACTTTTTTTTGAAAAGAAATATGACAAAGTAATAGAGACAACTTATATTAGTTTTCAGATTAAAGAAAGAGTACTTAAACAGTTTTTGAACTTGACAAAGAAGAAGAACAACCAAGAAGCACAACAATGAATTTATAAATGGTAGTGGAAAACATATTAGCCGGGCCACTCCCAACAAAATCACACAACTGCTAGGTTGAGTTTAAAATGGGATTGCGAGACGCTACCAATTTAGAGCACTTCGGGGTTGTTGGGAGATTCATAAATCACATTCGAAATCGTGGTACAGTTAGTTGTCTGTGAGAGGAAACAACATCTAAACTGTGTTTCTTAAAATTCAAACTTGTGCTTCTGGGTCTATGAATACAAAGAAAAGAAAAGTTTTAGGCAAGTTTGTGATACTGACATGCTTGTGGAAAACACTAGCCGAGTCGCCGTACGCCGCCCACGGAGGAGACTGTGGAGACTGCCGTAGCCGATAGTGTGCGACTCAGTCCTGCAACATCGACCGGCCATCGATCTTAATATTTCACGCATCAGCCTGATCCGAGATCTTGTAGTAAAGGCACACGGCCATCTGCTACGTTATAACTTATCAGTTTGGGCGTTCGAGAAGCTCGAAATAGACAACGATATTGCTCGAAAAATCGTCTTTTTTTGTCTTTTCATCATGGCGGCTGTGTTAACAAACAAAACTGATGAACCACTTTAACAAGTACATTTGAGAATGGTAAATTTTCTGAGTTGTGCCTGCTTAGTAAAACGTTTGCGACATGTCCTATAAACGTTCCGTTTGTCTGAGACGCATTTCTGTACCAATTTAATACTTTTCGGCAACCCTTTTAAATTTGATTTCACTTTCAGGATATTTTCAGGATGCTTCTCTGCTTTTCTCTTTCTCTCTTTAAGTTGATCGTCGTTTTTTTTTCTGTAAAGGCGAATAATCTTCCAGCTTCGATGATCGTGGGTGACCAAATACTTGCAATCTGAAAAATAAATGAAAACTGATTAAATTTGAAATTAGTTGGCGGTTAGAAAAATCGAAAATACTCACACATTTTATCTATTTATGGAAAACTTCTTTGACAGGACACATAGAATTGTTTTTCTGTATGGGTGAAGGGGAAATTTCGTTGTCGTCCCCCAAAAACAAATTCTAGCAGGTCTTAGGTTCGGTTAAATGATACATTTTTCAGCGGCCGTTTCCATCCCGTAAATTCAGGCGACTTAACGAGTAAGACAGTAATCTCTAAGCCATGTAAAAACTTCTCTAGCCACGGTATTAGCCATTCGGAGTCATCGTTGAACGGTAGGTTCACTGATACGAGAGAAGTTCTACGTCTGTTAATTTTGTTTGGAATGTTAAGGCGGCAAATACATTTTTATGAATACGGGAGAGTTTTACTCTGGCACTGGTAATTTTTTTTTCATTCGTGTTTTATATGACACGGTATTTCGTGTTGACGTTGTCAATGGTGAATTTCCATCTCCGATCATTTCATGTTGACGTTACATTCATTTTGTTCCTCCACTACGGCCGAGTGTATTCCAGCCAGAATTGAAATACACCATGTAGCCAGTCTCAGTACTCCATGCGAGAGTTAGAACAACGTTGTCCTGTTGGGCAGACAATACAAGCAAATATACATAGGACATGGAGGTATGTCTGGCTGGCTGGCTGACAGTCTGTCCGTTTAAATGTGTACGTTGGGAAAGACAGTGGGTGGCGAAAATAAACCAACATATTTTTTCCATAGTACAGAACGTAGCAAACTGTGGCCAGTTGTGTCGGACTGGTTGGGATAATGTATGGAACCATTACAACAGACATTGGTTCGGATTTCAACAACACCTACTTTCCGATCAGTGAGTAAATAATCAATTTTGTAACTCATTAATTTGAGAGTAATCCAATATTGTCAAGTTGTTCCAAGAACTTTGAACGTGTGTTAAATTTACCATCGAATAATCTGAGATTCGGTTTGTTGAATCTCAAAAGGTAACTTGATTTTTGTCCCCACTGTATTTGGGTATTCGCAGTACATGGAATTCCTATAATTTTTACTGCTGATGTTTGTTTGCTGCTTGTTTTTATTTTCCTATTCTATATATTCCATGCCCATGCCCATGTTTTTGTTTTTATTCATTTTTTTTGCCTTTCTATGCTTGTAACTCTTCAGCCAGCTGAGCTTTTTGGCTGGCGACTTTCTCTGTTGCTGCTGTTCTTCCATTTCCCATTTGCAGTGAATGAAGCTGCGAATGGAACAAATGAGTCGAGTTGAGTTCAGGCGAGTTCGGTTCGCTTCGGTATGCTATGACGATGTGGTGTTGTTGTGTTGAGTAGGTGGGTGGTTTGGGTGGTTGACTGGCTGGCTGGCTGGCTTGACTAGCGGGATTTTTGAATTGCTGGCTTGGCTGGCTGGTTGAGTTGGTTGGTTTGTTGGGTTGCAAAGTGGTTGATAATGTTTAACCAGTCTGTGTGTAACAAACAACAACAAAAACAACGGCAACAACAACTACCCTTATATTTATGATAGACTGTAACTTTAACATTGACTTGGTCCTTCGTCTATCCCACATGTGTATGTATGGCGTTGTTATTTTATTCCTGTTTCTCTCTGTGTGTGTGTGTGTGTGTGAGTGTTTTTGCAAACTCCATGTTGTTGTATTAACGTAGTCTCGTACATTTGTTGGCGGTGACGTTGATTGTCTATCATGCTTGAGGGGGTTTTGTGTCATAGCTTGACTTTGTTTTTTTTTTGTATTTTCATTTTTATGAATGGATTGTATCTCTGCTCATACAATTTTTTTTACATTCTCCAGAAATCTGTATGAATTTTGTTGTCTTCTACAGAGAGATAGAGACAGAGGGAGAGTGGGGAAGGGAGAGAGAATAAAAAAAAACATTTAATTCTTTTCAATGATTTTAATGATAATTGGTGCTGAAATTGTCATTGAATTCAAATGTGAAACTGTAGATGGCAGGGTATGTATTAATCGCATCGTAATCGAAATAAATCTAAGTAAAATCTTCCATCGCCAGACAAAATACTAACATCCGATAGCCTCAGCTGCTAGTGGTCTCTATAACTATTTTAATATTGGAAATAGTTTTTGGATTAAAACATATAAATATTTTTAATGACAACAAATAATGAGGGGAACATTTCAGGTCTTGATTTGAGTTACTTTATAACAACAATGTTATAGTACACGAATCTGAACAAAGAGAAATGTATTATTTCTCAACAGGAAAATATTAAAAAAAAAAATGAATAAATCGATCAACCACCATAGCAAGAAATCTCACATTCTTTAAAATCGGAAAATATTAAAGAAATGAATAAATCCATTAATAATTATTCAACGTAGCAAGAAATTTCACATTCTTTGAAATCGTTGGAAATTAATGGAAAATTAGTTACTCCACTACGGTAACTAAAAGAAGGGGATATCGAAAGACAATACACGCCTTCTCATGAGGCGCAATTTCACAACAGATCGCAACTCCCCTACAATGCCCACTCTATTTCTGTGGGAAAGCGAGGCCGCCGTACTTTTACATGAGGATCCGATCTCATCTGATCTAGGTTTCCTGACATTCGTCATTCATTTATTTACCTTTTTGGTGGGCGCAAGCATTTCTTATCGACCTCCTTATCTAAGTAAAACATTTTTCTATTGATTCTCTGGATTAAATGCAATCAAAAAACAAATAGACATTTTCAAATAAATTAATTAAATTTCTTCCCAAAATCCTCAACGATGAAAATAACGTAAAAGAATAAACAAACATTTTTCTGTGCCCGACACAACAAAAAAATATTATCTAATCAATTGTTATGTTTTTTCCAACTCCATCCACCATTTCCATTTGTTTGACAGGAGGGCTTATGCACAACAGCAACAAAATGCAAGGCATGTTATATTCTTTATGTTGTTTGTCTGTTTCTTTTTTTTTTACACGGACACACAGTGTAAACAAATAGAAATGAGAATTTTATGTTGTTGTTTTATTATCCCAACATAACTCGTAAATTTTATGTACGTACGTATCATCCAATGAGCGTAAGGGCGCAAAGGAGAGTGGCGGGGGGGGGGGGGGGTGGGGGGGGGGGTGGGGAGGGAGATAGGGATGTCTAAACAATTTGTTGTAGCTTGATGAGAGGAGTATTCCAGTATTTGTTGAGTCTTTCAACACCAAATCAATTTCAGTTTGTTTTGTTACTGCTGCTGCTTCTGCTTCTGCCGCCACCGATGATTGCCTTAACCAGGCAAACGTGCGTTGGGAACTGTTGTGTTTGATCAGCGTTCGTCACAGCCAAGACAACGCACATAGCGAGAGTGTAACGGTGTGTGTGTGTGTGTGTGATTAGTTTAATTTCCAACCACGTATTCGGGTTTCCCTCTTTTAACTGTTTACATTGTTAATACTCATCAGCACACCAAAGCACCTCCCCACCCAATGCCCTGCTCCACTAGTGTGCTGTGTGTGTGTGTTTGTGAGCAGTTTGCATTTAAGGATAAATTTAATAAACAAAATATGTAAAGCTCTCATTCACAATTGCCTTCGCCTGTCAACCACCCCCCTCCCCTCCCCCCCTCCATCACACCAAACATCCAACACCTCCCTCGCTCGTTGGCCGGAGTGATTGATGTTTGTGTATAAAGTTGCTCTTTATCGTACTTTTTGTATAATGTTGATTTTATGGCATTTTGTTGTTGTTTCTGCCGTCTGCCTTTTGTGGGTGAGACTATGCGTGTACGTGTGTCGGTACCGGTGCCGGTGCATGAAATGCACATGTGTTCTGTTGCATTCATTCGATCAATGCCGCTGCCTTTATGGACATGAAAGTTTTGCCGCCGACACGTTCACTTTTTAATGTTTGTTATCATTGGAAATTGATAAGACGACTTCAAAAGAACGCTCTTCAATGAAAGCGTTACGATTTTTATGTTATCATTTTTTATGGTCACGCCAGATATATGTCATACGTACATCTATACACAGACAGACAGACAGATAGGCATGTACAAATCATTGTTATCTATCCATATTTTAATTATCTCAATGGAATAACTTGCGTTGTGGTTGCACTACCTCCCAAGGGGTCTAAACGTTATTACAATGGCTGCAAAATGAACATAGTTTTTTTTCGTCGATTTTCTGCATGATATCGATAACATGAGAGATCGATATTGAGAGTTTTTCAGTTGGCAACACTCCCTAGGCTGTATTGGATTTGTGTGTTGTTTTGCTCTCTAGTGGTTTTTCGAATGAGCTCCGACATTTAGCAGGAGAAATTATTACAATCGCAACTAGTAGCAACTTCAAAAATTAACCATTCTTGAAATATTCAAATTCAAACACGAGTAAGAACTACAGTAACTGTTTAGCCATTGTTAAATCTTTGTATAGTGTAAAAGTGTCCGTTAGACGTTTGGGGAGCCGTCTAAAAACGCTCGTACAACGGTGAACATCTTCTAAATTGATAGCTGGGATTTAAAATCAATCAGAAACAAATTCCACGCATTCAAATTATACCTTACAAGATAAGAATACCTCAAAAGAAATTGGTTCCATTGTCACATGAACAGTTGGTCCACTCCTCTCAAAACAAAGCTTCGTCCATTTGCCAGTGTTCCTGTTTGGCATCAGCACCAAGTCATAGTTGCTGCAATATTCATTAAAAATTTAAACAAATTCATCGTAATATGCAAAACACAAGCTCTCGACGGACGTACATATTTTTGCCACATTAACACATACAACCATGATGTGTGAGTATACTTGTGCATATTGCACATATACACGTGCAGACAGACAGACAGACATACATGACTGCTCCGGTTTTCTGGGTGTTAACAACACCACGGAAACTTCTTGTGCTTCTTCAGCTTGAACTCTTGCCACAAACGAACGCACTCGAAACCACCAACAACAGCAACGCCAACATTCGTGCAAGAGCAGGCAAAACAAAAAATTGTTTAAGCGTACAATAAATTGCACTTAATGCATTTCCATAACAATCGTAAATGTCATGAATGGCAGCGCAACTGCAACAACAACAACAACAAGAACGACAGCAACCAGGAACAACGTTGCACATTACGTCGCTGTACTTGTACACTTTGCTGCAGGCGTAAATTTCATTTATTGGAAAACAAACCCAAGAAATTTCACAAAAGTGGGGAAAACCAAACAAAACTCAACGTAAACCACCACGAACGGAGGGGGCTATACAGAGTATTCCCCGATGAAGATGAGAGAAAAATAGCAGGAGTTGCAAAAAAAAAACGAAAAAGAGTAATCTTTAAACTAACAACATTTATGTACGTACAACAAACAACCCTACGTGCAAGTGTTTTGTGTTAGGATGAGAGGTAGGCGGGGAGACCGAGCAGAATATTTGTGGTGCAGTAAATGACATGTGCCAGCTATCCATTGTGTGAATGTGAAAAGTAATTTAGAATAAATGTTGGATACAAATATCGGATTGTTTACGAAAGCATGTTCAACTTATGGAGGACGGAAAGAGTTGCAAACCTTTCATAGATAGGGGAAGGGGAAAAATTGCAATACATAGAATATTTCTTTTATGGAACAGAGGGGGAATTTGTCTTAAATCAATGAGGCGGGCAGAGTATAATTATAACCGCGCATATGTAGATGCTTTAACAAAGAAGTCGTACCTAAGTGTAAGTGGAATTAAACCGTGTCTACTTGCAGCATGTATCATACGAATGAATATATTTATTTATTTTTATTTAATCTAAGATAAAAAAGATATATAGATTATATATACATGGCTATCAACTCTCACAAATGAATATACTCCCAGTTTAATTGAAGGAAACTGGTGACTTGCAGCAACCGCGAGAAGACTTTCGGTAGCTGTCACTTTGAAGCTTTTATTCGTTGACATTTGACAAGTAGAAACTACGTGATTACCCAAAGTAGAAATTATTAAAATTCACTACAAAACTGGTGAACATTTTGCAGTCACAGTTCGCAAAACTATAAACGTTTCCGGACCGTGTTATCTCTCGCAGAGGTGATTCCAAATTGGCCAACGAGATCTTGTGATTTAATACCTTGCGACTTCTTCCTTGTGGGGCCACGTGAAAGATAAGATCTACACCAAGAGCCCAGCGTCAATTCAAGACCTCAAAGATAGAATTCGTGAGGCTACCGAGAACATGGGGCAGCCACTTTGCGATTTGGTTATGGAAAATTTCATGAAAAGGGTATGGTCCTGTGGTGGCCATTTGGATGATGTTGTTTTTCATTATTTTTTCTTTATTATGAAATAAACATCCGATAATTTATATCAAATTTAATTTTTCTTTGAAAACCAAAATAACATGTCTTGTTGGAAAACCCTGTATGATTTCAAGTGTCTCCCTTGAAAAATATAATGTGGTCTTTCATATCTGGGGTTGAGCCTCGCTTTCTTGTATGATTGTCACACCTCCAACGGACACTTCGGTTGGACCAAGTACGTTCAATGGAAATTCTTGTAGAAAATCGATCTCACAGTCTCCACGTTTCCTGAGCAAGCCCATGAGAGAGACACATCTAATAAAAATGTATTGTGTATTTTATGTTTATATTCTTAACTTCTGTAATCGGTTTGACTGGTGTCCTAACAGCTGATTTAGTCAACTGTCGAATTTTCCCTGAGGGTTATCGCCAGCAGTTTTGAATTGTATTCACAGTCGACGGCATTCATGTGTACTTTCTCTCTCTCTCTCTCTCATATAATAACTAAAAATTAAAACTATTTAAGAGATTAAAGCTAAATTATGTATTCTGCCGTTATGGTTATTAACAACATGTGTGGTTTGTTTATTTGCGGTGTATAAATGCTGTTATATTAAGGATTATTAAAACTGTACTGTATTACGTACACACACACACACACATGTGCATATCATTCGACATGTGTAACATACAAAAAAACAAATCACAAGAAGCAGGCTCGTCGACTGACCAAGGAAAAGGGGCGGGCACAATTTCAGTTCAAAGGGAACTGATGGAGCTCGTGAGTCGGTGACAACAAGTGATGCCAAAGGAAACCATACAAATTATTTATGATGGGGTCAAAATGTCTTTCTAACAGTTTGATCAATGTGTACCTTGTAATGCAAATTGACACGAGGTAGAACCGGAAATGAAACTAATGACTTCAGCATTGGTATATTTTCCAAGGACAAACGTCTACTCTTTGTCTTCTTGAAAAATCCTAAAGGCAAATTGTACAATTATTCATGTTGGACCATAAAGGCTTTAGTATTGCACCATGAGTGTGTCTCGCCATTGTTACAAACCCACCATGCTACAATCCCCTTATCGTCGTCTCCTGCTTCCACGCACCTGTTCTCTCAGCACTCCATGACGACACTAAATATGGATATTTTTGTAAATTGTGTTCTTTAGCTGTATTTACTGCCAACACCACTTTATTTAATACTAGAATACGATGATAACTACAAAATTATGCCGGCCTGTAATAATTTTATTTTCATTCAATTTCGTTTCAGGGATTCAATCGGCCAATGTCCAGTTGCTGGCCAATTATCAGCATGAGGTCATTCTAAAATGTCATGTGGAAGCAGCATCCGGTGATGGTCTTTTGGAAATTGAATGGTTTCGCAATAGCGAAAAGTTGAGCACTCTTCGCAATATTGAATTGCAGGAGAATCGTTTAATCATCCGCAATCCCAATGCCCAGGATACCGGTTTGTATCGTTGTATCGCCTCAAATGGCGCCGGTCGTGTTATGAGTCGCAAGGGTTACATACTCAAGTGGACCAGCGGCGGCAGTGTTAAGGATTCGCCGAACTGTGTGCCGCGTCTAAAGAAGAACTACATCATGCCGGAGACTATGAAAGATATGTTCCTGTGTCGCGGCAAAAGAGGTGACAATTCCCATGGCATGGCAGGCGATGATAAATTACCACCGGCCGTGGATGTGCAAATAACAAAAGGACCCCTCAAACGTGCCATGGTCAAAGAGAATGATGCCACAGAATTGTTGTGCCAATATTCCGTACCCGACAGATATTTAAAAACGCCTGAGGAATCCACCGAAGTCATATTGAGATGGCGCAAAGATGGCAAAATCATACGGCAAATCGAATTGAATGGTGTGACAGCACCAGCACAGCGTTCGTTGGATACCAACAAGGATCCCATGGTACGTGAAGATACTCGCGTCTCCATAGCCAAAGACAATGGCTCTCTGGTATTTGCCAGCGTTATTGCCAGCGATGCCGGTCAATATGTTTGCCAAGTGGCGGTCGAGGGTTATCGTCCCACCACATCGGAGCCGGGCGAATTGCAAGTCATTGAACAATTGAAATTCATGCCACAGCCTACTTCGAAAAATCTCGAATTGGGTTCGGTGGGCAAAGTACATTGCAAAGCTCAGGGTACACCAGTTCCACAAGTTAAATGGCTTAAGGTAAGTTACACACGTTGCCTTGCGTTTAGTTTTCTCTCTCTCTCCCCACATTTGTGTTGTTTAGTTTTGGCTTCGTTTCCTGTTGGGTTCTGGCGTTGCTGTTGGTTGCTGCTTGTGTCGGCAGCAGCAGGTGCAGTGGTGCACGGTGCTTTCGAAATACAGCACGCCGAGCACAATTATAGAATAAATTGATTTGAATCATTAGAGTTTCAGGTTTTAACTACAAAAATCTTTAGATTTTTATTTATAATAATACGGCGACATGTTTACCAAATGGCGTGTGTTTTCTTTTGTGGTGTTTTACCACAGAAATGTCCTTGATCGACTCGCATCTGACATCCACATATTGCAATATTCCTAGGTTTATCTATCGTTCATTTCTAGATTTTTCTTAAAGATTTCCCTTCCAACAGTTCTAAATTAACTAGTCCAATTGCCAATGCATAAAATAAGACAATACATACCTTGTTGTCTCCTCGCAGTAACAACCGGCGCTATTTGTATGACTCTGAATCGCGATTTTGTTTAAAATTCTGGCCATTTGCGGATGCAGCCAATAATTTCTCACCAGAAATTACTACGTATCAGATCGGTGTGCGTTTTCCTTTGTTGGCAGGAGTCAGCTGTTTGCTGATGAACATAGTTATGCTAATGTATAATCGATAACAACTATCGATTAAGGATATTTTCCGACTGCGATTTGAAGCACCGCTGTATATTTCTGTAGTCGGCAAAGTCGTCGTCATTGATTCCATCGATAATTGTTCTTTGTTTAATCGAATTTCTAAACGATCTCCCAACCACTGTGCACTGGTGCCAATAAGCCAGCAACTACTTAGAGTAAACTAAAGATGGAAAAAATAAAACGAAAAAAAGTGGCAAAGCAAAAAAAAGAAAAATGGCACAAAATTAGTTTTATTTGAACATTATACTGAAAGATAAATACTTTAAAGAGCTTACGAAAAAGTCATCTACTTCGGCAAATATTGTTTGTTGAAGTAGTAGATGCCTGTGTTCCCGGGATTTGTTGTTGTTTCCAACAAATGAAACAAGTCAATGACCAACGACAATGGCTGGGAAGTGTTTAAGGCCCCAAAGGCACAACGGACACAGAGAGGAAACGAGGTGGAGGAGTTTTTTTTTTTTTTTGCTCTATTAACTTGAAGTTTGTTTCCGTTTTGTTGTGGCTGTTGTCCATGTTATTGTCGAAAAAGTTTCGAGAGCTTTTGCAGCATTTCAAATACTATTTGCTCATTTCGTTTTTTTTTTTTTTGCAATTTTTATCCATTGCAGGATCTCAAGGATGACTTGCCAGATACACTGGAGGACATAAATGGCACTTTAACATTTAAAAATGTTACGGCCGAACATCGAGGCAATTACACTTGTGTGGCTTCCAATGGCCAGGGGCAAATAAATGCTACTGTCAGTATCAATGTTGTGGTGGCACCGCGTTTCCTGGTCGCCCCCGACGGCCCTGTGGAAAGCGTGGAGTCGGGTGTGGCCATCATGCACTGCCAGGCAACGGGTGATCCCAAGCCGACCATACAATGGGACAAGGACTTACAATATCTGAGTGAGAACAATACAGATCGCACACGTTTTCATTTCCTGGAAAATGGCACCCTGGAGATACGCAACGTACAGCCGGAGGATGAAGGCAGCTATGGTTGTACAATTGGCAACAGTGCGGGCCTGAAACGAGAGGAAGTGCGCTTTATAGTAAAAAGTAAGTAGAAAAGTTACAGCAAAGCCATAGGCATCCAAACTAATGTCTGAACTATTGCAGCAATTGCCGATGGTGAGGCGGAACCTCAGGAGGGTTTCCTTATAACCCGCGCCGTCTTGATTACCATGTCCGTGGCCTTTGCCTACATTATACTGGTGGTCGGTCTCATGATTTGGTGCCGTTACCGGCGACAAGCTCGCAAGGCCCGCTTGAATGAGGGCCGCGATAATCCCGAAGCCGGTGAGGGTGAAAAGAATGCCGAGAATGAACCCTGCCTGTCGGAAGCAAAGACTGCCAAAGTGCGCAAAACCAATGGCAACAATAATCCCAAAGCCAATGGAGGCAATGATGCCCAAAAGTCCGACGACACTGCCTGCAGCAATCACTCGAAAACCTCCAAGAAATCCAATGTTTACGATCAGTTGAGTTTTCCCCGTTCGGGGATCACAGAGTTGCTTCAGGTTGGCCGCGGAGAATTCGGCGATGTGTTTGTGGGCAAAATCAAGACCTCACTCATCAAACAGGCCGAGGACAAAGACACCGATACGGAAAAGAACAGCAATAGCAACAGTGACAATGGCAACGGATCAGCGGCCACCACCTCCACCACCGTGGAGAAAAGGCGTTCAAAGACATCCATGGATGACATAGAAGAGATTAAGGAGGAACATGAAACGTGCAGTAGTGACAATGATGCCAATGCCAATACCGCAGCGGATGAATACAAACTGGTGATGGTGAAGGCTTTGAATAAGATAAAGGATGAAACGGCTTGTCAGGAATTCCGGCGTCAGATTGAAATGTTCCGTACGCTGACGCATAAGGGAGTGGTGCGACTGTTTGGCTTGTGTCGGGAAAAGGATCCGCACTATATGGTTCTGGAATATACAGACTGGGTAAGTCGAAGAAACCGCAAGCAAGAGGCAGGGCCACATTTAATAATGAAGTGGTTTACAGAACATGATTGTGTTCAATGGAAAGACGATTCTGTGAAAACTCTTAAGAAGCGTTGCCCGTTTTTTATAGATCATTGTCAAATATGTACCTGGTTCAAAACGGTTATTAAATGTTTGAAACCCCTGGTTTTGGTTATAGTTTCCAATATCGAACTAATCCTCGAAATATATATAAACCTGCAAAGACATCCGATTTTCATAAAAGTAATGATAATTATTTAAGCCAACCTAAGACGTGGTACTATGCACCTGAATATTCGCTTACTAAATCGGGTATAACGACTTTCCATTGTCTACAATCATTTACATTGTCGTTGCGACTTTATATTTAAATAAACTCCATTATTTTATTGTAATTGTTTTTTCTTTCGTCTTCTTTAGGGTGATCTCAAACAATTCCTCTTGGCCACTGCTGGCAAAGTGAATACTTCCACAAATTCCTCTTCACCACCTCCCCTGCAAACTGGCCAAGTTCTGGCTGTGGCTTATCAAATAGCCCGCGGCATGGATGCTATTTATCGTGCGCGATTTATACACAAGTAAGTGGCGAAAACTTTTGTCATCTCCTTTAAAGAGCCTCCGAACTAATGACCATTTCCCAAATGTGTTCCTTTTATCTTACAGAGATTTGGCCACACGCAATTGTATAATTTCCAGTGATTTCATCGTTAAGGTCTCATATCCCGCCCTGTGCAAAGACAAGTATAATCGTGAATATTTCAAACATCGCAATACCCTGTTGCCGGTGAGATGGCTGGCGCCAGAATGTGTGCAGGAGGATGAATACACCACCAAGAGTGATATATTCGCCTTCGGCGTAGTGGTATGGGAACTGTTTACGCAGGCCACCAAGATGCCCTTCGAGGAACTGAGCAACGAAGAAGTGATACAGCGCAGCCAAACGGGCAAATTGGAATGGCAGTGTGCGGACACCACCCCCGATAGTCTTAAGGAGATTTTGGTAAGACAGAGATAGAGACTGATTTTGACAAAAAAAAATTATACAATTAATGTGTGTGTTGTTTTGATTTTAGTCCTCCTGCTGGAATGTTAACCCCAAGGAACGGCCTTCATTTAGCCAATTGGGTTCAGCCCTTAGCAAGGCCATTCAAAGTCTGGACAAGTAAACCGGCGTGGTTTGCAGATCGATCATTAGCATTTTGTTTCGTCGAAAGAAAAAAAAAAAGCCAAAAATTACTTAAGTCTTTTTTTATACTGCCTCATAAAAACATATATAAACGAACGAATAAGTATGGATTTACACAAAATAAGTATTTAAAACATACACATAAACATAATTATTTATTAAAAAAAAAATGAAAAGCAAAAGAAACGAAACGAAAAACCTAAACATACAAAACAAACCCATTACACACGGATCAACAGAATTGGAATAATTGTTGTGGAAACATGTCGCAGGTGCTGTTTATTCTTAAGGGCGTGAGAATGAGATGAAACCCTTTGTTTACGAGAGTGATGGTCAAAATATTCGTATGCCAGAGCAGACAACAATATTATGTATTGTGTAGTTATAGGTACACTAGAGTATTTAAGAGTATACTGAGTACATAGACTATTTATGAGTATACTGAGTACATTGTATATTTATGAGTACACTGAGTACACACTGTATTTATGAATTCAGTTCATAGTGTATTCGCGAGTATACTGAGTACATAGAGTATTTATGACTACATAGTGTATTTATGAGTACACTGACCGAATGGATTTCTTACTTAGGTTTTACTAATTCCAACAAGTGTATACAAAAGTATTGTTGCTTCAACAACACAGCACGTTGGCAGTACTGGTCTAGTACAGTCTACCTATACTTCAGGTTCTATGGATACTCCACTAATTTTTGTTTATTTTAAGACACTGTCAACACCAGAGCTGACCGACTGAAAACTAAATCATCAGAGCTGACAGAGACAGTTTTTCCCAATATAAAACCTTACTTACCGAGTCCAAAAATATTAGAGCTGTCTGAGGCTTTACAGTTGATTTAACTCAACATTCCAAGAAACTTCAGGTCCACAGTGGATCATGACAACAAAACAATTCATCTGCAAAAAAAAAAAAATCATATTATTACAATTTCATTCATCTAAATTAGCAAACTTACCGACTATTATTGTGGTTGTTTAGCTCTCTTGGCCTCTCATATAGAAATCTGTTGAGAGGAAAATGACTTTACAAAAATCCGGCTCCAACTTTGTTTAATCGGTAGGATACAGGAATACACAGTATATAATTCGGCCAGAGCCCAAGCCATTCACTGGTTGTTTGATTCCTGCTGACTTAGATGAGATCCCTCCATCGAACAAAGATGGCCGATATATCCTAGTTCAGGAAGGAGGATGACTACACTAAATCCATTGCAAGTCGTAGCCATTCTAACTGACGTCCCACATTCATGAACTTTCGTTCGTAAGATAATTGGGTGGTCTTCCGAAATTCTCTGAAAATATAAACCAGCCTACAGGATTATGATTCCACCAAAACATTTCAAATAAATTGTGTTGATCGGTGTTATTAGACCTAAAACTTGAATTCTGTGTAAAAAGCTACCCCCTCTGAATATATTAAAAAAAAAACAAGTTTAATTTGTTTATAAGAAAAGTGTACAACACTTTTGACTTTCTTCGAATAGCAAACAACAAAAAAAAAAAACTAGTTGATAACTTTTATTTAAAGCAATTTTTTTACACATAAAAATAAAACAAAACAAAAACCTCTAAATTAAACGAATGTCGTCGTATTTTAAGTTAAAACATGTAAATCGCCGTAGGTTTCTATTCTAAAACTGTACATAGTATATGATTTATATTTAAACACACAGATAGAGAGAGAGAGAGCGAGAAAAGGAAGCTAAAACAAAAAGGAAACGGAAACGAACGCGGCCATACAATTCATACCAGAGTTAAGCATTTATAGCATGTAACATACCACATACCAACATACACACCCGAACCATATATAAACATACACATACACACACATATAGATATAGATATACATATAGTTCTTGTAAGTTTCTAGACCTGTAGCCAGCATTACAACCAAACGTATGGAATGTGTTTTAGTTTTTATGTATTTTGGAATCTATCCAAGAAATAAGAAAAGTACCGCCTAACTTTTGTAGATTTCCATTTAGCATTATTGTTTTTTCTTTTCTTTTCTTTAAGATTTTAAAATATTGTTTCTGTAATTTGTTCATTCATTTGTCTTCAGTCGCCATACTTGTTCACTGAGGAGCAACATAAGAAAACTCAAACTCTTGTGAACTAGAAATTAAAGTAGTGGGGGTCAAAATCTGCCATAGTTTTTAAGGGCTTTTCCAGTTTTAAAAACGAAAACATTTTTTAAGTTTTTCATTTTATTGAAAGCAAATCGAAGAAGATGAAAACAAAACGATCCACAAAAACAGAAACAAAATTAATCAATAATTTAATATTGTGTGTAAAAATTGGAATGCAAATAATTAAAACAAAAGTCTTAAGAAAAAATTTAAATAAATAAATGATGGACACAACAATATAGTAAAAAAAAACAAAATATTTTAATTACAAACTTAATGCTTGGGGGAGTAGGGGGGGGAGTAAAGAAATCAAGCCAAAAACTTGTAAGACTGATTAACCTTTTCAGTGGATTTGTCAAGTGTATTTGACACTTCATATGATTTCTAGCTCGCCAAAGAAAAATGTATTTGCCATGGAAAGAGTTAATAGAAGTGGAAGACTTGTAAGACTGGTTAGAGTTACACTTGACAATGCAATGAAAACAATAGATTCCCATTTGACACATACCATCTCCTCATCGATGATAAAGCACATTTCTACATTCCGTTACTAACGACAATACCGCCTTGGGTCAGCCTGCTTATTAACAAGTAATAGAATTAAATAAATGATGATACAGTTGTATAGCCAGTATGAGTACTATGTGGAGCCATGTGGCTTTCATGGAGCAGCTGGATTGATGATGACGATGGGATTCCGTGGAATAAATGCACGGATTTATGTTTGGGAAACATCTGTTTAGCCTGTTAAGAGCTGTTGTACAATTGTATCAATTTGCTAAGTATGAAAATAAAAATGAAAAATAGAAACAGCCTGAGGTTTAAATAATCTTTCGGCTATAGGCGTTTTCCAAAAAAAAAAAATATCGTTGCAATTAAACCTTTTTGGTTTTTTGGAAAACACCTTTAGCTAAAACATTGTTTAAACTTCAGGCTGTTACTATTTTTCCTTTTTATTTTCAAACTTTCAAAATTGATGGAATCTCTTTCGGTATTTAAACACGTCGCCCTAAAATCATAACATAAACCGATTTGTAACACCACACACACTTCGGTCTAGCAGACGATACTCTGTTAAACAACAGAGTTGCCCAGTTGTTAACATTATTTCAACAAACAGCCTACAGAGGGCACACATCGCCAGTCGTTTTCCGCAAAGACCATACAAAGCAAAGACTATGCAGAGGGCAGACGTTGCAAGTCGCTTTCTGATGCCTTGGTTCGAAAGCACATTCGAGATGTCCCCTTAATACGCATGGCACCATTTGGCAGTTTTGTCAAAGGAGACAAGAGAAAATACCGATTTTTATGCTGACAATATACAAATACGCCCTCTTTTGGAAATATTTAGCAAATGACTTAGGGCGTCGGTGTATTAAATGGTGTTTGATTTCAATTCTTTGGCAATTGCAAAGACTATACAGAGGGCACATTAGTTCGGCTACACACTCTAGATGTCAGTAAGATGGCATGGCAATATCTGAAAGGTTTTCAAAGTAAATAATGTTTCTTTTAAAACAAATACACATACTGTTTAAAAGCCCTCTTGGAAATGTTGGGACGTCTGCTCTGGTCTTTGGCTTTTATACTTTTGCCTATTAATTTCCATTCCATCCTTTGAGCTTTAAAAAAATTGTAATGTTATTATGGGTTCATAACTTGAATTGTCTTTGTCCGTTTGGACTTTTGCCAAAGTCTACAACCCCCCTGCCGTTTATCCACCTTACAAATAGGAAGTTGTAGGCGACTTGCGCCCTAGGTGCAATCCATAGACAGGTTCCACAATTCATCGTGGACTGTATTTCTAATTTTCGAAATAATGCAAACAATTTGAATGTTGGATTTTCTTTTTAAAAGATTTAGAAAAAATTAAAAAAAAAACTTTGTTAAGAAAAATGTATGAAACTACAAAACAATTTTCACAAAATTTTGTTAAAAAAAAAGTTATTTAATTTTTTTCCGAAAACGGGCGTTCATGTTTGTAATTACACAATTTCTACAGAAGTGAGGGAAAAGAAGAAAGAATATTTTATGGCTAAAGAGTGAAATGAAATATAGACAATGGCACATATTCATTGGTCTGCTGACAGTATTCCGCAACATTCTAAACAATAACAATACAAATATTACTGGGGGATGTTGGGCTGGAGACAGCTAGTGACACGTGGTGGATTCTTTTATTTTTGCATTAACAACTCGTGGAGTTTATGAACTACAAAGGCAACAGTTTTCTGGATTATCAAAGCCATATTTCCCTTAACATTCCGTAAAGAAACAGACGGGGAACTTCTCTCGCATCAGTGAGCTGTGGGCGATATAATTTGTATACTCACTGACCGGGACCGGGCTCCGAACGCCTAATGCATTTTTTTTAGAGAACTCTTACATGGCTTAGAGATGGCTGTCTTACTAGTAAAGTCGCCAACATTTACGAGGTGGAAAACAGCCGCTGAAAAATTTTTGATGGTCTTACCCGGTTGCGAACTCGGGTTCTTCTGTGTGATAATCGCACACACCTACATACCACACCACGGCCATCCTTTAAGCCTTTAAGTCCAATTACTGAAGATGAAATATTGTTTGAAAAAAAATCAGGATCCCCGGTCCATAAGGTATGAGAACACGTTCATTCATTTGTCATAACCCAAATATTGTTATTGTTTTTGTTGTTTTTTTTGGCTTGGTACTCTTTAGCCCACAAATATGCGGCAGATTAAAGTCTTGCGTGCATTTTAGGACACCTACTTGACAAACACATACCTGTGCATATGCTCATTATACAAAAACCACAACAACAAAAAAAACCGAACAAACAAATTGTGGCCATGCTTGTGGTTTTTATTGGCGGAACGAAGGCGTCTGAACGAGTGTACATACAGACCGACGTACATATGTCATAAAATAACCAAAAACAACACACAAGAAATTAAATAATTTGTAAAGATTATCTTTCAGGTTCAGGTTTTAATGATAATTGTGAAAAGGCGGCGATTAGCTGTGACTCGTACATAAGCCATGATTTCGCAACGACGTATCTGTTGTTTTTTGTTTTTCTTCTCTGTTTGTTAGAAACCACAATATAAATTGTTATTAAACAGCATGGGTATTTCATACAGCAGGATGTGCCGGGAGCACTGAAATCGTTTTTGGAATGACATGTTGCTTGGCTTGTTCCTATGTCTCGATACACACTAGGCAATTTTACTGATGGCAATTTTTTTGCGATTCCCCTTTTAATCATGCCTCTTGTATTTACACAAGGCAATTGGGTTTCGGCAGTTTTTCTTTTCATAATTTCATTTTCAAATGCAAGTGTCTTTCAAAATGTCAAAAAAAAAAAACTGCAAACAACTTTACAATATGAGAAACATAAAACAAATTGCCAGTACGAGCAAGTTTTTACCCTTTCCATTCGCCTTACCTCTCTGTTTCTCCTAATAGTTGAGAATTGCGGCAGACTTTCCAATTAAGAGCTTAGTGGGGTCAAATTGCACGAACGAGGCGACCAATTGACAGTGAGACTATGAAACATGAGATTAATTGAACACAGTTTGTATGGCTTAAGCCCCAGTTAGTCTGCTAGTAATCAGCTGACACAACCTAGCTTATGGAAAATGTGTGTAAGTGGTTAGTGTGAGTTACGTATTTTACGTGACAACGCAACGTAAAGATCTGCAGAAATTAGATTTTGAAGTAGAGAGCAACGTCAAAGAGAACGCGAGAGTAAAAACGTTGCATTTATTTAACAAAAAAAAAAAAAATACGAAAATTAATTCGACATTTGAAAACAAAAAAACTAAACCAACAATCTTAATATATATTTACCCTCGACACTGATTCACTGACTCTGTCACGCAGTACGTAGGAATTTAAATAGGCATTCTATAATTTTCTATAAATAATAATAATAAAAAAAATAATATTTTTTTTTGTACAGAAATTGTGTTTTCCCCAAATTTTTTTTTACCAAAATTTTTTTTCCAAAATATTTTTTTTAAATTTTTTTTTTTTACAAAATTGTTTTTTCAACAAATTTTTTTTTTTCAACAACATTTTTTTTCCCACAAAATTTTTTTTTTTTAACAAAATTTTTTTTTTTCAACAAAATTTTTTTTTTCAACAAAAATTTTTTTTTGGGCAAAAATTTTTTTTCAACAAAATTTTTTTTTTCCACATTATTTTTTTTTTTAACAAATTTTTTTTTCCATATTTCAACGGGCGCCATAGGCGCATTACAACTTACTAGTTGAAATATAAACAATGAGTTTAACAATCGAAATTCGGCTAAATGAAAAAATTGTAATCAGCTGTTTGCATGACTCTACCTTTAGTTATTGTGCCATGTCGTCGCCATTTGATGCACCGGTTTCTGTTTCCAGACTTACACAGCAAACCCCACTGTTGCCAGCAAAACATTAGTTTGAACTGATTTAAATTAATCTAAATTAATTTGTAATTATTGTTTGCCAGTTTATAATTTACCCCAATCAATTTGTGCAACGGTGCAGGCATTCGTTCGGTTGACCTGTAATGCAATGGGATTTATTACCAAATTAAAACCAAATTAGTGGCCACAGTTGCAAAACAGCAAAAAGCTAAATGAATTAGAGTGGGTCGCAGGAGAAACTGGTTGCTGGTCATTTTTTTTCCCAGTTATGCCATGCAGCAATTGAAGAATTTATTTTTTGGGGGGGATTTTTAACTTGTTCGTTATATCCAAAAAAAAAAAAAAAGGTATGAAACCATACTTTCAATACCTTCCGAAGGGAATAATTTCTCTTACGTACACGTTAGAAATCTGCATCATCGTAAGTGACTAGTAGGGAACCAAACAAACGGTCCGGCTTTCTTTCTTTTTTGCTTTATTAATTTTAAGTATTTGAAGATATACCACCCCCCCCCCACATCTTTAATTACTTTCTATTACATTGTCGTCCATTTTGTACGTCTACAGGTAGTCATACATATTTAATTTCCCCCCCATCGATATGGGCTGACATCTGTCAGGCACTAGAGCGACAAAAGGATATTGTATTGTAGAAAATGTATTGGCATACGCGGAAGTATGACAGGCTGCACATGCAGATGTCTTTTCCGCTAGGCAGATGGAAATTCTTTATAAATGTTTCATTCAAAATTATACTCTTCAGAGGCAGAGGCGTTCGGGGATAAAGAGAAGATAACTATTTTATAGTGGGGAAAGGCCGGTATAGAAAAAGACAGAGGGTAGACAGATGTGTCATTGATTGTAGACAAACATATCGTCCCCTTAATATAATAATAGTGTATAATACACTATACAGTATACACTATTGTTTTATTGAGGGGTCGATAAATATTTGCCCAATCGTCCGGACTGAATTATTATTTAGTTTTGTTTTTGCTTTGCTCTGTAATCCTTTTAAAATGTGGCCACAGCCACACCTCTGCCTTAAATATCAAAGTTCTTTTTGTTTTGCGAGTATGTAACTGTAACTGTACATGTGTGTGTGTGTGTGTGCCGAACTAATTTCCCATTGTCATGACAGCTGTATTAGAAGAGCCTAGCTCTTTGTGTGTGTCTCTCCAGCTGGCGGATATTGCACATCACGATAAGGAGATGGGGGGAGGCACAGATAGAGCACATTAACTGAATTATATGAGTATTATCCGGGAATCATGTATTTCGATATGACAAGTAGACAATACCAACAACAACAACAAAAGCCAGATCGCCGATAACACCAACAAAGCGGAAAAGACAAACAGAAATGTATGAGAAAGGCAACAGCAAACGACTTTTGTATTAACAGTTTTCCCCTCCCTCATACGTGCGAGATAATAGTGGGATGCATAACAAAGACCCCATCATCATTGATCATTATACTCTTCATCTACATCCTACATCATCCTTACAATATGTGTGTATTTATTTTGTTGTACTGTACGTATAACGACATAAGTACATAAATATTCATTGTATTGTATAATACCTTGAGACATCTGTACCTACATATGTTCGTTCGTTTGTATGTGTGTGTGTGAAGACCTACATCTGGCACGGCGACAAAATGACATCCATTAAGTTTAGTTTATGAAGCCTTGCTGAAGTTTCCCGGTTCAATCCATGGCACAATAATACAAGGTAGTGACAGTTGCCCAACAACACAAATTCCAAAAACAACCTTGTGTATTTTGATTGTCAAATGCTGACATATAAATGACAGACAGCAGACAGTGACAACTCGCGGCACACTTTTTATAGTTTTACTGTTATTTTTAATAGTTTTGAGAGTTTTTGTCTTTTTGTATTTGAATTCTTTGATTTGAATGTTTAATATGAAAATGTATTCGACATTTGAAAAAAAAAAAACTAAACCATGATTTTGACAATCAAAACTCTGTCAAAAGGAAAAAGTGTAATCAGCTGTTTGCATGTTTTGCATGACTTGTGCCATGGGTTGAATCTGTTCGCCTTACGATTGCACTCGACAACAAAACATGAATTTGTAATGGTCGGCGGGAAAAGGCGAATAAAAAAATCACTCACTCCGCCGAGATTTGGCGACGATATTATTTGTTCTAATTGGCCGGCAGGCTTTAAGTTACAAAATGGAAATAAATTCAAATTCAAATTTCTGTGGATTTCCCAAATAATCGCTTAAGTACATTTCAGGGGATTTTGAGTTATTGATGACAAAGTGCCACATTTTCGACGAACTTTCCATTAAAGTATTTCCTTTTGAATACAAATGTAGCGTGGCTCTGTTTTCTTTGTTATTTATAATCCACATGTTTGAATACATTTTCGTTTTAGTACATTCATGTTTTTGTACTGCATTATCATCCCTGCTCAGGATTACCATCACTGTTGTCGATCATCTGTGATTTGTTTGAATAATTTTCAGTTTCAGTTAGTGTCCAGTGAGTTCCATGTTGTCGTTTTAATTAAAATTACTTGGAAAAACAGAATTGGCGCTACTTAACGGGAAGTATGTAAGTTTTCGATTCTCATTTATAATCATGAATGAAGAATAACTACCTCCAAGTTCAATCTAGAACTGCCTTTTCAATAAACCCGGACACTTTAGCTATTTCACTTCCGGTACATATTTACACGTAGTTATATGTGTGTAAGTACTTGTATTAAATAAATATGTGTGAAATGTAAATGTTGTCGAACAATTCAGCATCGAAAAAGCATCATTATTTTCTGATATCAAACCTTGGTTGTTTTTTTGCATGACATCGTCTGCCACACATGTAACCGAGTGTTGAACATGGCACAAATCGTCGTCGTCGTCGTCGTCCATATAACGCAGCGCATACACATACACATTAGCGTCAGCATCATGTCTGTGTTAAGCTTCCCAGGGATTTGCACTTTGGTTCAAATGTGGCAATGAAATATCTCGAACACACACAAAGAAGCCAATAAAAAAAAAAACACAACACAAATGTTTAACTCGAAAAAAACGGATACTGGTAAAATGGTAATTCAATATTTCCCTCATTCGCTTCCTTTCACTGCCTGGCTCGGTGTTATGACTACGAGCTGTTTGTTCAAATCTTGGGGGAAATTACACCTTGTAAGGTGTGAATGTGTGTTCGTGTTGGAAATTGTCCTAATCGACTTTAATATTAAATTATCTGGCAATAGAATTGTTTACTCCCTCCCTCCCTCATCCATTACTTTGCTTTGGCCACCTGGGCGTATGAGTGTTGATATTTAGAGTGGCAAATTAATGTGTTGCTCATACGCACCGCTGTTCAGCGATATTGGCCCGAGTCAGACGCGCGTTCAACAACAAATGTTTTATTTATGTAGGAGGTTGGTATGACAGGCATCGGCTCGATTGTAGTAACTAAATTTCATGTGAAATTAATGAAATGCCATCAATCCATTGAGGAACGATGCAGCCATTCAAAACAGACAACAATAGCTCATCCCACCTAAGCGTTCGATAAACGAAATTGAGTTTTTTCGTTCCTTTTTCCTGCAATAGAATGTTTTGAGAGAATATGTCTGTTGAACAGTTAAAAATAGATGGCCATTAATCAGCATTGGCCATAACTATGCCGGTCCCTTAGAGGTGCACACACTCACACACACAAGTAAGCACAAAGGTCATAGGGGGTGAGGGAGGGCATTTTTGCCGTTTGACAGTGGATTCGCGACCACGATTAATGAGACTATGCAAATGAGTCTGTCAGAAACAAAATTTGACGTATGCTTAATGTGGCAGACGACGCAGATATTTGGCCTAAAAGTGAGGTGACGTCTCGAAAAGAGTGACTGACGTTTGCCATTGCGACCAAAAAAAAAAAATGGAAAAAAACCAATGTCCCGTAAAAGAATTGAAAAAGGAAAATATTCATAAAATGTGGTTGTGGGCAGACCTAATTTACACATTGATAACAAAGATCAGGGCGCATACTAATCAGACTCATAATGTGCTGGCGAGCTTGTGAATGCATTTTAATTAGGCAGGAAGTATTGGGATCTTTAGTCTGATTTTCGTATGGGAATTAATTGATGGTCAAAATTTGAAGCAAGGCAACGTTCAGTCGAGATAGAGTGTTCAAAAATACGAAAGCTAGAAATTTCCGCAAACTGAGTTTTTTCCATAAATTAATTCAGAGTACACATCTCTAACTGTGGACGGCCGTTGTAGGTGATAGGTAGCGATTATCACACAGATGAACCCAAGTTCGAACTCTTACATCAAACATTTTTCAGCGGCTGTTTTCCACCTAGCAAATATTGGCGACTTTACGAGTAAGAGAGCAATCTCTAAGCCATGTAAAACTTGTCTAGAAAAGCATAAGCCTTTCGGAGCCGACTTTAAACAGTAGGACCCACTCAGTGAGTATACAAATTATATCGTTCACAGCTCACTGATTCGAGAGAAGTTCCCCGTCTGTTCGTTCATGGAATGTTAAGGGAAATAAGTAACTACACATCTCTAACTACTGCGGAAATTTCTTTCACATCACACATCTTCTTTGACTGGAAAGATAAAGTTATGTCTAGTTTTATGTTAATTACGATGAACTAAGGAGAATTATTTTTGGTTGCGTTAATGTGTTAGAATTTCGAGTTATGACCCTTTTCTATTTAGGGTGCATTATACAAGTTATAATTGAGAAAAAAAGATCACCAATTAGACTGAGATGTCCGCACTGTTGGGAAATTAAAATGTGTGTGTTTTTTTTTAAATTTCTTTCCGTGTACATTCTCAATAAGACAAACAAAAATCGTCAACAAAAGTCTAATTTATGTTTTTTTTTTTTGGTAAGAGTATGTTGTTGCTCGAACTAATTACACGTTTATTAATGTTTTTGGCAGCCGTATCGAAATTGGCAGGTGTAATGGGAATTAGTACGGGGTTTTCACTTTTGGAATTGCAAATACGACAAAAAGTTTTTTTTTGCTAGTCTATTTCGTCTATCATATTCTATTTCCACTTTTATGGAATCATTTCCATTAATTAACAGTACGTAGGTAGCTGGGGGGAGGTGGGGTTTCCAAGAAATCACATTAACATTTTGTAAACACCTCAGAATAACTTAAGATGCTGTATTAGCAAATTTCACATTAATCGTTTTCTTTATCTTTAGAAAACAGTTAATAAATGTGTTTTTTTTTTAAATTTAAAATTTATAATTTTTTTCAACATTCCTGTCCTCTTTCGGCTTTGGAGCTGTCCAACACGAATAAACAACACAACACGGCGTTGGTTCTCAAGACTTAGATAATTCTCTTTTAGTTACACAATCACAATGTTTTGTAAAAGTACAATAAATTCTTACCCGATCGGTTGAAACAATCTCAAAGACGACAATTACTTTAATTACAACTTGAAACAATACAACACAAGATTTCACAATGCCGGCTTTGTTTGACAAATAAATTGGAGATGCCACCTGTTATATATTATTCGCATACATTATTTCCCAAGTAATCGCTATTGGCATTATCGATAATTCCATTATTATTGGCATACGATTTCTCACCAATGGATTGCTCGATAACCCACAGACAAAAGTCTAACGCTCCGATGCCGCCAATGGACAGCGCCAAAACGGCTGATTGCCGAACTTGCCAAAATGCCCTATGAATCAGAAAGAAACCACAGGTGGATCATACGGAATTCGAATTGAAAATACTATCATTTTCATATTTCGAGTTAAATAATACATTAAGTTATTGTTTTTAACCCAGTTTGAATGATTTTGTTGTCGATTGAAGAAAGATTAAGTCAATTCGAATTTAAATCAAATTGGTATGACTTTTTCCCCCCCAAATGATTACCATTACATTGAAAACGGGTTATCACGAACATAATTTTCATAATAACAGTTGCACAAGTAACCTCCAAAACGAAAAATTCTGCTAAAGCTGCCTTAAACAAAACAGCTGCCTAACTTAATTCATTGTTCCCCCCCTCCTAAATCACTTTCACAAGATTTACATTTTCTTTTCTTGCTCTTCTTCCGCCATCGCAATATAGAAATTATGTGTCAAATGAAGAAGGAAGAAGTGGCAGCCAAATTCAATACAAAACCGTATTTTATGTAACAGAGAGAAAAAGTATGTCAAAAATTATTAAAAGTTTGTTAGACCGACCCCCAATCATCGAAATGGCTGGGCGTCGTTTTGGGTTTGTTGCTGTTGCTTTTGTTATTCCTTTCTGGGCCATATGTCCGTAAGGGTAAGAGCCCTGCTGCCAGATAGAATGGCCCAGAAGGAGAAAAGTAAGATAGGAGAAATAGCATAATGGCGCCGTGATCCTTGAATAATGTTGATTTTTCCTATTTTCATTTTGAAGCGTTTGTTGGTGGCTGTAGTCACACACAACATATTTTTTATTAAGGATAAAAATTCATGTGCATGTGCCGAGTGTCGATTCGTTACGAATAAAAAATTGTTCAGTAAATTAAATGGGGCACTCATACACACACACACACACAGACACTCCTTTTGTAATCCATATTGTTCGGGACGGGGGTGTGAGGGAGGCTATGTAGTATGTGTAGATTGAGTGTTTTGTTTAGGCCGCTCTGTTTATTCCACTTTCTGTTTTTGGTTGCCTTGGTTGCGGTGGCTTTTCTAATCCGGAAAAGCAACAGGAAGTACGCCAAATATAAAATGTTTTATTAAAAAACCAGCATATTTCCCCCCCGAGGCATGTCAGCAGTAGACAACGAAAAATAGAAATAATAATTTAGGTTTTTGTTGCCTACAAACACACACACACACTCACCGCCTGTCGTCCCTTCTTACAGTTTGTCGCAGCTTTCGCTGTCTCGCGTCACATCACGTCACTACGCTTCGCTAGAGTCTTTAATGGCATAACCAGAAACGGAAACTATTTACCAACAAAATAAATTGAAATACAATTTCAAAAAGCCAAAATCTTTTGTGCACTCTCCAACACAGCCAGCCGTGATGTTGTTGTCATGCCGTCTCAACCAACCCAACCGACATTTCAACCGAAAAAGGGGTAATCTTTTATTATTATTAACAGCAATTTCATAAAATTTAACGACATCCTTATGAATTTATAGGAACACACTTGTTCGGGCCATGCTTTGTGCAACCATGGACATGTTCGAACAACTTGGCAACGTGTTTAAAGGACCATCCACACAAACCGAACTATGTTTATATAGTTATGTATATGTAGATGGATGTACACATATATCTCTGCCCATAATAGTAACATTAAAAAGAAATGTCGTTATAAATTTTGAATTTTTTTTTATTGTAAAACATAATACTGTGGGTTATGGCAACATCAGGACGACATATGCCTTACAAGCATATATTTATAAATTAGTTATCGTACATATGTACTTATGTACATAATCCACTATAGAACATATGACAAATATCTATGCACTCATCGTTATTGACAAGAGTGCAGGCACTAGAGCAACAGCACATGTCTACTTCGATTACCATCTAAATATTCGATATTTATCGGTGATTACAATGACCTCGCCTCAGGCAATTAGGGACTGAATTGAACAAATTGTAAATTGCAAATACAAATGTGAATTTTTAGAAAGATAAATCATTGAGTTTAAAGTATGAGATTTGAGTTTATCTTTACAAAGATAAATGTCAGAGCAGTCGCATTATTATTTTGTTGTAATCGATTCCTACTGAAGCTAAATTAAATATATACAATATGATAGATACGGTTATTGATTTGACGGCAGAATGATCAGACCGGGAACCGTACATTATATGAATATAATGGATCCACTATTCTCCCCTATTCACCTACATTTTTGAGAAATGATGACAGATCTCTGTAAACAACTACAAGTTGATGGGGCCACATTAACTCTGTAATAACTTGTTTTCGTTGAAAAAGAAAAATACAGCCCATTTCGTAATTTGACCTTAATCCGGCAATGTTAACATTTTATGGTGGGAAACACAATTCTTTTATTCATGACTTTTTCCTTTTTATGGCAACTGCCGAAATTCCGTTCACCGGCTATGGGTGGGCGATAAAAGAGCTGCTGCGCACATTGTTTTACGAAACCAATGCAAAGAAGACATTGTAAAAGCGGAAATACAAAAGGCATGCATAATAAATTCAATATTCTCTGATTCGAAATACATTAAAATTGTGAATGTGTGTCAAATTTATGTGGGAAAATAGGTGGTGGGGCAAATATATTGTGACGAGGAGTTCAGAAGTAATTTAAAGATAAACGTTTTAAACGCACGTCAAGTATTTGTAAGCGATAATCACAATAATACGTGGTGATAAAAAAAATCAAAAAAAAGAGTGGAATCTACATAATCATTGACTGCCTTCATTATTCGGAAATTTCGGAAATAAAATGAAGAAATTTGGTTAATATTTTTCATTGTCATGAAGTAAATTATTTGATTTGTTGAATTTATTATATTTAAGTTAAGGTGTTAACTAGTCTATAACGTTTATGTAAATAAAAATCCTAAAAAAATTGTTTTTTTGTACAAACATTTTTTTTTGAACAAAAAATTTTTTTTTCAGGAAAAAATTTTTTTTTCTACAAAATTTTTTTTTTTTCAACAAAATTTTTTTTCCATATTTCAACGGGCGCCATAGGCGCATTACAACTTACTAGTTGTTGAATAATTGTCAATTAGGTCTCCCAATAAGAGAAAAAATGTTTGTAAAAAAAAACAATTTTTGTTGAAAAAAAAAAATTTTGTGGAAAAAAAAAATTTTTTGGAAAAAAAAATTTTGTTGAAAAAAAAATTTGGAAAAAGAATTTTGTAAAAAAAAAATTTGGAGAAAACACAATTTCTGTACAAAAAAAAAATATTATTTTTTTTATTATTATTATATTTATAGAAAATTATAGAATGCCTATTTAAATTCCTACGTACTGCGTGACAGAGTCAGTGAATCAGTGCCGAGGGTAAATATATATTAAGATGCAGCAGGAATCGACAGAAGGAAGACATGACAAACCTCAACGATAGACTGGCGACACAATAGCTTTAGCGATTCCAGAACTACACCGATCTTTCTTTCCATACGCAGGCGTTAACTAGTATGTTAGGTCCCCGATCTATAGTTTAAGGGTTAACAAATGGAGTGAAAGACGAGTTGTATATGAAATCCCAAACGTGAGTCACGATACATTTTCAATCTTGTGTTCATAGAATATAACTAAAAAAAAAACAGAAATTCCAACCAGTCGCTTGAGACAAAAAATCGATTTATCGATTACTACTACTGATCACACCACGGCCCACACGGTCACATTGTTGCTTTTCATTAAAACAGAGTTGTTTAAATTTTAGTAAAACAGTAAATGGAAAAACGTTTATAAATCAACTGACTATTGAAGAAATTTCGAAAATCGAAATGTCAATATCCTGAGATATTGACAGAGAGAGACATCATGTATTAATTAATTTAAAATCAATCAATCAATTATTTATTAAGCAAGACCAAAAACAGGTTGTAGAGCCAACTTAAGTAAGTAAGTGAGTAAGTAAGTAATCATGACAATTGCTTAAATATGAATATAGTTTGAAATACGGGAAAATATTGTTCACACAAGTTTATTTCGCATTTTTAGGAACGTTGGGAATTTTATTTTCACAAGTTGACCAAGAGAACCCAAATAGTAGACAGGTCGTTACGCCACAATACATTTAAGGCAGCCCTCGCATTTTGCAAATCTATTTGTTTTCTTTATGTCGAATGAAATACTTGCTCTGGTACTCAAAGTAAGTGTACCGCTCACCATGAATGGTCATCATGGCTTCAGTGTTTATTGAAGAATTCTTTTCAAAATGGCCCAAAATGTGTGTGCGTGTGTTTGTGTGCGCGCGCCTTGTTACACGTCAATTAGAGGAAATATCGAATAAATTATTATCAGAATACAACTTGAAGTGTCGAAATGTTTGCTATACCGAACAAATTTCAAGTGGCATCCACTTGAAGCATGATTGATAACTGAAGGTGTGGAAATGTGGTTGGTGAGGGGAGGGGTGGGGTGACGTTCATGCGGAGTATGTGTTTATTTATCATTAACATGGAAAACACTTGCCCAGCCGTACATTGTGATTGATATGCAAATAAGTTATTTGTTCATTGTGTTCTTGTTTACAAACGAACGGTGGGTTCATAAAATGTGGCCGTATGGAAAATTCCTGCTGTACAGGTCGTCAATGTCTTCGCTTCGAATACTTCAAGTGTCTGTCGTATGCATTTCACGTAACGACACAGATTGTGTCCTTTTGGTTGTGCTTGGCAAGTCCTTCAGAAGGCACTAAACAGTTTGTCCTGGAACGAAATCCTTTCATTGCATGCAGAAATGCAATTATTTTCGTTGTCCTCGAGCGTGTTGTTCTTGCTCTTAAGGTTTGGTAAATTACTTAAGTTTGCTTAATTACTCCATAATTGCACGAGGAACAATGCTGCTGATAATGCCACCTAAGTATTGATGTTGCAGACAGACTGCGCCTGCAGCAGTGTCGTCTTTCTGTATGTTTTTTTTTTTTTTGTTCCATTTTTCCCAATGAAAGAACAAAATAAAAACAATAGAAAAGTTTCTTATTTGAGAAAAAGTTGAGAAGATTGTTAGGTTCTGTTGCCTTGGAATACGCCATCATTAGGGATACAAAACAAATGGTCGTGTATTGTGTCGTCTCGTATTTGTAGCACCAAACGAGCGAAATTAGTTTAGTTTGCCTTTTTAAAGTTACGCCAGAATTTTGTTTAGCTTCTTTAAGCGCTCATTTCCTTTATCAGCTTTAAGAGTCAGTTCGCCAGCTGGCCGTATTTGCCTGTTGACATGGGCTGCCATATGTTGATGTTTCGCTTAACTCCATGGAGTTGTGGTAGTTGTGCCACCCCTTGCGCTGTGGAATTTGAATATTGACTTGCCCATGAGTTATGATTGTGACTCTGTGTGTGTAGTAAGTGCTGCGGTTGAAAATCGTCGACAACAAAGTATATTTTCAACGTCATCGCCACAACCGCCGCACACACAATGGGGACCAGGCAATCTTTGACATGTTTAATTAAGTGAAAATAATTTGTTTACATATCGCTGTGGCCTGCACAACAAAAGTCAGACATCGTCTATGTACGGACTGCACCCCAGCCTGCCAAGTTTTCTTTAACCACGACTGCGTTGACTTTGCATGGTATCTGAAATTATTATTGTCATGCGTATGCAGATAGTTTTTTCGGGAAATTGCGTCTTTGTGGGACTGCACATGCATGCACATGCATATGTGCCTTTTCACAATCATGTCATGATTGACGAACTAAACATATAATGGGGTTTTGTTTTGAATTATCTGTTATTTTAATAGGGCTTGCTCGAAATCTCATCAGCAACTCAGTGTCAGAGGACGAAGCCGATGTGAAATTTCCGTCGGCGGCGGCTTAAAGTCGACTAAAGCCGGAAAAAATCGGAGGCGGCGTCTAAGCAAGAAAACAATCGGCGGCGGCTAAAAGACGGCGGGAGCCGTTGGTTTTAGGGATTTTTTTTAAAAATAATTCTTGATAAAAAGGCAGGATACCAATTTGAATTCATTCCCCGGGTCCTTATAAATTCTTATCGGGTAGATGATTGAAATTCATAGAATGTCCCATATGATGTGTCGCTTCCCAAGTAATTTGCATGATTCCTCTTTTTTTCTTCTTCTTCTTCTACTATAAATTAACAAAGGTGAACGAATGCAGACAATGCATATGAATTGTTTACTTCCGGTGTCGCTGAATATAAATTACAAATATTGACATTATGGTGGCAACAAAAAAAAACAAAAGATCTACCAGAGAATGACAATTTTCATAAATACAATTTCTTAATTCTATACAAAACGTGCCGACATTATTAACTACATACAATCCAAAGAAATCATCGTTATTGCATTTGAAATAGAAAAAAGCGAGCAAGCAAACAAACATCACATCTATCGCTTGCCGTGATTAATGGATTCCATAGCAGATTTAATAAAATTGTGTAGACAAAACAAACAAAGAAACGCCAAAAAAAAAAATAGTAGGAAATACGCCAACATTAAAGATTCGCCAGATGTTCAAATTGCACACAATAAAATCCTGAACAGCATATGAAGGAAGAATTTGTTTTTTTTTTGGCACAAATCGCAAACTTTTTCAATTTCGATTTTTAGTAAGAATTGTTTTCACATTTCAAAAGAATTCAAAGGTATTGCTAACCTTTGCGAAGGGCCAGGCCAATACGTATATAACAAGCTGCACATCCCCGCTTTTCTCTCATGTCTAGTCGCTTGGTTGGCTCTAAATTTTGGATAACAAACATTTTGTGAGAATGGGTTTGAGTTTAATAAAACGTGACAAAATCGTTATTAGTTCCAGGACGATTTTTAACGATTTTTCTATCATGAGCAATAGACGAACATGGAAGAAGATTGTTCGTTAATGGGATGTTGAGCGAAATATGTTCCTGAACAATGGCTCACAGGAGCCAATAATTTAATATATCCCTTGTAAGACGGGATATATCCCAAAACGGGATAAAAAAGGTACACAAGGGGGCAAAAAGGGGACAAAAACGTACCAAAACGGGATAAAAAACGTACAAAAGGGGGAAAAACTAAAAAAATTTTAATGTAATGCCTTTTGTAAAAAATGCAAAAATGAAAAAAAGGGAAGGGACGAAAAAGGGGCAAAAGAAGGAAAACCGTTAATCTACAGTTAGAATTGGTTTGTAAAGGTGATACAGAGCAGTAAAAAAGTACTGTGTGTACTGTGTAAATAAAGAAAGTTCGAAAAACTATTTTAAAAAAACTAGGAGCCAAGGCAGGTAAAACTTGTAAAAAGCGACAGACCAAAGCCTGGGGGTGGCAATCCAACCCACAACACCCCCGCTGATAGGCATGCAACCTACCAACTCGCCTGCAGGGGCGTACAGCGGTTATTTGTTACAAAAACACCTTTAACATACTCTTGTAGGAACGCATTTGACTTTATCCTCTCCTTGTTATTAACTACGTACTTAAAACCCTTTTTTTTTATTTATTTTTCTTTTTTTTTGTCTCTCGGCTTTTATAAAATGTGTCAACACTTTCTTGCACTTCCTTCAAGTCTTATCAACCAACTTGTCATTCAAACGTTATTTTTCTATAAACTTTACTTTTTTTGAGCAAAAAGTGCAAAAATATTTAGCGTTTGCAGCAAAAAAAAAAAAGCTTGCGAATGAATGACGAGTATTAATTAATGCCAATGTAAAAATAATTCCGAGAAAGCAAAAGAAGAGGAAAGACAACGACTGATAAAGCCCAGTCATGCATTAATTGAAAACATGATGAAGACAAAACGCCCACCAATCGACAATACAAAATAAAGTGAACTCTAACCAGAGGGCAAACTAAAGGGCCGAACTAATGGGCATGATGCAAATCTGAATATGCCCTTAATAGGTTGCACTGTACGGATGCGGGTGGGTGGATTGATGTGTACTAGAGTAAGACTCTACTAGAGAGCTTGCACGGTGGATCGATAAGCAGAGCACACATGCAACGCACATACATTCTCAGAGGATCGAAGTAAAGTGTCTTCATGAGCCATGCGAGTGAACATAAACGATCGATCGGTTGAGCGAAGACCCCGACAGAGATGAACGAAGTTTGAGTGGGTTTTGTCTAACAAGAAGAACGATTATTAAGAGCCCGGATTATAACCACTATAAAATGGTGGTAATTGGCGAAGCACATTTCTCGCGGAGCACGAATTTTAATAGCAAAACGCAATTATATTGTAGCGTTGGTTGTTCGTAAGTCTATTGATGATAAAAATAAATTGGATAAGTTTCTTCTAAGGGACTAGAAGGAAATCATCTTCTTAATATATATTTACCCTCGACACTGATTCACTGATACACTGATTCACTGACTCTGTCACGCAGTACGTAGGAATTTAAATAGGCAGTCTATAATTCTATAAATAATAAAAATAATAAAAAAAAAATATATTTTTTCTTGTACAGAAATTGTGTTTTCCCCAAATTTTTTTTTTCCAAAATTTTTTTTTAGAATTTTTTTTTTTTACAAAAATTTTTTTTTTCGACAAAATTTTGTTTTCAACAAAATTTTTTTTTTCTCAAAATTTTTTTTTTCAACAAAATTTTTTTTTTCCACTAAAATTTTTTTTTCAACAATATTTTTTTTTTCAAGAAACAATTTTTTTTTCAACAAAATTTTTATTTTTTCACAAAAATTTTGTTTTTTAACAAAATTTTTTTTTTTCAAGAAAAAAATCTTTTTTCGAAAAAAATTTTTTTTTTCAACTACATTTTTTTTTTCCATATTTCAACGGGCGCCATTGGCGCATTACAACTTACTAGTAATAAAATAAATGGACAAACTCAAACCAAAGGGATAGGTTTCTTCTAAAGGGACTAGAAGGAAACTATCACGTCTTGGCACACCTTCGGCCTTCCTCTAACTTATTTGTCGTCTGCGTCTTAATCAGATGAAACCATTCACGACCAATCCCTCCGGCATTTAAAGCATCCCTACCGCCAGCATTCTCAAACAAGATATGCGCCTCGGCACCACATTTCATCAAATTAAAGAAGTAAAACAAAAATTCCACCCAAATGCCCTTTTTCGACCTTTTATTAGAAACATTAGTTTTTAAGTAATTGAACCTCTGACATATTTCAGTCATAACTAATGGTCGGGGTCATCATTTGACGGCGGAGACGACTTATTTATTTATTTATTTGTTTTTTGATTCGAAACACTTCCCCTGTTCCCCTTGAAAGCCCGCATACAAAATGTGCGCTACCATCGGAAGTAATTGCAAGTGGAATAGAAAATCCAATGGAAGCCAGCACAGTCCACTTGTATTATTGGAAATCCGCTTAAGGGGAAAAGGTACCGAGTCGAATGAAATGAACTACTTCTGCTTGTGCTGAATTCTGAAAATAGCTCAAGAAGCTTTAGAACGATGCCACGTAGCATGACATTCGTATGGATAATAATATTGACTGCTGCTTCGGGGAATTAACAGTCAAAGTTGTTATTGAACTGATGACCAACGCAGGTAATTCTAATGAACTTCGGGATTATAATGACGGCACACCAAAACAGCAACAACGTTTCAGGGCTTTCAGCGAATTTATTGTTTAAACTATTTCTAACATCTCGATGGAATTATGACGGTAAAAGGAAATGGAATGAAATTGTGGAAAAAAAAACTTATGTACGTGACCTCTTTAAAACTTTCCCAAGTTAGTTTGATAATAACCACGTTTTTTTTCTTCCCACAACTTGGAATATGATTTTTCCTTTTGATGTTTCAAAAATTGTGGTTTGCGCCCTTTTAACCTTTTAACGTTAACATTCGACTGTGGGCGAACTTAACCACAGTTTTCTTGGTGCTTCAAAAGAGACACATTAAAAGGTTTTTCTAATTCAGTTTGAAAATCATTTCTTAATTATTTTGTTGTTGTTTTTAGTTAAAACTACTTTTAAATTAGAACTTAGGAAAAGTTTCAACAGTTCTGTCTGTGGTACAGGACTTTTATTTGAAAAGTTTATTCAGCTACTCGGCTGGAGTCCTCTTCTTCGTCTGAAATAAGAAAAATATTATATGTCTGAATTTTAAAACGAATGCAGTCTCTATTAATTTTTTTCTATAAAAATTAACATTTCAGTGTTTGGGAAGGGTCGTCAGAAATGGTGAGGCAAATCCACAAAATTGTAGGGGTAGACCTGGGCCCAAAACTGAACGAAAGCACCATGAGAAAGTAAAAGGTTTAACAAGATTTAAGAGATTGTAGATGGCCGTGGTGTGGTAGGTGGTGTGTGCGATTATCACACAAGTAAAACCAGTTTCAAAGCCGGAACATCAAGCATATGAAGGAAAGATAGGTACGTGGAATGGAAAGGAAAAACAAGTTGCAGTTTCTTTTTGTCTGTTATCGTATTTTGACATTTTGAAAGTCATATGTATTTGAAAAGGCCGATATTGCCGAAAAAGATTTTCCATGTGTGAACACAAGTTCCAAAGGGTATCATAAAAATTGCCATAAGTAAAATTGCGTAGTGTAAAATCGTGATTTTATTTTGAAGATTTTTCCGAAAAAAATTGAATGTTTCTAAATCAGAAATTTGTTGGCCAGTATTAAACATAAATATTCCCACTTATTGCTAATGGATATTACTTTTTTTTTTGGCATAACAGTGTACTTAGCATGAATCACCCCTAATCAACATATATGTGAACACCAACACCCCACACCACACATTATAAATCCCCCTCCTCCGGCTGGGCAAATATGTTATAAATCACTTGAATTGTATTAACCTAAAATCAATTCTTCTTTTGCAAAAGACTCAAAGCAAAAAACAGCAAATAATTTATCAGCGTTTGGCTATTTCATTTTCTATTTACTGACGTTCTGGCTAGCGTAATAAAAAAAAAATATATTTAAAGATTTTTTTCCCGATACTAAGTTTAATGGAATTTACTATTCACCATTTGATGTGTTTTTGTTTTTTTTTTCTTTTTGGTTTATGAATTATTGTTTGTTTTCAGAGTTTTCTAAATAATTTCTAGCTCGGCCCACACAAGGGTCAAGGGGTAGGCCACAAAAGAGAGAGAGAGCTGCCAAAAGTGGAAAAAATGTCTTATGACGCCATCGAATGATGAAGATGCCTTTCAGCGGGCGTCACCACAATCTCCTGTTTTATGGAAACCTCACTGTCAACATAAATATTTAGATTGCCGGCATGTCTCACTGTGTGTCGGTGTGTAGGTAAATAAATATGTCTTGTATTTAAGCAAGATTTATTTCTATTTCGGGCATAAAATTAAACTAAGCAAATAGGCATTTGTCTCGCTTTTGTCATTGTACATTCACTTTCACTTTCATTTCCATTTCCTCGACACTGAAGACGTCAAACAGCTTATTTGCCTTTGAAATATTTGAAGTGAAATTTCTACCACTCAACATAAAGACACCACCCCCCCCCCCCCCCTCACACCCACCCCCACTTTAAAATGTTCGCATATGCAAATATTTACAAGGCACCGAAAAAAAACACATACCAAACCTCTTGCAAAAGGAAAAAAAAAAGAAATCATTAAACGTCACCACAGCTTAATTTCCTCCAGATTCGAGGGAAAACATTTATGATTTTGTTGACATTTCCCAAATGAAAATCGGATTACCAGCACCACCCAGTCATTATGAAGACGTTGCGAATGATCTGTGCGCCACATCCTGGGGCAAGCCGTTAAATTAAATGTCTAGACTTAGGGTCAATTAAAGAAATGTTCTATAATAGGATTTAAATTTTAAACACTCTGTTAATCGCAAACATCGAACAATTGAAAATATAAACAAATAGGGATATATCCTGCAATCACTCACCATTGTCATGTCACTTTGAAGAACCGAAAAAACCAAAGACATTCCCAACAGACAAATAAACTTTCACTTTCAGTCTCGCACTGTGGTCAGATGGATGTGGACTTTTAGTTGTGGCGGAAATAAAAATGGAACTTTCATTAAACTGTAGAAAAAGTCTCAGTTACTGAGACACTTTTCCCATAAAAAAAGTCTCAGTTACTGGGACACTTTCCCTATACAAAAAGTCTCAGTTTCTGGGACACTTTCCCTATAGAAAAATACTCCGTTAATGGGACACATTTCCTATACAAAAAGTCACAGTTACTGGGACACTTGTTCTATAGAAAAATACTCTGTTAATGGGAGACTTTTCTTGTAGAAAATGTCTCAGCTACTGGAACACTTTTTCTGTAGAAAAACTCGCAGTTACTGGGACACTTTTCGTATAGAAAAACTCGCTGTTATTGGGACACTTTTCCTGTAGAAAAACTCCCAGTTACTGGGATACTTCGCATTCGCAGATAACCCACCACTACAGCTAACATCAACTAAAACAAACTGTTTAAGGTAGAGACACTACAATTTGTGTTTATCAGCCTTTGTTAGTTTTTCGTACCAAATTCGGAAATTTTATTTGTTGACGTGCCCATTGACAATTAGTCAATGAAAGATGACGTTGTCGTAGGTCACCTGCTGGCTAAAGCTTCCGTATTGTGTATGTCTTTAGACCGAGGTCCTTACATAAAATATTCCAGCTTGTCGAACGTTTGTAAAGACTGCTGTGCATTCTGGTCTTATTTGCAAGATTAATTGGGAATATGGATTCGTGATCAGAAATCAATCTTCATGCTCTTGATTTTGTCATGTTATATTATTTTACTTCTACTTTTTCTTTGCAAAGATTTGTCTTTAAGTCGCAAACGTTGAATTTATCTAACCCACAAACACAAAAACGAAACAAACAGAATCCCTTAGCCCCTTCAGAGAACGGCATTAAACGAGATTAAGACATAATGTTATGTCAATTTACCGTAAAATATTCAGTAAATCTGTTAAAATGCCATCGTAGACATCGTTGATGTCATATTAAAGTTAATCACCATGCGAATGATGATCATCATCATGCTGATGAGGCCATCGACAACGGCCCCAAAGACTGTCCCAAAGATGAGGATTTGCGTGACTCTTCAAGACCTCCTACCTAAGGGGCACACAGTCGTATGGCACCCGCTCACAGTCGCCCACACAGTCACAATGCAGGCGATGATGGTTAGCGCGGTAAACACAAATGTTGACACTAAAATGATAGCACGTGTTTAATTCGATATGAGTTTTGTGTAAACATTTCAGTCATCCTTCTATTGTGCCGCCAACGGCGCCCCATACTTCACATCGTACTGCGGCTAGTGAATGAAATTGAAATTGATGAGGAAGGTTGTTGCCTGGCTGGCGAGATGTGAGTGAGTGCTTTGGCCAAATCAACAGGTGTTTATCAGAATACGGTGCCCACAAAATATTGTTTACATTTTGGCCAACATGGAACATGGAACATATGGATAAAACCACTGAGCGAATGGCATGCGCAGTTTGTGCCACACACTTGCAGTCCACAATTCATTGATGCTGTCCACCCGCCAGTGGAGTGGTAGTTGTGGCTGTTGTGCTGTGGCCACTGCTGCTATCTTTTGGCTGTACGAACAAGAACAAGAACTAGTCTTAACAATATTGAAAAATGGAACTACCAACAAAATGGGCGCCGAAAGCGGTTAGTCCTTTGCGCGCTTTTCAAACGATCACAACACAAAAGCGGTTGAAAGCAACTTTGAACAAATTCAAGTCTGAAAAACAAAAAAAAAAAACACAGAAAGCTAAAGAAAAAACCAGAGCAGTGAATTATTCCATAGAAATAAAAATAAAGCGCCATTGCTCAAGTTAATATCGTAAATCGATAAATAACAAAAAAGAAAAATAACAAAAATAGAAACCAACAGAAAGAAAAACCGCAAATCACTTGTAATTATTCTTGTTTAAGTGCTTGGGATTCGCTTGTCCTGTGGAAAAATAAAATAAAATTAAGAGGGAAAACTCACAAGTGAACCAACAATTGGAATAACATATCACGGCGGATGCAGTTATCCGACGAGAAGTGTTTGTTATGGTAAATACTACTAAGAGAAAAAAAATGTGTAATGACCCCAACTGAATCATGAATCAGAGAACAAAAAAAAAACAAAGTCTAACTTGGAATAAGAGTACGATTATGTGAATTATAAAAATGCAAAGAAAGGATTTTGAATTTTTTGGAAAATCACCAGCCTAGAACAACAAGGTTCCAACTGCACCAAGGTAGTTTGGAGAAAACTTCACATCAGTGTCATTAATTTTTGCCAACCATTAATAATCAATTTAAACATTAACGGTTTCAATTTTAACACTAATCGAATGATATTACAAATGATGGTACGATTTGATATACAGGTCAATTTACCAAAATAAATGTCAGTTAGAACCTTGTTGTCCTAAGGCCGCCAAATAATACGAATGGGAAAATGAGTTTTTAGTTTTGTGAATTTTAAAAATAAAAAGAAACGTTTTTGATGTTTTCAGAAAAGAATACGAATGGGAAAATTATTATGTGAATTTTAAAATTAACTGCCTGTTTCCAAAAAAAGATTTTGTTCGTTCGTTACAAATCGTCAATATTGAAAGCGTTATAAAATGGGCTTCAGACATTATTCAATTCTGGTTTTCGGATATATGTCAGATATGGGCATTTGGAACACAAAAGAATGAACTCTCTCTCTCTCTACTGAGAAACATCCATTTTATTGCGCCTTCAATATGGACAATTTGTAACGAACGAACAAATTCGTTTTATGGAAACAGACAGTTAATTGGTTTGAGTGGTCTTTGCAGTTTTTATAAAATCAAATATGTCAAATTTGCTTTAGTTCAACAACGTTGTTGGCTAAAAAGAAAATCAATAACAAGAAAAGGATGTTTCCAATAAAATTGACATTTGTTTTGAATATTCCACATACGAACGGTACGGCTGAAGAACAAATTGTCTCTATAGTGCGTCGACCGATCAACGAACGGATGAGAGTCTCTGGAAAGCCGCATATTTCGGCTAAATGTTCAGGGACAAGACGACGGATGTCTGAGGAGCAGATACCGTTAAAATATCTATAGAATAGCGATGCTGAAGGGAGACAATAGAGTTGGATGCCCTACTACCGCTCTTCTCTGTACACGTTCCAAAAGCTGCAAAGATGTCTTTGGAGCTCCTGCCCATACATGGGAGTGATATTCCATTTTAGGCCGAATACAGGTGGTGTAAATATTTTCGAGATCAGACGGAGTGAAGTATTTCTTGCACCGCTTTAAAAAGCCTAAACATTTGAATGCTTCTTTCGACACTTCGAATATATGGCTTGCCCAACGAGCATCACCCTGTATATTCATGTCCAGAACATCAAAAGTGTCTGATTCGTCGATATCCACTATTTTATTTTAATAAAATATTTCAATTTATTGGGTTGGTCTGAAGACGGGCGTGGACATTTTCACTTTAGTATTTTCCATGAGTATTTATTTATTTATTTTCTTCTTCGTCTGTGTTAGTTCACAATGAATGACATCTTTGTTCTTGTTATTTTGTTTAGGCTGGCAATGCTCTGCCAACTTAAGACACAAACTCAAGCGATAGATTCTCGTCATGCCTAATATCGCTTAGCTCTCCCTACAATTAACGCCTAATTCAATCCTGAATACATTTAATATCCTAGCCGAAATAACCTAAAAACTCGTCTACTTCTGTTACACATTTTAAGGAGATGTTTGTGTGTTACCCATGCTGTCAAACTTGAGTCAACTGGGTGACATTTTGACACCGCATCGTGTGACACTGAATACTTTAAAAACTTAAGCCGAGACAGGGTATCCTTACATTAATTTAATTGCCCATGACATAATCCTTTATCGCATTTTTGTTATTTAATTGAAGAAAAGTTTGTGTAGGCGCGTCCATGGTTGGCCAGAAGGTACTGGAACAAAATACATTAACATTAAATTCATTGTACAAATTATGACCTCAAGGAATAACAACAAGAAAATTTGGGATATTTTTATTGAAAAAGAAAGGGGGCAGGCACCAGATGGGTTACCATATTACTTACATATCGCAGCCTAAACACAAAAGGGTCACAACTCAAAATGCCTACGCATTAAGGCAACTAAAAATAATTCTCTCCAGTTCATCGTGCAGAAGCAACGCAATTAACATGAAAATAGACATAACTGTATTTTTCCCAGTTAAAGAAGATGTTGATGTGAACGAAATTTTTACAGAAGTTTGCCGAGATGTGTACTCGGAATTAATTTATGGGGAAAAAAGCAGTTTTGGAAAATGTCGAGTTGTGACCCTTTTGTTGCAAAAGTTGAACTTTTCAGAGTTAAATAAGTTTAAAAAAACAAAAAGACCAGAAGCAGAATTTAGTTTATGTCACTATGGCTGTCAACGTTTCATATGTCTCCGTCAGAAAGTGTGAACTTTGTATGACATTTTGTTGAGTGACAAAATCATAATTAAAATTATAATTTTAATTCATACTTTTTACGACCTTTGATTGTCGAAAGATGTGAGTGAGTGTTTTTTTGTTTGTTTTGTTTTTAATGGGGTTTTTGTGATTTGTGGATGTCACAAAAAGTTCCTGACTTAAAAGGGTCGAAATATAAGTTGATAAGAAATGAGAAATTAAATGTAAGTTAGCCCTAAGTAAAGCAAGCTAAATTCGTAAAAATGGCGGTAAATTAAAAAAATTCTAATGGACATTTTTTTAAAACAAACTCATATAGTTTAAACTAAATTTAGACATATGGGATGACAATGACTAATGTAAAATAAAATACATATACAAGTATTAATTTCAGTAGTGACCCGAAGTCATCGCCTGCCACGAATAGGGTTAAAGAGGCACTGAGATGTGTTTTAAAAATGGACAATATCCAAATCTAAGAGCTAATAGTAAACTATTACACTGCGCAACAAGGTACCGGAATGGGCCTTCCCTAAAATGCGCATTTAATCATTTGTGGACTTTTTGTAAAAAAATGTTTTTTTACAAAATCATTTTACAAAAACATTTTTTTTTTTACAAAAAACATTTTTTTTTACAAAAAACATTTTTTTTACAAAAAACAAAATTTTTTTACAAAAAAACATTTTTTTACAAAAAAACATTTTTTTTTACAAAAAAACATCTTTTTACAAAAAAACATTTTTTGTACAAAAAACTTTTTTATCAAAAAAAAAAATGTTTTATATTTTAAAAAACATTCATTTAAAACATCATTTGTGGACTTTAGTCATGACAGCCTAACAGGCTGTTTTTATAAAAACGTTAACTGTCTGAAACAAACAGATACGTCTGTAGCCGAAAAGAAAATGAACGAATCCAATTAGCCACTACACATGAAAATACATTAGAAAAATAATGCCAATTAGAATTGTAACAGAGGCTTTCGTATTACAAAAACTCAAAGGGACGAAACGGAAGTTCTGTTCGTTATTTTAACGAAACGTTAAAAATTGATCCGATTCACACTTGGCAATTTTACTTGCCACAAGGAAATTCTTTTTTTTTTGGCAATTTTTGTTTTCATTTCAATACAAATGACTTTAAAAATACGAAAACACACATTTCCATTTCCATTTTTTACTACCGATTTTGCCTTCAAACTGAGAATTGCGGCAATTAAAATTGCCTAGTGTAAATTGGGACTAAGTCTGTTTTTTAGGAGAGTAGTGAAATCTTTTAAATTCTACCTGTTTCTTTACAGAGAAAAGTCTATTTTTTGTTTTGATTTTTTACACGACAACAAAGTGGAATTATTAACAAATTAACAATATATATATATATTTTGAATTGTGGAACATAGAACGCTGAATTAATTTTTTTTTAACATTTCTCTATTTTTCTGCATTTTTATTCGCAAAAGTAAAGTTAGAGTTGCCTTTGAGCAGCAGACTCTGTAGTCTCTCTCCATGGGTTTCATGGCGATTTGGATGGATCTTTTACCCTCTTCATTTGCCGTTGGACATCGCTTTAAAAGAATGCCGAATGGAGAGCACAAAACATTTCTTTGTATCAGTTTCAGTCCTACGAAATAAGAAGAATAACTTCCTAAACTATTAAGAAAAGATTTCCTTGAGTCTCATAGAAATCATTTTTTGACCCCCTTTAAAACTGTCCAACACTTTGCATGACTTAAGCACTGGCAACGTAGCGCCATCGGACTATTAAAGGTTTTCTATAAATAAGTGTTTTTTTTTATAAACGAATATTACAACAAAGAAAAATTTTGTTATTTCCCAAATGTATGTGCCATCCTCATCATGCTGGAGTATTTCTGGGGGTTCATTCATTCATTCATTCAGTCAAACAAACAAAAATTTCCTGACAATGACCTAACGTTGAGACTTTGGTATGTTGTTGACTTTGTTGTGGGTGAGGGGTGGCTGGAATGTCAACTGATTATTGTAATAAAGTTTTGTGTATGTGTGTGTGAACCCTCATATTTTTTGCACCATCTACGATGATGTACTTAAAATGAAGTCATAATGAATAATAATTTTGTTTATATTAATTTTTTCCAAAATTCTTATATCACAAATGTGTGAGGCAACAGCTTATCATTGATTTTTTTACTTTTGAAGTGGGCAAATAATTCGCTACATCACCCATTTGTCCCCCCCCCCCCCCCCCTACCATATCATTGCACCATGTTTGGCATAAATAAATCTCTGGGGTCTGCTGGTACAGCAGAGCGTATACTTGTGGTACAATTTGTGGTTAAAAGAAATAGTAATTAATATTAATCATACGTACCCATGGAGCCAACACTTGTCGAAAATCTACATATGAATGCATGTACGAGTAGAACAGATGTATGTGCACACACACACACATAGATGTACATAAATTATGTTCTTTTCAATCTCTGTTTTTTCCTCATCAGTGACTTATCGCCTGCGAGTGTGTGTGTTTTTGTTGTTGTTCCCATGAATGTCTTTACGTGCAATGATGCGTGGCTCTCTCCCTCTCCCTCGCTCATCGTCATCGTGTGTTATTTAAGTCAAAATATTAATTAAAAAACATAAATCATTGTGAATGTGTTGGTGTTCAGAGCTCTGCGACAACGAAACCTGCAAAAAAAAACTTCAGGTAAATACTTAATAATGACAGCACACACAAGGGAATAACAAACCACAGCAGAAAAAAATGACATGCTCCGTCCATGTGTTGGGTTTTTATTTGTTGTTTCCTTTTTTTTATGTATGGGATAATCCAACCGCAATTTCTCGTTTTTTTCATTGTTTTGCCATTCATTTCATTGCACTGATGATCATTATTTAAGCACAAATGATTTATGTTTATTTCAATTCATTTTTCATTCTGTGATAATTGGCAATTGTGCGGCAGTCTCTGTCAGCAAAGAATTCAGTTCTGGTCACTTCTGCAATATTTTGAAATTTTAATTTTGTTTTACCAATTTCTAAATAGAATAAAGGCGGGAAATGGTTAAACAGATAAATGGTCCAGTGTCTGGTGTAATTTTTCTGGGCGGAAAGGTAATGAACACGTGATTAAAAATCTCTTATCCAGCATAGAACTTTTTCAAGAACAATTTGTTGGGAATGTTGAAAAAAATAAATATCCAAAAAAATTTTAAATTTTACAAATCCATTAAACAAAATGTAAAACGTGCGATAAAAAAATGTCACCAGCGTCGATTCAAGACCTCAAAGATAGAATTCGTGAGGCTATCGCTGACATGTCGCTCATTTCATTCAATAGTGTCACAACTCAAAATACGATTTTTCCAAGAGAGTCATTTAAAGTTCTCAATTGCTGTTTACCTAACAAAATTAGGAAAAAAAAACAATAGGATTCCCGAATAAACAAGAGGCTTGACATATGTTTGTAAAATACACTGCAGAACAAAAGTCAACTTAGATTAGAGATTTACAGCATTTTCTTAAGCGGAAAAATAAAAAGAGAATTTTGAAGACTCTATTGAATTAAAGAAGCGATATGGCAGCCATTTTGCGATTTGCTTATGGACAATTTCATGAACGCGATATGGTCCTGTAAGCGTGACCGTAGTGGCCATTTGGCGGCAAACCTTCCTCTCGATTAATTCCAAAAAATTCCAGTTTTCTTTGACTACCACAAACGCAAACCCCTGCATGTTTACCGTCGTATTTATACAAATTAAAAACGGCTTTGTTAGCAACAATGTCTGAAAATTATTTTTGCGTTTTCATACATTTTTCTCAATAAATCTATTTTAAATTTTTACGAATTTTTGTCAGCACAGACATGGTTATTTTCAAGTGTGAGAATTCTTAAAATGATTATGAAAAATACATTTTGGGACTAAACTTTTCCCACTTGACTCAGATTTATAACTTGTCAAAACGAATAGTATCTCCATCTGCTTGCAGTCACCAGTCCATGGCCAAGCTCTCATTCTCTAGGCTATTGTGCCCTGTCATTCTTTACCTGTCTAAGAACACCAACAAATCCATCCATTACCGTTTCTCCTCTTTATCCGCCTACACTTTCGAAAATATGTTTTCCTTTTCCCTTTTTTTTTGTGGGGGGCGTGCTTTATCTTTTAAACTTCGTTGTGCACATTAATTTATGACAATCTGTGTGCTGATGTGGCCGATAATGCGTTTGACCACTTCACTGGATTATAAGACCATAATTATGATAATTTAGGTAACAGGGATTAAATCAATTGACAAAAGGTCCCCACCAGTTGTTGTGCAATAAAAAGTCCCCCCTTTGGGTGGGGAGAGGGGGCAAAATCCTTTTGTTTGCACCTTATGTCATTTTAGATTACATCCTTCATATTTTCAATTGTTGTCTTTGTTGTTGATGTAAGCCCACAAAGGGGGAATTCTTACAGCGGGAGCTTTTGGCATCACAAGTGGAACAATAACATCTAAAAATAACATTTACGTTTATTTAACGATGAAATGTAATGTCAACCCTATGTGGGAGGATATATCCGAGTCATTCCATGTGAAAGCCAAAGACTTTTTTGGTAAAACTCAAGGTCATCGACTGCAAATGCGGGGGGAAATCTAGGTAGGATGCCTATAGTCATTTGCAAAATCCTACTCCTGCCCCGTAGAGCCTAAGGCGAACCAAACTATAAAGTACCTTTGTTCTTAGAATGACTTTGAGACCAACGACCCAGCGAGTGAGTTGAAAAGTCGAGCCCAAACATTTAGAGGCAGTCAGACCACCAATCAATTATCTTTCTCTACAAGTTGTTAACAAATAATATCTTAGAGGTTCTCGGTGTTGCCTCTCACATATCGGGGACAGTGGTAGCTCCTAATGGTGACTCTTTCTACCCAGTCCCCTTAGCAACGTATTCCTATATTAACAGAATATATGGAATCCCAGACACCATTAGGAGTTAGCAACAATTGAACTCTGGAGAGAACCTCAAATCGGGAGAATCAACTCTCCAGACTTCGGTGTGTGTGTGTGTGTGTCTAAAGGTGAAACTCAACTCTAACAAAATAGGTCAACAACCAAAGGACTGACTCATATGTACTTATGTTTTCTATACAATAAACACCCACAAAGAGTTTTAGATTCCTCGGAACGGAAAGCAGCGCTTACAACGGCTTTACGCCCAATAATGATGACTTACCGTCATTCGTCTGCCATTGTTGACGACTTCTCGTGCAAAGCTGTACATTTTGAGAGCATTTAATTTAAGTACACTCGAATGTGTAATAAAATCACACACACACACACGCACACACCTAGACATTGAGTCGCACTTTTGGAAAATACATAGCCCAAGCAAAAGTTGACTCCTGACATGAATCCTTTAAGACATTCATCGAACAAAATGACTTTGCTAAGCTGAGAATAATCTACGCTGGATTACGACCGACCCAGACAGTGCAACACCGGCTGGCAGTCTCAACAAATTAAGCCACTATGCTTAAGTTGTAGGAAAACTTTGTGTGTCCGACGCATGTTTCCCGTGTCGCAATTCGTACAACGAGTAAAGACACGAGTAAAAGTAACATAAAGGAATGGCAAATGGAAAACGTTGGAGGAGTAAAACAAAAAAAAAAGTGAAACACATAAAGTATTCACTGCTTCCCATTAACCATAACCACCATTGCGACGTGTCTCCCCCACCGTCCGTTTCATTTTCCCATTGCCCTGCTTCTAGAAGAGTCCTTCGATTGGACTGTCGTAGGAGAAATTAAACATTTTTGTCAGCCAACAATAGACGGGCAGCAAATCAATACTCGGACACTCAATTCTTTGTTATCTCAATATGTTGTCAGTTTGGCAGGTTTTTTTTTTCCCTCCCCCTTTCGTGTGTATTGTCCCTTGCTCACATACATAATTGTTTAGATTCTATTTCGACATTTGTTTGGATGACCCACATCCTATTCGATGCTAAAGCCGTCATCAAAATCACTGTCCCGAGCACAGCTCTTTTCGTAGGGACAGTGGCGAGTATGACATCGTTCCGGTGACAGACACACATACATACATATATAAATAAATTGTAGTTTTTTTTCCGCCTGCCAATATTTATATCCCTGGGCGACATTTCTTTAATATTTGTTTGCTTTTTTTTGTTTTGTTTTTTGATCGCAAATGTCACCAACGGGGTTTATTTCAACAACGCGGTGTGTCTGCTCTGGCGTCAGGGTGATGGGTTTGTTTTTCGTGTGTCCAATGTATCATCGTGACTTTGATATTGTAAGTTACAAAAAAATATATTTAAAGGACGAAATTCTTGAATGATGAGTCTGAAAAGGTAGGTTAGGTTAGGTTCAAGTGAAGACTCCCTTACACTCTGTAGTCGATTGTAATACTACGGGAAATAACAAAAAACCTATTTCGCGATTTTCAATTTGACGATGTTCACCTGATCGATTTCGCGACTTTCACTTTTCCGATTTCGCGATTTTTTCTTTTGGTTTTTTTATTTTGGCGTTTTTTCTTTAATCGATTTTTCATTTTGGCGTTTTATATTTCTCATTTTAGGTTTTTTATGTTGGCGTTATTTGAGGTTTCACATTTGTGTTTTTAATTATTAAGATTTTAATTTTGGCGTTTTTATTTTTTAAGATTTTACATTTTTTTTGTACTTTGGCGATATTTTTAATTTTTAGCGTTTTTTTGCATTTTAGACTTTTTAGGGAGTTTTTTTTAATTTTGGCGGTTTTTTTTTTACTGGATTTTTATTTTGACGATTTCTGATTTTAGGTATTTTATTTGGCGATGTTTTTATATTGGCGTTGTTTGAGTTTTCATATTGATGTGTTTAATTTTTTATTTTTTACATTTTAGTGTTATTTTTTGTCGATCTTTTCATTTTAGAGTATTTTAATTTTGGCGTTTTTTATTTTGACGATTTTTTTTTTCATTTTGGCGTTATTTGACTTTTGATATTGGTGTTTTTGATTTTTGCGTTTTTAATTTTTATGATTTTTCATTTTAGCGGTTTTTCCTTTTTGCAATTTTTCATTTCGACGATTTTTTTTTGGTGATTTTTCATTTTGACGTTATTTGAATTTTCATATTGGTGTTGTTAATGTTTAAGATTTTCCATTTTGGCGTTTTTTTGAATTTTGGTGATTTTTAATTTTAGCGTTTTTTTTAAATATCGTGATTTTTTCATTTTGGCGATTTTTTAATTTTAGCAATTTTTCATTTTGACGATTTCTGATTTTAGGTTTTTTATTTGGTGATTTTTCATTTTGACGTTATTTGAATTTTCATATTGGTGTTTTTAATTTTGACTTTTTTAATTTTCAAGATTTTCCATTTTGGCGTTCATTTTAGCGTTTTTTTTATTTTCGTGATTTTTTTGTTTTTGCGTTTTTTTATTTTGGCAATTTTTTTATTTTAGCGTTCTTTGATTTGGCGATTTTTTTTCATTTTGCCGTTTTTGATTTTAGCGATTTTTTCATTTTGGTGATTTCTGATTTTAGGCTTTTTATTTAGCGTTATTTGAGTTTTCATATCGGTTTGATTTTTAAGATTTTCCATTTTGTCGTTTTTTATTTTGGCAATTTTTCATTTTAGAATTTGATTTGGAAGATTTTTTTTATTTATCGATTTTTTACTTTGGCGTTTTTGGAGTTTTCATATTGACATTTTTTTCATTCTGGCAATTTTTCATTACACGTTTTTGTTTTCATTTTTGCCCCACCCGAGCACTTTGTGCCCCATCGTTTGGGAACGCCTGCTCTCTAGGTAGGTCTGTGTGAAATTGGCCAAATGGCCGATTTATTTCCAAACAATTATCGAATTCCTCCACAATGCGTCAAGTATGTGCTTCTTCAAAACGATATTCGATTTTTAAAAGGGACGTTTTAAAATAGAAAATCTTCTATGCAACTTTGGCGACATCTTTTGCATAAGTAGTCCTGCTCGGTTTTTGGGCTTACAAAGTCTTTGTCCTCTAACACTTTTCTCTAAAACTAATTTCGTATAAATTAACCCACCAAAAGAAAAACCCATTTGTAACACACTCAATGTTTAGGTCTACGTGAGTAGAATTCGTGAGCCGGGTTCTTGTTGTTTCGTTAATATTATAAAACGCCATAATAACACGAATAATGAATGAATGACCTTCATTGGCATTTTACTATTAAAGGGGTCTTTGCATTTTTTTTATGGCTTCTGTCTAGAAAAAAAAAAACTTTAAATTGGCCGATAACACCCTTTGGGCCGGATTAAAATATACTTTCATCAACTGTTGATTATTTACACAAGATAATTGAAAACTGTACCAAAGGTAAATAAATGATATTTATGTGAACAGAAATGATAAACAAAACAAAAAAATAGGTATTTGCAGGTTGATTCCAGGCAAAATGGGGGGGGGAGGGGAAGAGACAAACCCGGACAGGGGAATGCTCAGACAAAATTGTTGGACAATTAACGACTTTAATGGTTTTGTTTCGTCATTAACAAATCTTTTTTATGTATTTATTTTGGTGTTTATAATTTTCTCGCGTGTTTGGCGTCATTGATAATCACCCTAATAGACATTTAACCACCTGAATGAGACAACAAGCATTTAAGCAGCTAATCTTTATGGCATTTCCCCAAAATCATTTTGTTTAGCCAGAGGTAGGTTTGTGTGTGTTTGTTTGATTACAATTATATTAAAGTGTCACTACAGATTATCTAAATATTCCAGTTATGATTTCGCATAAACATTCAGTCACGCCACATTTCAGAGGATGACATGTGCGCGGGTGTGTGTGTATATGTATGTGTGTTTTTGACATCACCCACGAATGACCAAAATAACATTTGGCAGTGACATTGTGTTCGTTCCAACAAATCACAATGAAAATCTAAACAAACAAAAAACGGATATTCATACGCTGCATAAATAGAAAGAGAACAAAATTTGACCAGGAAAACAAATAAATGGGGAAATTCTGTGAAATCACCACATAACTTGCACAATCACTGTGGAGGATCTGCTGGTGCTTTGTGTTTTTAGAAAATTTTAGGTGGCTTTGCAGAATAATCCTTTAATCGACGAAAGTCGTGGATATTTACCGGATGTACGTGACCGCTGACAAATGTATGATATTCTTTTCGTAGTTAAGCCCATAATCACAAGGCAGGTAACCTTAATTGGACGTTAACACACTATTCTCTCTTTGCAAAAGGCCAAGTAAGCCTTTGTAATTAAAAACACATTTTTTTCTTTCAATTTCTAGAGAATGAAAATCCGCAATTAATTGCACCGGCGATCGGAAATGAATTCTATCTGACTGTTCTGCATAAAAATAGAAGAATAGCAAATGTTTTATTATGTGTATTTATTGGCAAAAATACAAAAACGCCTTATCGCAGCTCTGGAGGCATATAATCAAATGAATTCGCAAAAAAAAAACCTGTATAATTTTTGGCGCATTTCATAATTGTTTGTTAATTGATTGTATTGGTAACGACCAAACGTCGATGGTTGAATATTGATAAGCCGCACAGGCCACAATCCTAGCTCCCTTAGCCTCACTCCGTAGCCGATGTGTGATGATTTTTTTTTCCCCTCTCTTTCTCTCTGTATTCATTGTGATTTTTATTGATTTCACATGTGTTGTTCGGGCAACGATTAATGGCATTTCTATTTATATGGCAGTCATCCCGAGAAAGGGGTTTTTTGACAACAGATTAATGTCGATATTAATTAACGTTTCAAAAAAGAGTTAATTAAGAGGAATGCCAAAAAGTACCGTATCCACCTGGGACACCGACACTTTACACTTCAATTTACATACATTCTGCTGCTTAAAACTTTTGTACAAGCCAGTAGGAAAAAAATGAGACTTTGTTCACTCGAAAATCACAGGTTCACACAGGCTACATCAGAACTGAAATATTAATCAAGTATTTTCCATTGAGCTTCGAAAATAAAACAACATGTTTCCTAAGTAGAACATTTTCCCGGGGGTGGGGGTAATGAAAGGTAGTTAATTTGAAGGTTAAAACGTTTTTTATGTTCGGTTCCGTTATCCTTAACAAACTTCACAAAAGCCCTGCAGTCATTCAGCCCCTGGATTTACTTCAAAAGCTGTTGGTAATTTATAAGCGACTTTCGAAACAGTTTTTGGAACAGTTTTTTTTTTGTTTATCCTTCATTTGTTGTTATTGGATCAGCTCGTTAAGAGCTTGACAATAATTGACTACGCTGGATGTCATGACATCAGTCTGAATGTGACCCATGGCATGGGTTATGTGTAATGGTTGCCTGTTTGCACAAATCCATGACACACAGCAATACGCAGAGTGGTATTCAGTGGTAGCCAGCAGGGATGTAAATTTGCGTAGTTTTTGCAGTCCGGCAACCTCCAGTCTGTGGAAACTGAATGAATGTCAGGTAAGGGGCGATGGCAACTTTTTGCATCGATCTTTCTCGATCCAGATCATCATCAACTGGCCATTACATTTTTGAGGGGCCCTCATGGCAAGCTACATGAGCGGTCCCATAGGGGATTGAACGACAGTGTTGCCAATATTTCTGTATACATGAATTACAATGTCTACTTCATGTTTTTCTGATGCAAAAATACCTTGATCCAAAATGTCTTCCTTCTCTTTCACACTTATTGCTTCTGATTTTGTTATTCTCTTAGTAGGCTTTGCATTTGTTTCCTTTTTATGTACCCTGCAGAAATGAATAACTCTTTGTTTTTAGTTGGTTAGAAAAAGGCAATGGTGACAGGTTGTGAATTGAGCTTAAAATATACAATACGGAAATATCCAAATCCATAATGAAAGGTGTTTCTAGTTGATCATAAAAACTTATTATTATTTTCTTATTCTCACGCAACCTCTTGGAGTTGGCTGTCAAAAAAAAAATGATCGAAAATTTCCATTTTCCACTTTTTTTATTAATTGGTTTTTTTGTAATGAAATTGTTTACAGTTCCTGTTTTTTTTTTGTTTGGAAACCCACTTGAATTCTTCTTCGATCAACTGAAACATTTCAAATGAACGTCTTTACTAAGACCCCTTCCCCATTTATTTAAGCATGGAATTTGACAAGTGGGTGTGTTGTATACGATTCGTTCCGCTTAAACTTAAAACCCTGCACACTTTTGTGATTTGTTCTATTTAAAGCTTCTTATGAAGTTTTTTTTTTTGGTGAATTTATTTAAATAGCTCCGCTGATAAGGAAAAGTTAAGACAAGGTGGGTGAGGAGGCGTACTCTTTTAAGTATTCATATTTTACAATCATTAAGAATTTTTAAAACATCGGAAATGAATTTAATGTCCTACCAGTGGCAATTGTAATGCCACCATTTGATGATTCTATTTAACTTTTACCCTTCCACGACCAGCAACCCATTAACCGCATTCCAAATGTCGGGTTTGGGTTATGATGACTGTCAAATAACGCTTACGTAAACAAACGGGGCAGGCCGATTACAATGCTCTTACATTTATTTTGAACAAATATTATTGCTTTGCTTTTAAAATGAAATTTAATACAACTTAATTGTTTTGCAACACAATGGGGTTGAGCCTATTGTTTAAGTGTGTTTGCCAATATAGTTTAACTCTCCATACCATCCCGACGCATTTTTTTTTTTTGTCATATGCATGTAATTAGTGAACAAAAAAACCTAGCCCAGAACTCACTCACGTACAATATTGACATGAGTATGTTTTACGTTTACTGGTATTTCGTATAAATTGAATCCAACAACAAGGACACCATGGCCAGCCAGTGTTGTTGTAATTATGAAATCATTGTCTGTGAAATTATTTTGATTTAGTGGCGCCCATGTCAACTTTATGCGTATTCTCATTGTCATTTAATTTGGTTCCGTGCTACTCTCGCTCTTCGCGTTTCCCGTTGCAGCCGGGTGACAGCATCGGCGCGCCGTAAATGAACTTTACAGAAAGTGTACGTCACTGCCGGGCCATTAACAATCCGCGGGCAGGAAACGGAACGGGGAAAAATTTGGTGACAGATATCCTTAATATCATTCGGTGCCCTAACAAAGTGGACGACGGACAGAGGCAGCGGCACACGCACAAATATTCAGACTCTTGCCGAAAAGGACATTTTGATGAACACTCATACATTCGAAAGTGTGTGTACTTAGTATTAAATTCCATTGCCTCTTTCATTTTATCATTTTGTTTGTTTGTTTTTTTTTAGATTTTTATGCTGGTGATTTTTGTTATCTTTGACAAGTTTTCTTTTCCCTAATTTTTTTTTTGTACAGATAAGTGGGGTAGTCATTGTAGAGGGACCACAATTTGATTGTCCTGGATTGGGTGATGGTGTAACAGTAAGTAGAAAATGGTTTCAAATCGTATGGTATACATTTGTAGGGTAATCCTTAAGAATATCAATGATGAAACCACTCAAATCTGGATTAAAAAAAAATAAACACTAGTCTTCGGGTTAACTTCGGTCAGCAGGACCTGTGGCCTTGTCAACATACAAAGCCAATTGACATCTATTGTGTGTACACTTTACTTTGTCTGGGATAAGATAGCCTGTGTCATTTTTGGGGAGACAGAGCAGATGTAGATGCTCGTCCATAGCACACAATTGCAAATATGAAATGTTCCCCTGAATGTTCCCCTTCCAAATTGTACTGTGACTGTAGGTGACCAGTCCTATGTTGTATGGTCTGACCGGAGAGCTGAATGTGGACTCGCATTATTCGATTACAAGATCTAACTGAAACCGTAATGAAAGGCCTCATTATCAGTTCTCACAGTTCTAGAAGCACATTTTTACATCGCCATCTATGTTAATATGAAAAACTAAGCCATCGCAAAATCAACACCTGATGACGGAGAAGCCATTGCAACCTCAGAGCGTGACAGTTTGGAGCTGTGGCATAATTGGCCCATTTTTGGTCTTTTAAAATGCTGCTGGAAACGCCATTCTGTTTAAATGTGAACGCTAGATGGCGCTAAATGCCCACCCCCTACACAATCCATCTCTTGCGCACCAAGTTCGGTTATCGTGCCATCCTCGGAGCTGCGATTTGATGTCGTTATTCTTTTTATTCCAATCATTCGTGAGACAGAGCCTAAAACCGTCACTAAATTTGCGTGGAACTTGTGTTCACAGGATGCGCTTCTGCGAGTTCTTCTCCGTGTTGTATGAAACTGTTTGCTCTTTCGAATAAACCATTGCATGAATTTTGGGTTCATTTTCTAAATTGAATTTGGTTCACCATTAACTGTGCGAGTGGTGTTATCAACAATCTCGCCCGTACTGTCCACTTGATCCACTTGTTGGCACTGTACGTACCACTACATTCAAATGCAATGGAATTTCGCTCGATAGCCTTTTTTAATTCCCATTAAAAGCTTACCCCCGAACTTTAACTTTGATCTGCCATTAAAGCATCAGTGTTAATTTCCATTTTTGCCCCCCCAAATATCCCCTGACATCAGTTATTCATTCTCTTACTCTCTCACGGTCCTGATCTCACGGTGTCGCTGTAATTCAATTGACGACAGCAATTTCAAGTTGTATGAAGAGTATGTATGTGTGTCCCAATCACTGAGTGTTTACCCTTTTATTTACTCGAAACGTTTGTTCCCTTTCGGGCAAACAAGAGAGATTTATGTGCGGCTGCCAAAAACACTCTCACCCCAGCCGTCCCTTATCTATACTCAAATATGCAAATGTTGTGTTGAAATGAAATAAAAAGCAAACACACACGCACCGAGAGAGCAGGGTACAAGGACACACACATACATATTAAAGTACCAAAGTGACAAAGGACCAAACCAAAAACAATTGATTTAAATTTCATTCCCCAAATAAAAGGGACCAAGGAGTTTTGGCAAAAGGAATAATTAAACAAAAACAACACCAATCGAAATATCCCATTAGAAGCAAATCAAGGGACAGACTAGACGACAAAATCATTAAATTTACATTTAGGCTGGATTTCGAGAAATGGGGAAAAAAAAATCCCCAATAAAATAAATGGAAAAATAGACCAGCGACCGAACACCTTCGGCAATGGGAGGCCGGGGAATAACAAATTGGCTCTCCCACACATTTTCATCAGTTCTTTGGAAACGAAACATTGAACGTTGTTGTTTCCTTCATTTGTCTTAAGTGGTCCAATATTATCGCGAATTTTCTTTTGTTTGTTGCCAAAAAAAAAGAAGAAGATTTAAGCCCTGTGAGAACAATGAATTCGAACTACCCGAGGCGAGTGTGACAGAATGTTGGCCTGCGAAATATTTCAAATGAATTTCTTCGCCAAAAGAACGACACATTTAATAATGTAAATCAGCGATAGATGATGAAGTTTCCCGGAATGCAACTTGTTTGGGAGAGGTTTTTTAACTCTACCCCCTATGATGGCATGTGTAGGTTTTTTTGGGGTGTTAAGTCATTTAGGGCATTTTGAAATGTTCAAAGGAAAATACCATACAATTTTAAGAGATTTATCTCATTTGGACCTTTGCAAACCTTCTCTCTATTGGAATTAAAAAAAAAATAATAACTGTACCCCACACATATAACAATTGGAATCGATGGACGAATATGACATTCTCAGAATTTAGATTTATGATCTGTTGGTGTTGAGGCAGCTTGAGATGCAGGACATCACCACTTCGGTGTGGACAAATTATGCCGAGCTTGAAACTTTTACAGAAGTAAACTGTTGTTGGGTTTTTTGAATTCTGTGAAAAGACAAACACAAATGTTCGCATATTTATAGCAAAGACAATCCAGAAGACGAAGAGGAAAAGGAAAGAAGAAAGCTTTTACAACAACAATTTTGTTTTTTAATTAGTTATTTCTTTTTACCCTCATATCAATAAAAACTTAAAAAAAACCTTTGGTAAGAAAAATGTTTGAAAATTGTTTTTGTATTTTCATACATCTTGCTTAACGTGTTTTTTTTTTTAAATTTGTATGAATACGGGGGTTAGGCTGTTTTACTTACAAGAAAAAACTTTGCCAACATTTACAGAGTAATACTTTGTAATGCTTTGCGTTCTTCCATCTCATTTTATCTTTTGTCTAAAATATTCTTTAGTAGTTTTATTCTAGAATTTGGTATTTGGCACTTGCTTTTTTTTTATTTTTTTATTGCGTAATTTGGGTCGCTTCATTATTTAAATATTATTATTAGTGAATCTTAATTTTAAGTTAAAAAAAAAAAAATTATTTATAAATGGATGTAGATTTATGTAGGATGTAGATACGGCCTAAAGGCTCGGTTACTTTTTGAATATTAATAAATGAAATGTTCGATTCCCACCATAGGCTTTGGTCTGTCGCTGCAAAAATCAAGCCAAATGCTCTGTGTCACCCGGTTTACCCTTGGACCCAAAATTAGAATATAAATTTACTTTGTATTGTAATTAATAAATAAATAAATGAAATGAAATGAATAAGACCCATCCCCAGCATACACCTTAAAAGTTCGTTTTTTTTCCAATTGATGAAAGAAACTAAATTCTAATTTGAATTTTATGAAACAAAATTACAACTCAAACTATACCCCCCATTTGTATAAATACCTATTTGTATTATATCGCCTTCATGGATTAAAAGTTGACATGGTTGCCACACCTCCGGTTTTCTTAGCTACGCAAAGTGACACTGAGTTAATGTAACTCCCCCCCCCCCCCCAACTCTTTTATCATTACACACAATTCCCTTGCGCGCTCTTGACAACCTTCTGTTTCTTTTTTGTTGTTGTTAAGGAAACAATCGAAAGAAAAAAACCTCTCAATTTTAAATAACACAAATATGTTTCATCCATTGTTCCGCGTAGTGTTAAATTAAACAAACCCAAAGCAATGTAATACAAACTGTTGCCAATGAAACTTTGTGCCACACTACATTTGTCTAACTCTAACCACAACAAAACGCCCCAGTCCCCGCCCTCCCCGAACACAAAAGAATAACAAAAGCTGGCCAAAAATACTAGTTAGCCTGAATCCTTTTTGGTGACTGCTGTTGCTGCCGGTTCATTCATTCCATTCTTAGCATGGACTGGTAATTAATTTTGCTTATGGTCATATTTATTTAGCCCTACCCATCATTCATCTTCAGTTTTGTTCGGGATTTCTTGAGACATTTAATTCAACTTGGGAGAATTTGTCAATTTTTTTTGTTCTTCGTTTGTTTATCACTTTTTTTTTGGTGTTTCTTCGTTTGCTTGTGTAATTTAGCACTTGGTCGGAATTCAAGGGGTGTGAGAGAGATTTGTCGTTTACAAGAAGATCTTGTTGGTAAAGTTAAACTTGATTACTTTCGTTATACATATTTGTGTTGTTATTGCTGTTGTTGTTGTTGTTTTATTAAACCAACTCTACACCAGAGGGCATCATTAAAGCAAGTTTTCCAAAAAAATAACTTAAACTTAAATCGTTGCCATCTCATATTGTGGAAAAGTAGATAAGACAGAAAACGAAATACAAAACTGTTGTTGGTGAGTTGTTTGGCTGTTGCAACTCAAATATACTTTTCCACAATTGTATCACAAGTTTGGCCCACAAACAAACCAAATCAACATTTGAAAAAATAAATTTGAGTCAATGGGAACAGAACATGTCTGTCAATCCCATTTTGAATCATTTCCTTTTTTTATTTTGAAATTTTATCATATTATCTACATTTATATGGGATTAGCCGTTCGGAGCCGGCTTTAAACAGTAGGTCCCGGTCAGTGAGTATACAAATTATATCGTACACAGCTCACTGATTGTGCTAGATAGCGACACAAATGTTTACTCCACTCGAAATATGTGGGAGCTACATAGATTCACAGAGATCTTGCGAAATGTCAATCCATTCGTTCAGCGGTCTACGGTCTCATAATAATATTTTTTATGGAATTTAATTTACTATTACTGAGAAAAATTACTTATTAGAAAAATGATTCTAAATTCTATGTTGGGTCTACATAGTTCAAGATCTGAAAATGAACCCTACAATATTTCCGAGGAATTCCATTTAAATTGTATCGGATTGTATTTTTTAATTTGTGAGGTGAAAACAGGAAAGTGTTTAAAATAATTCGAAATTGTACTTATCTTTTCAAAACTCAACTATTTTTATCAAGATTATTTATTCTCTAAATACATAGGGATGTTACTTACTGCGGTTTCGATCGTGTGTCGGTTTATGGATTTCCGGAATCTGATGACATGATGATTTGGATGGATTGTGAGATTTTTCGAGATTTTTCGAACACACATGAGGCTCTTAGTCTTCATCTGCTGTAGATTCTGCTGATACTCATGGAAATGTAGTTCTGATGGCAGTTTCGGCAATGCTCTTCCACTAGATATCACAGATAGACATCAACACTGCTGGTGTATAGTTTGCTGGCTTGTTGTTTGCAATGGCCTAGGGGGCTGTAGCATGTTTAACCATCTTCAATAAGAACAGGGTCTCGTGAGCCATCCACTGTCACAGTTTGTTCTGATTCATCGTTGTCTTCAGCCTCTTTCAATGATGTTATATGGATATGAGTCCTAGTTATGAACACAAGTTGCTTAAAGAAATCCAAACTTTGCTCATCTTAAATGGTCTCCTCCGATTCGTGTGATCTTGAGGGGAAGGTTGTCTGATCCTTTTAGATGTATAGTTGTGTTCAACAATTTCTTTGCTTTTGGCCTGTCACATTAGCAATCCTTATAACAATCGATGAAAGAGATGAGTATCAGTAAGCTGAATTAATACGGTCACACTCTTAATTTTCTCTGTAATGATGGCATGTTTTTCTTTATTCAATTACTTCTCAAAAGGCCAGAGTACATTCCCAGATATTCCTTTCGGTCTGTCCAAATACCTATAAAAATACATAATACAGAAAATGTTTTAATTATACTTGATTTTGTTTTTTTTTTTGTAGATTGAAAATGACATTGAAAATATTTTTTAAGGTTTCCCGAAATAGCCACATTTTGTTGTTTAAGTAAACAAACCTAAAAGCTTTTTTGTCAAATGGCCGATTAGCTGGCACTGGTGTGCGTCTGAAGTTCAAGATCATTCGCATTGATTTATTTTTGGAATCTTAAAAAAATCATTTTAGAAAATCACAGATAGTCTACAAAAAAAAAACATTTTCATTGAAAGTTTTCGCATTTGATGTTTTTTTTCTTTGTTTGTTTTCTCATGGTTAAAATGCTAAAAAGCCAAAGCAGATCAAGATCAATGATTGTTTGCGTTATCGAAATAAATACTTCTAAACAATTGGTCGCAATTTCATTATTTATCCATATATTTTGTTCGAAAATATCTCATTTTCTTCATAAATTTCTCATTTACTTCAAAAAATATCTCATTTTCTTCAAAAAATATCTCATTTTCTTCACAAAAAAACTAATTTTCTTCAAAAATCATTTCTTTGTAAATTTTCATCAAAAAAATCCTTTTTTTTTTAAAAAAATATAATTTTCTTCAAAAAAATATCAATATATATTTGTAAATTTATCATTTTCCTCAAAAAAAAATATTTTTTTTAAAAAAAAATATGATTTTCTTCAAAAAAATATATTTTTTTTCAAAAAAAATCCTTTTTTTTTTAAAAATATCATTTTCATCAAAAAAATATAATTTTCTTCAAAAAAATTTAATTTTCTTTGTAAATTTATCATTTCCTCCAAAAATATCTCTTTTTTTTCTTCAAAAATATCTAATTTTCTTCGTAAATTTCTCATTTCCTTCAAAAAAATATCTCATTTTCTTTACAAAAAAACAAATTTTCTTCAAAAAAAAATATATTTTCTTTGTAAATTTATCATTTTCTTCAAAAAAATGGTTCTTTTTTTAAATAATATCATTTTCTTCAATAAAATATCATTTTCTACAAAAAAAATATAATTTTCTTCAAAAAAATATCTCATTTTCATCATAAATTTCTCATTTCCTTCAAAAAATATCTCATTTTCTTCACAAAAAACCTAATTTTCTTTGTAAATTTATCATATTCTTAAAAAAAAATCTTTTTTTAAAAAAAAAATATCATTTTCTTCAAAAAAAATATAATTTTCTTCCAAAAAATATAATTTTCTTTGTAAATTTATCATTTTCTTAAAAAAAATATCTCTTTTTTCTTCAAAAAAAAAAAATAATTTTCTTCAAAAAATATCTCTTTTTTTCATCAAAAATATCTAATTTTCTTCGTAAATTTCTCATTTCCTTAACAAAAACCAAATTTTCTTCGTAAATGTATATTTTCCTCAAAAATTATTTTATTTTATGGTAATTTGTTGTATTATTTCTGAAGTTGTACAACTTTTTCAGACAAATAACACGAAACTAATTTGGACAAACATGTTGGCTGTCTAAACTACAACGTAAGATGTATGAGTATTTAATTTCATTGGAATGACTCGTCATGCCGCCTGTGGTACAAATGAATGAATATAAATCAAAATCCAATTGCCAAAAGGAAAAAAAACTCTTTTCTTTTTTCTTCAAACAGAACAAAATGAAAATCTGCTCGCTTATTTTGTTTCAGAGTGAAACCACAGACATACGAGTACAATGTATGAATGTATTTCTGTTGCTACCGCCTGCCACGCAAGCAAAAAGTGTTTGTTTATCTTCTATTTATTATCAAACATCCCATATACTTAAATATATACATATAACATACGATGCATCATATATGTGTGTGTGTGTGTCTGTATGATGTGCACATCACTGGCCGATCAAGTTTATCGCTAAATAAACAATGAAATAAAATCACTGCTGTTATGTATATTTACAATTTGTTGTTGTTCTTGTGCGGTTGGCTCTTTTCATTATTATTTTCCTACGACGCTGATGTTTTGTGGCATTGCTCGCTCGTGCTGTGCTGATTGCCCTCAATATAGAATTAAAAAAAAAACAGAAAACAAAAAAAAACGCACAATGAATAGAAAACGAAAGCGAACGAAAGTGTTCGAGTAAATTAGAAGATAAAAATTCCCATAACAATAAAAATCTGCCCACAACAACAATATCCACGAGATTATGGCAAAAAAATCGCACACACAATATTTTGTTGTTGTTAACGATTCATTCTTCTGTTTGTTTTCCTCTAGCCGCTCTGGTATAAATTTCAATTTATTTAATTTTCCACTCGAACAACGCTTTCATAACCGCCAGCAGAGAACGAACATAATTACGATACTCCGAGGAGTTTTAAACTTTAATGTGTAAATATCTTTATGTACTCTCATATGCCGCCACAACATATGTATGGCTGTGTGAGTGTGTGTGTGTGTTAAGGCATGTAAACACAAATACATTCACACACATCTGTGTATTATTTATACAGGAATTGTCTGTTAATATGGTAATAATAACATAATCTGAAAAGCAATTTATTAACAACACTGGTCTGCATGGATACTCTGTGGATGGGCGCCATGAATTCTCATGGTTATTATCGGGTAATTTATGGTGGATAATGTTCAAGGAAATTTTCTATTCGAATCGATAAATCAATGCTTGCCACTTGGCGAAGTCATAAGCCAACATTCGTGATGGGCTTTTAAGGCTTTGCCAATCATGACTTTTTCCACTTACTGTCTAACAGAAATGTGAATAACTCTGTTCTAGTCAAATATAAGCCAAGTTGCTGTTGTTGTTGTTGTTAAACTGACAGCTATTCATCAGAAGTTGGAAAAGAGGATTTGTTATCGACGTAAGTGGGCGGCGACACTTGTTGCACAAATATTCGTCGAAAGTGTAGTGATTGATAAATCGTATGGCCGATGGTAACCGATAGCTAACAGTTCGCCATGACTACTTTGGTTATTTTCTAATCATTTTGAAGCATTCTTTCGATTATAGCGACAAGTCCCGAGGCGTAAAGTTAATTGGACTGAGCGTACCAAGCTAAATTTGTTACGTAAAGTAACGCCAGTAAAACGCAAAATGTTTTATAAAAACAGACATTTTTTTAAAGTAAACTATTTAAAGGAAGAAACTTTGACATTAGGGGACGATAAGGACTAATGTAAAATAAAATACATACACAAGTATTAATTTCCATAGTGACCCGAAGTCACTGCCTGGTAGGGTTAAAAGCAGATTCAGTTCGTTTATTTTGAGGGCTGAAATGCACTTTACAAGGCGTAAGCCCACCAAAAAAAAACAACTGAAAATTCCGTATCCAAAATCCATATAAGGGAGAAAATGCCCCTCAAAATCTAAAAAATTACCTCAAAATGAGACAGTATAGGAAATAAAAATATTATTTTTTTAATATTTAACTTTTTAAAAAAAAATATATTAAATTTAAATTTAAAATTTTTTTTTTTAAATTTGTATTTTTTTTTTTAAATTAAAATTTTTAAAAAAACGTTTGTAACTATTTTTTTAAATAGCAAATAAAAATCTCGCGCGATTTACAGAGTGAATCTGTTTACAAAAAAAATAAAATTATTTTTTTAATATTTAAATTTTTTTTTTAAATTTAAATCGAAGTTGTAAATTTTTCTAAAAAAATGTTTTTTTTTTCAAATGGCAAATAAAAATCTCTCGCGATATTACAGAGTGAATTTTTTAAAAAAAAAAAATTAAATTATCTTTTTAATACTTAAATTTTTATAAAAAAAAAGTTGTAAAATTTTTTAAAAAAAGTTGTCAAATTTTATAAGAAAAAAGTTGTAAAATTGTATAAAAAAAAAGTTGTAAACTTTTTTTAAAAAACTGGTAATTTTAATTTTTTAAAAAAAAATTGTAACAGAGTGAATTTGTTTAAAAAAAAATTAAAGTATTTTCTATAAATTTAAATTTTTTAAAAAAAAGCTGTAAAATTTTTTAAATAAATTTTGTAATTTTTAAAAAAAAAATGAATTTGTTTTTTTAAATTAAAATTTGTTATAAAAAAAATTTTTTTTTCAAATATCAAAAAAAATTAAATTTTTTTAAAAAAAAAGTAAAATTTTTTATTTATTTATTTTTTATGTAAAATTTAATTTAATTTTTTAAAAAATTTGTATTTTATTCATCCGTGATTGAGTTTCTGTACCCACACTTATATAATGAGCGAATTTAAGGAGTGGCCAGAAGAACCTATGGCCACGCCCACAATTTAAAATTTAATTTTTTTATTAATTTTTTTTTAATTTAATTTAAATTTAATTTTTTTTATTATTTTTTTTTGATTGCAATACATTTTATTCGGCTGGGATTTCTTCTTGATTTAACTTTTTGTATCTGTCTAAGATAAAAAGGAAATCTCTATTCAAAATTAATATTATGGAAAATAAAAAGAAAACAGACAAATAAACAAACAGACACCAATTAATCCAATCAAATCTACAAATGATTGCTTGTTAACAACAAACATTTGAAGGTCAATGGCCGGACAAATTTGAATGTCCTTCGTAGTACCTCCAACAAACATTGAAATAAAGTTTGTTTAACATCCTCACAGATATCACCAATACAATACACACCACAGATAAACAATTATCGATCCCTAGGCTGGGGATTTAACATAACACCTCTCCTCTCATACCTCCGTATCTCGTATCAATTTAATTGAAATTGTTCAAAAAAAGAAATTCATTATCCAGCAGTAACTTACTTTTTCCTGTTTCGTATTTCTTTTCTTTTAGCGCAAAATAAATACGTTTATTCCCCCGGTGAACGCCTCTTAGACATCAAAAAGCCAACCATCGGTAAATCCAAAAAAAAAAAAAAACCGGGAGCAAAGAGAGCAGACGGAACCGACGGAAAAAACACATAAGCACGTTTGCCAATAAAAACAGGATATGAAAATAAATCAGACAAAACCCAATAGACAACGTCGACAGAAATAAACTAAGTGCATAAGGAGGCGATGAAAGAATAAATAAAAACCCATCCACACACTCTCAGACCAACAAAATTGTTTGCAAAACTTGCAGCACATTAAAGAAGACGGAAGAAATAACTCTTAATACAAGAAAAACGTACACACGCTGCTGGCAGCGGCAATAATCAGTCAAGCCACCAGACCGTCAACCCTAAGGCACATCGACAGCCATCTCTTCCGGCGGCGGAGGTGGGGGCCAACTAAATGCGTTACGTGCGTTAGACAGCCGCCCCAAAAGCAACGTCGCACAACACCAGCAGCATGTTTCCGTTGACATTCATTGATGTCGGCAACACGTTGCCGTCCTATGTGATGTCGGCGGCCGAATCCAGCACATCCTCGCCCAACACATCGCCCTCATCGGACATTGCCGCCCTTATAGCGTCTGCGACCACCACCACAAGAACGACTGGTTTTTTTGCGGACAATGCTTCGCGCAACGATGCCGTCAGTGTTGCAAATGACTCGGCCATAGGATATGTGCCACCGTTACAGCGCCCGGAGACCATTTTCATAGCGATACTTTTTACGCTCATCTTTATTGTTGGTGTTTTGGGAAATGGTACATTAGTGATAATATTCTTTCGTCATCGTTCGATGCGTAACATTCCAAATACGTAAGTACCGAGCACTTTGAAACAACTTTTCAACAACACGTCAAATCACAAAGAAACGCTCGACCAAAAAAAAAAAAGGACGACAAGTTTGTAATGAATGGAAAAAAACCTTTTTTGGGTAAATGTACCCTGAATTTAATATTGAGTAATTATTTGGGCATGGAAAACAAGTAATACTTGGCCAACTCTCAAGACTTTCGGCAATAATGAGACTAATTTGTAACAGAAGAAGACCTCAAATCGAGGGAAGGGATTTCTAAGCAAAGTGATAAATATAATTTTGCAAATAACAAATAAAATTATGTTAATGTACAACAGCGACTGCATTTCACAGACAACAAGTAACAAGAAAAAAAATATTAAAACATCGCAATTCTACTTATGATAGGTTACTAGTGAAAACCATATCAATTTTTTCCTCCCTATAAAGGAAAAAGCTTTAGCAAAATAATAACTATCTCAAACTGATGCCACGACCCAAAGAGTGGCGGAGGTGTGAAGTAGGCTTCAATACCTAAAGAATTCTGGAGATGTCTTCTCAAGCGTTCAATTTATTAACCGCAAGCCTTAGCCAAGTGAAGCGTTCCGGGTTCACTTGGTTGGTTTACAGAATTTGTTTGGTGGAGTAGGGATGTTAGTCTCGTCGTTGTTTATCCCCATATGTGACGAAACACCAAGGTGCAGGTCTTTATGGTGATAATCACATAGTTTAAGACCTCAGTAGTCAGAGCTTGCATTATGTTTGCAATTTAGTTACAAATATAATTGTTAAAAAATAAAAAAAAAAAAAATGTCCTCGCAGATGAGTAACTAATAGTTGCTTACCTGTACTTAGAAAGACCAGTCTTTATAATTTCTGTCATCTATTTTTTTGTGCGCCGCCTTCTTGAGCGACAGGGAAAGTGAAGTAGTTTCTAGGCTTTATCGTCCATTTCGAAAAGGCAACAGAGATTTCCTGCAATATCAGAATTGTCAATAAGAAAGATACAAAAATGAATAGACAAATACGTACGTTTGAGCAAAGAGGACAGCACAGATATCTCGGAGACTGCTTTCGGGAAGATCTGCTTTAGAGACAGTCAGCTGCGTTTTAACGAACTCCAGCAAACACACAACTTTTGCAATGTATAACCACTACAGAATTACTTTACTTGTTCCGCCTTCTTTCAGTTACATTCTTTCCCTGGCCCTCGCTGATCTTCTTGTGATTATCGTATGCGTTCCATTAGCAACCTTAGTTTATACCCAAGACAGTTGGACGTTCGGCAAGAGTATGTGTCAAATAACAGAATTTTTCAAAGATGTCTCCATTGGTGTATCGGTCTTCACCCTGACCGCACTGTCTGGCGAACGATATTGTGCCATTGTCAATCCATTGCGTAAACTACAGGTAAGTCCTGCCGCCACCAACAACACCGACACCTACAAACAAGCACAGACTGAGATTACAGATGCTGGCGATGACGATGACACGTATTTCTTTTTTAACTTTCGTGTATTTGTATTTGTTGCAGACCAAACCGCTGACAGTGTTCACGGCCGCAATGATTTGGCTGCTGAGCATCATGTTTGCCACACCGTCGCTGATAGTGTCGAATTTGCAGAACATCGAAATAAGCAGCGAACGTAATCTGACAATAATTATATGCTCACCCTTCGGTGAGATTCGCGATGATTTGGAAGCCTACTCAAGGTTGTTAACACAGACCATACCAACATGTATACATTTTTGTGATTTACCTTTGTGACTTTTGCAGATATGTGGTGGTTACGAAGGCCTTTGTCTACTATCTGCTGCCACTGTTTATAATTGGAGTTCTGTATCTGATGATGGCCCAGCGTTTACATGTCAGTGCCCGTGATATGCCGGGCGAGACGTTAAGCATGCAAAGTCGCTCCCAGGTACGCGCTCGCCGCTATGTGGCCCGCATGGTGGTGGCCTTTGTTGTAGGTATGTTAATTTATGATATGTGGCGCGGACGCTGATGAATGTGGTGGTGCTGGTGGTGTCCATCCATTAACTGACACCCCTCCGAGACTCAACCGTAGTCTGATGGACGTTTCCGAGATAAGCATGGTGTTACCATTTGGCAGAAGATGGATGGACAGCTGGCCACATACCACATGTTGAACAGCACCTCGATTTCTTTGTTTTTTATTATTCATTCTTCATTCTTCAAGTTGCCAACACGGAATCGAAAGATATTGACGTGTTGGTTGTAGTCTTATGATTCGCAGTCTTATGATTAGATCAATAAATAATTATTTAATAGATACATTTGGTATTCTTGCTTTCTCTTCCCTCTTGTCTCGTTTGCTTGCAGTGTTTTTCATTTGTTTCTTTCCCTACCATCTGTTTGAGTTGTGGTTTCATTTGAGTCCGACGGCCCGAGAAGACTTTGATGATTTCTGGCATACCATACGCATCATTGGCTTCTGTACATAGTGAGTATATTTATTGATTGTTGGCGGTTGTTATGCGGCCCGGCTATTGTTAATTAAGTATTATTAAATCATTCAACCAAAACGGTCTGCTGAGCTGTTGGTGTCGGTGTCGGTGTGGATGTGTATGAACGAGGACGAGTGGCCGAAATTAACGTAACAATGGCAGTATGTTCTGTTATCGCTCAACGACACTCCCATCCAAACGCATTGGAACCTTCTTCACACACACACACACACACCAGAAATACAAGGCAGACATTTCACACCCACACCGATACACACAGCAGACACATAATGGGTGAATGTAATGATTAGCTTTGTGTGATTTCCATTTACACTGTCCAACACGATATGGCCGGCCACTGAAGTAATCGCAGGTGCTGTTGACAGCAATTGTTTCATGTGGACTAAATTCAAATCAAACTAAAAATGAAGAAAGAAATTGAGTTCTATCTGATTCGAATTTCAATTACAATGTCACGACTCACCAAGTGTTGTAGAATATCACAGTATGTACGTGATATAATTTGTTGGGCAAATGTGTTCCGAGGCTTGGTCAGGTGACGGAAACACCACCCTGGATTATGTGTGGGGAAATCTCGCCGTATACAAATCAAATTTCAACAGCTCCAGGCTCCAATTAACGTCAGAATTGCCCCTAGGGATAAAAAAAGGCCACAAAATCGATAAAAAGGACATGGTACTTTACAAAAAAAAAAAACAATATGAGAATGGGGGAATTGCTTCGAGATCTCCAGGTGTCCAAAAAAAAAGTGCAAAGACACAAGACGCACAAGCGTGTTTTTTTTTTGAAGAAGTAATATTTTTTTTTGAAAAAACATTTTTTTTTTTTTTTTGGAAAACAATTTTTTTTTTTTGGAAAAAATATTTTGGAGTATATATTTTTTTTTTGGAAAAAATGTTTATTTTTTTGGAAAAAAAATTATTCATCCTTATGTCGGGGTCCTTTTTTTGGAAAAATATGTATTTTTTTTTATTCTTTTGGAAAAAATATTTTGGAGAATATATTTTTTTTTTTTTGGAAAAAATGTTTTTCAAAAATGTTTTTTTGAAAAATATGTATTTTTTTTGGGAAAAATATTTTTTCTTTTGAAAATTTTTTTTTGTTTTTTTTTTTAAAAAACATATGTTCTTTTGGAAAAAATATTTTGGAGAATATATTTTTTTTTTTTGGAAATTTTTTTTATTTTTTTGGAAAAAAAAATTTATTCATCCTTATGTCGGGGGCCTTTTTTTGGAATAATATGTATTTTTTTTTTTTTGGAAAAAAATAATTATTATTTTTTTTTGGAAAAAACTAATTATTTTTTTTTGTTCTTTTGGAAAAAATATTTTGGAGAATATATTTTTTTTTTGGAAAAAACATGTTTTTTTTGTTTTGAAAAAAAATGTATTTTTTTTTTGAATTTTTTTTTTTTGGGGAAAATATTTATTTATTCTTATGTCTGGGGCCCCTAGCGTCCCCTGAGCCTCCCCCTCTCATTGTAAAACCGATTTTCGTGATTTAAATTTTTTTGGAAAAAATATTTTTTCTTTTGAATTTTTTGGGAAAAGTATTTTGGATTTTTTTTTTTGGAAAAAATTTTTATTTTTCTGGAAAAAATATTTATTCATCCTTATGTCGGGGGCCTTTATTTGAAAAAATATGTATTTTTTTTTTCGGAAAAAAAATGTTTCTTTTTGAAAAAATATTTTGGAGAATATATTTTTTTTTTTGGAATTTTTTTTTTTTGTTTTGAAAAAATATGTATTTTTTTTTTTGGAATTTTTTTTTTTTTGTTTTGAAAAAATATGTATTTTTTTTTTTGGAAAAAATATTTATTTTATTTTTTTTTCGAAAAAATATTTATTTTATTTTTTTTTCGAAAAAATATTTATTTTATTTTTTTTTCGAAAAAATATTTATTTTATTTTTTTTTCGAAAAAATATTTATTTTATTTTTTTTTCGAAAAAATATTTATTTTATTTTTTTTGGAAAAAATATTTATTCATCCTTATGACTGGGGCCCCTAGCGTCCCCTGAGCCTCCCCCTCTCATTGTAAAACCGATTTTCGTGATTTAAATTTTTTTGGAAAAAATATTTTTTCTTTTGAATTTTTTGGGAAAAGTATTTTGGATTTTTTTTTTTGGAAAATTTTTTTATTTTTCTGGAAAAAATATTTATTCATCCTTATGTCGGGGGCCTTTATTTGAAAAAATATGTATTTTTTTTTTTCGGAAAAAAAATGTTTCTTTTTGAACAAATATTTTGGAGAATATATTTTTTTTTTGGAATTTTTTTTTTTTTGTTTTGAAAAAATATGTATTTTTTTTTTGGAAAAAATATTTATTTTATTTTTTTTTCGAAAAAATATTTATTTTATTTTTTTTTCGAAAAAATATTTATTTTATTTTTTTTTCGAAAAAATATTTATTTTATTTTTTTTTCGAAAAAATATTTATTTTATTTTTTTTGGAAAAAATATTTATTCATCCTTATGACTGGGGCCCCTAGCAATCCCTGATAACGATTTTCGTGATTTAAATTTTTTTGGGAACATATATTTTTTTTCGCCCAATTCTTTCCTGGCATTTACTTCGGTGTCATCTAACAATTCCAATATAACCGTAATTTTGTCGACGAGTGTTATTTATGGGTGTCCTGTTGTTGTTGTTTGTCTTTCTTTTGTAGCTTCATGAATTCCTGTGTCAATCCGGTGGCATTGTACTGTGTATCGGGAGCATTCCGAGCTCATTTCAATCAATACCTGTGCTGTTGGTGTGTAAAGCGGCAAACACGTATCAGGCAACATTCCACCGCCACCGGTATGATGGATACCAGCATAGTCAATATGTCCATGCGATCCACCACCAACTACAATCGGGCCTCGGTACATTTGAATAGTGCCAATTCATGCGGCGTCGGCGGTGGAGGGGTCAATGGCTCAAATGGCAATGCCAATCGACTATCCAGCGGTTATCGTCGTCAGTCATCGATGCAATTACATCATCAACATCCACATCATCATCATCACAATGGCGATGGTCGCCTGGCGGCTTCGGCGTCGGTGGCTCAAAGTGGCGTTATACTGAGCGGCGACAAAAGGTGAGGTACCCTGACTGTGGTCTTACAGGCCGATACTGTACTGTAAAAATGTCTACTACTCTGTCGCACCCCCCCCCCCCCCCCCCCGCCCAACACATACTCTTCATACACCCGACCACACTGGCACTAAGTGTTTTGTTGTGGTAAATGTCTACTTTGTACAAAACAAATAAAAAAGAAACAAAAAACAACCAAAAAGTAGTGAAATGAAATTCTTGCAAATATGCCCAATTGTAAAGGGCTTAAATCGAATGGCGAATGGAGATGACATTCCCGTGGCGGGGTAAGGTCTGTCTTTACCCCGACCAACAGTAGAGTACATCCAAAAATATGTCGGCCAATTGTGGAATCAGAACTTTGTTTTATTGGATGGACCTTTGGACATTTAGTCAGGGGTCCCAGTTGGGGAATGTGTAATTTTTGTAAATGGCAATCCTTATAATTTTGATGTCATCGAAAACTACTTATGATTCCAAATGGCAAAGTTCTAATTCCAACATTTTGTGGTTGATATTTCTTGCAAGTACCCATCATTAAAAGTATTTGTATTCTTTTTTATTTTTATTTTCCGAAAAAAAAAACTGTAAGTAATTTTAGAAAGGCAAACGGCTTTTAATGTAAATAATAACAATAAAATATTATGTATATTAATGTTTTTTTTTTCCTCAAACACTTTGTTGTAAAAAGTTGTTTTGTTATAAACGTAACTTTACAAAAACAAAAAAAGAAAAACACTTGGATTATATATGAGAAATATATTTAATATAAATTAAGTGTAAACCAAATCAAAAGGAACAAGTAAAAAATCTTAAAGATAGTTCTAAGTTTAAACTTTGTGTTTTCTCCAAATATTCAATGTGTACAAAAACAACAACAAATAAACGATGAAGAAGACAAAAAAATAAACTAAATTCACACTAAAAATAGTCCTTCTAGATCAATAAAACAACAAAAAATTAAGAGTACATTTCTCCGCTTTGAGGGAAAAATGCAACGTTTAGTGATAACAGACGGTAAGCTAAACATTTCATATCAAATCGATTCATAAGATGACGCATCAGCCTTAGGAATAGGTGAATGAAAGTTGCCCCACTCCCAACTTTTTCGTCAGGCATTGAAATTTTTTTTATTAAAATTGTTGTATTTGTATTTTGTATAAAAAATAAAACAAAGTGCTTCTATGTGCTTGGACCTTTAAGTCACTGGAAGTTGGTTAAGCGGGGGTGGAGAATCAACAGCGAAACCGTCAGGAAATCACATGTGAAGTTTTAATTGAAAAATTAAAAAAAAAGCCACTATACAATTTTGATGTACCATGAAATGGTCGAAGTATTTTTAGTTTTTAATTTAATTTGAATTAAAAAATTCAAAGAATTTCTCATATATCGATGGCTTAATTTAGAAAGGGCGTAACTCGCATTTTCGTACTTTTACAGGAGAAGGTAAAAACTTTAAAACATTTGAAAAACTTTAGACAAAAGCCAATTTTGAAGGCAATTTCAAATCAAATTTTATGAAATTAAATTTAATTGTGATTTAAAATGTTTGCATATGTTCACCACTACTAAACATAAATCACCAAAAATATGAACAATATCTTCCAATATGTTTTACATGAGAGAACATCACAAATTTCCATGTTAGTTGCAAATCTTTTGTCCGATACTGTACAATTACATACAATTATGGAATTATCACTTAAAATAAAACCTGGGATATGTTTCACCTAAAACTCATGTCGTTTTTTCTAAACGATACAGATAAATGCTGAATTTCTGCATATGGCAGAAAAACCAACAAAAACGAATAACAGTTTTTTGGCGTTTCTATGGCTACATGTGTGTGCGTGTGTGTGTGTGAGTGGGTGTTGAAAATCACAATCTTACATGACGCCAGCCACTGCGTTCCTGTGATTCCTGCATTCTTATCCAATGGAGCTGAACCACCTTGACATATGATTGATGACAATGAAATGAGGGTTCTTTTTGTGCTCCAGTGTCACTCAATCACATAACAAACACACAGACAACGTACGAACACATAAACAAGCAGATTTCCACATTTTATGTATTCCCTGCGCGGGGGGGGGGGGTTATTTTTTCCCGCAAGATTAGAACACTTTGGTTATGTTTATTATATCACCCCACATAAATAGTTATGGGGGTAATACAACACTTATAAAATAGAAATTTAATTATTTTTCTTTATGGTTGATTGATTGATTGACCACATGGTGGGGGGGGGGGGTATATTAGACACACACACACACATGCACCATAATAACACTGATTATGTCTGGCAGTCTAAACATTTTAATTTGGGAATACAAATAAAAACCAAAAAAAGGGGATTTTAAAAAAAAAAAATAATGACTAAAATGTTTAAACATTTTTCGCTTATTTTTTTTGTAAAAAAAGACAACCCATTTTTTCCTTTCAAAAAGAAACGACTTAAAGTAATTAAATTCTGGAAAACTTTTGTAAAAGTCGTGGAAATAACTTCTGTTCTTGGCAAACATTTTAATGGAGACAGTCGGAACACGACAAACGTGTTGTTTCATTTATTTCCTTTTTTCTTTTTTTTATTTGGCCACAACTCTGGGAATGTCCACTATAAATTTAGTTGAAGGAAAGAGCGAATGTTGGCAGGAGAATGGAGGTGATTGTGTTCTTTGATGTTTGATTTAAATTTAAGGATAGTACAATGGCAGGAGGGGAGGTGCACTAGTTGAGGCAAGTTTATATTTAATGAATTTACGGCTCGGTGATGATAAACGGTGATGATAATTTAGTGCTTCGATAGATGGAATTCTATCAATTTCAGGAATATCAAACTGTGTGAGTATCGACTGAAAACCATGGGAGGTGAACGATACAATTGATGTCGTTTAGATAGCTGTGGTGGTTGAAACAATTTGCCTGTGTGTCACTATTGTCTGAAAAGTTGATGTGTCAGCAGAAACAAAACTAACTCCCTAACAAAGGAGTTATTCACAAAAAAATAGAACCTTTCATACTTTGGTCAAGTTTTTGAAACTCAGTCATGGCACGGCAATTGACCAACAACAAAAACTCAGATACAGGGATTTCCAACACGAGGTGTTATTTTGGCCAAATAGCGACTACGCTTACAGGATCATATACTTTGCATGAAATTTTCCACAAACAAATCACAAATACCGGGTGATTCAAAATAACACCTCTTCTTGGAGATCCCTGTACTTAACACTTATCATTCATTGTGGTGTGCCACCACACAAGTGAATACCAGCTATTAAGCTCATCCCCCCTAAACTTCAACTTCAATTAAATGAAATTGATAACAAGTTTAATGAAGATATTATTTGAAGACCCATTTATATGCAGACATGAAGTCTGGCCAAACTGTCCTTTTGTCGGCCATGTGTTGTCATCAATAAATTAGTCTATGACGGATCTCCGTCTTTCACATCACACAAGTTGGCCATGATTCCTACGCTAAAGTCCTCCTCAAGTATAGCTGACAGAGAAAATCTGTCATTTATGGACCACACACACACACACAAACGATTGTGTTATGAACAAGCTCTTAATTAGTTACAATTGCTAATTTAAGGAAACTGTGATTGATATGTTGTTTGCTGAGTTGCGTTGTTTGGTACACATGAGACATTCCACTTGAACATCGATGGCTTAATTTAGAAAGGGCGTAACTCGATTTTTTTTCAAAATCGCATTTTTTTACCTATTACAAAATCAAAATAAAAAAAAATGTTTCAGAATTAAATTTGTTGCTCATTTTTATTTAAAATTGCCTTTACAATTTGTTTATGTCTGACATTTTTCAAATGTTATAAAGTTTTGACCTTCTCCTGTAAAGTTACGAAAATGCGAGTTACGCCCTTTCTAAATAAAGCCATCGAAACCTAAACGCCAAAAAGAACATTTTACAGACGAGGTTGATTTGTATAAAGGCGTGTGGTGCTTACGATGCAATTGAATTGGCTATATATTTGTAAATATACATTTTTAAATTTTTAATAACGAATTTCATTAAACACTAGCAACAACAAAAAATACGTCAAGAACGATTAAAAAACATTGTTTTATTTATTTGTATATTTTAAACGAGCCCTCGTTAATAATTGAAAATAACAGGTCAGGAGTCTACAAGGGTGTTTGCGGCACAAGTGTAAGTATCTCCCTGCTGTCAGAGCATCAATTACACCGGCACAAATCAGCACTCGCATCCACGGCCACTCGAACAACAGGCAATTGTAAATTGTCTGTCCCCCTGTACATGTAACTGTGTATTTGTAAATGTATGTATGTGTGTGTGTGTTTTCGTTGTTAAACATCCGCATCGGCCGTATCTGATTTCATTTAAATTCCGTTACAGTTTCAAATTTCAACATTTGGATCGACAGCGTTATTGAAATTTCGTTGTCGCCTCCAGTTGCTGCGATAGACAATGAACGTCCCAATGCTGATAAACGTTACAACGACGATGCGCCATCATCACGTCACGCTAATTTCCCCAGGGGAATTCGTACGTTCGCCATTAAATTCAATAATTATTTTTGGTTCCTCCCTTGCAGTGTAATCGCATGTATTTATTTAAGTTAAGTACAACAACCAAACAAACACATCATTATATAATATAAGACCGATATATAGAGACAGACGGACGAGTGGACGTTAATAAACAAAACCAACGAAAAAACAACGCCAAAAAAAAAACCAAATTAAAAGGAAAATTACGAACAAAAATACACAAATTATGAAGATGTACAAGCAGCGCAAGTAAATAAAGAAAAAAAATATTTCCTTTTATTATTTTTCTATGTTAAAAATAACTTGACTTTGTTTTTCAAAGGGATGGGAAGACATGAAAAAGGAGGCGGCATGCTGACAGCGAATATTCTATTCAATCCTGTAACGTAGCTCAACATAATGCTCAACTCTGGTTACGTTCCCATTTCATTAAGGGCTCATATGTGAGGAGCGTCGTCGTGATTGAATTTTTGAAGCATAAAATTATAATAAATTGTATTTGTCTAGTCGGCGGACAGGAAGACAACAAGATTTACAAAAAAAGACACCCCATTTCAGCCTCTATGTTGACTAGAACATGCATTTTTTTCTTTTTATTACATTGTGGAAAATTTATGGCCGAATGAAAAAGATTCATCTTAGTTCAAACCCTCGTTAAAAAGTCAAAGTTATCCATTTACATGATATCTTCTTCCAAATTTTATGGTGGCAAGGATTTTTTCAACTTTAAGTACTATGGTTAAAACTTGAAGCCTTTTTTTGGTAGGGCGACCAAACGGTTAACAACTTGAAAACTTTGCGTTTACTTAAAGAGTTTACAGCAAACAACAGGTATTCTCCAGCAACTTCTTGTCAAAAATACATTTAATTGAATAGTTTTTTTTTTTAATAAAATACGTAGGAAACCGAAATGGAAAAAGATCAAATAGGCTCACAGTATCATTCGGAATTGTAACAATCGAAAAGATTAAATCGGCTCACAGTGTCATTCTGCCGGAAGTTAAGGGGGCACTGCCTGAGGTAAACTGAGACGTTACTACAGTCAACTCGGACAAATAATCTGAGGGATCAGTTAGTATAAGAAATATAGGGCATAGTCTGGCCACCGTGGAGTGTAGCACCCAAACTGACTCGTAATCAGTTTCTATAATTTTTGTTTCATCATGTTGTTTGTTGTGCAAAATGCCTTTTTAATTTTATCATTTTTTATTAATTCTCATGACTTTCTGTAATAAAGGAAAGTTTTTCAAAAAAAAAAAGAAGAAAAAAATATTTTAAATTTATGCGAAACACATAATTGTGCACGTCTGATAAATAAAGCCTCTTCTTGCCCATGTTCGTACTCTACAAACACATATCATTCGTTTTTATTTGCCACCAACCAACCCACCGACCGTACGTGTGTGATATCATAAATCAAAGATAAGGCACATGATGCACATTTAAACCTTACTCTTCCTTACATTAAATACTAAAATAAAATAGTTATAGGTCGGTTATTTATGTTGCAAGTTGGCGAACAGTTCAGCCGGTGGTAGGACAATTTTAAAGTATCCAAAATATAGCCTTAATTTTTGACATTGCAGCTAATTGGCTGCAAGCACATAATTATGAACGTGCATGGAAAGGAAATGATTTGTATTATTGCACTCGTTTGACTACACTTTAGTATAAAGACAAAGTTACAGATTAAAAGTTGAAACAATAATTTCTTTTTTTCCACCACAGCAAAATTGCACAGTTCAATGCGAATTAATGAAATGAATAGACAAAAAGAATCCGGAATATAAAAATTGCCTCGTGCAGCTTGTGGGGCCCCCCCTAGGGATTTCAAATTGCGTACATTCGTATTCCAGGAAGAAAGAGAAGGTGAACATCCCTTTAATCAATGAGTTCTGAACGACTAGTGCTTCTTCTAGAGACATTTAGACGTGTTGTCCCCCATAAACTGAAGTTTAGCAAAAATCAGCGCCTTAAGTTCTTTCTTGAGGTCTGGAAATAAATCAGCACACTCTGTAACAAGTCGGCACTGTACTGCTTAAATCAGCACGAATGACATTCCCATAACTATAAATCGCATGTGCCGCTCCACACTGAATACACGTCCTAACCACACTTTTACTTTTTTTCTTATATTTCCCTAAAATTAGCAAAGATGCTTTGAGATTTCATACAATATTTCTTGAAAGGTACTTACATGTTCAAATGTGGATCCTTATTTATTGATGATACGCGATGGATGCCGTCAATTTACAGTATTCGTTTTTTCTGCCATTATTGGACTACATTTTCCGCGAAATACTGAGTTCAATGTGCAATAAATCAAAAGTCTTCGCGCTTGAACAGCTGATTTATTTATTTCATTAGGGGTGTTCACAACCAGAAATCTGAAAGAGAAGGAGAATGGAAAAGATTGCTCAAGCTTTGTTTGAAAGCATATGTAGTAAAATATTTTTTGGAAGAGTATTAAATTGGATTTTCTATAATAAAAGTTATTTTCGAAGGTTTTTTGAATTTCAAGCACAAGTTGGTCAATGAGAAACATTATTTAATTCAATGTATGTTATATTTAAAAAAAAAAAAACCTTTTGTGTGAAAATGTTTGATCGAATTGTCTGTTACTTCAATGTATTGTTTATAAACAACACAATCAATATTGTTATAAACAAAGTTTCCAATGAATATTATTATTAACAAAGTATTCCATGAATCTGTGAATGTGTTCCTGTGGCGCACACAAATGAGTGTTATTGTCACGCGTTGCTGAAGCAATGGACTGGTTGCGCTCATTCATAGCCATGGCTGATAGTTGGTGGTGCCAACACAGACAATTGAAGAAGAATGGTAATGGTACGAACGAAATTTAATTAATTATGGGTTATGTATGCTATGGAAGCAGTCCATTTCAACGAAAGGAGATGCACAACAATGGTTCTCAAATAATTACGAATTAATAAAAATTATTACACGCAATAATTTTCAGGAATAACTTTGGAGACATATATTTGGGATGGCAACCCAGACTGGCATACAACGAAGATGAATAGAACAATAAGTTATTGTCTTAACGAAGAAGAAATGCTTTCGATGTTCAGTCCTATTTCATTCCTTTTTTTTTTTTTGAAAATTATAAAAATTATTACATGCAATAATTTTCAGGAATTACTTTGGATACATATGTGTTGGATGGCAACCCGGACTGACATACAACGAAGATGAATAGAACATAAAGGTTAAGTTCGTATGTTAACGAAGGTGAGAGGCTTTTTGGTATTCAGTCCTATTTCATTGATTTTTTTTAAGGTCACACATTCTATGTCCAGTCGTTGAAACTGTAAGACGCCTGTACATACTACGTTATAATTACTTCAAACAATAGTATCCAAATAGCCTTAAGACAATGAATTCCAAATAAATAATTGTTAAACTATAATAAACATCGTTTTGTGTTAATATATTTGTGAAACTCTAGAGTTCTGTTCAGTCAAAAGTAATATGAAAAATTAAAGACTCTGGAGAGAATTTCACCCATGATGGAAGAGAAGAAGATTGTCACTGTAGGGGACTTTTAATTTAACTGTAAATCCCAACTGCCAATTTACTTCAATGAGCAGTCGAATGAATTCCCTAAATCTTTCCACATATACATACATATATTTGTTTGGCCTGTTCGGTAACATTGTGCCCATCATGATCTTGAACTTGAATTCATTTTTAACGTATTAAGTTCTACTCATACATGCAGCTAAGTTAAGAAAAAAATTAGCTGTTCTCGCTACACATCGCCAACATTTTTCCACAACATCATAAATTTATGCAAATATTTTCTCCACGATTTCATCTGATTATTTTCCATTATTCCAATTACAAATCATCATTTATGCGTTATGGTATATTTGGTTTCAACAAACTTTTTCTGAAACATTCTCTTCGCACATACCAAAAAAAAAAAAAAAAGTTTCACCACCAAAGATTTTTGTTTTCTAGATAACAACAAACGCAATCGAAGGACTGGTGTGGTGTGCACAGGTCGGTCTGGAACATTGTCGCCAAAAGCGTCAAAGAAAAACAAACAAAAGCCACAACGACGACAAATTTATGTTGGCTGTTTGGTGTTGGCAATTTTCATTATAAATTTTATCTTTAAAATGTAAGGACACTTGACTTGGAAATAAAGCAACGGAATTAAAGTACTTTTTGCCAAAAGAGAATGCTACCGGGACACAGAAGTACACAAGTTAAGCAACAAAAAAAAAGAAGAGAAACCAGGTCTACAAGACCAATTTAGGTTTTGTGATTGTTGATGACTTCTTTGTGATTTTATCCGCAGCATTTTTCTTTTTGTTATTTCAACTAATTTTTTTTTCTTTTTTCATTTTTATTGTCATAAACTGAAAACCGCAAATATATCATTCCGAAAACACTACACACACACAGGACATAGAGGGACAGGCATGCGGGCAGAGTCAAGGCCTTCTAGAGAACTTGCACTGTACATAGAAACAAAACGGGTTTTCCCCTTTACCATCAATGGAGATTGGGAACAGCAAAACTGCAGATATGAAAGTACCCCTCACCATATGTAAGGTGGGAATGAGGCCTAACTGAATATATCTTCGATCTCGGAAGGCCTTGTCAATTTTACCGTTGCCAGCATCAACAATAAGTCGGAAAAATATAGGTTTCATCAGCAGCAACACCGTCACCAGCGCCATCACCGTCAGACATTCCAGAGACAACAGAAAAAAATATGTGACAGATCTTGTGGAGAGGGATGTGTTTGATGATGATAACGTAGACACCCACAATGGTGACAAAATCAACAAAACATTTTTGCGCTCAGACCTGCGACACATCTAGCATACGGACATACGTACACGTGTACGTAGGGAAGACCAACATGCACATGAAGGATACAGGGAATGTGTAGTGTGACTCTGCCTGTGTGTGTGTAGTGTATGCTTGTATAAGTTAACCATACACATGTTTATTGGCATTAAATTATTTTTATTTTCGGGCACCCTGATATTTTATTATGCCTTTTCACTCTCATAAGGACTTTATTATACATTTTTGTTTGTCAGTTCTTTACAGGTGTGTGTTTTTTGTTGTTGTTGGTTTCTTTTTTCGACAGAATATTACAAAAGCACGTGTGTCTGCCAACACGCACACGTTCATATCGACTACAGATTTTCTTATTATCTATCCGAAGAAAAAAAAATGAAAAATGAAGAATCTTTCCAATTACATTTTAATTAAATGATGTAATGACGATGTGTATGTGTTTCTATAATATCGAACGCGATTGAATAGAACTTTTGAAAGAAAAAATTGTTGGAAATATAATTTAATTTCTATGCAGGACGTTTTAAGACTCAAGAATGAGAACCTTTGAGATTGATACGGAATATTTCGTTCGTAGATTACAAATCTATTCAGTATTTGTTCAGCATATCACAATACTTTGACGCTTAGTGTGAACATGATTTGCTAATAGTTTTTAATCGACAATTTTGTCTATGGACAATAAAAGTACTCTAAAATATTTGAAAAACGAAATTAACTTTCGTGAAGAAAATGTTATTCAAAAAAAGTCACATCTCGTTCATCGCTTGTTGATATTAAGTGTATGAAACGCATCGGAGCAATTGTCATCCAAACGTGATGGATTTTCTTCAAATGCAGTATCGCAAAAGACTCAGCAAGTGTAAGAACGCGTCAGTACGGACTCCCATATTAAGGGAGCTCGTCATCACTGGTCACCAGGCTGACATTCCCATTATTAATGGAACATGACTTCATTCGTTTGGCGGATCTTGTCAACCCAATTTACCATCATCTTGATGACGGTTTCTGGCGCTGGTTTAGGGCCTGATTCAGTAATGGTCCGCTCACATAATATCGGCCCCTTTGGACAATAAGCACTCTGTTTGGTCTGCACAGCACTAACCAAACATTGTTCAATCGTGAAGCGTTTCTTTTCGTTTCACGAAGTTATGATACCGACCTTCTGTCACTGTCAAAATAACATACGAATTTAAAACGAAACCAATAGTATTCATGTTAAACAAAAGAAAATACATATCAGTCCATTTGATGTAATGAAATATCTGAAATATTTCACAGAACAAAACATGTACAAAGAGAAATGGATATTTCATGGAATTCAATCTGTAATATTTTCTAGATTGAATTGAGATTTTCATTTGAAAATCACAATTGCTGCAGTGGAAACAATTCGTATACTCTCAAACATAGAATGGATGAAGGAGTGTATATTTATTTTGTCATTGCATTTTATCTGCGATCGATCCTGTTAATTGAAGCGTCGTCTGAAATGAGAATTGATAGGTTACACAACACTTTAGGTAAGCATATCACAATATTTTAACGCTTAGTATTGCCAATAGGTTTTAATCGACAATTTTGATTATGAACAATAAAAGAAACGCATCGCAGCAATTGTCTTCCAAACGTGACGGATTTTCTTCAAATGGACGCGTCAGTACGGACTCCCATATTAAGGGAGCTCATCATTGGGCTGTTTGCTATATATTGCCGATGCTATCATGTCATATTCTTAAAACTAGAATATAGTTAACAGTTTTCGTTTTACTTCTTTACCCAGCATCCATCTCTTATAACTCGATGAGCTCTTTCGTCGATAGACCCACCTTTGCTTGGTTTAGTGCACGTTCATCAGCGAAAGTCTACTGATTTGACAGTTGCTTTGTCTCTGGTTGAGATGCGTACAGTTCCCTTAACATCACACACTTCCAGTCTCCGATTGCCCAATATCATTCCTACGATTTTATGGACGCTCAGTACGATTTCAGCCTACGATTTCAGCCACCCCACGCACTTCCAGTCTCCGATTGTCCAATGTCTTTCCTTTGATTTTAGGGACGGACGATCTCTTTTGGGCTACCTGAGCTGAGTAGCTGTAGCTACTGTGGTACTATAAAACGAAATCCATGGTGAAGGGTATGGAAGATTTGGCCCTTCCTAACTTAACTACGCTTTTACTTGTTGGTTTTTTTTTTTATATTATCATTATTATTCACTACAACATCAATTTTTCTATATTTTAAGTAGCGTGTGTGTGGCCTATTATACGAATTTAGCCTCGTTCCACTTATTCTGCTGATATCAATGGAAACGTGTGCTTATTGTGAAGGACACTTTGGGGGGGGGGGGGGGGGGTATGACGCTGATGGTTCATTTCCAAAACTTTAGCCCATTTATCCAGCCTACTGAGTTCCAGCGAAGAGATAAATATAAATCCACCAGGCATCGTTACAACTTATTTATTTCTCTCGATTGCCTTTGATTTGGACACAGTTAAGACCCCCCACATGTTGAGCGACCAGTAGGGGGTAACAAGCATAGCTGCCAATAAGAATCGTACAAGGATATTAAAACTGTTTTCGTTTTTTTTTTTTTTTTTTTTGTCTCTGCCTCGTAATTTTGTTGTTATTGTTGTTTCTAGCTTAAATCAAGTGGAATTATGAGTGTTATTTAAATGTCATTAATGTAATGCGAGCACCAGCTTCAGCCATCAGCACTGACTAAAGCAAACAACAACAACAACAAAACTCTTATTTATTATACAAAAGTATTTGCATAACAAAAAAAAAAGTTTGAAAACATTTCAGTGGCTAACAGTTTAGGGAAGAGATCCGAGTAGCCCTTTTAAGTTTAGAGTATTGTAATCCATTCAAGGACCTTTCACTACGCTAGGACAGGCGGATAATGATTTTCCATTAACGGGACAAAACTAGGACAGGCTGGATTAAAAAATTCCGAAAAAAAATCTCTTGGTGATTTAGAATTGACTATAGGAAACATGTTTTTTATTTTGTACTAAAAACAAGGTTAAATTATCAGAACTGAATAACTTAATCATATTCGAAACTATAGATGTTTATTGTCTGTGTTGCACTTGCAATGTTACACTACGTGTGGGTAACATTTTGTGTGTTCTTGGAGGTCAAATGCAAATAATCTCCACTATGACACCGCTAATAATTTTCAGAATATCGAATACATCAAATGGAAATATTACCTGACCCTGATCAATGTTTTAACTTTTAGCAATACACCCTAATGTACATGTATGTCAATACAATTTTAATTTATCGACCAGCACTGCAGTCAAATTGTAAATCGTTAAAAGCGGATTTACATAGCTTTACACGAATATTCACACATTATCGACCACATGTTCATCTCTGATTTGACCCATACTCATTTTCATTTTAACCAATTTAAATAATAAATGAATTCATTACATTACATTTCTTTTCTTTCGTTTTCTTTTTTTTCTGGCTTTCCCTTTTGTTATCTATCTGTATATTGGAATTCATTCATGGGGCTTTTGGTTGTCTTATTTCAATATTCCGGCCGTGCAATACACATTTGTTGTGGTGTTAATTAGAGAACGTGTCGAAACAAAGAAACTCTTTGTGGCCAAATTATAAATAATGTTTAAGGAAATGTAAACAGGCAAACAAACACAAACAAAGAATTGAATGAATGAAAGGATGGTTGGAATATCAACAAATCTCGAAATGGTTGTCGGTGGAGCAAAATTAATACCAGCCCCCAGTTGAAATCGTGCATCATGGAAAAGGTTATTTTGGGTGCTTCAGCTGATTAAAGATTCAAATCTAAATGGGAATTGTAATACATTTGAAGAACTTTTTATTTATACACGGCCAGAAACGAATGGAAATCCAATTCAATTTACAAAATAGACCGTTTGATAACGTTCTGCATGGACTAGTGAACACACACAAAATATCGAAATATTAATCTGGCATATAATTAGAAGACGATCCAAATGGGGATTGGGGTTATTAACCCTCAATAAAACGTCTCTAGAATCAGTGATCTTACCTTTAACAAATCTTCTGCAAACACTTTGAATTTAAGCTTGCTCTTTTTGAATCATAACGTCAAGGATATCTTCTTTGGATGTCTGCTTCTACTTTGTGTTTTTATGCGCTTTCTGTGTTAGTAGTTCTCCATCGTTTTGGTGCCCATCTGTGTGGAAGAAAACACAGAAATTGTATTCAGTAAAGGTTTGACTGGAGTGACAAATTATATATAAACTAGACCGGCTGAGAATATGTTCTCGGAAATCCTCCATGATCACTCTCATTCGTTGTGTTGCCCCTTGACATGAGTGTTGGGTGAAGTCAACCGCCATTTGAAGGAGTTTTTTTTCCATTTCGCACAGCTTACCTAATTGTCCCAAGTACACTTTTAATAAAATTGTTTGGCTTTCATTTTCTATTAATGTTTTTTTTTTCAATCTTTTCCTTTTATGCGGTCCTCACACGATACAACTGGTTGTCAAACTGAGTTGAACCATGAACGCAGGCTGTCAGCATGTGCGGGCCGCATCACACGTTACAACTAGTTGTACAATTTCATCAAGTTGTACAACCACTTGTAACGTGTGAGGACTAGTTGGTCGTCGGTTGGATGAAAATCAAAATATTTTCGTTTCAGCTTAAGTTGGACAACTTGGTTTGCTACGTTTGAGGGCTTGTCCTTCAACTTCTTAACTTCATTGACATTTTGTCATTGATTGTGTAGCGGAATTTCGATACCAACAAAAAAACAAAATGTATGAATTTCTGTAAAAAATTATTGACTTCATTGAGGGATTTAAAAATATGCCTCAATTGCAGTTTTTTTTTCAACTTCCTCCTGACACTACAACAAATATTTGCCCATGACATTGGAGCAAGAAATTGTTTATAAAACTGTAGAGTGTAAGGAAAACGGTCAACTTGTTTGTTCAACTCGTATCGTGTGAGGGCCGCCTTACTATTTGTTTTGTTTCCTCCACACTTTTTTCACCGTGTACCTAGTTAATAGCTTTTTCGTATTTGTTTGCATTACGACCTTTTCTTCTTCTCTTCAACTTGGTCTGCTATGGTTACATCATTCGGATTAGTTGTTCACCGTCTGGAACTAATTAATTGTAATTATGTTACCCAGTGTAAAATAACTCTACTTAAAATCAAAAAATACGATGAAATGAAAGAGGAAGCAACAAATGAAATGAACTCCATTCAAGTTGCGCTGCTGTCATTATGACACTAGGATTTATGCGGACATTAACGAATTTGCGCTGTGTTGTACTCCAATAAGTTTTTTGTGAGATTATACGGCCATGCGAAATAGGCTTTTTGGCCGTATTTTATGCTTAAATAAATAAATATTTATTATCTGCCGGTGATTTACTTTAAAATAAACTTGAGAGGAGGAAAGTACGGAGACAACAGCTTTCTGTTGTTGGTGTGTGTGGGTAAGTAAAATTAAATTTATAATTCGATTATGCAACATTTGGAACAGTCCAGTTAGGATCCTTTGTGGACTTGATAAACTCATTAATGTTATGGCCAACAACAGTGTTCATTTGTCAACTACATGTACACACATTCAGCCCTCCTTCTTCGTCATTCAACCAAGGACATGCACATGAGTTCCGGAAATATTTTAAGCAAATAAAGACCAACAACAATTTGTCGTATATGTCTTATAAAGTCAAACGTTAACATTCATGCATATTATATATATATATATATACATATGTATGTATGAAGGCTACATATGTACGATAAAGTGAAATTAGTTCTACGAATTATGGTTTTGGAGCGTCCGTAATTAAATTTCTTAAAATATTCTCCGAAAATTGAATAAACTTTAATTTAAATTTTATGTTTATTGAATCACAAGAAGCTGTTGTTTGGTCCTTCTGAGACATCGTCATTATCATCCTGGTAAGGCAACAAATGACAAGTCCTTTGTAGCATTCTTGTAAATCAATGTCATCAAATTGATGTTCTGTATTTGAACATTGCAAAATGTAAATACAGATATTTTATCAGAAATACATTTAGGCAGATAAGTAGATGAGTGTAATGTTAAGATAAACATGTGTGGATGACTTTGACGCTAAGTGTTTCATTTAAAGAAAATATTTTAATGAATACATACATATATAATTCTCCAAGTAGTTTAAATTGTTTGTATTTTATGTCTATGACAGCGTCATCTAGCGTGAGTTATAGGCAAACATAAATAGTTCCTCGACCCCAAAAACAGTAAAATACCACAACTTTCACGGATAATAGAAATGCATTTTATCAAATTTTCAATGATCTTTCCTTCTTAGGCAGAGTTTCAAAATCACCATCTTCAAATGCGTGTTAAAAAAATTTCGCACTCAACAAAGAATAACACTTATCAACTTTGATTTGCAATTGTGCAATTGTTCTCATCTCATTCGCACTTTGGTTGTTGCACAAACAATAGATGATCGACGACAGTGATGGCAATCCTGAGCAGGGATGAGAAAGCAGTACAAAACCATAAAAGTACTGAAACACAAACAGGTACCAACAATGGCGGGCACAGCAGCAACATTCGCCTCGGTATGAATTCCTTCACAGTGAATGCGGTGTGAAATTCGGTCACAATGGATTGAAAAGGTTGATCGGTTGGTCGTGGCCGACAAGTCCGTCCCCACAACAGCATTCGTTCGTATTTTACGCCGTTCATCAACACCCAAAATGATCCAAGGAACTGTTTGTGCTGGCTCAGCATTTTGTCATCAGTGAAAGCACATTGCGGGGCATTTTGAGTGGTGAATTGCAATGGTTTTCTTATAAAGTGCAGTTATTTCTGAGGTAAGTTTTATTCAAGTTTTCATATATTTCATCTGTTTGTATAGATTTTAGACCCATTAAGCCGGAATGGTCAAACTTGGACAGGCTTATCACATTCATTGGATTATTTTTGCCAGCAAACAGCTGTTGCCAGATGCCAGAAACAACATCCAAGCAACACATTTAAATTGATAGAAAAAATGAAGTTAATTGTCTTTAACCACAATTATGTGGCATCATAACTCATGGCGGCGGTCGGCACCGTTAGAAGATAATACTTGCGAAACTATTTTCTAATGTTCCAAGTTTCAAGCATGAGCAAGGCACAACGGACGGACGACCTTAGATACTCTGGCGTACACAACGATATGTATGTGATGTCTTGTAAGGAGATACTTAATACTTACTTAACGATTCATTGCTCCCAAAACTTCCGCAATAATGTCCTCATCATAGCAACGGCGTAGTGGTGTGGTGGCTGCTGTTGGTGTAAGTATAGTAAGCACATAATTATAAAAATAAAACTTTTGATGATGATGTTACATTTTAGCATTCATTACAGGCGGCAAACACTTACACTGTAACCACTAATTGGGACGAAAGACTTTAAAATTACCACATGCCACTTATCATTCACCCACACCCACGCACACACACATACCCATAATAATACGATCGAGTGAGAGAGGGGTGAGCAGAGTGAGGCCAGCCACTTCAATATGTCGGCAACTAAGTAAGTAGGTACATATTGGAAAATGAAGGCTTTCTGTGTGGGATACGCCTTAAATTGTGTAGATATTGTTGTGAATTTAAATGAGCACTCGTACTTCAATACCGGCAACAGCAACGAGCATTTTTTGTTTTTTGCCAAATAACTTTATTTTGCGCTAATAAAAATTCCTTAAAAGAATGAGCATTTAAATGGCTTCTATACACGAATGCAAAGTTCCAAAAAAAGAAAATGCCACACAAATCGATTTACCACCCACCCCACCAGAGTGGCATTAAGGTGTTGGGAAGATCGGAAGAATGGATGGATGATGTGTTTTTAAATGAGTTGCACGTTGTTTTGTTTTTGCGTAGATGTTTTCATATATTTCCGGATTGGTGTGACGTATGCGAAATATTGATTGTTTGCCATGGGGCTCGAAAACCCAACACACTCGTATGGCTTGTGTAAAAATGTGTGCAGGTTGGCTTGACGCCTAATGTTTACTTGGATTTTGTATTCTTTAAAACTCAACTGCACACCCATTCCTTGGTGTGGTTGGCTCTTGGTGTTGTTTATCGCTTCCCAAAAGTATTTGCTTAGTTTTCTTCTGTGCGATTTAACACATGAGTCCTTTGAGCGAACAGACAGTGTCTGTAATTCTGGCAACATTTCGTTGTGCGTTTGTCTGCGTGTTAAGCGGACAATTTATTTTTGAAACTGCTTCGAAAGAAACCGAAATTTGTGGTGTTTTTGTGTTGATTTTATTCTGCACTTTTGCTTTGGAGGCATATGCGAAAAATGTAACCGGATTTCACGTCGCCCTCGTCTGCTATGGTTGGTTTGTTTCCCTCACTTAATGTCTTTAAGCAACTCACGGTAAATTTCTCAGAACCAGAGGAATCTTCAGTTTACGGAAATGGCGTTTTATTTGTAAATATCAACTACCACTCAAAGATCATTTTACCCTGATTTTAAACATGGATTTTGGGTGTTGTAATTGTTCTTCTCTGTCAATGCAATATAATGCAGGCCATTTTCTATAATTGCTATTATGATTTGTAATTACTTTTCCTTGAACAAATGACATGGCTGTCTGTACCGAAGATCAAGAGTCTTAAGGGGTAATTAATTGAGTGGCCATAGACAAACAAATTGAGTTATGACTCCAGATAAATCCAATTCCAATTCTGAATCAACATGAAAATTGCTTCTGTTCCAAAATGTCTCTGATGTTGAGACCTCGTTTACCAGCATTCCCTAGGAATTGCAAAATTTTCTATGGAATACTTCTGTCACTTTCTTTACTTGCATTTTTTTTTATAAATAGAAAACCGAATAAACTGTCTTTACATTTGGCTTTTCCACATCCATATCTAGCGTGGCGTTTGCCTTCTTCTTCGTTCATCCATTTGGTTTGCAAGTCAATTTCCAGTGCGATTTATTCAGTTGTTAAACATATTTGACAAAGAACTATATCCTTTTACGTTTGCTTTTTCCGCTTTCTGGCAGAGTAAGGAGGGGGCGGATGTAAACGAACGATGTATGAATGTGTGAGTAGTAGTATGTTGTGTTACTTAACGTTTTGTAAAACGACCAATCGCATGGAAGCACACACGCAGGCACATAAATAAACTCCTTAATCTGCTGTTCAATATATGTACGAATGTGAGTGTGTGTGTGTGCTCAATCGTATGTTGGTGTTGCAAGCGGATATTTGTACTTGTTTGTGTTTTAGGTAAATTCTCAAGGATTACAAAGTAACTTGAACATCTCCCGAAGAAGTCTATTGTCAACCAGAGACAGATACGTTTAATGCCTTATGTAAATTATTATTCTTTGTGTATTTCTTTTTTTTTGCATGGTGTTAGCGGAGGGAGGGTATGTTGTCAAAGCTGGAGGAGGGCACAATACATTTTAAATTTAAATTAGGCTTATATTTCCTATGCCAACATTCATCTCTTCGGGAAAACCAAAATATGAAATTACAAAACCGCCCCAAACACTAGCAGGGGGGTGGGGGGTTTTGTAGTAATGTCTGGTCTGTCTGGGACATGCCTCCTGCCACCAAAGTTATTTTACATAGGCTCTCCTTGTTTTTTTTTTCATTCTTCTTTTTCATAACATTTCCGAAAGCTGACAACATTGAAAAATTGTGTCTCAATTATCTGACAGCTACAAGACATTTTGAATTTATGATGAACACAGTTTCAATCGATCCAGGGCAGAAAGAACACTGTTTTGAGTTTCTTCTTTTGCACTTGTATTACTAGTTGTCTGTCTTCGAAAATGCATCAATTGTTTTGTTTTCCTGTTCGGTATGTGACGCTGGGTGGCTGGGCGCCAAACATTCCCGTATCTCAATGTATTTACAAATCGATTGCTGTGAATATTCCAGGGATTTCTGCCATTGAGTTGCCAATCAATTTGATTCAAGACATCTATTTACAGGAATTAATTTATGTCCAACCTTTTGTCGGTGGGATGAATGTGGGACAGCCTTGGGTTGTTGAGTATTTATTGTATACTCAAACGATGAGTTGACGGCGGCGGTGGTGTGATAAATGGTGTCTCCGGTTATTGGACTTCAAAACCCAGGTTCGTACTGTGGTAAGAACATCGACACATTTCTCCAACTTAACGAGTAGGATATGTCTTTGCAAATATTGTGATGTCCTTACCATGATACGAACCTCAGTTTGGTGTCTATACAACAAATCTATCCCTGCATTTTCTATTTACTCCATCTACCATTCAGTATTTTTCCGCACATTTCCGAAGGCCAATTTGTTGCCCAAACAAACTTCGTCTTAATTTGAATGTTTTATCACGGATCTTCCTATTGTTTTTTCATGGTCATTGTTTATAAGTAATCTCAGTTTTTTTGTTGTGTTTATTCATTGCCGGTCATTTCCCCAAGTTCTGGGCAATTGAGAAAACACCAAAAATAAATTGTCTTGTTTGGCGTTGATGATTGAAATGAGACCGGATAACATGTTGGTGGTCATTGTTTTGGCGGTTTATTCAAATCTTTTGAGGCATTTGTGGTCGTGAAATTTGTTAGCGACACCAAGTTCTTGTTGTTCAGCTATATAAATCGGTCTATATAATTTTATTTAATTAGTGAGACATGGAACTGTTCAGCGGTTTGGTGGGCTTCATTCGTATTTTGCTGAGAAGACAATTATGTTAATGAACTGTAGCAGTTTTTTTTTTGTTTGTTTTCCGAACTGAACGCGGTGGTGGAGGAGGGGAGAATCTATTCTTGTTTTGCACTAATTTACAGAGGATTTTCTCTAATGCTTTTGTCTTACAATAAGAAGACGAAGAAAAAGGAAAGAAAACCAAAAAAAAAAAAAATTCTGTAAAATCCATCATCATTATTATTTTTGGCATCGATAAATATTTACATGAATTCTGTTGTGCTGATTACATACATGTACATTTTCTTTCTTCTCCCCCTCGCTCTTTGTGGGGAATCCAAAAAAAGATGTACTTACAAGGACGTGTACTTGGTATTTCTTCATTTTGAAGATAAGTATGGGAAATTCCAATTAATTTCTCGCAAGGACCTGCAGTAATGATTTTAAAGACAATTGTCGATTTGTATTCCCGAGAACATTTCCCAAAAACGGAGTTTGTAGCCGAACTAAGGCGCACAATTGTAGAAGAACGGTCAGGGCAAATACAAATGGTCCTTAGCAAACTCTTATCGTGGTAACGTTCCACATTCTTCTTGTGCCTTTTCTATGTCATCGCAACACCCCAGCAACTTCGAAGCCGATGTCAGATTACGGTCTCAAATATTTCATTGAATGTGACAGTTTTGCTTTAGTCCATGCAAACATTTGTTTGTAGACGACAAGAGGTTTCTCCCTGTTTGTCCTCCTCTTATTCTTGTAATCCTTCATTCTGCAAGATGACGCAAACTTGTATGGAATAACTCGAAAATAACAGTAATAAAGTTAATTAAAAATTGTATTTTGCAAATGCGTAAAACATTTAATATTATTGACAAATCAATTCATGTTGGACAACAACAACAACTGGTTTTTGAAAGATGTTAGCAACATTTTATACAATTTCTTTTTAAATCTCAATTTTTTTTTTTTAAATATACACAAAAGCGGACAGTGATGGAAGGGAACATAAGTGGGACAAAATGTTCAGTTGGGTTAGGTAGGACGTGAAAAAGAAAACATCAAAATCTCATTTGTTTCAAACCAAGCAAACAAATTTCCAAGTTTGTTATTTCTTTGGCTTTTGCTGCTGTTGCCTCTGTTTATTGATGTTGAAGTTGGCCTTAATGTTCTAAAGCCTTTAGGGCCATAACGTTTATTTACTTACTTGTGTGTTGGCCAACGAAGAAAAAGTCCAACAAATCATGTAAAAGTTTTCGATAGCAAAAAAAAAGGAACATCTCCCCTGCCCCCATCCTTCAAGAACAACAGTATGGCATGGCCACTGGCTCAATGGGAATGTTTTACAGCTACAATTTGATGTACAATTCGAAGCGTGTACTTACGAGACTATAGGTGCCAATGTGGAAATGTCCATGTGTCTCTGTGTGTGATGGATTGTTTAGGTGTGTGTGATTAAAGTTGTGGCCAATTATGTTTTCAATTTCAATGCATAAATTGATTACTTTTAAGGTTAACACCACAAACCCCTCACACACATGTCCGTATAGGAACTCACAGGCATTTGCCATAACAATGCCCGTTTTTCGTTCTTCTGTCTGCTGGCACACACACACAAACACCCATCCACATGTACAGCCGTAAACTGTAAGCTGTGTTCAGAGACTTTGCGCTTGAGTCTGGGACTGTGGATATGTGTTGAGTGGGCATGGGCATGTAGGTGTGTTTTATAAGCATGTTTATGCTTTTAATCCTTATCTGACAAATACACACATACGCCTCAAGTATTTTCATCGTGTCGTAGCAGAACTTTTCCCATCTACTTATGTACACATGCATGTACGTGCAAATTATACGTGGAGGTCGGTTGGTATACAAATTGTGGGACAAAATGCAGGGACCGGCCTTGGTACAGTGGTTGGAAAAGGCTCAAAGCTTAGATGCGGAAAACACAAGTGATGGGATTGCTTTAGGGCAGGTCATTACCCTACTAAGTAGCATGACATATACCTCTAATTACACTTATTTGTCAACATTGCTTTGTTTTGTAATTCCAGATTCCTTAAAAGATTCTTCGGTTCGAAACAAAAACGCGAAAGCCGCCAGAACATCCAATCGTACTACCTGGCCAAACTTACTACACCGCCCACTTACGTATGCAAAGTGTGCTCCGACTCGTGGCTCATATGTTGAATACGAATAATGATGTACGGTGTGGCATGCATTTGTTGTTGCATCCATGTGCAGTTCAACATTCTCAACGAAGGCAAATCTGTCTATACGAAAACACATGCAAACTACTTAAAGAATACAATTCGTACGAGCATATGTGCCATATGCCACACTGTCCTCACATGGAAGTTGATACTGGCGTATTGCTGTGTGCTGCTGCCGTTTTTGCCACTTTTTGTTTGCTCCTTTGTGGCCTGCGGTAGTGGCAAGACTAATGTAATTGTCACTTCACATCATGATGGCAGTCGGCTCACTGTAAGCAGCGCAGCAATGGAAACTGTGTGGAACGAAGACAAATTTCATCATCGTCGTCATCCTTTCCTCTTGTTGTTGATGCGCCTGATATTTGAATTATTTATCTTACAATGTTATTTATGGTATCTAATACTATATATAGAGATAAGAACCAGAAATTCGCTTGAAAGAGATTGTGTACATATTTCGAAATATTTGTATTTGTTTGCAAAATGCAAAATGAATGTGAACGAGTAAAATCTTCATTAGAGAGAAATTCCATTAAAAAAGCCTTAAGAGTTAATCTCAAGAAATGGTTTAATTTGTTAAACGGTTTGCGGCATCAGGATTATTTTCTTTTGTCATCGAAAAAAGTCAATCCCAGAACCCGCTTTAAATCATGCACCAACTAAATGACAAGATTTCTGAATAGACATCTTCTTCAATAGACTCTGGAAAATATCTTTATGTCACCCTTAGTGACTTTCGCACAACACTCTGATTGAAAATGGGTTCTTAAATAGAACTTTACGGTTTATAACATCTCACAAATCTAGTCAATGGACGAGTTTTTAGTGAGGATATAGAAAATTTCTTAAAAAGCCGCTCTTGAATAGAATCTCAAAAATGTCTTCAGTTATTCTGGATATGGTTTCCGATATTTTGGAACATTTACGGCTTCTGTACAGACAATTTTCTTAGATGCAAACGAATTTTGAGACACTCGTACTGGTCTCCTGCTGTTCTATCTCCCATTCCACTTTTCATGATTAACCAATTGTTCAATGCAATGTTTTCAACGGGTATTGTTTTTCTTTTTTTTTCAGCAATCGAAAATCAGCAATCGAGACGGCAGAAATGGAAACCACTACTAGAACACATAGCGACCTGAACTAGCGGGGGCGTTTTTGGTGGAGTTCAACAATGGACATTTGCATATAATGCGGCGGAAGCCTTTAGAACACATTCCAAATGACACTAACTTGGGTAATGTTTACAAATGGACGTTTGCAGATAAAGCCTCAGTCAGAAAGGTGGTCGAAAAGAAAAAAAAATGTATGGTAATCTGTGATAGTGGAAAGTGTAGGAGCAAATGGATTGTGTACTATATAAGCGAAGCCTACAACTCTGAATGCACTGAGTGACTCCGGAATTACCAGAAAATACTTGGAAGACCGTAGAGCCAGGAGAACAAATTGTATGCCCAACTGAAGTGAGTAACTAAAGTTTCATTGATGTACACTTTTAAACTATGATTTTAAGGGATTTCAGTGTAGACCCGTCTCTGATCTGATGTATTCACGTAACAATCTAAGTCCGGCGATAGAAGAAAACACTTACCAAGAATGAAGAGATCAAGATCATCCGCATAACAACTAACTCGAAAGTGCAGTCACTCCGTTTGTAGAAGACAGATCATACTAGACCGTACTACCAGCAGAGTCTTTTTAAACTCAAGTAAGTTAATTAAGTTTCATTGATGTAGAATTATTCAGCTAACATATTTTGGTTTACACTTTTAAGCTATATCCTGATTTGTGTTGTCTCTCCTCACATCGGTTTTGCTTTATTAAGACTAGTGGGGTCGAACCTTCGACCTTTCTTTAGCATTTAAATTGACACTAAAGAGTGTTTTTCCAATCGTTTGAATTGAAATGTCTCCAAGTGAATGAAATATTTATGTGGATCGATCAAAGTATGCCTGTCATTTACATTTTAAAGATTATTGCATATAAAAGTTTTGCCCACATCAATGCTTTAGCTTGGCAGAAAGAAAGAAAATTGCATTTTTGGCACACTTTTTAAAACATTTCTGCCGGAATCTCATGACACATGTGACAAACGTGTGGGTGCCCCAACACTTTTCTAAGGGTCAAATCGAAGAAAGCAGTCAATTTACAGTGCCAATGTAAATTGTCAGTGTAAATTGCAAATGTAAATTGCTAATGTCAATTGTCCATGTGTACTTCTTGGCGCGTGCCTAATAAATTATTTCCAATCACTATGGATTTGTGCGTGCTTTCTCCAGTTCGTCACACCAAAGATTTGCATGGCTTCTTCCACTTACTATCTCCAATCACTAGAAATTAAATGAAACTCTTAAATTTTCGCTGCTTTAGTATTCTCCACACATTATTGCTGTCAATGAATTCCTTCCTTTGTTTAAAGTCATCATCATCATCATTCTTAACCATAAGAACCCATGACTATAGGAGCTGTTTGCTGTGTTGCTTTTTGGGTACATATTTGCGCTCGATCCCAGCTAACTGAATAGTTTAATGCTCCAAAAGAAATCCTTGTCAATTTTTGGGGAAAATTCCATTTGAGAGAATGCCAGTGAAAATGTTTCCCTTGTCATACAAGAGCTGAACACTATTACCTCTGATAAGGGCACTAGGATGCTACTCTGCACGATGTTTGCAACCTTTGGCAAAATATTTACAGTATTCATGACGATAATATTTGCTTTTGAAAACAAACACCTCCCCCTCACCAGTGTTTTAAATGAGGGCATTTTTTTCGAGTAACAGGATTCCAAATACACCTCATTGAACAGAAGATGACACGTTCATCATCTTTAAGATTTGTATAAGTGATTGTGCGGGCGAAACAATTCAATGCCCGGCATTCATCAGCCAATGCTGCCCCCGGCCAGCAGGAATTTAAATCTGTTCTTATTATTTATGCGACACTTTTCTCGGTGTCTATGATTTATTAGGCAGTGTCAAATTCTATTTACTTTTTGGCTTTTCATTTGGAACAGACGTTACCCGCCGCCATTACTTCATACGTTTTTTATGACATGAAGAGGAGAGCTTAACTTGCAAAAAAAAAACCAACAGCGTCTGCTGTTATTTCCCGAGAAACATCACAAGTAAATGAAATCCCAGGCTTATGAGTGTGGCAACGACTACAACACCAACAATATAATGGGCTAAAATATTTAATGTTTTACCTTAAGACCAGCCAGCGACAGACCACCAACCAAGTCGGTCGTCGTTGGTGCCACACACACACAAAGGCAACAACCAAATCTGCTTTGGCTTATACGCATAGACCGACGGACTTTAATGCGGGCCCCAAACTTTTCTTATCTCTCGTTAGGGAGATAGTGAGGGGTATGGATGTTTGCAAATCATTGCTTGCGTACGTATGTGTACATCAACATGTAAATGTAAGAAATGAAACCTGGCCAAAGACGAGGACACCTATGGGCCGAACAGCGACACACTCATGCAACATTTATTACCCGACTGCCCGTTTTGTTGCTGCTGATATATGTATGTGTGTATCCTATAAACTTTATAATGAAACTTTGATGAAGTTTCCCTTTTCAAGTTGATACACCCTACGCATTGGTTTGTTCTTTAACAAAAGATTGCAACATATCAGCTCCAGTGATTGGAAAACAATTTTTGAAGAAAAATCAAATTAGTTATTAGTTCAGGTTCATGTGTCGAAATGGTTTCCGTAGTTGGGCAAATGGTTCAAGATCATCGTAGAGTATTAGAACATACAACTTTGATGCTGATATCATTCGGTCTTGGAAAGGCGGACCCAATATAGACAAATACATCGGCCTCAAGCATGACGGCTTGATTTGGTCCCAATGTCTCGGACAGTTGACAACATAAGTTTCGTCGTTCTTGTGGTCATTCAGCCTAGCCCCATTATAAGTGATTCCTTTTTAATATCTGTTACATGATTCAGTTACATATCGCTCACGTTATTACAGGAAAAAATAACCCCTAGATGCCGGGATATACACGCCGCCAGCTTTCATTGAATATAGCAGTCTCATACATGCGTGGAATTTTTGTAATGATAAATGGCAGCGACAGTTTTTAAAATCAAAAAAAATCGGCTTTGAAGTCAGATAAGGTAAAACAAGTCGTTGTGAAACACCACTCACATATCCTACCCCCCCTTAGATACATGTCTGCCTTCCTGCCAAGACAGTGACAACGAAAATGTTCCCTTCTGCGTAGCGAATCCCAAAAATACTATGCAACATCTACAGGTATGACATTCTTCGTGGGAATGGAGGAAGGGGGACCGGCACAGTCATTGTAACATAACAAATATCGCCGAATGTCTTTGGGCAAGTAATATAATTTACATACATTTAAGATAATAGTCGTATCTCATATGGTGTTGCTATGGCAATTATGGCACATCCCCCAAAAAAAAACATAACCGTTGTCAAAGTCGAAAGGGATTCTTCACTGAGGTGCGACCGAGGTTTTCGGGGATGGAGGTGACCATTAGGTCCTACATAAATTTCCAGTAGCTAAACGGCAGGTAAATAACTAGTAGCGTGGTGGGGAGCGATAATTTATTAGCCTGCCCAAAATATTTAAATTCAAAATCGGATATTCCAACTAAACACACCATCATCAGATACAGATCTCCAAATCTTCATTGCTCATACACGTGTCTGCATATGTGTTTTGCTGATTATTAATTAATTGCTCAAGTGTAAACATATTTATTCTTGAATGCCTTTGTAAATTGGTGATTTGATTGGGCAAAATATAAACAATTGTGTGTATTAATTATCATCAATCGCATAACTCGCCAAATACTCCGCGTATGCCTAAATTACATATCACATAAATTGCTACAATTCAAAAAGAGCCCACATTCCTGTGTGTGTGTCGGTCGGTCGGTTGGTCGGTTCGTGTCCATGATTTCAACAATGTTGGCCGGAGGGGGAATTCCACACATTTCATTATTCACTCAAGTGTTCAATTATTTCTCCCATCAATATCAACCGCTACCTAATAACAATTTAATGATTTCAATGGAAAATGTTTCAAACAATTTGAATATCATATCGGATGTTTGTTGCGGAGATTTTGTGGTTGTGTTTCTATGGCATATCACAGCAAAAACTTGATAATCTCATCTACTAATCACTTAAGCACTTGTAATAGCTTATAATGGCGGCTCATTACCTATATAAATCATTTATATAAATGTTGGGGGTGGTGACTTCATGCTTTTAATTTTGTTTATAGCCAACTGTGTGATTATTTAAAAGAAAATCTAGCGCTAAGCTTGCTGAGACGTCCTTGTCTCGAATGACATCAACCTGATTGAGTTGTATTTCGAAAACATCTGCAGGTAAAATATCTATTCCCATCCAGTTGCTTACAAGCGGCGTGGATGAATGTTTTTTTTTGTTTGTTTATAAATTTAAAAATTATTTCAGTTACACAGGAAATGTGTAACAGCTGTTGTAACAGAAACGCTCCCAAATTGTAGGGAATGAGATTTGAGACTTTCTCGCAGACAGATAATTTTAGGCTGGTCTCAAAAAAAAAATCTCAAACTATTTTCATAATTGTTTGTCATTGATATGAATACATTTCATATCAATGACGAACAATAAAGAAAACTTCTCTCAAGTTTGTATACTCACTGAGATTACACTCTTACATTTACGAGGTGGAAACGGCCACTGAAAAATCGTTTGATGGTCTCACCAGAATGGTGTGTAATGTCACACTGCGGTCGTCCGCAATCGAAAACGTTTCCATCACCTGGTATGTCAGTTGATCTTATTTTAAATTAAATTCTCTACAATTCTGTTTAGGACAATACACAATATTATCATTAAGTTCAAGCTGTAACCACTCATATCAGGCGTAACCGATGTGGAAACTGTTTTGGCAACACCAGTTGTTCTTGACAGACACGTTCGTGATAAAAACAATATGCACATACATTTCTAAAGAAAAAAATCTATACTTGTCACAAAAGACACAACAAAAAAACCCATCCTTGCATATTGAACAACAGTCATGTCATTTGAAGGATTCCTAGTTACCCACATCAATCGAAGATGTGTCGGTAATGAGTCCGCCCATTGATGCAGGTATGATTTTAATAAGAGTACATTATGGTTAACAAAATAATAATATTGAAAGAAAAACAGGTAATGAAGTTGTAGTAAAGAATTCATAATGGAAAACAATGGAAATGTATCGCACGTGGAGTGATAGGAAGTAAAAGCCATGTAAAAGCGTTTTTATAAATACATCAGTCATTCGGAGGCAGTTTTTAAGAAGGGCGAACGAATAAATCCGCTACTTTTTGAAAAGCTGCCAATACACAAACCTAATGACGAATCTTGTTAAACATTTGACAGCTGTCTATTAACAGATTGATTTGTAATTAGCTACAACGTAATGTGAAAAAGGCTAGGACATATTGATTCGCCCTCTTAGGTCCTGATAAGTGAGTTCAGAAATTATATCGTGCACAACTCAGAATTTTCGAGGGGCTTTTTCTATTTCTTTCTTAACTGGATTTTGAGAGGAATGACTTACCGAAAGAACTTCAACAAATCTTCAAATTCGCCCTCTTAGGTCCTGATAAGTGATTTCAGAAACTATATCGTGCACAACTCACTATTTTCAAGTAACTTTTCCATATTTTCCTTAACTGGATTTTGAGTGGAAAGACTTACCGAAAGAACTTCAATAATTAATAGTTTTGATCTTCGACCTTTTGGTAAATGTTAAAAAAAAAAACGTTCTTAGCATAGCTAAAAGAACTAATAATAACAAATAATTAAAACAAAACAATAAAAGAAGAAATGTTCGGTTTTGTGTTGTTCGCCGAGCAACACTACCTTGTACAAATGTGCTTAGCAACGCGTCATCCATTAATTACACATTTTATATTACATTTCAATTAAAATCCGTTTTATTTTATAGACGAATATTCATTATAAAACTAATCGAGTGAGTGTGCATCGCTGTATATGCACATTTAATTAACAAACTACAACTGCAACAGATAAATTATATGGATGACCATAAACAAATATTATAATTTTAAAATTACTGCAAATAAAGTTTGCCCTGCCATGTTAGTAATAGTCAATCGATTGTGCGGACTGGCATTGCAGCTGCAAAATATTTTGGACAACATTCATTTCAATTCAAATTGAAATTTAAAAAAATATCACATGATTTTTCTATTTTTGTGTATACTTGTGCAGATTTAATAATAAAATACAATAGGAAGCCACTCATGTGTGTACATACAGATGAATCGTTTGATGTGCTACCTTAGTTCCATTCCGTGAAGGAACAGACGGGGAACTTCTCTCGTATCAGTGAGCTGTGCGCGATATAATTTGTATACTCACTGGCCGGGACCTACTGTTTAAAGCCGGCTCCGAACGTCTAAGGCTTTTTTTACATGGCTTAGAGATTACTCTCTTACTCGTAAAGTCGCCAGCATTTACGAGGTGGAATACAGCCGCTGGAAAATGTTTGATTGTCTAACCCGGTTTTGATCTTGACTATTTTATGATTATTGTTTTGTGTTTTTTTGCCATATTAAAATCTTTTTTACCTTTTTCAGATTTCAAAATTTAATTGAATATTTTGGCTTTGACGAACGGGTTCTCCACCATTTTATGAGCTATAGCACTTGGTATTAAATTCTTTAAATCCCTTGGAATGTAAAAGGTTCTGTTTCTCCAAATATTTTTAAAAATCGAGTCCAGCTCTCGCCAAATATTTTCGGAATCACAAGAAACAAACTCCCTCCGGAGGGTGTGACCAGCCCTAAAATACACATGTACCTCTTGGTGTTTTTGTTGTTACAAAAAACGTTTATTCCAGAACGCACATGAACTGACATTTTGGGCCATTCACTTCATGGCCCTGTATTCAAAGGAGGCTGGCATATTACAAGACATTACATTTGTCACTATGGTTGCATAAAAACCATTCTTTGTATTTTCATGTTTAGTTTAAAAACGAGAATGTATGTATGTATGTATGTACGAACACATAAGTACCTTTAGGTCAAAACGCTGTATGCAGTGGACCGTCTAATGGATTTTTCGCGGTATTAGCTTTTCTTTTCTTTGGTTTCATTTGCTGTTGTCTGTTGTTCTGCTTGGAGGCTCGCCAAGAAATTATGACAAAACACGCCGAAAAATCAGATTAAATCCATGGGGGTATTAAAGGCCACACAATGTGAACAATTTAATTGTTAAAGAATTATCCGCATTATAAACTAAATAACAAAAAATAAGCAAAACAAACACTCATAAACACAAACGCACCCCCCGCCCCCATCATCACTCTTCACAAGGAAAACAAACCGCAACGTAACGCCGCGTAGAGCAAAACACATACACTCGCACTGTGACCACGTCAAAGGCTTGTCGTGACTGTGAATTTGGATGAATGTCTGAAACAAGAACAAACTTTATAAATAACGAAAATAAATCATGCACAGTTAATTAATCATCTTTACAGAATGTTGCTGCGAAGGTGTGAGTCTTTTTCAAACGTCCTTAGCGCTCTAACGGAAGAACCCCTTTATTTAAAAGCATTTCCAAGCCAGCGAATGCCTTTGTGGAACGTAAAAGTCGTAAATATGCATTTGACATATAGATCGAGGCCATAGTAAATCGGTGGCACCAAAAACTCTCTTAGAGCAGGGCAAACCACAAGACCTATCTCATTCTGCAAAGTTAAGTTTCGTACTTGCAACGTAATCATTCTCTAAATAGCAACAAAATCTACGGAGAGAACAACTGTCGCCAATGTGTACCAAGAAAACACACGAAAGAGATGTTTTTTTTTTGTTCTTTCATTTGCTATGCATATTAAAGTGTTGGACATTGTTTGTGTGGTCGTCTTCAATTCAAATACTAAATCATTCGTGAGAAATATGCGAATAATACGTAATTCATGTGAAATTTAAAAAACATCCCTCTCTATTCGCACAGAAATGTTGTACTTTGTTAAATTTAATAAGTTTATTGCGTGTTTTTTCCATCAAACACGCTATTTCTTCTTCCCATGTACGTTATTTTAATAGCAAACGCTTTGCTATTTGCACACAAATAAACTGTGTTTAGAAGCAAATAAGCTTTACTCGATACAAGCTACAAACATGCAATTTACTTGTGTGCAAACAATTAAAAAACAACGATTTTTCAGCGTGTACACTTCGTCGGATCGATTTTTTCAACTTTAATCATTTTTTCTGTGGAAAAATTATTGTGCTGCCTCTGGCATTGCACCGTCTGTCCCATTGACCTCTTGGTCGTCCTCAATTCAAATACTAAATCATTCGTGAGAAATATGCGAATAATAAGTAATTCCGGTGAAATTTAAGTAACATCCCTTCCATTCCATTCAATTCACCTTTAAAACGAATCCGCCGGCAGGACAGAAAACTTTTTACATTTACAATAGAAGCGTGTAAACTTCTGACAGATGTGTCAGAAAAAAAAAATTTGACCAGAACTCTTGTACATTTCATTTAAATGGTTAATTATAGAGTTTGCGAAATTAAAATTTCTTATAGTTAGGGAAATGTATGTAAATGTGTACATTGTTAAATGGTTTGGCCTATCAATTCTTCAAAATTACTCTAAAGCTAAATGATTAATGGCTTAGGGTAAGATGTAGCCAATGAACATGTTATGGCTACAGGGGATTTCAGTCCAAGCTGGCAAATAAAAGATCTCCGTTGAAATTGTTAGTTTAAAGTGGCTAATTACAAATTATTCCTCTTTCAATCCGCAGAAAGAGAGCACGTGTTATAAAGGTAATTAAGGTGGAACACAATTTCATACAAGTGGCTGGCAGTCGCATATTATCCAAGACTTGAATCGTTAATAGATTTTTCATCGAGGGGCCCTATTCTGCTGAAACCCAAGCTTGTGGAAGTCCATGCTTTAAATCTTAGGCCACAAAAGACGGTAGCCGTCGCCTTTATCCGAAATGACAACTCAGATGCGATAGTTTTGATTGTTTACCCAGCCGATGAGGTGCAACTGCGTTTCTTCAGAAAAGATTAGGACAAAAACGTTGATAATTTCGGGCTCAAACTGAGAAGCGATAATAAAGACGTCATCGTCTTTTGTTTTTATTCAAATTATCGACAAACCGTCAACGTTGCCTTAGACTGATACAAAATACCAAATTGTTGGGATTAATTTAATGTCGACAAGAAGTGAAGTTGACTCAAAAACGACGACGACGTCGAAAACCAGAATATTTACTATGTATGGGATATGCTTTGTCTACCTTTCCAATTGAGAAATGTTTCTGTTCTTTCATTAGTGTGAAGATTTTTGAATTGATTTTTCGTTTTTATTAATTACAATTCGACCGGTCCCATTTTTCGATCTGTTTAATTTCATTTTATTGCCACAAATTATCTCCTTTCCCCCAAAGCCTCCCGATCACCTTAAAGCGATGCATATTATGCCAATTATATATATCCTGTTGTAAGGACTTTTGGGTTCTTGGGAAACCAATAAAATTATGTAACCCAAATAAATTATTTGCCGCCCATAAATGAAATTCATATGAAATTATCATATTTATGATATGATAATCATTTCCTTAAATCGGAAATCGTATTACAATATGCAGCAAGTATAGGACAACGTAAAAGGATTTCATTTACGGTAACCCTAACGATACGATTCCAACACAAAAAAGGAGTTGCTTGTAATGGAATCGAAATAAGAAAATGGAATACAATAAATTCCTACAGAAGATGAGATAAAATCCAAATGTAATACGACAAGAGGAAGAGAACAAAGACTAGAAGCCATCAAGATACAAACACACACACTGACGCAAACTCGAAACGAAATGTAACCAAGGCAACAGTTACACAGGCCAACGAACACACAGACGGAAGGCGAGAGAAAGAGAGAGAGCTGGAGTGAAAATGCTAAAATAATGCGATTTATGCAGCATGTTTTCAAGGCAGTTAAGCTGAGCAGTAGCAGTAGCAACAAGCCGGCGCTGGACAGCACTGACACCGTCACATCACCGATTGCCAGTAGACTGACGGTGGAAATGTCGGTGGCGGTGGGCCCCGTAGCAGTGATAATGGCAACAGCAGCTGCAACATAACAACGTTTTGTGCTGCTGTGGAATACATTTTTATTACACAATAACTGTTGATACTAATGCTCTTAACAAGACACCACATGCAAACGGAGGACAAGAACATGTTGATATGGTGGTTGGCCCGGGGGTTGGTCGAATCCCAAATACCCTTTACCAAGGAAAGCTTTTCTGGAAAGACGAGGCTAATTAATGAGACAGATTTGCCGATCGATTCGCTGGATTGTTTGTTTCAAATACCGACACAGGACCTAGAGTATGTATTATATCTAAAGAAAATGTTTTGAATTAATCTGAAAATCTCTTTTTATTTCAGTAAACATACGACCAAGTCTATAGGCGAAGCCATTCTTGGATCGTTAGATGTGAACAATGTCTATTAAACTGTAGTACAAGGAAAATACAGGTTGGACCAACTAATGTGAAATACAAATAACTTCATTATTTTCTTAAATAATTCTTTCGAATTTTTTCCATTCTTGTCACCGATAAATTTTCTGACGCAGCGACGTTATCGTCATTTATTCTAACGAAAGAGCAGCGCCCACAGCTTCCACGATTATATGTTTGGTCCGCCGTCCTGGAGGATGTGCTCATTGAAATATTGGCCCTGAAGGCAACGTGGAAGCTGTACGTCAGAGCCTTGCAAAAGATCCATCTGTCTCAACTCGTCGCCGTTTCGATCAATTTGGCAAATTTTTACATTGGATCTCAAGATGTATCCATATAAAATTCAAATTGTGCAAGAACTGGTCCTCGGCAATGGCTACATAGCCCAGTGGTTGGTCTTCGTATATTTCCTCGAGGATCTTCTCTCAAGGGGAACTTCAAGCTGTGTACGAAATAATTTATATACTCACGGGTTAAATTCCTCACCGCATGGCTAATGTTTTTCTAGACGAGTGGTACAAGCTTAGAGTTTACTCGCAAAGTCTACAGCATTTACGCTGAAAATGTTTGATGGTCTTACCAGGATCGTGATTAGAGATTACTATCGGACAGTCTTACGGCTGTTCCCTCTCTCTCTGGTTCCCAAAGTAAGTTCCCATTTTCCCCTTAAAGTAAATACTTAATTTGATCTTGAGAATAATAAAAAGAAAATCTTTATTTTCAGTGCAATCACACAAATTGAATTAAATGTCCGTCAGGTGATGAAACTACTGAAGAGGTTTAACGAAGTTAGTTGAAACTAAAAAATATGAGCAAACATGTGAGTCCAATATGAAGATTGAGCAATAAGTACAGGGTTTCTTTTTTCTTTTTGATCATATGTTTTTTTTTTTTGACATTGTCAGTTCTTTCCCGCTTGAAATCTTGACCGACATTCAGTATCATATCAGTATCTCCGTGAAACAAAATGAATTGCCATTGGCTTGAACAACATTGGAAATAATGCAAACTTATTTCCCGCCGATTCATGGTAGCTGCATCGTAGTTACCCCATGTGTGATGGCACACCATGGTTTAGTCCTTCACAGTGATAAACATGACAAACTCAACAGATTCTGCCAGCTGTCATGCTGCAATTTCGCCAAACTCCAAAAACTGTGATCCTTGTTAGGTCTGGCTTGAATTTCTCCAATACACTTTACACATAATTACGAACACAATGACAATATTAGTATACCCCGCAGTCGATAGGGTAGGATATGGAAAACATCAAGAAAAAGCCAACGAAAAAAAAGCAAAATGAACGTGTTAACTTAAAGACTACCTCAAAGTCCAACAGCCCATACAAGCTCACACACACACCCACATCTACCAACATCCTTAAATCCTAGATGGTTGAGAGTATTTGTAAATGTACCATTTACATTGCCATAGCATTGTAATATTGGCTAAATTTAAAGTTCATCTTAAATTCCATCTCCTCGGCCCCATGAACGTTCTGTTGACTTTTGTTCTGATTTGAAGATTTCAGCCGTAATTTTAGACATAAATGGTTTTTGAATAACTGTCCTTTAAAGTTTACCAATAAAATATAACGAAAATTTTTATGCTGTTCAATGTCAAATCTATCATTCTTTCCAGCCATACGTACGTGTGTCTGTCTGTCCGTCCGTTTTGTCTGTCTATACGAATATCTACAATCAGCCAAATAATGGAAAATACATTCGTTCAAGTTTCAAACAATAAGATAACTTAAATCACATTTTGTGTATACGTTTGTCTATTGATTTCTTCAGAGCCCTCATGAGCACAGATATTAGGGTGGCACTTTGTAATATGACAAGGATTTTGAAAGTTCTTACTAAATAATTTGCAAATCCAAATTTATAAAAGATCCAAAGTATTACATTAATAAGGATATTTGATAATACCCTTTTACGTCGTTTTCAAAGACTGTCTGGCATCCCAATGCCACCCCAATATCTACGCACGTACACAGACAAATGCCGATTTGTGTGATTTTCACTTTTGTAAATATTTGCCACTCAAATATATTGACGAACAAAGATCTTTAAGCAAATTTAATACTCTGCGTATTGTGCTTTGCATGAATGAAATCTCTCAGCTACGTATCGGCAAGGACAGTGGTTAAAGATTAAAGGAATTAACAAGAAATTCTTTATTTGAAAGATGGAACATTTCCAAATGTTTGAAAAACTGTTTCTCAGGAATGCCCTACTCGATAGTCGCCTTAAAGGCCTGAGTCGTTAATGGATTGGTCGCACAGCATTGACCCTGCATGGTACCCAACGTTGTTCAAGCTTAACGTTATTCACTTCGATCCACGGATATATGATACGGATAAAATAGCATATGATTCAAAAAGATATACCAGCCGTGGTGTCCATTTATTGGATCTTTTCAGCAAATTTACTATTTTAATTAGTTTTTTTTTATGGAAATCCGATTTTTCATTAATTAGGGTTTGGAACCCTTACTACATTTTAAATGAATTCTATTACATTTCGTATTTTATTTAACCACTGTAAACTCAAATATGAATAAGGAGGAGGGCACATATGTACATACGTATGTGTACTCATATTTGGGGCATTGATATAACTTACACACACACACATCAGTACATACATATTTGCCTGCTTTTGTGTCCGTGTGTGTTGGTTCTATCTTTAACCCTTGTTAGGTTGTTTTAGCAGATAAAGGATACAAAACATGAAATCATGTTTTCAGTTTCTGTTTATTTTCTTTTTCGTCTTCGTTTTTTCTGTTTGCTAAGCTTATTTGCCAACATGTATTTTTTTTCTTCAATGGAATGACTGACGACAAGGAATAACAGCGACTACAGCTATGGCGGTAAGAAAATGTAAAAGTTGTCGCATAATGCAATCAGTTAAACACGATTTACTTCTCCACCTTTGTTAACTCCTTCTAATTCTCCTAATTCCTTTACTACCTGATGACAACTGAATCCTGTATAGTATAGAATCTATAAGCACTGAAAGCAACAACTACATACATACATCAATATGGAAGGGTAAACAGTGACAGACAAAAGTATTCGTACTTCGTTAGTAGAATAATCTTGAGTCACGTATTTCTAGTTTCCAAGACATAGCACGGTGCTTCATTGTTAGGGTCGTCTAAGGGGTTAATATGCCCCAGGATTTTTGGACTTTGTTGTTTAGAATTAAACGTATCAAACTGCAATCGAAGGACGAATAATTTTGTTCTCTCTCTAGGTACACACGTCTGTTGACGTGTGGGTGTATTATATGTAAATGTTGCCGTAAAATATACGACGACGAATATTATAAATAAAAACTTGTCATGACACCAACGTGAGCAAAGCCCCAAAAAAAAAAGAAACACAACAAAAAACTTGAAACAGTGTACTTTTTAACAATGGGATTTAGTAATTAGGACACGTCGAAGGGCTAGATCAAAAAAAAATAACACCAGTAACAAAAACGACATCAGAGACATGTGAAAAGATGTAAACAAAAACAAAAACGCACACACACACACACACACCGAGAAATGTTAATCCATTGCCGTTACCGTTTCATAAATAACAACCATGAATACAACAAAAACAATATCAAACCAAAGGAGAAAAACGATGACGTTGTAAATCTTACAAGGGCAACAAATGGATTAATGCATACTCACGCGCACACACATACATATGTGTACGATCATATGGACATATCCTCGCACACTTAAGACAATTCCCTAACACCCACACACACATGGACACAAACAGTGAAAATCATAGACAAGGAGGAAAAAAAATACACCCACACATGTCTACCCTTCTTTGTCAACATGAAACACACAAACATGTGGACAAACGCCTATTCGTTGGGAGAGACAGTGTGAGAGGGAGAGTCAGCAAAATCTGGCCATAGTTTAATGACATTTTACGGTACATTGATTTGATTTTGTGGACCGAATGAGCGTTCATCACTGGTCTGGCCACGTTGCGTAAAGTTCAAGCAAATAATGTTGACGCTTATCACAATCGATTCAATGGCAGCTAAATACATGCACACGACAAGTATTTTGGCAGTGCTTAAGGACAGATGAAGACATAAAGTCTTACAGAGAATCATGTAAGGAAGAAGACAATAGCCCATACAACACCTTGTGATCCAGAGGGCAAATGATAAATTCCTGGGAATTTATTCATATCAATAATAAATTGTGAACGTATCATATTCACACCATTTCTTAAGAGTAACAACACATACTGAATATGTGCATTCTTGTACATTCATAGCATTCTATTCAGTCGAATGCCTTTCGGACATTACCCGGCGGGGGGACTTGTCCGTGTTACACATTTCATAAGAAATGCAATGAAAGCAATAAGACAGTTATACAATTCATCGCATGCTGGGAGGGCGGAGCAAATAAATGCTGACTCGGTCGTATCGAAACATAAAAAACCCTTCACCGAGACAGATGATATGTTAAAAATTACAATGGCATTGGTTGGCCTATCGACGAAAGTCTAACCCCCGTATTCATAAAAATTTAAAACAGTTGTGGTAAGAAAAATTTATGAAAATACAAAAACAATTTTGACACATTTGTCTTAACAAATCTGTTATAAATTTTAATGAATACGGGTGGTAAAATATTACAACAAAATGTTTGTAAAGTTCCCCTGAAATGTCTTCCTTAATATCACGCAGCTCTAGACGACAGCAACTCAGTTCCTTAATACTTTTTTTTATCGGTTAATTGATATAATTTCCAAAACCTCCTCTATTTCCAGTATCTTCTTTAATATTTCACAAACGTCATGACAAACCGAATATACACAGCACAAGTACCCTCGCTCTTATCGTGGAGGAGAAACGACAAGCATGCAATGCAGTCAGTCACACATGGTAGCATGTATCGGGGAAAGTTTAATCAAAACATAAAACTCTTCAAGTGTCATAATCATAATACGAAGAATTTCAATCAATCAGAATGGGAGACATGCTGTGGAGATCAATAACGTCGTGAGCAATAAGCAAAATTGGTTACAATATCAACACATACATACATATGTGTATAAAGACTTGCCACAGGGCTCTCTCAGATAATAGGAATAACGTACACTGTCTGGCTAACAAAAAAAAAATACTTTACGCAAAATATCCCTCATTGGGGATTTTGAGAGTGCGACGCCACGAACAGATTGTTATTGGATTGGGTTTTTCCAGTCCGAATTTATTTTTCAAAATATCCCTCATTGGGGATTTTGAGAGTGCGACCACACGAGAAGATTATTATTGTATTGGTTTTTTCCAGTTTGAATTCATTTTTCAAAATATCCCTCATTGGGGATTTTGAGAGTGCGACCACACGAGAAGATTATTATTGGATTGGGTTTTTCCAGTTTGTATTTATTTTTCAAAATATCCCTCATTCGGGATTATCAATATAATTTGTGTTGTGGGTTCTTCAAGTTTGAGTAAATGTAAATTGAACAAAATAATTAACTTCAACAATCTCTTTATCCTAGTGAACTAAAATTCTTGCCAACATTGTTTCGCTTTGCAAAAGTAAAAAACAAAAACTCTTCGGCACCGCTCCGGCATCTCATAAATCTTCTTGCTGTCACTCAATCAAAAGACAATGGTGGTGACACCCCACTTTTAATGATTCTTCATTTAACGATGTTTGTCAACCATAAAACAGACATTTGATGTACATTTGATTGATTGTTAATAGTCTGTCGTAATAGCACAAACTCTTCAACAATCAGAACTAAACTCCCTCCCCCCACGATGTGGTTAATAATCTCCCACAGCAAGTACACAACATCTCAGCTTATGCTGAAGTGCAGTTTCTATGATTCTATGGCTGTTCAAAGGATTCAAATTCCATTAAAAGTGTGTTGATCGTTTTGGGGCCATTAACCAAAAACCAAAAACTTGTTAACGTGTTAATTTTGAATTCACACACACATACATACGAGGCCACAACTAAGCATCACCTTTGATTTACGGCCTCATCATATGCGGGGATTGGACTGATTATATATATATTATCATGGAATACTCGGAATTGCTTATGGAATTTACATTTTTGTTCGGTGTTCGGTGTCTGGTGGAAATAATAATTTCCAGTTTTATTGCTCATACGTCATGTGGGCCTTTTCATACCTCATAAATTCATATGTATGTATGTGTTTGCATAGGAGTGTGTGTGTGATGTTACACATGGCTCCGTCTAGATAAGGAAACCAAACGGAATCAGAAAAAAATCACAATTGTGCAAATATAAGAGGGCTTTATAGTTATTGTGAAAGTAATACAGGTGAAGAGAAATGTGCGTATTTCCCTCTCTCTGAGGAAATGAGAACATGGAACTTCTCTTAAAATGAAATTGAACCTCACTCTATTTGTTTAAATTGTCTAACTAAAACACAATGTAGAACTGGTTCCCTTCCTTGACTTCAATGTTCACAGTAGATATATATATGTATATACATATATGTGGATATATACGTACATACCCAAATACTAACATCTCATGCCAGTACAAACAGATAGACTAGCCATGTCAGACACATGATTGTATACTTTGTACTTTTAAGCCTACAACACTTTTGAACAATTTGTTTTTGCGATAAACAGTTCTAGATATACAGTACAATACAGCAATTTTCCCTCTGTCAGTTTGTCCTTTAGTCTGTCGGTATGAGCATGTCTGGCTATCACAGCAAACAAAGTAACAACACGGCAATTACAAACTATAATGCTGTGGGTTCCTGTGCCTAAGACCTCTTTACATTATTCGATCGAAGCGCAGAGACATTGCTGGGAATTATGGTTTTTCTATGATAAATCGAAATTACATCTACCTACATACATCAATCGGATGTTGGAACATTCCATTGAATGGTGTTGTCACAAACATCAGAACATGTGATAACATTTTCGAAAAATACTGGTATGCAAAAAATGTCTTCACATGATTCTCTCACCTCATTCTGATTTGAGATATTTCTCTGCTCATTGTATGTTAAAATAGCGGTCCACACAGAGAGTACGTCCAATGTATTGGCCACTTTGCTCCGTACAAATAACCTGTTGGTGTTCTACATCAAAAATAAATGAGACATCAGCTGTTTGTTTTTCTCATTGAATTCTGATTCTCTACTGTCTGTTTACTCCCTTGTAACACCTTCTCTCTTAAGATTTTCGTTGATATATTTTTTTTTCGATTTGTAAAAACTTGATCGATATTAATGAGACTATCCGACTTTTCGATTGCTCAAATCTGTCGGATAGTCTAAACAGGGCTCTGGTGGAGACATTGTATGGCATCTGTTTTTTTTTTTAGTTTATATTCTGTTGAACTGATGCAAACAAACAAATCCTTTCGATTACAAAATAAGACAACTACACACAAGTGCTTGCGATGTATATTAAAGTGGGTCGTGTAATAACCCCCCGAGTGAAATATGTAACTCCTAAACGAAAAATTAAATAATTCGAAATGAAGTAACCCCAAATATTTTGGGAATGTTCTGCATTCAGGATCCAAGAGACAATGTGTTGTGGTGCTGAAATTAAAGAAAAGGGAAGGAAAGGAAAGATCCAATACCGCCTAAGCTTAAAAAATCTTTCTTGGATCGCCTCAGCGTTATAAAGACGACCACCTTCATATACAGTGTAATCTCTCCTTGCGGACACCTCTCATAAACGGAAACTTTTTTCAGTACCAATCCGCTTTCATAAGTGGACAGTCCCTTAGGTGTCCGCTTATGAGAGATTACACTGTAATTGTGCGATCTGAAACGAAAATTGGACATTTTTTTGGACTAGTTCAATACCAATTACGCGCAATAAAGCCAATCCCCGTAAACGGCCTTCATCCGGACCTACAGTTTCTTATTTAGAGACTGGGCAGGTACACATTTGTTGGGCGCTGAGGGAATACCACTCTTAATTTTTTTTTTTAGTCTTCTACAATTTCCTTTTATTTGAGTATCCACAGAGTATGGAGGAGTATGTATTTATGGACTTAGAGTTCTATTGAATAATTCTTTCTGATTCTGACAGCTTTTTAGAATTCTTACAAAGTATTCTTTTTATGTTATCACAAAAAATACTTCTTTAGAAATTGACTGAGAAACTGTTTTTTTTCCCCGTGCCCTTGTTCGTGACCCAGTCTACTGTTCCATTGTAATGTATGTGTGTGTGTATGTGTTTAGGTACTTATTCATAATCATAAATTCATATTTGTTTTGAGCACTCATGCAGACAAGACCCGACTAGTAGGAGATATGTGTGCATGTGCCCAGGTTACATCGTAGGGGTAATTTGTAGTTCAGTTATCAGAGACTTTCAAACAAATGCGGGCGAATTTAATAACATTTGTTTTGTCACAATGTCTGATAGTTTAAATACGACATTAATGTATAACTCATACAATGGATCTGAGGGTTGATCTGATAGGGGGTCCAGGTCTTTCTAAAATTATATTTTTTTTGTTTTTTACATATTTTTTTTTAAAGACTACCGTCTATTATTTAGTCATTTTATGCAAATTTGTTAAGGAATATATTTGTATGTGCGTGTGTGTGTGTGTCTGTATGTGTGCTGCGACTGTATGAATATTGATTTGAACTTCATCGCCGCCACCACCACCACCACTCGAAACATCATTTCTTTGTAGCTCGACTAAGCCAAGCGATCAGATTTTGTTCACCGGATTAGCATAAAAGGCCAATCTTAACCAAAAAAAAAAGAAATTTAAAACGCATTTCCTCCCCCTTACAAATGCAAATAAAAGAAGATAAACATTGTGAATCGCCCTTTAAAAGGTGAACGATTTTGTGGTTTCTTCTGAGCCTTCAGCTTTAATACGAGTAGATTAACAATACCTAGAATATATACCCCCGTATTCTTAAAAATTTAAAAAAAAAATGTTTGAAAATACCGAAACAATTTTCACACATTTTTCTTAACAAAGGTTAGGTTAGGTTGAATGGGTTGCCCGCTTGCATCGAGTTCACTCGGAGGACTTAAGGTCCATTGTGATACCCTTAAAAGTTTCTTAACAAAGGTTTTTTTCATAAATATGGGGGGTTAGACTTTATTATATAAATTGCTGTGTTAGATTTACACGATTAATTTAACAGCCCAACTGAATTCTTTTATTTTATTCATTTAATGTCGATACAACAAAAATTTTATTTAGAAAAATCGTTGACTAAAGCGTGTGGGGCATAAAATTGGGAGGACAGGAATTCAGCCATGGTAGACATGTGAATAAAATCGTGTTCCATAAACACTGGGAATTTATTTATTTATTTTATTTAATTACAATACAAAGCAAATTTATATTCTAATTTTGGCTCCAGGGATAAACCGGGTGACACAGACCATATGGCTAGATTTTTGCGGCGACAGACCAAAGCCTTTGGTGGGGAATCGAACCCACAACCGCTACCGGGGCGCTTAAAAAACAGCGGGAATATTTCCTCTTTCGGTTAAACCAAAATTAATTTTGGTTGATTTTTTTTTTAATTTATGAAAAACTTGATCTTGCTTTAATATTTTTCTGCAAAACTAAGCAGGAGCGTTACCTATCTTGTATAAAATGTCTTCAAAAATCCTAATCACACTGGTTTGGTTTTTACCACAAAAATTTGTATTCTGTTGGAGTTTCTGAATGGTATTGCATGGATGGCCAAAATCCGTTTTCCCATACAAAAAAGATTTACATTGTTTCGATATTTACTAGATATACACATGTATGTGAGTATGTATGTCGGGGAGACTGTATCGATTGTGGGTTATCGACTCTATTACCATCATTAGCATAAATTTCGAAACATTGACCCTATTGTTTATTTTAGATCAAATCAAATGATCCGTTTCCTTTCCTGCCGTCATGATACCTAAACACAAATAAATCGTCAAGGGAATCCCGAACAATTCACACTGCCAGCGTGCTCCTGTGAGGGCACGACCTGCTGTAGAAATCATTCGTTGCTGCCGGTGTTCTTTTTTTTATTATTATTATTGTTCGTTTTGCCCAGAACCAACAGGAGAGCCCAGGGCGAATCAACGTTGTGGAAGTAAAGGTCAGTTTATTGGTTTGCGATTTTAAGTGAATTAAAGATGCCTGCATTCGAGAAGTCGCCGTACAAGTAAAGCACACAACCGTAGCGTAGTTTATTGTGGCTTGAGGAGAAACAGAGGAAAACCAAACAAACAATGCATTACTTTTGAAGTGAAAACATTCAGTTCACCGTTTGACTGTAAATGCTGAAGTGGGTGGGTTGGTGTGTCGGTGGGAGAATGTAGAAACTCATACATACTTTAGTCAGCTTTTAAGCATAATGAGTTGAGCCAAAGTTTAATTTAGTGGAAATAATGTACAGCCGAAAATTAAAGCTTAACATTTTTCGTTCCACTGTCCATTCCTCGTCGTTCTTGGGAATTGGGCATTCCACCAACGACATTACACCGTATTTTTCATAAAGACTTGGGTCTTAAGACTTCTAAAGTTCAGTTAACACAAGAACTCAAGCCGGCCGATCATCAACAACGTCGTTTTGATATGCATGATCGGGAATTCCATCGAAAAATCATCTTGACTGATGAGGCCCATTTCCACCGCTTGGGCTCGGAAAACCCAAGAGTTACTGCCTCTCCATCCTCAACGTGTGACTGTTTGGAGCGGTTCATGGTCCGGCGCGGTCATTGGACCTTACTTTTTCGAAAATGAGATTGGATCAACAGTTACGGTGAATGGATTTTTTATGTTCGGAGTTGGACAACATTTACCACGAAACCATTGCTCTTTTACGGGAAAAATTTCTGAACCATGTTATCTCTCGAAGAGGCGGTCACCGAGATCTTGTGATTTAACACCTTGCGACTTCTTCGTTTGTGGCCACGTGAAAGATAAGGTATACGCCAACAGCCCAGCGTCGATGCAGGACCTCAAAGATAGAGGACATAGGGCGATTTGGTTATGGACACTTTCATGAAAAGGATATGGTGGCCATTTGGCTGCTGATGTTTTTCATTATTAACCGCATACCTTCGTCTCGATTATGAAATAAACATTCGATCATTTATCTCAAAAAATTCCATTTTTCTTTGAATACCAAAATAAAACCACCTCTTGTGGGAGAACCCTGTATTTAACACCGCCTGCAACTCATCCAATTTAATCAAAGACATTGCATTGTTTTATTATATTACCTCTTGCCGTCTTTAAGTCGCCAGCGCCATTTACGAGTTCTCCCAACACAATGTGACATCTGCTCGATGTAAAATTTCCTCATATGGGCTAATTTGACTATTTGTCAGCAAATTTCCGTTCCATTAGCAGGACAATTATACACACGCACATACATACAGATCCGTATCTATAAATTATCACAGTTTATCACATAAACACCGATAATTTACTTCTAAATTAATACAAACAAATCCGGTCTCCCTGTCATGAGAGTAGGTCGTTTAACGATGAGAAGGAGATTTCGGTTAACCACACAAGTTTTACAGCAACAACAACCACTCAGTGTCATACTTCTCGCACAACAGAACAGACGCCGCACATACTCGTATGTATGAAGTACATGTCATAAATAGTTGTCATAGTTGTTTATGACAATTAACATGAATACACATGCATGTGCGAGTATGTGCCGTGGAAGAGGCCTCGTAAAAAGTTCAATTTACGTTTGAGACAATACGCTGTCTGTGATTGTTGTTGTTGCCGTCATTGTCTTTGGTCTTGTGTGACCACAATGCGATGAGTATTTGTGGTCAAATAATCGGATGTGTGTGAGTGTGTCTTGTGCGTACGTATGTTTGTACGACTGTATTTATCAAAAACTAATTGCATTTTTTGTACATATTACAGGAAAAAGTCCTTGCCATTGCCCACATCACCACATTCACATGTTTGTGTTGACATGTGCACAGTGCGAGATATTGACATGTGTCTAGCAAATAAATCCAACATATGATACAACCAAATCCTGGTCTGGGTTTTAGGATCATCGAGGACGACATCAATGGATTTCTAGGCCGATCAAAACGAATAGCAGAGGCTGAGAGAGCGACATGGTCATGGTTAATACTGCTCTGTCCCGTTAACATTCATCGTTTAATGCCATGAATCGGTTTACGCTGGAATACCATTGAGAATCAGTTCGAAAGACGATTCTGGGTAGCCGAAACAGTGCGTTTATTGACGCACCCAACGCGCCTGCTGTACGCAAGTCTGTGCGAAAAGTTCTTGTGACCGACAAGCCAGTGGACAACACTCACGGTCCGATCGTCATACTGCCCGCACTGACGAGAATATCCCTGCCGTAGCCGATATCGCCATCGATATATAAATACAATATATCCCACTGTCCTGCGTGTATTTAATACTTTGACACAAATAGGAAAGGACACATACTATTTTTGTGCGGTCCGTTTGCTTATCTCCTCGTGTTAATTGACATAATGACACAACATTCCCAGCTCCTAGCTACGTTCCTGTTGTTGTTTGGGGTCCATCGTGTTTTCTCACAAAAGAAAATCAAAACAAATGTTTGTTCCTTTATTGTTAAATATACAAATAACTACTTAAGCCACGAGGGTGGAGTAAGAAGCAACCTGACGAAATATAAAAGACAAATACGAATTACTTTAATGGTGAAACGATATTCTTGTGGCTGTCTCGGCCATTTATGTAGTAGCGCATCCTGTCAACCAAATTGTCCAACGGTCGATGGATTATTCGCGTAATATAACCGCTCTACGCCAATTGAAGTCCGGAGACGGGTCATAGCACGAATGCCAAAAGATTGATTGTGGCATGACGTGGAATCCTTCTAAAGCAAACGATTGTCCAAGCACATGTCTTTAATCATCGGCCACAAAAACCCCTGAATTAATTCATGTCAGCTCTTTCATTTCACAAGTTCATTTTAGATGTAGCAGCATGTTTCTCTAATGATGGCACCTGTTCCTCTAATTATGCATCTAATGAAAGCAAAGTGATTTGTTCGTTAATTGCACGGTGAGTGATTTTAGTAATAAAAATCAATTAGGTCCGCTTGGTGGCCACCTATATAAAAACGACTTTATTTCGACACCACATTAGTTCATTCAAATCAACCGACCAACCAATGAAAGTAACGTTCAGCGATATAAATCCACGACGGTATAAAAGAGATGTGCTGATTTGGTGGAAACGTTTCCATTTGGCCATTGGCGATACATTTTGGGAATATACATTGCGAACCAAAGTCAGTGGCATTTGGTTGCTCAGACCTTCCCGGACTCAGGGTATATCCAGGTGACTAATCGCAATTAGAGAACATGTTTTCCACTAGAATACATTGGCAATTGTCTGCAGGTTCCTATGGTCGTCTGTTTTGATCAGTCTGTTCATTTTGGGCATTCACCTCTCCTTGCAACTATGGATGAAATTCTATTCATATCCGATATTGAATACAATTTCGAATGATTTGCCCATTACGGATGTGCCGTTTCCTGGAGTAACGGTATGCAGTCCCAAAGTTGTAAATATGGAGCGTGTATATCGCTTCATCGAGACGCTGTAAGTTGATTTTGTTGTTGTTTGTAACACCAATCATTCTTCTGTCGACATTTCTTCGTTGTAGCATCGTACCTCCGTCATATGACTATGATAAAGTGGTGGCCGGTTTTGCCTATCTTAATGCTTTCACCGACCAGACGTGGACACCGAAAAATTCTTCATCATACGCCATGACTGATGAAATTTTACTTTTGAACAATATCAGCACTTATACGGCGGCTACGGCTGTCAGCGCCAGTTGTGATGATTTTGTGAAACGTTGTTTCTGGGGCAGCAGAGAATTTCCCTGTCGCCAAAAGCACGACTATCTAACATTTGCACATTCCACATCGCACCTGGGCCCCTGCTGTTCTTTCAATTACCACCCGGACAATGTTTCATATGTTCCATTCTCATCAAACACCTTTGGGGTAGATGGTGGTTTGAGTTTTATTGGCATGGAAGGATCGGAGCGAGATATTTCTACCGGCCTAATTGTGTTGGTACACCATCCCATGGATTTTGCTACGGAAGCGTGCTCATCCGTTACAATAACATCGGATTCGGAGAGTTTTATTGAAATATTACCCACAGTTCAGGCGTCATCTGCGGAAGTTTTAGAATTGTCTCCCAAAAAGCGCGATTGTTTAACCACCAACGATGTGGCGCAGGATGATGTTTATCGCCAGGCTGCCTGTGTTCTCTCGTGTGAAAGTCAAATAATTTTGAATAAATGCCAATGTAATCCATATCATTTGCCGGCCTTTTTTTCCGATTACAGAGAATGCCGACTCAATGATACGAAATGTTACTACAACAATTTTGGTAAGTTGCTATTTCTTCTGTGTCAGACTCACTATATGTGCTGATATTTGCAGATGCTTTCAAAAGTGTTCGCTGTGAACAATGTTTGCCGAATTGCCACGATGTAACCTATTCGACATTAGCTTACAAAACCGATATAGCATTACACAACTATTCCATAAATCATTTGCAGTAAGTAACGGCAACGGCAACCAAACAAAAACCTATAACAATTATCAATTCTACTTAGTACCAAACTAAACTACACGAACGATACGTTTATAGTCCATGTATTCTTGACTCGACAAGTGGTGCCGGCAATACACAAAGTTACGGTTATGTCCTGGATTGGATTGTTATGTGAGTAGACATCGTATTCATATTACATTCATATAACTCGACCCTGAATTTATGATTTTCAGCTGATTTAGGTGGTGTTTTTAATTTATGCTTGGGACTTAGCATGGTTTCTATTGTAGAGTTTTTGTACTACTGTACTTATCGTCTAAAAGTGAACTATAAACTGCGCAGTGTTCTATTGCAGTCGTAAATTAATTCTCAAATAAACAAAGTTTTATAATTTTTTTTAGCGTTTCTCATTGCTATCAATTCTTCTTCTTTTTATTTTTGCCACTTGTTGTATTAGTTTTTCGTTTTGTAGCAGTTTTGGTCGCAGTCTCAGCTGTTTCATCTTCTACACTAGCCTCCGAATTGGAATTAACCTCAGTATCCTTTAGGTCGTCATCGTCATCTTCTTTTTCGCTACGAATTATTGAAGGTAAATCCTGCTATATGAGCGTATTCTCGGAAAATATTAATGTCCCATGTCTTACCATATTGTCTGCATATTTTCAAACATGTCCTCGTATTCTTTGTCTTCGGCAACATCATCTTTAGATTGGTTTTTCTGTTCATTCTTGTGTGCAAACTTATCCGATTCCTCTTCGACTTCAGTGTCCTCTTCAGTGCCATTCGGATTTTCCATAGATTCACGTATGAGAATACGTGTTGCTTTTGATTTGACATAGGACTGATACATAAGGACACACGAGTCCACATGATGAATACGTACATAACGATCCAAACATGCGGACGCAAGAAATTTGCCAGAAGCATCTAAATACACATCACTAATGCCACCAGTGAAACCTTTGTAGGTGTGGACAAAGTTTTTCATGTGTCGTACATCAAAGGCCTTAAAATCAAATGAAAAAAAATAAATATAGAGTAAAGTTCGATTGGATTGAATGGGTATATACCGCCCACTATGGAGATGTCGCAAATTCTACACATCAATAGAGAGATGTGTTGACAAACCTATTCAGAATTTGTAATACATGTAATTGTGAATTAACCTTGCCACGCCTAATTATTACAGAGGTTAGCAACTAATGCTTGGTGTAATAAACATTAGACTTAAATGTATACATTTTTACTTGATAGCTAAAATTCAGTTTTAAGCATTCTCCATCTCAAATTATATACAGATGTTTGGACAAAGTATAATTACATATCCTTATTCAATGTTTGAAGGTTCTACAAACAAAATGATCAAACTGAATATCCCATAGTGGAGGGTATAAACCATACATATCCGATAGTGTGCAACTTGGTAGCCTACCTTCATAGCGCCCATTGTGGAGCCGGTATAAATATAATTGCCATTGGCTGTCAATGTTGTAAAGCTCATTTGATCTTCGGTCGCATAGCACTGGACAGGTCTTCTCTGCTTGCGTGTATCATAAACACGCACATAGCCAAGTCGCGAACAGGTGGCCAGTGTATGGGGCGAATCGAAAAATCCGACATCACTATCCCACACCGGCACCTCAAGTTGCAAGTAGTCGTTTGGCAAATTCTTCGACGAAAACACTTGTTTGCCTTCGGCAGCCATATCAAAAACTTTCAAATTGTTTTGACGGCCTTTACCACCAACAGCCACAAAACTACGGTTACTAGGGCATTGCCGTAAATGGGCCATATCATCGCCCACATTGTCCAGATACAATTTCGGTTCTTCGGGATCAATATCACCCTCCTCATTTACAGCCAGGCATCGGATGTGACCATTGCCAAATCCGGCAATAACACGATTATCAAAACGTGCCAGACCCACTATGGGCGAATCTTCAAAATCAATGGTGTATTGCGTGTGATCAGTACGCACCGAATGTACTTGAGCTGTAGTTTTGCCTCGGCCTATCAGTATCTCCGATTTGTTCTCATTGGCAAAAGCCAACGATGTTATGTTGGAATCTTTGTCTAGCTCTTCCAGATTCTGTAAATTTGTCTGTTTAAATGGATTCTCTTCGAATGCGGTCAGCAATTCTGAAACACGTAAATTTGCATAATTGCAGTTAAACGTATCTACTTAAATAAAGATCATTTCATCGTCAACTTACTTTTAAACGATCCCGTTTGTGTGCCCACATATATTTCATGATTGGCCGTGTAATTCGGATTTTTTAAATTAGCCGTAGTCCACTTCATTTTCGAAAATTGTTTTTGCCTGGCCGATATAAACAGAGAAATAGAACTGCACGGCACGTGGATTTAGAGAGAGCACAGCTGTTTACTATTTGACTACTGAACACAGCATCATACCAGAGTTTCCAGTCCAAAATCTCAGCAATTAGGGCGATAATCTTGATACAATTTCTAATGCAAATCCTTATCAAAGTGATATTTACAAATCATATTATAATCAATTACCAGAGTTAGTACCATTCGACAACTCTTATTTTCTGATATGCACCCAAATCCACATTGATGGGATCACATTTGGAAATCAATTGTTCCACACAATTATCTAATTTACTACTTTCCATACCCATATAAAAATATACTCGATAATTGGAAAATTGCTTCACACAGGCCAACGCAATTAGATATAACCGAAAACAATATTCCTTCTATCCGCCCCATTATTCTAATCTCTTCAAAAATAAATATAACAAATTGTAACTGATATGTCAATTGCCATCAATGTACATTGCGCACATTGGTCTACCTAAATAAGACTTCATACATTTTGACTATTTCTCTCCATTCAGGTGAGCTCTGCAATTTTTTAGGTTGGCAATTCCGCCAAACAGCTGACAACATGTGAGTGAGAGAAAAAAAAAACTTGATTGTGAACTATTGAACGAAAAGAACGAAAGAGCAAGTATCGTCGTTCATATGATATGTTCGTCAGTCGCACGCGATATCCTGCTCTTTGTGATTAAACATTGAAAAATTGAATTAAAAATATCATTTCTACAATGAAATGATATTGTGCATTCATCCCCATTCATTTTGCCACCTATACATCGGAAATATAGGGGGAGTACCACCATTCACCATTCCCACTACCACCCACCCGAACTGAACAGTAACAGACGTAATAAATAATGTCGTTGACGAAAATTCAAGACGCGTCTGTGATCTTCAAACATTTAAATGGTCTTATTAATGTTTATAAACCTAATGGCATGAAAGTTAGGCATGTCAAAGCTGCAATTTTACATAATATCACACAGAGTATGTTCACAGTATATATTTACCATCACTTACGTCTATAAAACACTATTTCAATTGTAGATCTGAATGAATTACAGTCCAATAATGAACCGGAACAGCTTCAGATACCATTGCTGGAAACGGGCGGAGCAGCTGACCCACTCTTACGGAAGGTGCATTCATTGAATTTGTCCGACCATGTACTCAGCACAGGACCACGTTTCCAAATGGAAGACATACGCTGTGCGAATGTAGCTGGTTTGGGACCAAACACCAGCGGAGTTTTATGTAAGTGGTATTTGTAAAACAAGTTGTTGCTCTTAACTCTAATATATTGTTGTTCAATAGTATTTGGCATTAACAAGGGCCTTAGACAGTCCATGCGGATCCAACGCAATCGACCCGTACGTGCGTATCACATTACCGGTCGATTAGGTGTAGCCACGGAAAATTATCTACCCGATTCCCGTATTACCCTAAAAGCAAATTACAATCATGTACATGCCGATCGCGTTAGTGCTCTGGTCTCCTCCCTGCAGGCTTCTCACCAGCGCAAAATGTTCGAGTTGAGCGGTGTGGACCTACAGTCCCAAGCGGCATATGAAATCGCCTGTAAAGGTCTCATAAGACCAGCCAACAATACGCAACCCGTCATATATGGCATTAAACTGATCGAATTCGAAAAGCCTCACTTCACCCTAGAGATTCATGCCATCAACGAGTCGGAGGAGTACTTAGCTACCCTTGTACACGAAATCGGCATTGAGCTGCGCACTGTTGCCCACTGCACTGCTCTGAGGTGTATACGACATGGCAAATTCACTGTGGATGGAGCTCTACTACGTCACGGCTGGAACTTGGCGGGTGTTGTGAAAAATATGCGCGAACAGAAACAAATTCTAAAAGATCATCCTTACTTGCTGAAGCAAGATCACATAGAGTTGAGAAATTAGTTTAGTTAGTATTTAGTGCACATATGTATGTATCCATCTGACTGTTCATGTAGGCTTTTTCACAGGTACGCGAATGTGTTGTTGTCGATGTTTGTTGTTCTAGTGTTGCTTTCATCCATTTCCACATTTAGTTCGTACCGACCAACCGACAGGCATATATATTTTTTTTTTGAGAGAGTGCATTCAGGGCGCATGCTTCGGCGATTCCTACGATTGACACTCTTGTGGCGAAAGCAACGCAACAAATAGTCAACGACGAGAAATGTTGTTCTCTGTAGGAGTGGATCTTCAAACGAAATCATTTGAATTTATTAAACGGTTTGGATCACAAGTGTGCGTGTATATCATCTGTTGGAAGTCTAAAAATATATCTAACATATAAAACTAAAGTGTGAATACAAGAATATTGTTCTCAGTCACAGACAGACATCGTCGACCGCATCGTATCGCGTACATATTAAAGTTAATATTTTATTTAGGCACCTAATAAATTAATTGGCTTTTAACGAACGAGGGGAAATCCTTAACATTGTTATGTCTTCCGGCAATAATACGTGCGCCGTTTGTCAGGTGCCAGCGACACTGACATGCTCGGCCTGTAAACAGGTCAAGTACTGTGGCAAAGACCACCAACGGGAACATTGGAAGGAGCACAAGAATGAATGCGAAAGTCCATTTCGCATTGAACATGACGCAATTCTGGGTCGCCACCTCTTGGTTACACGAGATATTCAAGCCGGCAATGTTATATTCGAGGAAGCTCCGCTGGTGGTCGGTCCCAAGTGGTTCCAATCGGAGAGGGAACAAGAATTCCCCGTCATGCCCTGCGTGGGCTGCTTTACACCGTGTCGCATTGGCGGTTTTCATTGTTCAAAGTAAGTTATATAATTTTTGGGAAGAAATGTATCGAAATTCAAGTGTCACTTCCAACACAGATGTCAGTGGCCGTGCTGTTCGCCCCACTGCGAAGACATCGAAAATCCAAACTCGCATGGTTTGGAATGTTCTATACTGAAGTTGGGGCCCGGGCCAAAATCATCAAATGACATCAAGTCAATGACGGACTACTACAGACCAGATGCTTTGTTGGCTCTAAAGTGTTTGCTGTTGCAAAAGCAAAATCCCAAAAAGTGGTCCAAACTAATGGAAATGCAGAGTCACGAGGAGGATCGCAAAGGTTCAGAACTGCATGAGTATGTAATATTAAACATGACATAAGTAATACCGCAGCTAACGGAAAAACATGATATACACGCGTACTCGTTTGTGTACGCCCGTCTCAATTTTTCTTTTCGCAGAGATGCCGAAAAACGTGTTGTCACCTATTTGCTAAATAACTTTTTGGAACCTCTCAAAAAGTTGGAGGAAAAGTCCAACGAGAAATTCATCCCGGACTGTGATGCGACAATACTTCGTCGCATTTGTGGCATTATCGAGACCAATTACATGTGCATTAGCCTGTCGACGGGCCTGGAATTGAGCGGCGTCTTCTTCACAGCTTGTATGATGGAGCATTCGTGTTTGCCCAACAGTTATTTTCAATTTAACGAATGTAACGAATTCAGCATTTCGGTTATAGCCGGTCGAGATATTGCGGCGGGCGAACATATCAAAATCATGTATACGAATATGCTTTGGGCCACTCAAATGCGACACGAACATCTACAGATAACAAAACATTTCCGCTGTAAATGTGAGCGTTGCTGTGATCCCACTGAGCTGGACACATATTTTAGTGCTCTTATGTGTGCCGGTGATGTGAATACAAAGTGTGAAGGCGGAGTACATTTACCGAAGGATCCATTGAACAAAGATACAGATTGGGCGTGTAATAAGTGTCCGATGGTTATTAGTGGAGAACAGGTGAGTGTGTGAAGGTGCTGGTTTCTGTTTTCATCTAATAAAAAAAACGTAATTCGTTCCAACGTCGATAGTAATTAGATATTCCAGAAATCATGGAAAACCTACACCCTTGTAATGAAACAAATTACACTCGCCCTATTTAAATTCTGAATTTAGGAGAACACTGCCCCTTATCGTCTTGGATTTGGTTATTTTTGATGGCGAAAGAATTCACACATGACAGTGAAACAGTTTCCGGACTATGTATTCAAAATTATATCGAGGGAACAGACAATTTCCGGTGAAATAAATGCCCTTTATTTCATTATAGTTGTGGATATTTTAAATTTATTTATTCACTCCTATAATGGACAAATGGGACATTCACTTCTTCTGTACCCGCGAAACATATTCAATATATGTATATTCACACACACCATGTCCGTCGGTCTGGAATAGCGTCATAATACTCTACTTAATGCCGCAATGTTTTTGTTGGAAAATTTTTTTAGGTTTGTTGTTACTGTAACTGAAACATCTCTTGATGTCGTCAAAAATATAAAAGAAATATTTGAAACAAATAGCGACGGCGTTTAGTGTGAGCGGATCAAAGGCATCATTATGCCTACTTCAAAGATCATTTGATTTTATTTGCAGAATCTCAAGTGTAGAGAAGAAACAAGGGGGAAGTTGTGCCTCCCTGGGGGGGGGGTCATGTAATGAGGAAAGCCTTGAAAAAATTTAAAACTTATATTACACATCCGCATTAACTTGTGTCTTGATTGTTGTCAATTACATTGCTCTGAATGTATTTATTCCATGTACCATTATGTGGAATAGAGAATTTTCTAGTTAATTACCGACAAAAGTATCTAACATCCGATCGTCTCCGAGGCACTTGTTGAGTGAGCAATGGCAAACGACTCATTTCTTGTATGAACATCTCTGGTGTCGTGATAATTGTAAATATAATTATTTTTTTTTTATTGATAATGCTGATAAAGAGTAAACACCCGAAACCTAGAAATAGTATTGATGTGTGTCTTGTGATGAGGAGAATTGCCTTTCGACCTCACATTATCCTCAATAATAAAAATATGTAGCTATAGAATTTTACGAAATATCAGGAGTATTCGGCCCTGCTATGAGTGTTGGATTTCGTGTAAAATTATTTTTTCGATAGCCAGACGTTTACTCTAACTCAGGGAAACAGTTCCATCGAAATAACTGCATTGGTTACCGAGTTATAACGTGTTTAATTTGAGTTACACGTACAAAATCACCTGCTGCGAATTTCTGGGCGCCGGGTTGCTGAAATTGGGAGAATCGGCTGTTTCCCACTGGTTGGTTGTGTTTTTGATTTCATATGTGAGGGTGTGTGTGTGTTTGTAATCTGTTTGTCAACAAATTGTTGTTTCTCAACAAAGTTTTGTTCCTTAAGAAATGCATGTTCCGCTACAAATTGTTGTTTCTCAGCAGATTAGGGCGTACCAGACTCTTAACATTCGATAGCCAAACCCCCAAACCCTTAATCAAACTCAGGGTACAAGTTTCATCCCAATCGAGTTATAGCGGTTTTGTAGTTTATTTTTTTTAATAAGCGCTGTACAGTTCCGCTCAGTTTTATATGGGCTGAAAATACAACACCTAACCCAATGCTGAGCATTGATGTGTATTCGAGTTTCTATTCAAGTCATTTGTATTAATCATTATTTCTGTCTTCCCGCACAGGTTCGTTTTCTGTTGACCCAAATGACCGAAGAAGTAAAAACACTGATGGCCCGTAGACCCACAGTAAAGCAAGTAGAGAGTCTTATTGAAAAGCTGGGCACATTCTTGCATCCGAACCATTATCACATGTTCAGTTTGAAACACTGCCTCATTCAGCTGTACGGAAATGAGATGGGCTACAAGACGGAACAGCTATCGAGCAGTCAACTGCAGAAGAAGTTGAAGATGTGTGAAGATCTATATGATATCTGTCAGAAATTGGATCCAGCCACTATTCGTCTTGCCATTTATGTGGCCATAATATTCCATGAAATTCATACAGTGTATATGGAACAGGGTAAACGCATCTTGGATAATGACAAGGTCAAAGCCATCAGCACCTTTAATCAGGCCAAGGATGCTCTGGAGAAAGCGGAAGAAGTTTTGGAAAAAGAACTGGATGGTGTGGCTGGCAACAAGTTGAATGATCATATATTAAGAGCCATGAAAAATGTGAAATTCTACATAGAAGAAATGTGTTCTTGAACTACCGAACGACTCATAACTCACTGTCTGTTGTAACCTGTAACCACTGCATTGGCAAGCGATTGCACAGTTAGAGAGCCAAACTTTCGTCAGATTTGATGAATGATTAAATGTCATTGTGTACCTTCACTTTTGTTGAATTTAATGTTGCAATGGTTACACACGGTACAGCAGGTACGGCGGTTTGTTTGTTGTCTGTAGAATGAATCTGATTTGGATTTGAACTTCTCTATTTATTATTTGTTTGTTTCGTTCGTTATAACACTATAAAATTAAATTTAAAATAAAGATACGTTATACCGTTACTGACAAATAGAAATTACATACATGTGTACGACGAATTATTTAGTATAAATATCGGCATTTTGATGGTGATGAACTGAGAAGCGACTTTCTTCATCCGCTGGTTGTGGTTGTTGTTGATTTGTCTGGTCGATAGGTTGGGTTTTTTGCTTTTACGTATACACATACAATTGGGTATAATATAATAATCTAAATGAATTAATAAAAGTAGTTGTAGAAGAATAAGAAAAACATTTGGTTTGATGTCATAAGGGGAGATTGAGTAAAATACGTATTTGTAGCATGTTCTTTATGTTCTGTTTTTTTTTTTAATTTTTTTAATTGAACATGTCAATGGGATCTTGTGGGGCATCCAAGTCTCGGTACTGTATTATTTGACGAAACTCTTGGCCGGGTCTGCAAACAAAAAGATTGTGTAAAAAAGAAGGGCATAATTCAATAACTTGTTATTTTCATTATTATAAATATCAATATCGGTTAGATAGATTAGTAGTAAGAGTGAACGTTGTTCTTATAGCTATCGTTATATAGTTGGTTTTGTGACAATTAAACTAAAACAAAACAAAGAAACACAAAGTCTTAAGAGAAACTAAATAGAATGTTACACACATCGTCATGTTCAGTACCGGCCGTATGTAGTAGATTAGATTAGACAGGCGGTAGATATGTAGGCTGGTATTGTTATTTCGAATGCGCCAATGTACAGAAAACATACAATGACGAGGAACACCACTGCAAAGTTTTAATTACGGGTGGTATAAATAGAAAACAAGAGGACAACTTTTATGTTGGCCTTAACATCAATCATTCATTTTAAAACTGGTCATGGTCAGTGATATCGTTTAGTCAAATATATCGAAATTGGCCGGAGCATCCAAATCATGATAACCGATAATACGACGCTGATGTTCTATTGGCAAGTCTCTGTAAAAGAAGTTCACACACAAAAGAATAGTTGTAGAATAGAGGCGATAAAATAAAATCAAGACAGCAACCAAATAGAGTAAAAAAAAGTAGTATATAAACACAACACAAGAATATTTACGCTGACGACTGTTAATTTGTTTTAATGCAAAACTATATCTATATATATATACCTTCGTCCCGGTCCACCGAATCCACGAGCACCGCGCCCTGGTATCATAAGAGGAGGAGCATAAGCAGCATAGGGTGGTGCATATGCGGGTGGATATACAGGAGCTCTGTAACCTCCACTCGACTCGGAAGTTGTACGTTTAGTATTACCAGGATGCTCTGGTAACTGCGGTCGCTTGGGATCCTTTAAGTAGTTATTGAAGAATTCCACCTCTTTGCGTACCTCGTCCACCTTCTCGCCATGCTTGTTGAATATGTGCTTACGTATGAATTCAGGACCTTTGAATTTCTTGCCCGATAACGGACACAGCCACTTGTCCTTTGCCAACTCCTGAGTATTTGCTTGGATAAACTTTTCTACCTCGTTTTCAGCATCTTTCGAGCCCAAGTTTTTCAATTCATCCTCCACTATGGTTGTTGTCTTGGCTAAAAATTGTTGCATTTTGCTTTCGAAGTTCTTAATGTAATCCTGCATATCATTCTGTGATACTTTGGATGGAGGCGGTCCGCGGGCGTGGATAATGCCACAACGATTGGGCATTTCATCTTCGTACGGGTACTCACAGTGATTGTAGAAATCGACCGAGTGTACTATTCTCAAGTACAAAATAAGGTTGTCCAAAACGGAAATTAACTGCGGGTCCCTTTCGATGGCTTCGCCTTCACTTTCTTTGTTCTCACCGGAGATGCCCAAAAGTTCTTCCTCCTCAGCCGAAGCCTCTTCGATTAGGAAGTCGGTAATGTTTTGTAGGACCGGATTGTTCGTTTTAAAACCATACGACGAAGAATTTGATGTATTCTTAATATCGACACTGGAATCATTGGCGTTACTGGTTTCACCTTCGGCTTTATGTTCCGCACTTGAGGATTGCTAAAGAGGATACAAAAAATACAGACATTATTAGTTAGAAGAACTAAGGAGTTTACGCGGTCCTACCCAAAGCTTGAATTTGTCATCTAAATTCATTGCTATTTTAGCGCACAGCTTGATGTCTGCTCTTATTACGGTCTTATGCGCGGTCATGCCATTAACCGGTCTCACTCGACGACTTAGGTCCCGGTTAACAATGGCTCCCATTTCACAATCCCGCAGACGTGTGTTGTTTAAATTCCAACAAATCTCTTTAATGTTAACATCACGTTTGAACGTCACCCAACCACGACGATACCAGCGACGTTCTACCAAAGGGTCGGCTATGGCTACTCTTAGGAAGCCATCGAATTTTTGGCACACAGCTTCAATTTCGCTCTTCGTAATGGATGGAGCTAAATTTCGCAGAAATATGGAAGAAGTTCGATGTAATGCTCTTGGCTGGGGACCGTCTTTAACCTTGTCTAAGTCGATTGTTTCTGTCTGGTCATCTACTTCCATCACTTTTTTTTCTTCTGTTTCTGCATCGGTATCCGAGGATACTTTCTTTTCTACTTCAACTACTTCTTCTTCTACATCCTTTTCCTCCGGTTTAGTTTCTGGCACCTCGTCGTCATTTGGCTCTTTCTCTTTAATCTCTTCTTTCAGCTCTTGATCATCCGCATCGTCACCATTAGGTTTCACTTCGGTTTCGGTCTTTTCCCCATCCTCATTACCATTTTCTATATGCTTCTCCTTATCCTCTTCTCCCTCTTCTTTCTCCAATGCTGTATCCTCTTTTTTATCGTCGATTTGCTCTTGTTCGGGTGACTTTTCCTTCACGGCCTCTTTTTCTTCTTCTTGAACTACTGTCTTTTCTTCCTCTTCTTTCGGCTCGTCATCCTTCAGGCCGTCTAAATCGTATTTACTTTTTACCTTGTCATCAGCCTCGTCTTCGCTGCTGGACGAGGAACTTGAAGAATCTGAATCAGATGACGACGACGAGGAGGAATCGGAGCTTGTGCGTTTTCGTTTGAGGGACTTCTTTTTCTTCTCTTCCTTGTTGTCTTTCGTCTTGGAGTTATTTTCTTCATCCCAGTTTTCTTCATTGTCCGATCCACTTTTGCGTCTAGTTTGTTGTTTGGGTGACACGCATTTGGGTTCATCTTCACCATTGTCTCGCTTCTTTTCCACAGATGTGATAATGACATCATCGTCATTATCAACTTTCTTATCAAAGATACGTTCTGGATATGAAGGTTCTTTGGGTTTCTCATCTAAAATTTTTAGATCATCCTCTGTGCCGCCTTCAAGCTTAATAACTACGGTATCCAAAACACGCAGCAGAGGCTCAGTTTGGATGGTGTCGACTGAAACATTTTGAATCATGCCATTCTGCAGTAACTCCTCAAAAACATCCACCCGTTTCTGTAATGGATAAAAGAATAGTTCAAGTTTATGTTTTGCAAAATACACCACTGATTGATTGACCGACCTTAAGGAAATTCAGTTGCTCATCTTTACGTTTAACACTGTCCGCAGGATGATACTTGTTCTTAAACCTGAAGGAAGAATAGAGCAGAAAAAGAGATGTCAGATCAGCTTTAATAACGAAATCCATCGGTCAGTACATTAACAACACATAGAAGTGGTTATGTTTCGGGCATCACCACTTCTCCCTCGTTTTAAATCATTCCTTAATTACTCTCCGATTATCGTTGGACATTGCTGGAGCCTACATGTTTTGGGATTTGTTTTGTTGTTATTTCACACATGCTACGTACGTACGCTCAGTGTAGAATTTAGGTTTTGGTTTTTATTTTTTGTTTGTTATTTTTAAGTTACAGTGTTTGCGAAATCTTACCTTTCATGGCTTTACAACGTGTCTATTACGTTAAGGTTCAATTAAAAACGGTTTTAATGTAAACGCGATTTTAGAAAATCTAATTAAACACACTATGGCATTGCTCGCCAAGTGCAAAACAATAAAAAAAAAATAATCGAATCGTATAAAATGTGATCGTATCATCATTCAGTAATCGAATGTGTGAAGGAAATCAATGTGCAGCCAGCACACAACCCTCTATAGCATTATGTGCCTACCGTCCTACAGAGACTAAGGGCGGATGGCGTGGCTCCCATAAGGACGCCTTTCTCAAAAAAGCTGTAGAGAAAAACTTTTGTAAACATACAGTTGCACATTTGAAGATATCGTTATACTAAATGAAAAAGTATTGTTGTTTGTTATGTAGCCATAATTATATGAATTGTAGGCTGACCACCGGCCGCCACCAGCCGGTTTACTTTTCAATGGGTTACACACTTACCACTCCTCGTCCTTGTGGGCCACAAAGAATTCATTCAATTGTTGCCGTTTAAATTCCAACTTGTACTCATTGTATTTGCGGAGAACTTCTGTATCTGAGATACCATCGTCCTGGGTATCTAAAAACTGTTTAAGCGTCATCATAGCCGGTTGGGTTTGTAGATCGCTATTGGCGGCTGCCTCGCGAGCATGGCCGCCATGGGGTAAGCCCCCACCACCATAAGCACTGTGCATACTATGGGCAGCGTAGTGTTCATTCCAAGCATGTAACAAATACGGGTCGTAGGCTATAAAGAAACGAGAATATGTGAATACCGATCAAAATGTAAGAACAAATGTGGGTGGGGCATAGTGCACTGCATGCATATGTAAATGCGATGGGATTGACTTACGTCCATATCTGGGATTTCCTCTCAACTCATCACCCCAATCCGGTCTCATGCGTTTGGCCGGCATTTCTCTACCCGGCGATCCATAACGATCTCTGGCCCCACGATAGTCACGATAATCGGGTCTGGGACGTCCACCAGCCCCTCCTCTAAATGGATTACCTCTAATTATGAGTATAAAAATGGTTCGTACACATCTTATCTGAAGCTTTGGCAAATCAACTTACCGCTCCGTCCAATCGTCACGACCACCGCCGCCACCACCACCACCACCACCTCCTCGACGATCATCTCGGCGCTCTGAACGATAACTATCACCAGAGCTGCGTTCGCCACGGAATTTGTCGCGGCGTTTGCGATCGTACTCATCATCAGAATCAGCCATTGCCTAAAACAAGACAGAAAACGGTGAGATCTTTATTTGCCACGCATAAAAAGGTGAAAGTCACCTTCCAGCAAACTTCAATGAAACCTAACCTCAAATTACAATACTCGAAATCTAAAGGCAATTAAATATCACGAAGAAATACATGTACTTTGCAATTATAACCCTCTAATCTCTAATAGGATTATTACTATAGACCGCAGCAACACCGGACACCGGAACATACAATTCGTTTTTAGGAAGCTGCCTTTTTTGTTTGACTCACTTACCCTTCTTGTTTTTAATTCAGGAAATAATTTCTAATAGCTCTTGGGCGGGAAAGGAGATATTCCACTTGTTATATTATATTCTTTATTCTAAATGCAGAAATTGAAGTCTCTTCGGAAAATCAAGGAACGCTCACTTTCTGATGCGTTCTTTTCTTGACACCTCAACGCGTAATCGTTACACGGTTACTGAGTATCGGTTACTGAATAACTTTACTGTACTCTTTGTAACAACTCTGTTTTATTATAGATGCAACTCTGATGGTAGTGTGTGGGAACTCTGAACGCCAATTCTTCCTCTTCTTTTCTTGAAATCATGAAATTCGCGGTGAAATTTTTGCGAGCAATTAAAATATGAGGCGTAAGTGTTGCGTGCCGAATTGATTGCACCATCAGGGAAAAAGATGGAAAAGGCAGAATTTATATTCCTTGAAGTCGCAATGGAAAAGTTAAATTTTTTTCCGATTGGAGAAAAATTCAAATTTCATCTGTGGCAGGCACTTTGAGGCTAAGTACCTGTTCAAGAAGCGCTTGCTGCCGATAGCAAAGCCGACGTTGTTCCTGGATCTGGATGGACCAGGTAAGTTCACTCATCCCCCACACTAACACTCCCACACTCCTTTCCCCACCACCGCAGTGGGAACGTCTCGGCTCCCACACCCCCACTCTGACGGAAGCTCAGCCCTGGATATCGAGGCAGTTGAGTTAGTTAGTTAATTTAGTACGTTTATACTATAAATATTAGTTTAGTTAATGAACACAATCATTTTAATTTATTAAATTTAACAATCAAGAATAAATGAAATGAAAAATATGGACTGACTGTAATAACTAATAGTACATTGATTTGGCTGTGACACCAAGATTGGTAAATATAAATTAATCTTCCCATGCATGCCTACGTCTGGTTTCTTCAATAAAATTACAACTCAATTTGGTAATTGGTTTGGATTATGAATGTTGTCCATATCAACGGATTAATTTTCACTTATAAAATAGCTGAAAATAAAATTGACCCCGAGACTAGGGGTTGTAGCGAAAACCATTCGCTTTCTACAAAAAATAAACGGAAGTTTTAGCTTTTGCTTACCCACTCTTTACATACATAAACATTTATTTTTGGGTTTCCTATAAGAAAATTAATTTTGAAAAAGTAGGTTCGTTCCACAAATCACACAGCATAATTTTGCCATATTTATCATACCATCCTCTCTGCCTCAAAATTTCACAAACACTTTTGACTTTTGTTATACCAATAAAATTAGCATTTGGTATCGAATAGATAGACACAAAAGATGCTAATTTGCATGATACGATCGCCAGATCGATGCTTTGATTTCACATTACCTACACATTAGCAGACAACATCATTTCACTTATCGTCTTTAAGATGAAATACATGAAATCCATAGGGTGACAATTATGTGCTCTGGCTGGTTGCTAGTGGCTTTATTGGATCACCACAGACGTAAACAAACAGAAAGTGTGTTAAGGTCAGGGTAACCGGCCGGGTATCATCATCTTCATCGATCGCCACCATCATCACACTGCTGCGAATGAGCTCAGGTTTTAATATAGTCGTGTGTAGTATTTTGGTTAATATTTTTAGATATTTTTTTTTTTGCAATAAAAATGCATTCAAACCTGTTTGGTCAGTGATCTTAAACGTATGACCGTAAACCACATGATGATAATTCGCGTTGTTTACATATTATGGCCACTAAAAAATTTTCAACATTTTTTTATGAATTTGTTGTTGGGTTTTTTTTTTAATTCATATTAATAAATAATAATCGCCACACCCGGCTTTCAAAGACTTGTTTTCCATTTTATGTATGGCGTAGCGTGGGCAATAGTGGTAACTCATTCCTTCCTTATTATCTTTCTATCAAACTATAAAATTAAAAATGTATTTATTGTAGGCATGTGTACCAAATTGGAATCAGATCAATTCGATTCGTTTAACTAACACGTGCTCTTTGGCAAACCAGCACGTAATTAGTGTCTTATGGGTTTTATGTATTCTGTTGATCCTAGTCCTCATTAATAGAAAATATAATTTAATTTTGTTTAAAAAAAAAACTCGTTTCACAAATTTTATGATTAAGAACATTTGCCAATGATTTAGACACAATTATAGCAAACTCTTAAATACAATTTATGCAGAATTTCGCAAATTCTAATATTGATAGCCATAACAATAAACAAATTGTTTCATGTGATCAAAAGAGAGAATTCCTTTCGAATTAAATCCAACCGACATCCGGTTAGGTTCAGTGCATCAATAATGTATTTGTAGTTAAATAAACTCTACAATCATGTTTCACAATCAAAGAAATGATTAACGTTTGAAAAAAAAATTTGCATTGCCAAATAACAATTGGCTATTTAGGATCGATTATCATAACAATGGCCGAAACACACAAAAAAAAAAAGATTATACAAATTAAAGCGGACTGGACATGTCCAATAATACGAATAATGAGAAGTTTCTCGACTTGTTCGGAATATTAAGGGGCAGTACATACGGTGGCGAGGCTATTAAATGGGAGGATGTTTGGACAAAGAATTCTTCCACCGTTACGTACAATAGAGTGAACTGATCATTCTCTAGGGAGATCCTCGCTGTAGCTCAGCTAAAGTCCTGTCAATCTGGACTTTTCTAGTATGCATTTAGCTTGTATAAAACATATATTTTAGTTAGCTTTTTTAAGACTCATTATCAATGATAAATAAGTTAATTGTTTAATGTAAATTTTATATTAATCTGTCAAATATATTTTCACTGAATTGCTAGAGGTTTAAAAACAAAGATACACACAACACAATAAGAATATGTATGTATATATTGTTGATGAGAACGTTTCAACTTTTAATTGAATTTTAACATAAATCAATGACTATTAGGCGCCTTAACCCACCCGGATGTACATTATACACACATACCCTTCTATAGTCACATCACTTGTTAGCACTGTTTGGCCTCATATCGTCGTAGACGTTGTTGATGTTGATCATCTTCAGATTCTCGATGAGAAATAAACAATGTGAATTATCGTAATTTTTAGTTATCAGGCAGAAAAAAAGTAAATACAATATACATATTAGAGTGGTCGACACCCGACAGATCGACTTTTTCCAACATTTTAATTCTCATAGGTTTTTCTATGATGGGGGTCAAATACGTATCGAACAAGACACAGAAAATATCGTGAATTAACGTTGACACACTTTTGTCTAAAGTGAACTGTAATTTTTAAGATGACACCATATTTTAATTGGCACCTTCTGTGATCGAACTGTGTTTTATTTCTATAAAAATATAAACAACATAGAACAAAAACTTGACAATGGTTGCGTTCCCGCTAGCTTTGGATTTTGTATACTTTGATCACAGATACAGCTTTCACTCCAAACACTGGTACCACTTGTAGGTGAATTAACGTGCAGCAGAGAAGCAGATGATTTTACTCACAAAATATATTTGCTGTGTGAAAGTGGCAATCTGTCAAATTTCGCTGAATTAAATGACATCTTTACCTCTATTTCTTAGTATTTGCCACATTTTGTAAAACTTGTTTGGAGTTTGCATATTACCTCTACACTGGAAAAAATAAATTGTGGATGTTTCTATTAATGAAGTGATATATCTATGTCGTGAATATCAGCAACAAATTTCTATATATTTCGGAACTATGTTTGGTTAAATCATAAATCATGGCGTTTTCTTTTCCTCTCTCTAATAGACAGACCACTCTAATGTCTAATGTTTATACGAGTATTGACGAAACTTGGTAATAGACGTACCTGTTAGCCAGTATATTTATTTTGTTGCCTTTAAAGTTAGATTAATCTGCTTAGCGCTCTTGAAATGGCAATTAATAAACACAAAAAATTGATTGCTTCATCACACCACACCACCATCATCAAAAACAACAATCGACCCAAGTAAAACTCAATTTCACAAATGGGAAATGAAGGTGTTAATAATATTATTGCAGTTTAATTGTTAACAATAATTATTATAATATTCACAATTCCATTCATTGATGTATTGTATTTAACGATGTGAGCGGCCAATCTCCTCAAAATAGACAATGAACCACTACAAATCACAATGAAACGCCATCATCAACGTCCTCACGTCCATAAGACCACCATAACCGTACAACAAGAAGATAATTATTTCGCCGTCATTCATGACTCCACGACAACACACACACAATACAATGTGAAACACAACCCGAAAATTTACAAATATCATCCGTATATACCCCCCTTAAATTAAATCTAAATCATCAACAACAAACATTTCTAATTTTGTTGTGGTTTGTTTGATAAGGGACCATCATTGTGAAGTTTTGTTGGTGATCGTGATGATGTTGCCGAGGGAATTGTGGCATTTAATAAATGAATGGATAGGATGGTATGGCGTGGTATTATGGAATGAAGACAAGACACACGTATGTATAGCTCCCAATGATACCATAATAATAGAGACACCACAAAATGTTGGTAGCTGATGGATGGAATTTTTTTGTATTTGTGAATTCCGTATGATCGTTATATTGCCAAATTCAAAAATTACAATCAAGAAGTCATAATGATTTATGAAGTTTTATATTAGATTTTAATGTTTATATGTTTCATACACATAAATGTATACATTAGAGTGGGTGATGCTAAACAAATTTTTTTTCACTAAATATAACTTTGTTCTTTATATAACATGGGTCACTGGGGAATACAGTTCCTGTAAGTACATGCATGACTATGACAGTGTGTAGCTCATACATCTTACGGTTCGTTCGACGTCTGTACTTTCCGTTAAGGCTGCTGGGCCCATCAATTTCAATGAATCATTCTGTCGAATACAACCAGCAGCGTTAATCTATTCATGATGATTTGCCAGAGTATACTGTTTATAAATGTCAAAAAAGTAGCACAGTAAGTTCCAACTTTAAATACAGAAGGTATTTCCTGTCTTCCTTTCTGACAAATGGCGTTCGTTATATTTTCCTGCTAAATATTTCATTAATTTTTTTTTTGACCCACCCTAATGCATAAATATTAGAAATATTTCAATTTATGTTAAAGCGTGCGTTTTGTTTCCGATTTGACTGGTGATGCACGAGCTAATTACATTTCTGGCAATCAAACAATGGATGTCTTATTTGTTCTCAGGGAAACATAAAATATTAATTCCGTCGATCACAGTTGTACACAATTCTTAATGCAAATATAAATAATTATATTAAACAAAGAAACTTACTGTTTCAACTGTCATAATATTTTAATATTTATTAAACATATTTGATTCAGTACACTCACTTCCTAAAAGATTTTGAGTTTTACAAAATCTAAACTAATCCATAAGTAATTAATTTAAACTATAAAAATATCAAAGCTCTTCGGCGCCTTCATTTCGGCCAAGAACATTGTGCGGCTTGAGAAGTTTTGTCGGTAAATTGTTGCTTAGACAAGTTGTCAAAAAAAGTATAATCCAATTTAATAAATGTTTAAGTGACAAGTGCTTCCTGCAGATAATATTCCGCAGAGACGACGACCAACAAATCATCGATATAATTAATATATTTTATAGGCAATATAATTAGCAAGTGTTAACTAAACAATTGCGGATTTTTTAAAGGAGAGTTCGAAGCAACGCATTTGAAACGGGTTTATCTATTTCGACTTTCATGTGAGAACTTATTCTGTTCAGTATTAATAGAAATGACTACTAATTAATAGAAATTATCAGAGAACCGGTGGCAGTAAAATTAATTCTTTGAAATGGACAACTTGCTATTTGTATACATTAAGGTGTGTTGCTAACAATTCGTTTAAATTACCCCGTTAGAGCAAAAATAAAAGTGGAAAAAAGTAACGCCATCGATAAATGTAAAATCATCCAGTTATTAACAATAATACGGTGATGTTGCTACTATAGAATATAGGCTAGTGAAGACAGGCGCATTTAGCATGACTAAGAGCGATCTTGCAATGACTGACAACTGAAGAATTCCTACCATGATTAGCTGCAGGTTGCAGAATCAACCGTCACGACCGATCAGCTGTTTATTGTTATTGCTTTCACTTCGACATTTTGCGCGCGGAAATTGTTTATAAGTTGTAAATTAAATTTTATAGTTTAAAGTTATGAGTAATGTATTTATAAACGAAGCCAAGTTATATTTTGTACAAATGCTCTTCAATTAGCTGTTTTTGTTTTGTCTTACCGTCGTCTACCGTCATAACTAATCGCACAATATTGAGCCTACCGTCAACCGTCAAGACTAATTGGATCTTAAACAAAAACAATTACTTCACTAATTTTTTTCTCTGGCGAACCGAATCAATTTTTTAATTTTTTGGGTTTTGACTTTTTCTTAACCGATCTTTAATTTCACGGTTCGGTTCACAGACAATAAAAAATATGGTTCGCTTCAGGACCGCTTCGCTCTCGGACAAGTTTGCATCCCTCTTTTCCTCAGCATTTTCAAAGAAAAATGGTCTAATGCTGCCACTGCTCAAAAAACCCTATCAAATTGTCACTCTCCGAGAATGCATTGGCTTCTCGACGATCACGTGTGAGTTTTCCGATCCCAAGATATGCGATTTATGCATGTTAACATTGAAGCCGACATGAAAATGTGCTTTTCATAGTCAATTTCGAGCTGCTCTAAGTCCTCGGAATTGACAACCGATAACGAAGCGAATAGTGTGTACCTGAGTCAATTGGTCTGTGTACAAAGTTCGCATCAGAATGCTGCACGAAGAGTTGAGTTGTTGAAATCGATGGCAAGTCGATGAGTCGCACAATCTTTAGCACATTAGCATCTTTTTGGTTGTCCACTAGCATGACAGACTTAAGAACTTTTTGCTCAAACAGCTGGCTCGGTGGCTAAAACTTTTGTAACGCACTGTTTGGACTACACACTGCAGTTTAATTAGTTAGCTTTTTTCCCTATGTTGTTCCGGCGTAATGCGATTCATTCGGTCCACGGAGAGATGTTATTGTTAAAATAACATATGATTACAAACTAAAACACTAAATGGACGACCCGGTACATTTGTTTAAACTCCAACAACCACAAAATTGCAGCATAACATTGTCTCCTCATGTCGCCTTTTCTCACAAGCTACGTGCACACCAAACGGTGCATTTTATGTATTGACCCATGCACCGTACAACGAAATGTATATCTCATGTTGCGATCAGCGGAGCGAACTTACGTTGTGGGAGTTTTTCTTTTACTCACATCAATTTATTTTCTCTGAGTGTAAACAGAAATATCCGCATTAACAACAACAACAAACATGTTTGCCACTCACGTCACACGATCGGCACGATCGCAGAAGAAGGAGACAAAAAAAGCGTTAACAGAAAAAAACCCACGATAAATAATAATATGTACTAACAACAACAACAAACGGAAAATCATTAATAGTGACGTTAGAATGTAAGCAGGCACGAAAACAAAACACAGCAGCAAATGTACAACGCCGCCGCGTCAACCATTATCGAAGAGGAACGGATAACGCTATACGGCTATATGGCGACGATAACAACAACAGCGTTCACAATGGCCAATATGCCTAATAAAAATTGAATAAACTAGCAATATCTCACATGAGATTGAAATGTTAGAACTGGAAAAATGAGACAAGAATTATTCCACTACATTTTCAAATTCATCTCATATCTGATCTCATTCATTGAATGTTATTTGTTGTTGTTGTTGTTCGTTTTCTTTATTATATTGTATAACCATAAAGTAATAACAACACACTACAAAAGATGAGAATAATAAAAACAAAAGAAGAAAAAAATACGCTGACTTTATGGATGGTATCTGTCATATTTTTTCCATATCTCGATGATTTTTTATTTCAAAGTTTACCTAAACAACTTCATAAATTGTTAACACTTTTTCATGGGGCGACGACGACGACTTCCTTAAAAAGTGAATTTCGTACAGCATCACAACTCATCAATATTTGACACCAAATATTTCGCTACAATGACTGGCTGAAGCTGATGAGGATGTGATGCTGAAGATACTGCGATGCCGACGATCAATGAATAACCCAAGCAAACATAACATTAAATGACTTGAAAACAACAACAACAACAATAGGGGGAAACAAACTGATTGTCACTTTAGCAGCGGCAGACAGCCCAGCCGCACGATCTCACACTAAGGTTGTGTAGTAACTTAGTACCAAGTGGAGAATCACCCAACTGCCAGCCGAAGCAAAACAAAACAACACCAGACCCGATCCGATCCGACGACGACTCAACACCAAGCAAGCAACGCTTGAAGATGTTTAGAAGCCCGACTTTATTATTTCACTAGACGTATTGCGGTACGGACGTAAAGTTTAAACGGTCTTCAAACGTAAAACACCCAAAAAAAAAAAAACAAACAAAAATAACTGATCGCGCACATACAATTTAATTAACGTTAAATTTTAAGCAAACTCTGTGGGTGTTTCAACACGTTTCAATATGTTTTATCATACATAAATTATTATTTCTTGTGTTTATTGAATTCACACCTACAGCAAACAAAATTATTAAAATTCGCCTTATTAATAAAAAAAAAAATACACATATCAAAAGTTAACCGGAGAAAAAAAAACAAATCAGCAACCAACAGAGTTTAAGTGCAAACGCCACACCATGTCTACGCCTTCGCAACACTTTTCCAATGGAAAAGCCCTTTTGCGCATGCGCAGCACCAGTTGTCTCCTCTTCACCGTTGTAATCATAGCGGCGACAATTTGGAATAACAGTGTAGTCTACGGAGCTCCTGCAAAACTTGGTATTTGATTAAGCATTTTTTCCGTCTCTTCTCTGCTATCTCTCCTACTGGCTATCCTGGGAAATCTATTAAACTTCTTCTACATATGTATATGTGTCTTTTACCAAATCGTGTAATTTCTTGCTATATTGACATTTTGTACCATGTATCTTACATAAATATGTGCAGAATGTGCATATGTATGTTTTAAGCTTAATGAGTGTGGTGGTATTCTGTAGATAAAACTAACATTATTAACATTATTGGATGTACAGTGGCGCAGAAAAGTATACAGACATCCGCGTAGAAATGTTTTAAAGACGAAACTATTTGTATATGTTTAAAACTTTAAGAAATTCAATCTTTGAACTCGAAAAAGTATAAATGCACCACAGGAGTAATATTTTTTAAAAGTCAATTAAACCGATGATTTTCCTATTTTTTTGAATCCCAATTTGAGACTAGACTTGGAGGAGTATGACTTTGCGATTGAGTACATCAGGGGAAAAGAAAACTACGCGGCGGATGCGCTGTCGCGAATCGAGTTCTCGGATATACAGAACTCCGATATCAACACAATTTTTAGGGTTACCACCAGACTTCAGTCACGGAAAGGGCGTGAGAAATTGGACGATAAGGTTACAGTGACGGAATCAGTGACATCAGATGATGTCAGGGTATATGAGGCCATTAATGCCTCAGAGTACAGTAAAATGCCACGGTTATATATTGCGAAGGATAAATTCTTTATCCGAAGAGGAAAAACTATTATTTATAGTGGCAAGTTGACAGACCATATTATTAATGGAATTATCGATTTAGATCGATTTCTTCCACATGGTAAAAATTCCATTGTTCCACGAATATAGACATAAATATTTAAAAAAAAAATGCATATTTTTAACACCAATTGTGTAATTATTGGCATGTATCGACAAATGAAATGCTCGCTCGTTCGTACACATATATCCACTATTAATGATTGTCTGTCTTCGATGTGGTAACGAAGTGTATTTATGCTGGAGTTATTTTTTTTTTGTTTTTGTTGGTTTGTTTTATTTTGTTGGGCTGCAATTGCCTTTTATGGACGTCGATGTCAATAGGATGACCCCAAAGTACGACCATTAAATAGTGATTACAATCATGGACTCTACCGGTTAAGCGACTCTACACTGTGCAAAATGTGATTGATGATGTAATATGTGGGACAGGGATTTGTGTGATCTTAACAGAGAATAGTAATTAATATTTACAGTGTACAGTGTCCGAACGGCAGTTATCGTTTAGGTGAAGAAAGAGATTTTTATACAAATAATTTGCCGGAGCAGGAAGAACGAAATGTCCGTAGACGAGATAATATGGTAAATTCATGGCACAATAACTAAAGGTAGACGCAATTGCCCAACAACAAAAATTTAGATACAACCCGGGGTATTTCGATTGTCAAATTCTTGTATATAAATGCCAGACAACAGACAGTTACAAACCGCGGCACAATTGTTAGAGAACTATAACATTTTTTTTTTAATAGTTTTGAGAGCCCCAAAATTCTTTGTTTGGTTTTTTGTATTGTATTCTTTGATTTGAATGTTTAATACGAAAAGGTGTTCGACATTTGAAAACAAAAACTAAACCCCCAATTGAAATGTAGACAATGATTTTGAAAATCAAAATTCTGTCAAAATGAAAAAATTTTAATCAATTGCATGACTCTACCTTTAGTTATTGTGCCATGTGGTAAATTGAAAAAAAGTTTCAGTTTAAATTTTGAAAGTGACATTCTTTAGCACAAAACATTAAAATGACATTGTAACGGAAAAAATTACCCACACGTTTTCTAAAAACTGGCTCTTAGTTAAATGTGTCCAGCACTCTGAACAGATGGAACAGTCAAAACGCCCTATATTTCATATTTTTGTTAATTACAATACTATTCCTCGGATGGTAATCGAATTGGATTCATACGACCGACATGACACAACTAGCGCATTCGCTGGACATTTTTCGATGTTGGGATATAGCTCATACAGTTCACGGTTCGTTTGACGTCTATATGACTCCTTCAATACACAGATCGGTCCATGGATTTTGCAATAGATTTTTCTCCCAAAACCGACTCTGCATCTTTCCGGATAATTATGTAAACATTTTCATATGGACCATGTGACTCAGCAAATGAAGGCACGCGAACTTTATCAAAATAATCATAAATATGTTTTGTAAATAGGCCGAAGATACTTTTTGTCGTTGGTGTTGTCGTTCTGGCCAGTATTAAATAATTGCAAATAAATAAATACTTTTTGAAACTCTCTATAACATACTCGTATGTAACGAAGTTGTCTTTATTTTAAGAGCACTGTGTTTTCGTTTTACTTTAATGTTAAATGCTCTTTTATCTTTATAAATGCTTTACGAAGTATTTATGCGGAATACGTTCCAAGGAGTTTCAACTGAACACATTATATATGCTCGACTTCTTGAAGCTATGTTACAAAAATCCCTTAGTCCAAAGAAACCGCACATGTTTAACTTTCCTTATGCGTTTGCCAATGTATGCAAGTAAAACAATTTTGGCAAAATATTTTTTTTTTTTTGTAAAATTTGTCAATTTGTAAATTAACGCATTTCTCTTATGTCTAGAAAGATTTGCCTTGACCAATTAATTATGATTTACTGATGATTATTCGATTACCTTCTGAATAAGGATTTGTATTAATCAATTAAAAATTCTAATTAATCGTTTAATTAGAAATCCTCATAATTATACCGAATATAAATAAGAATGCGAGTAAAGACCGCAAGTGTTTGTGTGTTTTTCTTATTCTTTTCCTTTTGCAATTAAATCTTCCAACTTAACTTAGTGATATTTAAAGACCAGTTCTCAACTTCAAATAGAAACTTGCACTTCCCAGAAAGTTTACCGAAGCTTTAATGAAAATGTACATTTCTATGCGTTGGATATAGAACTAGAATTTGTGGATGACTTCACAGGAAAACTGGTTTAGCTCACATCAAACACCTGCACGCAGCAGTCATTTTGTTGGCCACAATATGAATTCGAAATGGTTTTGACAGCACAAACAACAGATCAGTATTTCTATTTGGCGGTAACAATGATTTTTCCCCATTTTCTGCCGATGTCATGTATTTTGATATTGAATGCTTTCATAAAAACCTGAGTTTCAGGCCAAGACCAACAACAGGTTGTAGAGCCAACCTAAGTCAGTCTTTTGAAAGAGTCATTTTTTTTTGGGCGTTTTTGGTCGATATTTGAAGTTGGTCTTTACAAGCTTTCATAGTCAAAATGTGTTTAACCCTTTAACGACTATGACCGATAAAAGCTAACAGCCATTTCTAATGGTTAAAGGGTTAATATTGCCTCTGTAACGTCCACCGTTGACAAAGCAGGATATATATATATATATATATTTTTTTTTGACCAGGACAAGGGAGTAGGGCTTGTTGGCATTTGTCTTGAATTTAAGAATGTCGCAGCGGATAGACAACACTCTTGCTGAAGAGTATTACACATATGAACATACTCTGCAGTGCGGCGTCCGTGGATAGCCGCATATACCGGCTGGAAGTGCTGCATGTCATACAGCCAACGAAACACTCAATTTATTGAAGGGACCTATTGGTAAGCGCATTATCTCGCGTCGTTGGCCTGTGGCGTGAAGTCACACTTATGATAAGCCAGCAAGGCCTAAATTTCTATCCAGTGTTACTCAAAACTGCAACTAATGCTAAGGTTATGAAATTGTTCCATCTTCGTTGGTCGTTGTTGGTGTTCATCATTTTCTCGCCTTCGTTCATGTTAATGATTACTTTTGTAATTTTTGTGTTAAATATTTGTTGGCGTTGTTGTCACAATTCGATGATGATGCCTTTTTGTTCATTTTTACACTACTGAACTTTTGTGGTTGTTTTACTGGTTTATGTTTTAAATTTTGTTTTTTTTTTTGTTTGTGGTTTCATCGCATGATTTGCCAAAAAAAGATCTCATTATATCTTTTTTTTTTTTTGGTGGGGGTTTTAATTAAATCACTTGTAAAATGTTTGTGTAATTACGCTTTAGCACAGAAACGAACATCACTTTTGAATGGGTGAGTACGAAGTCTTCGATTTCGGTTTAAGTTACTTACGAAAAAAAAAAATAAGGTAAATGTGAGGGTCATAGTTAGACTTAAATGGCTTTGATATGATGTATGTGTGTTTGTAATAGATGTATGTAGACATAAGTAATTTATACTAATTTAAAGTAATGCTTGGAAATTATTTAGATGGTTAGCATAATTGTTCATAATGGTAAAATGTTTCTTCTATGATCTTTTGTAGTTAGTTGGATTAACAAAAGTGGAATATGTGGATGTGTATGTCCATTGGACATACACATCCACATATTCTAAAATCTATTTACTATCAACATTTCTTAAAACGTTTCAATCTTTCGAACACAAATTGTTCTACTGAAACGGATGTTAATTGAAATTTGTAGATCAGTTCCATTCCAAATTTATATTCAACCAACCATTCTCCCACATTTTTAATTTGGTTTCAAGAAAGCAAATCGTTTTATTTATTTTTTGTTATGCTACCCCAAAACTTCGATTACTTATTGTCATCTGCATTTAATTGGACGGAATTGACTGATTTATGTAGACTACTTGATTATACTATTTATTGATATATGAATATGTGTGTACATACATTTAACATTGCACACACAAACTGATGTGTATTTCGCATTCAATATCCGGTTCACAGGCGATCACAATTCGTTGTATCTGAAAAATAGATAATTTTGGTTTTTATTATCATATGGCACCTTTTTCTATCTTTAAAAGTCCAAGCAAATACCTGGCAAAAACGACCTAAATGCAAAAATATGATAACAAATACATTAACATTAGAAACCCATTAGCGTTCCTCCATATACAATTTACAAATATTCATTTGCGCACTGGATGCGATGAACATTTTTTGTTAATTTTATTTGTTAAACATTCAAAAACCCAAAGCCCACCTAATAATTCTCAATTAATTATTTACATTGCCATCTTTCTTCTGATTCACTTCATAATCTTTCAGCGGCCATTGTCCATGTGAATTTCAATGGTAATGAGTCAATAACAAGGTTATAATCTTTATATGGTGGCTATTGAATGAACATTGTTTCACACATTGATAAATATCCATTCCCCCATACATACAGACAAAGTAATTGCGATATTATCACAAGTTTTCAAAACGGCTAATTTCAATACATTACATACAAAAAAACCCAAGTTAAAAAAAAGCACTAAATCACCGGAGCCGCCAGCCAACAATATAATTAATGTAGATTTTTTTTAAAACACACTTTTTCACATTTTGTTTCGTTTTTTTTTTAACCTTTAATTGATGAATTTGCTACTGGAAATGGAAATTTTGTGTAGAAAAAAAAATAAATTAACATACAATACTGTTAGAATTGAAAATAACAAGAAACCCAATTTGATAATGACATGATTTCTCAGCTTTTTTTTTTTTTTGGTTTTACGTTATGAGCACACAAATTGCAATTGAATTTCTCAAAATCATTAAAAAAAATACGTTCAAAGAAAAAATTCTGTTGAAACAAAATCAAAACTGGTAGTAAATGAGTGGGAGATCATCGTGTGGGGTGTCGTTTACCAAGATTGAAAAAGAATTTGAGGAAAAATGTGTCGCTGTGTAAATATACAGGATTCTCCAACAAGAGGTGTTGTTTTGAATCACCCGGTATTTCGGTAGCAGTCACTTTTGGAGCTTTTATTCTTAGACCAAGAACTACCAAGTTGGTCGTGTTCCCCACACTCTACAATTGTATAACCAATTTCTTATCCAATCTCATTTGCAAATATTTTTTGTAGCGTCAACATGTTATTGTCTTGATTGTAGACAGGGTGTTAGAGGAGGAGGAAGGCGAACAAAAACGACAATTTTATATCCCTCAATGAAGTCAATAATTTTTTACAGAAATTCGTTCTTTTTTTGTATCAAAACTCCGCTAAAAAACTGTTAATTTCATTAATGACGAATAAAATTAAGAATTTGAACGAGAAGATCTCACACGTAACAACCAAGTTGTCCAACTTGAGCTGAAATCAAAATATTTTGATTTTCATCCAACCGACGACCAACATTTGGCCAACTAGCCCTCACACGATACAACTTGATCAAATTGTACAACCAGTTGTAATGTGTGAGGGCCGCATTAAAGTAAAAGTAAATTATTGTTATGCAACTTTCACTCCCTCATACAGTTTACGTAGGTTTACGACAAAACTATTTATTAAGAAGTAGCTTAGACGCCGCAGCCTTTCATTATCTTGCCAACTATTGTTCTCACATTTTTCTTTGGGCGTACTAATGTTTATTTGTCAATTGCCTGCATATGGTAATGGAGGAGGTAATTCATACTCTTATTGATTTTCAAGTTCAATCTTTTATATTTAATTGTTTCCATTCCCAGCGTACAAAAGTGTAAAAGTCGTGACTTGCTTGTGAGCTGTTTTCCCAAATCTTTCAATATTATGACGTCTCGATGACTCGTGTCAATTGTTTTAATGTTTTTTATTTTTGTGTGCTTATTGTAGTTATCTTAAAGTAGCCATGACTGATCAGGGGGAATGATGTTGTGGTGTCTGCTTAGAATTGTGGTTGGTGTGGCTGACCATCCGAATGCTTATGTTAATTTATAACCGCGGAAGATGTCAACAAACCAAACGGAAGACGTGTTTCCATCAAAATCTTCCCCCTCACCAGTTGATGTCTGTCTGCAATTAATAATCATTTTTTCACACTTTTTTTCTTTTTGTTTAAAACACAAGGAAGTCAAGTTCAATGTATCACATTGATATGTTCTATGAAAGCAACATCAACAACACCTCGCACCGTACCCACAAAGAGTAATTAAATGTTTATACACACAAAACGTGTGTACATTAACCATTAATTCCATAAAAGTGTTCTGCAAAGTACAAAAAATGAAATGAGTTAATGGAAGGGCGGGGTGAATGATAGATCTATAGGTCATAGTTTTCTCCATTATAGTATGGGTTATAAATTAAGTGGGGATTCTGAAAGAAAAGCACCGCTGCTTCGTACAATAGAGAATTTAGTTCTTGTGTTGATTTGGTGGTGTAAGGCTCACATCAAATTACCGGGATCATGTGTTCTAGAATCAGTTTTCTTATGAACTGGGTGTTTTTTTTTTGTTTAAAAATGGAGCACAAATTTGTGGAACAGCTAATGCAACAAATACATTATTTCGTTGCTAGTTAAGCGTTTGCTTACGTTTTTTTTTTGTCGATTCTAGATATATAATAACGGGAGACGTTAATGATGCCAGGACGTTTTTAATCATAACTGTCTAAGGTGGTGGATCTAACACTTATTTCTTGCAAAAACCCCGTTTATTTTCTCGTAATGTATTTTATGTTTTGACTTTGTGTTTCGAATGTTGCTCACAAGTTTATTCAGTTTTGGAATATACAATAGAGCTTACGTTTTCCCTTCGTGACCTCTGTGTGAGCGGATGTCTTTGCGAATGGCCATACCGCCACTCGATATCATGCTTAAATAACTGCAAAATGGTAACTCTGTATTGGAGGCCGGAAACCTTTAATGTTGTTCTCCTCTTTTCCTGTACGTGTATGTCTCTAACATATTCAGCTACTGTTCTCTAACTTCTCGTTTACTACTACTGTCATCCTGTTGTGTCTTTTGTGTGTTCTCTCCAACAACCACGAGCCACTATGTGAAATACGCCTTCAACATAAACAACATCCATTCAATCCATTCAATTTCAGACGCACTGGCTGAAACGCCATTCAATTTACAATTGCAACCGCCTGTCTTTGAGGCGTCTTTCAGCGGAGATGATGGTGACACTAAGAAAACTCTCGATAGTTATGGCAATCCGATTGAATCGTTGAAACCCATTAAAACGCCGGATGGTCGCAAGGTCGTAAGTGCTCAAGGCCTGCAATTCGAAATACCAAATTACGCTTCGGGCATTACAGAACTGCAGAAGCCCTCCGATGACTTACTGCCACCATTTGTTGGTGAGTTTAGCAAAGATTTACACAAACTATCTAATACCAGCACTGAGGGACATAACAACGACGGTAGTAGAGTAAAAGACAATGCCACAACGGGCGGAGATGTTTTCGTGTCCACGAACATTGCTGGGGACGCTGATACTAATGATTTGTTGAGAATTGAAAGGCAACAGCCAATTCACAATGCCTCCACCAGCAGCGATAATCAAGGCGATGTTGCGACAACACGCAATACACAGACAATAAACACTGACATTAATCCTAACATATCGAAACAAACTGTTCGAATTGACCATCACCAACAATCATCCATGGCCGCATCTAGTCAAAGTTATTCTTCACACAACTCGCATCTCATGAAGTCACCTCAATCATCACCATCAACCACTTCAGTCTCTCCCATTATTATTCAGTCATCTACTATTTATTCTACTTCTACCTCCTCTAGTAATTCTCAATCCCAGCTTTCAGCACGCTATACTCCCTTAAGTAATGGTAACTTTAACTATCCCAATGTACCTACTGATGTTTCCATAATCGAACGTATAGCCTCTAAATATCATAATCCCCTTCCCACCCTAGATCCCATTGCCGTTGCCGTGCCAAATGATAGCTCCGAGTCTTCGTTCACAACCGTAGCCGGTCATGCCACATCTCTCGCCTCCGATGTTGATGCCGCAGGCATTTTTAAAGGATTGCCCGAATACATAGTGCAATTGAATGATCCGGATATTGGTGGTCCAGTTGAATATATGCCAACTGATGACAACAACGGTTTGAGCATTATTGCCTGGGATCTGTTACCGCCCACAAATGCAGATCCGGCTGTCATAAATGCTCCCTCCAAACAAAGGATCAACGCAGCGTCAACAACTAGTCAAAGCATTTATTCGCATGCGAGCACCGTAACTGATCAACAGCATACAAAAACTAGTCAAACCACTCCAAGTCCCTTGGAGGTCATTACGGAAAGTGCTACAAAGTACACCAGGACGCAACAATCGAATAGGGGAAATGTACACTATACCACCAAACGACCCACCACAACTACCACGACCCGAAAAACGATCACAACAAGAACTACAACAACAAAAGCACCAACGACTACCACTACACCACAACCCGATTCTTCCGAGTTCTTTAAATTGGAAGCAGGCGATTCTTATACATTACCCTCCTGGCTGGTAGATATCGATGACCCAGATCTAGACGTGGCTGTAACTTATATTGTTCCCGAGGATATTCATGAATACAATCATACGATTTCCAGAGATCTTTTGCCACCACTTGAACCATACACAGATCTGAATGCGGTGAATTTAACGCCACCCCCCAGTTTTGACGACAGTAAGCCGGTCAAGCTTACTACCACTACACCAAAAACATCAACAACAATAAGAACTACAACGACCACAACCCCCAGATCAACCACCAGTACAACACGTCGTCCTACTGTTGCATCTTCTCAGCCTCATTGGGTTCGAGCTAAAGTCACATCGGCGCCATCGGTCCGACCCACCAGTACATTTAGTAGTCAGTTCACACCCTCCAGTCAGACATTCAATTCACCCACATTCACCACCGCATCCGCAGGAAATACCAATTTAGCACAACGCACAACCACCACAATCATAGTCAAACCGAAAACAACTACAAGTCCCTTTAATCGCCCTCTATCCAATACAGACAAAATCAGCAGCGAGGAAATTACACAAACGGACAAGCAACGGCAACAAAATCCTTTCCTTAGCGGATCTTATAAGCCGCAGCCGTTCTCCAAGCCAAGTACCACCACCACTAGGAGAACTACTACCAGCACAACGACAACAACAACTACGACAACACGAACGCCAAAGGTGGATGCGAATCCATTTGAACCTACCATTCCACCATGGTTGAGAGACTTCGATTATGCTGATGTCGGACCTGGTGTACCATTCGTTTACGATCCCAACGACGACGAATCGCCGGTTGATGAAGATATACTGCCGCCATCCCAGACAAATGCGGTATTAGATGCAACGGCAACAAAAGCCACCTCGACGTTTGTAAACTCCCCAACAACTGCCACTTCCTTTTTGAACTCACAAAATCAAAACAGTTTCTTAAATAAATTCTCTTCTACTGCTACTTCCCTAACATCTTCTCCCTCTATCCCATCTAAAGTAACACTTCCACTTCCATCCATTGATTTATCTCAAGATGACAATTCGGTAACGCAACCGCATACTGTGTTTGTGCCACCTACGCCTACGCCCCCAGCTGATGATACCAATACTAGTAAAAAGACCTCATCAAGTTTTAACACAAATTTTCCAGCACGATTTGAACCGTCCCCCACACCCATTGCCACCGATAATCCCAACAAAGTACCCCTGAGTGCGGATCGTGAATCCTTCCCACCCTTCAATACATCCCCGAACACTCTTGGCGTTTCCATTCCCACTAAAACAACTTTCAGCAAAAGCGAAGATGGCAAGGTAATAACCAACAATATTTTCCTCAACGGTGGAGCTACTCAGGCGACAACAACGAAGACCTATGGATCGACGGTCCTGCCGACCACGCAACAAAAAGGTAACGTCATGGCTCTGTCTTTAACAATAAACTGAATAAACGTTTGTAGAACAGATTCCTACACTTTCAGACATAGGAATCAGTTCTAGAAACATTTGAAAGAAAATACTAAATATTTTTTTAATATTCCAACTATTTGTACAGGAATTTGTGAAATATTTTGTTACATGTTAATGACACTGAATCGAATGAATTTGAAGTTATCGTCGTGCCGTTTTAACTCTTTGTCTGTCCCTTTCAGATACTTTTGGTAGCTCCGCCGCTGGTTTCAACAAAGCTACAACAGTGAGCTCCAGCTTTAATCAATTCTCTACCTCATCAGGAGCATCTGGCTTTGTTGCCGCATCATCGTCTGAGGCCAGCAGTGATGGTACCAAATATACTGGACGCTTTGGTGGACCACCCGGAGTACTGGCACCAAATTCAAAACCTGTCGGTTTTGCCACAGCATCTACGCCACAGCATGTTACGCAATCATTCCAAAAGCCATCGCCCATAGCCCCCGCTACAGCCGCAGGAGCTAATAAATCGAACTCGGCGCACAAGTTCACTGGTAGCTTTGGCGGACCTCCCGGAGTTTTGAGGCCATATGACAATGTCCAATCTGGATAAATCACTCGCATGCATTATTTTCTCCCCCCCTAGTTTTAGTTAAATTATGTATAAAGAAAACATTTGAATTAATAACAATTTTGACATATTTTGTTTATCCCCGCCCCCAATCGTTATTTACAAAATTTCGGTAAAAATCATGCACAAAAATACTCAAAAACTTTTTGAAAAAAAAATAATAATAATTTATTTTCATTATCTGTACCGCACATACTCGTTCGTACTTATTCGCTACTCTACTTCTTACCATTATCTGCAAATGCGAAAAAATGAGATTCAAAAAAAAGGAAACCACACAAAACATGTATTATAAATATGTAAATGTTAATGGCTTTATTTTTTGGTATTTTATTAAATAAATTCATAATAAAATGTAAACAAAAACACCCAATTCGAATTATATTTTGATTCTTGTGGTGATGTCTCCGAGGCCCCTGACAGCAAGCAATGGATGAAACCATATTGTTGACAAACATTATGAGTTGATCACAGTTAAGTTAATTTTGGTCGACATGCAATCTTAAGACATAACCCCCTCACCACCACCACCATATTGACTGCGCGACTGTGGCTTGATGACTTGGTTGAGAAAAACTTGTTGATTTTGCTGCCGCCTCGCATGACGAATGGAACGTATCTACATATTTAGGCAGAACATGCAAATTGTCAACAACAACAAAAAAGAAAGATAAAACCCGACATAACGATGATTTCAGACCTGCAGAGCTGGTTGTCCTCCACAACAAATCAATTTCAATAAAATATTCCAAATTTGTTCAATTGACGCAAATTTGTGAAAATATGTATTATTATATCAATATAAACAAATTGGAAAATTGTGTTTATTATGTGTATGAATTCCACATGGTAAACGAAGACATTGCCGGAGCACTCTACATTCTAATGAATTTGAATATCAAACTGTCGCAATAAACATAGGCTGCTGAGAATTACATCTTTTATCGCCGCAATGACATAATGTCGATAAATGCGTCTGAAACTTGTAGGCATTTTTGAAATACCTTAATTAGTAGTCATGTGAGCGAACGTTTTAAAGAAACAATTTGATTTTTGTTTTAGTAGTTGAAATAGCTGAGGTGAGAAGACAACATTTCACATGTTATTAACATCCAATTTGACATTCCAATAAAGCAGCAGTAGGCGTAATATTCAACTAAATTTGACCGTTTGTCACAATGTGTTTTGTAGTATGTTAATATTAATGATGATATCATTGTGCATACACCTTAACTGTATGCTCATTTAAAATATTGATAATATTCTCGCGGGCATCTCGCACTTGCTATTCACCATTACAGGCGACCATGTGTAGGATGCACCAAAAAGTCAATCACAAAAATCATTGTCAAAACATGTCGCAAAAATTAAGATTTCTGAATAACAAATGCAAATGGTGCATGTCATACACATATAACGGTAAACTTAATAAAAATAAACAAAATCAAACATGTTATCAACCAATTTATTGCAACCTATAAAAACAATACGAAACAAATTAGTGACGATACTACATTACACACATGCCCACAGAGGCACACAAATCGAGTTGTACACGACTAACAGTTTATGTACATTTGTGTGCGGAAATATGACGGTTCCTTAAGGGGAATGGGAAATTATCGGAGGTTGTATGGTAGACTACAAATATAAAGGAGAGAAATCAAAGTTTCTCAATATTTGTTGGTGTTGTTGTTGTTATCAAAGAACACACATCAATATGCTGAACCGTAACACGAACTAAAATGGTGATTAATCAGATCTCACAGGTAAATGGTAACTTTACAAACTATTGCGTGTACTTGCTTTTATTACATTACAGTTTTTTTTTTTTTTGCAGTTTGTTCGTTTCAATAATTAGCAAATGAAAGGAAAGTTGAAGGAGAACCAACTACAAAAAGGGCAAATATATCCACGAAGCCTGTCGAATTTCGGGGAAAACGTCATACACAAATGAGAATGTGCGTGTGTTCTTCTTTGTCGTGGAGGGGTTTCTCAAGTTTAATGTTTATTAAAAAAAACACATATTAATTAAACTTAATCACAGGCAATAGACATAAAACAAACAAAATCCTAAAAAAAAAAAGGAACAACCAACACAACAACAAAAATCATTTACTTTTGCATGTCATGCCATAACTTTGCCTTTGCCTTTTCCTTCTATACATCATCCTATACCACCCGCCCTCGACCCCTCTTCAAGTCGCAATAACATTTACGAAAACTGTCGAATAACTACCAAATGACTTTCAGTTGATTTTTGAAAGCCCAACATTATGGTTGCTGGTTATTAGACCGAACGTTATCGGGCAACCCAAGTAAACATTTACAATTGTGGAATACGACAAGGCTTAAAAACAATTTTACTTGGCACTTTTGAAGATGCCGCGCAAAAAGCCAAAAGAGGATACAATCGAAGAAATTGAGACGTGCATAAAATTATTCTGTGACCAGTCCAAAAACCACATGAAAACAAGGGAATATGAGAAAGCACTAATTGGTTACAACCAGGTAAATATTCGTTCGTTGAAGCATTACGTTGCATTTTTTGTTTTTTTTTCGTATTTCATATGGGATCGTTATAAAAAAATTTCGAACGATTTTTAAAAATAGTGAACTGTAAAAAAATTTGGTCTTGGGGATTTAGTCTTTCTGAATAATTTATACTTTGGGAGATTTACATCGTTACATCACCTTAACTAAATTTGAGCAAACACAGACAGCAAAGTTTGCGCTAGAAAACAATAAAATATTGGTTTTTTTTAATTTCGGAAAGGGATTTGAAAAAGAAAATAATTTCCAGTGCTAAAGCCAGCGACATTTCAGTGAGTGTAAATGTATGACTATTATAGTATCTACTAAATAGTAGAGTAACTCAAACGACAGTTTTTTTTTGTACATTTGATACGAATTTATTTCATAAAATCATAAAAGAACATAGAAGAATATAGAAGATCTTCAAATCATTTCCAGATGACAGCATAATGCCTTTTTATTATAGACATATTCTACATGTGTGTCACAATTACTGTATCACGTATGCCTTCAAAATGTAGAACATGTGGATTTCAAAAGTGGTCTTGGTTTAGTATTTTTGGGATGCAGAATTGTTACAACTAATTTATACTTACCTGCAAAATCACGTAAACGACTCGTCCGATTTTATTAAACACAATTTTGAAAATTAGAGTTTAGTTTAAATTAGAGTTGTCGATTTTTTGTAATTTTTATTAAACTCATTCATTTTCAATTTCCACTTTCATTCCACCAAAGTAAAAGTTACCTGTGAAAGTTTTCCCGTGAAATACAATTATTGAATTTTTTTTCAGGTTAACTTTTTGGACAAATAGTTTCAATGGACTTTCAAATTTTGAGAACACCCATTTACTGCCACTTATTTCTTTAAATCTATATGGTCAACCTAAAAAATTAAAACATTATCTTACTCAGATTAAGGTCCGCAGTTTCAATAAAAATCTAAAATTTTAACGATTTGTTAATTTTTGGCTATTTTTCAAATCTTTTATATGTATGTGTTCTGCCTTCAAAACTATGAAATTATAACCACATATACAGCCCTGTTCCAGCTTCCACGTGAAATGCAATTTCTGTAGTATTTTTTAGGTTCGATTATAAGTCTATCGCATCTACAAATATTCGAGATTCCAAACAATTTTAATTTTTTAAAAAAAATGCTAGCCATGGAAAACAAATTCGTAATTCTGAGAGACTTGGTTACAGAATTGTCAAATCACTGACATTTCCGAGTACAGGGTACTTCTAATTTTGTTTCCATTTGAACTAGTCATCCACATTTATTTTGTATTTTGTAGTGCGTCCTATCGCTTACCACAAAAACAACAAGTCATGAATGAACAAATTGGTGTGAAACTACAATGTTAGTAAGGTTAGTCAATACCAAAACCTAAACTAATCAACTTTCTCATATGACACGGAACAGAGCTTTTTTACAAACATAGTGCTTTGCATTTGCTGGGCAAGAGGGAATGTGATGGTGTTGTATATTAGGATGGCCCACAGCACAAAATGTACATATATCTACCTGTTATACTCTTTTTAATTAACACCTGGTGGTAATGTAAATGGTGGGGCGAACGCGAACAAAACGTTCGTTTTTTTTTATTAATAATTACTTACTTAGTTCCCTTAACAGTTGTTAAAATAACTTCTTTCAAATTAGTGGGCTGTAACTCGTATACTAACTGACTAAGCCAAGCCCTACCGTTTAAAGTCGGCTCCGAATGGCTAATCTAATGCTTACAGATACGTAGTACATATCAATGTGATAACAATCCCAATTCTTGTTAAAATTTGATGTTTGAATAAAATCGAAAAACCTCCATGAAATTTCATTTCATGTGTTTTTTAGAAATTTTTTTAGTTTCCCTTTATTTGGTTTATAATTTCACCACTTATGTATTCAGGGCACCATAGTACATCAGAATTGCATAGTTTTTTATTCATTAAAAAATGTTTGTTGTTGTACAGCGTAATAAACACTTTTTCACATTTGTACAAGAGTCATCCACAGTAACTACCAGTAAAGTTTGCCACTTTTTATGTTTGTCCCTACAATGGTGGGTCACACTAGTATACATTACACACGGAATGACGACCGAATGCAAATATTTCAAATATATAGCAGAACGAAAAGGTGTCATAAGTTACGTATCGATGATTATCAATACTAAACTTCCGTAGCCAAGCAACTTGTTTAGACTCGTACATCTTTTTGTGTTTACAAATTATTAACCAGAAGGAAGACAGGAAATATTTTCTCCGACAAGAAGACCGAAAGAATGTCGAACGTTCTGAAAGATTTCCTGGCTGTTGATAAGGAACAAGAATTACTGCAAAGTTTCATTCGTCTAGGGGCGCAGTCCGATGATGAGGGCAACGATGAATCATCTTCTCACAAAAAGGGATCCAGAAGACGTACTGGTTCTCCGACAAAAGACGACCGACGAAAATCGGTCAAGTTTTACGACGGTGCCGAAGCAGTTGGTGAAAAGGCCGGCCAGCGAATGAATCGTATTGAGGCGGAGTTGCGAGCTGCCCGTAAAAGAACGGAGGAACTAATGTTAAAAAAGAAGAAGCCTAAGGAGAACTTCGTGGACTTCTACACGGATAAAGACAGGGCGGCTGCTGTCAGTGCCGGAGCTTTCGATATTAAGCAAAGTTTACAAATAAAGCAAAAGCAAGATCGTAACGAAACGTTAATGATACCGGATGAGGCTGATATTAGTTCAATAATAGCATTAGGCCTGAAAGAGATCAAAAATGCCAATCCGGAAAATGCTATTCATTTCTTTTCGAAGGTTCTTATTTTTACAAACATCAGTTAAATTTTTGTCAAAAAAGTGTGTCTCTATTTTATTTTGAAGAAAAAATCAATTAAAAGTATTGCAAGAACTTTTTCTCATACCAAATAGATTATATACATTGTCAATATTTCTACAACATACGATTGATTCATTATTCCTGTTTTGCTTTCAGGCCTTGGAACTTAACAGTACCGATATCAATGCTTTGGTATCACGCAGCAAATGTTATTTGCTATTGGGCGAGGCGTCAAAGGCATTAATTGATGCCGAAACTGCGCTAGCGGAAGAGAAAAATAATATTCGAGCCATTTATCAAAAAGCTGAATCACTATATTATCTGGGACAATTCGAGCAGAGTCTAATGTATTTCCACAGAGGCCTTAGGGCACGTCCCGAATTGAACGCCTTCCGCCTGGGCGTTCAGAAGACTAAAGAAGCTATTGAGAACACAATAGGAGTTAAAAACAAAAGCTCGACGTCCGTCGCCAATAAAGCAAAACTGAAGAAGACCGGCGACAATACACCCAAGTCTCAACTGAATAGCTCTCGGACAACGCACAGGTCACGGGTGACCAAATCTGAATTGGAACGTAGAAATGCTCGTAAGCTGTTGGGTGAACTGGCTCTCGACAAGGAGTATTTGGAGAATCTATTGAAGCATCCCGATCTGGTACGGGCCGACACCAATACTGAGAACATCTCAACATATGCCAAAGAAGCGGTGGATTTCCTAAATAAACGCCAAGAGTTCTGGCGGCAACAACGACCCTGCACTGCCCTGCCCAATCATACAAATCTACCCATGGATGCTATGCCACGCTGGTTTTAAATGCGAATACATTCATATTTTTAGTGATTTGTTTGTGTTTTATTTAATAATAATTGTTGTTATATAATTTTTAATTTATAATATGTATATATATATATATATATATACATATATATATACATACATGCGGAGCATTAACATTTAATACATACTTTTAAATGTGTGAGTGTGTAGTTAAAATGTATTATCTCTATATGTGGCGTACATGGGTACACGCGAGATAATGCATAAAACATTTAGTTACTAACATAGTTAATTTATTACATAATTGTTTACTCCTTTAACTCGGCATAATTTAGTATTATTTCTTTTTTTAAATAAATAGTGTTGTTTTTTTTCTCAACATTCAACAGACAACTTTGAATTCAAAATTAAACGTTAACAGTTTCGGTTTACTTGTAGAAATATGGATATAATAAGCATACTGTTTGGTTTTCAATAAACTACTTTTTTATTTTCTTTGTCCACTCAGAAATCAAAACCACATAGATCTATACATACATACATACATGGGAAGGGAAGTAATTGAAAACGAGAGATGACATCTTGAAGTCTACTAATCGGCATTCGTAGAAATTTGAAAATGTTGTTGATAAAATTTTATCAAATCAAAATATATTCTCTACGTTGAGTTCTAGATCAATCAGAAATAAACCCCGTTCCATAAAGGCGTTTAAAATCTATACAACTGCGGTGTATTGGATTTATTTAATCGACAACATTACATGGAGATAGTGTCTTACAAATTTCCCTTACGGAAATTACGTAAGTCTTCTCTCTATAGTCACCTGTTAGGGATAGATATATTAGCAGTGATCTACTTTTTTCCAAAGCAACTTTGCATGTCTTTAGAGATTAATGACTTATACCCACATTCGAAACTAAATCACTATTCGAGCTTAATAAAAAAAATCTGTATAACATTTGTTTCTTAACTAATTACTTTCCATATCTTCTCCTCTCCTCGAGTATACCTTGAGTTAGAACTGTTACAAAAACAAAATATAAAATGTAGGATACGCAACGCCCTCTTCGTATACCGAGTCACATGCCTGCTATTTTCTTATTGTTAATGCATAATAACGCCGACAACTAATTTATCGGGTTATTGAAAAGTTATTAAATTCACGCAGAATACCGGCAGCACGTTTATATCATATACTGATATGCTTTATATGCATGTATGTAAGTATGTATGAACTATATCGGGTTTGCTGGATACAAATCATTTCTCTTTTATTCCGCTTGGATATTTGACTAGTTTTTTATTATTAGCGTTTAATTTATGGTATTTAATACTTTTGTATCTTAAAATTAAACTAATTTCGTTTATATGTATGAGTGTATGTATATATTTGAAAGTGTACACATAGTTTCTTTTTGCTATTATCTCCAACAAGTATTTGGGCCTTGTAAGCGTATTGTGTATGAATTACTAGTTTCTTCTATTCATCTTTGCACTATAGTGTTTTGTTTGTCGGCTTTTCTTTTACATAGTAACGTATGTATATTTAAGGAATAATAATTAGAGGTATGTACTTGCAGGCTGCATTGCCTGGGTAGATGGTAGTACATATTGTATAAATAAAAACTTGCATTATATGTAGTTTATCTGTTTTAACGCAATAGAATGACTGCGCGGAATGTTCTTTTCGAGACCATGTTGCTTGACTATTATATATTGTTCACAATTTAGTTTTTGTTCTACTTACTACTTACCGCGTTAAGTACAATCTCAATTTAATTGTTATTTGGTCTATTGGGCAAGGGTGGTGCAGTACCTGTACGATTTGGTATGGGTGGAGGGCCACGTCTTACGGGGAGTGGTGGAGGTGGGCCCATGGGGACATTGGCTGGTATAGTTGGTGCTCGACGTGCCGGGCTATCATTGGGATTTTCATTTGGGGGAACGGGTGGAAATGGTGGTGGTGGATGCCTGGGAGCCGGTATATCGTCTTGGATTTCCTCATAAATATTAGAGTCGTTGTAAGCTGAAGTCTCCTGTACATCAACTGATGACTGCTTAGATTGGCGTGAAGGTGTCGAGGCCGGTGTAACGTTTTTACTTTGTGTGTGACGTGGTGGTGTTGGAGGCAGTGAGCTCGCGGTCGATCCACAGCCCACCGGGGATCCTTTGTCCGATGACGAATGTAGTGGAGAACTTTGTTCCGTTGGCGATTGGGACTTTGATGATGATGCAGTATCAGAGCCCGAATGGACTGGAACAGGTCTTAAGGGCGGCGGCAATTGGGGCGCTTGTTGAACTTGTGGCTGTGGTGGCATAGGTGGCTTTGCCGGCTTTGGTTGCAACATTTCGGGTACCACACTGATAACACCAGCGTGAGGCAAATGCCTTGGAGAATTCTTCGGCGACATTGGTATGGGAGGTCTAGCTGGCGCTGGTCGAGCTGGTGGTTGTTTGGGTCTTTGTGGAACTTCTGGCGTGGCGTTCAACAACTGTGCCTGTTCTTTGGGGTTTGCACACAGAGGTATAGTGTTTGTTGTGCACAGCTCAATTTCCATATTCACATTTTGATTCCAATTTGGGGACTTCAATTCGAATTTCAATTGTAGACCGCAAATAGTGGTGTCACCTTTGGCAACAGCATTCAGAGCCGATTCGCCGTCACGGAATGTTACCCACATGGTGTCCTCCACATATCGAACCAATGTAACTTCACCCATTTTTGAGAGTTCCTGTATCAGTGTTGACATAACGCTTTCATCATATATAGTAGGGCCATCTTCATCGGCGGAAGGCTCATGAACGTGCACTACTATGGTCGAATCAGGTGGTCCTAGATCCCTGATAACTTGTTCAAATACATCTCGTCTACGACCTTGATCAATTGAAACTACTTCTGCATCAATTATGGCAATAACTGGACGATGATCGCTCTGCTTCAATTCTGAACGTCCGTAGTGTATTAATTTGCCAGGATTCCATTCGGCAGCGACATGGTCCGACTCAGCTAAAGCTTTACGTCTACGCCACAGTATACGATCAGTCCAGGCGGGTGCTCTTTGTTTTTCAGAAGTATCATAATCATCACTGAATACGTCATATTTGTATGTTGGATCAAATGTAATTTCGCCCTCTAGGAAGTCGGTGAAAACATTCCCTGCTTCCTGTTCCTTGAGCAACTGATCATTCTCCAATGCAGTAGCCAAGTCGCCGTTACGTATGGCCTCCTTTAGCTCCTCCTTATCCATGTCAATGCGATAATTAAAATCGCCACACCAAAATACCCAGTCATGAGATTTCAAAGTTCGGCCCATTGGAAAAGCTAATTTGCGTGTTATTTCAGCATAGTCGGCATTGCGTTCGGCAATCTAAAACAGAAGATATTCATTTTGTTTAATTATTGTAAGTGAGCAGCGATAAATACCTGAGATTGTCCGGCGGCAAAATGAGCACATACGAAGCACATGGACGTTCCATGAAATACAAATCGTATGGCACACGCACCTTTATTGCCCGTTGCTCCACCCAGACCGGTCTTCACACAATCTATTGCGACATCTCGCACGAATGAGGCATGTTCTGGTCGAATGTATATGTATAAGCAAACACCCACAAGTTGTTGATAAGTTAATAGGACATAATCGTTATCTCGTGATATGGTCTTTTGTAACTCTTCAGCCCAAAGCTTTGAGTTTTCTGTACTTGCAGCCATTATATTAGAAGCGTTCAGGTCAACAATTTCCTCAAAACCGATAGCATATATATCGACTGGTTTAGTGGCATTTTCCGAAGGGTTATTAACATCTACCAAAGCCTTCGAACGTGCCAATGCATGACAATCTAACAACCAATCCGACAGGGTGTCCTTAAAGACCACACTCCGAAAATGTTTGCCTCCATTCACATTGTATGTACCCACAGCAATGCGTGCTGTCGTTGGCTGGACATATTCATTATAGCGTTTACACATTTCCCGGAGAACTGTCGTGGGAGCATGCAGCATATTCGATGGTAATAATATTCTAGCTCTATCTGCTAATTCAGAGCTTAGAGTCGAACCCACCAGTAAAATGTCAATGGCTTCCTGAAACATAAAGTTGCAAGATGGAATTTACTCATTGGGAATGCAGACAATCTGAGACGTACCTGTTTCGAATTATCCAGCAAGTTGTTTTGAATTGTGCGTGCAGCAGATCGCGCACCATCCATTAACTTAGAGCCGCCTTGAATAGCTCCCGTACCGGCGTAAATTTTACTAACTTCATTGCCGTTATTGATCCACATCTGCTTGAAAATCTCATCGAATCGGGTGAAATTCTGTTTCTTGTCTCCCATGCCCAAAGCGTCAATTTGAATATTCAATGTATCCAAACCCAAAAACGTTTGAACACAATTTGTACGATCCAAACAATCCAAACAATTCGTGCGTATTACTCCAAATTGTTCACGAATAATCTGCCCGGAAGAGGCATAAAATATGCCATAGTTTATGCCACCTGCAGTTATGCGATCCTTGAGTTTTGACAAAGCCGCAAAGTTACCACCCCGACATTCTTGGTGATAGTCGTATATAATGTACGGCACATCTTTATGGGCCGACATACCATGATGACGATGGAATTCATTACTAAGCATGGCCTCTCCTTCTTTACTACCCACCAACGAAGTTCCAAGTAAGTTAATAATGGCCTGATAACCATACCTTTGTTTCATTATTGACATATGCCGGTCAAATGCAGCTGCAGACGTTTCAAACCCTCGAGAAAGTTTGACTTTGTGAGAGCCAACTTGTACACCTGGCTGCTCCCAGAACAGCGGAACAGATCCACGAGTCTGCACGAAACTAGTCACATCATTGTCGACATAGATCACCTGTTCGGTTTCAACAAAATTTGCAACATGTCCCTCGTCGTTTGTACCTATCACCAACAGAACACGATAAAGACGTTATTAATAAAATGGTACGTCGAACAATATCGGCTGTTTAGTTTATCAGAAAAAATCTACATATATTATTGTGCAAGAATGACAATTTACATATAATTAGGACTCATTAGGACTAAATTTTAAAAAAAAAATCCTAATCATAGGAAAAAAAATTAAATCATTTTTGTAGTCAGGGGACCGTAATACACAAGAAATTCATAGTGGTTATTCAATAAAAAAAATAAACATTTAGTGTTATCAATCATGGAGCAGAACCTTGATCTAAAGGAGTCATCTCTGACAGGTGGACGGCCGTGGTGCGCTAGGCAGTTTGTGCGACTATAACACAGAAGAACTGCCAGCTCGTTAATGTTACGAGTAAGAGAGTTATCTCTAAGCTATGTAAAACTTCTCTAGAAAATTATTAGCATTAGTTCGGAGCCGGCTTTAAACAGTAGGCCCGATCAGTGAGTATACAAATTATATCGTACACAGGCCACTAAATCGAGAGAAGTTCCCTGTGCAAATTTCAATAACTTAAATTTAGAAACCAAAAAATAAATAACAACAATAGTTCAAGAAGAACTAACAAAACATGAGAAACAGAAAAAGTAAATGCATATTCCATAAATATCTAGATCATCACAAATTCTTTCTTCTTACCTCTGACATTGAATCGGGTACCAGCTCGTTCGCAGCTCAAACGTGATATAATAGCTGCTCTAGCCTGTTTGGCTCCTATATATACGGTTCTTACTTCGACGGAGCCACACATGATTTTTAAAAGCCACGACTGACAGTCAATACCAAAACGAAGCATGTGAATGTGCATCATACGATTCCAGAAGAAACGATTATCCGTTTCAGACGTCTGGAAGCGTCTTTGAGCGCACAGTGTAATATCGAACTTATTCGAACTCGTCGAGGCCTGATTTGCATGTGCAAAGTAAAAGACCCCCGAATTCAACAACTTTCGTACTTCCGAAATTCTATCCTCATTTGGAGCAGCGTTTTGCAAGGACACAAAATGCGTTTGTTGTATGCGAAACACTTCCACATCTCCAATCTTGCCCATCGAAACACAACCGGTGACCAGTACCAGAAATAAAACGGTACTTTCACCGGCATTCAGCTGAAGTACTCCTAAACATCCATACGCATCGCATACTTTGGAGTATTGTTTGCGAATTATGTCCGTTTCCTGTTGAGATAATAGAGCTACTGCATGCGATTCAAAAAGAATGGTATCGTTTTTATTGCGATATTCCATGAGGACACTATGTGGCGATGGTGCTATGGATTTCTCCAAAACTCGTATTACTTTTGACATGGCCATCTTTCTTTCTGATAAACTGTAATGGAGGTCCTGGTCTAGTTGAATTAAAGTATTAGTCAATACGATTTATATCTGCCTTCGGAGAGTTCAGGGGAGATGAAAAATTACATCTGGAAATATATAAATAGACAGAGACTCAATTATGATGTAAACAAGTGGACAATTGGAAAATCGATAGTCGACCACAGACTAACAATGACTTGTCTATTTTGGCATTGTTGGATCAATTGCGAAAATTACAAAGACTTTCTTAAAGAGGCTGAAGACCACGTTAATACTTGATCTCCGACAAACGAGAGTGACACGGACACCTTACTCTCGACAATGCACCGTAATACCTACAATGCCCATAAAAGACAGAATCGTGTATCCGTCCGTAGTCGTGCAATCATATGTATCAGTCCATCTAACGGGCGATCCAACTTACCCCATGTAAAAATAGTGGGTTTGCTTCTTGGGACAAGTCCGTCTCAAAATGCCTGCCACAGACAAAGAATTTGGAGGCGTGCAGAGCGATGCCTTCTCCTTGTAAAGTGGTGCATTGACCACTTGAATTACTTAATTACTTGAACTTGAAACTTGATTCACTGCTGAACTGCACTTTCAACTTTTCAACTGGATAATCTTCTTCTTCTTACCGTGTGTATGTGCATCAGCTCGGTATGATTGTGTTCGTGTGTATTGTATAGGTGTATTGGGGGGTGGTTTTCGTTCATCCATACAGACTGTCAAAATATATGTCCTCCATTTCGTTATTCGGTAACCAGGTAACCGTTACCAACAAAAGAGATTAAACACAATACAGTCGAGTCTCGACGAACAAAATAGTGACTCGCTATTCAGCTGAATTTCATTTTGGGAATTTTGTCAATAGAGAAATGTTTTTTGATTGAAAATTGATTAACCACTCACGTTTCAATGATTGATTAATACAGTTTTAGTCGGCATGCCGTAAAAAGTTTGAAGCCGTTTCGGGTCATATCGGAGTCGCGCCGCCGCTTTTATTTTTCGGCATAGTGTAGTCGCTGCGAATGTCAGTTACTAGTATCGCCTAAGCCGATATTGCTGATAATAATAATACTAGTGGTAAAAATTGCATCTGTATGTTATGTAACTTGTTAAAGGTAATATTCTATTGAATTCCTTTCATCCAGTTGCTGTTTTCAGGAGATCGTCGGTTTAGTAATATTGTGCAAGCTAAAATAGAGTTTGCTTTGGAAGCGTTGCGTTTATGGATGTCTGAAAACAGCCGCATCTAAAACAAAAGCCCTATTTTTTTTCTTCACATTGTAGTAACGATTTTTTATAATGGGACAGAAATAGATTTTGTTCATGATATGGAATGTTTAGGAGTACGGTTGGACGATAAATTAGGTTTTGAGCCATACATAAATTCTGTAGTTTCCAAGGTTAACTAATCCTAATGACGTTTGTATACCACCGATGTATCGCTGTTACGCTTTGTAAAGGAACGGTTATAATAAAGGTATTTAGTTGGACCAGTACCGCATATTTCTATTCATATATTTTTTTTAAATATTCCTACTTCACTAAAATGTTTGGCAATTTTCAAAAATTGTATGGCCTTATTTTTTTCATATTTTGTGAGACGCATAAATGTTCTCTTAATTTTTAAAAGCTATTTACATATTTTAATATTATTATAAATCAATATTTCTTTTTGAACTGCAATCATGTTCAACGCAATTCTTTTTGTAGATGGCATATCTCTCCCTATTGCCACTTTCGACGACTTCTTTTCTATACCTGCAAATGGAGCAATCACAGATCGCTTATCCTCCCCATGATGTCAATATCTCACATGCTGAACATTTAACAATACATACACATTTCATCATAACATAAACAAATAATTTTTATAATGTAGTTCTTTATTGTTAATAGAAACGTAACTTACATTTATGAGATGAAAAAGAAAAAAAAGGATTTCATTCTATGTTTTTACGAAACAGTTAGAGAACTGTTTTTAATAAGATTTCAAACGAAAATCAACGATTCATACGAAGAAGAACTGTGAGAATTCCATGTATTTTAAAATTAAAACGATATTGTAGAAAAATGTCCAAACCAATACTGATAAAAAGAAATAAGGGATTATTCATTTACATTACATTAAATAGAAAATTATAACATAACAAAAAAATTATATTTCATGATTACTACTTATTCTTTTGGATAAGGAGGACTTCCATAAAGTCGACGTTTCTTTAAAGTGGACTTCAAGGGAGTTGCTGTAAATAGAAAAATTTCGAAACAAGTTTAGTAATACATCTTTACATATGTTTTTAGTCATCGAAATACCGTATAAAGAATATATTGACTCCTTGTTATTCTGACTGGGTGTTCTAGTCACATTTGATCCATTCTGTTTGTTCTCCTTGCTGTCGTCCTGTGCTACATATTGGGACCAGAAAACGTGCGGTATTTTAAGTAAATTTAACATTACGGTATACTGGGTATAAACTTCAGTGAATATAGCATGTTGATCAGGATCGGGTGAAGAATATCCCACAATAGTTGGACCGAATACTCTGGCTATATTATCTAAAGGCATTAGAACTTCACGACATTCCGCAATGCGTTGGAAATGCACAATTAGAAAGGCTAAAGTGTCACGATTCGGTTGAGGCAATGCATCTATTGCCCTATACAAATCCTTTTGTATATTTTCATCTGACGGATTTTGTACAGCATTACAAAAATCTTTCCATAAGTTGGTGGGTATTAATGGTTCTTTTAGAGAACGAAGGAAATCCTTGATACAACCGCATAAAACATGAACTTCAATGTTGGCCAAATGAGGAGGCGATTTTCCTCTAAGAAAACGTTCTTTTAGTGCTTTGACTTCCCTTTCGGAGCCAGAAACTCTATATATTCCCACTTCGGTGAGACCGCGGGCTTCTATTTCATTCACACAGTGCACAATTAAAGCTGGCACCATGGGGGATACTGGTGGAGCGTAGTCTGCAATATGGCCCATTAGACCTTTAATAGTAGGAGTACCCGTGGATGGTACACACGTAACTGTAACTGAAGGACGACAGTCTGTATGACACCGAATGGGACAATCTCGGCAACGCAATCCAACAGATCCGAAACGAATTCTAATAATAGCGAAAGAATAAACAAAATAAAAAAATGTTTTTACTTAAACTTTGTAACAAAAAAACAACTTACTTTCTTTGACAGTGAACGCAAGTCTCTCCTCTAATAAAAGTTTTGCTAACAAAATTGTGAGAACGTTTTAGAGTTCCCGCAGATTTTAAATGTTGTGTCATTGGAGAATCTGTGTTCATTCCAACCATCGAATTTATACCTGGAACAAAGGTTTGTTTAAGTGGAGACCTGCACGGTGTCGATGCTTGAATATCATTAATATGAATATCTTCTTGATGCACCACAACAGGAACGGTCTCGATAGTAGACTCGGCACGTATAGCTCCGGTGCCGTCTTGGGGTATGGATACTTTTGTAGTCGCACAGATGCGTTCTGTACCGTTGATAATATCTAAAGTCTGATGTTGATTGCCCGCGTTGCTGCGCCTTGTTGAACGCCTAACTGTATTTTGCGTAGCAAGCGGAGTGTTGGGATTTTCATCACATAACCGCGTTCTTTTATTTCCTAAAGTTGCAGCATTGATATTGGATTGCCGGTTTTTATGCCAACTTCGAGAAGGGCGATCATCTAAGAAATCATCTTCGGATTGCGTTATAGATAGGTCTGACAAGAAACTTCCAGTCGAATTGATTTCGTTGCCATACTTTTCCTCCAAATTGCGATTGACAGACTTCCGTTTTCGTGGCAGAGTGTGTAAAAATCCCAACTTATCTCTAGTTTCATTCTTCAAATTATTTTCGTGTTGCAAAAGATCGGCCACAGCCAATAATTTCTTCTCCATTTGATCTCGATCATGTTCTGCTTCTTTGCGGGCTTTACTTTCCATCTCTAACAAACGACGTGCATGAAATAACTTCGTCTCCAAATCGGCCATAGATTGTAAAGACGCATCTAACTCTTTTTGTATTCTTTGTGCTTCCTGTGCCCTTGAAATGCATTCTATCTGCATTTTCTTTTGCAATTGCAAGATTTTCAGAAGTTCCTCTTCAGCTGAACCGTCCGTCAAAACCTGAATGCACCGACGCAGGTCATCAAACGTGGCCAGCGTAGACAAATTTGTTGAATTCATTTTATCTGACAGCAAAAAAGATATTTAATAATTTCCCATTTTCCTACAAAAATGCCCGTGATATATATACTTACCACTAAAATGTTTCATGAGGTATGATACAAAAAAAATCCAAGCGCAAATATAAAATGCAGCAATATGTCGTTTAAGAACGCCGCCGTTTGAAAATTGTGCCAAGCAGATGTATTTTTCTTTTCAATTGCAGAGTTGTATTTGTAGTTAAAGTTGCCGGATCTAAAATTTGTGATACAAAAACTATTAAGCACATTTCATATGTACTATTCTTGGTTTTGTTTCTTAAAAGGTGTTCATATGTAAGCTGACTTGATTATACTGTATCTTCGACAAAAATTAATTCTTTTTTGTATAAAAGGTCGATGTTGATTGCTGTAATCTTTGGATTTTACTAGCAGTTGGTAATTAAAAATAATGTTCATTGTTTTTTTTCTATTCCCCCAATGTCATGTTCTCACCGCGATTTTTCTGATGTTTTGGAAAGTAATGTAAACTTTTTCCAATGCACCCCATGTGCATTTTCTTTTGAAATTGGAAGATTTTCGGAAGTTCATCTTCCGCTGAACCGTCCGTCAAAACCTGAATGCACCGACGCAGATCATCAAACGTGGCCAGCGTAGACATATTTGTTGAATTAATTTTATCCGTTTAACATTTTTGTTATAAAAATATTTAATTAATTCAGACATTACTTACTCCATGTTAGCGTTTTTGTCGTGAACAATGTTTAATGGAATGTTGTACATAGCAAAATACAACACTTTGTATTGAGTACCGATTACCGAGTACTGAAGTACTTGACACTCTCTCAACTCTATTTCGGCATTCGCATATACACCAAATAAGATCTACTGAAAAAAAATAAAAATAAATAATAGTTTTTTTGCCATGGAATTCGTTCAATGTATCGAGGAAGAAGGCGATGCTCCAATAGAATTGCCCACGGAACATGATAGAAATTTGCTTTTGTCTACTTTGCAAGCACAATTTCCTGGCGCAAGCGGATTAAAGTACATAAACGAAGATACGAGGTGTTTCCGTGGAATACGATTGAATGATGGAAAATTGTTTCCACCATGTAATGAAATGGGATGGGGTTCCCACATCTATCATTGTGTTTTTCCAAAAGGTATGTTGTGAGCATGACCTGTGATTGTTAATGAAACGTTTATATTTTTTAGAAAACAAACGCAAAAGTGACGACCAGTTGGAAAATTCAACTGCTAAGACAAAGAGAATGGAGTCGCGGGCACGTTGCACAGATCTCATTGTGTTGGGGCTACCCTGGAAGACTACAGAAGAAAGTCTACGAGCTTACTTCGAGTCGTTTGGGGAAGTACTGATGGCACAAATAAAGAAGGATGTACATTCTGGACAATCGAAAGGATTTGGTTTCGTCAGATTTGGATCATACGATGTACAAGCAAGAGTTTTGTCCAGCCGACATTCGATTGATGGACGCTGGTGTGAAGTTAAAGTGCCGAATTCAAAGGTAACACAATTAACATATTTCGAACTCACAGGCCTTTAAAATTCAATATCTAGGGCATGGCTAATCAAGTACCTTGCAAGGTATTTGTCGGACGCTGTACAGAGGATATAACAGCAGATGACCTGAAGGAGTACTTTTCGAAATTTGGAGAAGTTACAGATGTATTTATCCCCCGACCATTCAGAGCATTTAGTTTCGTCACTTTTCTTGATCCTGATGTTGCCCAATCGTTGTGTGGAGAGGATCATATTGTCAAAGGTAAACGGAAATTGTAAAAAAATTGTCACCTCGTGTCTTATATTCAAATTTTCAGGAATATCGTTACACGTTTCAAATGCTGCTCCAAAGTATGAACACAATCGCAATTCATTTCAGAACACAAGTGTTGCGATTGGACGAAACGCGCACAACAACAATGAAAAAACTCAACAAAGCGGTCTTTTCAAAACAAAGGGTTCTCCCATGAATAATGGCGGAACTAATTTTTTTGGCAACCCGATGAGTAATGATGGTGGAGGCGGGATGTTAGCTACTACTAACTCTGGAGGAGGTCCGGTAAATCGTGATAATACATATCAACAACGAGGTAGTAGGGGAAATTATATGATGGGACAAAACACTCCAAGCAACAGCAGTTTTAACAATAGCCAAAGCCGACCATTAGATATGCCCAACTTACAGACATTGGGTATTAATCCCCAAGGACCAAATTCGACACAAAATCCATTGGGTATGGGACTAAATCTGAATTCGTTGCCTATGAACACAGCAATATTAGCAGCAGCCTTGAACCAATTCGGACTCTTGGGCAGTCAGTTACAAAATCAAGACCAGGTATTACAGCAATTAAAATGAACGGGATCTAAAACTTATAATAATTTTTTAAACAGGGAGGAAACTTCCTGTCTTGGATGGCACATTCAAGCAATTCAACCAACATGCACGGAAACAACCCCAACAGAGGCCCGAATAATGCAAATGGTGGCAATCCAGCAAATCAATCAACTGAAGCAACTACCTGTAATAATTCTATACAAGTAATTTTATAACCAAACGTTTTTGAAACTATTTTCATTTCTCTCTTTCATTTAGAATCTTGGACCTCCGACGAACAACGGGAAATACGGCATGTGGTCTCCCCCTAAGTGACTGTAAAAGTGACACTCGGATTTTAGTAACAATATGCAAATAATTTCTATGCTGGTTTTTTTTGTCAGTCTTTCCAGATCAGATGTTTGACAAAAAAAGTCCCCACATAAACATAGCGCCACGATTTGTGGCAAAACAACTTACGGAAGTTTGGAAGCGGTAAATCGTTATATAACAATATTAGCGTAAAGTTGAAAACCATAAATATTTATAATCAGATATAAATAAAACTCAATTATTGTAGTTTTTTTTTCTAACTATAATGACTTCAATAAAGCGTCTTTCTTAATGAAAGACCGTCGGCATAATTTCATCGACACGTAATCATTGAAATAGTTGTGAACTTCTTTGGAATGCCTTTGGATTACTTTACATTTAGTCATTTTGTGTGCCGTCTTCGCAAATTATGTTCCCACGAAAACCAAAAGTTATAGCAACATATACAGATGGCACGAAGAAAATTATTGATTTGAAACAATGTGCAGAATTACTTGATGTTGGTATTAAGGATGTTTCTGATCTGCCTAACTCGTTAAGTACCCGGTAGTTGATGTTTGGGTCTGAATGTTTATCTTTTTCATCTCATAAATATTGCATAGTAAAGATTTTTTTTAAATTCTTCGACGTGTTTCATCCATCATCTTCCCTAATTGTCTACATTCTGTCTAGTTCACAAGGTCGTGTTGAAAATATTGTGTAAAGCTAGAAACCGAGCCAAAGTCGTTAAAAGGAAATTAAAAATGTAAGCTCATTCTACTCTCTTTGACAATTGCGTAGTCTTTTGTGGAATGTTGTAATGGTCTTATAAAAAGTAGCTCTTCAGTTGATGATCTTAACAATCTGACCAGATTGTTTGTTGACAATCAATTTATGTCGTTTGTGATGTTTGCAAGGATTCTCCTTTGGATCAATTTACTCTGAAGAATAACTTTCCTCCTACTTTCTTTTTTGAATTTCGTGAATACCATTATCAATATTTCCGAGTGAGTGGAAAACTGCTACGATTAATCCCATTACGATGACATCTGGTTCGGATACTTCTGTAAACGCTAGGCTCATTGTCTTGCAAGAACCAACTTGTAAGATACATGAAGTTTTTGAAGCTGTATTAGTACTCAGAAGAAAACAGTTTTGCTTTAGATGGATTTGCAGAAAGCGTTTGACAGTGTTGTTTATTTTATCCTAGTACGTAAACTTTCTCGGTTGTATGGCTTCGGACGGAATTCCTGTATGTTAATTTATTCATATCTGAATAATAGGAAACAATGTGTTTCAGTTGATGGTGCTGTTTCTGGTACTCTGCCAGTGAAAAGTGGAATCCCGCAAGGATCTGTGTTAGCGCCTTTACATTTCATAATTTTCATGAACGACTCTATTCAAATCATATATGATTGGTGTTTGCCTTTCGCTTACGCCGACGATGCTCAGCACTTATTTAATCGTGATGTCCACAATGTTGATGTATTGCAAGTAAAATTGATAATGTTTTGCATGCATTCGAATGATCTTTCCGTCAATGCCTCAAAAATCAATGTTTTGATATTCTACAATGATTTGCCACTACAATACATTGCATGTACAGACTTGCATGTACAAAAATCTTTCTTAGTAAGCTAAAAAACTAGTCATTATGAAAAATAATATAATAATAATATAAATATAATAATAATATAATTCACAATATGTAATGTCTCGGTGTAGTTTTAGATGATAAGTTGAATTACATATTAATAACGTTGTTACCCATGCAACACTATCTCTTTGTCAGCTCTACACAACCAATTTATTCATACACCGCCAAATTAAATTAGTACATGCCTTAGTTATGCCTAATATTTTGTACAGCTTGGAAATATTTTTTGGGACTACAAAGAGGATTTTTAATAAAATTAGATTATTTATCATCCGAGTAGTTCGATACTTATTTCCTCTTAGACTGTAGTAGCGTATACGCTTTTAATGCATCACAAAACAGAGGGTATAAAACTATGCTATAAAACTCTTGGCCACTGTCCACATTACAACTTATTTGTTTCCCACTGGTGCAGATAATATAGCTAGCTCTCTAGAAGGTATGTACTTTTCGATTTATTTGAAAATAAATCAAATCAGCTGTTTTGCAGTAAATGATTCTCCGCGGAAAACTTGTTTGGAAACTCGATTAGAAAGCGATTACTTATACAAGAACAGAAAAAAAATCCATAGCTTATGTGAAAAAAAATTTATTTTCATTATTTATATTACGGTTGGAGCTGTAATACAAACGATTTCTTAACAATATGCCTCTTATTTCTTGCTATTAAGAATAATGCCATCATATTTCTGTTGGAACCACTTCATGGCGTCTTCTTTAGTGAGGCGATGAGGGAAACCAACAGTACCAGACTTGCGCTTTCTGTGGGCAACGTTATATCCTGAAATAAAAAACAAAAGTTAGCAAGTCAAACACAACAAATTATGCAAAGTACGATATAGGTAATGGGAATAGTCGTTATGCATCATGTCGGGGGTATTCCGCAATACTTTCGTTTTACAACATTCGTTTTTGACCATGACCATAAGATATTTCCACCAAACATTAATACAAAACAATTAGATGAAAACTGAATTACGGAACGACCGAAACATCGACCAATAACGGATTGGCTAATGAATGATTGTCGTAAAAGCACCGTGTGTTTAAAAATATTTTTTGTATACACATTAAGCACTTCTGCGTTGTTTTAATATTCGCACATTGACTGAGTGTCTTTGAAATGATGTTTTTTAACACAAGTTAAAAGTTCAAAGACACCTAATTAAGTGCAGTATTCTAATTTGTGTATCATTTGAAATATTTACCTGGACGACCGAGGACAACATAGAAATCCAAACCATAAATACCGATCGAAGGATCGTACTTAATGCCCAAATCGATATGTTCTTGAATACCGAATCCGAAGTTACCAGTTGCGGAGAAATTGTCACGTCTCAACTCGTATTCGCGAACTTTGAGACCCTTTTCCAAGATTTCTTCAGCTTTGGCACCACGAACTGTGCAGTGAACGGCAATCTTTTCATTACGACGGATACCGAAAGAACGCACAGTGTAACGAGCTTTGGAGAAAACTGGTTGCTGGCCAGTCAATTGTTCAAGAACCTAAAATCAAAATACTTCTTAAAAATTATCGTCGTTGGCATATAGTAAAATACCATTACCTTAGCGGCACGGGTCAATCTATCACCAGATTCACCAACACAAATGTTCAAGCATAATTTTCTGATATGAAGATCGCGCATTGGATTCTTTGCGGGATCTCTCTTGATCTTCTTTCCACTTTCTTTAGTAGCGGCCTATAAAACACATAGAAATGAGTTCAATTTAATTTTTTTAATATTCATTAACTTCTACAAAAAAAATAAAGAATAACACGCACCGTCATATTGAAATCGGAAAAGGAAAAGAAAGAAAATCTACCACGCCAGTTACTGTTCAGCGGAGCTGTCAAAATGACAATACCATTCAGCGGAACTGTCAAACATTCGGAATTAACGTTGCCACATATTTTCGTCAGATTAGGTGCGTTCACACGAAATTAAAATTAACGCTAATACGCAAAATGTTTGTGGACATTTTTTCGATTAGAACATACTCTATTTTCATCTGACAAAACAGCTGTTTTGAAAAATACATATTCAGGTGTGATAGCACAAATTATGAATCGTATGCAAAATGACAATTTTGACATACATACGGAATTACATATGGATACAAAAAGTGACAGTACATATGTAAAAACATATCGTCTTAAGCTGCTATCACACAAGCGTACATGTCTGATGGCATACCAAAAACACTGTATAATAGTATGTATGTGGTGTACGATAGACATGTATGTTGTTTTTCAAAATTTGGTTAATTGTCTAATGTCTGTCGCATACCAACTTACACGTCCAATTCAGTTTGCTTTGTGACGTTGAGGTGCGCGTATCATGTAATTACTGAAAATATTTCTGAAAACAATGGCGTCTTTTAATAACGTGAGTTCCTGGGAAGAGTTTACTGGCAGACAAAATTCAATTTCTTCCACAACAAACAATTAATAATTAACAATAGCTTTCGCTTCAAAAATGTTTGCGTCAGTGTAATAGCAAACCGAAAAGTTTGTAATCATACTTGTCTACAGACATATATGCCTGTGTGAAATAAATGAAATTTAAAATATACACCCACGCAGTTACATGTACAAGTGTTTCGGTAACCCGTATTTTTTGATACAATAAAATTAATTTTAAAAGTAAGCATCTTCTTTGGTTTTGGTACCATCTGAATCGAAAAAAGACATTTTTCCCGCGTACTATAAATAGTACACCACTTCAATTGAACTTAAAATTATGTAAGGAAGTTTTTCACTCTGGCGACGCCTTTTAGCTTTCACTATACTGTCGAAATGGATGACAGCTAAAAGACATTGCCAGAATGAAAAACTGCATTAGATATTTTGTGTTTTAAATTAAAGTTTGTGCTATTTATAGTACAGTGAGCGTTAATGGATTAAAGAGCGGAATGTTAAAAATTGGATAACCTATTTACATCCCTGGCCCACAATTTGTATTTTCATATTTTGCATTGTTTGACAATAAACTAGGTTATGGGACACTTTTTGTGATCCCCAGGGGGTAATTCCAGCGTAATTCTGAAGGGGGAGCTTACGCCTGGAGCAGCGTTGCCATATATATTTTGCGAAAAAAAAATGTAAATTTTAAAAACATATATATATATATATAAATCAGCATGTATGCCAACGCTGTCATTCTGGGCCAGACATCCTTTTTTAAATTTTCTAATTATTCACAGCTTTTGTGTCGTACAGTGTAAACTTCCAAAAATGAATGTTCTTTCAAAATTAATGTGTCGCACCGCCCAACTACCCAAATACCAACTCATCACTAATCACCGGGCCAGAGTTGCATGTTCAAACACACATAACATACCAGAAATATTTGTCGAGTACTGTTTTATTCAAATAGTAATTGGTACATGTACCAACTCTCATATAACGAATACTTTTACGACACTACTTTTCGCAGTGTGATTTATATGAATACATAGAAACTAGGAAAGTAAAAAGTGAGTAAAATTTCAATTTTCTCATACAAAATTAAAACAAATTATACTGAAAAAAAGTTCGGTATCATGAAAAGACCTTACCTGAATTCCAGTAAACTGGCATTTGTCGAATTTGTGCAAAATGAAACCTAAATTATACTACTACTATTGACTGGTGCCAATTCAGTTTCCCCCGTACACCACCAATGATAAATAAAGAGAAGAAATATTAAATTATTTATATCTACACTGGTCGGTCACTGCTGCAGGCAGAAAATATTTTGTTGCAAAAGAACGTTGGACAACATTTGGTGTGAATTTATGTTTCGTGTTTCCCGTCTGTGCTGCTTGCTGCATATCGAGAAATTATTTTATTGATATGATATTTTTAACACTATACCCATTCAATAATTTCTGATTTCTGCTCTCATAAAGATAAAATGTTTATATATACATAAAACGTCAAAAAGTGAAGAGTTTAGAGAAAAATGGAAATGGCAAAGTAAAAGTGAAATAAAAGAATTTGAATTTGTTTTTATATGAGAATCGTACGCATTTAGAAAAGTTAACAACATATATATACATACATATATCTATAGATATATGTATGTATATATGTTCGTAAATACATATAAATATGCATATGTACATACATGTATTATTTATAAATAATAGAAATAAGACAAATCAAAAGTTTTGCTTATTTTGAATGCTTTCAACGATTTTTTCACGACAACTTTTTATGTCGTATCAATTTTATATTTCCATCATCACCCCCATACCTATCAATGAATGAGATACGGATACATTTTCCAAATTCCACCAAATGTAAATGGTGGTAGAGAAAATAAAGCGACCAGGAAGCTGCCAGAGTTAGTTGTTAATGATGCCTCCAAATCCAGCCAGCCATACGCAAATTTTGCACCCCTCGAATATAACGGTATATAGAGTGTATGTATTTAGTATAAATACGAAACACAGGCGCGTAGGCAGAGATCCAACGTACATTCATACATTTTTTTCATTCTTTTTTTTTTGTGGAATTAATCAACAGTACGATTATTTCCACCATCCACCACTAGATATTTAGAAGTTTATTCTAAATTCAGTATCTGGTTTACGAGTTACGACCCGTTATCGTTGGAATTATTATATTGCCGATGCTAAGGCATTTATTTTCTGCCCAAATATCGTCTGTCAGGAAACAATTTAAGAATTTATTGGTGGGTGGTGAGGGTGGTAAGACAAGCATAAGTACATTTATACTAGTTAAGCAAAGAAGTGTACAAGAATTTCGTTTTTTTGTTTTGTTTGTAACATTTCGAATCAAACCTAATATACATATGTACATACAAACTCATTTGGAGTGGTCTTCAAGACATCGTAAACTTTGATATCGGCTTCAAGTTGTCGGACTATCGGCAGAATCAACAAACCGACACTTGAAAAAAGTTGTCAAATAAAATGAATTTCTAACTTCTATTCTATTATTGAAAATCACAATTCAATAATGTCTGACATCCATTTTATAACGCTTCCAAAATTGACGATTTGTAACGAACGTAACAAACCCACAAATATTGTTTATGGTAATCAATCTAAATATAACTCGAAACTCCATTCACGAAGTATGATAAAAAGTAAACTTATTTACGGAATAAAACCATTTATAGTGAAAATTAATTTTCATTTTGTTCTCATGATTTATATTGTATTTCGTTTCAAACATTTTCAACATTTTAAGCCAATCGACGGTTGCTAATTTGCTCAGACATAAATTCATTCCTCCTTTCTTAAGTAAAATGTAAATATTTTCGGATGATTAACTTCTGTTCTGTTGGTCGAGTTCTTGATGTCACTCCTTTGTCCGAGGAAAACCATAAATTTTGGTCAAAACTTTTATACTTATTAAGCCATTGTTAGATAGATGTATGTAGTTAACATAATGACATGTTTCATCTTTGAATTAGTGCTGTTAACTGCCTGTTTCCATAAATCGAATTTGTTCGTTCGTGGCTAATTGTCAAAATTAAATGCCCAAATAATATGGATTTTTATCAGTGATGAGATCTTCTTCGTTTGCGATTGTGTTCTATATATCGATATCTAAAATATATCTGAAAATCACAATTCAATAATGTCTGACATCCATTTTATAACGCTTCCAAAATTGACGATTTGTAACGAACGAACAAATTCGTTCAGGCAGTAAATTGTAAAACTAAAAGATTAATACATATAAAATGATCGCAATGGACTACAGGAGCGGTCGTGACTCCTCAAACTCTGCTCATTCTTAAAAAAATTGTATAATGCCGAACTTGTGTCAAATAAATACCTACCTAGTATAAATAATACAAAGCCCAAATAGAATATGAGGAGATAAACTGAAAATATGTTCGACAGTGAGGCTATTAATGTCCACTACAACATCCATAATCAACTAGACCCAGGCAACAATTTTTGTCCTAAATTCATGTCTTATTTTTGAAGGTACGATTTCAGTCTATAATCGAATAATTTTTTTTAACATCAAATGTCTGTTTCCATAAAACGAATTTGTTTGTTCGTTACAAATCGTCAATATTGGAAGCTGTATAACACGGGCTTCATTCATGAAAGAATTGTGATTTTCAGATATATTGTAGATATCGACATATGAAATACAATCCCAGACGAATAAGCTCTCATCACTGATTGAAATCCGTTTTATTGCGCCTTCAATTTTGACAATTTGTAACGAACGAACAAATTAGTTTTATAGAAACAGGCAGTAAGTGTTTTTATCAATTACATTTCATTAACTGCCTGTTTCCATAAAACGATTTTGTTCGTTTGTTACAAATTGTCAAAATTGAAGGCGCAATAAAATGGATTCTTGCCTGTAATGAGAGCTTATTCTTTAGGACTTGCGTTCCATTTGTCGATATCTAACATATATTTAAAAACCAGAATTGAATAATGCCTGAAACCCATTTTATAACTCTTCCAATATTGAGGATTTGTAACGAACAAACAAATTCGTTTTATGGAAACAGGCAGTTAATATAACTGATTTTCATACTCAATAAAAAAAAATCACTGAACACTCCACAACAGAACAAAGCAACGCCCCTCTAACCTTAATTATTAAAAGCACTGTTGGCAGTTGAAAGTTTTAGATATTCTTTACTAGATTTTTAAATATTTCGACAAATCAATAAAATGTCGTATGTACATGTCTTGTTAAAAAAGTATTTTAAGTAAAATTGTCATCAATATTACTAAAAGAAAAGTGTAAATATAGTTAGGCAATCTTAGATCGCCCGCTTTATTTGGGGGATTCAAAGATTTCCATAAAAAATTAACAGTTCAACGTAAATGCAATGTTTTCATTTCCGTAGCAATTTAACTACGGAAATGCTACCATTGAGCTATCTTCAGCAACCTGTTACATCGTATATTTGCAAATAAATTACTTCACGAATTTATTGAGACTTCTGCCGTTTTGTGTTTTCTTTATTTATGCTTTTTTTGACTCTTAAGCAACACATAATCATTTCTTATAAAAAATAAGTTTTTAGAATAGAAGCACTGTTAAACCTAGACGTTGTGAGAGCCTGACAACACAATGCCTGTCATGCTAATGCTGTCTTAAGCGTGCATAGCTTTAGGAGTTTATTTTGTAGTTTTACCAGGTATCTATATCTCTTATGACAAAGTGAACGAAATCTTTGTGTCTCTGATATGTATGCTTTTTCTCTCAGTTTATGCCAATTTATTTATGGTTTGTTACTGTTATGTCTATTCTCAACATAAATAACATATATATATGTACGTATTTGTTCCTTTTACTCCTGCAAGGAGCATAGGGCATAAAGAACATGATTCATAAGATCTTCTTGGGCTTCGTCTTTCTACTGGAATCTGGATCGTCCATACTCCATCGATGATGTGTAGAGTCTCATCATTTGCTATCCATGCGCACAACATGAAAACTGCGCAGTCGTTGTTGTTTGATGCGACTGATTACGTTTATTACTTCACACTGTGTTGCAGGTCGATATTCATTTGTCGTTGCTATTCTGATGTCGCTCATAATGGTTGGTATAACGACACCTTCGCCGCTTACACAGGTCTGTCGGATCGTGATTGAAGTCATTTCATTGGGTAGCATTGGTAATTGATATTCTTCACCTTTATCTATGATTGGTACTGTCCTCTGCAACAGTGACATAAGGTTTTAAAATTGCCATCATATCTCAATTTCCATAGCCTCTTCAAACTCTCGCAATGCCATCTCCTTTTTCTTTTGTCCAACATCTTTCCCACTCAGCTCTCCTTACGGCATCCTTCATTTCTGTATCTTGTTTACATTTGTCGTCGTAGCATAAGTTCCGAGCAAGTCCGGTACCCCTATTCTTGTTTGGCTGCTGTCGGCATTGTGAGGAAAAAACTTTTCCACTCTGCACTTTATTATCGGTGGAGGGTGAGTTTTTCGGAACAATTGTGATAGGTAAGTCGAAAACTCACTTAATCTGGTGCATACCTTCGTAATTATCCGATCTGACATGTATTTAGAAAAATCTTCATAATAATCGACTAAATGGTCGGGTTAATGTATGCTCTGGATCCAATACTGCATACACACTTTTCGAAAGTATTGAGTATTTTTTCTTATATTGTCCTATGTTAGAAAAGAAAATTCAGTTTTTGAGTACTTCTGATCTGATAGATCTTTGACATACAATCAATATTCGATATTGGTAAACGCATACTCCTAGTAATTTATAGAATACCAATTTTGCTAACGATTCCCTTTTGTTTCGGGACATTGGATGTCTGGTCTGTGAACTTAATATAAAAAGGCCCCAAGAACAACGACAATAAAGTTATTACAAACAATCTAAAAGCTTGTTCCACATTCTTTTAAGTAAAGTGAATGTGGTCCTTGAATTTCAAAAGGATTTGCTAGACCAAAATTGCTCCACATTTGTTCACCAATTTTTCGAAATGGTGAATGGGGCAGACGCGTTGTATTAGGTAGTATGTGAGACTATAACATTTTCACGTAGAAATGTCGGAGACTGTCGTGAATAAGAATCTGTACATCAACATCTCTGAGATTAGAGAGAAGTTTCCGTCAGTTTTGAAATATATACAATGGAACGGATTTGAAATTGCAATAATCTTATTCAATTCTTTATTGGCATACAAATTATAAACGTTATCTATCATAATCTATGTATAACGAGTACATCCCACCATTATCATTGCAGAGAATTATAAATTATAACTAAGAATACTTTTTTTTTTCAGATTAACCATAGCACAAATTTAATTGCACAAAATCTAATCATCTGTACCTAAAGCCATTGAAAGACAAACCAAAAAAAAAGGAGACAAGAAGGAAAAAGAGGAATATATCGAATATAACATCATTACTTTCCATTATATTTAAAGTTTGAATGTTATAAGAGGCACATATACATTTATCACACTGGCTTATTAAAAGCAATATTTAAGGAAACTATATAAGTTAGAGCTTATTAAGACTGGCTCAAAACGAAGAAAACGGGGGCGCTGAGTCTCCCGACGGTACCCAAGAAGGACGCGAAGCGTGTTGGTGGATTCCTTGGTCTGCAATGGGCTGCTTTGGTTCTCCAAGTTCTAAGCAATCTGATATAAATTCTGAGGATACGAGGAGTCAAAAGCGTCGCAGCGATGCCATTTCCAAACAATTACAAAAGGACAAACAGCTCTATAGGGCCACCCATAGACTTTTGCTGCTAGGAGCAGGCGAATCTGGGAAATCTACTATTGTCAAGCAGATGCGTATATTGCATGTGGACGGATTTTCAGAACAGGAGAAAAAACAAAAAATTGATGACATTAAAAAGAATATCCGTGATGCGATTTTGGTACGTAGCTATGAACTCACATACATGTTTGGGAAATGGCGGGTACTGATACCCAACATATTACTAACCAAAACAAAGGCGATCTAATAAATTGTATTACATAAATCTCCCTTACGCTTATGTTGTTGGAGTTGTTTCTCTATTGTGGTGACTGTTACAATAAACTAAATTTACTATTTTCCACAGACTATTACTGGTGCAATGAGCACATTGAATCCACCTATTCCTTTGGAGAAAAAGGACAATGAAGCCAGAGTTGAGTACATTCAGGACTACGCTTCGAGTCAGTACATTATTTGGAATTGTGTTTGAAAAAATGTAAACATTTTGTTTTCCAATAGGTCCTGATTTTAACTATCCCCCAGAATTTTATGAGCACACAGAAGAATTGTGGAAGGATAGAGGTGTACTGGCGACTTATGAAAGATCAAATGAATATCAATTAATTGATTGTGCAAAGTAGTAAGTAGTACTAAATGCTACATAAATAAGCAACTCTTATACAAGTGCTTTCGTTTATTTGCAGCTTCTTGGATCGAGTAAGCATAATAAAACAACCTAATTATACACCTAATGAACAAGACATTTTGAGGTGTCGTGTACTAACTTCTGGTATCTTTGAAACAAGATTTCAAGTTGACAAAGTCAATTTTCAGTAAGTTGGACAATCATAACATCCAATATATATTCATTTAAATATGGTTAAAATTGCAGCATGTTTGATGTGGGAGGCCAACGGGATGAACGTCGAAAGTGGATACAATGTTTCAATGACGTTACTGCAATTATATTCGTAACCGCATGTTCTAGCTATAATATGGTTTTACGGGAGGACCCAACACAAAATCGATTACGTGAATCCTTGGAATTATTTAAAAGCATTTGGAATAATAGGTACGAATATTAAAATATGCTATGTCATACTGTAATTAATGAAATTTTGTATTAATTATATTTGCAGATGGTTGCGTACAATATCTGTAATTCTTTTTCTCAACAAACAAGATTTGTTAGCAGAAAAAATAAAAGCTGGTAAAAGTAAACTTTCGGATTATTTTGCCGAATTCAATAAATATCAAACACCAAGTAAGTGTAACCCGTCAGTATTGTCCCTTTGTTCAGTTAGTTAATCCATTTGGCGGCATGTACTGTATTTTAGGTGATGCAATAATCGAGTCCGGAGACGATCCTGAAGTTATAAGGGCTAAGTATTTCATACGTGATGAATTCTTGGTATGCAACAAATTTAAATCGTATTTTTCACATCTTAATCGGTTTTATGGATTTTCAGCGTATATCTACCGCTAGTGGCGATGGCAAGCACTATTGCTATCCTCATTTTACATGTGCTGTAGATACCGAGAATATCAAGCGAGTATTCAATGATTGTCGAGATATAATTCAAAGAATGCACCTTCGTCAGTATGAATTGTTATAGGTTTATTCTACAAAAAATCACTTAATAAAAGTAATGTGCAAATAATACAACTAACCAAAGACATTCCTTTTTTATTTTCAATACATTATGGTAGAGTTATACTGAAAATATCGGAAGGAGGTACAGCCGACCAAATCCCCACAACACTGACATACTGGTAAAGATGAATTCATCTTAATTAAATATACATGCAACACATCTATACATTGTTAGTTAATTTTATTGATAAATAGAAATACACATACTTTAAATATAAAAAAAATACAAACAAGAAATATTTAGAAAAGAGAGACATGAACGTTTTTCAGTGATGAACTGAAATAGTCTTGTAGAAGTTTATTTCACACTTCTCTCTGACGGATTATCAAAAGAGCATTGTTTTAGTCAGAATTCATTTTTGCCCTTAGAAAGAACTATTGCAATCACTACTCGTATTAGCTAAGGATAACATACCTTATACATAAATAATCAACTGCTGTTTTTGGCATAGTATAAAAGAATGTATAGGTCAATTTGCATTAGATATTTGGTATAGCCCACAATTTGGCTGTTTTATCGGCAGATGTGGTTAAAATAGAAAAATCTCGTGGATGCCATCTGGACGATATAACCTTGTCATTGTGTTCACCCACTACAACGGACGGTAGAGATAATGTCAGATTTCCTTGCAAGTCAGTTAAGACGATTTTGTTATCGTAACCGCATGTCAGTAAATAGTAGGCCGACGGTGAAAAGCGTATCGACCTAAAATCAATATAAAAGGGAACATTTTCATTTAAATACAAATCTCACTTACCTTATGTCCGCGGAATGAGGTTGAAAACATTGAATTTGTCTATTTCGGCGGATGTCTGTCAGCACACATGAACTGTCTTCGTGACCTGAAACTAGTAATCTTCCGGTAGGATCTACACATACCGACGTTACAACAGAACCCCCCAACGAGTCATAGTAGCTGGACGGTAATATAGTATTGATGCATTCTTCCACACGGATATCCCAAAAGCGAACAGATTTATCCTAAATATCGATGTTGGCACCTATCATTGTATTTAGCGAACACGAATTATATGAAACCTACCTGTGATCCGGTGACTAACATATTATTTTCCCAGCTATAAATTGAAAAAACGTGGCCAGAGTGTCCTGCGTATGTTTGTATTGGCGTCAATACGCCACAGTCGCTTATGTATACTTTGCAGTTACCAGCTCCTCCGCTGGCAAGTAGCTTCATTTCCGTGTTCGAAGAGTCATTCAAAAAGCACAAGTCTCTGACTGTACCATCGTGCATCGTCAATTCCAGTTCACGACCTTCGAGTTGCTTGTTTTCACTACTATATTGCATTATTTTAATTGTTTTGTCGTTAGACCCAGTAGCGATGAATTTTCCATCTTTAGACCAGGCGGTACAGTAGATCGAACCTTTGTGGTGTTTTGTACGCTTAAATATTACACTTGTTTGTAATGTCTGCGTTTTTCTGAAAAAAATAAACAAGAAAAGATCGTTGTTGTAATTGTACGCAAAATTGCATTATGCCATTTTTGTACCCAATATGATTGCTCTGTTGTGCTGGATATAAACATATTCGTAAAGTCTTTGAATTAGAACCAACTGCATAAATTTTACCTTCTGGGTGAAACTCTGCACAACGTATGGCCTGGACATCATTCAAGGTGTTAATTGGAACGAAACATAAAGGCGTTTTAGTCGTCTGTAAATATAAAAAAGGTCGCTTCAAAACAGTAATAACGGTTCTATATTGTAATTCGATATGATTGATAGTAAGTAGTTTCAGTTATGGTAGTGTGGTGTCTGAATAAAAACATTAGCCGGAGAAATCTTGTCTCATTGTTTGTTCAAAGTGTCATGTGGCAAGTTGAGGCATTCTTTTTTGTGACAATCCTGAATATTTACCTCCATTTCATAAGAATCTTTGTGGGAAAACATAATTACGTCGAATATTCAACAGAAATCTGTCATAACAATATTAGAAATATATTTCAACAACTTTTAAAGGCGACAGCATGATGAATTGCGATCAATTTTTTGGTTTTTTTTTTTTTGAAAGTAAGTATGTGTGTAGAGAGTTCGTGAACATCACTAAAACTTAGTCAGTAGTTAGTCAGTGGGGAGAAAATAAAAGAAAAGATGTATACGCCACATAACTATGCTCTCTTTTTTTCTCATATCTTCTCTTTGTTTTATTATTAAGGTAAGTTAAAGATGTATCTTGTATCTTCAATATGTACATACATAAATATGCATTTGTGAACACTTGACAGCTGCTAAACAAATGCAAAAATGGGCTTAAGTCGCCGACGTTAGCAAGTTTGGAGGCTGTTCTTTGACTAAAGGCATGGTCGATATGATTCACAGGAATCTGTTACCGGTCCCTCATAATACACGATAGAAAAACATCGGACGTAACATGTTGGCTTCTTATAATCTGAAATCGGGAGAACTTTTGGGAACTGACTTGGACACTCAGACGCGTTGAAAGATTTTTACTAATCAACTAGGATGAGTAGTTTGTTTAATAATACTCTCTCGCATGGTCTCTGTGAATTATGCGCCATTTTTAGCATTTCCAAATGCAGCATTCATACATATATAGATTAATATCATTTTTTAGTAACGTATGTATAGGCTGTATTAAGACATGCATAAAGCTATGGTTTAAAATCCACATGGACTGGATTTCCTTTTTCTTCATACAATTTGTAATAGATTTTCCAACAAAACTTCAAAATATTTAGATTTTCTTTCTACACTTCACTAATAATTACTTTATACATTTTTCAGTATAGGGAAAACTAATCTTTATTCAACAGATAAAATCTGATCATTGTAAACTCAAACACCATACAAATTGTAATAGATCGCGATATGTTTAATGTATACTTTGTCACGTTTGCATTGAATTTTTTACAACAGTTGTTGTAAACACCGCATATTAAGCTGGAATCAACTCGAGAAAGTCACGATTAATATCGTCTAAATGCATTTCTATCATCTGAGACTTCATTGACATTACTACTACAATTTAACTTTTAACTGAGAATATTTAGTAATTAAGTTGTCGACATTCATTAATAGCTGACACATTTCACTTTGAGTTCACGCCGCCGGCGATCAGAAGCAGACGTTTCGCCGCCAAGGATAATTTCATATCGCCTTAAAACTTTTTGCAACTTATCAAAATGTTGTAAAGTCGATGTGTCACTAATTAGTAGAAAAAAAATAGCTGACATATATAGGGAAGTTTGCACGTGAGTTACGATGTCTGTCTACTGCTACTTCGTTTATGTCATATATGTCAACATAAAAATTTGGCTTCATATGTATGTATATCGAATCCGATTTCCATACACAAAAAAAATGTAAGAAGTTTGACAGATAAGATCTAGTATTCAAACATGGTTTTGCTTAATTTTCGCTTAAGAGCTAACAAACAACTGCAGATGCCAGTTTTTATGCGATTAAAACGAACATTGTAAATTTAGCCGTTAACAAACTCTCTGCTGCATGTTGCCCTCTTCCATATTTCATCAGTAAGATTACCATTAAAATGGTAAAATGTTTGACGCAAAATTCGATGGAGAGGTCAGATATCCAAAACGAAATCCACAAGTCCATATAATCTGTTACAAAACCCTATTACAATTTATATGAATATTTTTGGATAACATTTTAGATAATACATCAGATTTCTAAAGAAATCAAACATAAATTTTAACTCGAAATTTGACGAATTCGGATTTCGTTCCTATATTCGAATGTCGCATTAAGATGTTCATTCTATACTTATTCCCGATTCGTTTGTATACATATTCGTTGCGAATTGGCAAACAAATGATATTGTAATAGATATCATCTCGAAATTCTATGAATGTGGATTACGTTCGTGCATGCGAATGCAGTTTTACATCAAATACAACATTATACTACATTATTTACTTCATTTTTGTTTAATAAATAAACCGTTGCAATAATCTAGCATGGTTTCTAAGGCTTACCAGTATTTTTTCCGAATGTTCGTAAAAATTCAACTCTGTGTAATGTTGCAAAAGTTATTACTGAAAATACAACTGCGTGTCTGCAAATGCAGACCTCCTCTTTCTGCAAAAGCGTTGGCGCAAAAGGCAGGGCGTTGCCTGCATAAAAGCAAATCGCTTGGTCTTCTATATTTCAGAAAGTGTTTGACAGTTCGCCGTTGTGGTTGTGCGTAAAGTAAAGGCAATTTGCATTTTTATATAAATTATTAAATAAACCCAAATACTTCAAAATGAGAGAAATTGTACACATTCAAGCCGGTCAATGCGGAAACCAAATCGGAGCTAAGGTATGTACACATATCTATCGCATATAATAAAACACAAGAAGAAAAAAGTAAATTATTTTTTTTTTGCAAAAGTGAAAGGCTAGATTTTCTCTTAATTTCCACTTAGTTTATGGAATAGCAAAAGCATCACGTCGCCATTTTGTAGCACATACTATATATGTATGTAGTTTGTTCATTTGCTAATATGCCGCTATTTATATATATATATAAATGATGACGCTGTGCAAAACTTGTTTTTTTTAACAACAAATTGACCGGTATCTTCTGAAATTTGGTTATTTATGTTTGGTTTGTACGATGGTTCCAATGAAAAAAGAAGAAAATTAAACGAGTATGTGGTTTATGTACAGTCGTAGCTAAACACAAAATTCCATTCTTAATAGGTAAAATTCTCTTAAGTAGTAGTACATAATGGCGAATCGGTAATTTGCGTAGACTTGAAGATGATTCATTCCGATAAGGGCCGACAGGAGGGGTTACTTCCTAATTTTTTTTTTTCTCTTTGCATAGGCACAGTAAAGTATAACAAGGAGTAAAAAGTTGTATTTGGGTGCGGTTTATTATTCACAACTGGAAAGATTGAGGGGTAGGTTATTGGAACAAGAAAAGAGCATCTGCGCCGGAATGCGTAGAAAATTAAATACATACACATAGGTAAACATCAGATAAATCCATTCTAGTTTGAAACACGAAAAATTGTTATTTCCGGATATCGTTGTTTTTAGGAAATGTTCTTAAGTTTAAAAATATTGTTTATGAGGGGTGTAGGTATTTTTACAAGGTTTTGGTTTCCTAACCATTTAATATCAAAGTTGTGTAGGTTTTTCTTCCCCCTCCCACAACAATTTTGATACCATGAGATGACATCATTTTGATAATGTCGCCTAGGATTTTTTCTATACTACAAATGGTGCAGTTTTCGAAAATGTCATTTGAAACACGGCAGAGGTGTAAAATGTGTAGGTCAGTATGAATGTCGTCAGACTTCCGACCGACCATATGGTACATGGTGATCTCAGACGGTCGACCTTTTTTCACTCTACCTCTGCAAAATACACGTTAATAGCTTACGGTTGAATGATTAATATTGTTGAACGCATCTATCTAGTAGATACAATTGTTTGTGTGCAAGTGTTAGCTGCTCGATAAGAAAAGGCAAGAAAATAACTCCTACGTACATTTGACAAACATCTGTTGTGTGGTGGTGTTGTTATGTTTTTCAAGTTTAATTTATTATTACTGTCTTTGCTGTATTGAATAAAGACGGCGGACAACCTACATAAGTTGGTTGACTGCATTGTGCTGCCGCTACCCTCCTTATATGGTTATATTGAAAAGGTGATGTCAGCACACAGACGAGTTTTTTTTTTCGAGATAGTTGAGTGCTATTCACTCTGAGTAGGTGCAACTGTTGGAGAAAAAACATTCTTTGCATAATTTTCTATATTAGGGTCATGCGTCTTGGGGTTCGTTTTTTTTTTTTTTTTTTTTTTTTTTTTTTGGAAAAGAAGGAAATCGATATTGGCATGAAATAATCCTGTGAGTCATTGTTGTTTGAATGACAATAGTTGCCATGTGAATGGTTTCAACCCCTGTAAGCTATAAGGACATGAAACTGGTGACTCATCAGAATTTGTATAGTCTAAATATAGTACATATGTATTAAGTAGGTAGGTGTACATACTTAAGTATGTATAGTAGAATGTCCTGAAAATATGTTGCATGTGAAAAGGTGGGTAGTTGACTGTTATCGTGATAGACATTTTGCGATGCAACATTTTATTTGTAAATTTCACGATGCAGGATTTTAATATTTTTTTTTTTAAATTTTATTGTTACATATGTATTTACTAATACAGTGAAAGCTCTCCTTGCGGACAGCTCTCTTAAGCGGACAAATTTCTCGGTCCCATGCGGTATTTTTGGAGCAAATTAACCTCCGCTTGGCGGACATCTCCCGTTGACGGACAAAATCGCAGCGACCGTCAGTGTCCGCTTAAGAGGCTTTTACTGTACATAGTATAATTGAGGTTGAGCTGGGGTATATCGATGTAAATATGGTTTTTTTAATGCAAATTGGTCATACAAAAAGGACCGATTACAAAATTTATGTCGTTAAATACATAGTATATATACATATATTTGGCGACAGTGACGATTCCTTGGTACGGTGTCATCTGCGAGTTTTATGTACTTCTCTTATGCCCATGTCTTACTTGTATATATTATTTATCATTATTGATTATTATTAATTTGTTGTTTATTTTCTACAGTTTTGGGAAATAATCTCCGATGAACATGGCATTGATGCTACTGGTGCCTATCATGGCGACAGTGACTTGCAATTGGAACGCATCAATGTATACTATAATGAAGCCTCCGGTGGCAAATATGTGCCTCGCGCTGTTTTGGTCGATTTAGAACCCGGTACTATGGATTCAGTCCGTTCCGGACCTTTTGGACAAATTTTCCGCCCCGATAACTTTGTTTTCGGTCAGTCGGGTGCTGGTAATAACTGGGCCAAGGGTCATTACACAGAAGGAGCAGAGTTGGTAGACTCTGTGTTAGATGTTGTGCGAAAAGAGGCCGAGTCATGCGATTGCCTACAAGGTTTTCAATTGACACATTCTTTGGGCGGTGGTACCGGTTCAGGCATGGGTACCTTGCTCATTTCGAAAATCCGCGAAGAATATCCCGACAGAATCATGAACACATATTCCGTTGTACCTTCCCCCAAAGTGTCGGACACTGTTGTAGAACCCTACAACGCCACATTGTCTGTACATCAGTTGGTTGAAAATACAGACGAAACATACTGCATTGATAATGAAGCCCTCTACGACATCTGTTTCCGCACCTTAAAACTCACCACACCCACATACGGCGATTTGAACCATTTGGTTTCGTTGACTATGTCTGGCGTAACTACATGTCTGCGTTTCCCCGGCCAATTGAATGCTGATCTCCGTAAATTGGCCGTCAACATGGTTCCCTTCCCCCGTCTTCACTTTTTCATGCCTGGTTTTGCTCCTCTTACATCTAGAGGTTCGCAACAATACCGTGCTCTTACAGTCCCTGAACTCACACAACAAATGTTCGACGCTAAGAACATGATGGCTGCTTGTGATCCACGCCATGGGCGTTACTTGACAGTGGCTGCCATTTTCCGTGGCCGCATGTCAATGAAGGAAGTCGACGAACAAATGTTGAACATCCAGAACAAGAATAGCTCTTACTTCGTCGAATGGATCCCCAACAACGTAAAGACAGCCGTATGTGACATCCCACCCAGAGGTTTGAAGATGTCTGCTACATTCATTGGTAACTCGACCGCTATCCAAGAGTTGTTCAAACGTATCTCGGAGCAATTCACTGCTATGTTCCGCAGGAAGGCTTTCTTGCATTGGTACACTGGTGAGGGTATGGACGAAATGGAATTCACGGAAGCCGAAAGCAACATGAACGACTTGGTCTCTGAATATCAACAATACCAAGAAGCTACCGCTGATGAAGACGCCGAATTCGAAGAAGAACAAGAGGCTGAAGTAGAAGAAAACTAAACAATTAAAAAGCCAATCAACATCAAAGCAAGAAGAAAATTTTCGAAAAAAAAATAACAATAAAAAGTAATGTTCTAATCTAACATATTTACGTGTTTTCTTATTATTCTCAATATGCCGGTGATAGTCTAGCTACATATACACACACATAAATAGAATGACCTGAAAAGGCATTTGGTAGTTGGGCGTAGTCCAAGTGGAAACGAGAAACATGCAATTTGCGAAATATACGATGACTCAGAGTAACTCCCTATTCTTTGGAGATTTTCTTTTTCGTTCATGACGTAATGGACCATTGAACTTTGTGGTGCATGTCGATAAATCTAGTTACGGCGTTTGATGTTGCAAGAAGTGAATTGAATTTAAATTTGTTTTGTTGTTGCATAACGAACGATTTGTTCGCGTGTGGTCCATTCTTAACTCATCCAAAAGTTTGGAATATTAAGGATTCCAGGACATCATTACACTCAATTTATTTTGATTTTAATAGTATCTGTTAAATGTAGAAGCAAAGATGTGGTAAAATGTCCTTCTCGGAATGCAAACAACTTTAGATGAACCACGGTACGCCACAAATTCCTCGCAATATATTATACAGATATCAAAACAAGCGAAAATAAGAGCATGATCCGAAGTTGATGGGCATTGTACTTAATTGGAAACCTTTAGCATAGAAACATCACTCATTAACATAAAATCAATTAATTACAACATTATATTACAATGCGAAGAAAATGCAAATTTAAACTAACACTCAAAGAACGGAGTAAACTTGATCTAGTTACATTGATCATGTTAGAGTTAAAATCACCAACTACTATTACATTGGAGTAATTCAAGAAATGATCATAGTGAAGTTATTTAATAATATAGACAATCATTTATTTGTATATTTTACTGTTCTTTTTATTACCTACTTTGCCATAAAAACCAAGCACGATCTTAATGAAATGGTTGAAAAAGAGGTCTCATATCTGTTCCAGGCATCGTTAATTGTATTACTGGTATCTTCGTCTTCAGTCGGCACATGAACTCAAAGACCCTGTTTACACGGGGCAACATGTCGGAGCTACTTTCTTTTGTTTTAGTGTCTCGTACGTTTACACGGTGCGATTTTTTTTACAAAAACTAAAATTGGTTTCATATTAGAAAACACAAATTTATTAAATAATAACAATAAATATTGTTCAACGATTTAAGAAAATGTTACATAAGAGGAATTGTAGAAGAATTGCTACATTAAGATGTATTAAGAATTGTAGATATTTATAGAAGGAAATAACGTTAGTACCATATTCTATGTCATTATGTGTACAATACGATATATATATGTAAAAATTTTCAATATTTACTATATATTCTATGGAAATAAGATTTTAAGTACTTTTTTTCATCACTTTTTTCCATCTCTAGGCAAAAAAAACGTAAGTGGGGAGAGAAACGTCAAAAGTCGCGAGAAATTCCATTTCAAGAGTTTCAAAATGTGAAACGGATATTGTCTAAACAGACAAAACGGAAAATTCCCAGCCAGAAAAAAACAGATAAATGTCGCCGAGATGGTAACGGCGGCAAAATGCAAAAACAATTTGGCGGCGCCGAACTCCAATATACACAATGTTGACTCGGTTCTGTAGTGTAAAATTTATGTTTTCATCCATTGATCCACTGACCAATATTGAGCCTACTGCCAACCGTCAAGACTAATTGGACCTTAAGACTTTTAAGCCACACACAATAAATGCTAAATATTAAAGAGCCGATATTTTTTATTAGAGGCGCCTATTTTGTTAAAGGTCCAATTAGTCTTGACGGTTGACGGTAGGCTCAATATTGTGCGATTAGTTATGACGGTAGACGACGGTAAGACAAAACAAAACAAAAACAGCTAATTGAAGAGCATTTGTAAAAAATATAACTTGACTTCGTTTATAATTACATTACTCATAACTTTAAACTATAAAATTTAATTTACAACTTATAAATAATTACCGCGCGCAAAATGTCGAAGTGAAATCAATAACAATAAACAGCTGATCTGTCTTGACGGTTGATTCTGCAACCTGCAGAAGTCTACCGTCTACTATAAAATTTAATTTACAACTTATAAATAATTACCGTGCGCAAAATGTCGAAGTGAAATCAATAACAATAAACAGCTGATCGGTCTTGACGGTTGACGGTTGATTCTGCAACCTGCAGAAGTCTACGTCGTCTACCGTCAATTTTAGTTGTCTCTCTCTAACACATGCAAAATGCAACCCCAACTCAAACAGCTGATCGTCAACCGTCAAGACTAATTGGGCCTTAAGAGAGGCGGCGCTGCGTTACAAAATATTGGCCTGTTTTTAATACATTTCCAATTTAATAACTTTTGAATTAATTTTTTTCACAAAGATAAAGTAATCGAATGCAATTCGAGTCGATTCAAATAAAATTTTTAAAAATGAGTTGTAATTCATTTCCAATTTAAATTAATTAATTCAAATGAATTAGAAATTTTATTCAATTCTTTTTTTGTGAAAAGAATTAATTAGAATGTGGTGAAATTCGAAATGAATTACAGCGTTTACAGCTCTGGTACAAACATGTCAATATTTTGTAAAGCAGCCGCCGTCTCCGTAAACAAAAGATGCGCCGTTGGTAAATTCGTATCGGCTCTGTTAATATTAAAAGTCTTAAAAGTAGAAAAAAATAAACTATCCAATTTCAATTATTTTCGCAAAAAAAAGACCTAGAATTGTTTAATGTTAAACTGAAACTGGTGTGATGAATCCATTCAATGAACGTGTTAAGTTCTTAAAGCCAGGTAAAGGAATTTGGACTTTTATCATGAAGAGAGTTTATTTATGAATGCATGCACCAATATCTAATATGTCATAAAAAGAGAGCACAAAAGATGCATAGAATTGACTTTCGCTACATATCGTAATTAAGCAATGAGGTACCAATAATTATTAATTGCATTTAATAGTAGTCATTCCGAATATCAGGCCATGGTCATAGATCGCCGTAAATTCGTCATCACTGTTCTTTCGATAAAATACGGATGTCATATCGATGTTTATTGGCGTCACAGTTTGTAATCTTTATTGGACTACTTGTACAAATGTCCACTCGTTAACTAAGCAATTGACGCCGCCACATTTTAATTTCTTACTGTTTGTCTCCTTCAGTTTATGGGCGGTCGTGGTGCTATGGTACTGTGCGTGGCTAACATCTCAATCGCGGTTTGTATTCTCGTCAGTCACATTTTCCAGTGGCCAGTGGTGATTTTCTACATCTTTACGAGTAAGGGAGTAATCTATAAACCATGTGGAAATAACATTGGTCGTTCGGAGTCTGTTATTAATTAGTCAGTAGGACCCAATTGCGTCTGTGCACTATGGGAATACATATGTATGTTTTATGCTCGGACTTAAATTTACTTCACTGGCAGTGCTCCGATTTGTCTCAAATGTTCACCACAGAGTACACTTTTGATTTTAAGAATATTAAAAAAAATCACCCAAGTGCAAACTTTCCGAGTTACCCGTACCCTAAAGAGTTGGGGGATATAATTACACGACTGGAAAGGAATTTCGATGAACTTTTCAAAGATACCCAGTTTGTCATGATCGGATGAGTTAGGCCTAATTATATAGCCGGACTTTCGGGACCCGTAGCTCAGAAAGTTTGGAGCAGTGTCGGTAAAGAAAATTTGTTTCTATTTTCGATTCTATAATTTTCGCCATGTCAGTTTAGAGTTACCATTTCATTATCTTTAACATCAAGTATCAGACACATTGCACACTATGGTTTATTTATGTCTTATATAGTGTTATTGTATAAAACCAGATAATGCTATCACCGATGATGGACAATTAGATTGATTAATTTTTTATATTTTTTTTGCCCGATATTAATTCAGTGGCGATAAATAACTGAATTAATTTATTACAAAAATATTTCTAACGCCGATTTTTAATTAGTCAGAAAAAAGTTATCGTCTCGCAGTACATTTTTTTGATCGCTTTCACGGCTGTTATTTACACCGTAATATGTTTCCTTGTCAATCTAAATCCGTTCAACAATGTTAGAGATAAATAGTTTGCAAAAATATTGACAACATTTAAATTTTTGATCCATTGTCCATTTAATATCCAAACATCCAAAAATCATTGTGTCCCAACACCCAAACAAAAAACTGAATTGTTTACTGATTGTTTGGACATTTGTGCGTCTCTAAATTAGGACGTTCTTATCCAAACAACTTTGAAAATTGGACGTTAATTGGTTTAGCTAATGACATTGATATTGGTCAGAGTCTTTCACTGATATCTTCGAACAAAATGACCGTCAAAGAACAAAAACAAAATATAGGGAACTGAAATTACTTTTTACTAAAAAACGTGGATGTTGACCTTTTTTCATAGTCCTTTGGATCACAACATGCATTTGTAGATTATTACAGTTTGTAGATTATCGTCATGATCGGTAATATATAGCCTCATACGAATACATTTCATGAAAATGGAGATATTGTACTCCCACTACACAGTGGTAAGGTGTAACAAGCTATTCATTTATAGATTGGGTAACCTGAAAAAATTTAAATCTCAAATTTACATATATATTAGTTTTAGTTTGTTTCTGAAAGAACTTGTAGGTACATGCAAACATTGTCTGTACATATGTAGTACATGTATCGTACTGGTATGTCTTACTCACTGTTTTTTTTTTGTATAATATATACCCATTGCAGATGACGGGGAAGGAATGTTAGATGGTTCTCAGAGTTTAAGTTTTGATAACCGAGCAATGGATATACCGATTAAGGACAAATCTATAAACGATATAGTGTATTGCCTTGAGAAATATCAAATAACAATATTAGCAACAGAGTGTGGTATAGGGAACATTGACTTGATACAGGTAACTGCTTGATATTCACAATAGATAGTATTAAAATGAAACCAAAACACGACCGAATTCAGTTGAATACATATTACATACGATGTTTATGTATTTGTGCATGTAGTTTTCATTTCGAAATGATCGAACTTATGGTTGTAGCTAATTTTATTTGCCTCATACTCATATGTATGTATGTAGATACTATAATACGGAGTCGAATGCATTTTGTAATACCGAAAATCACTTCTTTGTTGTTGTTGCAGATATCATCGGAAATTGCGTAGTAACTTTGTCATTTTACAATAAAGGACTACTTTATACAAAAGCGATTTCATCGCAATCGTAACTACAAGTACTGTTTTGCTGTTGGATTGGTTTATCGTCGTTTGTTGGAAAGATGGTTGGCCCCAGTAGTAAAATAAGTAAAATATTACTTGGACTGCTAATAGTCTTGGTTATTTTCTACATATATATGGATGTCCAGTTGTACCTGCGTATACAAAATTATCCTCTAGAAAGGAATTATCACTTTAACACAACCACCGATATACCTCAGCATCTGCATAACGAAGTAGTGACGTATGAATCACAAACATGGCTACGGTGTGAACTGAATCCCTTGTGCCATGTAACAGTAAAAGCTATTTTATTAGATCATACAAATCACTATATTTTTGCCCCATTGGCAACGGTGTTTGACAACGTTATTGGATTTTCCAGATCCTCTTTCATAACAGCCAATATGATATCATTTTTCCATGTGGGTGTGGCATGTGTGGCTGGTAAATTGGTGTCATCCGACAGTCTGGGATATAGACGTTTGGGTGTGGTGCTGTTCCAGTTTCGCACTTTCCTCGACGATCTTGATGGTCATGTAGCCCGTGTAAAAAAGAACATACGAGGTGAACGATCAGAAGTGGGAACCACTGGCTATTATGTGGATGGCATTTGCGATGGTCTGGGTTGCATAGCACTGATCTTGGGTATATTCTTCTACCTGAAAAACAATCCTCCCCGCCGCGGTTATCTTCAGTTACCAATGGTTGATACACGAGTGTCAGATGCTCCAACGAAGACTAAAATAAAGCCCACCACTCGCAAAGTTGCCAAGAAGGTCATCAGTTTTACTGGACAATTACTTCTCAGCTCAACAGCTTGGAATCGTTACATAGCTGTCTATCAGGATATGTTGGAACGCAATGACGTTACCGCTTCTCAGATGTCCAACCAACAGATCGTCTTCAAATCAACGTGGTTCTTTTGCGTGGCTTGGCTGTGGCGTATAGTCAATGTTCATTCCCTGATTCATTGCGTACTACTCAGCATATTTTGCGACAAATTGTGGGAATTCCTTAAAGCCATCCAGTACTGTGGATATGTCATACTACTGGTTTGCATTTGCATAACGGAGATGCATCTGTTAGAGGCTCATAATTTTATCTATAATTCGGTGGGCAGCAGTAACATAACATCGTTTTGATAAATAATTTTTACTTTTTCTTTACTATTCATGTTTTCTTATAAATTGATGTGTTATAAATAAATGTATGTACGTGTGTAAAATATAATATTTTCGATATTCAAAACGTAAAATACATATACACGAGTATGTAGGTATATACGAATCTGACTCTTTTTTATTATTATTTGGTGGAATGAAAGAACTTGCAGAAATTCGGTTGTGTTTTTCATTTTATTCTGGCTACTTTATTATACACCATGACCGGGAGATACTTGATGTTTTGTTTATTTTTCTAGTATTTAGAAGAGCTAGGTTGGAATTCGAAAGGTGTTATTACCCTGGTGGAGTCAAACAATAATCCCCACGTATCAGTTGCGGAAAGGTACTGTTTTGGTAATAGTGTTTCGGATGGAACCTCCAAAATTATGGTATGTTACATTTGTAATTGAAATCTCTGTCCAATAAACACCTAATTATATATTCATTTAGAGTATTACAGAGCACTATCTATTAAGGGAACTTTTACTTGATCCGCTACTTACTAATATTGGTGTTGTCATAATGAATGAGGCTCAAAAACGAACTGTTTTGACTGATACCATTCTGGCTCTAATGAAGAAAATTGCCAGAAAGCGCTCATCCTTAAAACTGGTGCTTGTGACCACTCCCAAGGAAGCACATTTCTTGTACGAGTACTTTAATGCCCACAAAGAAAAGTGTAAAGAAATTAAAAGTGTCATTCTGTCAATCGATGACGTTAGCAGTGTTGGTAAACAAGACATTTTATACCAGAAAACACTTTGCGCTGACTATGTTCAGAAAACTATTCACACTATTAGAACTATACACAATAAACAACCGTTAGATGGTGATATAATTTCATATCTAGCAGATGAAGATGAAATTACGGACGCTTTGGATTTGCTAAAAAATTGGATAAATGCGGAAAATATAACAAACTTAAATTATTTCAGATTGTCCGAAATGAAAAACGATCTGCAAACTGTTTTCTTTCCCACGACAAAAGGAAAACGGAACGTTGTATTCACAACAGAGCTGTACCAGAATTCTGTAACACAAGATCGCATTAGTTATGGTAAATACATTAAATGTCTATAATTACACAGTGAGACCAACAAGATGTTTTGTGGCAAATCAATTTACATGAAATCGATTGATATTTGTGTGACATAATTTCCAGTGGAATCCCTAACTCCCGAATTGGGCAGTATCTTATAGTAGACACGAGCATGTGTCAGAAATACATACATATATCAGACTGCAATCCATAGACAGACTAAACAGCAAATTGCTGGTCCAGACTAAAATCTCAACCATAGCTAGCATTTGTTGTCCGATAATAATATAATTTGGCGTAGGCAATTTTGCTACGTCAAGAACTGACACTATTGGAATTGCTTCATGTTTTCGTATGTCACTCAACATTTCATGAACGAACAGTCGAGAACAACTCTGAAATTAGTGATACTCAATATAATTCGTATACCAACTAACATGGACCCATACCCGAATCCGTACAACTTATTGTATATTAAACTCTTAAGGGTGAAACTCATATATGCTGAACATTGCCCAATTTATGTTGCAATTAACATATTAATCGTGGGTATTCGGTGAAGTGGATGCTGACAATTTCACCACACTGTCGAAATCGGACCCGATAGACAAAAGTCACCATAAACACTTTTTTGGTCACACATTGTATCACATACTAAATTCATTATCTCAAATTTTCTTTTCAGTTATTGATTGTGGTTTTATGAGCTTACAATGGTACGAACTACATAATATGTACCGCAGATTAATTGTACCCGTTTGCAAATTTACCGCCACATTGCGAGCAAATTGGCGAAATAAGTATCGAATGGCGAAAATATTTCGTCTGTATACGAAAGATGATTTTCAATCATTGCCGGAAAGAACTGTGGTGGAAATGAGGAGGTCAGAGCTTTGTTCCATGGTTTTGTATTTGAAAACTCTAGCTGTAGATAACATCCTACGCTTTGATTTTCCTTCAGTTCCGCCAGCCAAAAATATCTTGGCTACATTAGAAAAATTATATTGTCTAGGTAAGATTATAACATAAAAGAGATTTCTTCATTTAAGGCATTTGGTTGTCATATATATTCTTACTTATTTAATGTTTAAATATCGTTCTTTCGAAAACATACTTTTGATATCGATTTTTGTTAGCCTATGACCAAAACAATTAAAGCACTACTGCATGCTCTAGGTGTGGCTGATGGCCCACTCAATGTCCATTTCTTTTGCCTTTCGATAGTTAAACAATCAAAGCATTTTAGATTAAATTACATACATATGTACGTATGGCATTTAGAAGTGGAACATTATATTGAAAGAATACGAAAGATATTGGACAAATTCAAATTAGTATTAAAAACTTAGAATAGGGGTCGATAGAAGATTTTTTACCGTGCATACATGCATAAGGAATTGAATTGTTTGTGTTTCTTAGTAGAGGAATGGGAATTGCAGCAAAAAAAAAAAACGTTTCCATCATAGGCGCAACGTAAAGATCTAGTTGGTTTTATATGTACCAGACCAAAAGGTCATTGAAAATCGTCTATTATAATATCGACGTAGACATTTTTGTTTGGCTTCTCCCACTATATATTGTGTGTTGTCATTAGTTAAGAGAAGTGTTCTGTTCACATTCTAAATTGGACAATATGTATTTTGGTGCGTTTTCTTTTTTTGTTAATTGATCTATCATAATTGCGTTCATATGTTACTCTCGCATTTCCAACCCAAAATGTACAATATTTGTATTATATAGACCAAATTATAAACGGGTGGATTTCGTCGACCTTTTTCTTATTAGGTTAGACAAAACAAACATGGTATGGTATAAAAAATTAAAATTTGAAAAAAAAGTTTCATTTCACTGTTTTAGATATTCAATTATCAAATTGTGAAACGTTTCGAAACAATTGACCATCGAAACAACAACAAACTATTCGATAAATACGTTAGTCCTACAGTATTGCTGGTATCGGTGGCATGACTGTTATTTTAAACATAAACCTTTATTGTCCAATAATGGTGAATAATCATCTGTGTGAGTGATTTAATGATTTTTTTACCAACGATTATTTTTTAAGCAACTACATTTTACCTTTGACAAAATGCATTATATTTAAATTTAAGTAAATTATGACGTCCATATGTATCCTCCATAATAACACTTTTGTATATTTTACAATGGTTCCCAATATATTTCGAGTATAGTTTCGTTTGTTCTGATCCATTTTGAAAAATCAAATACACAAACTAAGAATTTGTTGGTTTTATCCTTTTATTATTTATTTATTTAAGATTTTCTTAAAATATTTTGGGAATCATTTGATGTTGAGGCATTATATTCAATAACTAATTCTCTTACGTCCTACGTCTAGGTGCATTAGATGACCAAGGACAGTTAACATACCCTCTGGGATATTTTATGTCGGAATCTCCGTTCTCCCCAAATTTGAGCAGGACTTTGTTCAATTCTTCTGAGATGCATTGTTCGGATGAAATACTAACAATAGTATGCATGCTCCAAGTTGAACCGGTTTTCATTGTGACAACCAACAACATAGCCGATCGCCACAAGCAAGTTGCCAAAAGGGCGTTTGAATCTTCCGAAGGTGATTTAATAACTCTACTCAATGTTTACAATGCCTTTGTCGTAAACATGAAAAGTAAGGAATTCTGCCGTAAATATTACTTGAATTACCATAATATAATTCGTGCTCATAACCTGAAAGATTACCTAAAAATGACATTGTTAAATAAATATAATATACGAGTTACTTCGGGACAGGCAGATGTCGAGACGGTTTTACGATGTATTACGTCAGGCTTTTTCATGAATATTGCATACTTACATCCTTCGGGAACGTATAGAGATATTCGAAGCTATGGAACAGAATTATACATTGACCGTGACTCTTCGATTTATTCGCTAACCCAGCCGAAATATTTGGTTTATTGTGAACTGTGCGATAAATCGAAAATATTTATGCGCAACATAACCGTCATCAAGGAGCAATGGTTAGATGAGCTCGCTCCCCACTTTTATAAGAGAAATTGAAAGGACGCACATTTATGAAGAGAAAAACAATATTTCATTGTGTTTATTTTTAGAATTTATGGGTGTTTTATTAAATGCAATGGTAATGATTCTTTTTTGTTTTTCTTTTATTAATTATACGGTGTTCTTTGTATGTGTCAACTCGTTCAACTATTGAAAAATGAACCGTATATTATGCAATAAATTGTGTGTTTAATAAAATTTGACAAATATTTGTTCTTGCTGATGTTTTTTTTGTTTTTACTTTGAAAGCGTTTATCTTTGTTATATTTTATATATGCCATATGTGCGCACTTTTAAAGTAAAAATGTTTTATATACATAATATGTGATGTTTCATTAGTTAGGCGGATTTCGAGGATTTTCGCTTGGTATATACATAGGTACTGCAGAGTTGTAAGCAGAAGGCCGTTGGTATGTATCCTCCGCCACCCCACCGTTCATGGCGAATTCATCTACCTACAAGTTAAAAGGAGATCGAAAGAGTTTTTAATGAATAACAGGACGAGAACAAACTATAGATAATTAAGAATAACTTTACCATTTGTCGAAGCATTTGTGGATCTTGGCAAGATCTTTGTTGAGATGGGTGTGACTGTTGCGAATGTTGTTCATCTTTGTTTCTGCCAGAGCTATTTGTTCCTCTCTGTATTGTCCGGTCTTCGTAACGAGTTCGTCCTTGAGAAGCCATAGGTCTGTTTAATGTACTATTGGAATTGTTAGGGGAATGGGCAGAAGCACTGTGCGAGTCTATGAATTTTGTTAAGAAATCCTGTTCCTTCCAACCATGTTTTTTGTATACGTCTCGCAGCTCGTGATGCTGCCACATGGTAAACAGAACCTGACTAGCAAACTTATTGACGCAAGAAGTGTATTTTTGACGATGATTCGTAATATTCATAAGACGTTCTACACCACCAGCGTCCAAAAGGGACCTGGAAAACTCAGCATTCTTTTTAATGACCTCGTTAATTGTGGCCAGTACCGCTGTTATAGTGTCATCGGAGGTGTTTTGATCGTGCTGGGGATTACCTGAAGGCAGTTTTTGTACTAAGTCCCGCATAGCGTACTTTCCAATCAACTCTTTGTTCCTTTGATCAATGGCTAAATTCCTTAAAGCTGTGGCAACGGCACACACTACACGATCTACTTCCATCCGCAACAATTCTACTAATATTGGCAAACCCTTTTCTTTACGAACGGCAGCTCTTATATCTATACTCGGCTGCCAATAACAAGCCGATAGATTTTGTATTGCACCTGCTGCCGCTTCAAGGGTTTCCGGATTTGAGCAGCTTTGCAATAATGCTAGATAATATTGCACTACTTCGGGTTGCCACAGGTGCTCGTATCCCTTCAAAGGCCCTCTGTTCGCTTGATCGTTTGTGTTCTTCGAAGAACCAGATTGGGCAACGCCATCAAGTTGCTCACTCTGTGCCTGAGCTTTCTTTTTTTTGCTTGTACCAAAGCAACCCAGATTTTCTCCTAAAAATATTTACAATATAATACGATCAGTTTTTACAGCATGTTTATTATTTCTTACCCTTACTCGACGATGATAAAGCTCTTGTTGGTACTGATATTGGCTGTTTATCATAATTGGGATCCTCAACCTCTTGACAGCGATACGATAGATTGCGCAAAATGCATACACAATTCTCGACTGTCTTATTGCTAATATTATTTTTTTCAATGGCCTGACGCACTACATACAGCAGGCATTCCACCAAGTGGTCACAATTGCGCAATTGAGTTCGTGCATACTCACCAGCAGAGCTCACATTTCGCAGAACGCCAGATGCATTTCGGAATACTGTAGAAAAACAAGTTTCACCGGGACATACAGGATCCCAGCCGGAATGTGGGTGTATAATATTACTGACGACGGCCGCAAGGCATTCATCTATGATAAAGCGTTTAATATCTTCACAAGAAGACATATTCCAGAGAACCCCGGTTACTAGTTCTCTAACTTCAGACTCTTGTGTACGACATAATAAATTGACCAAAGCTGCTAAGCCTCCTGCATTCTTAATTTCTCGTTTATTCTCGTCGTTCTGTCTGCCATAAGATAAGTTCCGTAATGCTCCACATGCATTCCTGCAGGATGTGGAAATTTTGTTATAGTAAGTTTCCCTCGTAATTATAAGAAAAACTAACTTAAAAAAGTCATACATACTTGTAAATTTCAGGTGCTTCATAGGAGAGCAATCTTATCAGAGGTGGGATACCACCTAAGATACGAGTTCGTTGTTTGATTGGATCATCCATGTAGCACAAATGCTGCAGGTATGCTGCCGCATTAGCTTTAATTGCATTGTTTGGATTATTTAAAAAGCTTATGACTTCGGATAAATTTGGGTCACGCCATCGCATAGTCGAGCATATGTCGCTGCACGAACCACCATCAACCATTTCGTCCTTGCCGCCGCCGTTACGCATATGTTGAGAGACAATCCCGAACGAACTGATTGTCAACTGCGACATCTTATTCTGAAAGTCATGAGCATCCTCGAAACCCTGTTGGGGAAGTCCTATGGCACCAACCTCAGCCCCATTGCGATTATCATCGAACATAGGTGGCCTTGTGACATACGCATTTGTTTTGGCACTTACCGAAGGCATCACATAGTTGGCCTCCGAAACGTATCCATAAGCCACTGGTGCATCCTCGCCGTACTGCGAATCTGATGGAAACGGCATTACAGGATTCATGCCGTACTCGGCCATCTCTTCGTACTGTGAGGGCTGTATATATCGAAGATTCGGCGGCATCATACCTCCCTGATCTGCCTGCATCCCGGCTGCGCTATTTAGTTCTTCCTGCATTGAACTTGTCAAATTGCTTTGCGACCCAATCATTTTTGCCGAAGTGTGGTCAGTTCGGTACGAGCACTGTGAGCCCATTCGACCTACACCCATACCACCTGCTGGTCCCTTAGTCGCATACAGTGAAGCATTGGGGTATACCGTCGTGTATTGACCATACTCTTGTAGGGCAGCGTTCTGTGCCTCAAAATCAGCGTCATCATTTATGCATACCGAAGGCTCCATGCTATACAACTGTTATTTCTTCTGCACCACTTAGGAATCCGGAATCCTCAGTGCAGTTTTTAATTTATCCTGCAATTAAATCATTCGAACCATAGAAAGCTCATTAGATGTAGTTTTTGGCCTAAAATTATTAATTATTGAATTATTGTAACATACATACATGTACTTTAACGTTAAAATGACGTTACGTTTCCCATTAATCGTTTGCCGTAACTCTGAAAAAAAAAGATATTTTTTGGTAAATTTTTTCCAAAGCGAAGTGTTTGTGAAAAATTAAAGACTGTTAATGGAATTAGAATTAATATTTCCGTCCGTCACTTAGATTTGGGCGTAAAACGTCAAACGAATATTATGACGGATAAAAAGGCAGTAGCAGAAGAGGGTCGAGTAAATTTACCACCGTCGTATCGTACAAGTGTTTACATACACATACGTCGTCGTCGTACAAAACTATTGATTTTTTTTTCAAAAGGCCGAATTTCTACAATACATACACACAATCTATGTTAAATTATTTTTGCAGCATATATGATATTGGAATTAAAACCATAATTCATATAATTATAAGAAATAGATATAAATTCATTTATATCCTGGATATCGCATCGCGATGAAACTTTCTCTGTGATTTGACCGCACCTGCACCTGTATACCGACACAACACGAACGACCGTATACAGAAGATTTCACGGCTATGACGGCTATGGTACATTGCTGGACGACTAGAGAAGTTTAGAGGTTTTGCTAGGGCTGGATAGCTGGAGAAGTTCAACATGACCTGGATGGACTAGAGATTACATTCTTATCCGTCGCCAGAATATACGACGTAGCTGAAAAATGTTAGAAACTCTCTTACCCCAGTGATAGTCGTTCACTATGTACGTGATAGTCGCTCACTATGTACGTGATAGTCGCTCCCACTACGGCACTACGTATCACTCCACGTCAATGTAAGGCTGTCGTGGATAGTGCGTCTTCCTGGCGTTCAGGGCGATGCCTTTTCCTCCTCTTACTGAGACAATTTATAACACATTTGACATTTGTCGCACAAAAATCACTCACTCTGACACTCAGACCAATCTTCTTCTTCTCTTGTGTGTGTGTGCGTGTGTTTGTCAGTTATTTCATTCCCTTTTGATCCCACCATTCCGAAAAAATTTTCATTCCCTCCTTTTGCTCGCCTTTTCATTCTTCATTATCGTTCATTCTAAACAACGCATTAACGACGGTAGTAGGTACTATTAGCGGCGGTTGATCTAAATAATTACGCGGAGGCAGAATGGGTTTTAAAAACAACGGCGGTCTTTGACTGTGGAGTCGGCGTGAATTTTCCGCGATACCCGAAACCCGCACAATCCCCTTTGCAAATCAAAGAGCGATAATCGACACTTGAATCAGGAAATGACCCCAACAAAGAAAACAATATCAACTCACACTTTAGGGAGGGGGAGGTGGCATAATAGAGTAGTAGCTGGAATTCTGCCAGCTTTTGAGAATAAACCACGTTACCGTTTTTAGAGTACTTCGTGATTATATCATTCACAATAGGGCTATAATCAGTATTTTAATGATTTATATGAATTATTTTTAAATTTTGTTGTGTGTGTTGTATACACAAAGAAGAAAATTTTTTTGAGACGCCAGCCAGTTACAATTCTAGAACGGAGCAGACCCAATTTAAAAGCGACGACGTAAAAATTTAATGATTCGCCGGCGGCCAGAAAATTCTGAGTCGATAAAATCATTTAGGCAGCTTTCAATTGCCGATTTACCAATAATAAGCAAATTTCCAACGAAAAAAAACAAAAATTTTATATTTATTTATAAATATGTTCATTTCATTTAATTGGTTGGTTTCATTGTAATATACAAAGCCTATAGCCAATTTATCATGGTGTCCTTAATAATTAGATAATACTGTATTGTTAAATAATTAATTAATTAAAATAACAACAATGGCTCTCCAGAGAAACGGTAAATAATTATATTTTCTAACAACTTGAAAGCCCGTTAACAAATTAACTATTTGAAAGCCCGTTAACAATGAACAATAGTAATAAAAGAAAGAAGAAAATATATATATATATATGTTTTAAAAAAGTAGGTATTTGTTTTATACTACTTTAAAAACCTTTCAAAAGTTGTCATGCCAATTGCAGACAACTAGAATGTGTCAAAAAATAAGTTGGGACGTCTGTCCTATGTATAGTCTTTGATATATATTAAGAAATGAAAGGTTCTCCAACAAAAGGTGTCACTTTTGAAGCTTTTATTCTTTGACAAGTAGAAACTACGCCATTACTAAAAATGGAACGATACACGCTTCAACAATGCATTAAAAATTTACTACAAAAATGGTGAAAATCTTGCAGTCACAAAACTAAAAAGTTTCCGGACCATGTTATCTCTCGAAGAGGTGATCAAAATTGGCCACCGAAATCTAGTGATCTAACACCATGCTACTTCTTCCTTTGGGGTCACTTGGTCTACGCCAACAGATCATCTTCCTCTTTATTATCTATATCTTTATTATTATTATCTTCCTCTTTATTATGAAATAAGTCAAAATAACACCTCTTGTTAGAGAACCCTGTACATAATATGTATTCCAAAGAACACTGTCAGAAAACATATATGGAACAGGAAAACGATCGCAAATGCAATGGAAGGTGTTTCCAAACTCTGGCTACTCTTACTACTTTTCATATATAGACAGAACTACCAGGTATAACAATTGCGTGTTCCTTTCATATATGCTAAATACAAACTAACATCGTAACATTGGCGGTGTATTTGATACAATAAATTTATTCATTTATTTATTCTGTAGGTTACGAAGAATATGTTCTCCTAATATTATACACAAATCTAGTCACCGAATAAAGAGCTCGCCTCAATTTAAAAAAAAATACAATCAAATGTACTAGCCTACGTAAAATACTATATATTCTGCAGTGCGCGGATTCTATATGTTGTTGGAAACTAATCACCGTATTCATAAAAATTTAAAAAAACCTTTGTTACAATTTGTTACAAAAACAATTTTCACAAATTTTTCTTAACAACGGGTTTTCAAATTTTTATGAATACGGGGCTAAGGTTCTTATCAAGAGACGCCCCAACACCGACCGTTGTGGTACACCTGAAGTAAGTGACTCTGGATATGATTCCATTCATCTGGACAAGCTTAGGATTTACAGATAAGTAAGACATAATAAGTTTACAAGCTGACATGGACAAATTAAATTGATCTCTGAGTTTTTCAAGGAAATATTTACGACAAATTAAGTTAAAGGCTTTAATCAAATCTAATGAAATCATTACACTCAATTTATTTTGATTTTAATAGAATCTGTTAAATGTAGAAGCAAAGATGTGGTAAAATGTCCTTCTCGGAATGCAAACAACTTTAGATGAACCACGGTACGCCACAAATTCCTCGCAATATATTATACAGATATCAAAACAAGCGAAAATAAGAGCATGATCCGAAGTTGATGGGCATTGTACTTAATTGGAAACCTTTAGCATAGAAACATCACTCATTAACATAAAATCAATTAATTACAATATTATATTACAATGCGAAGAAAATGGAAATTTAAACTAACACTCAAAGAACGGAGTAAACTTGATCTAGTTACATTGATCATGTTAGAGTTAAAATCACCAACTACTATTACATTGGAGTAATTCAAGAAATGATCATAGTGAAGTTCTTCAATAATATAGACAATCATTTATTTGTTTATTTTACTGTTCATTTTATTACCTACTTTGCCATAAAAACCAAGCACGATTTTAATGAAATGGTTGAAAAAGAGGTCTCATATCTGTTCCAGGCATTGTTAATTGTATTACTGGTATCTTCGTCTTCAGTCGGCACATGAACTCAAAGACCCTGTTTACACGGGGCAACTTGTCGGAGCTACTTTCTTTGAATTTTGTTTTAGTGTCTCGTACGTTTACACGGTGCGATTTTTTACAAAAACTAAAATTGGTTTCATATTAGAAAACACATATTTATTAAATAATAACAATAAATATTGTTCAACGATTTAAGAAAATGTTACATAAGAGGAATTGTAGAAGAATTACTACATTAAGATGTATTAAGAATTGTAGATATTTAAAGAAGCAAATAACGTTAGTACCATATTCTATGTCATTATGTGTACAATACGATTTTTGTTTCGATATCAATAAACATATATAATATTTATATATATTCTAGCAAAGTTCTAAAAATATCAAAAAGTACGAATCTGTACGGAAATAAGATTTTAAGTACTTTTTTTCATCACTTTTTTCCATCTCTAGGCAAAAAAAAAACGTAAGTGGGGAGAGAAACGTCAAAAGTCGCGAGAAATTCCATTTCAAGCGTTTCAAAATGTGAAACGGATATTGTCTAAACAGACAAAACGGAAAATTCCCAGTCAGAAAAAAACAGATAAATGTCGCCGAGATGGTAACGGCGGCAAAATGCAAAAACAATTTGGCGGCGCCGAACTCCAATATGCACAATGTTGACTCGGTTCTGTAGTGTAAAATTTATGTTTTCATCCATTGATCCATTGACCAATTATTGCTGTAAATATTGTGAATAAGCTGAAAAATAAATCAAATTTAATGAGTAAATAAACTAAATAACTTTTTTCCGATGATGTCTAAATTCTAATACGTTCTTTTGTCTCGTTGCAGATTAGATAGTGTCTGTGTCCTGTCATTTTTTTGGTGTCTCCGAAAAATCGTAAGGAACAAAATCATCAGGCCCTTGTCATTGTCCATACCAAGATGTCTGTTCCACATTTGTCGGACAGTTTATTAAGGTTAGTTGTGATGTGTTGCTGTTTTCCGTCTGATTGTTCAGTGCAATTTTACTTTGTATGTATATCGATTAACTTTTTGATTTTTTTTTACAGAATATAACTAACCAGACTCACTACTCACAGCTGCTATGGACACAACTAGGTGTAATACTCGTGTGAGGCAAAGCTCTGAAATTGGCAGCACTTATTCTGAACAATTTTCAGATTCTTCGTCTAATAATGGTGACATATCCAGGTCGCAACATTCAAATAAAACGGCCAACAGTCCATGCGAAGAAGAATCTGCAGCACATTTTCAGAAAGCAGAAAGAAGCCCTTTGATTATGGATGGAGATATTGATACTTTGGGAAATTCCAATGGATCATCAACAACTTTGAAATCCCCAACTTCGAAAAATAATTTGTCACAACAGGTTCCTTTGAGCAAGGTAAAGCCAAATATAAATTCATCTTCATCTATTAGGGACGAGAAAGAAATCAAAATGGAGGAAACATCTTTGTCACCTCAGAATGTCTCTCCGCTAGGCATTAGTCACTCTAACCGTGATAATGATAATGGGACACCAACACTTACCAAATCTTTGAACCATTCTCCGCTGCCCTGTGAGAAGAGTGTACCTTTTTTCAGAAATGCATGCAATGAATTGCAGGAACGTTCCAAGAGCGCCGGCTTAGTAATGCCACAAAATAACAGTTCAAATTTTGATGGAAGCAGCACTAATATTAACACAAGTACGAGCCCCAAATCTAATCCTGAAGGTTTTGGGTCTAATGCTTCAACATTAACTAGAAATTTGAATCATTTCAATGGCACTTTAGCAAAATATAATTGCTCATCGCAAGGAGAATTTACTGGATCATTAAATACAAGCGGTGGCGGCGGTGGCGAATATATGCAACAACAAAACCACGTTTTCGTCTTTTCCACACAACTGGCAAATAAAAGCGCCGAAGCCGTAGTCGGTGGTCAAATTCCCACGATTATAGCGTACCATTGTATGCAACCATCAACCAAGTTGTTTCTCGAAGATTTTTTAAAAAATCCGGCGAAAACGACGAAATTACAAAGACAGTATTCGTTAAATATAATGAGTCTTATGCAGTCTGGTTTAAGCCGACCCACCGGGGGCCAATCATATTGGCTAAATGAATGCACTAACTCTAGTAAATTTCCACAAAGACCGTCAAACTTGCGACATGTCGGTGGTAATAAAAATAATCCCGGTTGGGATCCAGCGGTTTTAGATAACCAAGCTTGCGTATCGTCGAATTCGTTGGAATTATTAGATAATACAGAAAGCTTTGATAACATCCAATCTGCTGTGTGTGGTATTAAGAGCGAGGATAAATCAAGTATTCCGTCATTGCAAGGCGTCAAAGTTCCAGATGAAAATCTTACGCCTCAACAACGTCAACATCGTGAAGAACAATTGGCGAAGCTGAAGAAAATGAATAAGTTTCTTTTTCCTGAAAATGATGGTCACGATTTCAATGCAACTCAAAGCAACAGTTTAGCAAATCCCGATGCAGTCGCAAACAATTCTTCCGGCGAGATGTTGCATAATTCTACAGGAAATTGTTCAGATGTACACAGTGTTCCTGGAAATTTGGGAAAACAATCTAGCTCAAATCTTGACAATCGAAGAAGTTTGGGAAATGACACCGACATGATGACCACAGACATAATGACGACTGTCGGTGAATCATCGAGCATGGGAGGACTAATACATGCCAATAAACATGGATGTGTTTCAAAAATGAATACTTCGAACTCAAATGTAATCAGGTCTAGGAGCCAAAATGATGAGCAAACTAATGCAGGCATCGCTGCAAACCAAGATATGTCTTCCTTTAGCATGAACAGTTGCCCCTCGTCGGAGACCGAAACGGCGGGTGGTCCATCAAACATTAACATGTCTCCGGAAGAATGGTCTAAATTTCAGAACAATACTTTTCCGGATAGTTTTAAAAGCAGGCACCACCCAAATCTAATTCACACATCTTGTTCGACAGCAGGTGCGACTGTTAACCAACAAAGTTCATCATTATCTCGATCACTTTCAATGGGTGTTGCAGCTTACGGAATTCATTCGAGACCAAATACGGGTCCAAGTCCAACTAATCGAAACAACAATGGCCCCCCACCACCGTATCACCAGACACAGCGCTCAGCTTCAGTACCGATAGCCACACAATCGCCAACTCATGCAAGCCCCAATAATTCAACCACAGATATGCCGATGACATCACCGCAAGCTTCGCGTGTTCCATTTAGTGTGTCGTCAACTCCACCCAATACGGACGTCGCATCATCGACTATAATTTCTAACCCAACACACTCTTCATCTACGTCATTCACGGGTTTACCGAGTGGGAACCCTAAGAATATATATTCTCGTGATGGTTCAAATATTTGTAATCCGACGCAAGTATATTCGCACAGTCCATCAATCCTCAATAACTTGTCCGCAAATCCTCCCACGTCACTATCGCACATATCACCCAGAGATATAGATTGCATAGACACTGGTCACAAAGTGAAAAGATCCAGTCCTCAACAGAAGTGTAAAAGTCCTCTAATCAATGAGTTGCAAGACAATACTTGCATGGAGCCAAAATATGCAAATTTTGGTTTAAATTTCTCAACATGTGGTATGCCAACAGCGGCAAACCCACAAAATTTACGACATAATATGCAACCAATGCCTTCTCAGTTTTGTCGTCGTATCGACAATATACCATTAAATCCTAACTGCAATCGCGTTAGTCAAAATAAGCCTGTAAGCAATTTTGATCCAATAGCATCACTCGCCCAAATGTCTCAACAGTTAACTGGTAGCAGTGGTGGTATGGGTTTAAGCACAATGGGATCTGGTAATACAGTGCCGGCTGGTCTAATGGACGTTAATGCCGCAGAATTACTGACAGGGCCGTCTGGACGGACCGGTGATCCTTTATTAGACCATTGTAATCAAATGGCAAACAATAACATTGGAGTTGTTGGGTTAGCAGGGGCTTTAGGCCGTGTTACAGGACAATTTGCTCCCGATATGAACAATATGAATATGTTGTGCGGAGACTCTGGACCAATCGATCAACGCATGTTAAATGGAAAACTATGTTTACCCGGAAATTATAATCACAATACTCTAACTGGTGTTGGATTGAGGGATACAGCCGTTGGCTGCAATGACATGTCATCTTCTAATCATCGAACGGTGAATCGTCGCATTCCAACTAATTTCGAAAACTTTAATATGTCTCCAAACATACATGTTAAGGTCAGTGCACCTAATACAATTCAGTATATGCCTGCAAGATCTCAGAATTTAAACAATATGAGAATGCCTCCAAGTCTCGAGTTTTTTCAACGTTATGCCAATCCACAAGTAATGGGAAATATAGGTGGGAATCCCCCAGGACATATATCTAACGACATGGGAAATCCAAATATGATGAACTTATTTGGAAATTGCGGACAAATGCCCCCCGGCGTTGGTCAATTGAGTGGAAGAGGTGGCAGTGGATTCGAACAAAATGATTTAGAGTTGGAAGGAAATTTAATACCCAATGATGCTTACATGAATGTGCCCTGAAATCCATTAATTAAAATTCAACATCATTGGGGTCAATGACTGTCGATGCAAAGAGGAACTCCCCATCCCACTTTTAACTTCCTAGTGTCTGCAAGGAACGTAGATGGCGTAGACAGCGATGAATCGCCAATGATCTAACTCGACTTATTTCCAAATAAAGTGAGTAGTATTTAAAAACGCCTGACTACAAAAACGGTCTTGTTATTCGAGGGTATTGGCGCTTTTTATCGTATATTCGAACAAACGGTTGATGTTGTACTCATCTTGAATTTACAAAACAGCAACAGCATTAAATGTAGAGCCCGGATTTATACTTCTAAATAATTTAAATATTGTTTTTAATTTAATATGTGTAATAATGTTGACAATTAGTTTTCTTTTTTCCCCGTTTGGTTTTGTCACCAATTGAATATAGAGACATAACTAAAAGTTGTATCCTGACTATTTTATTATATTCATGAAACTCGTGAATAACCATATCTAACCAATTCGAAAGTTAGAAATAGCTAATTCAAGAGCATATTGAATTAAAAAACGTTATCCTTTTTTGAATATCGATTATTCCATGTTAAACCGAATTTTTTCCCCCCAGATTAATTCTAAATAAAAGCCATATTAACTTCAAGTTGAAGAATCAATGGGTTACATTTGTAAAAAATCATTTACTACAAAAAGTCTCTTAATATACAACATATTTTTTGCAAATGCACGAATTTGTTTTTACAGATGTACTTCGTCATAAAAATAAAATAAATTGTATAAATTTCAATACCCAATAACATTGAAAAAAAAAATCAATCTTAATATATATTTACCCTCGACACTGATTCCCTGATTCCCTGATTCACTGACTCTGTCACGCAGTACGTAGGAATTTAAATAGGCATTCTATAATAATTCTATAAATAATAATAATAAAAAAAATTAATATTTTTTTTGTACAGAAATTGTGTTTTCCCCAAATTTTTTTTTTTCCAAATTTTTTTTTTTTCAAGAAATTTTTTTTTCAAAATTTTTTTTTTCAAGAAATTTTTTTTTCCAAAAAAATTTTTTTTTTCCACAAAATTTTTTTTTTCAAGAAAAATTTTTTTTTCCACAAAATTTTTTTTTTTCAACAAAATTTTTTTTTCAACAAAAATTTTTTTTTCAACAAAATTTTTTTTTTCAACAAAATTTTTTTTTTCAACAAAAATTTTTTTTCCACAAATTTTATTTTTTTTCGAAATTTTTTTTTACAAAATAGTTTTCTCAAAATATTTTTTACAAAATTTTTAAAATTAAGTAACAAATACTTTCTCAAGCAAATTAACGGGCGCCATAGGCGCATTACAACTTACTAGTATATACATAGTTTAAAATAAGAATCTGTTTGCCAAAGGGTTTCGCAATAATAATAATAATCAATTTCATACGCGATATAAGCATATAACACTGTCAAATGTAATAGACTTCGGCGATCATTATGGATTCCACAATATTTATGAACATTCAAGGATGAAATCTTTCCCTTCGCATATGCGAACAAGAGTTAATAGATTTAGACACTAAAACCGGTGATTTGGATTTCATTCGTGTATGCGTACAATGTAGTTTTTCATAACAAGGCCCACTTTTTGAAGATTTTAAGTAAATCATTATCATATTCCCGCGACGATTCTAAAGAACCTTCGTGAATATCAAGATGAGAAATTCGAATTCTTTTTTTTTAAATGAACACGCACAAAAAATTAAATAAAAACTCGATGCATCCCCACAAAGAACAAATAAGCATTTAATCATTAAGTTTCGACCACACCTTCGCTCATTGATTTGCATCTACCTACATCGGTTAGTATTCACGATTTTCGAAGTTTCCAATGGGGAAGTTTCCAAAACTAAATTAACTTGATTGATTGATCATGAATTGATTAAATATGTTCATACATTCATTCATAACAAATTCTATGGAAATGCAATTGACAACCAGAGCCAGTGCGAGAGAAACGGTTTGCTTGCGATATCTTCAGATGTGGTATCTAATACGTTTTGATAGGTACTTGGGATGTCAATCAAAGACAAAATTAATAATTATAGTTAACCAAACAGTGTATGCAGGCGTTTCACGACACCAACAAGTTTGCAAATGACACAGGTTGTATTATTATAGATGATGCAATTACTATAGACAGCCAACTATCTTTTCAAACGCCTCACCGCATCTGAAAGTTTCAGATGTTCCTAACAATTCTGCTCTTTCGATGTAGAAATACTTGTCGCCAGCTCAGAATTGTTTTGCTCCATATGCCATTTTTGGGTGAATGTAGTTAGGAATTGATTATATTTGATTTAGGCGTGATATCTCCGATTACGCATCATATCAGAAATTTGGCATTTACTAGCTGTATACGTCACATTTCGGCGTATAGAGCAAAGTTTTGATTATATTCGACTTAAACGCAAATAAATCGGTGCATTACCAATTTTGATTGGTTTTTGTTTGATATGGAGCACATATCGAGAAAATGTTGATTCAATAAAAGCTTTAAATCTTTTGATCTATTTATGCAATTATATGCAAGTTGGTATGTTTACTTAAAATATAGACCACAATCTAAATCGAACATAAAAAAACGTTTCGTGTAGATTTAATGAAAAGGTGTAGCAATTCTTGCACGTTGCCTATGTAGTCATTTCGAATTGGCAGCTGCAAGGGATTGTGACCACAAATGTATAACTATTGATATAAAGAATTTTTGAGGCGAAATACAGTGATGATAAGGCCTATATCGAAGGTTCCCTACCGTAATTTTTGTTATGGAATATACTGTATACTAATTAAAATACTGTAATGCATTACAGCTCAAATTAGAAAACGCAGTTGCATTCGCTTTATAAATGTTGCAGCGTATCAATAATAAAGAATTAATAATGACAAACATACAAAATTAAAAAAAAATGTTAATGCCGCAAATGAATTGCAATTCATTTTTTTAATTTATTGGGCAAAACAAAAACAACGAAAATGAAAGTTGCGGCTGGGGACCGAGGCATCGAAATAACGACCCCGCCCACTTCGGCAATATTGTACTCAAATGAAAGGAATTGTCTCTAATGGGTGTGGCGTCTACAAATCCGGCCCGCCTACTTTTTTACTCGAATAGGCATTTTTTTTTTCAAATATTCTTGGTCATTTTTTTTATATTGTGTGATTTTTATTTTTTTTCCTGGATTTGTCGACGTCACGCCCATCATGGACCGCCAAAAATTACATGTTTTTTTAACTCGTGAGAGACAAGTAAAATTGAAGGTAGACTTCTGCAGGTTGCAGAATCAACCGTCAACAGTCAAGACCGATCAGCTGTTTTTTGTTATTTTGCGCGCGGTAATTATTTATAAGTTGTAAATTAAATTTTATAGTAGACGGTAGACTTCTGCAAGTTGCAGAATCAACCGTCAAGACCGATCAGCTGTTTATTGTTATTGATTTCACTTCGACATTTTGCGCGCGGTAATTACTTCTAAGTTGTAAATTAAATTGTATAGTTTAAAATTATGAGTAATGTATTTATAAACGAAGTCAAGTTATAGTTTGTAAAAATGCTCTTCAATTAGCTGTTTTTGTTTTGTTTTGTCTTACCGTCGTCTACCGTCATAACTAATCGCACAATATTGAGCCTACCGTCAGCCGTCAACCGTCAAGACTAATTGGACCTTAAGACTTTTAAGCCACACAGAATAAATGCCAAATATTAACAGAGTCGATATGAATTTATTAGACGCGCATATTTTGTTAAGAGAGGCGGCGCTGCTTTACAAAATATTGGCATGTTTGTACCAGAGCTGTAAATGAAACATTACATTTTGATTTTAATTCATTTCGAATTTAATAACTTTTGAATTAATTTTTTTCACAAAGATAAAGTAATCGAATGTAATTCTAGTCGATTCAAATAAAAATTTTAAAAATGAGTTGTAATTCATTTCCAATTTAAATTAATTAATTCAAGTGAATTAGAAATTTTATTCAATTCTTTTTTTGTGAAAAGAATTAATTCGAATGTGGTGAAATTCGAAATGAATTACAGCGTTTACAGCTCTGGTACATACATGTCAATATTTTGTAAAGCAGCCGCCGTCTCCCTATACAAAAGATGCGCCGGTGGTAAATTCGTATCGGCTCTGTTAATATTTGGTCTTAAAAGTAGAAAAAAAATAAACTATCCAATTTAATATTTTAATTAGACTTCGTATCAAGTTAAGACCAAAGCAGCTATAACAATATTAAAGTAATACTATTTGATGCAAATATATATAAAACGTGTTGTTTCATCAGTGTATTAATTGACAAAGGCAAGATTCATCGAAATTAATCTCTTGCCCAAGAAGTGAACACGACATCATGATGTCCCTATTCCTATTGTAATCAGTCGCTCTTGCTTCCAACGTGCCCTATATCCAGATATTCATTAGATCAGGTATGTACGGGTGGCGGGTGGTACAAGTGCCCCTTCTTTAATGGTGAATGTCGTTAACATTTTATTTATATTCTTAGTTGTAATCTTTGCGCGGACTATTCTATTTGTGCCATGGATTTAAATAAAAGAGATTCGAGATGTAATTCCCGCGGAAGACAGGGATTAGAGATGCAAAACAATTATTCGGAACAATTTTCTGATTCGTCCTCAAATAACGCGATACAGCATACCACTAAAGCTGTAAATAGTCCATGTGAAGAGGAAAATCAAAATCAGACGGGGGACAGTAACTCGACAGCAGCAAGAGAAGGAGATATTGAGACTTTAGGGAATTCCACCGGCACCGGATTATCAGCCACATCGCCATCTCCGAATTCGAAAAAGTCACTATCAAAGCAGGTTTCTTTGAGCAAGATAAAACCAAATATATCTTCATCCGTATCTATTAGAGATGAACAAGATATCAAAAAAGAAGATGGTTCATTGTCACCACAAAATGTATCACCCTTAGGCTTTGTTCCAAGTTCTGTACAGTCGAACTGTGATAATGACGATAAAAACGGGGCGCCAACAATTAACAAAATGACTAATCATTCTCCGTTGTCTTGCGAAAAGAGTAATCCATTTTCCAGAAGTGGTTGCAGCGAATTGGAAGAACGCCCTACAAGCGCTAGTCTAGCAATATCCGGAAACCCTTCAACAAATCTAGACAGCGGCATTATGGGTACAAGTCCCAAAACGTGTTCAGATGGATTTGGCTCTACTGTATCGAGTATATCAAATTTGTCCAGAAATATGAACCCTTTTAATGGAAATTTGACAAAATATAATTGTACAACACAAGGGGAAAACCCTCAACCATTGAATTCGAGTGGAAGTGGCGGTGCAGAGTATATGCAACAGCAAAATCATGTGTTTGTCTTTTCCACACAGTTAGCGAATAAGAGCGCCGAGGCAGTGCTTGGCGGCCAATTTCCTACAATTATAGCATATCACTGTAAGCAACCCTCAACTAAGTTGTTTCTTGAAGATTTTTTGAAAAACCCGTCAAAAACGTCAAAATTACAAAGACAGTATTCGTTAAATATAATGAACGTCATGCAGTCAGCATCATCAGGACAAGGTCCACAATCGTACTGGTTGAATGATTGTAACAGTTTAGGTAAATTTTCACACAGGTCATCCTTGCGCAATGTCGGTGTTAATAAAAACAATCCGGTTTGGGGAGATCAAGCGTCTGTTGTAGATAATCAAGCTTGTACCACCGCAGGAAATTCTCTAGATCTGTTAAATAACTCTGAAGCATTTGATAACACAAAATCTGCAATATGTGGTGTTAAAGTTGAAGATAAATCAAGTATACCATCACTACAAGGCGTCAAAGTTCCCGATGAGAATCTTACTCCACAACAACGTCAACACCGCGAAGAACAGTTAGCAAAGCTGAAGAAAATGAATGAATTTCTTTTCCCTGAAAATGAAGGGAACGATTTCCAGTCAGGTCACGGCAATAATTCAGCACCTTCTGAAACAGCGGCAAATAGTATGGCCTCAAGTTCAGGCGAAATAATACATAAGTCTGGGGGAAACTGTTCTGATGGGCCAAATAAAATTTATCAACCGATGCGGAATATATCAGGAAATATGGGAAAACAATCTGGCTCAGGTCAAGGAGGCTCAAATCTTGAAAACATAGCAGGAGGTTTAGGTGCCGAAACAATCATGTCTGCAGACTTGATGGCGAGCGGTGAATCATCTAGCATGGGAGCTATGCAATCCATTAAACATGGATGTATTCCGAAAATGAATACGTCTAATTTGAATATGATGAAGTCCAGAGAACAATGTGATGTGGACAACGATCAAAGTAACAACACAGTCCACGAAACAAGTCCAGATATGTCGTCTTCCTTTAACATAAAAAATTGTCCATCGTCGTCAGAAGCAGAAGTTGTTGGAGGTACATCAAACATAAACATGCCTCAAGAGGAGTGGGCTAAATTTCAGAACAACGCTTTTCATCAGGAAGGTTTTAAAAACCGGCATTCAAATGTAATCCACCCACCTGCAATGTCAGGCTCCTCTCTTGTTTGTCCACAGAACGCGTCACTGTCTCGTTCGCAGTCTATAGGAGTGGGAGGTTATAGCATGCAGCAGACAAGGCCAAATACGGGGCCAAGTTCATCTAACCGTAACAACAATGGTCCCCCACCTCCGTACCATCAAACTCAGCGATCAGCTTCAGTACCGATAGCCACACAATCCCCCACCCACGCAAACTCTAATAATTCAAACCCCGACATGTCTCTGCCTTCACCGCAAGGTGGTTCGCGTGTTCCATTTGGTGTATCTTCGACGCCCCCAAATGCGGACGTCACAAACTCATCAGCCGTAATCACAAATCCGACTCACTCGTTATCGGCCTCTACGTCTTTAACTGGAATAACGAGCGGAAACCTGATGAGTAGTTCAATTATAAGCAACATGTCGACGAATCCATCGCCACATTCATTGTCACATATATCACCCAGAGAGATAGATTGTATAGAAAGTGCTCACAAACTGAAGAGGTCCAGCCCTCAGAAATTTAAAGGTCCACAAATAAATGATATGCAAGACAACACATGTATGGAAGCAAAATATGCTAACTTTGCTTTGAATTATCCCACATGTGGTATGCCGTCTGTAAACGCTCAAAATATGCGACAAAATATGCAGCAAATGCCTTCACAGTTTTGCCGTCGAATAGATAATATACCATTAAATCCAAACTGTAATCGTGCTGGCCAAAACAAAACAACTAGTGGTTTTGATCCAATTTCGTCATTAGCTCAAATGTCACAACAATTGACCGGTTGTGGTGTGGGACTGAGCACACTGGGTGCCGGCGGCAATAGCGGGACAGGGGGACTTATGGACATTAATAGCGGGGAATTAATGGGAGGCCCTTCCGGTCGTTCGAACGATCATTCATTAGATCATTGTAATCAAATGTCAAATACAAATAATATTGGTATGACAGGTTTGGTGGGATCCCTAGGTCGGCAGCCCGGTAGTCAATATAATCCCGATATCAATAATATGTTATGTGGTGAAGCAGGACCAATGGATCAACGTATGCTGAATGGAAAAATGTGTGTACCTAATTTTAATCCGAATGCCTTAAACGGTGTCGGTGGATTGCGAGATTCAAACATTGGCTGCAATGATATGATGTCTTCAAGCCGAACAATGAACCACCGCCGTATGCCAACTAATTTTGACAACTTCAACATGTCGCCGAATGTTCATGTTAAGGTAAGCGCACCCAATACAATTCAGTATATGCCAGCGAGATCTCAAAATTTAAGCAACATGCGAGTGCCTCCTAGTGTTGAATTTTTTCAACGCTATTCCAATCATCAAGTTATTGGTAATGTGGGTGGTCATCCAGCTGGACAACATCATCTACCCGGCGATATAGCCAACAATCCCAATATGATGAATTTGTTTGGAAATTGTAATCAAATGCCAACCAATGTTGGACAGTTAAGTGGAGGTGGAGGTAGTGTTGGATTCGAATCGTTAGAGGTCGAAGGAAATGTATTACCGAATGATGATTACATGAATGTGCGCTGAGACTTAATCCGCAGTTGATACTAATCATGGGATGGTGAAAGCCCAAACGATTAAAAGGAAAAACATTTCTACTCATAATATTCACACAATTAGTGATTTGTCAAAGATGAAGACTGTTGCGTTTTATTTGCCACGGGAAGGAATTTGTTAGCTGCTGTCCAAGCTGCCATATGAACATTTTCCCATTATATACATATTTACTCTGAGTCTGGTGTTGCCTGTCGTTGTGACAGAGTTTTTTCTGTTGTACTTTCAATAAAAACAAATGTAAAAACAATGAAAAATACAAACAGCTAAACATAAAACCATACATTCATGTATGAGTATATAAACGATATGATATTCCACAATCGTGTTGTTAGAAGAAAATGTTTACACGTAATAATACAGTTTAAGGACAAATTCAACATTTTATGCATATGGCATACATAGAATTCATTTCAAATGAAAGTAGTATTATTATTACAATAAAATAATGTTTTATAAAATGTTTGTAGTTTTACTGTTTAATTTTCATTTTACGGTTGGCATAATTCGAAACTCATCGTCGATTAATGCTTTGAACTAGCTTCTGCTATACTTCTTCTATACGAATTTTGGTCCAATATGAGAATGAGATTAATTCAAAATATAGTAAGTGGATGACAATCAATGGTATATCGCATTAAAATCCACAATACCGCACATTTTTAGCTTCCTACTTTAAAAAAAACACCTTTATTAGTATTTTAAAATGTAATGTCAATTTTTTTTCGGAATTATCAATTTAGAAGTCAAATATTACCCAAATTTTCATTTAGTGACTGTTCTTTCTTCCCATCAGGTAATCGTCGAATGTGGGTGGAAAGCATGCGCCATGGTATAGTGCAAATTACACGACGTGACACTAGTTTATGGATGAGGGGCACAGAGATGCAAGAGAGGTAGCAAAAGTAGCATGAAATGGATTTTTACGAGAGGTTTGACGTTTCTCTCTCCATGTTTCGTTTTTTTCGCCAGGGATGGAAAACAAGTACAGTACAGATTTGTACGTTTTGATAGTTTCAGAACTTTACTAGAACATATGGTAAATATTGAAAATTAAAATATGTATATTTAATATATATATATTTATATGTATATTTAATATATATATATATTTATATATATCTATAATATATATGTATATTTATATATATCTATATTTACTGCCGGTTTCGAGAAAACGAATTTCTTTGTTCGTTACAATTGTTATGAATTGTGAATGATGGATTCTTCGGTGTTACAAAATAAAATGTTGACGTATTTATGAAAACAAAGTAGCTTGTCCATACTTTCTCGCCAAATGCTTAGCCTATTTGTGGTGTAGATCAACATTGTGTTTTTGTTTACTGCGGCGGACGGCAACAGTTGTTGAGAGAAGTTACTATTGGACGACAGTTTTCAAATGAACATGTTTCGAAGAACATTTATGTTTATTTATTCATATTGTAATACAAAAGCCTTCCAGGCCAAAATTATTAAATCTTTTAACAATATTTATTGTTATAATTTAATAAATGTGTGTTTTCTAATATGAAACCAATTTTAGTTTTGGTTCTTAGAAAAATGGAGTGTTGTAGACGTAAAAGGCAGAGTCGCCTCGGGTAATCCCATTCTCTGCATGCATTTACACTTCATATTTCATCAGGGATGATAAAGTTCATATTTTAGAGGTTTTTTAAACTTTTTGACTCTTAAAAGTACCGTGGCACCTTTGTCATCCCTTTATCATTTTCTGATTTACTAACAATATCAAAACATATGTTTCAAAGTGAACAGCCGTTAGAGGGAGATTCACGATATCAAATATTTGTCTTGGCGAGAAGAAAATCTTCGGGTACGAACTGTTCGCCATTTATTCGCGATAGGGGTGGTTATAATTCAATTTGTAGATATTAAAAAGGCACTGCATGGTACAATAAACAAGGTAAGGTCATTAGCCCAACAACAAATAATCAGATACAACTCTGGTGCTCTATATTGTCAAAGTTGTATATGTCAAGAATATAAAATAAAGTTACTGACAGTTAATTTTTGTTATTGTTGTAAATATTTGATACAAAATATTTACATTTCCATCATTAATATGTTCATAATTTGTTATACCCTCTATCATAGGATGGGTTTGTTATTCCGTTTGCAATTCGAATGTCAACTTTGACAATTTAGAGCGCTGCGAGAAAAAATTGTAAATCAGCTGATTGCTTGGCCTTACCTTGTTTATTGTAACATGAGGCACTGCTTATAATTAGATAGTTACAAATTGGTACCTTTTCGATCCAAAAAGTACTTTTTAGAAACAAATTTTGTGCCATTTCATTGATCTCATTTATCATCCCTGCATTTCATTGTCATGTTATCCGAAAAAAATCATAAAATATAAATATACTTGGAGAATTAATACAATAAAATGGATACATCAGAGTTTGATCGTAAATATGACATTCTGGACGTCGCGACACCGCAACACACAATATTATCGGCCAGATACAAAAAGTTAGTTAAATTGTTTATTTTAAGGTTCATGTGTGGTATCAGGTATTATCGTCGAAGACTGCACATAGTATGTATTGTATATAATAAATATATATATATATATATGTGGACCAAGTTTAATCCAATGTCCAATGTAATCGTAAAAATTAATTTTGCTACAATTATTCTCCGTCGCAATTGTAATGCCATTTATTATTGATGAACTTTCGGATATAAAGTTGCATCGATCTACACCATTCCGTGGTGTGATGGTGTTGTGTGCGACTATCACAACAAATACGAGTTCATATCCTGGCTAGAACATCAAAAACACAAATTTCGACGTTAACCGAACAGTGTTAGAAAAAATGTGTTCAGTTCGCCGGAGAAAAATTTGTTTGAGTTTTGGAAAAAAAATCATCTAAATGATGAAGGGTTTTTTCTGTTCCTTCGACACAAGTTTCTGTTGAACGAGCATAAAAATAAACCCAGAGGACTACATTTTTCCCCTGCTAATAGGGGATATTAGCAGGTACAACCAACCATAGTTAAAAGGTTAAATTTTGTAAATCGTTGCTCCCTCCCATTGCTGAATACTTTGGCGAAAACAATGAAAAACTTATATACATTTTTTAGGAGTTTTGCCTATTATACCTTAAGAGAACGCTTGCCGGTCATATTGACTCAAATTATTGATAATTTAACAAAAGACAAAGATGTAATTACGGAGAAGTACGAAGGAGGAGAGGTACGTAATAGTCGAAGGCACGCCTATTCATTCATTTATTGATATTCCATTCCATTGCAGGATACCCGAGAGGAAATAAAAATGGTTGTTGGTCATATTTCCAAACTCAAATATCAATTGCAAACGGACAAAAACTTTGAAAAGTTCGAGGGGCACGGTAAGGCAACTCTATTCTATAGTAAACATTTCGAATACATTATGCATTATTGTGTAGGCGAATAACGCATTAGCTTTATTTATGTCACAGAACCGGACCAGGAAATATGGAATAATTTTCTAGACTCTCTGCCGCCAAAGTTCTGTTCATTTTACCAGTCAGCTTGGTTATATGCCGAATGTTATATGTATCGCAGGGTATCGTCCTTTTTTGAAAATTCAGAAACGCTTAAGACTTTTGATTACTTTTTTAAGCAAAAGGAGAATGCCTTAAAAATGGATGAAATTGTTGGTGTAGCAAAACGTATAAGGCACACTGAACGAGATTACAACACATTTTCCCGTTTGCTGAAGGTATGAATGCATCAGACACATAGCAATCGTCCGCATATTGTAATATAATATTTATGTAGCTTAACTTATGGGGTAACAAATGCGATCTCTCGATTATAATCCCCACAAACTTTGACCCAAACGACAATGTCTTCGATTCTTGCGAAAAGATGGATGATAATATATTGGTGAACAACTCAAAAAACATTTGGAATTGTTTGAAGTCAGCGGATCGTTCAAAACCAGTCATAGTTGATTTTGTTTTAGACAATGCAGGCTTCGAATTTTATACTGACCTAGTTTTGGCCGAATATTTGTTGGAAAAAAATTTGGCCAACAAAGTGCGATTCCATGTCAAACCCATACCATGGTTCGTTTCGGATGTTACACCACCAGACTTTCATTACACGTTCGAATACTTATGCAACCATAGTGAACCATGTCTTGTTGAGCAAGGCAGAAAATGGAAAAAGTATATTGCTGAAGAACTATTTGAATTAGCGCCTGTACATTTTTTTTGGTGCAGCCCATTTGAATATTGCAGGTAAGTCTCAGGACAAATGTGTTTTTAATTATATAAAATAATAGGTTAATTTACCACCATTTAGAATGAGTGAGGTCGATGTTAAACTATACAAATTCCTAAGTGAGTCCAATTTAGTTATTTTCAAAGGAGACTTGAATTATCGAAAACTATTGGGTGATATGAATTGGGCTCCCACTGATGATTTCTTGACATGTCTTCGAGGATTTCAACCTACAAACATTTGTACTTTACGCACTGTAAAAGCTGATTTGATATGTGGCTTGGAGAAGGGAAAGGCTGAACAACTATCGCGTAAGGATGTTAAATGGATGGAGACTGGCGAATATGGAGTCATACAATACATGGCAGGCAGCCTAAGTTGTACTGAATCAGATTTGCGACATGGTAATGACACAATCGGAAAGGTCAAGCAGATATAGTCGTATTAGACTAAAATAAACTGTAAATAAGTTGAGGAAATAAAAACGGATGCAATTATTTTTCATGCATTTTCTTTTATTTAGGTTATGTAGGAGAATACCGATAAAACTACAAAAACATTTGCAGCACTGATGTAGATCCATTTTTGTTTTTAAGCCAATCAACCTATAATCAAATCTCCTATCATATCTTATATATAAGTACAATTATCGGCAAATTCATTTATTTACTTTGAATTTTCGCACGCAGAATATGTGATGCTAATGTAGCGAATGCCACACCTTAAATTGCTGTTGGGGCAATCTTTTATCAAATGCTAGAGACTTATTTTAAGTTTACATATGGTATTTCCATCAACCCTTTTATAGTGGCTGGCCGACTTGTAGATAGAACATGTAACATTTGACTTTGTAATGTTGTCTGTGTTTTTAGAGTATAAAATGCTAAAACTGTTTTTGTTAGTCGTCCTCAATATGGGTTCAGATGAGGGAGCATAATGAGTGTTAATTATTTACTTTAATAACATAAGAGTCTAAGTTTTCAAATAGATCAAGTTTTAAAGTTTACACCAAGTCGTATATATTTCTGTACCGTTAGTAAATGTACTTCAAAATATACGGTCACTTACAATTATAAGTTGTAAGGCCGGTCTCAAACCTTTTCTCTAATTATTGCAGTAAAATATCTACCATATACAAATTTGTAGTTCTAATAGTTCAGAAGATATGGTCGTTCAAAGTAAAGATTGCATGGGCTGTGCCACAACCTTTCTTCCTATCATAAACTAAAGTCAACTTACTGATTGATATTTTCGTAATGTTTAAATACTGTATGATCATACTTACTGGTGTTTTATCGTTGATTAAAGTGTGAAATGGCCAGTTAGTATTATTCTACAGGAGGAACAAAACCCCAAAGAAACTTTCCCTTCCTTATCCACTTTATATAATTTTTAATTTTATTCTAGTTTTTATATTGTGTACATTTTTTTAGTTTTAGTTTATGTTATATCTCTACTATGCTCTCTTAAGTGACAGGCTGTGGAGGTCACTACCTCTACCTCACTAGGTTAAAACCAAATGTTTAAAATTCTCCAATATGTAAAAATCAAACGACCAATATCAGGGTGCGGACATCACTGTCACAGTACACATCTCAACCGCAAATACCGTGGATACGTCAATATACGAATGAGGATGCCCATTGCATCTATATCAGGATGAAAACAACAGTATATGAACAAAAATGTTATTCCTACCAACACAACACAGAGAAGCGCAGTAAAAAAAAAATCGAACGGAAAGAAATAATTTCGGTACATGATAGGTTTATGAAGCGAAACGTGGCTTACGCAGGTGTGTATACCTCGTATGTCTGTGTCTTTATATGAGAAGTCATTTGTATTTGCGATCGTTTTCCCTTTCCAGTTATGTTTTCCGACAGTGTTCTTTGGAATACATATTATCTATTTCATAATATATATATTCCGTCAGTTATTTCTTTTATTACTATTCTTCATTGTTAACGGGCTTTCAAATTGTTAATTTATTATATTTATTTACTGTTTGGCTGGGGAGCGATTGTTGCGATATTTTAATTAATTAATTATTGAATAACATATATTAATTGGCCTTATAAGCTTTGTATATTACAATTAAACCAATAAATTTAATAAAATGAAAATACATTATTCACTTCAATATCCAAAATATACAATTTTACAGGTGAATTCCTAAACGACGTAACAAGAAGAGTGTTTAGATTTTACAACTTGTCAAGTAATTTTGGATTTCTGGTGACGATATATTAGTTACTTTCTCTGCAGGGTAAAAGCTCCGAAAAATATTAATGGACATTTCAAATTTCAGTTTACCAGTTAATTCCCAAATACAGCACTAATAACACCCCATCATTTATGTAATAGGTATTCAAATTCAACTACAACAGACACTTCCATTTAAATTTTAAAATGGTTACGGTAGTCTTCTACAAACGAATTGTCAACGAAAGCGAGGACAAGAAAACGCAAATCTCGAGAGCGAGAGAGGAAAAATCGATAAATTGTTATTTGTTGTGTGCAATATTTTGCATTTTACAGTCTCTTGACATTTGCGTCTTTTATCTCCACCATCGCACAATTACGTTTTCCACGACAACAACTGCAGCCTCAAACATCTGTGACTTTTCTTTAGGTAAATATTTTCTCACGTCAACATTTTTAATAGAATACGGTAGGAAAATATCCATAATTGCAAATAATCGAGAAATCACTCGAAGGGAAGTTACAAGTCAACATATATCAAGCGAATCAAACTAATATGGTAAGAAATTATGCAAAACGTTTTCTGGCTTCACGTTTATGTTTATTTTCATCGTTCATCGACAGTCGTTATTATCCAAGGTTGCAGAGAAAACTGCAGCAGAAACAAATCTAAATAATAGCGATACAGTAGATAAAATCGACGAATTTGACTCGAAATATGGAATTAGTGATAGTGCAACTCCTAGAGAAACGTATTTGAGCGGTCGTTATAAGAAAAGTTTTGCATATTATACATTTCGTCACCGTTTGCCCAAAACACTAAGCACTCTGCTGGGCACTTTAAAGAAAGAACTGAATGGACATAATTATTCAAAGGTAAGTTGCAATTATGAATTGTAACATACAGTGGACGAAAAGATAACAAATGTATTCCAAATCTCAATAGGATGATGTAAACTATGTATTGGAATCTATAAGGGAGCTTAAACATCAGTTGGAAAGTGATGGTCAATTAGAAAAGTTTACGGGAAATGGTTTGACTTAAATTAATTATTAAACACACCCCTCGTAACGTATTCAACATTTTTAGGGCCTGATAATGATATATGGAACAATTTCATTTCTACTTTGCCGCATGATGACTTATCTTTCTTTAAAACCTGTTGGTTGTATGCCGAATGTTATTTGTATCGGAGGATTTATTCGTTCTTTGAGGCTTCACCTACTTTGGTGGACTTTGACTATTTCGGTCCACAAAAAATACACGCTCTGCAAATTTCTACCGATGCAATGGAGGAATTAATTGAGAATACTAAAACTGCGACAAATAATTTAGAAACGTTTTCGCATATTCTTAAGGTAAGGAATACAAGTAATTAATGAATAATTCTAATGTTTAACATTTAGCTTAACCTGTGGGGTAATCGTTGTGATTTGTCTATAACTTCCGGTCAAGATGTAAGACCCACGGGCAATCTTTTCGAACTTATTGATAGTCTAAATGCAAATATATTAATAGACGATAGTGCACAAATTTGGCATTGTCTAAATCAAACATCCCCAAATCAGAAACAATCTGCCACATCTGTTGATTTCATATGTGATAATGCTGGATTTGAACTATTTACGGATTTACTGATGGCCCAATATTTAGTCGAACACCGATTGTGCTCAACCGTACACTTTCACGTAAAAGCCATGCCATGGTATGTTTCGGATACGACAGCTCAAGATATTCGGCGCACATTAATGTTCTTGCAAGAGCATAAATCGGAAAACCTGAATAATTTTGGTAAGCTATGTTCAAAGTATTTCGAAGAAAATACATTTCAAGTTGTTGCCAGTGAGTATTTTTGGACCACGCCATTTGAATACTATAGGTGAGAGATTGAGGAAATGTATAAAAATAAGTTGCTGGCTTCACCACGTCAAAAATTAAATTTGTTTTATTGTACGATTCCAAATATATTTCGGCTGTAGCTAACATTGGCAAGCCATGATTGCGTACATACGCACCTGGGTAGACTATCTGTCACTTTATGTTGACATGGATTCACCTAGTAAACGCTTGCGGGAAATTATTTTACAAAAAATATAATTGTAACAAATAATATGACCATGTTTTTCATTACCATTGTCTAGAAACTTCAATTTAATACTTCTGCTGCTCATCTAAAGATATTAATCTTATTTTCAATAATATTCGTATTTGGTCCAAGAACGGACACCATTGAGGAAAATACGGCTACCATACAAATGTCGAGTGGTGGTGTTTATAAGGAATAATATGGTATCCAACTCGAATTGTGTATCGGTATTCTATACATATTTGAACGGTGACTGTTCCTCCTGACGTTACAACATTTAGCCGGAATAAGCGGCTATCCAGGGTCTCCCATACGTTTACTGTCTAATTGCCAGTTATGTGGAAAAATCTTCCTACATGTGTTTTCCTACCTACTATGACATTATCAAACTGATGGCCAATGTTGACAAAAACTCCTCCCTTTTTCTGAGTATTAGTATAAGTTGTAGTAGTAGTTGTAGTTGTTTTGTATTGTACATATTTATATTAGTTGCTAAAAAATTGGACAAATAGTTTCAAAGGACTTTCGAAACACCACTTATAAAGATAATTTCTCCCAAACAATCTGTTCAATTAAAAAAAAAAATGAAAATATCAGGTTGGGGTCTGCTATGTATGAGCCCAATTACAACGAAATCTATTTTTTAAAAAAAAAATCGGAAATTTTCATGGGTTAACACCTTTTTTTATTTTGGTCAATTTTTTTTTAATTTCTTGATCTTTGGCTATTGGATGTTTTCTGTCCTCAAGTATAGCTTTAATTTGATACTTTAATCGTTTCGATACCTTATTACATTGCTGAAAAAATTGACATCGTCTTATTCAGATTAAGGTCCGTTAATCATAACCAAACTTCAAACAAAATCTATTTTTTCAAAAAAATCAATAATTTTGAGTCCTTTTTTAATCAAAAAATTTTTTTTTTTTAGTTTCCGGATCTTTGCACTTGTATGTTTTCTGCCTTCGAAATGATGAAAATATAACCACATATAAATTATGTAAAATTAGCCATTACAGATTAATGGTCAAAAAATTATTAGTATTAGAATTAGTATTAGTATTGATATTAGTATTAGTATTAATATTAGTATCAGTATTAGTATCAGTAATTGTAGTTGTAGTTGTAGTGGTAGTTGTTGTACACATTTACATTAGTTGCTGAAAAATTGGACAAATAACTTCCGAATCTCGAATTATGAAAAAACCCAATTTTCTGGACGCAATTTCTCCCAAATTATTTGCTAAATCTAAATAATGACAACAACGCCTTGATCAGTTTAAGGTCCGCTATAAATGACCATAATTTCAACAAAATCTATTTTTTTCAAAAAAATCGAAAATTTTAATGGGTTAACCCCTTTACTATTTTTTTGGTGAAATTTTTTTTTTCGAAATTCAAAATCTTTTGCATTTGGGTTTATTCTGGCTTCAAAATGATACAATTCTGGCCACATATAGTTTATATAACATTTGCCATTACAGAGTAATAGTCAAAAATCTAATATTCAGAAAAACCCATTTTCCGAACCCAATTTCTCCCGAAGTTTCTGTTCAATCTAACAAACGAAAACGTCGTCTTACTCAGATTAATGTCTGCTAATCATAAGCAAACTTTCAACAAAATCTATTTTTTCAAAAAAATCTCAAATTTTGTTTTTTTTTTAGTTTCCGGATCTTTGGCTCTTGTATGTTTTCTGCCTTTGAAATGAAACATTAGCCATTATGTAACATTAGCCATTACAGATTAATGGTCAATAAATTATTAGTATTAGTATTAGTATTAGTATTAGTATTAGTATTAGTATAAGTATTAGTATTAGTATTAGTATTAGTATAAGTATTAGTATTAGTATTAATATTAATATTAGTATTAGTATTAGTATCAGTATTAGTATTAGTATTAGTATTAGTATTAATATTAGTATCAGTATTAGTATCAGTATTAGTATTAGTAATTGTAGTTGTAGTGGTAGTTGTTGTACACATTTACATTAGTTGCTGAAAAATTGGACAAATAACTTCCGAATCTCGAATTATGAAAAAACCCAATTTTCTGGACGCAATTTCTCCCAAACTATTTGCTAAATCTAAAAAATGACAACAACGCCTTGATCAGTTTAAGGTCCGCTATAAATGACCATAATTTCAACAAAATCTATTTTTTTCAAAAAAATCGAAAATTTTAATGGGTTAACCCCTTTACTTTTTTTTTGGTGAAAATTTTTTTTTTCGAAATTCAAAATCTTTTGCAATTGGGTTTATTCTGGCTTCAAAATGATACAATTCTAGCCACATATAGTTTATATAACATTTGCCGTTACAGAGTAACAGTCAAAATTCTAATATTCAGAAAAACCCAATTTCTCCCGAAGTTTCAGTTCAATCTAACAAATGAAAACGTCGTCTTACTCAGATTAATGTCTGCTAATCATAAGCAAACTTTCAACAAAATCTATTTTTTCAAAAAAATCGAAAATTTTGATGGTGAAAAATTTTTTTTTTCGAAATTCAAAATCTTTTGCAATTGGGTGTATTCTGGCTTCAAAATGATACAATTCTAGCCACATATAGTTTATATAACATTTGCCGTTACAGAGTAACAGTCAAAATTCTAATATTCAGATAAACCCAATTTCTCCCGAAGTTTCAGTTCAATCTAACAAATGAAAACGTCGTCTTACTCAGATTAATGGCTGCTAATCATAAGCAAACTTTCAACAAAATCTATTTTTTCAAAAAATCTCAAATTTTGATTTTTTTTAGTTTCCGGATCTTTGGCTCTTGTATGTTTTCTGCCTTTGAAATAAACATTAGCCATTACAGATTAATGGTCAAAAAATTATTAGTATTAATATAAGTATTAGTATGAGTATTAGTAATTGTAGTTGTAGTGGTAGTTGTTGTACACATTTACATTAGATGCTGAAAAATTGGACAAATAACTTCCGAATCTCGACTTATGAAAAAACCCAATTTTCTGGACGCAATTTCTCCCAAACTATTTGCTAAATCTAAAAAATGACAACAACGCCTTGATCAGTTTAAGGTCCGCTATAAATGACCATAATTTCAACAAAATCTATTTTTTTCAAAAAAATCGAAAATTTTAATGGGTTAACCCCTTTACTTTTTTTTTGGTGAAATTTTTTTTTTTCGAAATTCAAAATCTTTTGCAATTGGGTTTATTCTGGCTTCAAAATGATACAATTCTAGCCACATATAGTTTATATAACATTTGCCGTTACAGAGTAACAGTCAAAATTCTAATATTCAGAAAAACCCAATTTCTCCCGAAGTTTCAGTTCAATCTAACAAATGAAAACGTCGTCTTACTCAGATTAATGTCTGCTAATCATAAGCAAACTTTCAACAAAATCTATTTTTTCAAAAAAATCGAAAATTTTGATGGTGAAAATTTTTTTTTTTCGAAATTCAAAATCTTTTGCAATTGGGTTTATTCTGGCTTCAAAATGATACAATTCTAGCCACATATAGTTTATATAACATTTGCCGTTACAGAGTAACAGTCAAAATTCTAATATTCAGAAAAACCCAATTTCTCCCGAAGTTTCAGTTCAATCTAACAAATGAAAACGTCGTCTTACTCAGATTAATGTCTGCTAATCATAAGCAAACTTTCAACAAAATCTATTTTTTCAAAAAAATCGAAAATTTTGATGGTGAAAATTTTTTTTTTTCGAAATTCAAAATCTTTTGCAATTGGGTTTATTCTGGCTTCAAAATGATACAATTCTAGCCACATATAGTTTATATAACATTTGCCGTTACAGAGTAACAGTCAAAATTCTAATATTCAGAAAAACCCAATTTCTCCCGAAGTTTCAGTTCAATCTAACAAATGAAAACGTCGTCTTACTCAGATTAATGTCTGCTAATCATAAGCAAACTTTCAACAAAATCTATTTTTTCAAAAAAATCGAAAATTTTGATGGTGAAAAATTTTTTTTTTCGAAATTCAAAATCTTTTGCAATTGGGTGTATTCTGGCTTCAAAATGATACAATTCTAGCCACATATAGTTTATATAACATTTGCCGTTACAGAGTAACAGTCAAAATTCTAATATTCAGAAAAACCCAATTTCTCCCGAAGTTTCAGTTCAATCTAACAAATGAAAACGTCGTCTTACTCAGATTAATGGCTGCTAATCATAAGCAAACTTTCAACAAAATCTATTTTTTCAAAAAATCTCAAATTTTGATTTTTTTTAGTTTCCGGATCTTTGGCTCTTGTATGTTTTCTGCCTTTGAAATAAACATTAGCCATTACAGATTAATGGTCAAAAAATTATTAGTATTAATATAAGTATTAGTATGAGTATTAGTAATTGTAGTTGTAGTGGTAGTTGTTGTACACATTTACATTAGATGCTGAAAAATTGGACAAATAACTTCCGAATCTCGACTTATGAAAAAACCCAATTTTCTGGACGCAATTTCTCCCAAACTATTTGCTAAATCTAAAAAATGACAACAACGCCTTGCTCAGATTAAGGTCTGCTATAAATGAGCATAATTTCAATGAAATCAATTTTTTCAAAAAAAATCTCAAATTTTCTTTTTTTTAGTCAACATTTTTTTCTGCCTTCAAAATGATACAATTCTAAACACATATAGTTTATATAACATTAGCCATTACAGAGTAATAGTCCCTGTCGGATACACATTAAATCCTGTGAAAATTATCGTAGCAAAATGAAGACATCGTCTTATTCAGATTAATGTATGCTAAACATAACCAAACTTTTAACAAAATCTATTTTTTCAAAAAAATCGAAATTTTCCGGATCTTTGGCACTTGGGTGTTTCCTGCAATACAATTTCTCCTAAACTATTTGCTCAATCTAAAAAATATAAAATATCCCATTGGTTTAATTATAGCCCAAAAGTCAATGTTTACATTACTCGTACATTACTCCATTTCTTAACCCTTCGTCAGGCACATATTTTGAGCCCTTAGTTCTGGCACATGGTGTCTGGCCAGACCCCTATACATTTACATGCATTTGTATGGAAATAAGGGCTGTTTGCCGTTAAATTTTTTACTAAGATAGGAAAATATTTGTTATATATTGTGTTTCTATTTCTTTTTACTATGTTATTAGCTACCTGAGGAAGAAAAAATAGAACTGAAAAAATCTTTGGAATGAAAAGGGCAACAATTTTTTTGTTCTATATATATTTCTCTTTATTATTATTATTTATGAAGAATACATTGAATTTTTTTATTCAGAATTTTGCGGAAGGCAACAAAAACATAAATAATCTACTCTTGAATGTTGCTGACAAACAGGATTGTTGCATTTGCAGCAAAAAAGCGTGTCTTACGGCGTATTTAGTCACCTTGCTGCAGGCAAATTCTGCACTCTTTTTTGGCAGCTAATGTGTCTGGACCACTGCGTGAAGCCACATTAAGGTTTGCTATATTGAGAGGTCTCCCAAAGTACGCTTCAAATGCTATACGAGTTGTTGGTTGAGCCACAATGTGCGGATTATTGGTGCAATTATTAATTTATACATCGAAAGCCAACAATATTTTGGGAGATTACCTGAAATTACAGCCATGTACCTAAAATAGAAGTATGCTAAATTGAAGCATGAAAATGAAATATGTCTGGCCAGGGTTAAAAAATTTCCAAATAATTTCAGCAAACTTTTGAATCTCTTATTTTGAGATCTATTTTCAAATGCCATATGTACGCAATCTAAAGAACGCAGTCCAGTTTTAATTTCGCACCATGTCCAGCATGCTTGAGCGAAATTTCAACAAAACCTTTTTTAGTTTTTGTCTGGTCGATAATTGCTCTTTGCTGTCATTGACTATACAAATTATATCAGTTAACTGATTTGAGAGAAGTTTCCCTTCTGTTTCCCAAAAATCGAGAATTAAATCGCATTTCCGGCAATCAATTCAACTTAGCCACATAATAATTGATGTATGAATGAAAATGTACCAATCACTTAAAAGCAGTGGGGGAGGAATATCACGTTTTCCTTCACCAATTCTAGATCATGTCACTTAAAATTCATATTGCAATCAATTTATAATTTTCCCATTTGTGGTATTTTCAAAAAGCGTAGAACGTACAAATGGTTTTCGCTTCAGACGAAATATTTTTAAAATTATCATCACACTAGTCAGTTTTTTTTCAGTTGGTGACAGCAGCAACTTTTTTTTATGTATTTATTAAGTGCGGCGAAATGTAAAAATAAAATTCCAATTTTTTATCATTTTAGAATGAATGATGTGGACCCCAAATTGTACGGACAATTGCAACGGTCGTCATTGGTAATCTTTAAGGGTGATTTAAATTACCGTAAGCTTTTGGGTGATTTCAACTGGGATTTTACGGAAAATTTCAAAACATGCCTCCGAGGATTTACTCCTTCCAATTTGTGTACCCTACGCACTATTAAAGGAGACCTAATCTGTGGTTTGCGACCAGGCATGGCTGAAGAAATGACTTTGCAAAAGTCCGACTGGATGTTTACCGGCGAATATGGGGTCATACAGTTTGCTGGGAAGTGTTAAGACAGTGAAAAACTAAAGGTCAAAAAATTTAGAACTTGATTCGTAGCTTGCGAGGCATAACTTCCTACGATTTTGGCCAAATTTGTTTTCAAAAACAAAGAAAATAAAAAGGAGGGTTTCAGTCGAGAAGTTAGTTATGAAAGTATGACCGCCCTGACATTTTTATATGTTTCTGCGTTAACTCTTCTCCTGTTGTTGTAACTCAACTTTAAGTCAATAAATTAGTTTTCATTTATGTTGGCATTCGTTTTTAAATATTGTTGTATTTCTAAATTGTGGATCTGGTTTGTTGTTACATATTTATAATTTTGTGTGTATTTCGGTTTCTTTGACATTTTCTCATCTACTACAGATTTGTTAACTTTCTGAACAATTGTTGATTTTATTTGTTAATATTTGTTTTAATCTATTATCATTTCGTTTAAAAATATATGATAAATTTACATACACATATACATACACATATGTATATCTTTGTTATGCTTAATAAATATGTGCGACTTATGACAAAAAAAATGAAATGGACATTATTTATAAATAGAAAATATGTTTATGTTTGTATTCCACTCTGGATTTATGCATATATATATATATATATATATATATATATAGATAAATATATTCATATATGTGTTAATATATATGTATATATAATGCAGCCGATATTTCGTTTTTAAAACAGTACTACTTCTTTTAGATACAACAAAAAATGATATGCCTTTAAAAAAATAAACGTGTTCTTTTTTTTCTTTAGATGGAATAGAAGTTTAATTGATACCAATGCATGTTTCCGAAAATGTAGTAAAATGTACTAAATAAGTCTTCTTCTTCTATTGAAGTGTTACAACTACATATATAAAGTATATTTACAAAAATGTTGTTTGGTATAATAAAATTAAAAACAAGACCACTTTGATTGCTGCATTAATTTAGGGTTAAATATCTAAAAAATCGTTTATAAAGATTTTAACTAATATCACTTTAATAAATATTTCATTTATGTTTTGTTTCCTTTGAGTCAATTATAGTCAATGTCCCATGAAATACATTTGAACTTAATAGTGTAAGTTTTACTGGCTACAGTATAGCCTGAAAAATTCTTCGAAGGAGACAGATACAAGGTGAACCTTATGTCCGACCACAAGATCGAGCTCGAACAAAACAGAACGTCCATCATGCTTTTCTGGAACATTTCACTAAAATATCCTTAGAGTCGAATATTTTCCTCATGGATGACCACTTTATTCAACAAAATGGAGAAGGATAGGGACGAGGGAGGGTCGGATCTATTCTATTCCATATAAATATGTGAACTATGTATATATTTCTTGTATACCTACTACATATTTATGTATGTTTTCATGAAAACTTGATCATCGTATATTGTAAATGAATGTCTTGACGCAGCATTAGTGAAGCATTAGATCATTTTGTGGTCAATTCATTTTTTATTTTCAAAATCCTGGTCTCAATTTGTTCGTCGTTTGATTTCTTTTTTTTTCATCACATATCTAAATTTATACAGAAAAGGTGATTATTCCACTGCAAATCCACACGTTTCTTCTACGGCTTGGGTAAGTTTATCGTATAACAGTTGATAGCTATCATATGGAGGCAAGTCGATACGATTAAAACATGTATGTGCTTTGGGGAGATTTTGTGTTGGTACATCTGTCGTCAGATGGATGGTAAACAGACGGGGACCAACTGCCCCCGTTGATCCCTGTAATGCTCGGAAACCTTGTAGGGGAACTCGCGATGAACCAGTCACAAATTGTAAAAGTCTTGCACGCATTTCGGATGAGTAAGACTCCACCACCTGTAAGATAAAAGAAATGTGTTTACATATGTCAGCATTTCATGAATAGTACCGCCATCACCACTATCACTTTTTGTTTGTATGTGAACCAAGCCGTAAACCAAACCACTCTTAGAACCGAACCGACAAACCGAACCCAAAACAGCAAAAAAAATTAAGAAAAACGTGGTTCGGTTCGCCCAAGAACAATCTGAAATGGTTTGCATCCCTTGTCCAATAACACATTGTTTAAAAAAAGTACCAACCTGCCAAAACCATATAACTTGAGTTGTTTCCGGCGTACAATGTTTCAGTCGGGTATTGCTGCGCCAATCGTTAACATCTATGCTTGATATACCACCGATAACCAATTCCAACTCCCGTTCATCAAATGGACGTAATAAATGACTGGGTATCAATTCACAAAAGCCTTAAAAAAGGACAAAACAAAATGAACCAGCTCCCTCTATCAAATGATGCTATATGTTTTACCTTTTTGTAATGCTAAGAATTGTTGTTCAATACCACGCATAAATCTATAATTTACATAAAGTTTTACATATTCTCGTTTATTTTCTTCCGTTACTGGTATTGAGGCCCCCGATGGTTTCAGCTCGTGCACCACTAAAGCTCCAAAACTATTGTTTTCTACGCTAAATGTTGACTCAATTACATTGGTGATATTGTTCTCTCTGAAAGAAAAAACAGACAGTTAATAAATCAAAAGAAATTATGAGACTGCTGGGCATTAAATTGCTTACAACATCCACGTTAAACTTCGATGCAGCTCGGGATCGACACCTTCAATATCACTCAGTGTTATGGGTTTATTGAGCAATTGCTTATAGAATGGTGTAGTGAAGCCACCATCTAAACAGTGACCATGAAATACAGCTATACCCAATGTTCGACCAACAAAATGAAAATAAGATAAATGATCGGGATTTACGCCGGAATCAGGATTTATCTGTAAGGTGTAGTGGTCATCACGGCTGTACTGAAATAGGCCATATTGAGGATTGAGCATTTCACGAGACAATAGGTGAAGCCATTCACGTGCAACGCCGCCGTAATCCAGACCTTCTTCACCTTTAAATTTCACCATCAACCGTTTACGCATATCTTTTGGACGCATTTTCATGATCAGTCTGTAACTCTCCTCAAAAATCTCGCTGCGAGATACTTCCAAACGGCAGTGTCCTGATTGAGGTTGCAAAGTCTGCAGTTCTGTTCGCAAAGCCCTAAGTTTTCCAACCAGATCTCGTCGATATTTTGGTAACAAATCGGCACCTTCTAATAAGCCCTGCGGTAAATCTGCAGGAATAGCACGACCTTCGGGAATTCGAACTGGCGTTGAGCTATTCGCAGTATTGGTAGCACCGAGTGCAACGGTCGCGGCAAGGGGATGTGATGGTGCCGGTGATAAATGTTGTATAATACTGCCATTTCCAGCTCCTCCACTGACGTTGCCACCACCACCGCCGCTAGGCGATGAAGTATTCGCTGAATTGCTGCTGCTACTGCTGACAGCAGTACTGCCAGGGGTTGATGGCACCGCCCCACGTCGAATAAGCTGTAGAATGTTACCGTTCAGACGTGGATCTGTGAATTGTGTCGTTCTATTGTTGTGATCAACAAAGTACACACGCCCGGACGCTGTCTTCCGTTGTTCCCATCCACTTGGCAATGGTCCAATAGAGTCGAGTGTCAAATTGTCCGTGTGAAAGTCACGTGGTATCCGAGGATCATGCCATGTTGAAATGGCTGTGGGTATGTGGTAGAAGTAAACTTGGCCCTGTTGTGTAATACGCATCTCGTAGCCAGGTGGTAAATCCATAAAAGGTCTTGCAGCCTGATTGGAACTAGCTGATGGAATTCCAGGATACCGAACTCCTCCACCATTATTTGAGCGATTAGTTCTGGAACCTCGTCGACGGGAAGACTCCTCAACATTTCGCGAAGATCTTCTTTGTGAACGTTGGGATCCGGCAGTCGCAGCCGCAGCCGCAGATGATGTCGGTGTACTTTGAGTGCGACTTTCTCCTCCTCGGGATGCATCGGCAGGAATTCGTTCTCGCTGGTTGCTTGTGTGGTTGGTTGATGCATTTGGTGGCGTGGTAATGATTACATTCGCTGTCGCATTTGTAGATGTGGAATTTGCATTTGGACTTTGTACAGTATTTCCACTTCCACCACCGTTTCCATTTGTAGTTGGACTTTGTCTCGTTGTATTGAGATTATCGCCTTCATTTGCATTCCATGTAGGTGGTGCATGGGCCATTCCTGCAGATTGGGGTTGAGCAGACTGAGGACTTCCACCATTACACGATGAATTGCCATTCGTTAAGTTTTGGGTAGTTTGCAATTGATTTTGTTGTACTCGATGTGGCGTTGGTGTATTAGCAGACTCCACATTGTTATGGCCGTTTGCTAATAACGTTGGAGCTGGTGTTCCATGCTTTGGTGTTTTTCCGTGGCTATCATTTATAGACTGATTATGCCGGGGTGTTTGAGGGCCAGAATTACTAGTCAACTGTACAGTATGGTCAACTGGCGCTGTGGTCCCAACAGTTGAAGTCGGTGTTGAAATTGATATTTGTTGCTGCCTGTTACTTTTCTTAGTGATGGGTGTCACTGATAAGGCAGGCGGTGGTGCGACTTCTATGGTTTCTACTCGTGTAGGACTACAATTTTCTTTGCCAACATTTGTAACAACACTGCCCAGAGACGATGGCATCGAAAGAATTTCTGTTGAATGCCGCCGTTCATCACCTTCTCTCCCACTACGACTATTATGGCCATTTAGCAAATTAGTACAAGTCGTAGAACGCGTTGGCCCAGCTGGATGATGGGTCGCACTGCCATTCTGAGATGGACGATGATGAGTTTGTTGCTGTTGTTGATGCGACGATGTATGTTTGCTAGGACGATCCCACTGTGTTGTTTTCGTGGTATGATTTACATAATAAACACGACCATTCCCAGTCCGCCGCTCCTCCCAACCTTCGGGCAAACTATCTTCAGACGAATCATCCTCAGAGGGTCCACGTACATCACCACCGGGGCCAACTATAGCTAAGGGGTTGCCACTGCATGGGCCATCTTTTGAAAGAAAGGCTATTATTATTTGACCACGGACCATTTCATCGTCATCCGTTGAAAATTTGCTTAAATCCAAGCGTTGGACTGTAATAGAAAAGTAACACGTAATTTATAAAGCGAATATAAATCCATTTGAAACCTACATCCAGCTCCTTTTAAGCGTTGTATTGTCTCTGGTGGAATGCGCACACAGCCTAAAAATCCACTGCCTTTGTGAATTTTTCGTTGATTCCACACCGTTATTGTTATGGAATCGTTTCGACCTAAAAACAAGTCGTAGTGGGCATTCCATTTTGGATCTAATGTCGATTTGCTTATATCCGTCGAATAGACCTGTCCAGTACCATCGACTTGTACCTTTGCGAAAGGGTCGGGAAGTCCTATAGAAAAACAAAAAAAGGGAGAAAATTATGATTGTGAACTTTTTATTTTATTATTATTCGATAATGAACTAGATGTTCATACTATCCATATACATATGTATGCTCATTTATCAATAATCATTTAAAACGAAAACATAAAAAATATCGCTTTAAAACATTGTTTAAACAAAAAAAAAAACAACCACAAAAAATACAATATAAGGTGAAGTCCCCTTTGAATAGAAATTCCATTTAATCGGTCCTTATCAGTCGTCTGCGGTGAATCCCACAAAACAAAACGCAAATAAAAAAATACTAAGCCCAAGAATTGTTTTGAATTTGTTCTTCTATAAAAAGTGAGAATATTTCACAGATTATCATCAGTCAAGTCTTTGTTACTACATTAAAAACAACCTCGGTGTCTGTGGAAAAAAGTAAACATATCGCCAAAATGTTTGGAAAACACGTCATAGTCCTAGTTATAGTGGCCTTTTTGGCTTTAACGAGTTGGGCAATGGCTGAACCATACGTAGATCGTGGATTCAATCGCGTACCCAATCCCGGCAATCAGAGACCCCGTCTACCCATACCAACAACTCCACCATTTAATCCACATGCAAGAACATCGTGGTAGGAGGATCGAACGATGCATAATAGCGAAAATAAAATATTGTACAATAATTGTAAATGTTTCGATTGTGTAATAAATAAGTAAAGCTTTTAATAATATTGCAAACAATGTAGTTTTTTTTATTTATTTTTAATTTCTTCATTCTTTTCACTCATATTTGTTTTCGATGCATTCGCCGTTTATACACGCAACCCATTCATCAAACGTCACAAACAACAGCAACAGTAAGAAAAAATCAAAAACAATTCAAATGAATTGTTGAAAATTAACTTAACAACGATCTGACCCTTTTGTAAATGCTTGAATAATATGCAATGATGTTATTAGCAGAAGTGGGTTAAACATTCCTCTACCAATTAAAAGAGTACTTAGTTTTATAAGTCATCTAAGAAATTGAATTGAAGTTGAGATTTCATATTTAGTTCGGTTCGAACTTTTACTGCCTGATTTTTTGTGGGGATATGCGCTACTAAACAGTAGTTCTCGTTCAATCGCGTAGAACTATGTCACATATTAGACCATTAATTGGAGCAGAAATCATTGCAAATGGGTACCAATTGAAAAGGGGGCCAGCTTCCGAAACGGATCCCTATTCAGTTTCTATTTTCCAACAAAATAGAAATAAACTAATGATTTCGAACCCGAACAGAAACTGAAGAGAGATTGAAAAAAACTAAAAAACAATTATGTTAGAAATGACAACAACTCTAAATCGTAGAACTGTGATATTTCACATAGCCATCTTATCGACTTTAGTATACTGGAAGTCGTCAACCAACTTTCACTGTTTCTAACATTTTTCAAAATAAATTGTGACATGTTTCAGCTTCAGAGTATTGTACCCGAGGCGTCTTCTATGAAAATAATTACATGTATGGCAACATGTTTGGCAAAATCATGTTTTCACAGGATTTTGAGATATGTGTTTGGCGATATATGTCGTGTTGACTACGATCCTTACTCAGTCCGTTTCTTAGGGTGCAATATTAGTCGCTATTTACAGATAAGATATGTGTAGTACTTCTGTTGCGTTGTTAAGTTTGGAAAGCCTTCGTAGCTATCTAATTATGTGTTCTTAAACCTTTGACGACTTCATTTCCTTTCGTACTGCTAGTTTATGGACGGCTCTGCCTTAAGGTAAACGCAACAACAAACATGAAGACCTTTTTGAGGACTGTTTACTTTCTTTGAAAACTTACTGACCTTAGTAGTTGAACGGCGAATGGCTTTGTCCGTATCGAGCGGTCTATAAGAGACCGATTTTTACTTATTTTTTTAATCATATGTTAATTTGGCAGTTACAGCTCGAACAACAGTATCATATCTACGTGAAACGAAATCGCTTATTATAATTATTTCCAAAGTCAATGTAGCGTAGGCCAAATAGTGCGTTTGTTGAAAACAATTTAGTCCACAAAAAGATGGTGAGTCTGTCGGCCCAATACTCCCGACAGCCCTTGTTATGTGAGTACGATAATATGCAAACTTTCGTGAATGTGGCTGCCCTTACAGGTAGTGGAACATTGTCACCGTTCTCATCATAACACGCACCAACCTGATGCAGAGCCTCGCATTATTGACACAGCAATTAAAGACATACGACCATCTGCTTCGTTATCGCCTATAAGTTTGGGCATTAGAGTAGAATGGACAACAAACTAAACCAAACTACCGCATCTGGAGATCGAAAAATACGCTCGTGATCGTCGAGAAACCAGTGCATAATGAGAGAGTAACATTTTAATACGGATTTTGGATCTTATAAGTGCTGGATGGGAAATAAAATAATTAAAAACCTTCATTGTAGCCCTTGATCGACCATGACGGATGAACACAAATGCGTTATCGGACCTAAAATGATGCCTATCGAGTGGTCGTAGAGTGCACTGATTAACAAAAAAGTGTTGGTGTTCTGAAATCGTCTTCGGAATTTTTTTTCTTTATGCCGTGACCGAGCCTATATGCCACGTTAGTCCATTTTTTTTTTTTTTTAAATATTGATATTTTTCGCCTGAATATGTAATTGATGAAACTAAATTAAATAAATGTAAAAGTACTGTTTACTGCCAACCATTTACTACAACAAGAGGTGACAGCTTATCGTGCAACTTCTTCAATATATTAATGGAGAAAATATTGGAAAAAGCTGAAGTTAACAAAACAGGCACAGTGAACACCAAAGGCCACATACTACTCGCATATGCAGACGACATTGACATCTTCGGTAAGATAGAGCGAGATGTAACTGGTTCTTTTTCCAGAATTGAGAAGGAATCAGCGAAGATGGGTCTAATGGTGAACGAGGACAAAACTAAATTTATGCTTGCCACTGCTAGGCAAACGTCGCGACGAAAGAAAGGCGACATAGTGAAGGCCGGCAATTGCAACGTCGAGGTAGTGGAAGAATTTGTATACCTCGGCTCCACCATTAATAGAAATAATAATGTCAGTATCGAAATAAAGCGAAGGATCATGCTGGCAAATAGAACAGAGCCCTCTCTCGTCGAACTAAAATAACATCTAAGGCCCGATCTGTGTTACCGATCTGGAGTATAGCCGTCGAACAAACCGTGAAATGTATGAGCTTTATCCCGACATGAACGTAGTTAAGCGCATCAAAATACAGCGACTGCGCTAACAGGGTCATGTCGGTCGAATGAATACAAACGCTCCAGCCAGAAAGGCGTTGGACGACAACTACCACAGTAGGCGCAGACAGGGAAGAACGAGACTCCGGTGGAGGGACCAAGTGGAAGAAGACATGAACACGAACTAAAGACGACAAGAAGAAGACCGAAATGCTTGGAAATAATTTATTAAGCAGGCCAAGACTAACAACAGGTTGTAGAGCCAACTTCACTAACTAACTGTTTACAGCCGGCTCCAAACGACTAATGTTTTTCTAGAGAAGTTTTACATGGCTTAGAGATAATTCTCTTACGCGTAAAGTCGTCAACATTTACGATCATATATACATATATATATATATATATATATATGATTGCGCTTATTTATCACTTACTACAACGGATATCATATAATATATCAGCAGTATTTGAGACATTTCCAAATTTAGCTACTGATAACAAATGAACCACCGGCATAACAAATTTCTAATAACAATAAAATCTAGAAGAGTAGAAGTGTGTACAAACATCCCAGCACCCCTATCAACACAAAACACATTTGTTTATAAAATATATTTAGTCCAATGCCGTTTGTATTTTCTTTTCAAACCTAAGTACATATATATATACATACGACAGTTGATCGCATGTACGATATCGTCATAAATGTGTGAAAATTGTCTTTACAACATTATGACTAAAACTACGCACTAATAGATCAATGTGCACTATTCATTCATTTTATTTCTTCCATTTTCAATATGGCCAAACTACATAACTACTTTTAATGTAGAAAGAATATAGTTTATACATAGTATATCCATAAACAAAAGCTATGATGTTGGAATCGACATGCGTTTCAAAGTTTTTACCAAATATTTTCATGGGAAATGAAAAGCTACCCCTCTGCAGAGTTCTATAACCTGGCAAACATAGGAACTTTCTTATACACAGAAGTAGTGAGGGGAAAAGAACAATACTTTTTATAGCCGTAATATTGAAAACAAAAATACGTACACATCAATTTCGCGGTCACAACTTTCTAGAAATTGTTGAAGTTAATTTAGTTGAGTTTCTTTCAGTACGTATTTTATTTTATTTATTCATTCAGTAATACAAAATCCATCAGAGCCAAAAAACGTAGAGTACCGGTTGTCTTCTTTTGTTTAATAATATGTCACTTTGACTGAGACAAATCTTTCTCGCTCATTATCTTGACAAAAAATCATATCTCCGTAGACCGAAATTAATCGATTTATTTCCCAAGTTAATACTGTGTAGAACAAATATATACTGCATTTATTGCGAGGCAAATATTGGCTTGTGAACTTTATATAAACATACAATACTACTTTAAATCATTCGTATACATATCAGTTGAAGAAAAAACATACCGTCATGGTTGCTTGATTCTATGACAATTGTCTTTAATAAAGTGTAAAGTATCGATAGCATAAATGAAATCAAGAGAAATTGTTTAAACCACCAAGGAAATCGAAAAAAGAAACGAACAGCACAAAATGACGCTAATAACAGGCGGCAATCAAATGTGCATTGATATGAAAGAATGTATGTACAAGAAACAATTAAAAGTGAAACGATAAAACACACACGAAAGTAAAATAAATTTGAAGCTTTTAAATCGGAAATGTCTGTATAAAGAAGAAATAACAAAAAACTTCAAAATACTACATATTTATGACCAAATTTTAGTTGGTTTTATTTGATTGACTTCATTCTGTCAGCTGATACTTACGAAACAAATCCTTTCGAACCAAATTCCTTGCACACAATACTGTAAGAAATATGAATAATATATTAGAAAATATTCACGTGGAACGACCACAATAAGCTCAATTTGAGGAAAATCGAGACATAAACTTACTTGTTATACGAATTTTGTGTGCCCCATTGCGTCGTGGAAATTCCAATTTATTCATAATTTAAAAACAAATAATAATACAATTTATACACAAAACCAATTAGATGCTATAACAACGATGTAACTTAACACATATTGATCATTGTTTTTCCTCACAGGCTGACATACATTTTCTTTTTTACCAAACTTTAAATTTAAAGACTATTATTAAACTGTGGCAGCAATATAGAAGAGTTGGTCGCAGAAACTGTAATGGAATAGAGAAGAAAACGTAATTAGTATGAGCAAAATAACAATTAGGATATTTTAAAATAGATCGTAATGTATAAAAATAGGAAATTGTACAGTGGATACATATATATACAGCGGATTTATTAAATTTGTTCGGCTACTTGTGATAGATTTATATGACACATGTATTTAGAGTGCGAATGAGAGAAGGTCACCTACAACTCTATTCCATATCCCGATAAACGAACAATTTTTCACATAATTTGATGGACTCAAATTGATCAATTAGTACTGTTTAATGCCGTAAAACACAATATTTATAGTTTTGGGCGATATTTTATGTGTGCTTCGTTTTATAAATCTATTGAGACTGTTTCAAAGTCCAGCACTGCTTGAGTTGATTGATTTAACCAATTAAGGTTGGAAATTCATATAAATCGACCGAGGGGGTAGAAAAATCCCTTATACTCTAAAAGATTCCGAAAAAAGTGGAGAGGGTAGTATCGCTAAATGATCGATATATTGCAAATAAACCTCAACCATGCTAAAACAACTACGACGAATGATTCAAATCGATAATATCAGCTTAAAAGATGTATGTCAAACCACGATCCAGGCCTTTATATATATAGAGGGTACCTTCAATAAAGTCCCATCGATTAAGGCGGCATTATCGGTCCGCGATGTTTATAGGCTAACGCCTACGTCACACGGTCCTTACAAGAATGGTTTACTGAGGCACGGCACAGAGGGGAGTCCCCTCACTACTTCTTTCCCACTCACTGTGCAAGCTCAATCGTAGATTCGAAGTTCTCAGACAGGCTAACGATAGATGGTCTGGGTCCAGTTCATGCCGGAATACCATGCAAATCTGGTCCTGTTATAGCTTAAGTCGCTCGAAATCCTTATATCTAGATCATGAATAGATGTATCTATGTTGGTGGCCGTAATCACTGTACACTGTTTAATAGTTAGGCAAGCAGACAGACCAGCAGTCGCGGCTAAGGAGCATTGTAGAAGCTTAGAAGATGAGGAAGAGGATGGCCGTGCCGAACATCTCAAATGCTCGTGCCCGGTTCTTTGTTTGAAAAGAATTAATTTTATAGGAGCACACTTCTTCTCGGACATAGCAGGAACACGGGAGATCACAATATATATTCTCGACAGCCGTATAACCTGTACATGTCTCATAGGCTCTACAGTAGGGTTGCTACACAGTATCCCGTGGTATCACAATGATCCTTAATGGTCTAAGTGCGTCTAATTAGACAGTCACCGCTACCTAACATAACCCACTTTAAAAATATTCAATCATCTCAGTTCGCAATTTACATTTAAATGAAGCCCGATATGGCCTATACAGATTTACAAAATGAATGGAACATTTCGTTTTATATTATTCTGATTATATAGCATATACTTTATCATATTTCGTAATTTATTTTTTGTTCTGTGATTCATGTTTTCGTTATCACGTATCAACGTTTATAATTATTTGATATTGAAAGTAAGGATTAATTTTAATTTAATGTTTCTCATATTTCACCGAGTAGTTTATAATGTTTCATTGAACATTTCGATGGAATATTGAAATATCGGGTTTGTACTAGCCAGAACGCTTTAAATAACAAGTTAATAAATAACTGAAATGAAAGGTGAACCATAATATGATAATATACCTCCATATACACAAGGTGTCGTAAGTCTACACTTTGCTTGTGTTAGCTTATATTACTACAATGGGAAAAAGTACAAACCCCAGTTTTAAGTTTTTTTTTCTTCGCAAAATTAAATATTCTACTTTCTGGTGTTTGGGCCTGGTCTTATGATATTGAGAAATATGAACTCATAATTAATCATTAAGAATACAAAGCGAAGTTATAAATATATATGACTCATATACGGAAACTTCTAAAACGGGAAGATTGGCTTGGTACAATTTATACTAGAAGCCATCACTGTGCTTTGAAGATTATGCCGCCGTAATATCCAAGATTCATTCAGGATCTCTATATTTTTGAACATTTCTTTTGTTGTGGAACAATTTAAGCAGTTGCATCTAAGTTTGTGTTGCTGCAGATTGCGCTATCTTTCTGTTGGGGTAACCCAATATGCAGACTTCGCACCATCATGACCTGCAAAGTTGTATGCACAATAGACTGGTCGCATCTTGTATGGGATTTTTTTTTTTTTTAAAATTTAATTGTTTGCGTTGCTTAAAAGATGAGGTTTGGTGTAAGAAAGCATGTCCTAATTTTTCAGATCAATCCGACGGTGCCTAGTCGTGCCTAGTTGGGCCCAAAGTTCCCCATTTCCCAAACGTCTATTCAGTCAGCTCTTTATAGTTATACTAGTTGAAAAGCCGGCCCCGTAGACCGAAAATCAAAACTCTGACTTCGTTACGATCTTCTGCAGAGAAAGTACTTTAAGTATGCCAAATTTCAGCTTCCTATGTCATCAGATGGCTTTATAAAGTTGCGGAAAGAATAGGACATACATACAAACATCCGGACACACTAAGAAATTATATCGACGATTTTCTACTCTGCTTGACAACTACTTTGGTTGTTCGTCGTTAACTTGTTTGTTTACTTACACACTTCATATTGTCTGTAAACATTTGTGTATACATCACAAATCATTTGCTCTGCTTTGAAGCTGACGGTTTGCATACAGATAACGGATACAGATATCCTTCCAGAAATAAAGGGTACAGAAAAGAAAGATCGACTGGCTCTCGTTGTGACAAGTGAACGTATGGAAAAACTGCTCGGCATACCCAAAATAGAAAATTCTTCTGAGGCAAATATAGCAGACGTCACCTAAAATTTTTTGCAACAATGGTCACTTGATGCATTAGTAGAAATAGTGTCTTTTGATACCACAGCCACTAACACTGGGGTTCATAATGGCGCTGCATATTTGCTTGAACAAAAATTATGACGAAAACTACTTTTTCTTCCATGTCGCCACCATATAAGTGAATTGTTGGTCAAATCTGTATTTGACATGAATTTTGGGAAAACATCCGGGCCAGAAGTTCTTCTCTTCAACAGATTTGCCAAGTATTGGAAACACATTGAATCTAGCACATTCAAGAGTGGAATTTTGGACGAAGAAGTGGTACGAGTTTTAACAACATCGCACGTAGATTATTTGAAGAATTTTTCACAATTTCGTTTGCCTGGTGCTACATCGCATGCACGATTCATGGCAAAGTGCATTTATTGTTACAAAATATTTCTATTTCGCGAACAGTTCAAATTGACAGATACGGAATTGAAAAGTCTTCTGAGCATTTGCTTATTTTTGACAATCATATATGTTCCTTATTGGTTCCGATGTGTGAATGCTATAGAAGCGCCAAAACTAGATCTTGATTTCATTCAAAACGTTGTGTCTTATTTTGATAAAGAAGTTTCGACCGCATTATTGCAAAAAATAAGAAACCATTTGTGGTATTTGTCAGAAGAAACTGTTGGCCTTGCATTTTTTGATGAAAGCGTGTCTTTGGAAATAAAAAAGATGATGGTCCAAAAACTCGACATCGGCAATGACATACACGGAAATAATGAAACAATTTCGAAAAGGAATGTTGTCAATATGGATGAAATTTGCTCTTACGCGTCAAGAGATATATCAGATTTCGTTTCTCCACGGACAAGGAAATTTTTTTCTCGACTAGCCATAGATCCAAAATTTTTAGAATCGGAACCTTCTCAATGGCAGCAGAGGGATGACTATTGCGCTGGAAAATCTGTCTGTCAACATTTGAATGTTGTGAATGATGCAGCAGAAAGAGCAATTAAACTCATCACGGATTACAATAAATCGTTAACATACGATGAGAAAGATAAGCAGTACTTACTCCAAGTTGTTGAACACTATCGCCATTTATATCCTTCTCACAACAAATCTTCTCTTATAAATTAATCAACTCAATAAAATTAATCAAATAAATATATAATTTTTTTTATCATTATATTAACTTACACATTATTCAATATAACTATAAACATCTGACTGAATAGATGTTTTTTTATAATATGGGGAACTTTGGGCCCAACTAGGCACGACTAGGCACCGTCGGATTGATCTGAAAAATTAGGACATGATTTCTTACACCAAACCTCATATTTTAAGCAGCGCAAACAACCAAATTTAAAAAAAAAAAAAATTGCGACCAGTCTACTGTCGATGTTTGTTTCTAATGTTAATAAAGTTTTGATTTTTTTCGCCTTTATATCAACGAATATGGAGATTATGTTTTGATAACACATATCCAAGAAACATAAAAAAACATCCATATAAACCACATAATTTTATAAAGCAAAAATATTTTTTTTACAAAAATGTTTTTATAACTCTGAAACGGTCAATCGGATTAAAGTGCACTTAGGCATAGATCAAAAGAAACAATTAAATTTATTTCGACAAAATGGGTCAAGTCGTTTTCTATTTATGACAATTAGAGAATATGATGATAATAGGAAATAAAGTTACATTTCCATTATGGTAGTTTCGATATATTTAGCGCCTTAAAATTAAATATTTCTGAAAATAATTTTAAATATATTACACATGAAAATGGGTCTTATAAGTCTAACACAAAAATCAGAATCTCATTCGGAATCTGGCCTTACTCAATTTTCAAATTTTGCGACATTCTTAGGACGACAGTATAGAATTCAGAATCACCCAAGAAAAACGGAAATTTACAAGGATTTCGGGACCACCATTTGTGCTCATATAAGAATGGCAAGTTGACGAAAATCTTCGCAGAAACAGCATTACAGATTGGAGAGACATGTGCGTCAATTTTCAAACAAACTTCCATTATTAGACAGCGACATTATGACAAAATGCAGTCGTTCGGAGCAGGCTTTAACAGGCCGGCTCCGATTAGCTGACTTTTTTTTTTTTTGCTTCTTGTTTCCCCACAAATTCTATTTTTGTGGCCAACAACCAAAGAATACAAAGAACAAAAGGACATTAACAAAATTTGACCGTAGTATGTATCCTCCATATACAAATAAATATTACAGATAGTATTGTAACAATCAACTCGATTATTCCGAATAAATGGAAAATCACCGGACAAATGACCAGATCTAGAGAAGTAAATATCGATTGATGCAACCATAAAAAGTGGGCTCTTGGAACTAAATGATAGAAAATATAGAAATATTACATATTTTACCTTTCTGCATATTGGAAATATATTTTTTTTGTTTGGCATCCGTTTGCCGTTTCTTGCGCACTATCTATAATTATTAATTTTTTTCCCCTATATTCAGGCAGTTACACACACCCTACATATATTATTTGTTCACAATAACTTATTTTCAATTTCTTTTGCAAACAAATTCACGCATTCCTTAATTTTTCTGTTGAATTGGAAAGGTTGACTGTGAATTAATTAATTCCTAATTATTGCCTTTAAATCGCCCAGTAGTTTTTCACACAAGACGACGTTCAATAACACCACACGACCACGATAATTCTTTTTGTGCTCGCTAGAACTTTTAATACCGACCCTTAATTTATTAACGAATTATAAACACATAATTAAGGACGTTTCCCGTTTACGAAAATTTAATTATTTAATTCTATTTAGTAAATTATTTAATTAATTTTATTTAGTAAATCGAAATGCCTGCTTCGTTTCCAACACCAAACTTCCGCCATATTGGAAAAAATTGACAATTAGAGTTGTAAAAGTATTGAGTAGTTAGGAATCGCGAACTCGGTACTGGTTAGATAAGTCGGTATTCTTTAATCAAATGTATCATCGCATTTGTTCAGTAACCCTGCCGTTACACTGCGTTTACACAAGACAATTGGCAACATAATATTGAGAATAGGTATTACTCTGCTATTACAAGTACAATTAAGCACAGTTGAGCACACATATACTCTTCGAACAGAAAAAAAATATCGAAATTCATCTGAAAAATCATTTCAAAAACGTCGTCACAAGAGTAACTTCTCATGTTGTTGTTGCCGTCTACAGCAGCAAACAAAACCACAATGTTGCCCCACACCACAAATTGTCAAAGCATTAGGGGAAAAGTATGGACAAGCAAATTTGTTTTCATAAATACGTCTACATTTTGTTTTTTGTACTTTTTGTACAAACAAGTCTGAAAAATTCTTTGTTGATAATAATTCACAAAATTTAACAGTTTTTATTACGACAAAACGGTCAAAACACAATTACACAATAAAATTATCCCAAAAATTTACACAAAAAATATGTTGGGGAACTCTAACATTCGTCTCTGCTGCATGTGCCAAAATTTTACTGCCATTGGATTTTCGTTGCCAGTCGGCCGGACAGTAGCAAAAATGTGTGTATTGGTAAAAAAAAGTGTGAGTGTGTTGAGTTTTTCGAACAATTACTGCCCTGTCTAATGGCTGGGTCAGGCAACTATGCAGTGTTGGCACAATTGGCCCTATTTGGGCACATTCAATTTGTCTGCGGCACAAATTAAATATTCCAAAATACCAACTCTGCTCTGAACATGTTACAAAATCAAAATTAAAGCACAACATTGGAAATGTCGATAACCATTGAAATTAATAACAAACAAATGAATGATGAGAAAAATAAGTTAAACCTGCATTTCCTTCCCGCGAAAATAAACGGTGACGGCGAAGCTAACGTTGAGAATTATTTCAATACATACACACGATGCGAACAAGGATATCTTTCAAATGTTTTGCGCGGTTTTCCACTACAGGGAGAAATCCAAGACATTCCTCCGTCCCATAAAGGCTTGGTGTTGCAAGAAACCCGCAAACCATTAGATGAAAATGCGGACCGTATCTTACGTATTAAGGGTACATTTGAAAATTTCACATATTGGAATTATGACAAAATTCCGTCTGCTTCTGATGGATACAAACAGGCTTTGCAGTTTCTGGATATAGCTGAAGTGGTAAGCCAAACCTTAACAATGAACTTCATATGCTATTTTAGTGTTTTTAATATTTTGCAGTTATCTGAACCAATAGCCGAATCCGACGTCCTTGCCGAAATGGACGACCAACAGAAGTCGAACTGAAATTATAGAATTGATGTAGTCTTAAGATACGAAATATGTAGTTAATAAATCTTTTTTAGTCTGATAAATCATGTTTGTCCATGCGAAATATTTTTTGGCGGATATGAAATCCCGTCTGAGGTTTACGTTTACTGATGGTGTACAATGGTTGATCTGATTATACGAATAATACTGAGTCAGCCCATTCTATTACAAAACGAGATACTACTAAGTTTTTCAGAGCCTTCTATCATTTTTATATTTACATTAGTTAAAGGCACATTCCACACATTCGCCTCTAATTCTTATAAGGCACTATCGACAGAGATGCTCTAGAGATACAGGTAATTAATATCTTATATATAGTATTTGTCGCCATTATATATAGCAACGCAAAATTTATGAGGACAGAAGGTTCTAAAACATTAGACCTTCGGAATAGTGTCATTATCTCTCTGAACGATGCTTTATAAATGTCCTTTCAGCCATTTTACATTTTCTTCACAGACTACCCCATTAAACACATCTTAGTCGGCATTTAATAAGATATTATTTTCAAGCTCTATCAGATCTCCGGTTCGGAGGAAAAAATTCTTCTTTTACCTTAAAGATTTTCGGATAAGATTTTCTATTCATGGTTTCCGTTAAACGAATTTATTAAAAAGCTACTAGACCATATACATTTATCTAACCTATAGATAAGTCTATTGTTTTATTTAAATATTTATTAAACACACTTTCGCCTCATATTGCTACGAACTACTTCAACACATTTATCCAAATCTCCTCTTATTTCCTAAATGCACTTAATTTTTTTTGCCTGACTGTTAGTTTTTTTTTTATAATATTATGTTGTTCATTTGTTAATTTCTATACTGAATTTTCCTTTTATGAGTAGGTGCTATATTTGGTTGATAACTCTTAAACTTTGTTTATGTTTAATTTTATATTATTTATTTATTTACTGTACAGTTTATACTATTATGTTAATTAATAAGGAAAGCATTGTACATATGTTGAGTAGGTGCGTGTTGCTGTTTTATCAATGCATTTTGTAATTTATCTTAAATTGGCCGTAAGGCTTGAAATTACAAGTAAAGATGAATAAAAATGAAATGAAAATCATCAAGGCTGTTAATAAAAGGTTATGCTCTGCTGATTTCAAACATTATCGTCAGGATATCCTACTTAGACTCGAGCAGGAACATTTTGTGGACATTCTTCGTTTCTTAATCATAAAGGCATACATATTCGTCAAACACATAACCTCTTCTATTAGATTTTTATGTTGATTTAAGGCCGATTCAATGACGCGTAGTACATCATAAGGATAGTAGACAGAATTCGTCCTTTTTAGTCAATCACGTATGCCTAAGAGCTTCAATTCATAATAATTATTAGATTGATGTTTTCGCTAAAACACCACAATTTTATTGTTGTAATCCCAAGGCTGTGGATTAAGACAACCTCCCAATTTGAGTTATTCAGAAACAATTGGCATCTGAGTACTGAGTATCGCTTAATCTTTAGAAATGTAATGAAAGCGCTTAAAACTGCTTCTTATCTTTATTTGCACCAGCTGGCTTTTCCTCACTGGATCTGGCACGATACATTGACTTTTCACAAGTTCGAGGCTTTCTGATGCAGGGAAAGAAGAATCAACCCATCTATCAATGTTAAGGGGATGTTTCTGACGTGGTGAACGTTTCACACGATGTGATTTAACTGAAAATATTCATATTATTCCAACTCACTCCTACAATAAAAAGGTTTTATGCAATACAAAATTTCCACATTTTCAAATAAAACTTCATCGTTTCTGTGTTCTGTTGTTTCCTGTTTTATTTTAGTTGCTGTTGTATGAAGTAAAATGACATGTAACTATTGTGGGTATATGGTAGTAATAATAATAATCATCATCATTACATTTTTTTTTGGGTAAGACTTAACATTTCCAATGCCGTATGGTTGTTTAGGCTATATATGTAGTTGGCTTCCATTGTGTTCAAAAAACTTTATATTTGAATTACTTAAAATGTTTTTTTTGAGTTTCAGATCTTTTATGTTCTGGAAAATGTATTGCGCGTTCATACATTTTATATTGTAAGTTGTTTTGTTTTCTTTGTACTTAATTAAATGGGGGAGCAGGGTTTGTTTTGATAGTGTATTTTATTTTTTTTTTTTGCAATATTATTCATACTTTTTGTTTGTACTTAGTAATTATTTATGATTTGATTTTTTGTTGCCTGTCTGACAACTTTCCCACAAAAATCATATTGTTCTAAGGAAGTTGTCATTATCATTTTATAATTTTTAAGTATTTTTCCCAAGAGCGTTATATATATATTTGTATATATATGAAGAAAATAATGTAGTATTTGTTTTAATATTGTAACAACCTTTTTAACTTAATTTGCTATACTTTCTTTTTTGTTTTCCACATTTTTAACCAAAGAATGCTAAAATATTTGTTATGGATTTTAATTAAATAAATATGCGTATTTTAAAATAAACGAAAATGTCTGTAAATCATTTAGGTGGTGGTAATTAATTTATAAACACTTTCATTTCTCTTTCAGTTTTAAACGAACGTTTCAATATTTATTAATTTCTGTTAAATATCTGAATTTTTTATAAAAAAAAAACATAGGGAGTTAAGCTTTTGTTTCTTTTTTTTAAATTGTATCTTTAGTTTAATTATACTAAGGTTTCATATTAATAAATATTAGTTGTGTTTTATTCAATCCAAATAACTTACAATACATTTTACGGATTATAATTGTTATATAAGTATGTATGTTTTTGTTTCTTTACAATTAGATACTGGTTTATAATATGGTTTTAGGAGATTACAATAAGATTTTTAAACCGACGATACCTTCCTTAATATTGATTCCCATATTCTAGTAATTGTTATATATTTTGATTTGTTAGAATAATTTGGATACTTTGAGCCCTAAAGTAAACAAATTATTCGGCCAATATGTAGAGAAAAAAAATAAAATAATAAAATAAACAATTGGTAGGCAAATGTGAATACGTTAAAATATCATCTCAAACATTCGAAAATAGTCATTGTAATCTCCCTATACTGGTTAATATCAATGTTTTGTTGGATCTTTTTTTAGCACATGTATATAGATATAAAATATATTATTAGGTAATAATAATAAACAAATTAGTTGTATAAAAAATCACATAATTATCTAATCGCAAAGAGAAGAGAAACAAAATTACAGAAAAATTATAAGGACCAAATTAAGACCTATCCATTGTTGACGCAACTTAAAATGATCAGAATTTGTATGTATATCGGAAATTCGTGCGTTATTTAGTGGTGGTAAATTTGGAATTTTTAGTTTGGAACTAGGAATATTTGACAAGGAGTGAAACACCAATTATAACATACAATCTGGACAATTGCGATATTTTTGTGCAAAGTTAAACGGTAATTTTTCAACAATTATTCTCTTCCAAAACTTAAGGGTTCATAAAACAAGTTAAAAATAATAATACTGTTTTTGTTGTATCCCTTTAATTTTAGGCGTAGTTTCCTATCATTTAATTATAAATTAAAATCATAATAATGCTTTATTTTTTCTTTGAACAAATTAAATTTGATAGAAAAAAATCTCAGCATTGTTTGTGTTTTTCTTTAACAATAATACAGGTACTTCTTTGAAGTATTTTTGTGTGTAAATAAACTTTCATTTCATGGTATGTACAAAAAGAAAAGCATAATAAACATAAATTAAATAATAAACTTTACAAATGCTGTTTTACAGGAATATGCACAACAGCCGAAACGGCAATATTATTTCGAGTTATCAATATCTTCGAAATACATCTTTTCGTTTCGACTGGGAATACCCCTTGAAATGAGAACTCAATATACGATAAATTGAAAAAGGTAGTTATTCTTCTCATAAAGTTTGTTGTAAAGAAAGACGATTTTGTATGTCTATTTTTGATCTTTTTTTTTAAATTTTCTTCTGTTGATCCTTTAGTAATATACATTACCGTAATCATGCTTTTGTGTTTGTGGTTTTATAAATTGTATAAAGGAATCATCTTCATTAGGTCGATGATGCGTCATTTGTTTGTTGTGTTGTTGTGGTTTTAAAGGTTTCAAATCGCATTCATATTGATTTTTATGTTGTTGTCGCTGCTGCCATTTGTTGTTAAAGTTATATGAAGGAGAGGAAAAAATATCATCATAGCATCGCTCTTGTTCTTTTAGCATAAATTTATTGTTTTGTAATTCAGCCTCCCAATGTCAAACTTGCGGTTTATGTTTCCCACCGCAAATGCCGCATGAAATTCCAATTAAGTGGCAAACCCTCAGTGGTGGATAGCACCACAAGCAGGGCACTAGCAAAGACAGTAAGGTTAGACCGATCCATCTAAAGATACCGTATTTTATTTGTTTGTCCACATGGAAAATAATACATTTTATATATAAGAACGTTAAACTAAATACAATTCTCAAATCAATTACCTTTTAGTGCAACCATTTTCATTGACACACTCACACGGATGTTGTGGAGTTTCACCTTCGGAGTCACTCATAAAATGATAAAGCATACAGCGTGCACAACCGATACCAGATATGCATTCAAAGCCCGAGCGAAAACAATCTGGTGCAAATTCGCAAGCTCCTCGACGATTCCATTCGTCGCTATATACTTCCTGGCAATAACGACATCTTGTCCTTTGACTATTATGTGGGACTTTCTGCATTTTCTGCTTGAGTATATCGATATCGGGATCTTTTGTGAGGACATTGGAAATGGGCGAAGATTCAAGACAATGGGAAGCTTCAATGGCATTAAGTTTTTTCAATGTTGTTATTGAATCACAGCGTGTGCTTAACACTTGTGCGGCTACAGGCTGATCTACAACCGGATAATTATAATCATGGACCTGAAAAACGACATGGTTTACAAGATGATTTCATACACTTTCAAAATAAAATCATAATATAATTTAGGAATAAAAAATACAAATAATCAAGTAATGCTATTTTATGCTCCACATCCGTAGAGCATGCCGTCCTCCTACAAAGTGCAACGATATGACTGTGTGTGGCATTTGAAGATATTCAACATACCGCTGTTAAAGTAACATAGGAATAATTTTCACTAGGAGCTATTGCGGCTGGCGATGACTCCACAGCAGTTGTGTTTGTGGTTGTATTTATGCTGGCGGTAGCTGACAAATTATTTTGAGCTAATGTCAAGGAAGATAGTGGTGGAGACGTATGCAAACATGAGTTTTCACCCGATATGTAATGAATTTTGGCCATTTCTTTATCTGCCTTATCCTGAGTGACGTCTGTATAGCGTTCGCCACGGTCTTTAAAGCTAACTGTAAAACACAGGAGAAAACAATTTTGCAAGAAATCCGACTTTTTCAATGAACATCAAAACATACTATGACTATTTTCACTGCCTTCTGGACTGGAATGAGCCTTTTGTTTACTCTCTAAAGATTCACACGGTAAGTCCAAGGTCTGGAAATATAGATTAAAGAGTAAGTTCATTTTTATTTGTAACAGGCATATATTTCAAAAGCTAACGTTTACCATAAAAACATCATCTTCGCCAACAGAATCATATTTGGTTAATGGTGGGCATATAATGGAAGGATTCGATTTAGCCATGCCATCTATCAATTCATTGTATGCTCGTAGCACTCCCTTATCGAAGGCTCGAGCATCAGCCGCCGTTTGAAAGGTGAGTCCATTTCTCTGTTTGCCAGCCCGCCAATGATGGAATGTTGGCATAACTTTATAATACTTTAAGTCACGGTTTATGACGCAGCTCAAAATAACCTTTGGAAAAATGTTTTTATAACATTTAGAATTTGCAATTAATTGAGTTGGTTTAATGAAAGTGAAATATAACAACGTACGCTTTGATCTGATATTCTTTGTCCATAAATTATATATTCGTGTCCGGTAGCACCAGGGGATAGTCTGGCGCGTTTACGTATTGAAACGTTGGCCAGACCACCCCCGGCCAGGGGTAACCAACCTTCAGTGCTTTCGTCTCTGGTCATAACCTGCGCTCTTACTTGTACTAGAAAATCGCTGTAATTATAAGAGATGAACAGGCAAACGTTACAAATGGCAGCACATATAACATGAAATCGTTTTAAATTTTACTATCTCAACAAGTCTTTGAAGAACGAAAACAAAGCAGCCGCCTGTCTAGTGAAAATATGTATTTCACTTATTAACAACAACATGTATGGTGAAACTTATAGGTCAATTTTAATAAGTCCGCAAATTTTCTTCTTTTCTTCATGCAAATAGGTCCATAGGGTTTTCTATATGATGTATCGGACCTACCTCCTCCCAAGAAAAACATCCCCATATATAAAAAATTATTATTTCCTAAATATGAAACGTTTGAATGTGTCAGTGTAATTAAATATCTTTTGCTATTGCAAAAAATAGGCATTTTATAAAAAATCGATGAAATATTTGAAATATTCAAACTATTTTTATAGATGGTAAATCCCAATAGATTTCAATGCGAATATTCATTGTAACCAGATGGAAAAATGAGTACTGATGAGACTTCTAATGTCTAATGTAAATCGGATGGTTTAAATTTTGAAACATGGTAACGACCAGGAACGTAACTTTGGATTTAGATTATCCATTATCCATTTTTTTAAAAATAAAACTTCCTTTTTTAATTTTGTAAAATTGTTAGACACATTTTTAGTGTCTTTAAGATATTATTTTGGGGTCCAATTTCATTTCGATATATTTTAGGCCCACACTATATATTTTTGGAGTCTAGTTTCCTTCGTCCTTGGTTTTATATTGATCAATTCATTGATCAAATCTATTTAAAAAAAAACAACAACAATTAAACGTAATATTCGGGGGTCCTAATGTCATGTCGCCGGTTTGACATCATTCCACAATCGAAACTATAGCGTAGGACGGTCCCGACCGAATTCAGACTTTCTTAACCCGTTTTATTTATAGCAAAATTGAATTCTAAATATTTAAATGTACTATTGTAAATAATACACAGACGCAAAATGTAGTTTCATTCATACACAAACACAAGTGGATGGTCGACTGTATGACTATTGGCTCAGTTGACGATACTTCGTGTTTGCTAGCTGTTATTTCAGGGCAAAAGCAGCTATACATAAAACTACCAAGATTTTTCATTCATAATTCCAAAGAGAAAAGCCAACACAAAGTGAGAAAAAAAAATAAAGAGTGAGCGTGATAGGCGTAGAGTTTTCAGTGCACTAATATGTCCAGATATTTAAAGATGCAAACAATTTAGGGTTCACACATATAACAAATTTACTGACATTGCGTTAATGCCGCTGCATAAATAATATCGAAGTAAGTACCGGCCAAAGGAATGAACCGATCGTAATAAAATTCGAACAGTAACCTGAATATTACTTATCAAATTGGGATTTTAAAGTCGTGTATAAATACAAATAAATGAAATATATATTCAGAGAAGAATTGGTCATTATTGAACATCATAACGTTGTTTTGAAGAGGAATACATTTTATTTGCAATATTCCGTGGTATAACAATGGTCTACAAAGTCTAGGCGGGACTGCTAAAACCAACTCCCTCTCGAACATAACATTGACATCGTTATAATTATCTATGATTGGTACGGTCTTCTTTAACAATATCAAGGTGTCAATATTTTGGAAATTGGAATTTTACATGAGTTTCACAAAAAAACCGTCGGACACGATGACTGTAACATAATGCATTTCCTAGTGTGGCATTGGTCCAATTTGTCGTATTACCGATACTTTTACTCGTATGAAATGTAAAAATATATTGGAGAACACAGTGGTGTCTTACCCTGAAAAAATCATGCCTCTTGGATGGATGTTGCTGCAGAACAACGATCCGAAACAAACTTCCCGCTTTGTCAAAGATTGGTTCCAGGCCAGCTTGACTGGCCTTCTTAATCCCAGGACCTTAATCAAGTTGAAAATCTTTGGGAAGAGTGAAAACATCGAATCGATAAACAAAGATTTCAAAATAAAGACCAACTTTAGGAATTTTGGGCAGAAAACGTGGTAAGAAATCCCACTCGCAACCTGTCGTAAACATGTAAGATGTATGTCCAATAGAGTCTACAAACTAATCCGAAATAAATATAGAATTACAGGATACTGAACAAGAAATCTAAATATTACTTTATTTACTATAATAATATTGAATTCGACATTTTTATTTCACGATTTACTTACAGTTTTGTCCATTGTTTTTGATAAATTTGTCTTCTTTTGACTGCATTAACAAGTCTATTGATGTTATAAGCTCATAAATAAATGATTTTTAATTTTAATGTATGTAATAAAAATTAAATATAAACCTTGTTTTCTGATAAAAATGAATTCATTTACGTGTTTTTGGTTTTTGTTATGTTTTTATTACGTTTTGTATAAGAGTAGGTTGGTACTCGAATGCAAGCTAATAAAATCACGGTTTGTTGTCATTTATTAACCATAAAAAATAACACTTATTGTTGTGGTCACATGTGTACGTATTACCCCTCTGAGAATGGTTCAATACTAGCAAGCCGATATAAGGCTTGGCCTTTCATAGACCTGGTCTTCGGTGTTTCCAATGACACACTTAACGTAAACGTCCCGCAAAGTAAGCGAAATTTAATTATTTGTATACCCTTCTCCATTGAAATATATATTGATAGATGATTTTTCCATTCGAGCTGGAAGTTTAGCATGAAGATGGATTACGGTCATATGCTGTGTGGTATCGTAAATAGACCATATAGGCTGAAATGGTTATTGATACTCAGTGATCCCGATGGTTGCTCTTAGTCAATAATGCCATCATCTCACCTAGTTTTTCCTATGAAGATTATAATACATAGACAGAAGAAAATGTACAACAACAGGTGGGTACTACTACAGCACGAAGGTATTGATAAGTCTCCTAACCAACGCCGAATATAGTGTATCTTCGCCGACCCATCATATTAGCTTGCATTCGAGTACCAACATACACTTCAACAAAACGGAAAAAAGTTTCTCTAATAGATTTCTTCGGCAACATATCACCATAAAGTATGGCAATTCCGGGTACATGCATATGCCTCCGATAAAGAAATATATGTATTTTGAGAGTGACACTGGCCGTTTGAAATTATAAATCCGGAAATTGTAGAATATATCAAAGTCATTAGTGTCGGGCACCGTCCATACAACTAACAGCTTTAAACAGCCATATATTCGTCATTATACGCTAGATAATGAAGATAATTTATAGATTTGCTGTTGGTAGAGAATTAAACTTTTCATAAGAAATACAACCGTAAACGGCCATAACGATTACATCCACTGGGAAATGGTCAAAAGGGCCTACTTGGGTATACGCTTGGACTAATTAAAGTTCGACTAATCGTACTAAAGTCTTTTTGTGTAGCCGACCTAGTAAGACAGTTTGGTTGAATTTATTGTTTGGGATTCCAGGTGCATTTGAATAGACGTGACCATTAATCTCCATCGTCATTTTCGTATTGATTATTGGAATTTTTGATCCCATCTGAATACCTACATTTTTTTGTTTTCTTCTATGCCAAGCCCCTAGAACGAATGTTGGTCTACATTTTAAGTCAACACCTATTAAAAATATGTTTGTATTTTTGTCTCTGAAACATTGACGCTCATGCAAAAATATTTTAAGTTTTAAACCTATCCTAATAAATTTGATTTAGTTACAACAGCAAATTAACCCCGCAACAAAAAGAGCGAAGAGAATAATTTTTTATTTGCTAGCTATACGCATCCCACAACAAATACTTCAAATGAATTTTATTTAAATAATGAAAATCACGCTGCAATTAAAATTTGTAAATAGATAATACTAAAACGAAAACATTTACTTTTTTTATTCAATAACAGAATGGCCATAGTAAAGCTGATTTGCTTCTATGAATGAATACAATTTTAATGACACTTTCGCTCTCTCTGTATTGGTCTGTGAGAGGGTCTGTGCTCTTTTTGTATAGATATGATGATTATATGTATATATTTCTATGTATAGTGCTTTGTCTTCTTCTTTCTTGTTGAACAAAAAGTAAAAGTAGTTTTTGATATTTTAATTTTATAGTTTTAACTTACCTTTCATGTCCTTCTGTCATGGTTTGTAATCAGAAAGATTCTAATATAGAAGCGTATGATGTCGGTGGTCAATTTCACCATGTTTAAAAAATTCAGACATGCAGAATTGCACAAACTTTGGTTGGACACCACTACTCCACTACTGTTGATCTTATATATCTTGTACAGACAGACGACTTGCGATATGTCGATGTCTGCCAAATTTTTCTTCTTCTTTCCTTAGTTGCTCTGGACAATTTTGTTTATGTAATTCTTATTTTACTATTTAATTTTCCTGTTTTTTTTTACTTCTTGATTTCCACAGTACATATTAAAAAAATATTATCCAGTGTTATCCATCGATATGATAACATTGTTTTTCTAGAGTTTGAAGTTGATTCGCTCAAATTCCGCCGCCGCCGTTTGTAATTAGCTTAGCGGAGCTGAGGACGGTTGCAGATAGACGCTGTACATTTTTTCTGCTCAGAACTGAAGTTTCGTCTACGCCGATGTAAAACTCATCTCTGTGCAGAATTTCTCTAATTTTTTAATAACTAACAGTTTCGGTATTTCAGGATGTGGTTTAACACATGATGTACATTGATGTATTTATCCACAGTTGTAAAAACTATCACTTTCTTAAAATAACCCTGCCATTACACCTACATCTAATTTGTTGCCAGTTGAGCACACATATACTCTTCGAAACAGAAACCAAATATCGAAAATCATCTGAAAAATCATTTCAAAAACGTCGTCACAAGAGTAACTTCTCTTGTTGTTGTTACCGTCCGCAGCAGCAAACAAAAACACAATGTTACCCCACACCACAAATTGTCAAAGCATTTGGGGAAAAGTATGGACACGCAAATTTGTTTTCATAAATACGTTTAAATTTTGTTCTTTGTACTTCAAACAAGTCTGAAAAATACTTCGTTGATAACAATTCACAAAATATAACTCTTTTTAATACGACAAAACGGTCAAAACACAATAAAATTATCCCATAAATTGACACAAAAAATATGTTGGGGGAACTCTAACGTTCGTTTCTGCTGCATGTGCCAAAATTTTACTGCCATTGAATTTTCGTTGCCAGTCGGCCGGACAGTAGCAAAAATGTGTGTGTATTGGTAAAAAAGTGTGAGTGTGTTGAGTTTTTCGAACAATTACTGCCCTGTCTAATGCCTGGGTTAATGAGTCCATGTTGTTGCCGGCTCTAGTTTATAAACGTACTAAAAGTTTATCGCCGAAACACACAGCCACGTCGCCTTCGATAATTTCATATTGGCAATCAGTGTTGCAAATTTAGCTTATTTCCGGTAGATTTATTTATTTTTCAACATGTTTAGCGGAAAAAAACTGCAAGCCTTTTATGTGAAAAACTTTAGCTTTGTATAGCTAAAAAAAATTAAGCGTTTTTACTCTCCAAATCTCTTATATGAAATCGTATAACGATTGAAAAGGAAATTATTTTTTTTGTTATACAGTTTCTATATCTTTTGTTCGAGATCATTCGAGAAAATATATAGAAATGTTTAAAAAAGACTTCAAGCATTATGTTTGCTTTGCCATTTTTTGGGGATATGTAGTTCTCTTTCAATCGCGTAGAACTATTGTACATATTAAAATAAATCATTGCAAATGGGGTACCGATCCGTATACCTTGCTTGCAATAAAAGCAAACACAACGCGTGAAGCCTTTTTTTAAACCAATGATCTCGAACAACAAATACAAAACTATAAAGAATTAAGATCGAAAAATATTTTTTTATTCAGTTATTTATTAGCATCTTTCAACGGAACCTTTTAAAATTCCTGGAAGATCAGACACAAGGTGGCTATTGAAGTGTTACTTCTACAAGTATTAGTCGATAATGTTTATGTTGTTGTCAAAGACCCGATTTACCACTACAAAACTCCCTTAAATAGGCATAGGATTTTTATATAGTCTATGACTTAAATCACTATCTCTAAAAATATATATATATATGACCTTTGCTTCTTTTTAATTTACCTTTTTGTTACCGAAAAGCACATAGGGAACACAGCCAGTATAAAGAAAAAACAGACTACAAATTAATATTTATTAATCCTCCGTCGTACACATGTTTGATGGTCACATTCGTTACACATGATAATTACAATTAGAAAACAGAGTTAATATTCAGAATCAGGACCGCCGAATATTTACCGAATTCATACAATATTACATTCAATTGTCATCAATTTGTATATCATAATTTTCGTCGTTAGAAGAATTTTAATTGGTAGTATAAAAAACGGCTAATGAGCAAAAAGAAAAAATTAAACCGCATAAAAACGATTATTCGACATACATAGTTGTAAAATAAATCATTTTCCATTGGGAAGTTATATATTGTGGGTAAATAATTAGAAAGTCATATCCATACGCTTTTACTTGCATTTCTACGGATCAAGAAGAATATCTGAGATCCTATCTTGAACAAGTTTGACATGGTATTGAAATTTATTCATATTAATCCATGTTTCATATAAAGGTACTTTCAATTCGAAACTTCTGTATCTGTTGTTGCATGTTATGATAAATACATACGTAGATAAACGGATATGTCAACAAATATCTTATGATGTTTGCACAAAAACCAGAAATTTTAATATAAAAAGGTTTTATTTCTCGATTACTCTGAAGCCACTGAAAAATCGTGGAATGATTTTTTTCATATACTGCATATATAGATTATTTTAAAGAAAATATTAACTTAATGAACAAACTAAAAAAAATATTAACGAGTCTTCTTCTGCACACGTATATGAAAACGAGACTAAATCAATGAAATGGAAATCGTGGCGGCAGTTTGATGACGTCGACAATGTTATGAATGAATTTCTTTTGTAGATTGGAACCATCAAGTTTGGTTACGTTGTACCTGCGGCTTTAAGAACGGTTGTATTTGCCCCAGATATGCAGCATAAAAACGGAAGCAATGAACAACAAAGACATTACCAAAACGGGAACAGGGCCACTAAAAACAGACAATAACCAAATCAACAAGTTTTAGATAAACATGAATGAAATGCAACTTACACTTTAATGCCGGGAGAGTCATCAGTATAGAAACGCCACATTCCACCGGCTCCACCACCAGCGCGGTTGCTAGTGCTGGTGCTGCTGCTGGTGGTCTTGCGTTGTTTCAAGTTACTGCCACCAGATCCCGCACTACTACGTGGAGCAGACATTTTGCTTGGGGGCGAGCGGGAACCACTGCCGACTGAGGTGGAACTAGCAGGAGCAGGCTAAAATCATCAATGTATTTAGTTATTTCAACTTAATATACAAAAATAAAATTAATTAAATACGAAATTACCATTCTTTTCAATATCAGTTACTGCACGAACAAAACACAAGTGAGCCCGAATTTACGAAGAATGTTGTGTATGCAAACGTCAAAATGTCAGTTTTCGTTATTTCACTCGTATTCCACGTATGATGTGCCGAAGTTGGTTGCAGTTGCTCGTTTTTATGTAGCGTTGCATTTTTCTCTAGATGAAGATATGGCAACGTTTGCTAAGTCCACTTTCTACCGTTTAAAACACGAGCCCATTTAAAATTAACAAAAAAAAAAAACCAATTGCGGTCAAACTAAACACACAAATACAACGATATACATAAGTGTATCTTCAACAAAATTTTCCAATGATCGTATTCACATCGTAAATGCTGTAAAAGTCATGTCAAACGTATCCATTCCTTTAAACATAACGTATATACACACATAAAGTGCCTCTCACCGATTTGCGATGTTCCCGTGACCGTTTTATTTACGTATGGAATAATTGTGTAACAATAATCAATATACATATAAATACATAGATAATGGATACATATATCAGATACATTTAAAGTTTTGAAGAGTTAAGCCTTTCGGCAAATTAATTAAAATGTTAATTTAATATAGATAGTAAGTATAAATCTAGTCCTTGTCCTTACATTGTCCTTACATTTAATAGAACAGACCTTATAAATGCAAAGTAGAATTTCGATTATATAGAGAACGTGAATGTTCATTTTGTTAAGAATTAAAACTATTTATTTGCAGATAATAATTTGCTCAAAAGTATGCTCTAATAAGAGCATCAAACATAGGGTATGGGTTACCTTCCACTATATATTGAGATTATTAACGACGTTTTAAATTTGTTTTTGTTCCTTGGGGAGTGATCCCATAAAGCCTCCATTCGTGGTTTTTGGTTGCATTTCTTTAAGAGTCCGAAGCTAGCCCAAATCCAGTGACCTGTCTATGACATATATGTAGATACCACCGTCCACCAAATCATCTCTACCAGTTTTGGGAATAAAAAACATTTTTCCTGGAAGGAACTCATATGTCCATTAAAGTAATGATATTCCTTCCTTGTTAAGCGAATGAAAATATACAGATTGAGTGGAGCCCATGTCCCCTCCAAGAGCCAGGCCCACCTCAATTACCACTAATTGATTTCTGGGAAATACTAAACAAACCGTTAGTCATGTATTTCTCCTAGAAAACATTGAATCTGGCACTGGTTTAATGAGGTTCAAACACAATCCAATGAACCATAATTATTATTGCGTCTAAGCTCTTTAGGCCATTTTTATAGTTCTTTTTTGCTTGGACAACACAAAAAAATGTAAGAAAAACTTTTATTGTATAATTTTAATTTAATTATTTTCTGTTTTGTGTGTCCTACTAATTGCGTTAAATACATTATTTGATTTATTGCCGCCGAATTGTTTGTAAAACATTTTTAAAAGCCTGACGGTTGATGTGTACTCGTTGTTCATTTGGGCAAAAAGGACACATAGGCTCATAATTATTATTATTTTTCTAGTGTGCAGTTTTCCACCCTCAAGACAAAAAACCTAGGTTTTTTTTTAAATTATTGATTTTATTTACTACATAATTGAATAAAACGCAATCGAATTTGAAAGAGTGTTTCGTTATATGTTTCACAAAACCTAATGAGAATTCCAACTGAAATTTTAACCACTGCATTACAAAGTTAAATAGTAAGTTTAATACGAATATATATGTATGTATATGTTGTATGTTTAATTAATTTCTGTATAATTTAGATTTAATATAACCAAAAATATGAACTACGTACGTATAATTTAAATGAGTACAATTTAAAATGTAAATGAAGGGAGTTTAACTTTTGTATTAAGAAAGAAACAAATGGGTGAAAATTACTATGAAGCCATCAGCGAAATAATCAATAAATAGTTGGTGTTTGTATTTGTTGTATAGGTAGTAAAGATGTGGTTAAGAGAATTGCTACTCGTACTTTCATCATATGCATATTTCAAATTTTTCAAGATTGTATTCAGACAAAAAAAAGAAGATAAAAAATAAACAAATCTAACAAACTACGTGAAATATGCCGCATTTGGTATTATTATGTTATGGTTTCAAAGCGATTCGTCCGTCATCATTCATTTGTCATTGACCTTAACATCTTTTTCGTATGTTTCATTTGAGCTGGAATTGACGGGTTTCGGCTTTCCATCAATTAATTGTCAATTCTCTGCTGACATATTGCCTATGTCATCGTTGATGGCTAAAACTTGCTGAACGAAGTCTTGATCCATAACAACCTCCGTCAAAGATAGCAGAAGTTTAGTAAGTTCTTTGACCGACATATTCATCTGCGGTGCCAATTTTTCCAGATGATGCTGAACATTTTCTGGAATCTATTGAAGGGAAAAATGAAACATGAGTTTACATTCCATTCAATTCATATCGTGTGGTAGTTAAGTTACCTTGTTTGGATGTTTAAACACATTGAACATGAACTTCATTTTGACCCTTTGCTCCACATTTATTCCTTCGTAAAACAGGGTAAAGTGGGCGTCATTGGTACTGCTAACGAGAGGTAAATATATACCGGCAAATACTCGCCCTTTGGCGTCGCGCGACAATAAAGATCTAAAGTTGTAAACCAAGTTGCGACGCACAGTCACATCTATGGCTGTAACATAGGGTTGTTCGACGTACACCAACGACGACTTGTAATTACTTTGGTCACCTCGAATTTCGCGCTCCTTCCATTCCACATACTTCGGGCTGTATTTGCTATAGCTGTAACAATAATCTCGTTGCAAGTGTATTTCTTTAGATTGTGTAAACCATCCTGGAGGAAGAAATATATTGGATTTTTGTTAAAAACTTATATTTTTAAATCGTTCACTTTGTGCGTCTCACCTGTATGAGGGTACATTTGATCTTTCATAATGGTAACACAACGTCCCACGTGATATCCGGGATCCAAAATGATAACACCTTCACGTCCAGCTACGCTAATTTTCATCGCGACCATGGCGTGTTCTTTTTCAACATTAGCATGGGGCGAGTTAAGACCTCCCAAGTCTTCTGCAGTTTCAATGTATTCGCCCAATGATATAACCTGCTCTTCGCACGATACTATATAAAGATACTGCTCCAGAATAGGAAACAATTGTGTGACACGCGCCATTATTTCCATGGCCAGTGACACGCACATGTGATGGCGACGATTTATGGGAATATCATAGAATTGATAGAATGATTTCAAATCAGAGCGACGAGTTCGTTTGAAGGCCTGATAGAAGTCAACGAATAAATGAACAGTATCATAATGGGTCTCCTCTAGCATCCGTTGGAGTTTCGTCTCGATAATGGCACTGAGGTCCTCAAATTGCCAAACGGAATCAAAGTGAAGAATTCCTTTGTTGGTGTCGTCGTCATTGGGAGCCCAATCAGGAAGTGGTAATGGGTGGCCTAAAGGCCAGATACCGTTGGTTTGATTGAAAGCCGCGAAATTATAACTGTCTCGACCCTGCCATAATTCAGTGGGAGGATAATCATCTGCGTAAGATGGTGTGGATGATTCTGCTGTGGTGTTGGATGTGTTTTTGTTGTAAGATGTGGCCCACCATTTACGATGTTGTTCTTGCAACAATTTGTTGATGCTATGGCATCGTTCCGACGATAGATTAGATGTCAAATTGCATGGTTGACCCGGTAACGTGCCGGCCAAGTTAGCCATTGCATTGGCCAATTCATCAGTTTCAGTGATAATTTGGGCTCTCGCTTCACCATTGCTTGCTTTCTCAGCCTTTCCAGCGAGTTCATTTCCGATGCATTTATACTCTTGGTCATAATCGTCATCTTCATCGTCATCGGTTGTGTCATTGTTTTGTATATGACCACTGCTGCATGTCGATGCAGTTCCAATGCATTGGTTGGGTTTATCTTGATCAGAATCGGAGATGGCTGTAGTCAATCCAGTCCAGTCCGATCCCGCCGATAACCCGATGGGGGCGCCGGGGGTGGCGCCATGTCGAACCAAGGCTTCGGCGAGTCAACTTGGCCATTCGGCGCCCCAACGGCCGACCGTTGGCACATAGCCACTTTCGCAATCATTTAACGATGTAGTGTCTAGATTAATTTTGTCTGTTGCCGCGTTAATTGATGTAATTGAAGTTGTCGCCGAAGCAGCTGTGTTGGCAGCTGCAGTGCCGCTTATAAAATGCAGACTATTCCGGCCCTGTGCGTTTTTCAACAGGTCCGGCTCGTCTCCAAAACTCGATGGTTGTTTAAAATGCTCTGAAAATGTAACGATTAATAAGTGATAACATCAATGGCAGTTGTACAGAAATGTATCTAACAATTTGAATGTACGTATACTTCTGTTTGTCAAAGACCTATGACTCATTTGTAAATAAAAACCCTCCTTTACAAGAACTAATGTCCCAATGAGATTCATTTTTGGAACACCTGTTTTACCTTTCTACCTGTTTTGCCTTTCCGTGTGCACGTACAGTTGTTGATAAATGTCTTTTTTTTTTTAAAGATGCCTCATCAAAATCAACAAATTTAAAGCGAATCGGTTTACGGGGAATTTTGTCCATTAAAACTCTCAAACACAGGCGACAAAATCCGAATCTGGCAACTCTTCGATATAGAGAGGAAAAGTGTTCGTGTGAGGTTGGGAGAGAAAGTAGTTGAGTGTGTGAGTTCACAAACCGGAAACAGTAATTGATGACTTTACTGTTAATTTTGAGTTAAACTCAAATATGAGTTTTTGATTAAGAAGTACTGATAAGATTTGTAGATAGTAACATTGATTTGGTTGTTATAGTGACAGCCTTTAAGAACTGGTATAATTTCAGCACACATATTTCCATATACATTTCTTGTACAGTCAGGGAAACTGACTAGTAGTAGACCCCAATAAACAAACCTTGTGACTTATTGTGCGAGGTTAAAACAAATACATTTCTACATACATATGTAAACCCATATGTCGAATGACATGCATGAGTGAACAAGTATATTCATACATATGTAAATATGTGCATACAATCTTTGTTCATTCACAAGTATGTAAGTAAATTGATATATTTACTTACCCATACAACGGCCAAAGCCCCAATATCCAATTATCGTCGTAGTTTTCAATTGTTAAGTACTAAAATTGAATAAATTTGCAATACTTTTCAAACGTAATTTTCCGATTTATTCTTTATGCGACTCCCACCGAACGTATTCAAGTGTATTATTTTTTGTTGTTCTTATCTCGATTTACAGAAAAGCTTTTTCTGCCCCTTTGTTGGAATCCAATATGTGTAGTACGTACGTAAGCTCACGTATTTTCGTCGTTTTTAGATATTTGTGTTGTTGCCTGCTTATTTCAGGTCCGTTAACCCATGTATTGGTGAATTTATCGACATCGAAAGAGTTATTACTTAAGCACCTGACTTCTGACTTGAACAGACGTTTACAAATAACACGATCAAAGTGCAATCTAAGCACTTCTAACTATTCGCAAGGATTTTCGATTGCACACGATCTCGATCACTTTATATTCGTTGGTGTAATGTAAGCAGAAAGTAGTTGTGGTCCAAGCAAGAGCCAAATAAAGACTGAGTGTCTAATGCACACACAGACCATAAGATGCTTTTGTATATATAGGCAAAATCCGCTCAATTGTTAGTCACTTGTTTTTTCATTTTTGAGATATTTGCTTTTCGAAATTTGCAGTCTTTGCGCAAAACTACGACGTCGACAGATAGACGTTGTTTTCGTATTCCGTTTGTTGCTTTGTTTTGTTTATGTTAACATTGACAGCCGTCGTGTCCGTAGGGTTGAGTGAAGAGAGCTATTGAAACCTTTGTGGGATCAGCGATCACGTTGCCCGTCCCTCCGTATAGTACAGGGAAAAGAGAGAGAATTTATTTTCTTTTGACAGACGTTGACTACAACTTTTAAATATTTAAGTTAGTTTTTCTCTGTTTATTCACTTAATGCGTAATTTAATTGAATTCACTCAATGTTTGTTGCTATCGCAAACAAATAATTTCATTTCCAAGTAAATATTTTATTACAATTATGATTTGTAAACAAATTTTGACTTAATAGTTCCCGATCTCGTCGCACGTACTCTCACTCGAACTCTGAAAGTACAATAGAGAAGAAAGAAATTTATGAATTTTGATAGTTTTTGCCAGGAGAACGGGAGGAAAATGGGCTACATGTATTAACTTATATCAATATTGTGGTAATACTGTAAATTGTATTATATAAATTCAACAGTATTGCGTCTTATTTTCATAGAAAAATTTTAACATATTTTTTTTTACTGTATCATTTTTCTGCCGTGTGTCAATATACTGCGAACGACGTAGCATAATCATTCAATGTAACGGAATCAATCAATGTACATTTTTATTTCTGATTAAATCGTATTTTTAAGAAAATACGTATAAAGGACATCCGAGGTCCATAATTTTTAAATTTTGTCTTCGACCAAATGTAGGAGTTACCTCTGTTATGTTTTTCGATGGACTATGGACGATGGAAATGCCATTACAATCATGTTATTAAAATCTTGGTGTTGGCAAAATTATTAATTTTAGCAAAAGTTATTACGTTTCAAGTTTTAAACGAGATGGCTAAAAATATATACTCGGTATAGAATTGTTACGGTTTATGTCAGAAAACAGTTTAAGTTACATTTACCCTAGTTAATGGATTGTGTTAAACCGCAAATGCATGTACTAATTCGTATTGCCCTGTTCCTTAAACATGGGTTTTGTCATATAAATTTGTGAGGGAGAATTATGTAACATTCTACGTCAATAATAAGTGACAGAATTTTATTCAAGTTTTAATAAAATTTGCAGGCAAAAATTCTGACATATATTTCTGATCGGTACGTTTTAGGGGTTTCAAGTACGTGAAAATCTTTTGTTTATATCGGATTATAATTTCGGGATTATAATTTCTAATGTAAGTCCAGCCTAATGAAACGTATGAGCAAAATCAGTCAGATAGGGATTTTTTTTTGATTATTAACACAGCTTTCGTATATACGTATGTTTACATATAAATTATAATAACAACGTATGTACATACACACATAACTATATTGAATTGATTCAACTGTTATCAGAAAAAAATAAGTATTGTGGTTATAAAAGGTCTTCTGTGGAAATGTAGAGAATCTCAAATCTAATAAGCAACATGTAAATAAAGTCGACATTGATTAATCTCAAGGTTAATTTTCACGTGTACGCACATTCATTCCAAGTGGAAACAACAAGTACGTACACGTGATCATCGCTATGGACAAAAAAGGAAATCGAAAGTATGAAATGTATTATCGGACACAAATATTTAACAATTGCTAAATGTAAAACCTTATATTATTTGTTGATTCAAATTTGTATTAAGGCATGGCTGTATTTGAACATAGAAACTTTGGTGAAACCTGTCGAAGTTCATCAACAAACATCGGCCGTTTTCACTCAATCTGTCATATTGTTCTATTGCTGGTTTGTTTAATTATTTTGTTTCGTTTAATCGTTCTAGAAATAGTTTTTACGTCTTTTACAAAAAAAAAAAAACAAACTCATATTTGCAGTATTTTGGTCACATGTATAAAACAAAAACATGTCTACAAGTTTGTATTTTGTTTACATATTTTATTGTTATTATTATATAAGAAATAATATAAGTTTATCTGAAGTGATAATCATATTTACAATATGTTTTATCACTAACAGATTTTACGTCATGCGACGCAACATTAAAATAAAACGTAATAAACGAAATTTGTAATTAACATGTCATCATCTCAGAATTGTTTTGCTCCATATGCCATTTTGGGGTGAATATAGTTAGAAATTGATTAAATATGATCAGTTGTTCTAAATCTCGTATCAAATCGAAGTTATTTAGTTTCGACTTGCTCCATATAATAAAGAAGTGTTTAGCTGAATACACCACATTGGTTTTGGTTAAATTTTATTTGTTTCTTTTTGAAAGGAAAGGGGCAAACTCGGACACAAAATTGTATATGGAGCACAGAATGAGATAATGTTGATGCTTTGGCATAAACAAAAATTGTAGAGTCCCACATCCAATTTAGTACAATTATTCATTATAGTGTTTGTTCGCTAAAACCAGCTCTAATCCATTCTGACAACATGGATAACACAATAAACCCAGCAAAGTCAATCTCTATTACATACATTTCAACACAGGCTTGCAAGCTATTGCTATTTTTGGAGAAGTTTAACCTGATTTTTACTTGAACGTTGAATTTGTCTGGATATATGTTATAATAACCACCCCAAATCTAGTTCTCAAAGAAATTAGGTCACGATGAAGGTATTGGGAAAAGTTAAAGATTATAAGTCAACATGACTTACTTTTAATATTATACCACGAATCTCGCGTAGCCCAACTAATATGATATAAACCAATTTTGCGACGCATTAATTGTTAGCAAATTATTCAACAACTTCTATTTGTGATAAACAAATATAAGATAAGAATATGCAAATGTTATCAATTTTAGCTGTTTTATGAGCGTATTAATCATTGTTAAATATTTATTTATGTATATATTCGTATAGACATATTTAGAAATATATTTATGTATACAATATGAATGCTTTAAAAATAAAAGCAAAACAAAACCAGTTCATTTAAGTTGTGATGAAAATAATTTCAAGTACAGACATGACATTCATTAATGGCTTCAAATGTCGGAAGTGATAGGTAATTGTACAATCTATACACTATATATTACAAGAAATGGGGGTTTATGCCAGAACCTATCCACATAGAATACATTTTATGAAACGCTCCATATATTTTATGAAGTCTTTCCCATGAAAATATTTCTATATCGGCAAAATAGGAAATCGAACAAACTACTATCGAAATGACTTGTGTTGTAGTGAAACTAAGGAGTACAAATTTCGAGTTCCTATATCATAACAATAAATTTAATTTCTACCACCATTGACAGAAGCCCATTACGATTGTAATTTTTTTTTACTATATTATGGGTGCATTAGACACCAGAAGTCGAATGCAATTCAAGGGGCAGCAGACTGACTACACGTGACTATTGTTATGTATATGCCATTTAATCAAACAAAACATGATGGCACAATATAACACATGTGGGCCTTGGAAGACAATAATGGTGACTAATAAGAGTCTGCGCAGTTCTCACTTTTCCAGAGATATTTCCAAACTGTAAAACACAAATACTACTACACATTTTCATAAAGAAAAAAAAAGGAAAAAATCGTTGTTAATACATTTACCATGATTTCGTCACAAATGCTTACTTATTAAACTCTCTTCCCCAATAGAAAGATGTAGAAGATAGAGACATCATATAAAAAAATCAATAATATAATACATTTTAAATTACCTTTTTTATGTTACGAAAAATGTTTTGAGAATTAGTTTCGTTTTCTTTTCTTTGTCAAAGAAAATTACACGTTTTTGTTCCAATTATAGGAACCGTTATAATAAAATAAAATTAATATTAAATTTTTAACACACATATTTCTTAACAAGTCCATGGTCATTGAATTTATTTGACTTGGCTAGAAGACAAACTGTCTACTTTCACTAAAAAGCCATCCGTTTATTACGAAACACTTTTTTATTTTTCGTTTGTTTTAAGTTTTCTTTTTTTAATGTACGTAACGTATTTTATTGAATCACGTTAAATCATATAACTTGGTTTAAATGAAATCGAAATAAAACTCTTGCCTAAACATAAAAGGACAAAAAATATTTATAAAGAGTTTTGTGTATATTTCAATTTTAGAATTTTCATCCGTTGGTAGTCCTTTTGTTGTTCTTTTGTCATCGAGCTTTAACACTTCAATGTAAAGAGATTTCTCTGGGATTTGTGGTTTATAACATAGACAGACACGTCCGCCCGAGTGCGGCGTCCGGTGATTGAAAGAAAACTAACAGGAAAATTCATTCCAGAATGGAAATGTCAAATACGGAGAAAACGCAGGCATGCAAATTTAGTGAAGGGAATTTCACAAAATTGTGTTGCATAAAGTTCTGAGTGTTGCCAGACAATTGTGTTTCAATTATAGAACTTTCCAGAAGTAACTACATGGAAAACATTCTTATAATTACGGCAATACCCAAGCAACTGTCAAATAGATGGCGATGATCAGGATTGTAATTATTGGATTTAAAAATAATATTATTTGTATAGAACAAAATGGTATGATAAATTTGATATCAAAGACAAAGTATTGATACTATATAAGTTGTTACTTTAAAATGCATCATATTTGGGCTTCGTTTTTTCATTGGAATCGGGGTCATTCACTTTTAGGTGGATCCTTAAAGACGAGGCAGAAGATTTTGGAACCGACCCACAAATTGGTCGTTCTCGAGATTTTTCGGAAAATTTACTCTTCAAAACTCCCAACAGTGATTTATCTGTTTGTAAAAGTTATCACGTTTCAACTCTATGAATAATCTTCTATTATGCGCTACAGCGTATTCCATCTCAGTCCATTTTTAGAGGGGTTTCCGGGAGGCTGCATTTAGAGACAGTTGTCCGTCCCACTGATGCATTTCCTGTACATTTTAGAAATAGATTTCTCAAGAAGAGAATATTTTTACAGTGGCGCTTTTAGTAGCAACCCACAGATTTTCTAGAAAAATTTTCCATGTAAACAACATGACATTTGAAAAACGACATTTTTACTATAACATAGAACTATGGTTGTCTTATTCTACTATATTATGAAATTTGATTAAGCTACTTGCTGTATTTATAAACATCAAACAGACCTAGTGTACAGCAATGTTTAGCCAAGTGCAGGTGTACGGTGGGCTAAATGTAACGTTTTCGAGGATAATGATCTCATCGACTTTCATGTCTCCCAAAAAAACGACGTCGATATATTTTGGTCAGCTCGGTTCTCAAGACGATAATGGTGAAACCGACGTGAACAATGGAAGAATCGAAAAATTACCGTTTCATTCCATTTAGTTCCATTCCTCAGCGGAACTATGCAACTATTGCATCGACGCGGAGCAGTGTTCAGTTAGCAGTGAAAATAAATCAATCGTTTGTGAAATTCTGTTTTTTTTTTGGTTTTATATCAAGGAATTTGAGGTTCTTAGACAAATATTCGAATGCGACACGGAGCAGTGTTCAGTGAGCAGTGAAAGTAAATCAATCGTTTGTGGAATTTTGGTTTAGACAAATATTCGAAACAAATGTAAGTGTAAGTCATCAATATCATGGTGAAAGTTGTTGTCCGTAAATTCATGGGTGAAAGTAAGTGTAATTTCATACTTTCGTACGTGCTATTAGAGGGCGAAGTCGATCCAAACAGACGGCGTCGACTTTTTCGTTTTTTTTTTTCGGCGACGGCTGCATTTTGGTTTGATTTAGATGAAGACTATGTTAAAAAGTCGTTTTTATAGAAACATACTGTAAATACAATGCCACATTTTTTATTTAAATAGTTAGTCTGATAAGAACCGGTATCTTTCGTTAAGCCCAATTTGTAATACATTTTTCGACCGATGACAACCATAGTTGTAGAACATATCGCTCATTTACTTCAATAGTGTCACAGTTCCAAATTTACTCTTATATTTCTGCTGAAAAAAAGGCTGTAAATTTGAGTTGACTTTTTTTCTGCGTGTATTATACATTGTTCATTAAGACGCAATTGAAACTTTAAACGGCTTCCGAGTTGTGACACTTTGAAGTAAATGAGCGATATGTAAAAATAGGAATACATTTTTACAACTGTAACGGTTGCGAAAAAAGGCAGCGTAAGTCCCTTGACATAGTCATACTGCATGATACAAAATTAAAACATTTCGATTTTTGTTTATACGTTGTCAGTGTCGGTGTGTCGCATACACATAAATTTACATTAAACTATAGTAAAACTATTTATGCATTTTGACCGAGTAAAGAGCGCTTTAGACATGCAAATTATTTGCATAAACCGTGAAAAAACTACGGATACCTTATTGACAGCTAACACTTTGGAGCCGATGAATCGGCGGCGGCTTCGGCTAACAAAAATATAAACGGCGGTGGCTCGGCTCATGTTTCGGTCGGCTCCACCCTCTGCGTAGTATATTTTTCTTGTTGTAGTGCAATAATAGTAATAATAGTAGACTTGGGGTTGCAGTTAATAACTTGTAAGTATATATGTACAATTAACACGAAATGAATCAACAGATGTATGTATTTATCATTGCGATAATTTGTTTGTCATGGCTTGTTCTTACTGGAATGAGGAATGAAACTGTGTCACTAACAATCGGGAAAAAAATCAAGATGAGACACGCCAAATTCCAACTTGTTGGCAATAGATCGATTTGTTTGTGTGTTATCGCTTTTGCGGTGATCGATAGTTGGATAATTATTTAATTATCTAATTATCTATACGATTGATATTATATGGGAGAAACTCCACGGACTCCTCCTCGGACCCCGAAACCGACATGAAACGACCTCACCCAACCAATGATGAATATGCAATATGGATTTAAATGAAAGGAAATATTTTTCGTATAGAAAGGATAAATCTTAATTGTGCAAGTATGATTAATGGTACTCAAACTCGTGAAGAACTCAATACCTTATCGTGGTGTGATGGGTACTATTTGTATCCAGGTTCGTATCCTGGTAAGAACATCTAAATACATTTCCAGTGGCTACTTTATGGGCCACGTAGAAGTTGACATGCAAAGGGTGATCGTTTTGGCAGAAGGTGCCCGCCCATTTCTTCTCTTCTTCTAAGTCTACGTTTCCAATTTAAAAAAATTACAAAAAAATATTGTATTTCAGTTTATTTTGCAGTATTGCAGTAATGAGCGCAGACTTTTGGAGTAGCAATTTTTGATGTCTTTATCAAAAATATTATGAACATTTTTGAAATGATCTCTAATAGTAAAATACCTGAAGCAAAAAAATTTTATTTGTCAACAAAAAAATTAACTTTAAATGGATGTTTGAACGAGGACTTATGAAACGTGGTGTATATGATAAGAAGTCTTTTAATTACAAGATAGGGTTCACGTCCTACAATCGCATCCTGGTAAGACCAAAATATTTTTCAGCGGTCGTTTCCACCTTACAAATGCCAGCCACTTTACGAGTAAGAGGGTAATCTCTAAGTCATGTAAACATTAGGTCCCGGTCAGTTAGTGTAAAAAATTTTATCGTGCACAGCTCACTAATTTGACAGATGTTCCTTCCTTCTATTCCTTCATGGACTGCTACGGGAAATTAGTAAGGATCCACTTCCTCCATTAAATCAACGACCATTTTTGTTTCATTTTAATTGTGTGGGATATTCCACGATCATGTTAATAGCACATACATCGTCGTGTCGGTCGTTATCATAAATTAAACTCACACTTACCCTTAAAACTATTTATATATATAAAGGAGTATCCACGCCCTTTTGTACAATGACGTAAATTAGGCTCATCTTTTAATCTCGCTAATTTTTCGCTTGAGCATGCACGTTAATACTCGTACTTCATAAACACATTTATATGAGAGGTGAGAAGCTCATCTATTTAATCCCGCGATTGCCTACTAATATACACGTTAACACTTATGACTTCAAATAGCTTTAAAACAAAGAACAAATTTACTTCAAATCGAAATGGAACTGTTCAGTAAAATTTAATGGCCGTATTCAGAAAATATTATAACAGTTCTATTCATCTTTGATAAAAAAAAAAATAATATGTAGTATCTCGTGAAAAATCTAATAAGTACAACATTTCTATTTATTACTATATTTGAATTTAAAAAGTATTGTCTAGAGTGCTACTATTTTGTGTTATTTTCCTTCTTGTTCATTTAGTGAAATGCCTAATAACTCCCCACCAGAGGAAAATGAACTGAAGCATATTGCTTCGATTGTTCGTGCTTTGATCACATCACGAAAGCCACCGTGCTATCTAAGAGATATTTTACGCGAATATAAAGAAGTCGAAAGCCAAAATCTACCGTACAGGGCTCTGGGCTATACAACAGCTCAAGAACTTTTGGAAGACACTGGAGAGTTTATATTTAATGGCAGCAATGGCAGTGGAGATGTAAGTAAACCATTGAAGCAGTGTAGAGTAATATGTAGAAGAGGCGAGAAAAATAAAGATAACATAATTTACGATAACACAACACAATACTTTCGCCCATACACTCATCTGAGTATGATTTGCTGACTGCATTCCATTCACCCCATTTGTGAAGATTTTAAATCGTTCGAAATGGAAAATGCAGTTGTTTATGCTTTGTTGTTCATCTTTCACATCTTCGTTTTAAAAATAGATTTTCTGTATATATATATATATTTATAAGATATGCATGTATGCTATATGCGTATACATTCAATGTTAATGTTTAGTTTATTTTCATTTTGGGGGGGTTTTCGTGTGGAAAGTGATGTGTTTTGTTTCATCGTTTAGTTATGATCGATCGGTTGTTTTAATATGAAGCTCTTTTTTCTCTTCATCGTCCTGTTATATTTTTTGGTGCACGCCAAACAAAGACTATAATCACAGCGGTGTTTAGTAAAAAAACTGCCCACATTACGTCGATGGTAAGAAGTCAAAAACCGAGCAAAGCTACACGAATTGCGCCTGTAAGGGCTGTGAGACAACCTCTTCGCATGCCTGCGGTTCGTTCCAACGGATTTGGATCTGGTGGCGGTGATCGTAACAACAATACTAGCAACAATTTCAATAGCTATAACAATCGAGGCAGCAACAACTCGAACCCTACCCAACAACAACAAGTGCAAACGCCAAAATCGATGGGCAGCCAGCCAAAAGACTTACGGGATATGCTGAATGCGAAGAAGAATCAAAAGATTCCCCAACAGCACGCCAATAACGACCAAAGAAAACTACAGCAACACCAGACACAAAGTGCTAATCAGTCTAAACAAAATGGTCCCAGGCCCATTTTGGGGGCGTCAAAACCATCCAGCGCCAAAGAATCTCAAACTGCATCAGATATTAAAAAATATAACCCCAAGTCACAACAGGCCACGCAGCCACAGACACAAACTTCCATTAACAAACCAACGTCAACAACGCCAAAGTCTGAACGACAGTCTATTCAACCAGCAACTGGACAAAAACCGCAGCAAAGGTTAAATATTAACCAAAACCAAAAGCAACCACCAGTAATTGTTCCGACAACGAAACCTATTATTCAACCACAAAGTCCTGCATTGAACAATCTAGCATCTAGACTGCAACAACAGCAACAAACAAATACTCCTCTGCAAGTAGTAAAGCAAGGTGAACCCAAAAAATCATCGCCTCCGGGTATTCAAAACAGACTTAATGCAGTTTATCATACACCCGATTATACGACCAAGGTATGTATACATTTAATTCTCTTTTCATTTATTTACGATAACTCAATTGTTTCATTCAGCGCAATCCATCATTTAATCAATTTAATGTCAAAATTGATGCCGTTGACGCTCTCGTACAGTATTGTCGTTCTAAGAACTTCCCAGCACCACGATTTAATAGTATAAGAGGGAAATTTTCCCGTGGAACATTTTCGTGTTGTGTCCATGTCAATGATATAATATTTTCCACGTATCCTAATGAATATGAGACTGAGTATTTAGCAAGGGAGGCTTGTGCCAGTCGAGCCTTGGAAAAGATTAAAATGCAGGAAAAAAAGCGACCAATGCCGCCCTGTTCTTTTACCGATACGGAGTTGTTGGACAAACTATACACAGAGTTGTTGAACCATCCACACGGAATTTTTGCGAAAAATCTACCCGAATGGTTTGAAACAACATTCCAGCAGTCGTTACCAGATCATTGGTGGACATTGGTTCACACATCGAGTTTATTCACAACAGAGACTGGACTCAGTAAGGTTATACTGTTCGCCAACAAGGATGCCGATAAAGGTTGTACTATTAAAAGTGTTTGATCTTTAATTTCGGAAATATTTGAAATTGTTTTTTTTTTCATTAGATGTTACACCTTTAGGCGACAAGGCAAAGGTAATACAAATCGATCCCATACGTCTGCCTTGGTACACTGAGTATTGGAATATTTGCATAACTCACTGTACGTCCACTGTGGAAGTATGGGGTCGTTTGTTCGGTGCTGATTACAATGAACGCTACAGTGCTTTAATGAATGACGTCGATGTATACATGGCTACCAAGAAAGAACGTCCGGTCTCCATAGCGCGCAAAAATATTTATCTTGTTACGATAAACGACTGTTGGCATCGAGTGCGTGTGGAAGAATTGGACAAATCCAAAGGAAGTGCTTTGTGCTTCTTTATCGATTACGGAGATGCTGATTGGTTGGCTGTTGATCAGTTGTGTATATGTGAAACTCATTTCCTTAGATTGCCGGCCCAAGCTGTACCGTTTTCTTTGTATGGCTTGGAAGATTTCGAAGGTAATCCGTATGCACGCAAATGTTTGGACGAATTGTTGCCTACAAAATCGGTAGTGGGCAAAATCTTTACAAAAGAGCCTGAGTTCTATGACACAAACTCCAAGTTCCATGGTAAAATACAGATTGTGTTCTTTGATACTTCAACACAGGAAGATATTAATTTAAACCATCAGCTGTCCGACATTATGTGCAGAGAAACTACGACTCCCGAGATCACACACCAAATACCGACAAATGTCATTGTTACGCATATCAACGATAATGGCGATATATTTGTGCAAGTCAACGCTGTTGATTTAAAATACGTTCAGGTGAGTTGTCATTTCAGTACAAACTAAGGAGGAACAAACCAAACTCTCGATATGTATTCTTCAATAGAACCTAATCTTACAAACAGTTGAGACGAAACTGAAACGCGACCAACACAAGATAACTTTCGATGATCTAAAACGATCGAATATGTTTTTGATTTGCGATGATGATGAGATCAATGATGTTAAGTGGTATCGAGGCTCTTTGGCCGATGCAAATATCAAGCCGGACAATGAGAAATACCTAATGTATTTCGTGGATCAGGGCCAGACTAAATTAGTGGATATTTCCAAAATATTCCTTTTGGAAAGTTTGAGTTTAGCATTGACTAAATTCCCCGAACAAGCAATAAAAGTCCACTTGCATAATATACCCGATATTACAAAAAATATCGTAGGACGTATACGAGGTCTTTTGCCTAAAGAGTGTGAAGCCTTAGTAAGTATACGTTGATTTTTGTTGATAATAAATTGAAATTATTATTTTGCTTTGCTCAGGCCAGATTGGTTGAGCCTGGGCCCATTCCGCTTGTAACAATTTATACACGTTTAGAAGGCCGAGGCATGCTGTGTACTATAAATGATGTGATACGTATTGAACATGAACTAGAGGGGTATGTGTGTGGTATTGCATGTCGGCTCACAATATGTTTTGCTATATCATTTTGTAAATTTGCAGATGTTCAGATTTATTACCAGGTGGTGGTGATAGTGGTCTAGATGACACCAAAGCTGCGTCGAAATTCAGTTTAGACTTTTCGAAAAACGCACAACAAAATTCCAGCTCAGGCAGTTTGGCTTCGCCATCTACGCCAACTATCAATTCGTTTATTGATATTACTCGTGGCCTGACCTTAACTACTGTGCCCGGATCTCCGCAAAAGGCTAGTGATCTACCGAAACTAAACAATTATGCTCCTATACCAGATATTGGTGAATTATTTGAAGTGCGCATAACAATGTCAGCTAATCCGTCTAACTTCATAGTAAGATTTTCGACTTTGGGATATTGCCGACAAACTGATTCTTTTTGTTTACAGATTCAGCCGTACAAGGACTATCCCAATCTAAGATCGTTAATGAAAGAATTACAGGAATTTTGTGAGAACAGTGACGAATTCATACCCACAGATATGGTAGAAATTGGAGAAGCCTATGCGGCCAAAAATCCAGATGGATTTTTCAACAGGTAGGCAATAAACAGCAAATACCGTAGATAAAGATGAGTTTGACATCTAAATATTTATTTCGTTCATGCTTCAGAGTGACTGCTGTCAAGAAATATGGTGATATTATTCACGTTTCATTTTGCGACTTTGGCGACATAGCCTCGTTAGATAGCAGCCAATTAAAAACATTGCCGTTAAAATTCCGTCAATTACCCAAAATGGCCGTACAAGCCAAGCTTCATGGTAAGTTTTCTTGCTCGATACTCTTTATCGCCTTTTTTCACTACTTCCACAATTTTATGTGTGTATTTTTTTTGAAGGCATTAAAGCTGTTAATGGTGACTGGACATTGGACGACTGTTTGTTTTTCCGCAAACTGACGGTTGGCCAGACATTCGTTTCCATTATAAAGAATATAGCATACGATAAAGACAACACCCTTCCTACACAAATACTCGAGCTGGAACTTATTGACGTCACCACCGAAGATGACGTGTTCATACATGAACTCTTGTTAAACGAGAAACGAGCTATTAAAGAGAATTGAAATTAATTACAGCAAATTAGCTGTAAAGCTTCATTTCATACATAATCAAACTGACGATAAAAAATAATCTAATATAACAAATGTTGCTACCAGTACACGTTGATCGTGTAATTTCTTCAACAACTTTTATAATAAAGTTTTCGTTTGAAAAAATGTATTCGAAACTTTTTCTCACATTCCGAATGAATAATTAACCCCTCATTTAGTGTTTCGTATAATTTCAAACAAGAAATAAAAAATTGTTATGTTTTTATTACATTATAGAATATTTAAGAGATTATTTGTTAATTTTCATTGTTTTCATTCAATTTAAACGAAAGCACTCTTTCGATTTTATTTAATACTAACTGATATACACACACACTTTTGTATTGCAGAAAAAAAGAACAACAAAACCATTTGTTAACTAACCAACATACGATATGTATGTGTGAATGCTTAAATTTCATAAAAATGAGAATTATAGACATGAATAGAATATTAATTAATCGAAGGAAACACGTACTTTAAAAATGTGGAAAAACTGTAAAAAAAAAATAAACAAACTAATAAAACTTATATTACTCAGTAAAACCTAAAGTGCTTTCAATAAAATTTGATTGATTGCCATATTCAGTTTAGCACAATGCGTGGGACGATATTTCTTCCAGCGCTAGTAGTTTTCCACATCTTGGTCACAGCCAAAGCTTTACTGCTAATACGATTAGTATTACAATATTTCAACATTTCTAATTACAATCTGGAAATCTTGTTATTCGTTTACCATTTGTTAGTCACAACTAAAGCAATACTGGTGCGGCAAGAGTAGTGAGATTATGTGCGGGATTATTCTTTATACTTTCCAACCAGAAGATGCTGGTAGGAAAAAACTTCTGAATACTAGGAAGGTGTTTGGCGGCGTATAATGCCAAATACCCAGATGTCAACCCTATACATTTATAATATGGCTGTAGGTACCGATGGTGTACCACCTGAGCTTTTTATCTCTTGAGACGATAAGTTGGTTACGACAAAGCCTCCACATATCTGCACAATTCGGTTTAAAAGCAAGCACGCCTGATGATTGGAGTCTCAACGTACAAGTAATTCGAAAAAAAAACCGGGACTTGGTAAATAGTAATAAAATAGTGTTTGATAAAAACTCAATAATTTCAACAAAACATTCTCTCGAACACAGATGCCGAAATTGATTGCAATAAAATATTTGGGACGTTTGTTGAGGTGGAGCTGAGCTTTCAGCAATGTTCCCTGGTAAGCATGCCGTTCCTGTACAGGATAATTCACCTAGCTTAAGCAGTCACAGATTTTTTGGAACTTGTAACTAATGTTAACTGATCGTATGACTAATAATAACCGATTTTAATGAAGTGTATGAACTCTATGAACAGATAAACAGTTTTTATCTTACATTTTCCATTATAACGAATGTTGCACCCAGCACATTTGGCCTGTAGTTTGTTTTTAAAATAAATGTTGCATTTCTTACTCGTGTAATCGTATACTTTTGATGTAGTATTCAGCCCTGCTCCCTTCCTGTGGAAATGAAAAGACAACATTTGTTTTTTTTTTAATTTAAATATATTTCAAATATAGATATATATTTTTATTCTTTTCTTTCGTTTTTTGTTTTATATAGATTTATATGTATGTATGTATATAATAATATTTTGTTTGTTTATCTGCTTTGTTTTTCTGCCTGTTACGTTTTTCTTCTTTTTACACAACTTACTACGTATTTATAATAATTAATAAGTTGTTGTGGTTTTTAAATTTTCTTTAGAAATCCTTCCGGTTTATGGAAATTGTTTAGTTATTCTGTTTTGTTTTGTGGAAATTAATAATCAGAATTAAATTCTAGAGTAATTTTTAAATTTTTGTTTTGTTTTATCCCTTTTTGTTGTGTTTATAATAAGTTTGTAATTTAAATATAAAAACATTGTTATAATATTTTATTATATATAATATATATTTATATATATATATATATATATTTTGCTCTCTGTTCCATAATACCTTTCTCCGTTATTATTATTTTATTTTAATGTATCTTTTCGTTTCATACAAACCATTCTTTTGTTGTTGTTTTAAACGTGCACCATTTCAATTACAAATTACATTTAACATACATAAATTTTCAATATTTCATATGATGAGTGGGGATGGGGGGTTATTTTCTCACTGTTTTAGACTACTAATTTTTTTTTAGCTTTAAACTCTAACAATCTCTTTGTTTCTCTCTCGCAACATTCTAAATAAGTAAATGAATTACAAAATAAATTACGTTAATTTTTAGCACTCTTTCTATACGATGAAAACGAAAATGGCTGATTGTAAATATGTCGCATTTCAAGCAATCCCTTTATCCAAATATATTTGTGCGCAAATACAATAGACTCACATACAAAAACGTATATATATATTCATATACTTTGGGAAGTCTGTTCTCGAGATTTTTCTCGGTGTATACATGAAAGTTTCCGTAGCAGCATAGTTCTATTCAAAAAACAAAAGGAGAAAAAAGCGAATTCGTTTCAAATTTTAAATAATAAACAATTTCTTGAACTAAACTTTGAGGAATATACAAAACATTTAAATGTCAAACTTTATTCAATATCAAACATTCTTAATGAAATCGTTCTATTGATTCTATTAATTTTATTGGACAAAGAATAGGGTTTTTGAATTACAAAAACAAAACAGATGAACGGATATCTCCGCAATTCTACTCAATTTTGTGTGTCGGGCGGATTAACTCCTCTCCAGAATAATGCTGGAAAATCGTGTCAGGCCTCAGGGGTTGGGATGCTGTTTAACCCACTAACTGGCCGGACAGAAGTTCTGCACACTTCTAGCAATCCGTTTTTCTTATTAAATTAAGCCCAATTAATTAAGACCGCCTAAGGGATGGCTATTTTTCTTGAAAAATAATGAAGTTTTATTTTGTAAATATCTGAAACAGAAATTAGCTAATAGACTACAGTTCCCACCTATCTTTCTTATTTTTCAGGCGACCTAAGTGACGTGATTGCCTTTAGTCTTAATTTATATTTCTAAATACCCAGTTTTGATTAAATTGAGGCAATCGATCGAGTTTGTCATCTAAAGGTTTGGGCAATTTTTTGCTCGTTTAGCTGTCTTTTTGTGACGAAAAAAACGTTTCATATCTTTTGAATCTTTGCAAATAAGAAATTGTTGTTGTTGATCTTGGCATTTCAAGGGTATGACCTTCATATCTTACCCCCGTATTCATACAAATTTAAAACAGCATTGCTAAGAAAAATTTGTGTGAAAATTGTTTTTGTATTTTCATAAATTTTTCTTAACAAAACTGTTTTACATTTTTATGAATACGGGAGTTAGTAAAAAATGATTGATTGTTATCTCGGGCAATTCGTTACTTTGTGTATCGATTTCCAAGTTTCGTTAACATGCCCTAAAAACTAAACGAGCAAAAAAGTTTCACAACAGTTTTTACGGACATCAAAAAAAAAAAAAACCGCGAACTTTAGTCTTTTGAAATGATGACTCAAAGACTTAGGAAATGTTTTTTATTGATCAAGCTGTGCTTGAAATTCGAGAATATCCCGCCCTAAAACTCGGACAAAATTAAACTTTCAAAAACAGTTATGTATTATGTATGTCGTATTTAGTTTAGTAAATCAAATCAAATTTCACAAAATCTTATACGACTAACATGTAGAACCTTAAAATTGTACTTTCAATGAATTCAGTTATTCAGTTTTTTTTAATATGAATTTTAAAATTCCTCTTTTTTAGTTTGATAGAACCACTCGCTGGACGATTTTGTATTGAATCAATGTGTTATTTGCCATCGAAATGTGTTTCTTTTTTTCTGTTAAAACAGAAAACATTTCGTTTATGGTTTGCGCACAACATTGCCGATTTTCTTTCCTTTCGTTTTAATCGAATTAAATTCTTGGCTCGTCTATCTAAAACTCGTTCCTTTGTTGATTTTTACAAAACTTCTCATATAAAACTGACCTCTGACATCTATTCTCATTTGTTGTTGTTTTAATATTAGTATTATTATACAAATTGTAATTATTAAAAAGAACGAACAGGGCAGGGAGGTGTGAAGGGAATGAATCGCACTTTTTCAGATCCTAGCGGCTGTTTGTCTTTAATAATTTTTGGTTTGAATTATTCACATAGAAAATTGGAAAATCAATCAAGTAAAGAATAAATAAAATGTTACAAATAACATATGTATGTCGGTTTAGATCCACATCTGTGTGTATATATATACGTACATATGTATGTAGGTAGGTATTATTAGACAGTTTTATGTTTTTGTTTCATACGGTGATCACTGTTTTATTATATTTCTGGTTTTAATCATCATCGCGTGAAGACATACAATGTTTTTATTTTCTTTTTTTGTTTTTGTGTTTTATTTCAATATTGCTATACGTGTTTTCAAAGAGTTTCCGGTACATTTTTTGTTGTTGTTATATTTTTTTGAACGTCCAATCAGGTATCGGTTATTTCTCAAAAAACCTATTTGTGTGAGTTTTCTCTTTTCTCTACTTTTTCTCATTTCCATCGAGTTTCATTTGTTTTTCTTTAGGAAAAAAGCTTGGTTTTTTTTTGTATTGATAGCAGCCATTATTTTGTTGTTGTTTGTTCGTTATTTACTTTATTTTATTATTTTTTTTTTTTTGGATATTATTCCTCACTTTAAACAAAAAAAGGTTTCGAATTTTGTGGCAGTGTACCCATGTTTTTTTTTTGTCTGGTTTAGGTATTTTTGTCGTGTGAGGATCGTATTTCAGCGTTCACTATTTTATCGAGAGTATTTTATAGTATTTTATTCGGTAAAAGATCTATTACGGTTTGTTTTTTAATTTACAGTACAGTTTAGTTTTAGTTTTTTTTTTTTTTTTGTTTCTTGTTATTCAATAATTGAGTTAAGGTTTTGGTTTTTGTATGTGTTCTGGTTTTCGGAAAGTAAAATTACGTATTTTTGTCATAAATATCATTCATCGACGACTTCAAAGTATAATTTTAGTTTCCGTTTGGGCTAATTTTGGTTTATTTGTTATTTGTGTTTTGCTTTTGGAATAAAGAAATGCTAGATCAGATTTTGTTTTATTTAGTTACTTTAGAGTTTAATTTGTTTTTCATTTTATGTTTACAAAAAAGTGTGCGTCATTTTTTAGTTGGTTTTTTTTCTCTTTTTCGTAACTGCATTGGAATCTCTGCAAAATAGAAATACAACGAAATTAAAAGGTAACAAAAAAGAAATATCGAGTATTTTGGCAGTGAAGTGAAATGCTTTGAAAGAAAGAACCAAACAAAAATGTACTGAATGTATCGATGCGTCGTGATAACAGTGGTGGTTAAAAATAGCTTCACATGTATTGCGGAATATGAAAAAAAGAATTGCACGATGACTTTTTCCCCCAGGGGGCGGGGGGTTTCTTTTGAAAATGTCAAAAAGCTCATGAATTTCATGTGTGTGCCCGTTTCTGGCAATGTCAATTGAAAATGTAAAAAAAAAAATTGAATTATAACCTCAATTCGTGACTGTTTGGCTACACCTCTTCCGTCTGTAACACCTTGGTGGAAAGTTATTGGTAACATTCTACACTGAATTACATAAATTAATATGCCATGAAGGATTGGACATCTTGTTGACAGTATGGAAATTTACTATTTTTCATCTGCATAAAATTGATCAAGTCTGTTCGAATTCCATTAATTTCATTTCATTTTACATTTGCAGATTTGCAGCCCCATTCGAACAATTTCCGCGTAGATGTGAGCTTGAGACGAACTTGATTTCTTGTCGTTGCTTGAAATGGCATGTTAAGATCACACTTTTTATAATTATTTGAAGTATTCACGCAGATGCTGCAGCACATCGACGAATGTTACGTAAACCAATTTGCATACCTGGAATTGTGGGCTTCAAATGACAGGTGGCTCCCTGTGAGTGTTGGAGAGCATTGAAGACCTTTCGCTTTATGTTTGAACGATGTTGGGAAATAACGCAAATTTATTTCCAAAGCCCATATTCCATGATATGAGACACCCACCGACTCTGCTGAACCCAATTCGGGCAAAAATTCCCCTACAACACTCACGGAAACCCTTACAACAAGGACTTGGTTGACTGGATGCAATACGAAACACGAACTTGACGCGCGCGAACCGTCACATTGAAACTAAAGAAATTCCGCTCAGATTTAAGCTACTTAATAATAGTAATGATTAATTATAAATCAAAACCAAACGATGGCAAACGTTTTGAAACAGTTGTTGATCACTAAGAGCATTCCGTGTCTGCTGCGATCATAGTGGATCCTACCGTGTTCCCATCTGGGGATAATCTGTAATATTATAAGCTTTTGTGTTTCGGAAAAATCTATTGACTGCTATTTAATTAACCACAACTGTGTGCACATGTATGGCCTATACTATTAAAACGTAAAGATTTCGTTAATGTAAAACATTTCAAATCAATTTTTTAATTTATTTTTCGGCCTGACTACAATTGTCGTTGTTGTGTTGGAGAAGGGCATGTGGACAAGGTCTCCTTACCGTGAAATATCACATTTAGTGATTACGGGAACCAGTCTTAATTCTCCTTCTTTGTAAACGGCGTTTGAGGCAGTTTGACAAAATGCCAGAGCCCTTGAATAGAAATCTCCACTTCACAAGAAGACAAATTGAAATACAACGTGTTACTAATTTTGCAATGAAGTAATTTTTTTTTAAGTAACTGGCCTTTTTTTTGGGGACGTATTTGTTTTTGAACAAATGTAATATGTATCAAATTTCGTCTGTAAGTCAAATCATGCCCTATGATAATTCCCTGGGAGGGGGGGGGGGCAGTAGTTTACTGTAAAAATTCCGTAATGAACATTTAATAATTACGGCATATACAGCGTTTTCTATCTAAGGGGCATGACACATGTACCAAATCTCCTTCCAATAGTTCAGGAGATAAGGGCCTGCACAATTCAAGGTGTATGGGCAGTGCCCCTTTGTCAAATTACCACCAAATACAGACAGGAACCATCCCATCCAATAGCAGTAACTCCCACTTAAAATTCAAGCGAGTTGGCGCCAATTGTAACATACGGTGGAAAAATCAGGACGATCCCCGACTGTTAGAGAGGTTTCATGAATGTAAGTAGGTAAGTATGTGCCAAACGTCACCTTCGTACGACTAGTACGCTATGAGAGTTGGTTTTTTTCGTGATTTAACGTGTATGGGCGGTGCCACGCCCAATTGATATATCGACAATTCAGATACCCTGTTTACACCACCGAGCATACAGTTGCATTCTGTGAAAATTTCAAAAAGATCGGACCAGCCGTTTTCGAGTATACGCCCGACGAAGAAATAAACCAATGAACACACACACACACACACAGCCACACATTCACTCACTCACAATCACCAACCAACCAACCAGTGAAAAACAGCCAATTCTCTACTGTGTGATGCCAGGCGCACAGAACATCGTAGTAGGTAATTTTGTAAATGTGACTCCAATTAAAAACGCTATAACTCGATAACTACTGCAGCTATTGAGATGCAACCTTTATCCTCAGCTAGAGCAAAGGACGGGCTATCGGATGTATATAATATGCCATGCCCACATTCACGCCTACATATTGAAATTGAACGAAATCAAATACAAAGCTTTATATCTTCGCACCTGCTAGGTTTACCTTAACGATTTATGCCAGTGAATTGTAGGCTATGATGATTGCTAGCTGGTTGCCAATTATGACAAGTTTAGCTGTCAAATAGAGAAAGTTACAGCTTATTTTCCAAAATGTTCTTTCACACAAATTTCTAACAGTTGAGACACAAAAAAAGTCAATAGCAACAATCTGAGATGTTGTGAAACATTTGATGAGAAACAACAATTTGTTGAGAAACAGACGACACACACACTCGCTCACACATGAAATCAAAAATCTCCAATCAGTGCGAAAGAATCGGCAATTCTCAACTGTGTGATACCAGGCGCCCAGAACATCGTAGTAGGTAATTTTGTAAATGTGACTCAAATTAAAAACGATCTAACTCGATAACTACTGCAGCTATCGAGATGCAACTTGTACCCTGAGGTAGAGCACAGAACGGGCTATCAGATGTATATAGTATGCCACGCCCACACTCACGCCTACATATTGAAATTGAACGAAATCAAATACAAAGCTTTATATCTTCGCAACTGTTCGGTTTACCTTAACGATTTATGCCAGTGAATTGTAGGCTATGATGATTGCTAGCTGGTTGCCAATTATGACAAGTTTAGCTTTCAAATAGAGAAAGTTACAGCTTATTTTCCAAAATGTTCTTTCACACAAATTTCTAACAGTTGAGACACAAAAAAAGTCAATAGCAACAATCTGCGATGTTGTGAAACATTTGATGAGAAACAACAATTTGTTGAGAAACAGACGACACACACACTCCTCACTCACACATGAAATCAAAAATCTCCAATCAGTGCGAAAGAATCGGCAATTCTCAACTGTGTGATACCAGGCGCCCTGAACATCGTAGTAGGTAATCCTTTAAATGTGACTCAAATTAAAAACGCTCTAACTCGATAACTACTGCAGCTATCGAGATGCAACTTGTACCCTGAGGTAGAGCACAGAACGGGCTATCAGATGTATATAGTATGCCACGCCCACACTCACGCCATCATATTGAAATTGAACGAAATCAAATACAAAGCTTTATATCTTCGCAACTGTTCGGTTTACCTTAACGATTTATGCCAGTGAATTGTAGGCTATGATGATTGCTAGCTGGTTGCCAATTATGACAAGTTTAGCTGTCAAATAGAGAAAGTTACAGCTTATTTTCCAAAATGTTCTTTCACACAAATTTCTAACAGTTGAGACACAAAAAAAGTCAATAGCAACAATCTGAGATGTTGTGAAACATTTGATGAGAAACAACAATTTGTTGAGAAACAGACGACACACACACTCACTCACACATGAAATCAAAAATCTCCAATCAGTGCGAAAGAATCGGCAATTCTCAACTGTGTGATACCAGGCGCCCAGAACATCGTAGTAGGTAATCCTTTAAATGTGACTCAAATTAAAAACGCTCTAACTCGATAACTACTGCAGCTATCGAGATGCAACTTGTACCCTGAGGTAGAGCACAGAACGGGCTATCAGATGTATATAGTATGCCACGCCCACACTCACGCCTACATATTGAAATTGAACGAAACAAAATACAAAGCTTTATATCTTCGCACCTGTTAGGTTTACCTTAACGATTTATGCCAGTGAATTGTAGGCTATGATGATTGCTAAGTGGTCTTTCCGTCAGTTAATACTGTCCGATAGTCTTAGTCGGAGTTCAGGTGTGATATTCGAGCATATAACCAAAATACATACATATATGCGATTTTCATTGTTCAAAATGTATTATTCGGCTTGTTTTTATTTCGCTGGCATCATCTTCAGACGGATATAAGGTCACACCTAATTAACATTTTGTTTAAACAAAAATTAAATAAAATAATTGTTATTTTGTGTGATTTTCCGTAATTATTTGAAATTAGGAAAGTTGTCGACAAATATTTCAAACGACGACGACAACGACACAAGTAATAGGGCCGAATATTTGCATAGCGTCCGTCGGCTGTCTTCTTTCGATTGATGTTTGCTTTGATGTTGTTGTTTTGGTTTTCTGGTTTCTGTATTTGTCATTTCATTATATTTTTAACAGATTGTAATTGAATTTGTTGTGTTTTTTTCTCTGTGTATTCTTTAATTGTTAAGGTATCTTTTGTATTAAAAATTGATTGAATAGTTAGTTACCGCATGTATGTATGTGTATGTGTATTGTATGTATATTTTCTTTTCAAATATAACGTTTTTTCTTTTTCTTCTTTGTCTTTGTATTCTTCTGCTTATGTACATAGTATATGTTAAGTACTTTTGTATGTGTACGTCTGTATGTACATATGTGTGTATGCAATAATGAAATTGTTGTCGTTCTTGTTGTTTTACACTGGCCAACAACTTTGAAATTTGTGGCGGAAAACATTTAATGTTGTTGGGTTTTTCTTCTTCTTCTTCTGCATTTTGCATTTTGTTCAATCGATGAGGTAGCATTATTTTTGGATTATTTACATACAAAATTCAAGAAATTTAATGTTTATTTATTTAGTTTGTTCATGTTTTTCTCCGTCTCCAAAATAAAAAGGAAAAAGAGAAACGTTTATGTGCGGGTTTAATTATTTCGAAGAAACTGATTTAATTTAAAAGGGTTTCCAACAACGAAATTCCTTATTTAATTATGGATTACTTTTTATGTTTTTTTTTTGTTTCCGTTCGAAAAGAGTTAACAAATTTTCCAAAACATTTTGCACTTCCACTTTTTACATGTATTGGGTTTTTTCTAATCAACAAAAATTACTTCTTTTTCACTGTACGACGATGACGGGTTTTTAGGTTTCTAGTCCAGGGGGGGGGGGGGGGGGTTAGGGGGGGTTGTGTGTCATGTTACTTGTCATCCATTAAAAGAAAACTAAGTCAGCACTTCAAAAAATTGTGGAAATCGATTTTTAATAAAATTGTATTCCATTTTGTCAGGTTGAATTATTTATATACACACATACATATGTATGTACTGCAGATGATATTTAAAGTGTGGCAGAAAAATAAATTAGAACGGTGTGAGTGTGTGTGTGGAAATAATGTTAATAATGGTAGAGCTTCTTTTTTTTTGTTTACAATTTCACAAATCTACTCAACAAATTTTGCTAAATTCAATTGGCTGTGAATGTTAAATCGAACTGTTCTGGTCAGAAATATATGCAAATATTTCAAGAAAATGGCTCTCACATCTGCAAAAGGTCGTCTTAAGGCCAGACGTCCCAAGTCGTTTGCTGAACATTTCCAAGAGGGTATTTGTTTTAAATAAAACATTATTTGCTTTATTTGCCTTTCAAATATTGCCATGCCAATTACCGAACTAAGGTATCAAAAAACAACTTGAAACGTCTGGCCTCTGTATAGTCTACGGTGCCACCACCCCGAGACAATTTAGATTGGACTATGAAATTTCCCTTGTTCTAACAATTAAATATCCTTAGTATTAACATTTTTTTTTGATACATTAGTTCGGTCATTGGCATGGCAATATTTGAAAGGGTTTCAAAGCAAATAATGTTTTTTTTTTTTAAACAAATACCTACTTTTTTAAAACAAATACTGTTTAAATACCCTCCCGGAAATGTTCAGCTGGTGACTTGATACGTATGTGTGTTTTACATTCTACTACAGTCGGGACTGGGCTTCTGTATCCAAATGCGGCAAATACAACTCTCTGGGTTGACGATTTGGCTGTACGTTATTGACTCTCTGCGCAGCCCTTAACATTCGCCCTACAAACATGACCGTATCATTCCACCAGAGCTGTTGTGTTTGTTCTATTCTAACATGACTCGCCAACGTTCCATAAATATGACTCTAATTCTGACGAATAAAATGAGAATGACTTGGGTGAAGATGACAAATATGCCATGGACATATGTTCGTATGTAAATGGGTGGTAAATGTAGTCAAAAACTAAGAAAGAGAAAAAAAACAAACACTTTATTTGAATTTATTTTTTTTGTTTTCATGTAATTATTTTTTTTTTTTCACTTTTGTATATTTGCTTTCAGTTTTTCTTTATGGTAAAAATAATATTCACACAATTTTTTTTTCTTTCTTCTGCTGTATTTTGTTTTTCTTTCTCTCGGATTAAATTAAAAGTAAAATGATAATAAAACAATAATAAAAAGAAATTATAATATTATCGAAAAAAAAAAATAAAAATCAAAATAAAAAATAAAAAAAAATACAAAATATAATTATAATTATGTATGTATGTATGTATGTAGTATGTATGGTATAATAATAATAAAACTTGAAAACGGATCTTAATAAAAGCTGCTTACATACTTTTCTCATTCAGATGATGTAATAATTGTTTTTTTTTCCTCTTTTCTTTTCGCTTCGTAATAATAATAATAATAATCACCCATCATCAGCATAATAATAAATTTGTTTAATATTATTTAATGATTTATTATTAGCGCGTTTGCTCTGCTCAGGGTTTTTGTTTAATAGTAGAACGTCTACAAATGAAGAAGGAATCATAAAAATCTCCCATTGCCCATTTGCAATTTGGAGAAACTATTATTATCAACATTAATATGGTCAACATGTGGACAAAACTGAATGGATTTATTGGAAAAGAAAAAAAAAAAGAAAAACGGTTTTAACAAAACTTGCGATGATCTTTTGAAGATTTTCTTGTTGTTTTGTTGGATTTTGTTTAATTATATTACATTAAATGTTTTTTCTTCTTCTTTTTCCTTTCTTTGCGTGTATGTGTGTTTTTGTTTTAGTTTCATGCTTAATTTACAATTTGTTGTTTTACTTTTTTTCGGTTTTTGTTTTATTTAAAATATGAGAAAAAAAAAATATAAAGAAATCATGTGTGTCTTAAATTATTAATATTCGTATGTAAAGATTTTCTTTTCTTTTGTTTTTTTTGTTGTTGTTGTTATTATTTATATATATGTATATTTTTAAGGTTAATTAATAATGTGTTTAAAATGTATTTAGATTTATTTTTACAGTTTCCTTAGTTATATTTAAAAAAAAAAAAAAAAACAATTGCACAATTTCGAAATCTGAAATAATTTATTTCACTTATATAAGAAAAGCAAATTAACGGTAATTATAATTAAAAAATAGTATAGTAAGTATGTATAGTAAAATTAGAAAAACAAAAGCTTACAAGGAAATTGTTCTAAACAATTTGTTTAAATTAAAATTATTTAGAAATTATTTTATTTTATTATTTTTTTATTAAATTTTGTGTAAATTATTTATAAAAAAAATTGTTTTTATTTTGTTGGTTTTGTGTTGTGTTGTTTTTTGTTTTGTTTTGTTTTTTTTTCATAAAAAATAAGGCCATGCTTGGAAAAAAATTTAGTTTAGTGAAAAATAAAAAAACATAAATTGCCAAAAGAAATGCCAAAATTAGTTTGGTCTTAAAGAGTCGACCGTTTACAAAGAAAATAAACCTAATTTCTAAAACAAAAAAATATATATTTGCATACTTAAAACAAAAGGTCAAAGTCTTTTTTCCAAAAAAAATATATAGGGTTTGATTTGTTACGAAAAAGAAAAGTTTCAGGAATTTCTACAAAAAAAAAAAAAGAAAATAGAACTAAAGAAAGCCAAAAAACGTTCGATTACAAATCATAATAAACTTACTATCACTTTTTTGTTTGTTTTATTTTGTATAAAAAATTATATGTGTTTTAATTGCCGCCAAATATTTCTATAAAGTTGTGGTTTTTTCATTTACTTCTTCATTATCAACATCATCTTCATTTCAAATATATATATATAAATTTATAAAATTTTTAAGGGAGGGATTCTAAAAAAAATGAATATTTTTTGTTTTGTTTTGTTTTGTTTTTTTCCATTTCATGGTTTCTTATTGTGTAACTCGTAGATCTAAAAAATGTGAGAAATCAGTCCAAGTTTTTTTCGTATTTATTAATAGAAAATAAAAAATATTTTTTATATAATTATTAATCATATTTATAACACAATTATTGTAGTATATAATAGTAGTGTTGTTGTTGTTATTTAGTTATATTTTCTGTTCTGTTTTTAGCTTAATCCTTAAAAGAAACGTAAAAAAGAAAAGCCAAAAAAAGTGAAAGAATGTATTTTATGCTTAATTTTCTGTTTTTCTTCTCTTCTCTTTTTGTTTTTTTGAATTATGTAATTAATACATATAAATATAAATTGTTTTCAATCTTGGTGTGTGTGTTTTGTTTTTCTTCCGTTCTGTCTATTTTGGGGGGTTTAGAGGAAGGGCTAAGAGGTTGTAAACAAAGTTTTTCTTTTCCGTTTATATACTAAAAGTATATTTGAAATATTTGTTTGATTTTGTTGTTGTTGTGGTTTTGGTTTAAATACATCATAATTTGAAGTTAATATTATTAACATGATCATCATCTGTCAACCTAAATACTAAGTATAAGTATAAGTAATAATAAACACTTTTTTGTTTAACAATCTTTACTCTCAGTTTTTGTTGTTGTTGTGATTTTTATTAACTGTCTTGTTATTTTCTTTTTGTTTTTGGTAGATATTTCTTTTTCTTGTTATGGTTTAAACAAATTCATGTATTTAACAATTTTTGGAAAATAATTAAATACAATTTTTTTTTGTATATTTGAACCCGTTTATAGAAATAGAAGGGGGAGAAAACAAAGAAAGAACCAAAAGGGAAAACAAATCTTAAATGACGTACGAAAATTGTCAAACAAACATTGATTTAAGTATCGTCTACGATGTAGAAAATGAAATTCTGGTAAGAAGATCTTAAGCCATTCACATTCATATTCTAAATCAAGGTGAGAGAGAACATGCCCGAGTGGATTTCTCATGAAACCCCCAACAAGTTTAAGGCTAAATTGATAGGCAAAAAAAAAAAAAACGAAAACAACAGAAATCCTAGACAGAAGACAAATGAATATACTTCAGTATAAATGATTGCAGTGACTACGTCAGACTGGATAGGCAGAAAAGTTGTTCAAAATATGTCTGAGCATAAATAGTTTGTACAAAAAGAAACTAGACATTCGACCGCACTATGGTTTCCCAGACTAATCATAGATCTGTCGTAGGTGACCATGTAATTTAGGTTGGCCATACAATATATGGATAAATCACTACAAGCGATGTTGTTGAGTTAGGGGTCCTGAGTAAATTCAGCTCTCACAACAACGTACGTATGCATTTCCCTTAATATCCCATGAACGTACAGGCGGAGAACTTCTATGGAATCAGTGAGATGTGTACGATATAACTTCTGTATACTCACTGACCGGGACCTGCTTGTTTAAAGCTGGCCAACGGCTTATGCTTTTACAAGCCTTAATGACCGGTATAGAAACGCAGCCCTCGCACGTATGTTACTGATTAAGTGTGAAATGCCGTGGTACTGCTTGCATTCAGAACGGATTTGTTACAAATCAAACTCTGCCTATGAATGTTTTTCAACATCCGAAAGTCCCCTTGTCTACTGCATTCATTGGCGTAGGTTGCGGGGGGTGCTAAGCATCTGCCTGAAAGTCGCAGGCGATTGTGTTGGAAATTCTCCTCAGTTTCAACCTTGAATTTTCTAATGTTGGGCAACGAAAAATGAGTCCACTCTGACGTTTCAATTCAGAGGTCCAACGTCGACCAGTCTGTATGGCGCACCTGTTATAATGATCCTCCTAGTTTAGCGATAATAGTTCAGTACTATCAGAGGACGATCGTCACCATGTACGACATTCAATGATCTTTTGATCCTATCAATTCACGAATTTTAAATGATGTTTTCCGACACACTAAGGGCAACAATTTAACAAAAACACTTTAGGGAATACCTGAATAACTTGAGTAGATGACATTGTTTAAAAAAAGCCGTGCCATGGCCAATCTGACGGTATTAAATATTCTCTCATTAAAATCTCAAGAGTTTAAGTTCGATTTTAAAATCCCTATACAAAATTGGAGGTTTCGTTAAAGTTCCCCGTCTGTAATAATCGGAGGCATCATCGAAAGGTGTGCCCACTCTCAATTTCTATAAACAAAAGTTCATTCTCAAGAAGAAAAAGAAATCCATTTGATTACTGGCACAACAAAGCAAAAAAGAAAAACGCACAGAAGTTAACACGAATATTTGTAGGACAAGAAAATGAAACGGGTCAAACGGTGTTCAACAAAAAAAAAAAAAACAAAAAGCTCGATGTACGACTGTCTGTCTCTATGTAAGTGTGTACAACAATATATATATATATAGATCTATATAGAAAGACCTATGTATGGATGTCTAGGTTGACGCCGTAATCGATTTGCATTCAATATCTTTCACTTTGTTTGGTGGTGCGCTACTACCGTCCTTCCAATTCTCTAAATCTCTCTCTGTCTCTCTCTCCAGTAGATAGATGCCTTGTTTCATTTTACCATACAGAAATGATCGAAAAAAAAGAACCGAAATATATATCTATGTGTGTGTGTGTGTGTGGTTTTTTGTTTTCTGGATTGATCCGAATTGAAGAAAGAAAACCCAAATACATAAATGTACGTATGTATGTGTGTATGCGTGTTACTCTGATGATGCATGTGATCTCCAATATATGGATGTATATATATATATGTATATATATATATATAAAAAGAAAAGAAAACGGAAATAGACGTTTGGAACGTCTATTGCAATTCATGATCGGCAAATGCAACGGCTGCAGCTGTGTGTAGTAGTACGACTCCACCGTCAACGTCATCGTCGATTAATAGCTATTGCTATGCGGTATCGGGCTGGCCGAGTGTTAGACTCATGTCGGCACCGAAGTCGCCGCCGCCGCCGTTGGGCGTGGAAGCTGCTGTGGCAGGTGATGTCGTCGACGAGGTGGCCATCGCGGTGTTGATGGAGGAAGATGATGTGGCGGCGGCTTGTTGTATTGCTGTGGCTATGCCGGATGTGGACGCCAGGGCTTCCTGTGCGGCCTTTTCGGCCTGTGTGGCTTGTATGTGCGATTGCACCGAGGGTGGAATGGCGTGAACGTCCCAGATCTCTTCGAGGAATTTTGGCAGTTTGCGATTCTTCAGCTTGAGCGAGAAGCACATTTCTGCATTCTGATTGCCCAACGTCCGTAGTTCGGTTAAGATGGATAACAGCTTAGCAAAGAATACGAGACTCATGGGATCGCCGCAGTGACGATTAAGTATGTAAATGCGGAGTGTATCGATGTAGTAACTTTGTATCGCTTCGACTAGTTCGGCTTCTTCGAGACCCGGCCGATCGGAAAAGATCACAATGGCAGTGAGTAAAGCATATTCGACATTGTCCACCTTCATGGCGTACATCTGTCGACAGAAATGCAGCAAGTCCTCAATATTATCGGCCATGCCAGCCATTTTATACGAGTCACGGGTGTACGATCGATTATTGGCAAAGAATATCGAGTCCGAATTGTGATCGTAACGTCGGGCCATACGTAACATCATGACTTCCGATGAGCAGGCCTATCGCATACAAAATAAACCAAACAAATGTCAATACAACGACCGTGACAGAGACTTGTGTGCACTTACCTTTAACAGAGTAATTTGATCTTCCTGTGGTATTTTGGTAAACGCTGGCAAACCCTTGGCAAATTCCACAATTAATTGTACGGTGAGTATAGTGATTTCAGTGATGTGACGAAAACTCACATCCGTTTGACTTTCATTTTCATCGGGTGAACTCTGCAATGAATTAAGAACATGGTTTTTTTGAAATTGGCAATCCGGCAATCTATTGAAAATTGACTAGTCTCACCATTATACGCTTGAGATCTTCCTCGGATGGTTGCTCGTAACCATCTTGATACCATATTAATTTGTATATAACTGCCAATTGATTGTACGTTAGAGGAGGTATATTTCGAGCCTGACATTTTGCCAAAATGTCTTCAGGTAACAGCTGGGGTGGGGGAGGGGGGTAGGGTGAAAATGGAAAACCAATTCATTATTCATAAGGAAAGTAAAAAGGAAGTAATTCTCTTGACTTACCGGACATGTGGGATGTGTTGGTGGTTCGCAGGTCATCAAATCGAGAATTTCCTTTTTGATGACGTCCGTGGCACAAACACTCGTCTGCAGTTTATCCTTCTCCTTTTGGGCCTTCTTCTCGCGCCTCTTCATTGCACACTGGTTCTCGGGCACCACACACTCCGGCCGCATGCCCACCGCCAGACACTTTTTCAGCCGGCACTCCTGGCACTTGCGCCGCATGTACATGTCCATCTCGCACGCATGCCCGAACTTGCAGCAGTACACGGCATTTTTGGTAACACTCCGTCGAAAGAAGCCCTTGCAGCCCTCGCAGGTAAGTGCATTGTAGTGGTAGCCCGACGCCCGATCGCCGCAAACCAAACACAGTTCCTCCTGCAGTCGGGGCGCCGGACCCTTTTTGATTTTCTTCACATCACTAGCATCGCTGGTAGAAAATCCGTTCAGACTACTCGATGGCGACAGATCATCGCGTCCTGCAACAGAGTAAAACAAACAAACAATGAGATTAGTACGAAACGAAACGGGCAAAGTTGGCTTCTTGAAAATAAATGGAATTTGTTAAATGCTGCTCTTTTTTTTTTATCAAATGGAATATTTTCGGTAATTTGAATTGTTGAAGGTTTTCGCATGATCGTTTGCATTTCAAATGGAGTCGTTGTGCTTAGCACCCCCCAACCATTTCAACAATGACGTCAAAATATGTTCTCGCCCAAATCTGATCCCATCATTATTCTGCATACATTTCCAATGTTGAATGAGGTGTTTTATTTGTGTTGTGGATTCAATTGTCTCCCTTTTCGCCGAATAAATCCATAAATTAGTTGTCGGTTGTCGGTCATCGTAAAGGGAAATTGTTTTAATGCGATTCGTTCGTCTAAAACCAGATTTGTTTTTTGATTGGGGATCCGTATCCCGAGGATCGCGATATATAGATGAAAAACGAACCTTTCAACGCCATAGTCAGCCGACTTCAAAGAAGTTTGTCTTAAAGAATATACAGGGTTCTCCAACAAGAGTTGTTATTTTGGTATTCAAAGAAAAATGTTTTTTTTTTTTTAGATAAATGATCGGATGTCTTTTTCATAATAAAGAGGAAGGGTAGGCGGTTAATAATGAAAACAACATCAGCCAAATGGCCACCAGGACCACGCTTACACGACCATATCCGTTTCATGAAATTTTCCCGAACCAAATTGCAAAGTGGCTGCCCCATGTCCTCGATAGCCTAACGAATTCTATCTTTGAGGTCTTGAATGGACGCTGGGGAACTTTAAGGGAACTAAGAAAGTAAGTATCGGTCCATATTTGGTAATGGCGTAGTTTCTACTTGTGAAATGTCAAAGAATAAAAGCTACCGAAATACCGGCTGATTCAAAATAACACTTCTTGTTGGTGAACCCTGTTTTTCACTAGAAATGTATAGTGATTTAATTTCTACAATTTTCCCACATGTCTTTCTTCGATGACATTTTAACTGGAGATGTTGGCTCTACGATTGCAAGAGTTTTTTTTTCCCGAAATGAATCTGTCATTGTTTGTTTGTGATCAAGGGTTTGGCACAAGAACCTCGGGTTTCAACCGAGATGAAAAACATCTCTCTCTCTCTCTCTCATTCTCTTTGGAGCCGACTTTGGGCACACCGGGAATTGCGATCGGTGACTGCAGAAATTCTATCGTGCTTTGTTTATTGTTTAGTGGAATGTGATGGGTGGGGGAGAGAAGGGGTTAAACATGTCACTTATGTATGTGTGTCTCTTTCTCCTACAGCACTCTAGGGAATTCTTGAAAAGGGTACTAAATTCAATACCAAACTAAACTGAATACATGTTGACAAGTGCTCTACATACTCGTGCGTATTGACTCCGTGTATGCATGTGTGGTAGTGGACCTAAGCAATTTTATGTGGAATGCCCAGATTTCATGTTATTTTACTCTCATCTTTTGGCAATTCGTGGTACAATACTTTAGACAAATAGTTCAGAAGCAAGCATGCCAACCACCAAAAAAAAAAAAAAGAAAGAAAAAAAAAACTACGTGTATGTTGGGGATGATGCCCATAAATAGTTGACGCGGTGCGGCAACTTTTGCTGCTGCCGCTGCTGACGAGTTAATATAGTATATGCACTTGAACTGCATTCACATCTGTGTAAATATGTATGCGCATACATTTATATACATACATACATATGTACCTACATATATGACGTAGGTATTTATGTAGAGATCAGATACCGACTACAAATTGTTGGTGAGTTGTCTATAAAGAGACCTGTGAGTGTGTGTGGATGTGCAGTTGCTGCAACACACACACATGTGCGTGCGTTTGTATGGAGAGTGTTTTTGTCATCGGTGGTTGCTCTTGAAGGCAAACTACTCTCGTGCAAATGTCAGCCAAAAGTCAGCCAGTCTAAGCTATTTGGATTATTTTGTATGTAGTACATGCATAGTATATATGTATGTATATCTACATATACATATACATGTGTATGTGCCAATGCTATGTGCCAATGCTCTATGTTGTTGGTGTAGCACCCAACTGCCCTTGTGCTGTGTCGTGGTGTTCTTCTACGCCATCTCTCTCTCTGTCCCTCTCACCCTGTATTTGTATTTGCAGTTTTCATTTAGCTTTTCTATAGTGTGCACAACTGCATGTGTGTGTGTGTTGGTGTAGGCCTTTGTTGTTGTACGAATAATGCACGTGCATAAATGCATATACAACCGATGACTGACTGACTGACTGACAGACTGTTGGTGGGGCTGCTGCTGCTGCTGCTGCCACATCTATGAAAAGTTTATTGACGTACATTTCTGTTGTCCCAAGTATGTAAGTGGGTTTGTCTGCATGTACATGTTCGTGCCATGTACAACCAACGACCGAAAGACCAACAAACCCACCGAACGAATCACGGCAACAGCAGCAACAACAACAAAAACCACCAACCACTTTTGAAAACAAACTCACACACTGGCCCCCTTAAGCCCTCCCTCCCCACAACGAAAAAGAAGAAAAGTTCAGTGTGCAAAATACGAAAACGTGAACAACAACAACAACAACAAAGTGGGAAAACTTGGCTTAAGCACGTTTTCCATTTTGGTATGCGTTTGTGTGTGTGTGTGTGTGGATGAATGCATCCATTGCATGGGTTGTTGGTTTGGCGCTGCTGCTGGATGTGTACGGATGGCATTATGCCACTTTCCATTCCATGACTTGCAATGCAGAAAATGAAAAACCCAACCAAGCCACCGACATTAACGAAAATAAAAATAATAAAAAAAAAAAAACAAGAAAGAAAAACAACACCAGCCAGCCAGCAATAAAAAGGAAAAAATAAACGAAGAAAATCGTTGCAACAAAAACGAAAAAAAAAAAAATGGAAAGCAAAGTGAATGAGGAGCAACAGCAATTGCGGTGGCAGCCAACCAACAACGCACAACAACATTGCAACGTTGCATTATTTCATATTATTTTCCTTTATGATAATAATGGTGGGTTAATGGAGCGACGACGAGGCCCAGGGGCGGCCCGGTGCAAGGTGCTCGTCGCTGCCGCTTGAGAAATAAGCTTAAACATGAATCTTCTTTGGCAACAACAACAACAGCAGGGAGGCACAAATAAGCCTTGCATTACAACCAGCCGTATTATGTTGTTTTGCTGCTGTCCCTGTACTCGTATGGATGTGTGCGTGTGTGTGTGTTTGTGCTTGTGGCCATTGTATGGCTCGGTTTAGAGATTTTCCTCACCTTAACATTTTCCACTTCACACTCTTGAGCATTGGTTTCAGTTTTCCTTTTATGCGCTGTCGGCCGTCGACTGTGAGTGAATGGAAAGATATGCGATGTGTGTGTGTGTGTTGGCTGGCTGTTTGCCGCTCGTTTGGTGTTGCAGGCGCGCATTCATGTGTGCAACATAATACAACACAACAACTTTCTCTTTGCAACACCACAAACCGATATAGCTGACGGTGCGCTAACGAAGAAATCAAGTTTTTCCTTTTAGTTTTCATGGTAGGAACTACCCCTGGCCAGCGGCACTCTGCATCACTATCACCAGCAACATCGTACAGCGTCATCGTTGTGGTCATGATGTTGACGACGCCGATGATCATGATGGCAATGGTGATCTTCATTATCAGTTTTCCCCCCACCCCCCAACTATCATTAGACGAGTTTTTAATGCATTCATTTGGCTTTTAGGTGCATATATACAAACTACAGTCAAACCTCCATAACTCGAACCACCAAGTTAGCCCCTAGAGAAGTTCGACTTACGGAGAATTTAGTTATGGAATTATCTATTTAACTGCAACTAGAAGTGCTTCGACTTATGGAAGTTTCACTGTACATACACATGCACATGTACTTATATGGCAATGCATCGTATGTTTGTACGATTGTGTATGGAAGACTGTGCCTAGAAAGAGTTTCACTTGTGCTGGTTGTTGGCCGCTTGCAACTCAACGTACGTAACCACCGATCTCATGTCCCCTATGTTGGTAAAATGCAATAGCAACAAATCCTACAATATGACACATCCATACATGTATGCCCACATCGATATCTAATACATATGTACATATGTACGTCGGTATGTACATTAAGTAGGCACAACCTTTGTATAAAGAAACAATAAAAAAAAAGGAATTCATTTGAAATACTCCATTAAAACGAGGACCTTGGCGAGCTCACGTTGAAAGTGTACACAAGTGTGTGTAGAAGGGGTTTTCTGTTACTGAATCTCCGAATCTACACCTTGCTGAGTCGCAGTCATTCTTGGCATCACCTACCCCTACACAAATTTAACTAATTTCACCGATCATCGATTGCGATTTCTGTTTCAAGTCTTTTAACCCACGAGACACTCCTCCTCTAGAGATTTTAAACATTTGGTGGTTTGAGGGTTAATATAATACAATGAAACTGGCAGGAACTCTCTGGCAAATCCCCAAGCGTCTAGTGTTCTTCTCTTACTTGTAAAGTCGATGGCATTTGCGAGACGGAGAAATGTTTCGCTGGTCTTACCAGGATATGAACCTTTAACATTTCCCTTAACATTAAGCGATGAAACTGGCAGCAGCTCTCTGGCAAATCTGCAAGCGTCTAGTGTTCTTCTCTTACTGGTAAAGTCGAGACGGATAAATGTTTCGCTGGTCTTACCAGGATATGAACCTGGTGTGGTCGTGTGACTGTTCCACACACACACACTACCTTTTTTGCATAATCTCCAAATCGCCACACACTCGCAACTAGGAAAGTAACAGAACTATTGACCTGCCTGCTCTTAAAGTTCGTTTGTCATCACTGTAGTTTTATCGATTTGTCTTGCATGTTATCGATTATTTCTGCTCTTTGCTTTCAGAGTTGCAGGGTGGTTTTATTTAAAACTAACTACAAAATGTTCTTTTAATTAAAGAATCCAATACACATTACAAACACATACAAAAAATAGATAGTTTTCACCAAGGTCCAGATCTGGCCGGGTTATTATTTGCCGCAAACTTATTGCAGGCACTCATCACTCATGGTTCAACTTTTTTTGTGCTGAGCCACCCTAATCGGTGAAGGCATACTGAGATATTCATCGTCTGGTGGTGTCAATCGTACGTACATACATATGTACGTCGTACCAGTCGTCCTAGGCGAACACACTATGGTGGGGGCACGCTGCCATGTTTGCTGGCTTGACTGTCTGTATAACTTTACAGAGTTTACCTATTTCTCTGTTATACTTTTGGCGTCTTGTGTTAGATTTTCTTTCGTGTGGTTTTTTTTCTTCCATTTTTTTTCTTTTTAATGAATGTCAAATCAAGTCAATAACAAGGTTTGGAGAGAAACTTGTAGTATGTACTGTAGACTAGAGAGCGTTGTATGTACAACGAGACCATATGTATGTATATCACCATTTACCAACACATGTGCATACATACCTGCAGACACACTTTTTTTTATGGACATTTTTGCATTTCAAATTCAAAAGTCAAAGTTGTTTGTTGGGTCTGTACATGTGTACGTACGAGTATGTACACAAAATATGGGTTGGTTGGTTGACTTCTTTTTTTCTACTGTTGGTGTTGGTGTAGTTGTTGTCGTTGTTGCTGTTGGCCATCCAAAGCACCCAATTAATTGCACTCTATCAAATGCTTAAATAAATACACATACACATATGTGTGTGTTTGTGTGTGAGTGTAAGTATGTAGGGTGCCATTTCCTTCTTTGCGCTTAGAATGGTAACCTATTGTGCGACTTCTTTATGCTAAACACAGTGACCGATAGAGAGAGAGGGTGGATGGGGAGGGGGGGGGAAGAGGATACGAGGCAATGTGACAAATGGTCATGTAACATCCCGTCATTCGTTCACCATAGAACGCTAGAAGAATAAGGCTAAGTTTAAGAACTTACTAAACACGTACCCGCAAAACGTATTGGCAAGATATTTCACACGGTGACGCTCGAAAAGTAACTCAGTTTAGATTTCTTGAGTTAGAAATGCTCTTATTACTTAGCAGGGTTTGAACTTCGCCCTACCTTCTACACTAGGCTTTAGGGGGTTAGGCATGTTTCATGTGTATCCGTATGATTTTGAAAATAATTGATTAACTTAATATTTCAGTGGAACTTTCAGAAGTCGAAGCATGACTAGTGCCTCTTAAGGAGACAAATTCCCTTTGAAACATTTTATAAGTAATTCCATAACTCAAAGTCTCCGTAAGTCGAATTTTCCTAGGGGATAACTTGATGGTTCGAGTTATGGAAGTTTCGCTGTAGTAAAATAATTAAATATTTATTAAGAAACAAATAAACGCCCCATCCAGGACATCAACCGACTATGTATCTGGCTAAATATGGTTTTTCTACGAACTCAACATTGAATTTCCAGAAAAAAATTAGCCTATTAGAAGGAAACACGAAGAGTTTAAGCCTCGATGTCCAACGACAACATTCGCATGCTTTCTAAACGACAATCAGCTGATGTCAAAGCCACTAAACAGCTGTTTGTCTGTAAAAACAGCATGCGAACGTTGTCGTTCGACATCGTGGCTAAGGCTGTAAAGATTCTATGCGAAAGAATTCTATCGGACAATCTCTGAACAGTGCATGAAAACCCCGGAAAAGTGTTTTAAAAAGTTTAGTCTATTGCGATAAATTAATTCAGGGAACTCCATTAGAGGCACATTCGTTAATAGATTTTAAAAATTTGTGGGTTAGAGGGTTAATTCCATTTGACTTTGAAATCTGATCAATGGCCTCTCCCAAATAGTCCGATTTTTATGGGCAACGCCCTAAAGTAGGCACTACATTTTTGTTTAAGGCGATCACCAACTCATGATTGCTGGAAAAAAAAACTAAATCTGAAGAATATTTAAAACACATTTAAGACCGACCATTTGTTTCGCATTTGAAATCAAAAACACTATTCCATCGTTGGTAATGGAATTCTTTATGATATTTATTCTGCATGTGTGAGTGTGCAACGTTGCCGCTCGCCTTGAGTTGTCACTGAAAACACCCCATTTGTGTTGTTGTTTGTTTCTGGTTTGCTGGCTAAGATGAATGAATCTGAGCTGAGCAATGAATGGGCATGGGAATGGGTTCTATGTATGTGTGTGTGTGAGTGTAATGTGATGTCCTTTGAATAGCGTCCATTGTATTGTGTTGTATTGCTGTGCATGTATTAGTGTGCTGTTTTATGAGCGAGTATGAGTGAGCCTAGGTTAACATTTCCCACTTTATTTTTTTGCATTGTAATAAAACGCATGCGCATTGTGGGTATAGCCCATCAAATCAATATTTTCATTATTGCAAAAAACACGGACGGACACACACACACACACTCACATACACTGTGTGCTGCTGCTGCTGCTGCTCAAATAGAAGGGAAATGCAAAAGAAATTGTTCATAGAAAGCGGCTTTAAAAGCTTTACATGTTTTAGAACCAAAATGGAGACAATAAATGTCATGTGGAGAGAATAAAGCAAAGTAGAGTGACAGGGTGCGACAATGAATTTTAATTTTTGAGAAAAGAAAATTACGAAGAGATCCACTCCGTCATTACAACTCGAATAATAATAACCGCAGCAACATTGAGAAAATCAGCATGGAAAATGAAAAAAAAAAAAAATTTACAACAGCCTTATATAGTTTTTCTATTTTCACACATTTCTCATAGCAAAGGTTTATAAAAAGAGGTGTTATGAACATTTTTCTTAACAAAGGTTTATAAGGTGTTATAAATTTTCACAAATACGGTGGGTCATTCTGTAGGGTGTTGCCTGCTTTTAGGATCATCTCTGCGAGGTGACAGTGACGCTCGAAAAGTATCTCAGCTTAGATTTATTACTTATAAAATTGTTTTAGGGAATTTGTCTCCTTAGTTGTGCTTCGACTTAAAGAAAATTCGACTTATGGAAGTTCCACCGTATTTTGATGTTCATCCAACCGTTGACCAACCATCCCTCACACGTTGTACAACTTGATCAAATTGTACAACAGGTTGTAATGTGTGACATCTAAAAAAAAACCAAATCTTTTAATCGCACAAAATATGTATTTCTGCCCAGCCACCATTCCCGTCCACTGTATATCAAAAATCACTCCATTTGCCCCAAAACCCACTCGTACATTTTTAGAGTGTGTTTTTGTGATACCAAACTTACATTTCTCCTGCCTTTGTCAAACTATTTTACAATCGTTCACTTGATCTCCTACATTTAAATATCTTTCTGTTTTTTGTTGTTTCTCCCAAAAAAAACCGACAAAAATTGCCGTCGATTCATAAACTTTCTCGTTAGACGTCAAGTGAACGTGTGGTCGACACAAGTGCTCGCTGATATTCCACTCCCACACCTTGATTCGATTGCTCGGTTCACCTTCGGCCAACAGACAAAAAAAAACCAAAAAAAAAAAGCCCTCATAACACAATTTCTAAGTAGTTAAATTGATATTTGTTGCTGTTTGTTTGACTTGAAGTGTGTCAAGAAGTCAATTTGGGCTTTGTGCGGACGAACATCATGTTTCACTTGATCGTAAAGTATTTACCTGTTTATTTGTCACAAATTTATCACTTTTATATGTTTTTTATTTATTTACAAATTGAAATCGGCAACTGGACGAGGTTTGCTATCAACGGCCGTTACTAGAGACCGGCCCCTTATTTGGCAAAAGATTGTCAATCTTTCTTTTAAAACTTGTACAACTTGCTCAAGTTGCGAGGGCTAGTTGATCATAGGTTAGATGAAAATCAAAATATTTTGATTTCAGCTCAAGTTGGCCCAATCGGTGGGTACGTGTGACCGCTTGTCATTCAACTGCTTGACTTCATTCGCATTTTGTCACTGATGAAATGAACACAGATCTGTGGCGGAGTTTTGACAAAAAAAACCGAAATTATTGACTTCATTGAAACAAATTTGCCTCAACTGTCATTTTTCTGTTTTCTCCACCGCAAACACCTTGCAATAACATGTTGATGCTACAATAAATGAGATTGGCTAAGAAATTGATTATAAACTTGTAGAGTACGATTCAAACGACCAACTTGAATGGTCTTTGGTTTCAGCAGGCCCACGTCACAAACGATATTCGGCAAACGTATTCTCAGTCGTCTCGACGATCTCAGCTGACCACCTCCGTCTAGCGATTTGACGCCGCCAGACTACTTTCAGTGCGTACTGTGGCAAAGGCAAAGATCAAAGTCATAGTGCAATGTTTTTCGACAGTTGACAGTGTGTATTGGTTTTTTCTTTCAAATTTATTCTTTTTCTTTTTAAAATTTCTCGTTTTTTTTCGGAAACGGAAATTCCATTTCAAAGCTGGCAAACAACAGGGGAACGGTCATATCTTTCAAAAAAAAAAAAAAAGAATTTGTTTAAATCTAAGGTCATTTTTGTTAGCACCCGGCTACAATGTAAGGCCTAGTGTGAAATTATGTACATAAATATAGCGACATACATATTTACATATCATATGTTGGCATACGAAACAAAAAAAAAAAAGATCATACTACAGTGCTGTATATTTTTCTGTGGATGTGTGTGCGTGTCGTTGTTCTAAAGAAGAAGAAGAAGAAGAATACATTTGTGTTTCAATTCGATTTTGCAAGTCCATGTTTCCTCGTCTTTAGTTACACCGCAAGCGAATTTAAAACGTATTTTCAAGGTTTTAATCCAATACTCGATTCACCTATGCAAACCCTCCCCCCCTCCCTTTCTCGCACATACGTTCAGTATGGTCGGTATGATAAGCATGGGAAGACAATGAATGCGGGTAAACAAAGAGTGTCTAGAGGACGGATGGCATGAAAACATTTAAAATGTTTTCCAAAAAAAGACTGTTTTTTTTCCTAAAAAAAAAAAAATACTTCTCTTGGAGTAGTTGGTTTGTTGGCCCTCTACATGGTCTTTGCCTAGAGGACAAACGACTTAAGTCACATGGCGATTTTTTTTAAACAGAGGGCAGCAGTTGCTTTTGTCCAAAGATAATCTAGTCTGTCTATTTACAGACGTATTATTTCGGATTCAAAATCCAGCTTTCTCTGAAATTCAGAGTTACGTTTGTACAAAACCTCCAGATCTGAACTTGGTAAACTTTGCATCTGTCTTCCACCAGATGGGCTTTGAAGTTTGGCACAAACGAGGCATGAGAGAGTTGGATAGCGACATCTACAGATTGCCGATGTACCAATACTTCAGCGAACCGACTTTGGTCGTTGAAGGGGAAAATTGAGAATACGAAATTGGGTTTTCAAATTGAATATTTTTTTTTTTTTAAAAAAAAAACAACAATTATTGCTTTTCCCCTGTCTTCATAAAAACTTAAAACAGGTTTGTTAAGAAAAATATATGAAAATACACACACATTTTACAGCATGTTTTTATAAAACGAATGGGTTTTTCGTTTCGTTAAAATAACGAACAGAAGTTGTGTTTCGTCAGTTTGGGCTTTTCTAACACGAAAGTCTCAGTTAAATTCTAATTGAAATTGTTTTCTTATGTATTTTTGTGTGCATTGTCTAATTGGATTCGAAACAATTCAGTTTCGTTTCGGCTACGGACGCTTCTGTTCGTCTCAGACGTATACGTTTTATAAAAACAGGCTGTTAATTAACATTTTTTGTTTTTGAGTACGAGGGTTAAACCTTTGCTGCTGATTTGTTCATTGGTTAAAAATCGTCTACAGGGTAAGCGCTGCAAAATGGGTTTCCGACTCCATTGAGTTCTGCTTTTCAGATACTTGTTCATATCGACATGGGAAATACACAGCCCAAAGAAGGAGTTGTCCCCTTCTGGGAAACAATTTGGTATTTGGAACGAACGAATGAATTCGTAATCTTTTTTTTTTTGTAATTTCTTCAATTACTTAAATTTGTTCTTATGGGAAGAACAAATTTAAGTAATTGAAGAAATTACTAAAAAAAATTAATTGAATATGCGGTTTCCATAATTGATTTTGGGCAAGGACTTTCTCTCTCTCTCTCTCTGTCTCTTCATGAACTGTTAAAAACTCAACCCCACCTCCCAAAATTTGCATACTGCCATCCTCATGGCTAATGTTGTTATTTGCTTATGCAGCAACACGACGACGGCAACGATTGAAGCGTATTAAAAGTTCTCACATTTTCTAACTGAGGTAAGAAACGAAAGCCAACAAAAAAGAAAAAAAAAAAAGTCATAAAACAAGACAGAGTGTAGAAAAGGCAGAATACAAACTACTCATAACAACAACAGCAACAACAATGAAATCATATTGAGTCCACATATGTTGCGTAGTCGTTGTCGTCGTCGTCGTCGTCGTCGTCATTATTATTATCATCAGCGACGCCGTCGCCCGACGACAACGCTTTGTTGTTGTTAGTTAACTTAAAGTTTATCTTTTTGTACAAATCATTTGTTGTGCTGATGTTATGTTCTCGCATTGTTGTTGTTGTTCTTGTCGTTGATGATATTCTGCTTCCTGGTAGGTAATAAATACTATCTTTTGGATACAAACAGACAGACGGACGGACGTTTGGACTGGTGAACGGGTGGCCATTTAGAGTTACGTACTTGTGTACTTTTTTTTTAGTTTCACTACCTTAGGAAAAGTGTGGAGTAGAGCCAAACAAGCCAAAACATGCTTAAATGGTGGTTTCAGTTTTAGAGGTTTTCTGCGGTTCGCACAGCTTCTGCTACCTTTAGTTGCTTCTCTAATTTTGTTGTTGTTATTCTCTGATTACAGCCGTATTTGGCCTGGTCTTTAAGTGCTTTTCCTTTCTTATTATTATTATCATTTTCGGTTTCGCTTAGAGTTTTCTGGTTTATTGTGTTTCTCCAACCGTCCAAACAACTTCACCGAAACTGGAGAATAGTAACGTGTATAGTTCTTGATGACTCTCATCATCCTCCCAGCGTTTTGGGCCAAGTCATTGTAATTAAGCTTCTACTTCGTGTGTGTGTGTGTGTCTTTCTGGGGTCTACCAGAATATGATCTCGAGTTGGATGATTGCCGTGTCGTATGTGTGTGTGTGTGGAACCTTATTAAATGTTATGATTAATTATAAAGTTCTTGTTTTTATTGTTCACATGAATGGAGGGTCGAATGCTTGGCTTGACGCGGCTCGACTGGGTTGGCTTTTTGCCCATAGAATGATGTTAATGTTGCCATCCTATATTAATGCTTTGTTTTCATTTCTATTTTTGTTTGTTTTATATGATTTAGATTCTCTTTTTTCTCTCGGTGTCGGCTCGGCCGTTTTTTTTTTTCGGTTTTCACCCATCTTTCATGTTCTTGTCCCTGCCAGTCAATGCCAAAAATAAGTTGGCTTAAACGATGATGTCATAGGCAAATGCTAATGTTGTATTCGGGCCATTATAATAAATTGAAAGGTGGTAAAAAAAAAACTACAATTACACATTTCACAGATGTCATCGGGAAGACTTCTCGACTTCCAAAGGGCCTATTTGGAAAACTGAGATCATTTCCTTGGTGGGGTGATTTAAAATTAAAAAGAAAATCATATGCCGGCACAATGGAAGATACAGTCCAAATAGTGTTAATTGTTTTTCAGGAAATACTTTAAAATTATTAAGAAAATAAAAAAGTCAATAAAAATGTGGATTGGAAAAAAGGTCAAATTTCGAACTCGGGTTCTTCTGTGTGATAGTCGCATACACAATCTACCACACTACGGCTGCCCGCACAAATAGATAAATTGCCTTAAACAATATCATAAGTAATTCCATAACTCAAAGTCTCCATAAGTCGAACTTTTTCCCAGGGGATAATGGAGGTTCGAGTTATGGAAGTTTGACACGACTTAGGATGTCTCTGCACTAAATGGTCTTTGTCTACATATGAAATAAATTCAAGTACCTACCAGGGCGTTATTGATTTATTTATTATTAATACAAAGTAAATTTATATTCTAATTTTGGGTACAAGGGTAAACCGGGTGACACAGAGCATGCGGCACGCAACCAACTCGCCTATTGTCTGCCCGTAAAACCGTTATTTTCTCTTATCTCCTTTGGAAAAGTGTCAAACGTGTGCTTTCGAATGAAAGCATCAGAAAATGACGTGAGACGTCTACCCTGCATGCGGATGGTCTTCGAAGGGTTTCTTAAAAAAAAATAGCATCCAATAAAATAATAAATTTCCCTGTTTTACAATATGTTTTTGTTTTATTGTTCAGTTTTATTCCTTCAAAACATTTTTTTCTTCGAGTGTATCTGTACGGCTGCCGCCTGCAGTTAATAACTGCAATTTCAAAATCCCTGAACTTGAGTTTCTTTCTTCGTTGTGGTCATTTCCTCCAAAAACACACACGCGCGCGCGCGCGCCTTAAACACCCGAATACCCAAAAGAAATCAACTCAAAAATTGGTGTTTTTTTTTGGCGCTTTACACAAAAGTTCATGAACTTTGTCTTTCGTTGGTTTTCTTGGTGTTTTTGCAAAAAAACACACACACACACAATTCATGAAGGTTAAACATGGCAAAGCCAATGATGATGAGCTGACGAAGAAGACGATGATGTTTTGAACAACAACAACAACAACAAATAAAACATGCAAAATTATGTAAAATTTGCGGAAATTAAAAATCGTACACCCAACAAAAGCAGAAAAACAGAAACAATAACAAATGTACCAAAATAGCAACAATCGAAAACAGCAACCAGTTTGCGATGGTGATGGTGTTTTTTGTTGTTATTGTTTCTACTACTATTTTAACCATTTTTATTAATGATTATTTAAATTAACATAAATTTAAAGAAATTCGCCAATAGAAACCAAAAAAACAAACGGCATCCAAATATGTCTCCGAGGTGCAATAAATTATTCAGACTCCGAATTGATGGAGTAACGTTCAGTAAACGTTTTGTGCCCACAGAGACTCACGCTCACACACCGTCCACAAAGTTTACTTTACATTAGTTGGCCAAGGCCGTTCCTCTTTTCAAAGGATTTTTTTTGTCGAATTATTAAACGGTTTCGCTTAAATCACAATAGTTGAGCCAGTAGTTTTGTGAATGAAATTGTATTCTCAATTCAATGACTTAATTTGTAGTTTATGCTTTAACCGGAAACAGGAAATGACACCGACCTCTCATTGGCAAATATGCACATACTTAGCTCGAGAATCGGAGGAGAGAAGAAACCAAAAAACACACATGTCTAGAGTGAGCCAGCAAATTAAGCAGGGCTTAATGACGTTGGCGACACGACGATCTAACAGAAATTCAGTCTTGGAACTGGAATTTCCAGGACAAGTAAGAGTCGTGTAAACTGTAAGGGAAACTATGGAGAATTTTCCATAATCATACAAATTAAAACAAATCCTTGTTAAGAAATTGTTTTTGTATTGTCATACATGTTTGTTAAGAAAAATTTATGAAAATTGTTTTTATATTTTCAAACATTTTTTGTCCACTTTGTTTTTTTTTTAAATTTTTATGAATACGGAGGTTAGTTTTAAGATCTCTATTCTTTTTTTGAAAACCGAAAAACTTTTTATTCAATAATTTTCATTGACATTAAAGTTCTACCTCCTAATTCACAAAAAAATTATAACAGCTTTATAAAACTTTAATAAGAAAAATGTGTGAAAATACAAAAACATTTTTCACACATTTTTCTTAATTTTTTTTTTTTGAATACGGGGGCTTTCGAAGATCTAATTAATGCGGAGTAAAAATAGTGACCTAATACAGCTTTGATCCCACATTTAATTTTTACAGTTAACTGTTTTTTTCTTTTAGTATAAGGTATTAACGCTTTTTATAGACATGCCGAGAGCATGCATAGTTAATTAAGTGAGGCCCAGTTTTTTTTTTTGGATTTTTTTTCAAACGAGATCATCTTTATTCATGAGTTCACAAGAAGGTTTTCAACCTAAACGAATGATGTGAATGAAATGCGATCAATAAAGAAGAAAACAAAGAAAAAAAAAACACAAACGATCATTGAACAGAATATTACAAACAGATGGCGCTTGGCAACACTGGCAACTGCATTCGGTAACGATGGAGACTTGTGTCTTTAAAGATCTCTCTCTCTCTCCCTCTCTGAGTGTGTTAACGATGGAGACTCGGGTAATTAAAGATCTCTCTCTGTGCTGCAAAGAATTAACTGATTTCTTTCAATGTGGAATCTATAGGTATAGGTGGCGCTAGTGCATTGGAATTTTCTTTGGTTCTCATTCCCCTGGGGAAGATCATCAGATCAAGACATATGAATGCACAAAAACTTCTGATTTATTTATGATCTGTGGAAAAATATTTTTAAAAATATTAAATATCCCCTTTGTGTTCAAAATGTCACAAGTAGATGGCGCCTTGTAACAACAACAAAAACACAAAGTTGCTGAATAAACCAGAATTGGACAAAAAACAGTGATGATTTCTTTATGATCTGTAAGATTATTTGTAAAAACATTAAATATGCCATGCAGTTTAAAATGTCACAAATAGATGGCGCCAGGAGAAAAAGGGAAAGAGCAGGATGAGACCATTTTCTATGATCGGTGAACAAATATTTTACTAAATATTAAATATCCAATTTAGATCAAAATATTACACGTCGATGGCGTCAATAGAGCCTAAATACCAATACCAGAGCCAAACACGTTAACTATTTCACATAGTGTCACAAGTAGATGGCGCTTTGCGAGACTTATAAATGGCATAGTATTATTATGATCTGAGAGAAATAATCTTAAAAATATTGAGAGAAATTATGATTTCATTACAATCTGATACTCCTTACAGCACAAATTCTATAAACATTGTTTCTTCTTCAAAGAGTTTCAATGCATTTTTGAAGACTTCTAACACCCCTAGAAGATGTTTCTTGGATTCGTCACAAAGCATGAACGGTCCCAGTTTACTGATTAGAGAAATTTACAATTCGGCTTTGGCCACCTCTACTTCATAAGTGTTTCATAGAAGTTGATTAGCCAGTAATTTATTTCGTTCTAGATACTCTTCGAAATTATTGCAGTCATCGTCACTGTTAGTCATCCCTTGAGATATGGTTTAGGTTTTTTTTTGGTTTTTTGTTGGTACCATCACAATTTCAAATGCCTTAGGCAAATAAATTATTTTCAAAAAATTGTCTGCCAGTCTATCGAACACACCCAGACGAATTTTAAACAAATACACATTTTGTGAATATGAAACACGTACTGATACGAATACCGAAACAGAAACCAACAGAAACGTGTAAGAAAAAACAACGCACTTTTGAGTAATACAAATTGAATTGATTTTTTGCGTTTTTATTTTATTTTTTTGTTTTTTTGCAAGTGTATGTACTCGAATATTGCACGTCTGTTGGTTTGTTTGTTTGTCGGTTAGTACGAACTCCATAAGTGTTGTACCAGCCAAAAGACCTAGACCTACCTTTTCGTAGTGTTGAATGCTGTTTGTTTTTTTTACTTTTTTTTTTGGTGTATTAACCTTGTCAAAATACATGTATACAAACAAGAGTACGGGTTTTAATTTTAATTTATGGCTTTTGAAAAAAAAAAAAAATGTAGATAGAGTTTTAAGGGAATCGAGTCCTACTGCTGTCGATACTGTGTGAGATTCTGTTGGAATTGATTTTCCTTAATGACATTTTGAGCTTTGTGATGTTTGCCAGTTTTTTCTTTTTGTATTCCGTAAACATTTCGGGGCCAATATCTAAGAAAACTCCCTAATAAAAATCTAAAAAAAACCTCAGCCCTACCATTTTTCTCCTGTCCGGCTCTTGTGTTTCTATTTAGAATCTCATGGCGCCATCTACTTGACATTTTGGACTAAATTTTTAAAATATTTTTTCCACCCATCATAAACAACTCAGAAGTTTTTGTGCATTCATATGATCTAATGATTTTCTCCAAAGGAAGGAGAACCCTATAAAATGCTTAGTCTAATTATAGAGAATACAGTTTGAAAACTAGAGGGAGCTCTATTCAAAGAACCCATTAGGCTCCTATAATATTTCGAACAACTTCAGTGAATTTCACTAATTGATTGCAGCAAAGCGAATGCCTAAAACCTAATTGGCGTATAACATAGTCTAGTTGTAAGCCATAGAGTATCACAACTAGATGGCGCTAAAAATAGATCAAATATAGAAATTAAAGTGCAAAGCTTATATAATTTCCAATAAATACGATGTTTCTTCTCTTACAGTGTTTCTGGATGTAATGACAGCCTTTTAGAGCAAGAACGACTACAAAAGATCACAATCAGATGACGCTCTAGAGTAAAAACCATAAAAATTTTAGAGAATGAACGACTACAAAAAAACACAATCAGATGGCGTTCTATAGTAAATAATTAGGAATTTTCAAAAAATGACAACCAGGTGGCGCTCTACAGTAAACAATGTACACATTTTAAAGAATGACGAGAAATTTTAAAGAAATCAGAAATGTTGCAGAATGAGCGACTAAAAAAACCATTTTAGGGAATGAACGACTGCACAGAGCCACAACCAGATGGCGCTCTAGAGTAAACAATTAAGATATTTTAGAGAATGAACGACTGCACAAAGTCACAACCAGATGGCGCTCTAGAGTAAACAACTTGAGAAGGGAAGACCTTTCTCTTCAATCTTTCGCATTTGTTTATTTCACCGCCAGCTTGCCTGCTTAACTCCACTGTCATTCTGATACAATACCATTGAATGCACAGCCATCTTGCGGTGAACAATTCATGTCGAAATGACATTCGAGTAGCCTAAATATGAATACGATTTCTGTGCACACCACAATTTACTTTACTTTCATTGGATATTATTTTTGTTGGTCGACCATAAATGGCGATACTCGATGCTGTGTCTTTCTATTAAATAAAAATCCAGCAAATGGACGGGCCTAAAGACCCATTTGGAATGTTATGGCCCCCCCCCCACACACACACACACAGTGAGGGGCGACCGCATTAGAAGAGGAAGAAAAAATGTAGCAACGAAATAAGTGTCCACTAGTGGACATTGGATGGCTGTCTAATTGAATTCGCTGCGGGGGTGTGTGTTGGTCAGCCGACGCACACACACACACAATCCATCACTTTCGCCGAAAAATGTACTCGTATTTAGATTTATTTGTTTTTTTCTTTCTTTGTAACATTTATTTGAAGCCACAAAATGTTAATGTGGCAATGCCACATTGATGACCACAGTCGATACACTCATTACCAACGGAGGTGGTGGGGGGAAGGGGTAAATGCGAAACTATTAAAACACTAGCCTACAATAATTCAAAATGTTACACAATTGCAAGAGCAAAGCAACGACAAAGATCCTATTGTACAAAAAACGCCAGATATTCAAACAAACATGTCCCTTGCAAAGGTATCACAACTAGAGGGCGCTGGTTGCAAACATGACGACCCAGTCTGACAGGATAACTCCCGGAAGACCTAAAACGGAATAAATACATTTTGTTTCCTAAATATTTGGGTAGATGGCGCTTTTCTGCCAAAGATTCAAAATGGTCTGAAAGAGGTCTAGGACTGGGAGAAAAAAATGCAGGATATTAACTATCATTCACATAGCCTGTCTACAGCGCGAAAATAGATGTCAGAAGTAGATGGCGCTCTTCACTTATAAGGTTTACAACATTCACAATCGTCTCTCGTGATTTTGTCAAAGACCTAGGACCAAATAGCTCAGTTTTTCCTGATCTTTCCAAGTAAAGTAAATCTGATCTTTCCAAAGTAAATTTTGGTCTAGGAAATACTACATCGGGAAAAATACCTGAAAGAAAAACAGCGAACTATAGAAAAAATAATATTTTGGGCTACAAGATTTTTTTTTTTTTTAATTTTGTACACTAAGGGTTTTTTTCAGAACCTTCAGAACAGTGAAATGAGATCATAGTCCTTGTGTAACCCGTCTACACTTCCATTAACATTTTGTGGCCTGTTGACCAGTGTCCACAAATGAAATTCATAAAAATAGGCCTTTCGTTATGTTCATTGTTTTTATTATTATTATTTATTTTTGAACAATTCTAACCTACGGCATTTTTCGGTCGGCCTTCGCTATTTAGACAAACAAAACTTGACGGGGGAAAAAAAAAAGAAATTTGCCAACAATTACGGAGGGATTGTGAGTGTGAGTGTGTAAGCAGTTTTTATTTTTTTTTTTACAATTTCAAAGCTTTGTGACGGTCGTGGTGGGCTGGTGTGTCCAAATGGCAAATAGTCAATACAATTTGCTGGGATTCGAAAATTGTTAACATTGAATTATGATTATTGTGGCGGCGTGAATTGTTTCCACGAAAAAAAAACAACAACAAAAAAACCGAAACACGCACATCGAAATTTTGTTGTGATGAATGTGGTCGGCTGTTATTACTTTGCAAAAAACAAACAAAAAAAAAATCGGCGTGGAAAAAACTTATTGTTATGTTGCTGTAGTTAAATAAACGATAGGTGCTGTATGGGCCGGCTTGGTGGTGTTGTGGAAGTGGATGATGATGATGATATGTTTTAGCAACGACACCAACAATTGCTGCAGCAGCAGCAGTGTTAGTAATAATAATAATAATAATAAAAATAACAATAACAATAACAATAATAATAATGAAATATAATAATGCATTCATTATTAAAAATCATTTCAAGTACATTTGATTTTTTTTTTTCTCTTCACCTTTTTTTCGTTTTTGACAATAAATTCGAATATTTTCAAGTACACGCTCGTTTAACAATACACGACGACGCCACCGACGCCGTATCCAAGCGAAAATTTCGTGCAAAATTTACAATGAACAGACAAAAACAAAACAACAACAAAACTCCTAAAACTTAGTACTTGAATTTGAAAAAAACAATACAACAGACACAAGCTTCAACAAAAAGCCAAAACAAAAAAAAATCGCGCTACCTTGAATACTAAAATAAACGATACGATATTTGTATACGATATTAATGTACTATTATTTACCATTAAGTAGTTTTTAATTGACTTTTCCTCATGCAAACCATGAGGTGGTGCAAAAAACAAACAAAAAACACACAACATAACGTTTTTGTAAAGTGTTTACCTTTGAAAGTACGCGTATCCGCAAGCCAAGGATACGGAGAAATGATTTCAAAAACCATGAGAATACTACAGAGCCAATACGGTAACGATGGATTTCCCAACATCCGGAGAAAAGCAAGCATAGCAAACTGATATCGACCATCTGGACCTGTAGACACCACGGCAACACGTCACATCTAGGTGGCGCTTTTTCTTCACAAGGGCAAAGAATGAGACTACAACAAGTTGTAAGCGCAAAAAAGACGTAAATACACGTTTTTAAATTTGCCATATTTTGGGGATTTAGAGCATTTCTTTAAAAAGAGAGTTTCGAAAAATATGGCGCTTATGTCTTTTTCCCGGTCAGGTCTTGAAAATGTTCAGTATTTCTGATCTCTCTCTCTCTCTCTCTCTGTGAAAAGAACTCAGGCTCTTGCCACGAATTTGATTTTTAACACTCTTACCGCCATAAGGCGGTCTTCAAAAATGGTGTTTAATTTCATTTCATTTAATTGTTATTCATCTTTACTTGCAATTTAAAGCCTTACGGCCAATTTAAGATAAATTACAAAATGCATGGATAAAACAGCAATTCGCACCTAAAAAATATTATCCCTCTACCCGGCCAAACGGAAATACTGGCAAATCCTTGCAACAAATATGTTTTTACAAAATTCAACACAATTAATGAAGACCTCCTCAGAGTGGTATTGCTGTTTAGAGGGTTAATAAAAACTCATTTTTTTCTCTCTCAAAAATTGTCTCTTTTGAAAAACTTTAACAAACAATTTATTGCAATTGATAAATTTCAAAAGTCTGCAACAGAAGGCGACTGAATAGTAAACTTCTATTAACCCATTAAGGCCCAAAAGAAATATGTCAACAATAGAATTTATTGATTTTCTTCAAATATCATTATTAGTCGCAAATAAAAGGGTTTCAGTAAAACAAAAAAAAAACTGAAAACGAAATCCAGAAAAGAAGGCCCTAGGTGGGCGACATTAGTTTGGCCCCACCTAGCTTTGTTCAAAGGATCACGTGCAGCCGCAAGCAGTCGTATGCGTATTTCCAATGTCTGGACTTAAATGGGTATCTTCATGTGGGGACAGAGGGCAGTAATGGGTTAACAGTGGAACTTCCATAAGTCAAATTTTCTTTATCCCCTTTTCCTTTATAACAATGTGCCTCCAAAGTAGCGGCTCGAAGAACTCTTACGGGTTAGAGGGTTAAGTCGAAGCACTTCTAGAACAAATTCCCTTAACCCATTCATGACCAAAATATTTTTTTAAAAAATTTTTTTTTTATTTTATAAAAAGTGATCTTGAGTTCGAATCCATTGATATTTTTAACTTTACGAAATCCATTTCTCCAACTTCTCTAGGGGATGATGGTGGTTTGCGTTATGAAAGTTTGACTGTAGACAGACCCCATGCAAACCGTGTCACAACTAGATGGCGCTCTTCCATCATAACGATAATATTTTCGTTCATAAAGACCACGAACAAAAATACTAAAGATGTACGATATTTCTGATTTGTTTCCCTTGAGCAGTGGAGAGTCCCTAGAATTGTTGTTTTTGTTATTTCAAAAACTAGCAGAGGTCTTTAAGCTAAATCTCCTAGAATGATGGGACACAAATTGTTGGTAGCAACAACATAACGGCTCCCTTCAAATTGACCACAACGGATATTCACGGAAGCCGGAAGTTGTTTACAATGGTTGAAATTGTTTGTGGATTCGAAACAGTCTGTGTGTTTTCCGCTTCCCCTTCCCCTTCCGCAACCTCTCTTGGTATTTTCTTAGTTAAAAAAAGTCTTTGTACGCAATTGAGTTGTGAATTGTTTTCGGCCCAACCGATGACGATCGAAATGTCTGAGAGCAACACAAAACAAAATAGTGTTTCGTTTTCAGCGAAATAATGAAATGATTTAATTTTCAAAAAAAAAGAACCCGAAATAAAAGATTCAAGCAACAAACTTTGTTTTGTAGAAAACCAACATTTTCATGGCACAACCAAACACAACCAGCCGACAATCATTAATGTTTTAGATTTTTTTTTATTTCATTATTATTTTTTTTTTTATACGCACCAAGGGTTAATTATATTTGCTTGTTGTTGTTAAGACCATTTATCTTGTTGGTGAATGTTATGGTTGAACCATAACACCAAACATCAGCAGCAACACGAACAACAACAACAACAACGACGACGTCATCATGATGATGATGATCATCAGCAAACGCCAGCGGAGAAGAAATCGCTTGTCGTTTTCAGTGTCGCTGCTGTAATGTGTGTGAGAGGAACGTCGGTTTTCTGTATCAGTTAGAAGCGGGTCGGGGCGGGCGGTCTTAGCAAAAACATATACGCACAATTAATTTGTAGGTACGAGAGCGAGTGTTTTTCTGTGTTTTTGTTGTTGTTCTGTACGCGGTGATTATAATTTTCTACAGGCCGCTGGAAAGTCTGACACGTACTACAACAATGTGTATGTTTGGCTTTTAACGTGTTTTATTGTGTTGTTGTCGTTGTCGTTGTTTTTGGCACTGGTGTTGGTGTGCTGTTGGTAGTAGGGCTATTTTTCTTACCAACGCTTCTGTTTTGTTTCCAAACTAATTTTAATAATAAAAACATTTTTTTTTTTTGCCAAAACGTTCATTGCTCCTAAAGTTAAGTCAAGGTAATCACATGTGCCAAGAACGTGAAACGCAAAGAATTCCAAACAAGACGACCACAACAACGAACATCGAAAAAACATGTATAAAAAAACAGAAACAACAACAAAATCGTCGAAATTGTAACACAACAAAAAAAGGGGGGGAATAAATTAACAACAACAGCAACCCGCATTTGAAATTAAAGCCAACAGAAAACCAAAAAAAAAAAGAACAATAAAACAGAAAAAAAATTGGATAATTTTCGAAAGTCTATCGAAATTGTATGAGTTTGCAGAAAGCAAACACCACACAGAGCCCAACTCGAAAACAAAATTAAGCAATTGTTTGTTCTACCTAAAAAAAAATCCCCCATTGTCAAAACATGGAAGCAACGAACAAACAAAAAAAAAAGAAAAACATTATCATCCAAAAAAAAAATATACCAAGAATAGCGTCACCTGGCCTTCAGCAGGGAAGGCTACGAAACGCTGGCCCATACACTCCTCGAACAGAGCAAAACATTACCCACATTAATTGCAATTTAGGAAATGTTGGCTCAAGATTACGAACATAAAACCACCATCATTTGTTTTGAAAACTAAAGGCCTTGCGCGATTGTACGATTTAGCTGGACGATTTGTCGTTTCAAGGTGAACAGAATTTCAATAAGGCGATTTATTTGAATGATTTCTCAAAAAAACAAACAGGCTGACCGGCATTTACAATACAGGGTTCTCCAACAAGTGGTGTTATTTTGGAAAAATTATATTTTTTGTGATAAATGATCGAATGTTTGTTTCATAATAAAGAGGAAGGTAGGCGGTTAAGGAAGAAGTCGCAAGGTGTCACAATCACAAGATCTCGCTGGACCACCCTGTAATTTAGCTATAGATATCATGTATGCTATGGCCCTTAAAATTGAGCAGGTAAATGGCAAATGACTCAAGGATTTTTACATTTCGCAAACTTTACAATAGAAAATCATTTGACATTGTGTCACATGAATGGGAAATGGATGGACCTTCTCTAAACATAACTCCTGCTTCGAAAGCTCACAAGACCATCAAACATTTGTCTGCGGCGGCTTCCACCTTGTAAATGCTGGCCACTGTACGAGTAAGAGAGGTGAAAACTATTCTAGGAGAAAAAAAAAATGCTACAATTATTGACCTCCAGTAACATTCATAATCTCCATCAAAAAGACCATTCAGAGGGCAGACGTCGCAAGTCGTTTTCTTATGCATTAGTTCGGAAGCACACTCCAGATGTCACTAATTGGCATGGCAAAGGTTTTCAAAGCAAATAATGTTTTTTTTTTAAACAAATATCTACTTTTTTAAAACAAATACTGTTCCAAATACCTCTTGGAAATAGGGCTTGGAAATAAAGACAGGAGCGAGATCTGGGGGTTATTCAGATGCTCTAGGATCAAAGACCCTATAAGAAGAAAAGCAATGTCCTTGTGGCGCTGGGGCACTTATTACATTTTTATATATGAAATAAATGAATTATTTTTGAAAAAAAAAGAATAGACAGGAACGAGTTCTGATGTTTATTCAGATGCTCTAGAAATACAGACCTTATAAAAAGAACAAAAAAGTCCTTGCGGGGCTGGGGAACTTATTTAAATTGTAATTTTTTAAATAAGAAATAAATGAATTATTTTTAAAAAAAAAAGAAGGGACAACAAATAAAGACAGGGACGAGTCCTACAGTTTATTCAGATGCTCTAGAAAGAAAGACCCTACAAGAAGAACATTTGTATATAAGAAATAAATGAATTATTTTTGAAAACAAAAAGAATAGACAGTAACGAGTTCTGATGTTTATTCAGATGCTCTAGAAATAAAGACCTTATACAGATGACCAATTAATTGTAAACATATGTATTCCCGCCGGAGATATTCGTAATCGAATGATTTCTTGCGAAGATTTAAAGAGATTGTGCCAGAAGCCGAAAAACGTTTTTTTCCCCACTTAAATCAGTTTGCATCTTAGCTGACCATGCTATTGATTGAAATCAAAAATGTTAACGTGAGTAATTCGATTTTGGAATGGATTTGCATCAAAGACAATGTAGGTCGATCGGTCGATGAGCGAAAATATAAAAATAAAAACACTACGAATATTTTTAAAAGAAAAACGGAAATCGATAGTGTTTAGATGACAGCATGTAATGTGGCCTTATAATTATGAAAGTCTTTCTCTGACAGTCAAACTAGTTTTGCTCTCATCCCATTTGAATGGAAAACCACAAAACAACTGAAACAATTCACGAGTAGTTTCATTGCGGGTGTTGTTGTGGCCGGGTGTTTTTTTTTTCTTCTTTTCGGTAATAGTATTGATTGCACAATGACCCCATTTCTTTTTGGGCACGAGTTAATGTAAATGTGTGTGTGACGCTAAAGAGGCAGACATGTACGCATATCTACACAACGGCTGCTCTTACGCTACGCACTCAGAGCCGACCGACCGACCGACCGACCTACCGAAAAAAAACCCAAAACAAAGACAATGTGAATGAATCAGTGTCTAGTTCTAGAACAGATGATCATGGGGCGGAGGAGAGAGTGGGCCCAGACTATGGAGATGAGAGAAAGACAGCAACCCAACTGGTGAGTGAGTGTACAAGTAAATGTAATTGTTCAGTGAAAACGTTGGGGGGTGGGGGCGAGGTAGGTGAAATTGGGAGAGCGGGCCTTTGTCCACACAGTGTGTGTTCTGTGTTCTATCAACTGTTAGTTGGTGACCTAAAAACAAAACAGTGAAAACAACAACAACTGCAGCCAACAACGAAAATAGTATAAACAAAAAGTGTTGCAACCCATTTCTATTTCGTTGCGTGGCCCCCACAAATAACAAACAGAGTGAGAACACCCACTATTCCAACTCCTCTCGCACACTTGCTTCTCTGCCACCGCCCACGTGTGTGAGCAGACGCACGTATGCACATACAAATGTATGCACGCCTCTAACGTACCTCCGAACGATGGCCCGATAGACGCATATGGATCGACGGCCGTTGTATATTTTTAGAATATTTGTGACGTTTGTTTAGATAAGACAGTGTGCGGGGACTAACCTAAATACGCGAGCAACACTGAAAAATGAGAACATTTTCAATTCCATATGTGTATGCCTGTGTGTGTGTGTGTGTGTGCGGTTGTTGATCATAGCAGCAAAAGGTGCATTTTGCGCTGCTGACGTTCTTTTGCTTATCAGTTGAAGTGTTTTTTTTTGTTGTTTTTGTTTTGTTTTGTCTTACTTTGTATTTATTTTGTTTCGAAAACTAATACTCAGCGGTATTCGCTTTCCAGCCACTATCGTTGCTTACGCTCAGGGCAAAATTTCGGAGGATTTAAATGATTATTTGGTCTGGCATAAGACAAAAAAGTATTGGAAAAATCACAAAATATTTTTTAAAATACATTAATTTTAAGTTAAAAACGACGGTAGCTCATTATCAACTGTTACGCCAAAAAATATATATTTTTTAAATTTAGAAAAATAGAAATATCCTTTTGCAAAATCAATTCAAAAAGTTTTGTGTGTAAACTTTAAAAACAGTAAGTTTTAAATTTCTAATAAATGCAGTTAATGCTTTAAACAGGAAAAAAGTGTACATTAGTTCTAATTTTGTATAGGAATTATTTTCAATGATTAAAAATCTCAAGTTAAAAAAAAAACAATTTTAATTTTAATTAAATTTTAAATGAATGGAGTAAACATCGAATCAATTGAGTATACATTTTAAAAATTTATACTGCTATGCTATTTTTGATAGCATTTCGAATATAATAAGTTGTATTTTTTTAAATTTGTTAAAAAAGTTAAAAAAAAATAATTTTAATTTTGACTAATTTCTGTATAAATTTGAAATAAATGGAGTAAACATTAAATCAACTGAAATTAAATTTTAAAAAAATTTCATTCGAATTACAAAAAAAAAAAAATAATTTTGATAACTTTTCAAATAAAATTTGTTGTTCTAACTTTTTTATAAGAAATATTTTCAATCAAATTTCTTAAAAAACATTAAATCAATTGAGTTTAAATTTTTAATAAATTTCTTTAAAATAAAAAAATTTCAAATACAACTAGTTCCAATTTTATCTCAACTACAAAAAAATATAGTTTATGATTTAAATAAATTGACTAGTTTATTTGAGTGTATAGCTTTGCATTTCTAATGAATGCGAACAAATATTTTATTTATTTAAGCTCGAGGTCTTTATTAATTTAAATGTTTATTTACTCGTTTTATTTGATCATTTCAAAATGTCTAATCAAAATTTCAGTTAATTTCATATAAAACGTAAACTAAATGTATTTTAAATTTAATTTAACCGACTTTTTTTCGCCGAGTGTAGTTTTGCTGAGAAAACACAAACGCGATCATCCCGACAAATATTTCACAATAGGTGAATGTGTACACATTCTATTCTCATTTCCATTTCGGTTGTCTCCATAACCAAACCAAACCAAACGAAACAACAACAATTTTCAAAAGAAACAGAAATGAGAACTCTCCATTAAGATTACTCAACTCTCCAATACAATTGAAATGGCACACAACACCAGCAACCAAATATTCATTCTCCACCCCGCCCCCCTCCCCCCCCATCCCTCAATCAATATCTACGATAACAACAATGTGTCCTACTTTTTGTTGTAGTATTTCACTTGTAGATATTTTTTTTCTTTTTAATAATAAAAAAAAAATAATCTAAAACAAAAACAAAAAAAAACACCATTAGAGAGTCAGCAGCCCCACACAACAACAAACATTTTCAATTTAATTCCCGCATGTGAAATGGAAATATTTTTAGAAAAACAAACGAAACGAAATGAAAACAATCTCAGTTTCTGCCTAGAGATGCAGGAGGGCATCGATGATCAATGACAACCGGTGGAGTAACAGAGCGAGCGAGCGAGAAAGAGCGTTTTCTTTCGAGAAGGCAATAAAATAATATTAAGTGTTCTTGTATATATTATTGTTTGAAATACAATTTTTAGTATTATTTTTTTTTTTTGTATGACATGGATGATTTAATGGTCATTGTTTTTTTTTGGTTTGCAAAGCTAAGCATGCATATAACATCCGTAGATGTGAGTCAAAATAGTGGATCTAGAACAGACTGGACAGTGGGCCAATCGTTTACATCCACGACAAAAAATGTGCAATTCTAGAATTATGATTTATCCCAGAGAGAGCCTGAAAGAGATTTCACTTTAGAGAGTGCACAGGATGACCGTATTTACAGGTAGACTTAAGAGTTTTGCTGGTTAAAGGCCCAATTATTCTTGACGGTTGACGGTAGATTCTGCAATCTGCAGGTGTCTACCGTCGTCTACAGTCAATGTTTGTTGTCTCTCTCTAACACATGCAAAATGCAACCTGAACTCAAACAGCTGTCAACCGTAAAGACTAAATGAACCTTAAGGGCTTTGGATTAGTTTTAGGGCAGGGGCTCTGATGAGGACATATGACAGAGAAGTTCTCTGCATTTCTCCCCACATTTTCTAACTGTTCGCAGCCGAGAACTTCTGTCACATACATATACTGCGAGCCATATTGTCATCAAGCCCTTGCTTAATAAATATTTTAAATTAGAGTATTATTTTCAACATGTCGAAGATCGTAACAAAGAAATTACAATTTCAACGGAATTTGTTTAATATTTCGCGTGTAAAAAAAAACAAATAATGAATTTCACATTAAAGATGACACATGTGTGTGCACATTAACACGCTGCCTGCCTCTCAGGGTCATCCGGACGAATTTGTAATGTTGAAACCAAAAATAAAAAACTGTCACCTGTCATTCGGTGGGAGGATATGATTGATATGCTGTTTGCCATTATTTATGACTTTCCATTTGTTGTGTATTCCGAAAATTCTCACACAGCCAAACTTACTAAGCTAGACCAAGTAACAAAATCCCTGCCTCCGCCATACACAATGGGATTACTCAGACCACTGTGTGCTGCTGCTGGTGGCGGTGCCGGTGCCGGTGCCGATAGATATCGAACGAACCGATACAATTTCTGAACGGGTGATTACCTACACATGTACTCTCGATATATATATATAGTATACAACTGAGAAAAGTAGGTCTAGGTCTAATTGTTCCATTTGTTGGATTGCGTTTCTCGTTTCTCGTGTTTTGCGGTTGTAGTTGTCGCCGGTCATTGTTTAACGAATTCAACATTCATTTAAACAACTTGCAATACATGATATATTGTTTGAACAATAAAATGAAAGTGTCAAAAATATACACCACCAACAAAAACAAAACGAAACAAAATTATTAAATCCAAAAACAAAAAGCAAGTATTTATTGCTTTGTTGTGTTCGGTCGGTGGGTCGGTGTTTTGTGTATTTCTCGCTGTGGCCTTTATTTGCTTACCACAATTTTACGTATTTATTTTCTGTTTTGTTTGTTTTTTTTTTCCTTACATACTGTTTTCAATTTTGTGAATATATAGAACGACCACACATACCTGAAAAGACAAGAGCAAAAGAGAGAGATTAAATTATGGAAACATCTGTGGGAGATATCGCAGAATTTTGTATACAAAGTTGTCACAATCATAAATATATGAACTGTGTGTATTTATAAAAAAAAAAAGAGAATGCAATTTTTTTTTTTTTTTGATAAACAATAAATTGTTGAGTTGGTAACATCTGAACAAGTCTGTCAAAAGACATTTTAACGATTTTTGATAAGAAAAGAAATTAAATGAAAAGAATTTCCTGAAGCGATTGAAAACAAAAAACTTTCACATGTACTCAATGTAGTTTATTTTCCCAAAATTAACCCTCCAACCATCAACTTTTTAAAATCTATAAATGTATCTCCAAAAGGAGTATCTCGTGGCACGGATTAGAGGTTTAAGTTGGACACACTCATAAGTTCTGTCTTTATATGACTGTGTTATACGCCTTGCTGTGTGTATGTGTCTGTGTGTGTGTTTCAGAGCACAATTGGTATCAAGTGCACGGCAACTGCATGTGGCTGTAACGGCGTGTGTGCCAATGTATGCCTGAGGGGAAATAACCTTTAACGAAAGATTCTCACAGCACAATACACGATATAATTCTTTGACTAACAATGCCGAAGCAAGTGTTTTTGAACAAAAGTTTAAACACACGACTGGACGAGGTCATCATATCCATTGGCCAACAATTCCTACCAAATCCACATTAAACACAAAACAACCCCACGTTTATATACACTCTCCATCTCTATCTCTAGGCTTTGGCATAGTGGGTGACGACGATGATGATATGTCACACAGTATTTGTGAGAGTGAGAAATATACAGAGAGAGAGAGAGTGAGCGACTCACATTTCAAATAATCACACTGGGTTCACGGTGTACCTGTCTAATTTCTAGTATTTGCTGTCGTTTGCATGTGTATTGCTGCAAACACTCAGTGCGCCACGAACTGGACTTAACACAGAAATAACAACAACAACACCGATGAGAACAAACACACAGTCACACACACACAAATGAACGAACTGAACCACTGAGCAGGCAGGCAGTGAGGCGGCAAAGCAATGAAAACTGCAGCCCCCTCTATTAGCACACGTTTTATAGGTTAATGACACAAAACCAAATGAAATAATAATAATAACAACAAATCATTTTCAACTGTAAACTAACGAAAAGAAAAACAAAAAAAAAGCAAAAACAACAAACACAACAATATGAACTCAAATGAAATGAAACGGAATAGTTTTGCACTTTGCCAGTACAAGCGCGCACCTCATGCTGCAATAATGCGTGTGTGTGTGCGAGATAGAGAGAGAGAGAGAGTGTATACGTTTTTTCTCCTAGAGATTCTCAGAGTTGGCTACTTATACTCATGCACACGGGCATATAATAAAATATCAGCACGGTCTGTTGTTGTTGTTGTTTTTGTTATTTCTTGATTTATTTATAAGACGGGCATTTAGTTCAAGTGCACGTGTGGATTTTCTTGTAAAATAAAAACAATAGTTAAACAATTTCTATAAATAATCATCGTCGCAGTGCGCGCTCACAATAAATGACAAATTTCAACTGAATTGACAATTCCGGCACTGGCAACAAGAGGTCATTTATAATTGCAGAGGCTTAAAGCGGGGACAATGAAAGGTCACTAAACTGTTTGTGATGAGTAGAAGACGAAGGTAGAAGGTCATTGAGTTACCTTTCTTTTTTTTTTTTAATACAATAATTATTTATTAATATGCACTATTATTATTATTATTATTACAAACTATTATAAATATTATATTATCAAGTGAAATTACAAAAATATTTTTAAACTGAAATATTTATTGGTTTTGATTTAAACTTTTTACTGTCGGATTGTAAAATACTCGCAATGGCGATCTTAGTTCTAATAGCCTAGAAAACATATAAAAAACTAGAAAAGCGAAACTTTTTTTTTAATTGGGCTCAACCAGTAACAGTTGTTAAAATACCCAACAACTTTAAAAAAAAAACGGCAAAGATTTCTTATACAGATTGGGATATTCAGAAGCAGATTATCAATCAAGTGAAGAATTTATTTATTTATCAAGAATATTTATTTATCAAGAAAACAAGATACATTTGAAGGAAATCCTTAAATAAACACACAAGTTATGACCAATCGTGTATAATGTCTTCTCATATATCCAACATTGCTTTGATTCGTGGCGCATGATTAATATTAATTCACAAATTGCTCATACGTTAGGGTAAGGGATGGGCGTTTTCAGAAAAAATTACAAAATACTGTGAAATTTTTTTCATAGATTCTTCAAAAATCATATTCTTTGTAATGATGCACCCTTTGAAGCAGTGCTGATTTAATTTTCTCTCAAATAATTTGTCATACAATTTTATTTTTTTTCTCAAATTATTTTTTTTCTTATATAATTTTGTATACATTTTTATAAACTTTTTTTTTAAATTTTTTCTTAAATAATTTTTTTTTTTCAAATTTTTCATACAATTTTTTTTTTAATTTTCTCAAATAATTTTTTGTACAATTTTTTTCTCAAATAATTTGTCACACAATTTTTTTTTTTAATTTTTTCTCAAATAATTTGTCACACAATTTGGGATGGGAGCTTCTTTCTGATCCATGAGCTGTGTACGATGTTTTTATACTCACTGAGCGGAACCTACGACTCAGAAGTTTTTTTTTTTAAATTTTTGATTACAATACAAATTAAATTTATATTCTAATTTTTGGTCAAAGGGTAGATTTTTGCAGGGACAGACCAAAGCTTTTAGTGGAAAACGAACCCACAACCTCCATGCTGACAGACACGAACGCTACCAACTCTCCTATTGGGGCCCTTGATGGCTCTCTTAATTCTTAAAGTCGGCCGAATTTGCGAGGTTTCCAAATTATATTAAAATACAAATTAAACTAAAAATACAATTAATAATATTTTCCTTTGCTAAATTTCAATTAATCTCTGTTTTTCCCGACGAAATCCACATTTTCCCCTTAACGGAGTTTTATTTTTTTGCTTAAGAAAGCAAAAAAAAAAGAAAAAAATTATAATATTTTCCTTTCAGTTTCTCTCTATCCATATTTTCCCCTTAACACGTCAACTTCATTTGGTGGACAGAACTGCCCTCTGAAACAACCCCACAATTCTTTGTCTCTCCTTCCCCCGCCCTATCTCTAATCACTTAGTGAACACTTTCACCTTAAATGTGATTTCAAATTCTTTCCATTCTTTACGTCTTCTGTGTTTTTTTTTCCGGCCCAAAGACCAAAAACAACACTCAACTGAAAACGGGTTTCCACAATTACACCAAACTAAATCGTACAATCATGTGCTGGACTCAGTCAGCGGAGATTTGTTGTTGGCATTTCGTTGGAAATTCTTACAAGACTCAGTCAGTGTCAACAAACGCCAGACCAGTTCTGCAGAGAGTTCGGCCAAACAACTTTCATTCACATTTTACTGAAAATCTCTCATTGGCACCGCAGCTCAATTTACTCATTTGCTCAGCAACGAGCGTAGTCTCGGCCAGCTAGTCCAAGAGTATGTAGTAATATCACTTTCATCTGCTGAGGCCATGGCTAGAAACTTGTAGTTGTTGTTGTTTTTAGTTTTCCTATAGAAAAGCTGACAATGATGATGTTGTGGAAGAAAGAAAAACCAAACGCTAGGCTAACTTGTAAGTCGTGTTCGGCCTAAAATTGAGCCTCCAACGATGAAAGAAATGGTACACACTCATACCGACGTCACAACATTCTCTTTTAGCCAAAATCGAAACCGAAACCATTCACCAGCGAGGAGTAGTGGCTCGGCAGCAGCAGCTCAGCCGTTCGCCATAGCTCAGCACATTTCTTTTCGATTTGTGTGCGGTTGGTTGGTCGGTGGTAGTTGTAGTTGTAACTGTAGTTGCTGTTGTTGTTATTGTTAGTTTCTACTTTGTCGTCCCCCCTTTCCCCGTGAGCATAGCGGGTTAAACGTGTTGGATTTTTCTTCTTCTTTATTTCTTTCATTTACATGGAGAAAGTTAGTCATTTCTTCGTTTTCTTTGTGGCTTTCTTCGATTTGTGTCCCACTCCCTCGCCCCGCTCCCCATGCTCCGGACTGTGGTATGTATTGTGTTCAAACAACACGCAGAAGAAAACAAAACCAAAACAAACAAACGAACAAAAACGACACGAAATGAAATATTCTCGCGTGCCTGAATTTGCGTTAGTTTATGGTGACAAAATCTATAAAAATAAATTGAACCGCCTAACACTTGCAATGCGTTATTAATTGGTTAAAAATACAACAACAACAATTTATTCAAATGCCTCTTGTGCATCGGGATTACAAATTTTAGAAATTTTTAAAAAACAAATACTAAATGGCGTGGAAAGAAAATGTAATTCTTTGAAATCTCGGTGTCTCTGATCAATTCTGGACTTATGTTCAATAATGTGAACATTGACAAAAATTGTATTTTTTTTTAAATTTTTTTGGGGGTTTTTACTTTTAATGCCTTTTTTATGGCAGTCAGTAACATTCAATGAAGGAAAGTACGTATACGCTGTCGTGAAACATAACAAAAACCGAGCATCTTAAAATCTTATAAAATAGAAATGACCAAATTTGTTGTTTTTATTTAAGTTTTTTAATAAAACTTCTACATTTTTCACATTTAAGTCATAATTACATAAAATAAATTACATTTTCATAGATTATTTATTTATTTTATTTTTTATTTAATTACAATACAAAGTAAATTTATATTCTAATTTTGGGTCCAAGGATAAACCGAGTGACAAAGACTATTTGGCTTGATTTTTTGCAGCGACAGACCAAAGCCTCTGGTGGGAATCGAACCCACAACCCCCACGCTGATAGGCAAGCACGCTACCAACTCGCCTACTGGGGCGCTTATTTTCATAGATTTAATGAAATGTTTCATTGTATTAATGAAAAAAAAAACACATTATGGTCGAAACAAAAATTAAAAACAGCAAAAAAAAATTCAAATTTTCGAAAACATTTAAATTGGAAATTTTTTTTACAAAAAAAAAAAAAAAATCCTAAAAAATATAAATCATCAAATTTGTTGTTGTTATTTAATCGTAATAACAAAACATCAACATTTTTCACATTTAAAGAAACAATTAATGAAAGAGTAAATATTTTAATAGCATTTAACGTCGAAATTACATAAAATAAATGAAATGTTTCATTGTATTAATGAAAAAAAAAACACAATATGGTCGAAACAAAAATTAAACTGCAAAAAAATCCAAATTTTGCAAAATATTTAAATTGGAAAATTTCAAAAAAAAAAATATTTAAAAAAAAGAAATCATCAAATTTGTTGTTGTTATTTAAGCTTCAAAAATGTTCACATTTATTGAAACAATTAATGAAAGAGTAACAATTTTAATAGCATTTGACGTTGAAATTACGTAAAATAAATTAAATGTTTCATAGAATTAATGAAATGTTTCATTGTGTTAATGACAAAACAAACACATTATGGTCGAAAACAAAAAATCGCCATCTTGAGCATTCCGGCTGCTCTGATACAACCGAAGACAACCAGTACAGCAAAAATATTTTAAAAAATCTCAATTTTCAAATCCACATTGAAAACATTCTTACTTGAAAAATATTGAATTGCTTCTGTTGTAATTTGCATTTTGTTGTGATTTATAGACTATTTGTTATCGTAATTTTAGTAGCCATAAAGTTGTTTTAGCTAAACGTAAGCCAACTGGCCCCAAAAATGGAATTTCTAATATAAGTAAATGAATAATAACGAGAAAAAATAGAAATATATTTACAATTAGTAAGGCGCCCCGGTAGGCGAGTTGGTAGCGTGCTTGCCTGTCAGCATGGGGGTTGCGGGTTCGATTCCCACCAGAGGCTTTGGTCTGTCGCTGAAAAAATCTAGCCATATTGCCTGTGTGTCACACCGGTTTACCATTGGGCCCAAAATTAGAATATAAATTTACTTTGTATTGTAATTAAATAAAATAAATAAATATTTAAAATTACTATTGTTTTCAAATATGAATGTGGTTTATAAAATTCTTTTCCCTTCTCACAAGTCAGAGTATTTTACTCCATTTGCAGTTTATCAATTGTAATGAATACCAAGTTAATTTGAACTTTAACTAGAAAATGTTATTTCCAACTATATTCAAGCTAACGTCATTTTATAAACGAAAACATTCATGATTCCGCCATATAGTTGATACCTGCAAAGAGCCACAACACCGTTGAAGCTCTTCTAGTCCAGAGAGGGCCGCAACTAGTCTTCTCTCGACAATCCAATGTTCTCAGTTCGTTATAGAATTCATACACAAACTAGCGTCGCTCGCGATGTGAGTGTGTGAGGTAGGTACATGTTGTATGTTCCCTTGATATTCAAGTTAAAGAAGAAAAAAACGAGTATCTAGGAGATTTTCCTGTTTATTTTCGTATCACGACTATTTGCATTTCCTGGCAAATGACATTGTTGTTTTTTTCTCTTCATTTTATTTTAATATTAATTATCATATGAATGGTTGCGAGGGCTATTCTCTTCTTCTTCTTTTTTTTTGTTTGTTTGTATTCTCCCCAACTCCATCACAATATTGGAGGGCCGTAATTGTTGCATTGTTATGTGAGAAATAAACACACGCACACACATACCCTGTGCCTGGCGAAGAGAATGCAATTGTGAGTGCATAACGGAGGGAGGGACTGCAATGATGAGTTACCGTGGCGTAGTTGTTATTCCTTGAGAGTTATTTCGGGCATTGTGTATTTCATGTTCTGGTGAGACGTCGCCGTAGTCATTGTAAGTGCACCCCTATGAGGGGTAAATGCATATGCAGTGCCTGCATATGAACACACACACACACCATGAAGGCATAGTTCTACCGTTGGCATTCGTTGGCATGCACACCGACTCTCCTCCTCTGGCTGGATGGTGGGTATGTAAGTACAATGAGTAGTGTGTGTTTTTTTTTGGATTGCACTTATCACTCTCGGAGAATGTAATACACACGCACACACACACCCAACAATAATGACATAATAATAATAAAATGCAAAACAAAAAAAAAAGTGAATGCAAAGAATGAAAAAAAACAAACTGCAACTAAAAAAGTTCTTGGGGTAGGTTTGGGTTTTTCTTTCCTACCCGATGGTGTTTCGCACACACACACACACACGAACACATATAAATGATGACGACGACGACGATGCAATTGTTGTAATTATTGCAGTAACGTCATCATCATCATCATTATCATCATCTTGACAACAATGACAGGCTGCAGAGCAGAGCAGAGCAACAGCGAAACAAAACGACACGACACCAACAAAAAAAAGAGGCGAAGAATAACAATCAACATTAAATGCAATTTCAATTGCAATGTTGCTTGGTAGGCTTTGCAAGTTCATGTGTGTCTTTTTTTAAGCACACACACACACACACACATAGAGTGTATGTGTTTGTATGCAAAATCAACAAAAACCCATGCACACTGCAGTGACAGTATATGTATGTGTCTGTGTGCCGAAGAAGCAACACACAAACCATGTGCATGAGAGTGCAATGGACTACAACAACAAAAGCAACTGCCGTTGTTGCACATTTTCGTTTAGAGTGTGTTGTGAATGGAGGTAAATAGTTCGTCCACCCCTGGCCGTGCATGCAGTGCAGCCAGGCAGTCTTTTGCTCAGATGTTACGGTTTTGTTGTAACGTAATCGTGATGATAATACAACAACAACAGCACCAATACATTTTCGGTTTGTACTCTCGTAATTAAGTGTTTTTCTGCTGTTGTTGTTGTTGTTGCTGTTTTGCATTGCATTTCGATTTTACGTGCATGTGTTGTTTGATTGTATTAAGTGGCCCAACCAAAAGTTTCTCTGTTTATGAATGTAAATGCACACACACGGAGAGAGAGAGAGAGAGAGAGAGAGAGAGAGAGAGAGAGAGAGAGCGAGAGAGGGGGCGAGTGCATGCCAGAGTGTATGTCTGTGCCAAGTGCGAAAAAGTGTCCTTCATGTTTCGATGTTCGGCACTGCATTGCAATGCAATGAACACCGACCGAACGACAACAGCAACAACAACAACAAACGCCACATGATGACTTTGACCGCTTGTTCGTGAGTACGTGTGTTGTACGTACGTACGTAGTATTGCAATGTTTTGGTTTTCTTTCCTTCGGCGCGTTGTTGGTGTTGTGGGTTTTTTTTTAAACCGACTGCACTTCGTGACAAAGCTATTTTTCGGCTGATGCATTTCAGTTTTATTAATATCAGCATAACGACAACAACAACAGTGTTAGCATCAACAGTGGCTGTGGCTGCACTGCACAACCGTTTATTGATGCATGCAATTGTTGTTTAGCTGCTGCTGCCGCTCTCTGGGTCTCTTGCTGCGGCGGCGGGTTCTCTCGATGTTGGTGTTTCTCTCGCACGGCTGTCTCTGTGCAGGCAGAGAGGAGAACACAGCATTGAATTACGAATTTAGGTTACGAGTGTAATATTTGACCTAACGTAACGTAAGTGCATCATTGTTCCGAGGACAAGGTAACAGCAGCAGCAGCAGCAGCAACAACAACAACAGCAACGAGAACAACGAAACGAAATATGTTTTTCTGTTATTCAGCATTCGCCCAGAATGTCAAAGGAGATTTCGATGAAAGTTCAAAAAACGTACGAATTTTTACTTTTTTTTTTTGTGGAAATCTTGGTAAATCATTGAATGCAAATACATACATACATATGTATGTCTGTGTGTATTTTGCATTCTCAGATGTTGCTAATGGGTCTGTTGTTGTTGTTGTTGTTGTTGTCGCGAATCCATGTACATAGTGCAGCTGTAGTATATGGTGTTGGAACTCATGATTGACCCTGTCCTAAATTTCGTATATAATGTATGCAAATGTATTTACGTGCGTGGCTTCGACTTGTATGTATGTATGTATGCTTTTCATATTCTATGTGTCTATAACTTCCAAGCATTGCCTGTGTGTGTGTGTATATATGTTTCGCTCACATAGCGAAACTGGGTAAAGTGCATTTGTGCATCAGGCCAAGGACTTCATGAAGGTTATTTAAAGTGTACCACTCAAACGGTTCGTAAAGGTTGCAACTCAAAAAAGAAAAGAAGAAACCCAAAAACACCTAAATAACCTTGGAAGCTGGCGCATTGTTTTCAAAGATGTGAGAAAGACAATTTGTTGAAGAGAAAAATCCTGCCGTAAGGCAAAACTCTGATGAGATTAGTGTGGGCTCACACTCTGAAAACAGAAATCAAATTTATTGAATTTTTTGTTTGTTCTTAAATTAATCTTAGCGGTTTCATGTGTAAATGTGACGTTGGAAATTTCCATAGACATATTCGAGGTACTCTGGGGAATGTGTGTTTGGGGCGGAGAATTGACCCCAAGGGGAAAGCACTTCCCCATAGAGAAACTGAAACATTTACGAGTATTTGCGAAATTACTTAAATTTACTTTTGGATTTTATTCAATTCGGTTCAGCTCGAAGGACCAAAATTGTCAGATGCACATGACCAAAACAAAGGACTGTTGAAAAGTATTCTCTCTCTTGAGGCTTTAATATTGAAACATATTTTGTTTTGGTAACCAACATACGAATTTCTTCGATTTATTAAATTTGGTTCAGCTCGAAGGACCAAAAAATTCCCAAATGCACAGTACCAAAGGACAGTTGAAAAGTATTCTCTCACTTTTGGCTCTAGTAAAAATTGTTACATTTACGATAATGTTTTAAAAATTTGTTCAAATTTATTTTTGGATATTATTCAGCTCGAAGGACCAAAAAATTCCCAAAGCACATGACCAAAACAAAGAACAATGGAAAAGTAATCTCTCACTTGTGGCTCTAGTATTGAAACATATTTTGTTTTGGGGGCAAACATGCGGATTTCTTCGTTAAAAGTCATAATTTTAAGGAAACCCTTTCGTTTTTATAAAAATGTTTAAGCCACCTTTTTTGAGACCATGTATTTGACCAAACGTATTTTGTTTGATTGAAAATATTTTCCAAATTATTAATTTTGTTTGGTGAAATTTACGAAATAATATTCAGCACACAGCTCACTGATCCATCAGTTCCTTCATGGAATGTTAAGGGGAATGTAATACCTATTTGATTGAAATATATTATAGTCATGTTGTAAACACAATACCTTCGTATGCAAATACAAAATATTTGAAAAGATCTGTGCAAACAAAATTTTGTTTGGATGGAAATATTATGAAAAAATAAAATCATGTTGATGCAAATATTTTATATTTGTGTACAAACATACATTTGTTCTTCATCGACAATTCATATAATTGTTTTTTTTTTTAAAAAACCTTTTTTTTAATTACAAGGGAAGCCCCCAGTTAATATTTGATTCAGTTATTTGTGTTCTTCTTCTTCTTACCTGACGAAATGGAATTCACCGATTCCGAGCGCGGCGTATGATGCATCATATTGTTGCCGTTGTTGTTTATATGATGATGTTGCAGGCCGTTACTTAGACTGTGGATGCCATTGTTGCCGATCTGCATGGAATGACCATTCTGTTGAGATTGATGAATTGCGGCCGACAAATGCTGATGTTGACCATTAATACCCGTATTACCACCACCACCACCGCCGATGACTCCTCCTCCTCCGCCTCCGCCACCGCCTCCTCCGCCACCATTCACATGATGGGGATTACTGTGGTGGCTGGGGATTACATGATTCAGGCCATTCAGAGAGGTCATGCCCGGCACCAAGCCGTTGCCGCCGCCGCCTCCGCTGACCATATTGGCATTGAGGCCATTCGCATAGTTCTGCGCACTATTCGAATTGGAATTGGGTATAGCGGGTAAAGGTATGATTGTAGTTTGGGCCGGCAGCGACGAGCAGCCGTTTATGGAGGTGATAACACTGTGTTGATGGTTGTTGTAGTTGGAGGCGGAGTCATTGCACATCCACGGATTATGATCGGCATAAACCGGCGAGTCCAAGGACGAGGGCGACATATTTAAATCGGTTGACGGGACCAGACCGTTGGATGACGAAGTGACTTCGGACGAGGATTCCTCGAGCATTCTTAGGGTGGTGAAACCACCATTATTGGACCAACGTCGTTTCATCATTTGGAAGGCGAAATTGTGAGAAATCGTTGGCAACGCGTGCTTTCCCCCGTCACACTTGTAAATGCTATATAGAACGGGGTGGGGGAGGAGGACAAATATTTAGCTACACTCGACCAAAAGGGATTTCACGCACACACACTCATACGCTGGCAACCCATCGTCCCAATTAAAGGGGAGACGATTGGGTTCTACTTTTTTGTTTGTTTTTCATTTAGTTATTAACGTGTTTCGTCGTCGTCTTCTTCTTCTTCTCAAGGAAATAAACCATTTTTCACTTGAATCTGCTTTGCGCTTAAAAAAACCCCACAAAACTATTAAAGAAAAAAAAATTCCATTTTATACGCCGAAGCGTTTTGTACGGAGTCTTCAAAACGATGATTAAGCTAAACTTTTTCTAAAAACGAACGAAGACAAAACGAATTTCAGAATGTTGTGTTTTTGTTTTGCGTTTTATCGTCTGTCTTGTGTGTGTGTTTTTTTTTTCGATAGTGGTCCGAAAAAAAAATGAGTTAGTAATGATAATAAAGAATACAATACAAATAAACCGGTCTTGAGAGCCAAACAGGTTGGCTGGTACGGCCGTTGGTTGGACGGTGTTTTGATTTTGGCTATAACAACAACAGCAGCGACAACGACAACCACAACAGCAACAACAACAATGGTCGCACAAATTATTTAAAGCGCGATTTCTTGGTCTCGAATTCTTTGTGTGCGACTTAGCAGTCACAGCCACTAACAACAAGAAAACGCTCAAATATCCAGTTGGGTGGAGGAGGAGGACGGGGGGAAATTCCAGTACAACAAAAACTTGCCAACACACGCCTTTGAAAAAGGGCAAAAACAAAATAAAACAAACCCACATACACTGCCAGAAACGGCGGCAATGAAAGAGAAATTTCCGTAGACAAAAAAAAAAAAAACGAAAACATTCTAAGCGTAGAATGTGACAGCAAAAGAAAAACCAAATTATGATTAAAGTTGTCTAATAAATGTTGGCATGCAAGAGCCGGCGAGCGAACATGAAGCATAGCAACATGTGGACGAACCGACAGACAGCCGAACGGACGGACAAACGGTAGTTAACGACATTTTTATCGTCAATCAAAAGACAACAGCAAACATGACGGCCAGAACGACAACAGCGGCTCAGATTCTCAGTCCGACCAAAAAAAAAAACAACGACAACAAAGTATTACCCACACATGTGTAGTAAAATTACATGTGTACATAGCGTAGTAACTCTGTAAAACAGCAGTTTCTTCAAAATTGAACACATCTAAGGACTGTCCTCGAACAACAACAAAATGTATACAAAACATGAGAGTTCTCTGAAGGATATTTACAAAATCTTCTAAGCAACGAATTGTTTCGAATAGAGAGTAAACTGGAGGTAGTATGGCTAGGCGGTTCGTTGTCTGACGGAAAAACGTCATGACAACCCTAGCAACACCCTTTCGCTTTATTTGTGACTTATAATTGTAATTTCATAAATTTGATTTGTTCGTAATTTAAGAAATTCAAATTAAAAAAAAAATATTTTTAAAAAAAAAAATATTTTTAAAAAAAAAAATATTTTCATGATTTTTCAAAAAAAAATATTTTGATTTTTTTTTTTCAAAAAAAATATTTTGATTTTTTTTTCCAAAAAAATATTTTGATTTTTTTTTTCAAAAAAAAAAAAAATTTGATGTTTTTTTTTAAAAAAATATTTTGATGTTTTTTCAAAAAAAAAATTTGATGTTTTTTTTTTAAAAAAAATATTTTGATGTCTTTTTCAAAAAAAAAGAATTTTTTTGATGTTTTTTTTTTTCAAAAAAATTTTTTTTGTTTTTTTCCAAAAACAAATTTTAATGTTTTTTTTCAAAAAAAAAAAATTTTGAAGTTTTTTGAAAAAAAATTTTTTTGATGTTTTTCAAAAAAAAAAAATATTTTGATGTTTTTTTTTTAAAAAAAAAAAAATATTTTGTTGTTTTTTTTTTTCAAAAAAAAAATATTTTGATGTCTTTTGTAAAAAAAAGAATTATTTTTTAAAAAAAAATACGGAAACATTTTTATTTCCATTCTTCGACAGAATTGAGTTTTACGATGGAAATGAGTTATATTTCAAGACTAAAAGAAATATTCGTTTTTTATACGAAGGCGTATGCGTAATGAATTAAAAAGAAAAGAAAAATCATACGCCTGGTTCATGTTACTGAGACTGGCCACAAAAGCTTTGACAAAATCAGTTCTATCGGTGGCGTATGAGTAATACAGATTCAGTAAGCAAATACTCATACGCTTGGTTAAGATGTTGAAATTAAGTCAAAGAATGACAGACTGTGACAATATCCAGCACCAATTACTTATTTAGCCAACGATTCTCCTTCCCCAAAATTCCATTATCTTGAAAATTCAATTTCTCTCTGCTCTAAGAATATTTTCTTTTCGTTACACAGACAGAGCGATCCGCTGGTCGTGTAAAGACTTTTCACTAATTCTAAATGTAAATCGCATTTTGTCACTCGTCCTTTAATAATTCCCAATAAATGTTCAATAGTTTATCGGGGACAGTTCTTATTAAGTTCTATGTGTGTAGTGTACATCGTGGTAAGTGTTCACAGTCAACCGACAATGGCAGCAGCAACGACGAGACAATTTCAAACGAGTTTTGTCAGGCGGCAAATCACGTCACGTCAGGTTGCGTTCGTTCGGTCTGTCTACTCTCGACATTTCCAACCGCGTCGCGTCGTACGTCCAAAAAACACAACAGATTCACAAACACACACACATACACTCGGCCACACTCGTGCAGAAGCAGCCGCAGCCGCATTTATTTAGACTTGTTTAGTCAAAAAGAAAATAACGACAACGATAAATAAATTCTATTGTATGTGAACTTTAGAAACAACACACACACACATGTGTACGCAGGTATTGTGATGCATGCATGTGTATGTGTTCGTCAGAGTCTGACTAAAAAAAAAAAAAAAAAAATTATGAAATGATTTTTGGAGCGAGATCAAAAAATCAACGAAATCCAAAAAAGAAATACGAAATCTAAAGTTAGAATGTGAAATGTTTGAGCCGTCGTCCAATGACGGTTGAGACGATCAATCAAAAAAGGATGAAAACTAAAAGTAGACTTGGATTTTCAGTTGATGCCTTATAATTGACAGCCATGGCAGACGTAAATTATGAGAAAAGGACTCAAAACATAAATAAAATTCCAGGAAATCCTTTACACAATCAATTATACACTTCAAATGAATAATACAGAGAGAGAACGAGGGAAGAGAGAGTCAAAGGGTGAGAAGAAAGACAAATACAACTTAAAAATTGGCAATCGAAAAGATAAACAAAAAAATCGATTGAAACATGAATGAAAATTCTAATTAAAATTGCAAATTTAATTTTATAATTGCAATTAAAAACGATAGCAGTGGTTGCCACAAAGAGAACAACCCCAATGTGCTCGCAGAGAAAACATTAGTTGGAAATTACTGTGGACCAATTGTAAGAACCACATATTCGCTTCACACCATTTCGTTTAATGGAGAAACAGGTGGTGAAGCTCGAGGAAAGGCCGCTTGAAGCAATTGCAGATAATTTTCAAAATTTATTTCAGGCAAATGGCAGAGAAACATTTACTATATACCACAGATTGTGAGTATCACCGTGAAGGCCATCATAAATGGGGGGTTACAAAATAAAACCAGTAAACCTGGTACGCCTGAGTGGTCAATTCTCGAATTCGCTCCTAGGTTAGGAGTGGAGTCTCACCACTACTACTCTTTGGAACAAATCAACCGACCGATGTAGATGGTAAACTATGGCCAAATCGAAACTCCCCGAAGGCCCGTTCCCAGCTGGTCAGACTAGGGCAAATAATCCAAGGCTCTAGATGGCACACACTCAATTTTTAATTGTCGCAAACAAGTACTATTTTGCAGAAAAAACAACAAAACAAATTTACCATTTATCGTTTAAAAAAAAGTTATCGAAAAAACGGGGTAGTTTATTTCTTGAATCGTGAAGGGTAAAATGCAATCAGATAGAAAAAAATGATTTTAACGATTTATAAATAAAGCGATTTGTCTAAATAAGTTATCGGTTATCAAATCAATGGAAATCCTGTCGTTTTTTTTTAAAGATTTGCCGTTTTTAAAAGGCAAAGGAGATATCTCCCCAATTTTGAACGATTCCGCAAACGTGTGATGTCTCTGAATGATTTATCGTTAAGAATTTATCGAATTGCAAAATAAATAAAACAATTCTCATAACACTTCATGTTTAAAGGCACATGGAGTGATTTATATGTGTAATCAGGCCGTATCAAGCTATTTCAGAAAATGTTACCAACAAATTTCAACTACAGATGTTATCGATTTATAAATAATGCGATTTCTCTCAACGATTTAAATGCTATCGAATGTCTAAATGCTTAGATCGGGTGTTTTGACAACAAAGTTAAAAACAAACTGTAGATCGATTTATAAAAGATGCAAGTTATCGTTTACCAATTATCGAATTCAAAAAGTCTTATAATTATTCATGATTATTGGCACTGGCACATCAGGGGCAATGTTTTGAATGATTTCCAAATTTCCAAAGAAAACTATTTAATGATTTATGAATTAATCGATTACTTGTTTTCATGTTATCGAATGACAAAATTATAAGTCTTTTGATGAAATACATTTTTTCTTGTCATGTATTGAATAAATTATTTTTACAAAAAAAATTTAGCTATCGATTTTATCGATTCACAAATTGAGCATTTTCCCTGAACAAATGTCAAAATTCTTATAATTTTCCTTGTCACGCACTGAATTAGTTATTGGTGTCAGGCAATTTTACAAAAAAAATAATTCCTATCGATTTACCAATTATGCGTTTTCCCTGAACGATATAAAAATTATCGAATGTCAAAATTAAAAAAAAAATCCTTGGCACGTATTGAATAATTTATTTGTCTAATGCAAGAGGGTAACAGGCAATTTAAGAAAAAAAAAATTTATCGATTTACAAATTATGCACTTTCCCCGCACGATTCAAAAGTTATCGAATGCCAAAATTGTTCTATCGATTTTTTCAACAATTTTCAAAATTGTGACAAATTTATTTAAAAAAAAAAAAACATCAATTGTTTTATAATGTGATTTCTCCTATTTATCGTTGAAAATTTATCGAATCACAAGAATTATTTTTAGGAACTAATTTGGTCAAATCAAACGATGCTACAGAGAATTTTCAAAAAATGTTAACTATTGAATGGCAAATAGTTCATAAAAAATGTAAAAACTGAGAGATTTTACACTTTTTCAATTCAAAGTCAATTGTGAATTATTCTCTGAATATTTTGAATGTTACGATTTGGCAAAAGTATAATTTCTGTGGTGACAATTTGACATGTTAATTGACTACTGTTTTTTTTTATCACACGACAAGAAGGCAAACTATGTGTGTTTGTTGAAAAACAATTGTGGCCTTCGCCAATATTTGTATTTGTCGGCGTCAACGTCATCCGACCGGTGAGTTAGTGAATGAATCTTCTTTGTTGCGGTTTGTGGGGGGAGGAGGGTGGGGGATATTGAAGACAAATGTCAAAATACACACGATCTAATTCCACGCATATTTCAGATCATTGGACATTCAAAAGATAATCGGCAAAAAAAAAGATGAAGCCAAAAATAAACAGTTAGAAACAGGAACCACCATAGACAACGACAGACAGACAGCCGGACTGAGTTTTTTCAACCCGAGATCATTTTGCACATATCAAAGACGACAGAAAAATTGCTATCTTTGTTTGTTTAAAATCAAAGACGACAGAAACGAAACGAAATAAACTAAAAACCAAAAACAAAATTCATGTTAAACAAATTCAGCCGCAACAAAAACAAAATATAAAACAAAATCGCTACGATTTGTTTCAAAAAAAACGGAAAAAATGGCGTTGTCCGCCGCCATTCCAAATCACACTCACACACACACACACATACACATATGCAACACAGTTGAATGACATTTTTAATTTTCGGTTTTTAATGTGTTTTTGAGATTTGTTGTTTTCTTCTTCTTACTTGTGTGTGACACACTCACACCGTGAAAGGAAGCCAAACGTCATTTGCATAAAAGGGGGGTGAGCGGGAGGGTGGCTGTCTACGGGTGTGTTCCTTTTCTTTTTGTGTGTTAATTTATTATAAGAAATTGTTGTTTGAAGTTCATGTTGTTGGGGGGGGGGTTTGTGGTCACTTTGCATTTTCATTGTGTTTTAGTTGAAACAACAAATTTCAGAATTTAATGAGTGGCACACGATGTCATTGCTGATGAGTGCGAGCGCTGCTACTGGGGGCTGTGTGTGTGTGTGTGCGAGTTTGTGAGTTATCTATAACACCGACCGATCGACCAACCGACCTTGATTTGCTCGAAAATAAAAGTGCAAAAAATTAAAACATTTCGGAAATTTATCAGGGGAGCACAACAACGACAACGCCAGAAAGAACATTGACAGCAGCCAACAACAATAAACAACACGGACAACAACAACAACAACACCACCAGCCAATTGATGTGCAATATTTTGCAATTCGCCGCAATGAAACATCACAGTGACGCATTATTAGCCGAAAACAAAACACACACACAAAGGCACACAAAATTATTTATTTATAAAAAAAAAGAAAAGAACAACAATAAAGGCACACATGTATTTGTACAAAACATTCCGCACACACACATGCTCGCACGCAGTTACTCAGGAATGACAGACATTGGACTGTGGCGAAATTAACTTGTGGATCGGGCAACAATGCACGGCAGTAGTTTCGCTAGGGCCACGGTGAACTTTAGGGCATGCAATGAAACATTTCATTAATGCTATGATAAATAGAGGAGGGGGAATTCATTATTACAACAGCTTGTGAAAGGTCATGACAATGCTTAATTCCCTGCTAGGCATTCCTAGAGATATTTTAGCGAATGTGGCACAAAGAAGATCCAATTAGCTCACCGATTGAAGGTCGGCGACCATCTGCTTCGTGATCGCCTCTCAGTTTGGGCCTTAGAGTTGCTCGAAATGCCCATCGATTTGAAGCGCAAGTTTCATCAAGTTTGAATAAACCGGATAAGCATTTTTTGGAATTTTCATAAATGAAAGTAACGTAAAGGGTTCTCCAACAAGAGGCGTTCTTTTGGTATTCAAAGAAAAGTGGACTTTTCTGGGATAAATCATCGTATGTTTATTTCATAATAACGAGGAAGGTAGGCGGTTAATAATGAAAAACCACATCAGCCAAATGGAGACCACGACCACGCCTACAGGACCATATCCTTGTCATGAAATTTTCCATAATCAAATCGCAAAGTGGCCATGTTCTCGAAAGCCTCACGAATTCTATCTTTGAGGTCTTGAATCGACCTTATCTTTCAGGTGGCCCCCCAGAGGGAGAAGTCGCAAGGTGTCAAATCACAAGATCAAGTTGGCCAATTGTGATCACCTCTTCGAGAGATAACACGGTGCGGCAACTTGTTAGTTTTGCGAACTGTGACTGCAAGATTTTTGAAGCGTGTATCGTTCCATTTTTCGCAATGGCGTAGTTTCTACTTGTCAAATTGTCAAAGGACAAAAGCTTCAAACGTGACAGCTACCGAAATACCGGCTGATTCAAAATAACACCTCTTGTTGGAGAACCATGTACAAAGAAAAAGTGGACCTTCCCCAAGCCGCTTAACCCATTCATAGCCAGCGTTGCCATATGGCACAGAAAAAAAGGTTTTCCTAAAGTTAAAAATATCAACGGATTTGAACTCAGGACCCCTGTTTTATAAAATATAAAAGTTTTTTTTTTCCACAAAACAATCCTTGGTCATGAATGGGTTAATAATTAAAAAGTTTTTTTTTCGCTTAACCCTCTCCGTGGATTTGTCGACACATCACATGACTTTTAGCACTTCGACAGCAAATTATTTGCAACGGAATGTGTTAAAAATTTCCCGCAATAAAAACTGTTTCTTGTCATTTGATTGTCATGGATTACACCGTGGATTACACATATTCGGAAAAAAATAAAAATACACGTGTATCGGCGATTTTCAAGTACACGTCAGAATTTTTTTTTTTAAGTTTGAAGTTTGAGGCTCGTAGTGGCCTGTGTGAAAGCCTTTGGACCGATTTTTAACCCTTTTATAAAAAATAGATTTTTATCAATTCTCAGATTTTCCTAAATTTTTTTTTTTTTTTAAATGGTTATCATTTTTTTTAAGGTTTCAGTCAAAAAACATTTTTTTTCGTAACGCTTAAGTAGTTTAAAAATTTGGAGTCTCTTCAAGTTATGCTAAGACAAGTGAAAAACATATTTTTTTTTTTCAAAAATAATAAAAATTGGGGAAAATCTGAGTTTTTTTTCTAAGCAGGCACGATTTTCGTTTTTTTTTTTTGGTTTTGTATGGCGACCCCACCTAATAACCATTGATGTCTCCATGCATGCGAAAGGTACAACTTCGTGTGGAAATTGTATGCACAGCAGAAGAAGAACAAGCACAAGTTTTTTTTTTTTTGCGTTTCTGTAGTCTGTAGTCAGCCCAGAGCCGAATGATTTTTTTTGTTTTTATCAATGTTGTTGTTGTTAATGATGACAAATCGCATTTCAAACTACCTGAACAACAACAACCACAACGGGCCACGGCCGAGAGAGAGAGAGACAGGCAGAGAAAGGTCATTGTCACTTGTGACTGTGTGTGTGTGTGTGGGTAGTGCGAGGTGTTAGGGTTTTGCCCAAAAAAATTACAAAAATATTTTTATATATATCTGTGATCCGTGGAAAAAGTGCTTATATTTTCTTGGTAAAGCAGCTTTCTTTCTTACAGCCAACTTATTGATCAGTTGCTCTGTGTGTGTGTGTGTGGGCTAAACCCCAACCTGGGAGTGTTCTGGGATATGTTTCTGTTTATGGGGAGAACACATTTATGTGCCCTTTAATGCACTCTCCACTGAAATGACTAAATGATAAATAATATCCATTTAGTGCTGATGATTTATCTGAAGTTTGTGGAACCGACCCGCCTCCTACGCCGCCACCACAAACAGACGGAGATTCAATATGTTTCAAGTTGTTCAGATTCCAATGAATGTGTCAAGGAAGTTTGCGTTTGCTTAAGGTGTGGAATATCGCCGGATAGCCATGAACGAGTTATAAGGAAGGCATAAACTGCGGGGAAGGCTGGGCGAGGTGTCTCAAAAAGGTAACTCATGTTAATGCAGTTTGTGGTGGTGTTTTTTTTTTTTTTTTTAGAAATTGCAGTCTTTTGGGAGAGTGCAATTGGGTGACAAATGCGAAATTTAATCTCCGTATTCATAAAAAAAATTTAAAACACCATTACAAAACGTTGTTAAGAAAAATGTATGGCAATGCAAAAACCATTTTTGCTTAAGCTAAGAGACGAATTCTAATAAAAGAAAGAAATTTGCAATATTTAATGAATTTTACTCTTCTGTTTTGTAGTGCATACTTCTCGGGGGATGTGGGCCACTGTGTGAGCTTTTCAATAAGAACAGCGACCAATTTAGCTATCAAAAGTGTTTTCTTCAAGACAAACTACATGTATTTCCCCCCCATTCATTCGGAAGCTGTAAGCCCTTTAGCCAACGGAAAATGTGACAAAATACTTGATTTTTTAAAACGTGCCGACAGGGTTCACATCTACTAACAAATAGAGCCGGTGCCTTATAATTTATTAATCTGGCCAAGGACATCGAGTTCAGGCATCCCATTGGAATGCTGCAGAGAGATCAAGCCACTAAAATTTCACAAAAACTTGAGAAGACCAAACAAAAAAAAAACCCCAACACTTCATTGAAATCCACAAAATAAAATCTCGACTTCAAGGAAACCCACAAAACCATTAAATCGTTCAATCTCGGTGGGCGGTCAAACGTGTTAGACAATTTTTCCCTACGCAACCTGTTGCAGCCACTTGTCGTTCAGATTCCACTCGAATACAAGAAGAGGGGAAATCATCGAACGTTTGGTGGGCAAGGAATATTTAACTGACCATTTCATTGTCCCTTCATTTCGAAATGGCTTAAAAAAATATTTGTGGATGAATAGAACTCTACCTCGTTGTCCTCAAACTGTTTTAAAACACGTTAATAACTTTTTCGTCGAAAATATTTCGCGGTTCTCCATTTCCAGACTTTATGAATGTGTGTATTTTTATCCAATTGCAATTAATTATGAAATTAAATTATAATCACCTTAATAAATAATTTGAATTGTTTGTTTCTTTTTTTTGTTTGTATTGTTTGGTTAATTTTGTTGTTTTTGTTTTAATTTAATTCCTGGATAATTCCCATCCAAAAGATGAACAGCATTGAGTTAATCCATTTGGGTTTTGAGTGGGGAGGGCTGATGAGGTTTATGGTTGGCTAAAGATGAGGTTTTGCTTGGGGGTTCGCAATTGAATGCAATTTGCGTGTGTGTTGGTTGGTTGGTTGGTTTCTTGTTCTTGTTCTATTTGTATTTGTATATCACAATAATTTGTTGTTTTGTTTGTTTTTGAATTTAATTTATGCAGGTCAGGTCATTTCTTTGCGATCAACAGGTTATCAACAACAACGGTAGCGTTGAAGAGCATAAAGAGTGTGGAGCTGGGGAGTACAGAGCGGGGGGGAGAGAGAGAGAGAGTATGATGTTGATGTCTGAGATTTTTCGTTTTTTTGTTTAATTTTTAAATTATTTAACAATTGATTTATTTTGCACTTGGTTTCTTTTGCCTTAAAGTAGTGAATTGAAGTTGTTGCTTTTATCTGTTTATTTGCCGTGTTCACAAAAACAACTCGGGGACAGGAACTTGGGGAGCAAAAGAAAAACTCTGTTCTAGATGCCAGACGCCGTCGCGTTTGACACCATCACCATGTACCGATGGGGACAGCAGACAAAGTAAATTCCAATCGACAGACCTTGAGACTGTGGTGGTGCTGGTGCTGGCGCTGGTGACGGTGTTCGTGTTCGCTGTTATTGTGTGGCACGAAGGACGACAATAAAAACGACAGCAGACGCATTAAATTATCAGCAGACGCTGGCTGTTGTTGTTGTTGTAGTCTTCTAATACTCCTTCAGGATTCTCATAAACACACTCACTCACTCACTCACACGCGTACGCACTCTCTTTATGTTTGGTTACTTAAGGGAGTGGGGGGTAGGTGGTAGGGGGTGTGGGGGTTGTCTTAACGAAATAGGCGCTCGTCGCAACGAAGTAAATAAGCACAAAGTGTTGAACAAAGAAAGCAGAGTCTCTTATGATCCACAACACAGGCCGCCGCCACTCCTTTACTTTACTCGATGACTTTCGGCACGACGGACAACGTAACACACAATTCGGTGAAAATGTTGAACAAACAAACAATATCGAACACAAATAACAACACAATCTTATTTTGTTTTTTTCTTCTTGTTGTAACGATTCCAATTGCTAAGACTTCTTCGTCCTCATGTTTGGTTGGTTTGTTTTATTTCAAATTTTTTTTTTTAAATTTCAATTTTCACTCGTTTTTATTCAAAAGAAATTTGTATTTGTATTCGTTTTTTTTTGTGGATTTATTATTTGCTCACATGGTTTTCCACAGCGCTGGCTTTGCCCTTAAACATGGCGGCAATTAAACGCATTTTTCACAATTATGGGAAATTTTCAATAAATTAATTTTCAATTTCACAATTATTTTTCGATTTTCACACAATTTTCACTTGATCTCTTTTTAAAATTATCCACAGATTTCCACCAAAAACGCATTTGATTGCTTTGTAAGTTGGCGAGCAGAAGTTTGCTCGCTCGCTCGCTGTTTCTAATCACGTCGAGTCGATTTGTTGACCAGCGTACGATAATTAAAAGTGCACGTTCTTTAATTTGTTTTTCTTTACTTCTTCTTTTGTTGGTTTCGTTTCTATCACATTCTTTCGGTTTTTGGTTGGATTTTGTTGCGATCGGAAATGATGGAATTGAATTTGGTTGGTTTGATTGGTTTTGTTTGCTCGCCTGCAGTGTCAGACTGTGTGCGCGTGTGTGTGTGAGTGTCCACAAACGTAGAACAGAAATCCGAAATATTTACTTTGTTTTCACTGCACGTACGACGACGTCTACAATGTTGTATTCCATATAATAAATGTGGTTTATTCTTCTTCTTCTTCCATATATTATTTTAATTTGTATTTTTCTTTTCTTTCTTTTTTTCCCACTTCTTCTTCTTTTGTATTTGATTTCAAGACATCCAAAACAAAAAAGCACAATAACAACAAACACAAAAAAAAATAAATAAAAACAAAATTTGTTTTAACGGAGCGTTTCTTGTTTAGAATGTTAATACGACGACAGACGCGCTACTCCGGTATGAGACGCGACGACAACGACTTCTTTGTACGTTTAAAGACGACGATGCGTTTACAAAAAAAAAATCCTCCGCTAACGACGATGTCCAAACAAATACTAAATCAATGATTGCCAGTCATTGCCAGAGTCATGAACTCACTTCGACTACACACACTCTCGTGCACATACACAAACTCTCATCATGCACACACTCATTTGTACGGTGTTTCTTTTCACATTTTTTTGTTACTCTCTGTTTCCGTTGCTGCCGCCTGCCGCTCTCCAACGTACACAGAAATTCATGGGCACACACACACACACACACACAATAACTTAGAGTGTTGCCAACTTGGCGGTTTTTGTATTTGTAATACGATTGATAGGCCACCATATTTTTATTTTAAATTATGAGTGCAAAAAAAAAAAGAAAAATAATTTTGCTGAATACATTGACTGCACTCTAAGGCTCGACACACGCCAGAGTGGGAGCGAAGTGGGCTGCGAGTTAAAGCGACACAGCAACCACACCAATATGGCAAATTGTCATAATCGTTGAAAGCAATTGGAGAAGCGTTACAACTTGAAGAGAAGAGAACGAAATCATTTGATAGAGTCATTCCGGTTTAACTTAAATCGTGTCCTCATATTTTTTATCATGCTAAAGCTAAATTGTTGGAAATTAAAAAATATTACAATATGAAAAATCATGTCTTTCTTGCTATTACATTGGACTGGCCAGATATGAAAGCATTTTGGAAAGTAAGTAAGTACAGTGAAATCTCTGGTGAGGGACACCGACGGAAACATTGAAATGAGGGGGTGTCCTCTTAAGAGAACATTTCAATTTGGAGTCAGTAAAATTTGTCTACTATGATGAGTTTTAAATTTAAACATTCTTCCATTTCAAAATAAAGCATTTAAATCAGCTTTATAAACCTTTGATAGGAGAAATGTGTGAAAACTGATTTAGTATGTTCACACATTTTTCTTAGCACAGGTTTATAAAGCGGTTATACATTTTTTTTTTGTGAATACGGGGGAAACAAATCAATTGTGTTTATAAATTTTAAAACCGTGTACTTTCCCCTCTTATGCGGACACCTCTAATAACCGGACACTTTTTTCAGTACCATTCCGCTGCAGTCCTCTTGTGTACTTCTCTCATAAGCGGACACCACCCATATGCGGACAAAATTCTCAGTCCCTTAGGTGTCCGCTTACGAGAGTACACGGTACTTGTACATAATAATATAAAATAAATTGTAAGTACATATGGGAAATTCCAAATGCAATGGCTGCATAAATTTAAAAGGATCATTAAAGTCTCATGACCTTCCTTCTGAATTCACCATTTTTTTTTTTATTCCGCCTTGACATCACTGGCCCACCTAATGAAATATCACCGTAAACTGAGTCTTTTTCAATTTCTGTTTGCCAGAGACTTGTTTTACATTTCGTTCGTTCTCTTCTACGACTTTCATGATTTTCCCATAAGGTTTTACAAGAAAAAGAAAAGAACTAAAACAATCCAGTAGAAAAGTAAACCTTCGTTACTCTCTTGCTCTGGTGGTGTTGTGAACAAGAACTCGCTCTCTCTCTCACTCTCTGTGTTGGGTGTTGGATGAGAGGGGGTGTTCCTCAAGAATACAAGTAAATTGTTTTGTTTGCAATGTAAGACACGAACGAACGTAGGTACGGACGGACGGACGGACGGTCGACCAAAAGAGTCCGTCCGCCATGTATCTCATAAATACATGTTCGTGTTCATTACACTGCATAGCATGACTAACCCACATACAAACGAACACACTCAAAACACGACGAATCCGCTGATGACGATGACGACGACGACGACGAGGAGACACAAAAACATGTTTACCTTCTTCTTTATTCACACTTTGTTGTTAGTGTATGTGAGAGATAGAGAGTGAGTGCCTAAATTGCCGGCGAGAGTCGTGACATTGCCCGTGCAGTGTGTGTGTGTGTTTGTTTTTTTATCTAACAGATACAGAATTTTTTCAAATGAAATTTCCATTAAATGGTTGTTTCTTCGTTATTAGACTCACTGACTGACTGACTGACGTACGTACGTACGTTCGTATGTTGATGATGAATGAAAATACCGATGCAGTTTTTACATGTTTTTCTCATGTGTTGCCGACGTGCAACGACGTGTGTATGGGTGAGCCCACATCGAGAGTGAGTCCAAAACACACAAAAAATATATGAAGAAGAGTAAAACGAAGAGTACAAGGTCCGTTGAGGGAACATGCAGTCTTACCACTCTCCCTCTCAGTTTATCACGAACACATCGTTGACGACGTTTTATATCCCACAAATATTCAGAGAATGCAAGTGCAAATAGAGATACAAACGTTCATACAGGCATGGATACATACAGACAGACAGACAGACAGACAGACCGACCGACCGACATACATATGAAAATTGATATGATTGTGGCAAGTGTGGCGAGGAGGAGAATGGGCGAGAAATTGCCAAAGTGAAATGAACGAAATAGAAAATTTGTATTGCCGCGATGATCCCTGATCATTTGAAATTTCGTAGTAAATCAAAAGTCGATGGAATGTAAGGGGAGTGTGTTTGTGAGAAGAAAATGGTGTAGCTTTTCTGAAGGAGTATTAGGTTTTCTTCACAGCGTGAAGTTTAATATTAATAAAGAAAATTAAATTATATACTTGTTTAATAATATTGTTTAGAAATTTAGGAGGAAATTGTTTTCTGCCCTTACCAAATCACTGCACTTCATAGGTTGGGAGCTACTGAGTCTACATCAGCTCTAGTATTCGATATATAATAACAAATATTTTCCTAGGGGCAAGTTTGTTGAGTTAACCTCATAGTTGGCAGAGAAACGGAAATATTATTCCAATAAGTATTTCCCCTCTCACAAGGGTAAATTAATTTACAGAAATGAGAATTATTACATTTATGAAGGGAGCCCTTTCAGAGTAAAATCTTTACAACAACATAACTTATCGAAGACGTAACGTGGAGATTAAAAAAACAGTGTTCATCATCTCATATTGTCCTCCATTTATTTGACAGCTATTCAGAAATGGCAGTCAAAAGTGTCCATCAGAGTTTCTAATATGAATTTTCTATCCAAGGCCTATCCGAAACTGGGTATTTCAAACAGCAGCCTATGCCCGCCTCAACCTGAAGTAAATTTCTGGGAAAAAAACTTTCTTTTTAAGCAAAAATAAATTTCAAAAAAAAGTGCATCAATTGATTAACAATGAAAAGAAACCAGACATCGTTTATTTAACATAATAAAAATAAATAAATAAACATTGCAAAGATGTACGATGAAAAGACTGGCACATACAACCTCAAGACATGCTTCGGTGCAAAGAAATGAACGAAAAAGGAAACGGCAACGACGAAGACGACGACGACGGCGACGTCGTCGACTTCAATGATGACGGCCAACAAGCTGAAGACGAAGCGCATTAGCAGAAACCAAGAAGAAGAGAAGATAAACTTCATTGTCATTCAAAGTGCGCTTAGATGAACAAGTTCAAGTGTATGAAAATACAACAAATACATAAACATAACCCCACACCAATACAAACACACACATACACGCGCGCACGCAAAGATACAGGCCAATACACTGATAGCTCCAAAGCGAAAACTGCACACACACAGATACTCACACAGTCAGCCGGCTTTTTAGTGGCAATGAGAGCGCCAGAGAGCCACATATGACAATCAGTGCTCTCCAGCAAAAGAGAGCACCTAGAGCGGGAGAGTGTATGTGTGCAGGGAAAAGTTTTGTATAAAAGAAAAATAAACAAAACTTTTATCAACACTGAAATTCCACCAAAAGAAAAGCAATTGTCAGAGAGAGAGAGAGAAATGATATGAACCTATCGAATGCACTCCACTAACGCACTAACGTCAGCAGCAGCAGATGAGTCAAAGTCAAGAGAAAATGTGCACACACATTGAAAACCACCCTGCACAGAGGGTCGCCACTACATTCGCACAGTGGATGACGTTGGTAGAAAAAGCAATTAAATCCCAAGCCAAAATTTGCTAAACAAGCTAAGAATTTTTGTGACTTCAACTGAAAACAACGACTTTGACAAAATTCTCATAGTTTGTAACAATATTTGTTGGTGTATTCATTTACAACAAACTTGATGGTTGGCATTTCATTTGGAAAATCTGGGACCGGCACAACGGTTAATGGCTACATCACGTACCAATAATTCGGCCAACCATCTTAGTGAACACTTTCCACCCTGAAATTGAAGCTCGAAGACTTTTGCCTACATTCGGATGAGGTTACTGCAACAAAACAAAGATCGAATGCCCAAAAATTCATACTTCTTAGAAATGATCGATCTATTCCCCACATGGATTAAATCAAAGTTCGCCAATTATCGGATCATAAACCGATTCTGCACAAAATGTACGACTTCAAATGTCACACACACACCTTTTGGAACAGATGTCATTTAACCAAAATAGTCATCTTTCTTAGTCCATTGGGAATGATGTGTGTGTTGAAAGCTCAATTTACAAAAAAGTACTAAGTCTTCTTGAACAAAAACCCCACTGTGCGTCGTTAGTGTCGCTGTCGTAGGCACCCCTGGCTGTGTTTGTGCGCTGCTCTGTATCTCACAGACGGACTGGCTGGCTGGCTGACTAACTGAATGACTGAACGACTGGCTGGCTGCATACAAAGTATTAAATTGTTGATGAGAAATAAACACACGCACACACAAACACACACATTCGCAAAACACACTAGAACAAAAAAACAAAACAAAAGTAAAGTGTGTACTTGAGTGAGTGGTGCATCCATATGTGCCGATGAATGTTCGTTGGACCCCGTTCGCCCGTTCGCCCATTCGTTCGTTCGTTGGTTTCTTCAACGAACAACTTACATTACACACGATGGACGATTGTATACATTTCAGTGATGTTGTTGTTCTTGTTGTTTATTATTATTTGTACGAACAACACCGACCGATTATTTTTTAGTTTTTCTTGCTGCTGTTGTTGTTCTCCCGGTTTATGTGGGTAACTGGCGTAAATGCGGGGTATGGGGACGTGGTGGTGTCGATGATGGTTTACATGTGATGGGATGTAGTCGGTTGGTCATGCCTACACGGGTAGGGGGTGGTGGCGGCTGCGTTGCGTTGTAAATAATGGCCGGATTGATGATTTCGTTGTTTTTGGAAACTTTTCCAAAAAAAAAAAACAAAAAACAAAACAGTTCAAAGTATTAGGGCATTATGAACACAATGAATGGAAAATTTTCAACGGTATCCTTGGATGGATGGGCGGGTGAGTTGGTGTGAACTTTTTGCGAATCTGTTGTTTACGGCAGACTCAACTTGTTTGTTTTTCTGGAATACATTTTACACTGGAACCTGACACGACATTGCCGGGCGGACGATAGCGACAGGGTAAAGATACGCATTGAAAGCGAATTTCACCATTAGAATGGTGCGAGAATGGACAGAGGATTAAAGGAACAAAATGAGGTTAAAGAACCATCGAAAACTGGGTTTCTAATTACATTTAAGACGTTGCTATCGGTGTAGTCTAACATTCGGTCGAACTTGTACAAAAAAAAAAGCGTAACTGGTTGCCGGAATATCAGGCTTTATAAAACTCTTCATTTATCACATTTGGTTGAGAACCGAATAAGGTCGAACCTTCTTGGGAACCATTTTCAAAACAGGTGGCAGAAAAGTCGTAACCCCACACATTTAACCCATTCAAAGTCGTTGTAAATAAAATAAAATAAAATAAAGCAAAATAAAATAAAGTAAAATAAAATAAAATAAAATAAAATAAAATAAAATTTAAAAAAATAAAATAAAACATAATAAAATAAAATAAAATAAAATAAAAATAAAATTAAACAAAGTAAAATAAAATAAATTAAATAATATAAAGCAAAAAATAAGTAAAACCAAATAAAATAAAACATAAAGTAACATCTTAATATATATTTACCCTCGACACTGATTCACTGATACACTGATTCCCTGATTCACTGACTCTGTCACGCAGTACGTAGGAATTTAAATAGGCATTCTATAATAATTCTATAAATAATAATAATAAAAAAAATAATATTTTTTTTGTACAGAAATTGTGTTTTCCCCAATTTTTTTTTTACCAAAATTTGTTTTTTCCAAAATTTTTTTTTTCAACAAACTTTTTTTTTCAACAAATTTTTTTTTAACAAAATTTTTTTTTCAACAAATTTTTTTTTTTTCAACAAACTTTTTTTTTCAACAAATTTTTTTTTTTTCCACAAAAAATTTTTTTTTTCAACAAAATTTTTTTTTTTCAATTTTTTTTTTTCACAATTTTTTTTTTCCAATTTTATTTTTTTTCGAATTTTTTTTTACAAAATAGTTTTCTCATTAACAAATTAAGTAACAAATACTTTCTCAAGCAAATTAACGGGCGCCATAGGCGCATTACAACTTACTAGTATAAAATAAAATACAGTCAAATAAACAGAAGAAAAAAACAGAATAAAATAATACAATAAAATAAAATTAAATTAAATAAAAAAATAAATGAAACTGAAAAAAAATAAAGGAAATAAAAAATGAAATAAAATAAAAAGAAAATAAATAAAACTAAAATAGAAAAAAACCAAATAAAATAAAATAAATACAATCAAATAAACGAAATAAAAAAATAAAATAAAATAGAAAAAATAAAATAAAATAAAATAAAATAAATAAAATAAAAGTAATATAAAACAATAATATAAAAAAATTAAACAAAATAAAAGGAAATAAAACTAAAATAATAGGCCGATAGCCTTAGTCGGTAGTACTTTATTACAATTTTGAATTGTAATAAATAAATCAATAAATAATAAAACTATTCTTAATTATTAATTAATTTTAATTAAATTTAAAATTAAATTTAAATAAAACGAAATGAATAAAATAAAAAGAAATAAAACTAAAATAATAAAATAATTAAAAAAAAAATAAAACAAAACGAAAAGTATATACAACTAAAATGAAATAAAACTAAACTAGAACAAAACCAAATAAAATAAAAAAATATTATTTATTTTTTATTTTTTTTAATAAACTAAAACTAAAATAAAATAATAGACTGAATAAACGATACTTTGTTTTAGAGAAGTTGTCGCAGATCGTCTTGGAAACATTGTTTATGCTAAAGACAATTTCTCTCCAATTGTTGGAGACACTTTGTTTTGTCTTACAGAAAAAAATTAAATAACATTTCTGAAAGGCATTAAAATGTGCACTTAAATAACATAAACAATAAATAACACACCCCCCTTGGGAGTTGCTTTATAAGATCACCCCGACCCACCCCCACCTTTTTTCTCTCTCTCTCTCTCCATTCCCTCTCATAACATATGCTTTGTAAGCTTAACAATTTTATCGCCAGCGTAACGTAGATATCCAAAGTAAATATGTAGACGGAAAGAAAGACAACAAAAGAATTACTGACCGGCAAAATGTAGAGAGAATAAAATCTAAAAAAGAATAATAATAACAATAATAACACACAAGAAAGGAAAACAAAAAAACAACTTCAGCAGAGGCAGCACCAAAATACAGAGCAGAAATGTGTATTTATTTGTGTATCTATTGCTGGTACATACAGACATACATATGTAGGTATGTGTGTGCATACACGTATGTATGTATGTGCGTTTGCATGAACAACAACAAAAAGCAGACGGCTCTGAGCTATTAATAAAACAGCAGCAGCAAAAAAAAAAAGCACAAAAAGAAAATAATAAAAGTGCACATACACACACACACACACTCACACACAAAGCCCACCGATGCTCTTTCTCACACCATAAACATAGATCCACTGACACATACAGACATACACACACTCACTCACAGGGACCGGCAGCAGACAGTCGAAGAGGACAGGAGAGGATGCAGGAACGAAGGAGCCAACGAACAAAAAACATATGTACAACATGTTGTTATTATTATTAGCGAGTATGCTCGTGTATGTGTGTGTGTGTGTGTGTGGGTCTGTATGCAAGCGAGTGTAGGCATGCAGTAGACTGAGCATGGCTGGGACCCCTTAGATCCCATACATTAGATACCAACCCAACCGACAACATTGCACATACATACATACATACGACGTATGTGTGTGTGTATGTGTCTATGGGTACAACATCATGTTCGTACTAATGTCAAATGTATCCACAACAACGCCATCTCCACCATCGCCATTGCCACTGCCACTGTCATCATCGTCATCCATGTCCTCGTCCTCGCCAGAGCCCCCATCGTCCCCAACGAATCATCATTGTCGTCGTCGTCGTCGTCGTCGTTGTTGTCGTCGTCATTGTCAGGCACACACACATACTATGGCACAACTGGTTGTTGTTCACTTTGGCTGACTGACTGACTGACTGAGAGCCATGCAGACAATTTATGCGAAGGCACACAAATCCACTGAACGAGTCTGGACTAGTGGTGTACTAGTGCGACGTCGGCATGGGATAGCATGCATGTGGGCATGCTGAAGCGAAGCGTATTTGAAAAATACAAACAAAAAAAAGAAAAGAAAAATCAAAACTCGTTTTTTCCACTTTTAATGTTGACAAACAAAGAATAATAGACGCTCTCACACACAGACACACTCCCTACACAAAAGGGGGGTGCAGGAGGCGAAAGGGGCAGCCCCCAGGTGGATTTATAAAGGATTTTCGGATTTTAAAGTAACCTGCCGACAACTGCGGGCGATTTCAGTTCAATTTAAAGACTTTTCAGATGCTTTAACAAAAACTACTAAAACAGGCACACACACACACACACACACACACACATCCAAAGAGAAGGATTTATGGCTGACATTTTTTTTTAAATACAAAAGGATGATTTTAAAAAAATTGTTCAGCAACATGTTTTATATAATCGGAAAATCGGACATATTGTCTCCGATCAGTTGACACAATATCTGTCCGCAGACCGGCTGCGACACAATCTGTCGGCAAGTTCAGTCTCAGATTTGTCGGGGGCAATAGTCCGTTGTAGAAATTTTTGTCTCTGATTATCGGAGACCACATTTTGTCTGTGATCCCACCCGAATTTGTAAAACCATTTGTTTTGTTTTAATTAAATTTATCCTAATGTTTTGTTTTTGCTTTGTTCTCATCCCTCTTCAGCTCAACACGTTCGTAATGAATAAATTTAATTATGTCTGCACTTAATTAGCGGCGAGAATATGCACAAAGTCGCCAACGATGTCTGTCCGACCAGTCTATTGTTGAGTCTAATGCATTTCATTTATTTTAATAAAGTTTATTACCAAAAAAAAAATAAACAAGAAAAATATGGCAGCAGCAACTAATTTCGAACAATTGAATTTGGATTTCATTCATATTCAAAGCAGTTCAATGGACTCGCGTCGCACTCCATCATGCGACACAGTGGACTCGGTGCATACAAAAATCGGTGTGTCCGTGTCCGTCGGTCGACGTGACACTGTGTGTGTGTGTGTGTGTGTGCGTGCGTGTTTGTTTTATTAGTATAATTTGATTCAATAAAATATTAAAAAAAAAAAACGTAACAACAACAACGACCGCGATTGCAAGTGTGCAAAGTTTTCAGCTGAAAAAAAAAAAGGAAAATCCTACACGAACGGTATAAAACAATTTTACGTCCCGTGATAGTGCGCAGTGTCCGTCCGTCCCCGGACGCCCCTGTCAGTCGTATAGACCGACCGCCACATGTGTCGTGGAAAAGCTTCTAAAACGCATTTACTGCAAACTGAATGAATGAAAAATACAACAACAACAACAACAAAAGAAAAATAAATACAAAGTAATTGCAAATAAACTGAACGTTTTAAGTAATGACACATGTATGTACGTGCTGGCAAACAGACAGATGGACGGACATCCATTGTATGAGTCCATATCAATACTTCTATGCCGTCAGAATTTATATTTATACAGGGAGCCGGAGGGGAGGTACACACCAACACCAACACGTGCACATGTTTTCATGGAACCATTTCAGTGTGCAAAGCCGACCCTCGCATACCCGGGCGTATGGGGAGGAAATGTTGGAAGGTTTGGAGAACTTTTCCGAAATTCTTGACAATGATTTGGGTGCGGAAAGAAATGGTAGACAAATTTTGGTAATTCTGTAGATGTCTGAACGCTAATGGGGAGCAGAACTTCCTCTAGAAGAGGAGAACTTCCCCCTAGAAGCGAAGAACTTCCTCTAAAAGAGCAGAACTTCCTCTAGTAGAAGAGACAAGAATTTCCCTTAGACAGCTGATGCAGATAATAGAGACTCATTCGGTTAGGTTTTTCTTTTTCTATGGGAAAAATATTTTCTATAGAAAAATTGGGTTACACTTAAACTGGAACTTAAACATCATAGGAAGATTTGATATTAATCAGTGGAAGATTTGTCTACAGGAAAATGGGGAATAAATTAGTCTGAAACAAATATGTTGCAACAAATTATATTGCCAAAAAAAAATATATTGGGACACAATTATATTGTTTCTCAATGGAATTGTGTCTCGAACATATTATGAGTGTGCGCAAACATAATATGTTTACACACAAACATATATGTGATTGGGCCAGTATCCAAACATATATATGTTTGCATGTAATCATATTTTTTCTTCGTGTAGGGAAATATGGTTAATCTGAGATAGATTTTCTACAGATTATTTGGGTGTCAGTTAAGCAGAGAAATATTTTGTCGAGGAAAATGGGGTCTCAGTTGATCCAGGATAGACTTTCTGTAGGGACATATGGTCTCATATAATCGGAGACAGATTTTCTACAGAATATTTGGGTGTCAGTTAAGCAGAGAAATATGTTGTCGAGGAAAATGGGGTCTCAGTTGATCCAGGATAGATTTCCTCTAGGAGTTAATCTAAGATAGATTTTCTGTAGTAACATATGGTCACACTTAGTCTAAGATAGATTTTCTGCAGGATAATGAGGTGAGGAAAATATGGTCTCATATAATCGGAGACAGATTTTCTACAGAAACTTTGGCTGTCAGTTAAGCAGAGAAATATTTTCTCTGTTGATCTGAGAATAATGTGTTTTTTTGTTTAGGAAAATTCGGTTTCATTAGAAATATTGTATTTCAATCAATCTGAGACAGATTTTCTGTAGCAAAATCCGGTCACACTCGGAAAAGTGGGTATCCGTTAATCTAAGACAGATGTTCTATAGACAAATTGTGTCTCTGGCGATCTGAGACAGATTTGGCCGTCAGTTAAACTGAGGCATATTATCAGAAACACAATTGTGTTTTATTTCATCTGAGACAAATATTCTATAGGAAAATCAGGTCTCCGTTAAGCAGAGAAAGATTTCCTCTAGGAAAATGGGGTCTCAGATGATTCGAGACAGATATTCTGTAGTAACATATGGTCTCAGTTAATCTAAGATAGATTTTCTGCACGAAAATGAGGTCCCAGTTGATCTATGACAGATTTTCTATAGACAAATTGAGTCACACTTAAACTCCATAGGGAAATTGGGTATCAACTAATCTGAGGGAGATTTTCTATAGGAAAATATAGTCTCAGTTAATCTAAGATAGATTTTCTGCAGGAAAATGAGGTCCCAGTTGATCTATGACAGATTATCTCTGGACAAATTGTGTCTCAATTATTCTAGGATCGATTTTCTATAGACAAATTGAGTCACACTTAAACTCCATACGGAAATTGGGTATCAAATAATCGGAGGGAGATTTTCTATAGGAAAATATGGTCTCAGTTAATCTAAAATAGATTTGCTATAAGGAACTGGGATCCCAGTTGATCTAAGACAGATTTTTTGTATGAAAATTGGATTTCAATTAATCTGAGACAGATTTTTTGTATGAAAATTGGATTCAATTAATCTGAGCCCAATTTTTTTTGACTGAAAATGGCGTATCACTGATTAAGATGTATTTTGAAAAAAAAAAACAGCGCCCAAATAAGTTCTTCAGAAGAATTATTTTGCGCAAAAATGTTTAATGTTTTCGATTTTTCTTTGTTTGTATCTTCCGCAAGATGTTTGGCCTCTAAGTGAATTTAAATTTAAGATGATAAGACTCTGCCTGTTTTGTTTTTGGTTTTTAGAAAAACCGAAAAGTCGTCAACTTTTGTTTTCCAGACATTTATGTGTTTGTTCTGTTGTTCAGCAAACAAAGATGAGGAGATTATGGCGCCGGAGTTGGGGAAGGAAGAGTACAGCTGGCGTTGCCTACAAAGCTTCGTCTGTCGTCTCGATGACAAATATTCGGGTAGATACCGTTGAAAGCTTTTCCCTTCTCTTTTTTTTTTACTACAAACGCACTGAATATTATTTTACATACGTATAGGTGACGCTGATAAGCAGGTGTGAGAGTGTGTGTGTGTGAGTTTGGGGCGGGGAGTCTATATGTGCATGCTACAAATCTAAAATTTCCGGAGAACAAGCTCTGGTTGGCAAACAAGAGGCACTGACACAGATAACTTTGTTCAGACGTCAGGGCAACAGCAGCAGGCACGGCAGCAACATGGCCAATAACAGCAACAAACGCCACCAACGACAACAATCGACGCTGAACTACTTTACTAATTCTATTCTGTAGCTGTGTGAGTGCGTCTGTCTGTTTGTGTTGTGGGGGAACCCTGACCCCAATTTGTTTTCTGTTGTCGTTGTCGCTACGCTCTGCGCCGTATTTTCGTTTTCGATAAAACGTCAACGACATATTAGCGTCAGCATTTCGCTTGAAATTACTTGAAATAGTTTTGCACCTCACTGCGAGCGCAAGACGAATAGAAAGAAAGACTGAAAGAAAGAACGGACGAACGCAAACGACCGACAGACACTAAAACAAAAAATAATCGCTATTATGCACTCAGACTAGTAGAGAGACGAACGGGCGGACGGACGAACGGACATTCCGACAGACAGACGTGAATGTCGCCTGGTTCTCCACCCTCCAGCCGTTGCTCTGTTTGGCCACGATTTTACTTATCTGGCCGGGGTTGGCGTACGGCAAATGCCGGCTCCACGTTAGAATCAGAATAGTTTGTACAAACAGACAGACAATCGTATCATTAGATAATACACATACATACACAATGGACATACATATACATATATAAATATAAACATGTACGTACTGACTGACTGACTCGCATGAATTTATTTTCTAATTACGACATCGTTTTTGTTGTCGATTTCTTTTTTTTTTTTCTATAATAATTGATAACACTATTTTACAAAAAAAAAAAGAAAAGGGGGAAAAACAAACAATGAGTAAAAGTGAAGTGCAAGCAATTGTGTAACAGATGACAACAGAGAAAATTGCACTGGAAAACTGTCAACGTCAAATGGATTTTCCGAAAATATTGAAGAATTCATCGAACTCTCCCGATGGATTCATTTTGCGAAGCACATATTGGGAATATTGAGGAGATTGACGATATGTGAGGTGATTTGGAAGAGGGCGAGCTGATTTGGATTGGTGAGGTGTTTTGAGACTCTTGAGGAGATTTGAATCCTTGAATTGATTTGGAAGAAAGAGCTGATGTGGAATTATGAGGTGTTTGGGAATCTTAAGGTGTTCCGGACTCGTGAGGTAATTTGGGATTCTTGAGGAGATTTGGATCCGTAAATTGATTTGGAATAGAGAGCTGATGTGGAATTATGAGGTGTTTGGGAATCGTAAGGTGTTTCCGACTCGTGAGGTGTTTCGGATTCGTGAGGTAATTTGGGATTCTTGAGGAGATTTGGTTCCGTGATAGCTGATTTGGACTTGTGAGATGTTTCCAATTCCATTTGGACTATTTTTTTAAAACTCATCCCTTTTTTTGGGTCAATTTTGAGGAACATTTTGGATCAGATAATTAAATCTCCTCCTCCTTCCCTGGAGTAGTCACAGGTTTTCATTCCAAATGGGTTCACTTAAATTCCCCCCCCCCCCCCCCACAATTTGTTCCTTTCGCTTTCATGTAATCCAGTGTAATAATAAATTTATTATTCGCTCAAATGGCTTTTTGCAAAAAAAAAAAGAAAAAGAAAAACTGCACCAGCACACCCAGAGATGAAGGCCAATGAATGCAGATGACGATTGTCATTTAAAAGAATTTTTGAATCATTCATTGACTCGACAACTGTGACATTTTCAATACTTACACACACACATGCACTTAGTCATTTAAAAAAAAAACCGTATCATTCTTTGCAACACATAAATCATCGTTCGTCTTTGACTGTTGACAGTCGCATTTGACGAAGTTAATGAATCAATTAACAGCAGAGAAATTGGGAAATCAGGAAGCACAGGGACCACAGCCACACACAAACACCTACAGAAGACAAGTATGGCTTTGTCCTTGATTGCCAAAGGAAAGTGGACATGTAGAGATTTATGTGAAGAAAAATTCGATTGGTACAGAAGAAATATCCCGTCATTTGGGTAGGCATTTTGTCGGCCAGTGTTCCATTTAAATACGCTATTTATTCTTAATCCCGGACTCCACAGCCCATCGGCCTAATTTTTGTTAAATCTTACAAATAAATTGGAATATTTAGTCCCGTATTCATAAAATATTAAAAAACCGGAGTTAAGATAAATGTATGAAAATACAAAAACAATTTTCATAAATTTTGGTAACAAAGTTTTTTATTTTTTTTAAATTTTTATGAATATGGGGTTTAGTATTTTAATTATTTTGCCAAAAAAAAACGTACTTTTTTGGACCGACTGGATAAACCTTTGAATATAAATTCACAGCCTGTTTCCATAAAACGAATTTCAATATTGCAAGCGTTATAAAACGGGTTTCAGACATTATTCAATTCTGTTTTTCAGTTATATGTTAGATGTCGACATATGGAACGCAATCCCAAAAAGAATAAGCACTTAGTAGTGATAGAAATCCATTTTATTGCGCCTTGAATTTTCACAATTTCTAACGAACGAGTAAATTCGTTTTACGGAAACAGGCAGTTAGTTTGTATTGTAATTTGAAAATAAATAAATAAATATGTTAGTACACAAGCAGTTGTTTTTTCAATTAACTAAAAAATGCGCCCCAAACATATTGTGTTTGCGAGTAAACATATTATGTTTACACACAAACATATTATGTTTACACACAAATATATTATGTTTACACATAAACATATTATGTTTACACACAAATATATTATGTTTACACACAAACATATTATGTTTATACACGATTTTCATAACTTCAAAGTAAACATTTTTCCATTCCATTTCCAGATTTTACATGTGGTATTGCATAAAATATAACCTCAAAGGTGAAACCCAACACTGTTGTAAAATCTAAACACCCTTCTTTTTACGTCGTTTAGGAATTCGCTTGTAAAATTGTAAATTTTTGGCTATTGAACTGTACAGTTTTGCAGAGACTTGCGTTTTTGGTCAATTGACAAGAATCAATCAAAAATACGAGTTTGATTTTGAATTTCAGCTAAGAAAATATTTTTAAAATATTTTTATTTTCTCCGCATTGCTTCAATAAATCGTTTGCGCCATTTGGCCACCCAAGCGATACCAAATATCGCCCAGAGTCACCCAGTCTAGTTCAGATCAAACACAAAACCCCATCCAACATTTCCCTACTCAGTTGTAAACCAGCAAGCACGAATCAGGTCGTCTCAGCCCACGAAATTGCCCACAAAAATAGAGAAGTGCGCAAATATTTGTCATGACAGCTGTCAGTCAATCGAGGCAGCAACAAATTCCGAAATTCTTTCAGTGTAAACGCAGGAATCACAACAACAAAACAAACAGCGGACCATAATAATGAAAAAAATAACCACCACAAAAACCAAGAAAAAACAGAAAGCGCGACAACTTTGTCTGTGGCTGCTGCTGCTGCTGCTGCTGCTGTGGCATTGGTTTGATAAAATATACAATTTTTTTGAAATATTTTTTTTATAATTGCACATTATTTTTGTTGTTGTTGTGATATTAACAGTAAACTATTTATTCATTAAGAGAAAAAAAAACCAGCAAACAACAACAACACAACTATGCCATTGTGGTGCGGGTGGGGGTGTTGGCGGTGGTTACTGTCTAGTGTTCTAGACTCTGTGTCTAGCATGGATGACGATGATGATTGTTGCTGCTCCGGTTGTTGTTGCCGTTGCGGATCGAATGAGTCACTTGAGTCTTTACACCCAACAAATTCTATCAGAAATGTTTGGCTTGGCCCGCAGACGTCTATGTGTGTGTGTAGGAGGGGGGGAAGGGCAAATAAACATAATCAAAACCTCTCCTCGCCCCCGAAGCTTTCTGCCCAAAGTGAAATCAACACTTGCGTGCTTTTTGCCGGTATTGGCGGAGGAGACGGCGGCGGTGACGACGACGACGACAGCGGCAATGTTTTGGTCGTGCGTTAGAAAAAGTGCGTTATCGTATTTTTGTATTTATAAGACAACAACAACAACAACCATTGATTTAGAAAAACAAAAACTAGACAATGAAACCGCAAAACTAGCGTATCTACACACACACGAGTGCTGCCTACACGCACTCTCTCTCACGTACACACACATTAAGGAGAAAAAAATCAGCAAAATTATTGCTGAAAAAAAAACAAATATTAGAACTGATTTGGTAAAATAAAAAACACATTGTGGTGGGTCAGGGTGGGTATTTTTTTATAGAGCATTTCTGTTGGTTGATGTTTGAGGTTGAGGGTAAGTCTTTCTGTTCGCACGCACACACACACACACACACACTTTACATGCGTACTAGTGTTCTCACAAAGTAAAAACTTAGGGATGAGCGAAAGATTTGCAAATATTTTACAGAGCATTTTACAGAAAAACCCAAACAGCATTTACATAATTTCACTGAACTTTGTATTTGATGCATAGATTTTCATTACAAGCCGTGGGCTTAGGGCTAAAATGGTGGGCGCCGAAATAACATTCGCCAGAAAGTGTAAACTTTTTAGAACATTTTTTTTTTTATTAACGAAAGTTTCCGCCCAGCAAACATTAATGAGTTCGGTAAAAACCAAACACTTTGTAGTCAAGGACTAGGGGATTATTTTAAGATATTAACAGTCAGGGACTGAGGGATTTTTTTCAAATACTAACAGACAAAATCAGTTGATCGGCTTTATGTTTAACTACTGAAAACGGAAACTTGTACACATTTTCGATATTTTTCTCTTTACATTTCGTCTTAAGTTTGTTTATAACTCTGAAACTGTAAATCGGATTTGGCGGCAAAGATTGACCCTAATAGAGTAGTCAATTTTTTAAAATTTATTTCAAACAAATCGTCCAAGTGGTTAATGAGTTATGACAATTTATGTCACAAAAAATTGAATTGTTTAGAAAAATAAAAATTCCCCTGGACAGCAATTAGACAGACCACAACTTACACCAGCCCCATTAACACACCATTTACCTAATGACAGCGTAAAGCTATCCTCCATGGTGAGATGACAATAAGCAACATCACCAATATGAACAGCTGCCAATAAATATCAACAGCCCGTGACAGGATAATCAAACTGACTTAAGTCGATACCCAGCACCGCCACCACTCACACCCAGAACAACGAATACATTCTGGGGAGGCAGCAATAGAAAACATCATCAACCACAAATAAATATCAACAGCCCACCGGCTTGAGATTAGTAATTGAACGGTTGCAAAGAAAATAACGAACTGAGTCAGCATGAGAACAATTTTTTAATTAACATTTTCAAATACGTACTTCAGTACAAATATGAAACCCCCATGGAGTGATGGACTACTCGGCCAGAAAGCCAGGTTCAAATACGGTTAAGAATATCTCTCTCTCTCTTGTGAGAGACTGATGTCTCAAAAAGCCTTGAAAAAGCTACGCTAGAAAGAGTGTTAACTACTCGGGGTTGTGGTCAAACTGTCGGTTTCGCTCAGTGCCTTTAGCAACGATATCGAACAAAGCTGCACGCGTTGTTTCCATATGAGACTGTCAAGGGAAATATACTTTTCTCGAAACAATAAAATGTTACAAGACAGTAGGAAGACAAAAAATCTCATTTCCCAAAATTTGGGAAAATTTTAAATATGTGGAAAAAACGTTTCATAAAGTTTGGCCGAAAACTGTGAACAAAATTAACTCTTCTCGGCTTATTATTCGTTTTAGTCCAAAAATGGCGAAGGTGTTGCAATTGTTGGTGAGATGGTGCCGGAAATCTTCACCCCGGTCTTGGAAAATTCAGATTTGCTAAGGCAAAGCCAATCGAGGAAGCCAACTGAATGAAATCGCATTCCATTAATAAATGGAAACATTATTAATGAATCAGCCTTTCATTCATTTCGCTGCCCAGGCTGGCGAAGCTTATCATATTTGTTCCAAGAACATGGTGAGGCTTTCCGGCTCGAACTCACTGTATCCAATTAATAATGGAACGCGATTTCATGCACATGAAAGCTTCGCAGTAGCTTATCCTAATTAGCAAAGAGCGTGTTGAGGTTGTCTGACTCTATATCACTAATCCATCTTTGCCTTATGAGGGATCGGAAATCGGGTCATATCCCGGAAAATATAACAAATTTGAAGGTTGTCTAATATTTTTGGCAGACATTTTCAATGTCAGGGAAATGGAAAGTTTTGGGTTCGATTAACTCTCTGCGACATAAACAAAGAAAAAGATAACACAAAATTCCCCAAAACCGAAAAGAGAGAGAGAGAGAGAGGAAGAGAGAGAGGGAGGGAGGGAGAGAGAGCAAGCGAGGGATATCGAAATCTGCACCCATATCGGATGGGATCATTTCCGACAGAGAGAGGGAGAGAGAACGACTGCGAGGTATATCGAAATCGGATCGGATCCGATCATTTCAAATCAACCTCGTCAATTTCGATACAAAAGAACAAACAAATATTTCTAGAGGCACATAAATAGCCAGCCATGCACATAGCTACACATACGTATGTATGCAGATATGTGTCACTTGTGTACACACACACACACACACCACCACCACATACATACAGACATAGTGTTTATTTATATTTATATTTCTGTTGATGGTCGTACGTACGTACGTACGTAGGTTTGTCTGTTCTGGATATCATTGTGATGTGTCTACGTTTTCAATTTCATTTTTATTGTGTTAATGGGTCTCTGACCTGATTTGATAAATAAAATACAATAAACCAAAAAAAAAAAAAACACTCTCTCTCTCACACACAAACACACAAAAAATATAGAATAATTGTTGCTGCTATGTGGTGGCTAGTTATTATTTCGTTTATGGGACTGTTTTCTTTTTTTTTATTATGTCAAATGTCTCTCTCTCTCGTTCTCCCTCACTCTCCCTATCGCATTGTGTCTAGCACCACGAAAAAAGAACTTCAATTGAAAGTTGCAATCAAATGGAATTAGTCTAATGACACTTCTATGTCTGTGTCAGTGTGCGTGTGTGTGTGTTGGCTTGAACTTCTGAGTTGACGTTGTAAGTATTTCCATGTGTCTGTGCGATGGTTCATTTCTTTCTAATTGGGTTAAATTGATCATAAATTTTGTAAAACAAAATACTTTGTTTTATTCGAAATGACAGATTGTCGTCAATTCAAAAACTTCTCTAGAAAAAATAAAAAAAAATAAAACACATTAAAAACACTTCAGAGCCGGCTTAAGGTCTCGGTCGGTGCGAATAATAATTTCAGATTTTCCAATTTAAAGCCTCACGGGCAATTGTTATAAATTACAATAAAAAAAAAACTAATCCACACATTTCGAATGAATTCAAAAAATAAATAAAATTATGAAAAAAAACATTAAAAAAAATATATTTAATTGTAGAAAAAAGGTAGAATTATTGAGTCGAAAACGGCAACATCGAATTTAGCTCGATGCACATAGCTCAGATTTCACAATACTTCCCCATCTGCTCCTTCATGGAAAGAGAAAACCGCAACTGGAAAACGTGTGTAGGTTAGGTTAGCTGAGGTTGCAATGGAGGATCGGTCATGTACGCATGACCGTCTCATGTCGTTGACAGACACCTAGGTCAGTAATTCGGCCTGTTGTGCGCTCCTGATTTCTTCTTCGTGTTAGGTCGTGTGTGCGACCATCACACAGAAGAATCCGAGTTCGAAACCGGGTAAGACCATCAAACATTTTTCAGGGTCTATTTTCCACCTCCTTGGCGGCGAAAATATTCCACCTACGAACGGTTCGGCAGAATAAAGAATTTCCTCGGTAGTGAGTCGTCCGATCAACCGGTCACTGCTGCTTCTATGGCAAAGAAACTTCTGTATGTGCTCTTCGGGCTCGTATCGAGCTTGTCTATCAGCGTGGGGGTTGTGGGTTCGATTTCCACCAGAACCTAGCCATATGATCTGTGTCAGCCAGGTTTACCCTTGGACCCAAAATCAGAATATAAATTCACTTTGTATTGTAATTAGTAATAACAAATAAATACATACGCAATAATTATGGACAATTATTAAAGATTAGGAATTATGATCTTGAACTTGAACTCGAACTCGACGACTGTTAAAAAGAGTGCAAAGACATCGCTACGGTCTATTCCGGTTAGGGGTACGCATTTGAGACATCGAGGGGGTACATTATATTATGTCCATAAATAATGGCAAGGCTTGGTGAGAGTGAGCCTGAGCGTGAGAGGGATGCGATGAGTGCAAACTCTTTGGTTTAATTTCTGTTTCATTCCGAAACACTCAGCCCATAAAACAATTTTGGCAAATATCACTGACGTACTTTCGACTGAGGCGGCTACAACGAAATTTGCCGGAAGAGGGCGAGTCGGCAAGGGGCAGGGCAATGTCATGCGATACGTTTCCATATTAATCTGCTACACAATGACCGAATTTATTGCAATTTTTGTTGTTATTTGTAACAAAAGAATTGAGTTCTATTGCAAAAAAAAAAAAACAAATTCTTTTGTTCAAAGGCAAAGTCTGTCCCACAGAGTTTTGTTAATAAATTATTGTCAAAAACCTTAAATGGACGACGACGAAAAAAACAGCAACAGCAACAAATTGTTTAATTAAAAAAGTGTCGGTGGGTTTTTTGTTTTTATTTTCAATAATTTTTGGTGTGTATTCCACAAAAGAAAAATAAGAAAAAAACGTGTAGAATTTTATTGTTTTGTCTTTCTCGCATTATCTTCTCCACCCAAATGAAACGAAATGTACAAAATCCACAAAAACAAATATAGACGTGTGTGAGTGTGTGTGTGTGCGAACAAGTACTGCGATTTTATTTATTTTTTTTGTAAGTGTATAATGTTATTAGAGTTGTTGTTGCTTTTGTATGGCTGGCCTTGAATGCAAGCAGTGACCTTTAACTTTGAATTGAAAAAAAAAAAACAAATAAATGCAAAGTTTATCGTACAAAATTTCGAATGGAAATAAAACAACGTCAACATCAATGGCGGACGGACGGGCGGGTGGACGGACAGACGGGTAGGCAATAACAACAACAATTAAACACACACACATTAATTCGCAGCAACGAGAGATACTTTCTTTTTTTGTTGCTTCTTCTTCTTCGTGTTCATTTTATGCATTGCAAGTGAATGGCGCATCGCTTACATGTACGCCCGTATTTAGGTATAGCGGCCGCTGTGCGTTGTATTGTTTATGCGTTTGGGTGTGTGTGTGTGTGTGCGAAAGTAATCCATCCACTTTCAGAAAAAAAAAATAAATATTTGATTTGATATTATGTCGGCTGATTGTGGTCGACTCCCAGATATCAGTGTCTGCCGGGGGGACACAGTGGGCCCAATAAGGAACGAAAGGAGAGAGACCAAATAGAAATGCCTAAATGATTTAAAAAAGGGCCCAACATTTTGGTATACGGGATAAAAAGGCGAAAGAAAATAAGAAAGTGTGAACCAAAATTGTCGGCGACAACAAGTGGAATTGAGTTAGATATGGGACGGAAAATGGGCCAAAAAAACCAAAACGGAATAAAAAGGGACAAAAAGAGGAAAAAAATAAAAAACCCTAAAAAAAATTTCAACAAAAAAAGGTGGGGAAAAAAAAGGTGAAACAAATTTTGGGCAACAGTTAGAGATGGGACGGAAATGGGACAAACACCTAACAAAACAGATTAAAAAGGCACAAAAAAAGGGGGACAAAATAAAAAAGGGCCCAAAATTTTGGTATACGGGATAAAAAGGCGACAGAAAATCAGAAAGTGTAAACCAAGTGTAAATATGGTGAAAACAATTTTTGGCGACGACAAGTGGAAAACAAATTGGGGAAGGGATTAAAATGGGACCAAGACGACATAAAAAATTGCCGAAAAAGGGGGAAAAAATAAAAAAAAAGATGATGGTTACAACAGGTGATAATGAGTTAGAGATGGAACGAAAATGGGGCCAACATGTACTTAAACGGGATAACAAAAGGGCCTAAACCGGGTGAAATGTATAAATGAAAAATAATAACAAAATGACGAGAAGTAGGAATTTGCATGGCAACTGCAGTTAGAATTCATTTGTAGAGGGTATAAAAAGGAGTATAACAAGGTACAAAATAGGGCCAAAATACTGAAAATTAAAAAAAAGTGTGAAAAACTACATCCAGTTAACATGAGAGGCGACAAAACTGGCAGAAAGGGAATAAAGGGACAAAGGAGCCAAGATAGTTAAAATATAAAAAGTTATAGAAAAGAACGAAAAAGGGATAAAAAGGCGGGGGGAAACAGAAAGTTTAATAAAACTAGCTAACAATTTGACAAAACTAGCTGCCAAAGGCGAAAAAAGGTATTCAGAGAGGATTTCAATTAAGAGTGGCGGTCAACAAAACAAAAAAAAACTATTCCTCACTATAGGCAAAGCTATAGTGAATTTTCCGTTTCCGAACCACTGTGTGGCGATGGTGTTGCCCGTGGCGTTATTGATGTTGCTGCTGTCGTCGGTCGTCTTTTTAGGCAGCTCTCGCGTTTTCTGTGTGCGAATATTTTTGCAGCAACGCATTTTGTTCTCGTTGTCGGCTGTTTCTGCTACTGCTTCTGTTTTCTTTTCTTTGCATTTATTATTTGTTATAATTTTTCTTCAGTGCTATTGTTGTTGTTGTTGTTGTGATTGCTGCTGTTTTAATTTCACTTTAATTAAATACAGCGTGGACTACAATAATGACGCTCCTCTGTTGCGGTGGCGATGATGATGTTGATAATGTCGATGATTATCATGAAATGTTGCTGACTTTTTTTTTCTATGTGCGTTTTTTTTTACAAACATCTTTTTGTTTTAGTTTTATGGTGCGGTGCTCTCGCCCGATTGATGATGGCCTGGCTGGCATTTTGCAAATTTCGTTGTGCGATTATAATTTTGTTGCCTTGTTGTTGTTGTTTGCAGCTGAGTTGAAACAAAAAAGTAAGTACGAGGTTTTTTTTTTATGTACGCCCTCCCCTTAATGCCGTCGCCTGCTTATCGCCCTGCCCCCGCCCCAACTCATCCCATAGCGAAACCACCCCACTCACTCACTCACTCAGTCAGTCATCTGTTTTGTTTGTGTCGGTCGGCCGATTCGCTTCGTATCGGCGTGTGTGTGTGTGTGAGTTAGTGAGTGTGTGTATAAATAAAAAAGAATTAATAAAGTGAAGCAACCGCATTCAAGGTCATGTGATAATTTCGCTTTTTTCAGTATTTGCTCAACAGTGAAAAAAAAAATATATAGCAGCAATTTTGTACGAATTCCTTTTATTTTTGTTTTTCATTTCTTCTTTTTTTTTTTGTTCATGTGCCAGCCAGACGAGCGACGACAACGACGAGAGTACATACATGCATTTCGTCAGTACAATCAACAAATGTTGTTGTTATTGTTGTTGTAGTTATTGTTATGGCTGCTGCTGCTGCTTTCCTTTCTTTATTGTTAATGTCATCAGTTCAGACAATAACAACAGTAGCAGCAACAGCAGCAGCAGCCACGACGACAGCAACAGCGGCCCACCATCATCAGCAACATCATTACCAATGACAACGGCAACAACCACAACAACAACATTATTGACAATTAACAATACACACCATTCATCCTGTGATTGTGTGTAAAATCCTACAAAAAAAACCCAAAATATTTGAAATAATTTTTCCCATTTCAGGCTCTTACAGGTTTTGCTGTTGATTGTTTTTCTCGGCTGCAGTCGTGGCCATTCGTTAAAGTTGTCTCCTCCAAATGTTGTTGTTGGCGGTTCCAGCGAAATCTTGCGAAAGTTCGTGATGTTTCAGAAACAAACAAAGTGTGTCGCTGTTTTGTTTCATCCCAAAGAGCTTTTGACGTTTTTTTTTCTCTTCTTTTTTTTATTATTTTTAGGATTTTTTTTTGTAGGGGGAGGGTGGGGAGGTTCCTCATTTTAAAAAAAAAACCTCCTGCAATCTATTTTATTTTCCCCTGGATAGGGAATTCAAATTCGTATTCTCCTGTTCATTAAATTGATGAACATCATAGTTGACATTAATGACAGATTTCGTTATTATTATTTATTACAAATTTAATTAAATTTAAATTTAAATGTGATATTACATGAAGAATGAAGAATTCAATGAAGAAATAATTTGGCAGATAGTTTCGTCTTCGCGTTTGAAATTTCCATTACTTTTTGAACGTCCCTGGAAGCTGCCAGTGTAATTTCTCCCAGTACATTTCCTGTAGCTTCGCTTGAGACTTTCCCTGTAGCTACTTCAAAATAACTGTCATCTGTTAACCCGATTCGTACCAAGCTAAATTTGTAACGTAACGTAAGGCCAGAAGAATCTTAATATCTTAATATATATTTACCCTCGACACTGATTCACTGATACACTGATTCCCTGATTCACTGATTCCCTGATTCACTGATTCACTGTCACGCAGTAAAAAAAATAATATTTTTTTTGTACAGAAATTGTGTTTTCCCCAAATTTTTTTTTTTACCATAAATTTATTTTTTCCAAAATTTTTTTTTCTTACAAATTTTTTTTTGACAAAAATTTTTTTTTTCCAAATTTTTTTTTTTCAAGAAATTTTTTTTTTCCACAAAATTTTTTTTTTCAACAAAAATTTTTTTTTTCAGCAAAAATTTTTTTTTTCAACAAAATTTTTTTTTTTCCACAAACATTTTTTTTTTCAACAAACATTTTTTTTTTCAGCAAAAATTTTTTTTCCACAAATTTTTTGTTTTTCGAATTTTTTTTTTACAAAATAGTTTTCTCAAAATATTTTTTACAAAATTTTTAAAATTAAGTAACAAATACTTTCTCAAGCAAATTAACGGGCGCCATAGGCGCATTACAACTTACTAGTGTAAAATATTTTATAAAACAAAATTTAAAAAAAAAAACAAAATTAAAAAAAAATTTAAAGTAATCTATTTAAAGAAACAAACTTGGACGTATGGAACGATAAGGACTAATGGAAAATTAAATACAATAGTGACCCGAAGTCACTGACTGCTACGAATAGGGTTACGAGAACACTGATCGACTCTGAACCATCAATGTCAATTGTTACAAATTGATTTACTGAAATTTCTTGAGGTCATCGCCTAAAGTGAGAAATTAGACGAGCTCTTTGACTTTCTTATGAAACTTCATCGATCACTCGTTGTCTATGCGAAATGATTTTCTCCTACACCTTCTCCACCACAAGGTTATCACAGAGGACCTAATCCCGGTTTTTGCGAGAACTTGCGTCGACATCGAGTTAGGACATTTTTGAAAGCCTTCACTGTGTGTATTATTTGTTGCCATAGAATCAATGACTAGGAATTCTATTTGACCTGTAACTCTATTTTTTTTTTCCTCTTTTTGTTGAGTTTTGTTTGACTGCAAGATTTTCACCATTTCTGTAGTGAATTTTAATAATTTCAATGCGTTTTGGAAGCGTGTATCGTTCCATTTTCAGTAATGGCGTAGTTTCTACTTGTTACATTGTCAAAGAACAAAAGCTTTAAAAGTGACAGCTACCGAAATAGCGGGTGATTCAAAATAACACCTCTTGTTGGTGAACACCGTAGTTATTTTTAGTTCAGTTTTTTTTTTAGATTGAAATAAATTGTTTTAGTGAAGATAAAACTATAGATAAAACTCTTAAGCGGACACTTTTTTCAGTACCAATCCGCTTCATTCCTCTTGTCTACTTCTCTCGTAAGCGGACTAAATTCTCAGTCCCTTAGGTGTCCGCTTATGAGAGAGTACACTGTACTGTATTTCTTTTTTTTTGTATAATCACAGTACAGAATTCTATCTTTCCATTACAAAGTCAGTTGTTTTACTTTATTATTATTTTTTGTGTGAGAGAAATCGTTGAGACGAGCACGAGTTGCCGATTAATCGCCACAAAGAATAACCTGTTCCAAATGTCCAAAGTATAATAAACAAACAAAAAAAATCACATTTTTATATATTTTTGTTATTAATGTTAATTAAGCGAATGAAATTTTGGAACGCTTGAAATTGGATAAGGGACACAGCATCCCGAATCCATTTGAGAATTCATAAATATCGTATTTATTGGGAATTATGGAGCAGATCGAATTGGAATTTATTATGAATTATTGAGTTTGAATCATTTGAATTTATTAAGAAGAAGATCGGCAGACGGTGCAATGAACAAATGGTGACTGTCCTACAAAGAACTGTCAAAAAAGGTCGAATAACATGAAATACCACCCTGACGCCATCTGTATTTCAACTTCAGCTAGGAAACGATCGTATCGTATCTTAGCGAAAAAAATGTAAGGGCCACTGATTCAATGAAATTCGATGGAAAATTGTCCAATACTCTTAATTCCAACGTATGTAATTTTTTATTTAATTACAATACAAAGTGAATTTATATTCTAATTTTGGCTGCAAGGGTAAACCGGGTGACACAGACCATATGATTAGATTTTTGCATCGGCAGACCAAAGCCTCTGGTAGGAAGCGAACCCGCAACCCCCATGCTGATGAGTTATTCCTTATCGTTTGTTGTTCGAAGGACCAGAAACGCCCTGTGTGATTATAATGAAATTAAATAAAAAGTAATTTATTTCATTTTTTTCCATTCAATGTTTCGTGGGCCACGTTGTACTGCCAGACATCCGATTGCACTAGCGACATCTAGAGCCGGCCGCTAAAGAAATATATTTGAAATGTTCTTTTGCAAGAAGTTTCCCTTATCCCCAAGATCCCGCAAAGGAATTTTCCTTTCTATGAAAATAAAGTTTCCTTTCCATAAAATTTCTTTTGCCTCTGAGACAATTCAAGTATTTTAGCATCTCTCTAAACTCTAGATGTCGCTGGCGTCTGCGTCTCTAGGGGAAATGCCGTGTCAGAAGGGGGATTCTCCCCAAGATCCTCCCAAGGAAATTTCTCTAAAAAGAAAGTTTCCTTTCCATTAAATTTTTCTTTTGCCTCTGAGACAATTTAAATATTTTAACATATCTCTAAGCTCTAGATGTCTAGGGGAAATGCCGTGTCAGAAGGGGGATTCTCCAAAGGAAATTTCTCTGGAAAGAAAGTTTCCTCTGAGACAAGTGTTTTCATTCCTCTCTAAACTCTAGATGTCGCCATCGAGGTGGGGGGGCTGATCCTCACCAAGATCCTCCAAAGGAAATTTCTCCCCAAGATTAAGTTCTCTTTCTATAAAATTCCTTGGTCTCTGAGACAATCCAAGTGTTTTAACACCTCTCTAAACTTTAGCTGTCACTAACGAGGTGAACGGGGCCTTATCTCGAGTCCTCTGCTCAAGTGAGCTCATCAACGAAACGCCTCTCTACTCACAACTCCAAATCAGACATGTGATTTTTTTTTTTTTTTTTTTTTTTTGTACTGTAAATATTGAGATTCGTGCATTTGAGGCTTGGCCGGGTGAAACACACACAAAAAAAAATATTAAATGTCAGTGTGGCTGCGTTCCTCATAAATATTATTTTGTGGCCTCTGTTTCCACCAGCCTTCTACTCCATTTCAGGGAGAGTGCGAAACAAAATCTAAAGTTTCATTTACATACGGGGACGGGGACGGGGACGCACGGACCGATTGCGTGTGTTTATGCTAAAGTCTGCAAATATTCAAAAAGATAATTAGATACTTTTTGGGCCAACAGCTCGCTGTCCGTCTAGACAGGAGGAGTGAGGTGTGTGGGTAATGTGTCTGTCTGTTTGCAGCTACATTTCGTGCCGACCAGACATAGCCCCTTTCGAGCTTATACTAACTAAAAAAGAAGGAAGAACAAGCTCACTGTCTGTCTGTCTGTTTGATGTGTCTGCTGGGCAGGAGAAATGGACAAACGTTTTGTTAAAAAAAAAAACTCTGATCCTGGTGTTTTTATTTTTGTGTCGAAAATAATGAATGCAATTTATAAGTTTGCTTGGCGTTTTTTTTTTTTTGAATTATAATTTTCCAGAAATACAAACGTGTCTCCTGATGTTGATGCCAGTGAATCGAAGGGGTTTAGAAACACACACACACACTCACACGTCTGTCTCCAACTTCTGTGCATTTGTTGGCTGTTATTTATTGGTCGGTCATTCGATTTGCTTTGTTCTGGTGGCAGCGACAGCATATGCAACAAAACACGCATTCGATGCAGCAAAAACAACAAATCCACATTAACAACAACACAACTTGTTTGTGCAGTTTTCGGTATTGTTGTTTTTTTTTGTTGTTTTGTTTTTAATGAAAGCACAACATGTGCCGGTCGGTCGGTCGGTCGGTGTTGGTTGACCTTGATCTTGAAATTCACTCACACAAAGACAACGAACGAATGAACCAACACAACTACAAAAAGGGAAAAAAAACAACACAAACCACCAGCAAGGAGTAAGCGAGCTGTTTTGGTTGTTGTGATATTTTTGGGGTATACATTTACAGACACATACGCACACACACACACATACTTATGAGCGTATGGATACACAGGCACACACACACACACACCCTGGAACAGGGTGTTTTTCAGGGTAGGCACAGACACAGACGTCCACACATACACGCCAAACAGCTTAAAAGGGCGTTGGGAATCAGAAGGCCCTGTGTCCATTACGACACACGATTCGCAACTAGCTTGTGCCAGCGTCAGGCAGTATATTAGGGAACTATTTCCCGGGCTACCAAAAACAATGGTGAGAAATATAAATCTTTTTTTTTTCAACAAGAAGATCTGGATCTTTAACAGACTCTCCATGTTGTATTCTGCACCCACCGTTAGACAAAGTAGGCGTCGATCTCTTAGCTCTCAACCAAGAATGTTTGAGAAACTGTAACTGCATGACATATCTCCAGGCCTCTTCGACGAGGGCCCCACCAAATCCACCCTGGACATACTTGGGTATGTGCGAAATTATGCTGTCTGCTGTGGATGTTCTCGAAACCATAAGAAACTAATTTGCACAAAATTCTTTCTATCGAAACTGCATTGGTCGGCGCTGCCTTCTGCTTGGCTGGCTGGCTGGCTGGACGGAACAGAACAACAACAGCTGCTTTTGTCAAAGTTAAATTTATTAAGGGTTAAAACGTCGAAAGACCAGAACAAACAAAAAACCAACAACGACTCGTAACTCCGACCCTGGCGACGGTCTAAAAAGGACGGTCGACGGCACGTCCATGTGGACTTTATGTATGTCTGTCGGTGTCTGAGGTGGTTTCAGCGTTTTTTCTCTCTTTTTTTTTCGCCTGTTGTTGTTCAGAAATGAGAATTTTACCTGGAATCGTATATAGGCCAAATGCCATCATTCGAAAGTTTGTTAATTTTTTTTTTCTTTCTTTGTTTTGTTTCACGGTTTTGCACTCTTTTTTTTTTTTTTGCCTTTCGTGTTCTGGATGGGAACTGGTTTCCGTAATAAGAGAAGAACCGACCACAAATGAATTTGTTTTGTTGTCCTTGAAATTACATGCACTTAGCTGAGTGTGCTGCGTTCGTCTCTCTGCCTGTCTGTCTGCCTGCCTGCCTGTCCACTGTGAAACGAACCGTTTAAAAACGTTGCTTGTCTTTGAGAAATGATCAACTTCCTGTTGATAATCATTAGAAAATTTGCGCAAAAAACAAACTCAAATTTAATCTAATTTTGTATATCTTGTGCATGGGGACGAACGATGAACGACGAGCAACGAGATGCATATGTTGGCGGAGCAGTGAAATGCAACAATGTATGCTCAACGGCAAAAAAAGGAAAAAGGCGGGCAAATTTAAAAAAAAGTGCGGTAGATCTTATAGAAAATAATTGAAGTGTTTAAATGAAGCTCCGACCTAAAAAATATTATTTTGAATTTTCCCATTCATTACGAATTTTCCAACTCATTTTGAATTCTCCCTATAATTTTGAATTTTCCCATTTATTTTTAATTTTCCCAATTCATTATGAATTTTCCCATTTATTCTGAATTTTCACATTCATTTTGAATTTTCCCACTTACTTGGAATTTTCATGAATGTTCATTTTGAATTTCCGAATTTATTCTGAATGTTCCCATTTATTTTAAATGTTCTTATTAAATTTGAATTTTCCCATTCGCTTTGAATATTCCCATTACTTTTAATTTTCCAATTCATAAATGTATCCATTAATTTTGAATTTTCCCATTCATTTTGAATTTTCCCATTACTTGGAATTTTCCAATTCATAAATGTACCCATTAATTTTGAATTTTCCCATTCATTTTAAATATTCTCATTCATTTGGAATTCTCCCAATTCATTTTGAATTTCCCCATTCATTTGGAATTCTCCCAATTAATTTTGAAATTTCCGCCTCACCGCCTTGAAACCATCTCAATCAAAAATGTTAACACCACGATATAAAATATCGGTTTAGTAGAATCTGTGCGACTTGAGAATAATTTGTAACTTTTTTTGGGATAAAAAAAGTCCCACTGCCGTACTCTCTGTTGTAACAGTATGTCTCTGTCTAATTAACTTGCCTGGAATTCTTACTAGAACAGTTTACATCAGAGCCGCCTACTGTTATTGCGACCCATTGCAGACAGTGCATACTTTAGGGCGCTACAGAAATAATACAAACTGCGTACATTTCCATATAAAAAAACACAGTGGGAGAAACCAAAAATGTTTGGAAATAATTTGTAGCTTTTTTAAATCGATTAATTGGGTACGGTTGGAATAAAATTTCATATAGGCTTGTCTGAAGTGTTTTTCAGCTAAAGAAGGGAAAATGGTTCGTAAATGGGAGTAACCAGAACTGGATTGTGAGGACATAAAGTTAGAAACCTCCGTCGAGTGTATTTTATTTATGGCCCACTAAGCCTCTTCTCATCTATTAAAACGTTGTGGGCAAAGACATTCAGAAGGCAGACGTCCCAAGTCGTTTTCTGACGCTTTAGTTCGGAAGCACACTCTAGGCGGAGATAAAATAAAGTACTGGTTTTCTGCGGACATTGTACACATATGTCCTCTTCTGAAAATGTTTACTCAACGAGGGCGTCAAAAACGTCATTGTCTCCCTTCAACAGAGCCGCAACGTGTGTTGTCGCTCTTCTTTAGATAGATATGTTAATTCCATAGAGTAAATTAGCCGTCGACCTAATTAAAAAACTTTAGTAAAGCAAAACTTGTTGAACCCTTAAGCAGTTACAGGTCTAACTAAAGTCGAGTATTAACGATTTTCCAAGCGATGTTTGATGTCCCTGTGTTGTCAGATCTTAAAAGGAATTCCAACACTCAGCAAACATGTTTTGGAAAGCGATTGTATTCTCTCTTAGCCTTTTAGGTAAATCACGACAAGTGTAGGCTTCAAACAACCGCCCGTGTTCATGATTAAAGTTCTCCACGTTCACAGTTCGTTGGCTGAACAACATCTAACCCAAATTCCCCGAATTACCTGGCTCATTAAATTAAAACCTTCCATTACCTTCCATAAAAAAGAGCAAAAGCAGACAGCAGTTTTCAACATTACAAGCTGTCCACTTGCAGACATGTACTATAAATGTATAACCGCCATGTACAGACATACACACATCCACACGAACTACATCTGTTATAAATAAATAAGTATATATGTAGGTATTTACGTATCTGTGTATGTATGTATGTACTTCTACCATGTACCGCCTGATATCCTGCGCGTGTTCAGAAAGCACACCCAAAACCTATTAATTTGGCAAATAACAATAAAAATGTAAGAGATGTGTGAGATGTGTATATAAATACAAATTTCAGACTATTTTGTATACACTTTTCACAGCATTTCACCGACTGGAATCCTACCAAATCCAACCCAAAAACAAACGAACAAGAAAAACAACTGAAATGTGGGCGAAAACGTACAAAGAAAGTATCACGGCACAGCACACGCCGCCATTGCCCCGACACAGCCACCTCTTACACAGATCCCTCCCAGAGTACATAAGAACCCAATCTGTGCCACCACATTTGCTCCCGGCTTCAAGTTGCAAGAGGACATTGCGAGGGGGTCGGTTGGCGGGGGTTGGGGAGACTGACGCTTAATTTTTGCTGATTTCTTCCAGTATACATGCACACACACACACACAGTTACATTTTGTAAAAGTTCAAACACTTTTTTTCCGTGGCTGCCTTCGTTGAAGACAACAAACGTGATGACATAGACGTCTGTCTGGTGACCTTCAACTTTTCCACAATTTGTTTATATGTACATGTGCGTAAGTGTGTGCGCTCATCTGCCCCTGTCTGTGTATATGGCTATATGCCGAAGTTATATACGAGTGTACACACACACACACACACACACAACAACACTCAACGAGAGTTGAGCCAGCACATTCGTTTGTATTGGATGCCAGACTTTCTTTGTTCAATATCGTCCTTGACAATTTCATATTTCGTACAACGAAATTTGTGCTAGAAAGGTCCTTATCCTGTGGGTGTTGCACCTTCTGTTTCTTCTTCAACTTCTTGGTGTATGGCCCCAAACTTTGTCTCCCCACCAACCACCCACAAACCGCACACATTTTGTGGAACAAAATATAAGTTGGCTACAACTTTCATGTCTGTTTCTAAACCTTAACATTTAGTAAAATACACATAAACCAACAGATGTCGCTCGCATCGCGCTTGCTTTTGAAACAAAACAACTTTGAAGAAAGCTCTCGTAACAAAAGTTGCATTGCCTTTGCTTAGCGCCATCTGCTGCTTTTTAATGCAACATCAGACAATAGTATTGGCCAACTCAAAGCATTGCCCAACATGGCTCTGTTATCAACAGTATATGTTTAAAGTTTAGCTGACTTCACTCAACATCCTCGATAGTATAGTGGTCAGTATCCCCGCCTGTCACGCGGGAGACCGGGGTTCAATTCCCCGTCGGGGAGAATATTATGAAGTCAGCTATAGTTTTTTGTTAATTTTTTAAATTAATTAATATACATTTTTTTTTGTACACATACCTTGTTTGCCATTCGGACTGAAGGGATCGTAACTGCCGGCTGACATAGGTGAGGAATAACCGTTGGACATGTTGGCTCCATACATGTGATTTTGTGAGGCCGAAGATGGACTTAGTGGTGCTGTGCTAGGTACACTGCCTGGACTAGGTGTGGAAATCCATTCTTCTCTTCTGTAATCAAAAGACAAATCCTGTTAGTATCGCCTTTTAAGTGTAACCCTGGCGCCGCATACTTACAATTCCAAACGCGCTCGTTTCGATGGCACAAAAACCACACTACCATTTGCATCAGTAGCGCCTCCATTGCCACCAACGCTACTACTACTACTGCCGCCCGCAGCTGCTGGCGGCGCCGCCGTTATGGTCACTTGCGTAGGAGCTGCGGTTTGATTAATATTATTTGGAATCCCCGCCGCCGAGTTTTTCAATGTCAAACTGCTTTTGATTGCCGTTGACGTGGGGGTTATATTCGCCAGCGCTGAGCATGCCGCCAAGCTGATGAACTCCTCCTTGCAGTTGTTGCTCAGCACGCTGGAGCTGAGATTACTACTCTGGCTGTTGCTGGCGGAAATGTCGTGCACAGGTTCCGATTTAATGGCAGTCTTTAAAAGCTTTAATTTCTCTTCGACGGAAGCACTGGCGAGAGAATCCACCGAACTAATGACAATATTGCTTACATTATTGTTCAGCTGGCGCTGTGTTGCATGGTGCGGATGCTGGTGCTGCTGCATATGCTGCAGCAAATTGCGAGATTGATTGCTGCTGCTGCTGCCGCCACCACCACCACCATTATCCGTTTCCGTCACCGAACTGCCAGCAAAATTCGTTATGAATACATGGCTGTCGTTATTGTTGTTGTTGGCAGCAGCAGCAGCAGCAGCAGGCGTTAAGTTAACAGTTGGACTGTTACTGACCCCACCAACAATTGCCGCGGCAGCCGCTGATGAGGCCGCAGCAGCATCCAATTGTTGTTGCAGCAGTATATGACTGGGTATTACCTGCTGATGCTGTGACTGTGGCTGCTGCTGCGGCTGCTGTTGCTGTTCGGTAGCCAACGGCAGCTTTTGTCCTTGCGCATGATTTAGCCGGTACATCGAGGATAAATTCATCCTAAACTTTGTAGAAACAGACAGAGTATGTTGTTGTTGCGTTTAAACTGGGTGCTATTTGTTTACATTTTTCAAACGGTGCCCGTTTTTTCGGCACCGTTTTTGGCCAGTCGCTGTGACCTTGCCTTTTGTTCTAACCCACTTTACCCGGAGAGCACGTTGCGATAGATGACACACAGAACGAACACGCCCGTCGGTCGTACTTGGCATCAATCGATTCCACTTTTCGTTAGCTGAAATGAAACAACAAAAAAAGCAATAAAGAATTCGTTAAAAAACAAACAAAATACAATAAAACGATTAGACGACACAACCCACTGCCTCCCAACACGAAGAGATGGTGGTGGTCTGGCTGCCTTGACTATACGGGGCATTTCTAAGAGTTCTACATTTTAGTTTATGGCAGTCACCTTACAACAATAATCCCAGTGTACCTCCTACTCGTCGCCGTGTCTCCATTCTACTCGTAATATTACATGATGCATTGACCTAGTTTTCTGTCAGGCGGCTGACTCGGCTAAGGGTTGAATGTCGTTATTGTACTAAAGCATCGACGGCCGCATACCTCCATGCCCATGCATATCTACACTATGCGGAGGCACTCGCATCGTGTTGTAGGTAGTATGTGGACCTAGTGGTGGAAATGTGGACAGCAGTACAAGTCAAGGGTGTTTGTGCCGGAATTACTTGAGAGTGACGTATTTGCATATGAACATTTTCGATTGACTATGAGACATTCTGTAAGAATTCGCCCAACACCGTCGCACAGAGCCTCCGTGGCGCAATTGGTTAGCGCGTTCGGCTGTTAACCGAAAGGTTGGTGGTTCGAGTCCACCCGGGGGCGATTACATATTTTCTTGGATTTTTTTTAGCAAAAAATATTACTAGATTAGGAATAATGTTTGGTTAGATTTAGGCCGGCCTAACAGACATCTCTTCGAAGAAGAAGTAGTAATCCCCGTATTCGGAAAAATGTATAGCAGCTTTTGTAAACCTTTGATAAGAAAAGTGTGTGAAAAGTGGCACCTCAGACCTTGGAGGGATTCGTATACAAAAAATCATAGACAATTCCTAACAAAAACTTCCCCAACTTAGAGGAGAGAATAACAGAAATACGTGACTACTGTCTTAATTTTAGATCGAATATTACACCCATTTTGTGAGTTGAAGCTAATCCATACAAATAGTTATTATATTATTATTTCGATTCTGCAGTTAAAAGCGGCCCTCGTAGGCTTTATAATACATACAGATTATTGAAAGCCTCTAGAATTTCTTCTGGAGAAATGGGGAGCGCATCTGCCTCCGTGGCGCAATTGGTTAGCGCGTTCGGCTGTTAACCGAAAGGTTGGTGGTTCGAGTCCACCCGGGGGCGCATTTATTTTGTCGTATACGGCGGTAATTGAAAATCATTAGCAAAAGTAGTAACGCAGGAAAAATACTGAGATTTCAATTTGAGACCATGGATAAGTTGAATAGGTGAGATTAATTTGTAAATAATTTGTAAATGTGAAGAATTGGTTGTGAGGAGAAGCTGGCGTCTGCCTCCGTGGCGCAATTGGTTAGCGCGTTCGGCTGTTAACCGAAAGGTTGGTGGTTCGAGTCCACCCGGGGGCGCAATTATTTTATTATTAAGAATTTCGTTTCACTGAAGATGTCAGCCAGACATTCTGTTAAGATTTCTGGGGGGAAAGAGCCGTCGCTGGCAAAATAAGTGAAGATGAAACCGCTAGATATGGACTACACGTTATGTCCGTTTAAAGAACACTACTTTTTTTAATTTTTGCCGGCCTTGGATAGCTGGTCTTTACAAGTTCCTTTTCATCCAAACAAATCTTTTAACAGAACCTTAACCGAGTGATTTCAAAGCCACGGCTACCAGCTTTAATCCGTTTAAAATACCCCATGTACTCACAACGCACACATCGCCTCCGTGGCGCAATTGGTTAGCGCGTTCGGCTGTTAACCGAAAGGTTGGTGGTTCGAGTCCACCCGGGGGCGCAAAATATTTTTTTTTCACTTTCGTTCGTCACATTACACACAATAAATATATTTTTCAATGTAGAATGTTGAGAAAAAGCTTTCCACACTTATCATTTAAGAGGAAGCACACAACATCATGTCCCTCATGCATGATTGGCTCAGTTGCTGGTGTGAAATGTGATATCAGAGGGCACCTGAGGTGTTATACAGAAATTGTTTGGCCCAATTCATAGCCTCCGTGGCGCAATTGGTTAGCGCGTTCGGCTGTTAACCGAAAGGTTGGTGGTTCGAGTCCACCCGGGGGCGAATAATTTTTTTTTATATTAAATTTTTTTTGTTTTTATAATTTATTTTGGTTTTTTATATTTTTTTAATAATTTTTTTTTATTTTGTTTTTTATTGAATTTTTTTTTTAATTTTTTTTTTATTTTTTTTTTAATTTTTTTTTTTATTTTTTTTTTTAATTTATTTTGTTTTTAATTTTTTGACTTTCTTATAGCCTTCTTTGCACATTTAATCTATAACAAATCATTGTATGCGGTTACTTTCACAGTTGAGAAATAACATTTTAAACTTTTTTTTATGGAATTTAACTTGGAGCACAAGGAAATTTTGGAAACATCAGTGACAGAGAAAGAGTTGTATGAGTGTGCGATGTGTCTGTCTTACCTCTGTCATGGGCTCGGCCGTCGGTGGCGCGGAGAGTAATTTTATTCAGTTGTCAAATCACATCACACGGATGCTGTAACAACCACAGAAATCTTCATTTTCCGAGGAAGCTCTGAATAATTCGTTCACTTTGTTTTAATGTTCCGGGGCAGAATTTCATTTGTTAAACATTTAAATAATTACATTTTAATTGTGGAAATCATTGTACTTCAGCTGGTCACAGACACTAAACCCCCCACCAAAAAAAAGAAGAACACAAAAATTGTTGAGGCTTTCAGAGTAAAGTTTAAGAGTGTGGACAGCGCAAGCGTCATAACAAAGCGGAATTGCCAGATTTTCTTTTTGCTTGCATGCGAGTGATTTCATTTTATGGGGGTTTTGAATTCGGCACAACAGCAACAACAACAACCACAATGTAAACCTGAGCGACAACACAACAGGCCAGCAATTTCTCTGATTATTCTGTCAATCGAGAAACAATGTCAGGAAGTTGTTTGGTTCGGTTCGGATCGGATCGGTCGGGTCCGGTTGCCTGTGCTTGTTTCATTTGATTTGTATACAATTGACGACATTGACTGTGAAGCAACCCACACACACACACACACACACACACATTCGTAAATAAATGCATACATGTCATGTGAGAGAGCATAGCATGCATTTGATGTGAAATTTGCAGTATAGAAATTTTATAAAGGAAAAAAGTGTGTTTTTTGTGTTGTCTGTTTCCATTGAATAATTAAAACATTTGTTTAGAAAAGTTGCTGCACTGATTTGGTTTAGTTCGTTCGGCCTGTCCGTGCCTACGACCGCACCTCATTTTGCATTTCATGCATACAAATCAATGAACGTACAAACACAAACGACAACAACAACAACACCAACAACCACATCATCACAACAATGTATTCTTTTCATTATTTTGTATTTTCAGTTTCAGCAAAAACCAAATTGCAGCGGGATGGGGATGGGGGGAATTATTGCACATTTTCTCCCATGTTTTCACTTATTTTTACAACGTTCGTGTGTTTGTTGTTGTTATGTTTCTTTGTTACTATTTCAGGCTGACTATTTATTGTTACTCTGGCGGTGTGTGTGTGTGGCTCTCGTACCCATCGGCTGTTCGACTGGTTAGTTTTGTTGGCTACCAAAAGACTGAAATCGTTTTGTAAGTCAGACACACTCACAAAACACGAATGCACGAGAGTGAGACGACGATGGGCACACGGTGTGTTTTTGCGTGCTCACTAACTGCTGCATATGCATGTAAAAGCCGCAGCAGAAGCAACAAAAACAAAAAGAAGACAAGTTGAATGACATAAAACATCCACTGACCTTCAACTTTAAGATTGAACTTACGGTTGCAATACACTCGCATACAACGACGACGATGTAAAAACGTACGTACACGAAAAAAAATGCAAACTAATAAAATTGTAAGTGCACGATATGGATTGAGGTGGTTTGGCTGGAGGAGGGGGGGAAGAAACAACAACTACATCAGTTTGCCCCTCACTTTTCATACAAAAACATTACATTGCCGTGTTAGTGGTGGCATTTGGACTTATCAGACACGGACAGGCAGGTAGGCAATTGAGCACATTGCGACACTCTTGTTGTACGTCGTCCGTTCCCGCAGGGAAATTCTATTAGAAATTGAACATTTTGTACAAAGTTCCACAGAAATTATTATGGAAATGTTTTAGAAATTAGTTCTAATACGACAAACAAATAAATAATTGTTGCTGCCACCCTGCAAGCATGGCCTCCGTGGCGCAATTGGTTAGCGCGTTCGGCTGTTAACCGAAAGGTTGGTGGTTCGAGTCCACCCGGGGGCGAATCTCTTTTTTTTTGTATTTTTTTTAAACGAACTACAAGGAGATTTATTTACATATTTTAATTAATTTGGCTGACTGCCGAAAGGTGATAATCCTTTAATGTGTGAAACTGTGTGAGAGTGACATTTACTCTCACTCCTTGACAACAATTTTGTTAAGAAGAGAGCCGCAGTTTACATTCTAATGCAGTGGATTTTGCATAAATGTTGCTCTGTTTATTAACAATGAGTGTGAGGAAATGTCACTCTCCCACTTTCATGTTATCCGTTTTTAAAGTAAATCATATCACAGCAGAGATAGTGTTGCGAGCCGATAGATATGTTGCAGCGGTGAGTGATGGATGATCGGTTACATTATTTTCTATAAAAAAAATATGTAATACAATAATAATCGATCACTTTTTTTTGTAAAAAAAAAAATAATGACATTATTTTCTATAAAAAAAAACAAATATTAAGACATCGATCATTATTGTTTATACAAAAAAATATAATGACATTATTTTTATAAAAAAAAAAACAATATTATTTTTTATAAAAAAAATAATGATATTATATGTTATAAAAAAATAATAATATTATATTTTATAAAAAAAATAATGATATTATATTTTATAAAAAAAAAATAATGATATTTTTTATAAAAAAAATAACAACATTATTTTCTATAAAAAAATAACGACATTATTTTTTATAAAATAAACACGACATTAATAACATCGATCATTATTTTTTAAAAAAAAAAACATAATATTATTCTTTATAAATATTATTCTTTATATTTTATAAAAAAAAATAATATTTTTTATAAAAAAAATAATGGCATAATTTTCTATAAAAAAAATATTACATTATTTTTATAAAAAAAATATTACATTATTTTTATAAAAAAAATATTACATTATTTTTATAAAAAAAAATATTACATTATTTTTATAAAAAGAAAATTACTTTTTATAATATAAAAAATAATGATATCGATCCTGCCAGGAGTCGAACCTGGAATCTTCTGATCCGTAGTCAGACGCGTTATCCATTGCGCCACAGGACCACTTGATAAAAGTGGTCTCTATATAGAACATGAAAACTATTTCTAAAATCACAATTTGCGAACGATTTCAGAACATTTAAATAGATATTCTAATGTACGCAAAATTAATAACTTCAATTAATTTACTGTTCTAAAATTATTCACAGAAAAGAATAGTCGATAAAGTCGAATTTCGGTGGTGATCGGAGAAGATCAAAACATAATGATTTTCATAAAGATCAGATCAGAAACCGCTATTACAGAAAACCACATTTGCCTACTATTAGGTATTAACTGTCAGAAGAATAACAGACATTTTTATTTGCAAGCAGGACAATTTCATCTACTTATGAAGAGTTGGCAGATTAAAAATTATGTAATTCTTATTCATAATTAATAATAAAATAGTTATAATTTCGATCCTGCCAGGAGTCGAACCTGGAATCTTCTGATCCGTAGTCAGACGCGTTATCCATTGCGCCACAGGACCGCTTGCCAACCGCACTCACAGAGGCCCACATACGCTACTTAGACAAGAACGATTAGTATTCGGAATCTGATCCGATTCGTTGGCAGTTTTTAAAAAATTCTAGCAGAATTTATAAAATAAAATAAATTATAAAAAAAAAACGAAGAAACAAAAACATTTATCTTCGATCCTGCCAGGAGTCGAACCTGGAATCTTCTGATCCGTAGTCAGACGCGTTATCCATTGCGCCACAGGACCGCTTCTCATTAGCGCGGTCGTGCTGGGCAATCACGTTATCGCACAGTGACATCAACATATTTGTTCTACTGATTTAGGGCGGGGGGGATAAAAATGTAAAACCGGTTAAGCGTCTTTAGTAGAGTAGCGTGGATTACGTGTGTATGTAGTTCATTATACATCTACATTTATTTCAAAGCTTGTTTATAGTTTGTTTTTTCTATTTCGAAAAAGAAACAGAACAACAATTTGTTAATTATGAATTGATTTTGCTAAGAGTTCAATAACTCAAAATGATATTTGAAAACAGAGTTGCTAATCATTTCAATTTACACCGCAAGAAATGTGTCGCAATTGGACAAAGACAATCAATCGAGTGGCCAGACGTAATAGTTCAGATGCAAACTTGTCCTACAGATGGCAGCTATGGTTCCCATTGAATTTCTGGTTCCCATTGAATCTGACTTTTCTACGGGATAATGGTGGTTCGAGTTATGGAAGTTTGACTGTATGTACTTCCGTAACTGTACTGTTTTTCCTTGCGGAGTTCTTTAGAAGATTATTTGAAAAATATTCTAATTTCGATTACTTTCCCGAGATATTCAGTCAAAGTTTTTTCTTGCATAAATTAGAATTATATACTTTTTTATATTTAAAAAAAAATACGATTTTCTCTTGATTGTTTTTCAAACTTGATGTTCTCAGTGTATTGAACCCCCCCTACCCATCCGCCTGTCATGCCAGCCTTCTAACATTTCAATTTGATTATCAATTGAATAGAAAATAAATTAACAAAAACAGTGCAAAATATTTACTTATTAATGAAAATCAAATCAAATCAAAATCAATACGCGAACAAAGGAATCAAATCGTTGCAGAACAAGTGCAATAAAAAAAAAGAAACAAACACGCAAGACCCCAACAGCCACAACAACAACTACACAAGCAATAAAATTAAAAAGTCAATAAACTCTAAAAGCGGAAATAAATAATTAATTAGCTGCTCAAAACGGCCACTCAGTCAGTCAGTCAGCCAGCCAGTCAGCCAGCCATCCATCCCTTCAATTAGTGAATTTCAATTGAAGCGGCAGCGGCAGCAACGACAACAACTGTATAATAATTAGAACTTTATATAAACAAATGCAACTATTTAAATTACGACTTAATTTAATAATAAAAAACAATTAACAAGAATATGCAACAGCAGTGACAAGATCTCGGTGGGGGGTTGTTGACCAAAAAACAACAACAACAAACTGTACTTGGGTATCACAGAATTTTAGGCCTAGGATTCATTCTGAGTCCCTAAAATGCAAAGCTGTCGCGTAAATAAAAGTTGTGCAGAAATTGTTTAGCTTTTCTTTATTTATAAAGCCCAAACGGCCGGCCGGCCAAGATAATCTATTACAAAGTACAGTCAAACTTCCATAACTCAAACCACCATTATTCCCTAGAAGCTTTTGACTTACGAAGAGTTATGAAATTACAGTGAAAGTAAGTCCATAACATAAAGTCTTCGTAAGTCGAACTTTTCTAGGGGATAACTTGATGGTTCGAGTTATGGAAGTTTGACGGTGCTTATACAATTGTTTAATTGCCACTACAAGTTGGAGTTATGGAAGTTCCACTGTAGTACATAAATCCTAAACTTCAATCAAATAAAATTCCTGAAAAAAATGCTTTTAAATTCAAACTTTTGAGCTGGGCCTTGGCAAGACTTTACAACTAAATATTTGGAATATTTGTGAATGTTGGTGTGGTTCCAGTGCCAGTGCCATAGGCAGCATTCAGTAGGGTTCAGCAGTTGATGTTGTTGGCAACTTGTACTCAAATGTCTGTCAATCGTTTGATTTGTCCAATCAATTGATTCTTACAGTTTTATGATTATCAAGGGGAAAAAGTCAACGTCGACGGTAAACTTGAGCTTACGAGGGCGTTATGAAGCATTCCGTTTGCATTGATAAGAGAATTCAATTCGCAAAAATGAACTTTTAAGAAGTGGGGGCAGCTAGGGAAACCCAAGCAATGGCCCAAGACCTAAAAAAAATTAAGTGGGCACTCAAACTTAAGGAAATCGCATAAGAATGAAAAAGAAAATGAAAAAATTGTGGTCATGGTCATAGGTGGCCCTAGGCGACTCCTTAAATTCGATCTGCCGCCAATTATATAAGTGTGGATACACAAATTTCAGGAAATCGCATAAGAATGAAAAAGAAAATGAAAAAATTGTGGGCGTGGCCATAGGCGGCCCTAGGCTACTCATTAAATTCGATCCGCACCCCATTCTATAAGTGTGGGTACTCAAATTTTGAGGAAATCGTATGAGGATGAATAAAATGCAGTTCGTATTGTTGTTAACCCATTTATGACCAAGACATTTTTTAACAAAAGTTTTATATTTTATAAACAGGGGACCTTAGTTCGAATCCATTGACATTTTTAACTTTACGAAATCCTATTCTCTGTGCCATAAGCCATCGCTGGCTGGGTTAAACTTTTTTTTTAAAAAAATTAAAATATAAAAAAAAATTTTAAAATTAAAATTAAAAAAAAAATATTATTTTTTTAAAATTGAAATTTTAAAAAAAAAACATTTTTTTTTACTACGTTTTTTTTCATTATGAATTCGACCATAGCACTGTGCTCTGCTCTCTTGTGAAGGGGCTCTCTATGTGTGTCATGAGCTTTTGCGAAAAAGACGTAAGCGCCAAAAAGAAAATTTTACCGGAGAGAGTTTTTTGTGTGGCTACAATTGAATTTGCTATATTTTTGTACATATACATTTTTAGTTTTTAAAGATTTTAATAGAAAGAACGTTGAACAATTGAATCTAGAGAATTTCATTAAAAAGCGAGTTTAGGACTTTTTCGCGGTATGACGTCAATATAGTTCTGTCCAATTAAATTGTTGGCAAAAATTTCGATGGAAGCCATTCGCAAATGTCGCCCTGGTATGCATAACAATTACCAGCCGCCATCACATTCGAACGGCTTTCAACTCTACCCCTCGAGGAGTGCTGTAATCTGTCAATTGTCTAACAAAGGTCTGCTCAATTCTTGGCTTCTCGGGTTCATATCTCCTACCTCCCCCCCACCCTAAGCCTTTGTGGTTGTTAATTTGCCAATACTTTTCAGACGAACTTTTCAAACTGACCCTCATAATTTCCACCCGCTGGGGGGAAAGATGAACTATTTGTTGTCCTTCTTTTGTTCACACGAAGAGTACAAGAGATTTTGTTGTCGTTGGTCGGTTGTTCTTCTTCTTGATTCTTCGTGCCATTATAGGGGCCCCACAAATTACCAGCAATACAATGGATGGGATGGGACAGAACTAAACATAATGACAACCAAAAAAAAAAAAACACACCAAAAAAAAAAAAAAAAATGACAACAACAAGCATGAGAAACTGAATGAAATGATACCAAATGAAATGAAATCTAAATGAAGAAAGAAACACCAACGACAGACAACAACAGCAACAAAAACAACGACAACAACATTATTACCCGAACCTAACCCAATATAGACGTTATTGTCGACAAACTTTTTCTTTCTTTTAGCATTTTTTCATGTTACTCGTACTGAAAAGAAGGCATAAGCTGTTGTAAGTATTACAAGTGTATGTGCGTGCATGTGTGTGCGTGTGTGTGTGAGTGAGTGACTGTCTGTGTGTGTGTGTGTGTGTTTGTAATCAATGTCTGCGCATATTTTTTACTCCCGATGTAAGTTAATATGTGTGTTCTCTGTGTTAAGCTCCAGATACTATTCCTGGCCATACCCCGAACCCGAACCCTGCCCTACCACACCACACCAATTATTGTTGTTCTTGTTACTGTTCAGCTCATCCCCCCCCCCCCCACCCATTCCCTCTCAAAAAGCACACTTGCTCTTGTGTTGTGGTGCTTCATTTTTGTCGTTTTTGCTTCTCCATTTCGCTGTATTTGTACGTATGGAGGGATTAAATAAAAAAAAAAAAAGGAAAAAGGAAAGGAAAAATAAGTCTAGTCTTGCTTAGTCTGTCGGCTAGATCTATTTATTCTTTTACTCAATTTCACTTTAACATCGACCGTGTGTGTCTGTGTGTTGTTTTTGCATTTGCTTCTTCGGCTGCGACGGCGGCGGCGTCTGCTGCGAGGAATCATCCCCAAAATAAAATAAATAAACGTATAATGTTTCAATTTAACATTTATCTAGCTGTACACATACACATGAATGTCTGTGTGTATTTAAGTATCTGCGAGAACGAGTATCTGTGAATCGATGTGCACACACACACACACACATCTCTCGCCATCGTCTATTTAGTTGTTCGCATTTAATTAAGGAGCACAGCAACATTATGACGACTAAGCAACAACAGTCAAAATGTCGCTATGTTCGGTCGAGTCGTATCAGACACACCCTATGAGTATCTTCTGATCTAACAGGGCGAGTCCCGGTAATTTTTATGAACCCCATCATAACGCCTACTTTGTTTTCATACACCGGCGGACAGACATTCGAATGCGAAGTTTTCCCTACAGATGACAGCTGGTTTTTTCTGGTGACATCTGGAGTTTGAAGCAGAACTAACAGACATTTGGTCATTGGCTTTTTCTACGAACGTGCGACACGTTCGTTAAGAGAGACACAGTAACATCAAGAGTCTGTGGATCAACGCATTTGACCAAAGGCAATTTATGTGAAGCAGACGCCCTAAGTCACATGCGGACATTTCCAATAGAGTGCTGCTATGGCTATGACACGAACCTTTTTGTGAAATGAAATTATGACAACCTTGAGATTGCATACACACTGACAAGTTTGCAAACTGAATTGGGACGACTGCAATCTAGGCAAACTAGACCTTTGGCCCACACCAAAAACTGCAATCCCATTTTGTAAACTAATTGGTGTACTTCCCCACCAACTCTAAACGTTAGCACCTACATATCAATGGCTTAATTCCATAGTATGCTAACTCTAAAAAGTCAATTTTACCGGAGACACCCTCAAAGTTTATTTGGAAACCATCTCCCGAAAAACATGCACAGGTGCATGTGCATTTGAAAAATGTCGTCGTAAGAGTAGTTTGTCGCAAGCATTGTTGCATTCTCTGGAATGAAGCCATCGTTTTGTGAATCTATGTTCTCTGACAAACCGATTGGCATTAAATCTTTTGCTTATCCCCAACGGATATGAATAACTCCGCTCTGGACAGGCTGTCAACGGAGTTCAATATTCACCCTGTGCGGGTGAAAGTTGGACGTGTCGGCGAGACACGATGCAGCTTGATTCCCTGGTGTGCATGCGTGGGGGCCACCTCCAACTCGGCCAACTGACTAACTTCCTATTTTCTGCAAACTATATTTTGCGCAAACATTTCGAGCGCCTATGTGTCCCTGAGGTTAAGCAAAAAGTACAACTTGTAAATTGCATTATTGATTGTATTTATATTTATTGTTCGTTGAATAAATTAATTCACTTCATGTCTCTTCTTTGCCAGAGCAGCGGAGCATTATCGATAACTTCGACGTCATCGTTAGCGTCATTGAGGCACTGGCGTTGTCGGTGTGGTCGGATGGATACGGCTTTGGTTGTGTTTAAATTAAACTGATTTGTTTGTTTATTTACTTTATATATGTGTGGCGGTATGTGTATGTGTGTGTTTGTACATTCCCTGCTCTCATTGTTATCGCCCCATAAAATGCAACCCATCATTGTTCAAACTTAAGCACCCAGAGAGGAGACGACACAACATTTTTCATGTGGTGTAGGTTAGGAATTTTTCGAAGAACGCGCAACGCAATATGCACAGTAACATGCACTCACACACACACACACACACGCACATACACAGAGAATATCCCATCAGACGACAGACCGAACGAACAGCCGACCATTCTACCAGTCAACCAGCCCCTCTTTTGTGTAACAAGAACAACCACCACTACACACACGCACACATATTGTTGTTTCTGCATGGTGCGCGACGGTGCATGGTGCATGCCTGCACTCTCGTCGTTGTTATATGAGTGTTTGGTTGTGAGTGTGGGGGAGGGGGTTGGGGTAGTCAGCCAAGATAAAGTTCACTCTTTCGGTGCAGTGCATTTTGTTGTTGTTGTCATCGTCGTCGTTTTTCGTTTCAGCAACACCAGCGACAGACAGAAATAAACACCGAACGAAGAACAGCAAAAAGATACACACACACACACGCACATCGTATGTGCGACTATTTGCATGCAGTATCCATGTATGCATGGTTGTTCATGTAAATTGCACTTGAGCTGTGTGTAACCATTTCAGAATGCAAAAAGCGACAACAACAACAAGAGCAACAACATTCACATACAAGAAGTACTCGTACGCAAATGACAATTGCAAGAAGTCAGGACAGACCAACAACAACTGTCTATCGAGGCTTGCAGTGATGTGAGGAAGAGTTGCGCTTAATAAGAACGAAATACTGCGGCACAGTCGTTGGCTTTAAACGATCAAATCGTACGATTCGATTGTTGGATAGACTTGATAGTGAGATCCAGCCAAGCAATGACGACTGAACTTAATAATGATATCGGCCAGAGAGCAGGTGGAAATGTAGGGCGAATATAGGGCGACTGTAACTTGTGCTAGAACTAATAGGCACTCATTCCTTATAAAAGACATTTTTTAGAAACAGATACAGCGTGGCGGTCAAGGACTATGAGAAATTATCTAACTGTAGACCTGAATCGGATAAAACGAGGAGCACCCAAAACATGTTCATTGCAGGACAAGACGATTTGGAACTTTGGGAAGGGACGTGGTAGTGTAAGACGATTCAGACCTTTAGGCTGACCTTGCAGAGACATCTGCCCGGTCATCATTCTTCTAATGATCTGCCTTCATTCATTTCCTATGCAATTTTTATTGACCGATTTCAAAGAAATCTCTCCAGAAATGTAACCATGCCTAAGGTCTGCAGTGTACAGTTGATGTGGCCCCAGAGAGTTGGTAGCACAAAAGACTACGGAAATTCCCTCCCAAAAAAAAAAACGGAGCAAGTGGAAGTGATACAATAAAAAAGAGAACACAAACCCCCCCAAAAAAAAAACAACAGAAATATTTTGTCGAACACAGGAGCTGAGTGTAGTCCATATCCGAGAGAGAGAGATAGAGAGATAGAGAACCTGTGACAACAGATAGAGAGTACGAAAGACGAGCAAATAAAAAAAGGCAGAGCAACAATGCTTGGTTGCCGCAAATGTCTGATGTCAAGAGCATAAGCGACATTAAAAAATGTTTTAAAGGCTAAAAATGGAATAGCACATAAACAAACAAACACACAAACACACACACACACATGCATGCACTCGCAGACACATACTCTCACTTGCTCACTGCCAACATGCATGCTCAAAATTGCAACTAACCAACACAACGACTGATGAATGAATGGATGATATGCAACAATAACAACAACAACAGACGACTATGTACGAAAATAGAGAAAAATGCAACAACAATACAGCAAAAAAAACGAAATGAAAAATCTCAAAGCGAAAAAAAAAAACACACAAAAAATTCCCCCATTTAAGAAATCCACTCTCTCAAAGTCGGTGGGGCACAGCCACAGCTCGAATTGACATGAAAATCAAATAACAACAACACGCAGACAAGAATCAACGAAGCCAAAAAAAAAAAAAAAAACGAAATGAAAACGGAATCAAATAAAGTGTTCCACAGCACAGCAGATGCTATTAAATGAGTTTGGTCGTTGTTTTCCCTTTCAACGGCAACCAAGAACAGAGAGAGAGAGAGAGAGAGAGGACGTACCAGCAGCGACTCCAACAACATTGCCATGCCATGCTATTCCAAATGCATTCGTCTATTTCAACGGCGGTGTTGTTGGCTGACGACAATTCGTATCGTTTCACAGAGACATTGCACAAAACCATCTCATAGATACAATTCACCAACGCAGAGCCGAACCGCACCGCACCGAGTTGAGTATGTGTGCGTGTGTGTGTGTATGGCATACTCTACAGATGTAGCAACATTTTGGATTGACTGCTTCCTCTGTAGCCGGAGTCGCTTCAATGTGAACGATAAAAACACAGCATAGGCGGGATCGGTGCTGTTGTGGTTCTACTGGCCAACTCTTCTCCTCTACGTCTCCCCACAGCCCGCCCCGCATAATTCCTTAGCCAGTTTATGTTTATTTTGCTGGCCGCTGCTGTTTCTTGTTCTTCCTTGTCATTTTTGAAATGCGACTACGTTGAGTGCACTGTCCGTCCGTTCCTATGTTCATAGCCCAAGGCGTATAACTCTATGAGCGATAGCAACGTCCATGTCCACGTCCACGCCAACGTCATTGGTCGCAGCCGCAGCTGCAGCAGTACATTGTCAAAGTCAAAGTCTCAAGTGTTTAGAGTCGATTTCGAGGCAATGTCTTTGCAATTTTTAATGTTACAGTGAGCGCGAAAGCACCACACAGGCGAAAACAAAAAGAAGCAGCATCCGTTGTCGTCGTCGCATTTATAGCAAATTCATTGAATGGTGCTGAGGCATCTGCCTCATTGAGTTTACATTATGATATTGACCCATAATACACGTAGTTAAATAATGCAGCCAGCAACCGGAACATTTCGAATTTGGAATTCAGAAAGATGCGAAGAGAGAATGGTCGGTAATATGGAACAAACAGTTTCCAGTAAAAGTAAACGAAATATTTGTAGGTTCTGGGGGTACATTTTTAATTTCCTCTTTATCATGTTTAAAAATGCCAAAAAAAAAAAACTAAAATCATGCAGAAATCATGAATCATGAAAATAGAAAGGGTAAAATTCTCCGGGGGCAACTATGGACACCCAAATGGAACCAAAATGTCCACAAGACCTAAAAAAATGAATTGGATACTCAAACTTGAGAATGAAAAAAAAAAAAAAAATTGTGGGCGTGGTCATAGGTAGCCCTAGGCAACTCCTTAATTTCGATCCGCCGCGCATTCTATAAGTGTGGGTACTCAAACTTCATGAAATTGCATAAGAATGAATAAAAAAAATTGTATAGCCAAAAAAAAAATTTAAGTATTAAAAAAAATTAATTTGCAAAAATCAATATATTTTTCTATACTGTGTCATTTTAATGCATTTACCTACAGTTTGAGGTAACTTTTTCGATTTTTTCCCGCCCCTTCTCATATTGATTTTCGTAATCAGTGGCCAATTCCGAAAGGGGACATTTCAGCCCAACTTTTTCCCTCCAAATAACGTCTTTTATTTACGCTCTTGGCAATCGATCCCACACGAAGGCCTGAGTACCGAAATTGTCCCAGGCTTATATTTGTAAAAATATCCTGTGACATCCATAGTGTAATAGTAGTACTACAGTAGTACCACCAGTCTCAAGAATGGACATAAAGCAGCTAAACCAATGCCAATCAAGTGGTCAGATGTCCTAAGTCTGTTGGCAGACGTTTTAGTTCGGTTGCAAACTCGAGATGCCACTTATTCTTTTATAGAAAATCAAAATCAAGTCATAGCTGACCTCGCCTGAGACTTAGTTCGCCTACCCACTAGGTGGACATCAGCTGATGAGGTGATATTGAAATTCTGCATAGTCAAGGACCATCTCAAGGGCAGACGACATATCTAAGTCACTGAGAGAAGTTCCCCGTCAGTTATTTTATAGAATGTTACACCACTCACCCGCAAGAGTGCCTGTAGGCACTTCGTTAGAGACTCGTACTTGAATAGATTTTAAAGATTTCAGGGCTAGAGGGTTAAGAGAAATAAGTAAATAACAATGTCTCCGCTTCCATTGTATTTCCCAACCAACGAAACTAACGACGTATATCCGAACCAACGTGTAATTAGCTGGCAGCAAAGGATATCTCATTGCAGACCTAATTTATAAATGGGTTATTCGCGATTTTAGTGCACTCTAGTTAGATTTAAAGAGCAGATTATCGAGAGTTTTACAAAAACTCCTGAATTATGGCGAGTCAACCATGTACAGCGGCCTTTGCCTCTCAGCCAAGGATAGCTCTGCCTCTAACTGGCCATTAAAGTATCCAAAAGCCAGAATATTTTTAACCATTCGCAGCCAGTGCAATTGGTGTATCTGATCGGTTAGACTCTTCCAGTATGATGGGATGCAGCATGGGCATTAATGAAGGTAGACCGTAGACCTTTGTACTGTTGGCCAATGGAATGGGCTCGAAGGACCAAAAAAAACCTAAACATTTGCTTCTGTTTTTATGGATGTTTGCGGGATCACCCTTCCTTAACACTTCTGTGTATGAGAAGGTGCCTGGGGTCCTTTTTGATGTACCAACGTGGGGGTGAAGGCTGTATTTTCCCAACATTTTAGTTTAAGTTAGGATGAAGGTATTTTTTGTATTTTTTTTTTTTGGTTTGCCGGTAATTAATTTCAGTACTCCAACGCCCTCTCCTCTATGTCAGCAATTCATGAATTGTCTGTCAGAAAACATATGCAGCATGGCAAACTGAAACATAATTTATATTTTTCTTTGGAACCCCTCGTAATGTAAAGGCCATTTTGAATGCATATGCATGTCTAAAGGCACATGAATGCCAGTACACATGTGGATATCTACATGTGTATGGAAATTAATGCAAACTACTACTCTCAGTTTTCTTTTTGCCATTTCGAGTTGTGTTTTTGAAATTCCTAGACAGAAATATCCGACGTTGCTGCTGCCTCATATCGGTCCTCGGTGCACGAGGCCAGGCGACAAGGGAACGAACGAACCGGAGTGGCGGCGGCATGCGGCTGACTTTTTTTTGTTCTTATTTTTGTTTTTACGTTTTTCTTTTTTTTTTTTGCTTAATACTCTCATTCATATTTTATTTCTGTTTTCATCGTCTAATTCTTTTGCAAACACACACATGTGTACTACGAATACGAGCAATCATCAGAAAACGGGCAAATAAAACTGAAATCCACACATTCAGTCATTTTTTTTTTTATTATTTCTATAGTTTGACAGATATCAAGCAACCAAGCAGCAGCGGAAAGGGGGGCTAAACCGAAGGCCTAATCTGCATGGTTGGAATCTTTTTACCACAGCAAATTGCTGAGAAAAACTCCCAAAAACGAAAAAATAGAATACCAACCGAAAAAAAATTAAAAAAAATCTATTACTTTTTTTTCTTTGGTTTTATTTCGTTCCTAAAATAACCACCAAATCAAATAAAGTCCAGAGTTTTCCACTGGATAGTGTTTAATTTGTATGTGTTTGGGGGCCTTGTTTGGGGTTTATTTCATTACGTTTGGGCGTTCGTTTGGTTTTCTCTTGAACACCTTATTTCATATTTGTCCCATTTTTGTGTGGAGGGCCTCAAAGGGCCCTTCAGCAGCTGCGAACCTATGTGTGTATGCGCAAATGTGTATGCATAGACAGCAGAGTACAGCGAAGTAGAAGCAAACCAAAAGTAACACAATAGCCAGGCAAAAACACAAAAAGATACTAAAAACATAACAAAACAAAAAAAGAAGCCAAGAAAAACAATACAGCACAAGATCAACCAAAGCCACCAGCAGAAGCAGCGGCAGCGGTAGCAGCACCACTACCAACAGTAACAACAACAACAAGAATATACTTCAGGCTTCCATCGGTCGGAACGAGCCAGCGCAACCCAACCATCCATTTATCGTAAACGACAATGACGGCAACGACGACGACAACGACAACAATATACGTTTAGATTTTTTTTTATTATTATTATTTCGTTTTCAGTTTTGTTTCATGGGCTTCCAAGTCAAGTAAGTCTCGGTCTTACTCTCTCTCTCTCTCTCTGTGTGCTCTATGTGTGCCCCACTAACCGGTTCCTCTTGAAAGACATACGTACATGGTGCGGTATGCCTTGGTTTTGCTTCTCTTCTTTTCTAGCCAGTCGGCCAAGCAACCTACCGACCGGCCATTCTACCAACCAAGCAACCAACCAGCCAGCCATCCAAGCACCCTGACCAACAACAACAACAGCTCAGCTCAGCTAGTCAGACAGCCAGCTTGCCATGCAGTCAGTCAGTGGTGCAAGAGTGGCTAAGAGTCGTTCGGTCGTTTCCAAATGAAAAGAAAACAAAAGCACCAGCAGCAACTGATTGTATTTTCAATTTGATGGCTTAGTTGTTGGACTGTCTGTCTGTCTGTCAAACTGCCTGCCTGCCTGCCTGACTGGACAACTTGTTTCCAGTGTCTGTTTGTTGTACTTTGTATCCAGTTGCTGGCGTTTTTTTTTTCTTGCTTCGTTATCTGTTTCTTACGTTGTTTGGTTTTGCTTCTTCCATTGACTGTAAAACAAAGTGCAAAAGTACGAGTACTTGAAGAAAAATGTGCAACTTGACTTCTATGTGGAAATCCTTTCAAGGACTTGCAAACTTGATTTTAGCCGATGCAATATACAGAAATTCGCTTAACCTGCGTTCACGACGACATTCGATTTCTTAAAACGATTATGGGATAAAAATGAACATTTTCAAGTTGACAATGAAATAATAAATTAAGGTAAAATAGAATTGCCTTGGTTTCTTGTCCTTCATTGAAATAATTATCAGTATGTCGTATCCGTACTTTCCTATTTCCTATTCCGAAGTAAGTGTACATAATTTTTCACAATTGTGCCGCAACCTGTACGGACATGATTTTCAGGCTTACTGGAACGCCAAATGAGGACAGGAATATCTGTGATTTCGACTCATTCCCATTACTTCGCTTTAGGTTACTAAAGCCTGGATGTTGTTCTATTCAGCAATTTCCAATTTTGTACGAATGAGCTCAGTTTTTACCTTCTGAATGAAACAAATTTTGTTTACCAAACCAAAAAAAAGCCCTGAAAAGTGTATACAGTCCATTACTCATTGCCGGCCGACCTCCATTGGTATCCAGACAATGCTCAACCACTCAACTCAAATCTCAATTCATTGGGTCCCATTTTCTTTTCAATGGATTCGAAAGCACATCACATTTGCTCTTCTGGGAGCACTGAGACTTAACGGAGGTGCCATCAGCACTAACTTCTTTGCGTAGGAACCCCGTTCACTGTGTGGCGGGTCAGCGATGTAGACAAGTTGGACCATTGGGCCTGGACGACGATACAGTTCCCATGGCAATGAACAATTGGCAGAAAGCCCTACCGAGTCGTCAAATATCTCTTAATCGGGATTTGCAATTGCCCGATTTCCTCTGAGCAATAAAAAATCGTTTCTGCTTTCTATCAGAGACCGATGTGATTGTTTCTCCTTCGCTACACTAAAGCAAAAGCCTTGCCAAAGGTCAATGTTTACATTGTCGTATGTTAGATTTCATTATATCGACCGTAACTTCAAATATTTTGGATCAGAAGACACTTTTTTGTGTTTTAATTTCTCTTAATGGGATATTGTTGTAATATTTTACGCTAAAATTATCTTGGCATTCATCAGATTCTCTGAATACATATATTCACAAATAATTATCAGCCAAAGCCACGATCTCGAACGACAACGTTCGCATGCTTTTTTAGAGACAAACAGCTGTTAAGTGGCTTTGAAATCAGTTGTTTGTCTCTAAACGTTGTCGTTCGTAACTTAGGCTGTAAATGAAAATGCTCACCAAATTAACGTGAAATTCATCAGTTTCTCTGAATACATGGAAAAAAGAAGAGTTTCCTATTTGATTTTAATACAAAACATCTACAATTCAAGAACTTACTCCTAAAAATATCTCCCCAATACAAAACTAGAGCTCATTTCATTTGCTCCCTTCTCTTTCGATCTCGCTCTCCCTTTCTACAGAAAACTTGTCACCCGTAATGCACTACAAGTCGTTTTTATTCAATAAATAAGGGGAATGTTTGCCTATAGGTCTGAAATGCCCCCCTCTAATCGTGGGCGACAGTTGCGGCCCATCCTTTAATCTCCCTCCGTTCTGTCTACGCGACAACATAATCGGATTGAAGTTGAACGATAAATTTAGGATTTGATTGGCTTGTTGTTGTTGTTGTTGGCATTCCTTATTTGTTTTGCAATTGACCGAGCCTCTGCCTTGCCGCACTTCCACTCTTTCACGTTGTTCGGTTTATTTTCTCTCGACTACCTTGACCGATTATCACTCACGTTCGTCGTTCGTCTTGATTGTCAGCCATTCGCACACCAAACTCCTCCACCCCACCGAGAGAGAGAGTATTGTTATTTAAGAATTGTCTGCCTTAATAACTCTTTCTTGTTTTGTTTTTGTTTTGTTTGTTTCTTTTTACTTCAATGTTGTTGGTTGCACCCTCCCTCCCAGCCGCCCTCACAAAACGAACACAGCAGACATCACATGAGCAGTGGCGAAGTCGTGTTTGGCCAAGTCTCGTTTTGTTGTCTGTCTGCAGCCCACCCGAATTGAAAACCTTGTCTTGGGTTAGTTAGTTCACGTGTGTGAATGTGCGTGCGCCTGAGTTATTTTTTGTGTGTTTAGTTTTTCTTTCATTTGCCTATTCTCGAATGCAAGCTTTGGCCTGTGTCTGCCTGTGTTGTGTTAGTTGCTGTCGCTGCTGTTGGTTGTTGCTGTTATTTGTTAACCAAGTCCCCAAGTCCTAACACCAAAACAAGGGGAGTTTAACAGGGGAAGTTAGTCGACGCCGTCGTTCGTTTTGTGTTTCCTTTTGTTCTTGCGAGAGTTATGTGTTCGCGCGTGTGTGTGTGACATTGTTGGGGGCAAACGAGCGTTGATTTTTTGCAGAGAAATATGGCAATTCTAACAACAGAACTGAAGAACTCACCTTAAACATGAAGAAATCGCACAAAATCACATGCGACGAATTTTGTTGTGTTGTGTATTTGTGGTTTATGTTGCTTTTGTCAGAGAAATGTTGCAGGCGGAGGTTGTTTTTTTTTTTTTGGGGGGGGGTTATTTTCTAAAACTTTTTTGTTGTTGTTCACATACACATTTAATATAGATTTCTGTCGTGCACTTGTGTGTTTTGTTGCTTTGCCTTTGATTTTATCTTCTTCTTCTTCGTTTTTATTATTTTTTGTTGTTTTAATTTTACAAATGTGTGTGTGTGTTGGAATTGTTTTGTTGTTTGCCGTTTTTTTTTTTTATTATTCAGTGGTCGTAATTATTGCACTTTTTATTTATTTTTGATTTTTGTGTATTTCTTTTACATTTATTTTATTTGAATCGCTCACTCAGCAGTGCTCATTCATGCATTTTTGTATTTTTATTTGATTGCATTTTATTTTTTGCCTTATTATTTCACATACCAGCCCAGCCATACTTTTTCTCTCGGTGTTTTTGTTTTATTAACACTTTGCGGCGGTCTCTGCTTCGGCCGACGACGATTCGGTTATTGTTGTTGTTGTTGTCGATATTGGATTTTGTTTCATTATTTTTTTTTCCTTCTTTAAACTTTGTATGCACATCCACGCTCGCGATTTTGTTGCTGTTTTTTTTTATTATTATTTTTTGTTATTATTTGTTTGCGTACATATCGAGTTTGCTTGTAAAACACATATCGGAGGCACAACACCACCACATCTTACCTCAAATCACTAGCCACCGCACCGCAAAAAATTGTGCAAAATTTTCTTTTCTACCATTATAATTTTTTTTTTGTTTGGCTTTTCTTATTCCTGCACTTTTTTTTTTTGCTTGTTTTCTATTTTTACTTGGCGATTTCCTTTAAACACTTTGCATACTTTTTAACCGTGTAAGATGAGCTATTTGAAAGAGTTTACATTTTTTTCTATTTCAGTTGTGTGGTAATTTTTGAACTTTTCTGTTTAAACTTTATTTTATTTGTGTGTTTAATTATTGCAGAGGAGCATTTCTCGGCTGGATCATTTTCTGCGTCGACGCCCGCACACGTATCAACCGTAACAACTTCTAATGAGAGACTAAAAAGTTTCGCCACTGAAAACAGAAACTAAAACAAAATGCAATGCATACTAAAGAAGAAGAAATACACATTGCCCCCCTCCAAACCGAACAATGCAACTTTTTTGTCGTTGTTGTTGCCGTTTCTTTTGGAGATTTGGAGAGTAGTGCGCTGTGAAGACCTTAAGAATGGAAGAGATTCGTGTGAGAGAGTGAAACAGCCTCATATGTGCGATACGGTTTTCTTTGCCTTTATCTGAGCACCACATGACATCTCTTTCACTGCGGTGTGTCAAAAGTGAGCGGTTGTCTCCCTCGCACATTAAGTGTAGTGGGTTTGCACAGTGTGGCCAGTTCTGATAAAGCTCAATTTGTGTTGCCACATTTACTGATTTTATTAGTTCATTTGTGACATTTAATAAAATATTTCATTTAAATCAGTGATTAATATAATCATTTAATGAAAGTAAATACATTTAAACAAATGTATGTATTTTACAATTAATTCATACTAAATAATGTGAGGGACACATAAGCGAAACGTATGTTGTGTACTAAAGAAAAGTTCTGCAAGTCGACCTTACCATATCGTGTTAATTTTAAAAATTCACACGAATGTATTCTGTAACGGAAAGCGTTTGGGGAAAAATTAATTAAATGAAAGACAGTCCTAAGCTTGAAATGGAAGTAGTAACGCTATGCGGTCTCACCGTGGTCTGCCAGGAGACACTAGGCAGTTTGGGATCGTTTCTGAGGGAAATTTTTGCCTGTCTGTAGTTAACTACCCAAATTTAAGTCTGTCTTTACCGATATTCAATCGCATGCTGAATATTAGGGTGAAACATTGACTGCTATTTTTCGTTCCTCAGCCTCGGACAGACGGGACGAGAATTGTCTTGGAATTATATACTTTTTATAGTCTAAGAGGAATATTTCAGGGTACATATTACTTATTTGCTTCAACATTCAATGAGGGAACTGAGGGGGACGTCACTTGAATCAGTGACCTGTGCACGATATAATTTGTGTACACACTGACCGGGATCTACTTTTGAAAACCCAGCTCCAAACGGCTATTCCTAGAGAACTTTTACTTGGCTTAGAGATTACTTTCTTAGTCGTAAAGTCGCCAGCATTTACGAGGTGAAAGCAGCCGCTGAAAATGTTTATTTGTCTTGGGAGGTTTCGAACCTGGATTCTGCCAGGAAAGAGTCTAATATTGATCCTTGCCCGTTTACCAAAGCCTAACACAAGACAACCATTTTCAGATCAAGAAGAAAAGGATTTCTAGTGAATCCTATCGCTGTTTAAATGCCTCTGCTTCGGTCCATCTAATCATGTGTTAAAAATTCACAATTGAACTGCACTGAAATAAGATGTCATCGTTCCCTGCAGCTCTCTCTCAATATTTCCTTTATGGGCAAATTAAACTTTCACCGGACTTACAGCTCATTAACTGCTTCTCTGTAGTCGACCAATTTACAACACAATTTCATGTGCCAAATAAAAAAAAACACACACACAAATCTCCACATTAAACTAAAAAAGTATTGAAAGCAAAGAACGTAGAAAACAAAAACTGACTTTGAAATAAAGTCATGACAGTGTGAACAACCACAAATGAGTGGCAAGGACGTACAAGGGTGGGTCTGGGGATCAGGGCACGTATAAATTGCAATTAAATTGAAAGTAATTTGTCATTCAACAATGAATGCATTTAAGCGAATGTTCTACACTCGCTGCAGTTCAGTTCAGGGTGTGTGTGTGTGAACATTCTTGCTTGCACTTTGTTCTTGGCCAAATAAATCTTACGCATCCTTAACTAAGTTTATTTTGTGGTGCCACATCACGGGCATGTCAAAGTGTCCAATCGCGTTTCGCAAGTGCTGCAGGGAGGAATAGCAACATCTCATTGTTAGCAGGACCTTTTTCTTTTCGGTTTCAGCGTTCGTTTTCATTTTTGCTCTACGCTTAAGTAACTTATTTGTCAAGATTTATGGATTGGCCATAAATTGAAGCACAAGCTTAACAAAAAAAAAACGCTAAGGAAAAACATTCGAAAGTCATTGCGACTTTAAATAAGGGAGACCCAACCCATCGATGACGCTGCAGAAGAAAAGTAGTAGAAAACATACGTTTTCATTAACGTTGTGCTTAAGAAGTTTTTTTTTTTTGGTTTTAATCAACCATTTAAGCCACTTGTTACCAATAAACGTATGAAAGTTGGTTCGGCAAGAACAACAAGGTTGCCAACCGCTAACCTAGCACCTGCTGGGCCATAAAGTGAACGCTTCGCCACTTGTTTGCTGGATTTACTTTGTGGTCTTGTGTTGGCTTTCTCCAACGTCTACTTTGCCTCACATTCCTCATTTCACCTACATTGACAAGGATTGTCATGCTGTTTGCTGAAAGCCATGGTGGCGTATGCTGAACAATTCCTGAACTGTTGGTGGCACAGTGTTATCAACTCGGAAAAGCCGAGAATAGAAATAGTTCTAGGGACCTTTTAAGCATCTTTGCAGAGTTTCAATTTCATTGATTTAAATAAACTCTGAAGTGGGATTTATTCATTCATCTACATCGACTGCGCCCATCCACACCAATAAGAAATTATATCAGCATACAAATTAAGCGCCACCGCCAAACACTGTTCTCGGTGGCGTATGTTAAACATTTCTTTGGGAATTCCTTGCCAGCCATTGTCGGCAGTTACTTAGCCACCCGCCCCCCACACACTTCATCAAGGTGTTCCCCATGCATGCCCGGCAAGCCAACAAGACTGCAGCGAATGCTGGGAACTGGGACGTGACATTCAAGTAGATTCTCATGTTGTACAGGGCACAAACGACGACGGCGGCGGCGAGTGTGTATGTGAGCTACAAGAAATTGCATTGGAATGCATTCGCAATGCCAAAGGAAAACGGGAACAACAACGATAACAAGGAACCCATAGTTCGTAATTCAATAACGATGACGCGTAGTTTGTACGTCCCACAATTCGTTTCAGCACTTGGCGAGAGCACGAGCACAGAAGAAAAAAAGAAGGAAAACCTTCAAATGGAGTGGTGGCCGGAGAACGGTGCTGGGTGTAGGATGTGTTGAATAGAGTCAAAGTAAATTAGCTTATGTTTCATAACAATACAAGGTCGTTTCAATGTCAATTCAACAACTACGACTCCACGCTATCCAACAGTCAAACATTCGCACACACACACAGAGTGTGGGTATGGCGGGATACGTGTTATCACATTTATTTCTTTGTAATGGTATGCAAGAGTAGGTGAATGCGAGTGTGTGTGTGTGCATGGGAATGTTACAAATGTTGCCATAATGCAATTTCACGTAGCGATCGTAAATTTTGATATGTTTTTGAGTAAAATCCCTTCAATCGTTCTTTTTTTGTTCTCAAAAATCATAAAAATTGAGGGGAGTTTCGACACTTGCATGCCAGTATTCCTAACGTGCCCGGTCTTTGAAATGTTTCAGATGCTGCTTCCTCTCCAATGAAGCATGGCTGGACTATGGGTGTTGTGTAGTATTTCTTAGAAACATGGCTTGAATTGTTTGCTTGGCCCAAAGTAGCATCTATTTGCCAGCACGATTGTGAGCTTTAATTCGATGCCGATTCCATCTACTAAAGAGGTAAATAAATTCGTCCACTAGCTGGATGTGTTTCAAGTGTAGGTCTCAGCTCTTGAATTGTTTTCATAGCCCGATGAGGCATATATTTGCCAACCCCATTATTGTCTTTATTTCGATGCCGACATCATTCGTTCTATTAAAGGCGGAGCCAATGTAGGCAAATGCGTCCACTACCTCGAAGCTGCAAGTAGCAGCCTGTCAGGGAAAGTAAGTGTTCAAATGGCATCCATTTTGTGTTGAGCAAGATTCTTTCCGTTGAAGACCAAGTCAAGGCAGAAAAATGCTGCCACTACCTCCTCCGACCTCTACTATGTTGCCTTGCTGTCGTCGCAATGTTTGCCTAGCAGTTGCAATATTACGAAGTGTCTTGTTCTCGTTCACCCGTCACACCCATCTTCGACGATTCCTTTTCGATTCTGGAACAGACACCAGTTATATCTCGCTCTAACTTTTCGACGCATATGCGAGTTGATTGTGGCCCTTGGGTGATGTGTGCCAGTTTCATTAACTTTGGTGTTTTCCAATTTATTTCTCCTTGAGAATGTTGAAGAAGCTGTCGGCCCTCTTGTATAGATGAATGGCTCACTTGATCTGTGCAGCACTCAGAAACATTCTACAAAGCTGTGCTAGTTTCTCTGCTTTATATTCGGTCTTAATTCAACGCCCCATTGCCGTACATTTTCATTGCAACACATTCCGTTTTCTCCCCATTTGTAAATTTCTATAAAATATATCTTGATTTTTCATTTTGGATTTTATGGAAAATTGAACTTATTTCCACCCTCAGTTTTCCCAAAGCTCCTCTTCTCGGTGTTATCAATTGATGTCCTTTCCATTCGTTGCAGTTTGGTTGGTTGTTAAAGTCCTTACTAAAATCTGAATTATGGCGGGTCAAGGATTTGCTTACCATCCCGCACAGCACTTTACACACTCTTGTATTAAGACATTTGGTCTTCTGCGGGATGACCATTCATGTTAAGACGCTCCTCCCCTGCTTGAAACCCCGTTGTTTTTATTAGTTTCTGTTGTGATTTGGCAAAGTGCAAATGTATGAAGGGGATTATGTTATCCTTTCTGTTTTTTTTCTATTTTTCGTTTTCGTGAATAAACTGGTATCCATAAACATGCATATACATGATTTCATTAAACTGAATTCGGGTTCTTTAAGGGTTGGCATGGAACACCACAGCATCGCGTCAACAGCAGAAGATTGCAACCCATAAATGCAGTTATTGTTCAGTTACATGAAACATTTGTTACAAAAAGGGAAATGCAATCGCTAGAAACTGAACTAACAGAGGGAATGAGTTTCTATTTAAGCGAATGTCGGGACATCAGAATCTCTTTTAGTTTGGGCATTAGATTGGCTATAAATGGACAAACAGCTTTTCCAATGAAGTCCCGTCTGGGGATCGTACCAGAATGGGCCTTCACTAAATTCTGACATCAATTTCAGTGTTCTATACCACGTTTTAATTGTAAAATATGAGCAGTTATATACTCACCCCTAGACAAACTAAGCACCATGGAATCTTGTTCCATTGCACTCCATAATCTGTTCCATATTCGAAACGAAAGAGACACGGCAGGATTCGGGCTGAGTGTCTCACAATATATCGAATCCTTATTACGTCGCATATCTATAACATGGTGTAGCCTTGTCTGAGTTACCTTTAGGAGGGCTGCTGTAATAGTTTCTGTGTAACTAAGCCTATTTGGGGGAGCATAGTACAATGCACTATGAAAATTGTCCAGTAACGCCTTCGAATGTAAAACTCTGGGTATTGCAAAATTTTCTTTAAAAAAAATCCTGCTACTGATTCTCCTTTGTTCTCGTTTTGGATAACATATCCACTCACGACCTATTGGAACCTTAAAAAGTATTAAGAGTTCCAAGAGGACCCCACTAAACGTTGACTGTCGTTGCCCACTCCTTTCTGCTGTCCATTATCAGCTTTGCAATTGGCGTAATACCCCTTTTTCCACTGATGGCAGACAATTTAAGGATACCTAAATCCTGCTTTATTGTCGCTGTAATGTGTTAAAAACCAGACAAGACACATATAACATTAAAAGTCACTTGAATTTAATTTACACCACTTACTGTGACTCCAGCAAATCCAAATGATTGGGCGCATCCCGTATAATTTGTATTTTTCATTCCTCCATTCCTTCTCTTTATATTCATGTGGAGATGGAAGTAAACTAATTGTGAACATTTAATTTTCTTTTATTTTGTAATTTCGATTTAAAAAAACACCGCACAAGTATTTCTGTTGTATTTTGTGATCTTCATTTAATTTATTTTCAACTGTCCTTCACTTCGAAACAGCTGATTTGGTACTAAAATATCAAAACAGCTGATTGGAAGTAATCAGCCGTTCGGAGGGAGATTCAAATATTGATTGGTTTTTTGTTGGGGTTACATTGTTAAGGGTTTTATTTGAATTGAACGAATTGCAAAGGAGCACGACTATCACACAAATAAATCCAGGTTCAAACATTTTCAGCGGCTGTTTTCCACCTCGTAAATGCTGGCGACTTTACGAGTAAGAAAGTAATCTCTAAGCCGAGAAAAAGTTCCCCAGGAAAAGCAATTGCCGCAGTGAGTATACAAATTATATTGTGCACAGCTCACTGATTCCGAGATAAGTTCCCCGTCTGTTCCCTCATGGAAGCAGCTCGAATTCAGCCTTCGTCTTCAGTTCTCTGATTCGTGTATTGTCGCCGTCCTTATCGTCATCATACAGACGTATAATTGTCCTTTCAAATGGATGACGCAAATTCATCATTCTCAACAGAAAGTCAGAGGTTCGGCTTTCCCCAAACGTTGATGTCCTTCGAGCTAGAGATTTTTCCAATTGATTAAATTATTCCAGATTTTTGTACATTCCACGGACACTCTTTTGCACAACTAATCCGTGCAACGTAGAAACATTTGAAATGCAATTGGCCAAAATGATTTCCAGAACTTGATAACAACAACATTGAATTTCATTTTAAATCTTGTGACGATTTCTTTATTTTCAGTGAATATTTGATGCGAACAAAACAAATGTTGACTTGACGAAGAAATTTCAAATTATTTCCAAAAGGTCAACACCAGGAAGACGTGGAGTATGGAAAGAGAAAAGGACAAAGTAAGTTTCCATTTCAGAGTGGGAACAACAAATGGCTGTCAAACAAAATCAGAAAACAAAACTAAGGTCACATTATTAGGGGAGTCCAGTAATGATGCTCGGCACTGGATGGAATCGTTTGCAATGTTCTTGTATCCTCTGAATATCCTTCAGCATCATCGTCAATGGAATGACACAAAACGCACTCAGTCTCTCTACGATTACCACGGCAGTCATTATGCAACATCAGGCGGTGCTACAGAAGTTTAAGTGACGCAGTGCGATGGTGTGGTGTTTGAGGGTTAGCAAGTTGCAGTAGATGTATTTGCGCTTAATTTACTTTAAATGCAACATCAAAGTCAGCGTTATTGTCAAGTAATTACAAAAGTACAAAGCATACATTTAGGGATATTGTCGTGCTTGGCATCATTCCGCGTTCCCGTCTCTCTCTCTCTCCCACCCACTATCAAGTCATTAAGAGCAACTATAAGGGACATTAAAACAACATGCTCAACTCCCCCCCGCTGCTCGTGCGATATATCAGTGATTGCACAAAAACTATCTCAGTTTTAATTAGTTAAATATCCGTTAAAAGATGGTCGTTAGTTATATTCGTATTAACCAGCATACACAGTGACTCACATATATATATGTAAACACACATGCGACTTATTTATATAGGGGAGCACTATAACTATCTAGGGGACAACGATTTTCACAAATAACAATATTGCCTTTGCCACAATCCACATCATTCCATTTGCCGTTGTCCAGTAGCTCCATGCAATGCTCAACGCCTCGTTGATTATTCGGTTCGCCCGCTTGCCAGTTCCGGTAGAGTAGGGGACGACCGTTGCTCAGCCATGTCCAACGACCGTTGTGACCCACATCCGAGGCACCCACCCAGAATGAAGGTCCACCAAATAATAGATCTGTAGTAGTTGATAAGAAATATATACAATTTACCATGTCCACGGGTGGTTAACATTTTGCTTACCATTTTCGAAAAGTTTTTCCAACAGCTTGGCATTGTCTTCGGGACTGGTGATGCTGGCCAATATTAGATTTTGAGAACTGCAATATTCGGCGGCTGAATGCCAATTTAACTGCAATAAAATAATTGTAATGAGATAAAGTAATGAAACCGCTGCATAAAAGCTAAGGTTATATTTAAGACCAATTGACAGCGCAGAAGACAATCGTTTGGTTGTGCTATCGGTTTATTTAAATAGCAAGAGTTTTCAACAATGTCCCGTCGCTTAGACCCAAATTCGGACACCTTTCTTAAGCGGACAGGTCTCATAAACGGACATTTTTTCTCAGTACCAATCTGCTTCTGTCCTCTTGTGTACTTCTCTCATAAGCGGACAAAATTCTCAGTCCCTTAGGTGTTCGCTTATGACGGAGTACACTGTGCCACAAGATCAATTTTTTTTATAATAAATAAGTTCCATACCATTCTGATGTACTATGGTCTGCATAGGTTTTTTTAGTTATTTATAAAGAAAAATACATTTTTTGAGACTTGAATTGTGATACTCACCTCAGCAAAGACCACATAATACATTTTATTGTTAACAAACAAGGAAGCAGATCGAGGCTGTGTGACCACGCTTTTGTCCTCCGCTGTTGAGTTTGACCCTAGACCGTATTTCAGCTCATTCTCAGCGCCATCGATGGCCAACACAAAGCCACCAGAGGCCAAATACACCACTGTCAAAGTTAAAAACATAAATTTCCACATTTTTCTGGACGACAACGACGACGACAATTGCACTAAAAAGTCAAGAGTTCTCCAACAACTTTATATTGTACACTGGCTAAATACGTTGCTGATGACTGTAATCAATCAATGTCAGGGCCGCCTTTCTGTTCATTGAAAGCTAGCGAAATGTTATTTCCATAGATACGACTATCTGAAATGACATTTAAATTCAATTTGGACTGGGAACATCGAAGCTGTACCGGTGTGTATATATAGAATGGCTGAGGGTTGACTTCATCAGGAAACATGTCGTTCATATTAAAAATTGTGGTGCTCTTTGCGGTCATCGCTTTGCTGCATGGCGGTTTGGAAGTTAAAGCAGCCGAAACTGCTGCCATACCTCGATCCATTGGTTTGAATGTCGTTCTGGGCGAAAAACAATATTATGTGGGCATCACACAAAAGGTACAGCAATTCTATCCACAAAAAAATACTAAAGATAAATAAGGGGACTTGTTAGAATTCACAGCAGAAATGCACTACAGTTGTTTGTTATTTTATACTCACGAATGCTTTGTCTCCATACTTTTGTTTCAAGTTAAACTGGTATCGGGCCAATCAAATTTGTGCAGCCCGCAGCATGACTTTGACCTCCATTGAATCGGAAGATGAATACAAGAATCTAAGCAATTATCTGTTTGCCAATTGTGAGTATCCAAATAATCAATTATATTGATATTGGTGAAATTTTAAAGTTATCTCATTCCACCCTGGCCGCGCAGCTTTATTGGATGCCCAATTTTGGCTTTCCGGTTCGGATTTGGCTTTAGCACGTGAACACACCTGGCTGGCGACGGGCAACAAGTTTAGCTACACCAAATGGGCCAGCGGTCAACCGGCCACAACCAATGCCGCCAATCGTTGTGTCCTCACAAATACCATCTTCAGTTGGGTTACGGCCAACTGTGCCACAGAAAATTATTTCATTTGCTCCAGACCGGTAGTGCCCTCTTGTGGTGCCATGGGCAGTTGTTTATACACGTACATACAGTTTAAATGAAACTTTAAATCAAAATCAATAAAGAATAGAAAAAATACCTAGGAAAGAGGATTTAAATGAAAACGCCAGAGATTTTTAATTTTTATAGTTTACAAAAAAACTTTAAAACGCATATTGGTTTGGATTTATTCGTTGTTTTGGGGGTTTGGTTTTCTTTTTCTTTTAGTTTTAAAGACGATACAAAAAACATTTTCTTGGTGCTACAAATAAAGTTCTTTAAACATTTACAACATATTTTTTTTTTTGCTTATAAAGTTATTTATAAAAAAAAAAACGTCAAAACTCAATGTACAAAAGTATTCACAGGGGCGAAGAAGATTTATCCTCCTGGCCCATTTTACTTCATCCACTTTTTCAAAGGTTATTTTCTGTTTGGGTGAGTGAAAGGTTTACCAATTTTCATTTAGTTTTTTTCAATTATATTAAAATTAATGACTATTCTTGTGTTTTGTTTTTGAAAATATATTTAAATAATAAAATGAATTTTGTTTTTGTTTATGCTTAAATATTTAGAAAAATGTATGTATGAGTATTTTTTGTGTTTTTTTAAATAAGATTTGTTTTCTTTATATATTCTTTTTGTTTAAATTGTTTTAAAGAATTATCGATCACATAATGTTGTCTTTAGAAAACATTATAGAACACAACACACAATTCTGTCTATAGGGGCGGGGGTCAAGCGAGAAAACGCTAAGGCCTCGGTGATAAATTGTTTCTAAAATTAGATGCATAAAATAATAATAAACAAAAAAAAACATATAATGATGACTGAAAATAGTTTGAAATTCCCTAGGAGAATTAAAACATATTAGGGCAATGGACCTTACCACAACAAAATACATAGTAATGATAATAATTTAATTTAAATTAAATTATAGCGTAGTGTGTAAATAGTGATTTTCTTTATACAGAAATCCTTCCGGCGACGCAGTGGTGTGAGGGTGTTAAACGAATCAGCTCATTCGGAAAATTGTGACGTACGTTTTTAAAAACTGACTGGCATATTTGTGACCAATAAGGAAGGAGTTCAATAACTAGCATAGTCTACTTTGCAAGGACCGTTACAACGGACACGCGGTGAAAGCCTTAACATAATTTGGCATGCGATGTTATTTTGTCAGTAGAAAACTCCAGTTCAAAAGCCACCGTGTTCTGTTCATATTTGAAAGTGCTCCACAAGAATGAAATATATGCAAATACCTAAAAGAAACTGTGTGTAAATATGCTACACAAATACACAACTAGGACAGCCACTGCTTTGTAGATCAATGTTTAGAGGAAATCAATTCATGTTCAGACTAAATTGTCTCACAAAACACTGGGTGCCGAAGCATAGCTAGGATGCGGAAAGAAATTCGCAAGTCTTCAGCAAACAGAAAAGAAATGAGGAACAAGCTCCTTTATAATCACTATTTTTTTGTTTTAGATTTTAAACCTCTTCTCTAAACTATTTGTTGGTTCTGTTCGGTTCAGTTGCTATGTTTGTTGCTTAAGTTTAAACTTAAAAGTTACTTAACAATAATATTACATTTTGCATTTATCCATTTTCCTGTTCAACTCAATAAAAAAAAATTAGAATAATTATTTAAATAATAAAAGAAATAATAATAATAGTTTTCAATTCCTAATGTCACATCATATGCGTCATACTACGTGTTTTTCTTTTTGTGTCATCCTTTCTCCTCGTCTTCTCTGGCCAATGCCTTCTTATCCTTATTCGCCTCGCTCAGCATCAGTGATGATAGCCGAACTGATATTTGGGTGGCTGCTGCTGCTGTTGTTGTTGTGACTTCGCCTGACTGGGATAGTAAAGATTGTGATGGGAGGAGGATCGCCGGGGTGGCTCTGGACGATATGATGTGGGATAGTCACCGTCTTCATGGGCCAGACTTTGATTTCGCGAAGGCGACTGGCGGCGCATAAATCTCTCTTCGATGTTGGACGTGGGCCAGCGCTGAAAGTGACGGGTGGACTCGTCGGACGAACGCCGGCGTTGATAGCGTTTGGCAGAGGATGTGGCAAGTGGTCCGCCGGCAGCATTAGCTTGTGGTGGCTGTTGATGATAATTGCTCTCATCACCACTGCCCGCGACTGTGGCGGTGGCAATGGCATGCGGCAGCACAGATCTGTACTTACGCCGTGAACGTTCGTCTAGCGAGGAGGTGGGTGTAATATGGCGACGTTCTACATCATCATCGATAAAGTCGCCATGCGTATCGTGACGTCTTTGTAGATCAGCACCGAAATTGTCGTACGCAAAACGATCTTCAGCTATCGCTGGCCCTGCACTTGTCCGTTTGCGTTCTTGATGATCCTCCAGACGTGCTCGCCATTCGTGGGCGCTGACTTTCTGATTGTAGAGGGCGGGATGAGCTTGGAATTGAGACTGTACATTGTTAGCAAATAGATCGTGGTACGAAGACTTTCGCCAGCCCTCCTCATAACGCCTCTGCGTGTTTTCGTCTTCCAGGGCCTGGCGCCTTTGCGAACGTGACGAACTACTCTCCGAGGAGTCTTCGCCCGACGTGCCAATACCCAAGTCTTTTTCATCGCCATACGCCTTGTATGGAGCTCCCAGGAAACCCTTTGACGTGAAACCATTCACACCATTGACGCCGGTGACATTGGAGGCATACGGCATATAGAAGGTGTTGGCAAAGTTTTTATCCATTTTGGCCATTTTTATTTTACCATCATCGATTTCGTCTTCGGTATTTGTATCACGTCCCGTCCATGTCTGCCAAGAACCCGGTCCAAAGAGCGACAACAACACGGGCAGCAAGAACAAACCGTGCATGGCACCAAAGAAGATTACCAAAAAGACCATTTTAAAGAAGACCAAGAAGATGTAACTTTGAGCCAAGAGCAAAGCGATAATACCCAAAATAGTCGAACTGGATCCTTGGATAATGGGCAAGCCCAACGAATGAAAGGCCTCGCGTACTCTGGCCTTGGGACTCTTCTTCTTCGACGACATGTAAGTGTAACAGATGTGAGCGGTAAAGTCAACCGAGAAGCCAATGCACATGATCAAATTGATCATGGAGATCGAATCCAAATTCACATCCCACAATGCCATATATCCGGCCACGCCCATTTCGATGGATATCACAGAGAAGGCCACCCACAGGGAGCACAAAATATTGGGTATAAATATAAACGAGATGATCATCATGATGATGGCACCAATCATCATGGACTGTATGGACGTCGGGCGCACCAATTCAAACTGATCGAAGAACACAAAGTACGGATGGAATATGGTGGCATTCAGGGGTGAATCCTTGCAGATCTGTCTCAAATCTCGCACCATCTCTTTCTCATGATTCGTATCGGTGATGTTGACGGCTTGAATCAGAAATCTCGAGGCAATAATCTTCGTGCCATTCTCGTTGAATTTGACATCCAAAGAGAAGGGATTGCCGGGGAACAGCCAATGCTCCTTGACAGCTTCAATGAATTCTTGTTCGGTGTCCAGGGTTAAATTCAAATAGTCATTATTGCGATCGACAAACGAGACAAAGGAACGTAACCACGATTCCGTATACAAGGAGGAGGTGACATACGAGGTATTCTCCAGAGAATGCGTAAGATCTTCAATTTGATCTTGTACCAGAGGATCCGAATAGTTCAAGTCACCGGTAATAATGACCTACAGGCGGATAAAATCAAAAGATTAAAGTTAAAATGAATAGTGAAATTGTTGGATGGACTAATTTACAAACCTGCATGCGATAGGGGAATTCACGATAGTAGTCATCTTCGCGATCGAAAAACTCCACCGAATATGAGTCGGATCTTGAGAGTTTTCGACGTTCGAGACCTTCTTTTATTTGGGTAATGCCGTAACAAGCACCGGCCAGATAAGCTCCAAAAATGAGAATAATGAAAATTTTGCACCAGTTATTGTTGATAATAGCGGACAAATTGTTCCGGAAGAACTTCATGAGAATGTGATCTTTGTTATCGACGGGATTGTCGGGATCTTCACGGTTAATTCCGCCGGACATGACGGCTCTATAGAAAATGTTACGTTTTTCTGCAAAGAATGGAACAGAAAAGACGAAAGATTCAGGTTATTTGTAAATGAAACAAGAAAGTTCGAAGAAGAAGGGCCATATTGCAGATCGTCTCAATCAAATTGAGGAAAATTGAGATATGTTCTTCTATTTCGAGTTATACAACGTGTAAATTAGATTTTGCTTAAACGTTGTTAAGTTGTCGTCAGCGTGACTGCCTCCTCCTCTACTTACCTTTCAGAGCTACCGACAAAGGCTTGACCTTGCAGCCAAAAATGGCGTGACGATTTTGATGTTCCCTATAACCGGAAATGGCCATGCAAGCCGCAAAGAATGTGATATGCCACATGAAGGTAAAGCCCACAGCAAAGACAGAATACTTGCAAAAGATTTGCACCGATCGGAAAGGACTTATAACGCCAATCCAAAATGATATCAAATCCGTCAATGATGTAATTGTTATGGATACAGCGGCCTCCGACATTGTATGACCCATACGCTCGGGTACCGATAATTTCAAAGATGTCCGGCGCCATGCAGCCAACATGACAAATGTATCATCGATGCCAATACCTGACATGGGAAGAGAGATTGAAATTAACAGGCCCACGTTCAAAACAAAACTACTTACCAATCATTAAGAAGGGAGCCGCCAAATTAATGCCAATGAATTCGATGCCCATGTACATGGCCAAACCAAAAGCCGCACAGGTGGCCATAACCGCTGAAATGTTGCCCATCAAACCCAAAAAAGGCTTGGAGCGCACCGCATCACCCATCATGCAGGTTATCACACTAAACACAGCCATCAGTATGAAGGTGGAACTGAAGTAGGGCACCACCGTTTGCGTATTCTTTTCCAGCTCATGGTCCAGAGTCCTCGAGGCAAAGTACGACACAGAGATGTGTTTGAATTTGCCAGAGGTTTCAGCATCGCCAACAACGTTTAAAAATGTTTCTTCCCATTCGGCACCTCTGTAAACGATTAAAAGGCAATGGACGGTGAGCAAGGGAAGAGGGAGTTGTGAATTTATTTATTAAAAAAAAAGAAACTTACTTAGCATCTTGCCGTTTGGTGTCGGCTGTAACAAAGTAAACCAGTTGTATGGCCGGAACACTGACAATGATATTGTCCTCGGTGACTTTGGTGCCACCAAAGAACACCGGAAAGGCATGGGCATCCCAGGTCACCGGATTGAACATCAGCGGAAAGGTTAAATTCAATTCACCCGACTCAATCTAACAAATTCAAATATACAATTTCTAATAAAATACGTTTTATATGGCGAGGGAGGTGTAGACTTACATCATCCATGATGTAGTCCAAATTCAAAATGTCATTCTCAAAGCATTCATTCTCCCAACGGGCGCATGTGTCCTTGTATGTGAAACTTTCACCATCATATGTGACGGTGGCATTTTGTATGATATCGTCCAATTGACGTAACTCTTGGAATATTTCACGCCGTATCATGTTGTCATTGCCATCTTTTGGTATGACAATTACACGGCCAAAACGTCCTAAAACAAATTAAAGAAGAAAAAACATTAAAAAAAACCATCATAAATAGAAAACAATAATCATCAACAGTTGTTCATAGGTACGGACAGTGGGTCGGTATGACCACCAGTGTTGAGTCGAGAGGTCTCGGTGAGCCGTGGGGTCTTCTAAGCCGTACCGTACATGCGGTGCGACGCATTCACTACGTGACCATATGATGGGTGGGGGGGGAGCCATATCGAGTTGCATGTTTTGTTCAATTACTTTTTTTCTGTTTTGTGTGTGTGTGACAAAATCATAAAAATATATTGCATTCTTCTGTGTGTACTCATGTATGTGTGTGTGACTGTTCGATAATAAATAATCTTTGATTGTATTGGAAACAATTGAATTGCTTTTCTTTAAATGAATAAGCGCGATAATTACATAGAGGAGGAAGGCAGATGTTTTTTTTTGGTTTTATTGCCAGCCAGTGGCAGGTGATGCTACAGACAGCATTTTCCGTAAGCAAAAGGAATGGGAAGGTGTCGACACTCTGAAGCACAAATCAAATGGAAGAAAATATAAAAATCCTCAATTAGCCACTTTTTTTTTGTCACAACTGGGATTTTGAGCAATAGGTTATGGTCAATGGAAAAAATAAGTATTCTCAGGACTAAGAATGACACTGGGTATAACATGACCATTAAGGAATTTTCGGCTATTGATTTATCGGTAGAGTATGCAAACCCCGGTTCATATACTGCTAAGAAAATCAAAAAAGTTGTTGCTGTCATTTTCAACCAGGAAATGCGAGCAGGAAGCAACACTAAAAAGTAGATCCAGGTGAGTGAGTATACAAATTGCATCGGGCACATCGGACCTTAATATTCATGGAATGTTAAGGGAAATACGCAGTCTTTGCTGATTGACAAATCGTCCAGAGACAATTGAATTACTACAGATCTTCTCGTTAGCTGGGAATCACATCCCGCGAACATTTTACAGGAGGGGGTTTTTTGTGGGGTCCAGCATAAAGGCTATAACTTTGTAAATATAATATTTTAATTTTTAATATTTTCGGATTCGGAGCGTTAGACAAATTGCTGTCGAATTTCATTAAAAAGCGATTACTTCTATTTCGCAGTAAGTGCTCGATATGTTATGTTCACAAAGACAGTTCTTTACCATTCGATTTCTTGACAGAAAGTCAGAGCATTTACTGAAAAGAAGTTTCGCCCTCGTTGCGGCACCCACCTCAAATTATTTTCATTTCATTTTGTTATGAAGTGAAGTTTGTTTTTTGTCAATGCCAGTCAATTAGTCAAGGACCAGCACACTAGCACACGCATCAACTACTGCAACAGATGTTCCCAAAATTATTTTGGAAAATTAATATTTCAGGGGCATTCACTGAAACGAATTTCGTGAGGGACATTTCATTGATGTGGCAGTTCATAATTACAGATATCATCGATGATATTCACAAAAATTAAATGAAGATCAACTCAAATTGGGGCGACGCACATAATTACAAATCAAATGTCTATGATATTTAGTCTTGGGTGTTTTGTACATCGTCCGAAAACCTTGATAGTTCAACTAGGTTAATATAAGGTTTTGGTTTTTGTGTACACACATACGCTTGTTGGTGGTAACTAGACCCAGAAATATGGCTTAAGGTCAGTGTAACGTTTCAACTGAAACGTTGGAAATATGAACGAACCGAGATCATCTGTCATGTCATGCCGTCTAATTACCGTTTTTGTCCCATTATCTATTTTATAGAAATGAAATAATTCAAATCTTGATTGAAAACAATTCGCAGTTCAAACGCAAACAAGTGCGCCTTAGACAAATGACACACTAATCAGTACATATGCCGAAATGGGTGTGGGAATTAAAGACCACAGAGACCCCCAAACAATCGCAAACATAAAGGAAAACAAAAATAAAAGAAAAACAGACAACAAATTTAAATTTCTTTGAAATTACACAAAAAAGATAGGCTGTTTTTCTTCTTGAAGTACATAAATGAAATTCAGACATGTGGCCGTGGTTGTGATGGGCTGGACTGGACTGGACTGGACCAACGTATGTACTCGTATGTCCATATGTCAGTGCACGAGCATATGTAAATTATTTTTATTCATTTGTTGAGATTTTGTGAATTAGTTCATCATCCTCACTTTTGCTGTGTTCCTTTCTTCATGATTTCGTTTTTGTCATTTCATTTTTTTGTTCTTTCTGTTTGGTCTTTGTAGTCGAGTCGAAAATATATCGCAGTTTCTTCGGGAGGGGGGAGGTTTTTTTTTTGTTTGCGCCACTTAAGAATCCGCCGAAGATGATAATTTTATGCATATGAGAGCGACTAGTGAATATGTTTGTTCGTCGGTACGTTTAAGTGACGTACAATAAAGAAAATAATGTAAAATAAAGCTAAAGTGAACGACGATGAATGGCTGCTTCCAGACGATTCTTTGCATTTCTTTCCAGAGATTTGCAGTGTTTTGCGAATCTAATACAACCACTAGAATAAACACATCATTATCCAGCACTACCAATGAATGAAATGGAATGGCATGGCATGGAAGCGACACCCGAGCCACAACAGTAAAGGAGGGAGAGTAGTTAGTATGTATGCTTCGGCTTCTGATTCGGATTCTAGATCCATGTTTAAATTTACAGTTTAGCTTTAGTAAATTGAATTAAATCGCGCTCTTATTATTTTATATTTAAAATGAAAACAAACACATTCCCACCATCGCCACCGTCACCGTCACCAATGCTCGCATTTATTTACAATAGCGACGCAGAAAAACACCGAGGAGGAGAAGAAAACAAAAAAAATGCCGCATGTTCGTTCATGTGTATGAACAAATGTACCCAGCATCCTAATTGAAATTGGCATTAAATGAAATTCTAAAGAAAAGAAAATCCACTTTAACTTTCCGAAAAGTGTCACCGCGCGCCCTTCGCCGACAACTCGACCACACAGTCCGCAGGAAACTGGTGATTTCCTTTCAAGTAACTAATAAAACGATATCTTATTTTGTAGTGGTTAGTTGGTTGACTTACCTGGGCGTGTTATTCGGCCGACATTAAATCGATGTGTATAGTTAACCTTAAAGTATTGCTCGACCACAGCCCGTTCAGCCTTACCCTCTCCATTGACCGGTGAAAATAGATATTCGGGATCTATTTGATATTTTAATTGTTGGTAACTGCAAACGGGAGAGAGAGAGAGAATAATTGTAATTAGTTTGTTGTATAAAATAAATGGCAGGTGAACAATTTGGAAATGAAATGATATAGGAAATGTTGTCGATGTCGATTTGGTAGGTTACGGGGCCAGTCTGAAATCTCACACTTTCATTCAGCTGCAGTCTCTGAAATCAAACTACCCAGAGAATTTGGTCGAAAACACACACACAAATATATAGTCGAGTCCGGTTAGAACGAACTCCTAGGGACTCGACAAATTGGTTCGTTATATCCCGTGTAAAATAGGGTAAAAGCAAAACTCATGGGACTTAAAAAGTGTTCGTTGTAACCGGTGTACGTTATAACCGGACTCGACTGTATGTACATAAAAACCACACTGAACTAAGGTAAATCTTGAGAAACTCTACACGATCAGTTTCAGAGATAATGGTGTGCCTGCTACTCTCTAGAAATTCCAGAGACCATAGGCATATAATAGGGACCAGTGGCTTCAATTTTATCCGGTCAGATGCCCCAGGAAATGTGATTACTGAAGTAACCGTAACCGTTTTCACGGCTTAATCTCTAGCTAGCAAAGTCTGATGTTCTAAAAACATTTGATGTTCTGTCTTAAATTGGAACCTGGTTAGTCAAATACTCAATAAGCAATGTTTCGGGGAAGAACTTTAGTGGCTCAATGTGAAATGGAGATAAACTGTTTCAGAGTATTTGTCTGTCAAGAAAATCTGCATACCCTCGACTTTGATGTGAAGCTCGGGAACTGGAATAATCATTCATATTCCTGAATAGGCTGTTTGTTTCGTTGACTGCTATTGTTCACTTGTGACGGGTGGACTTCAATAGATTTCTAAAACTGAAATATCTTCCCTCCACCCTGTCGATAACAGTTAACGGGTTCTTATAATACAATAAAGTTCTTTGCATGCTTTTCGATAGAAAATTAGGGAAACAGTCTGAAAATTCTACGGAAAGGGGCTTTAACCGATATTAAGAAAGCCTGTGTTCATCCTGTTCTGAGTTGCCCAAATATTCATTAGAATCTAAATATGAGAATTACGACTGGCATCCAGGCCAGTGTGTCTCGCCTAATTTTTGAATGACCGGTATTAGACTTGTCTCTAAGCCTGGATCGGCGGATGGTAAATGACATCTCAATGTTCATATTTTTGGGTAATTCTTAACAGAAATATGTCCTAGAATTGAATAGAATAAATTTCTAATAAATGCAATTTATTTTGTAGTTTTTACAACAAAAAAGAAAAAATCATAAAAACTTACCCCGTTATACAAAGTAAAGTTAATAATATTGGCACTATTATAAAATAACCCGGATGTCGGGCTATAAATTTGCCCAGATAATAGAACGTTTTATTGAGCGTCTTGTCCACACACGATATACCACAAGCCATCTAAAATGAAACAAACAAAAATAAAGAGAATTAAATTAATTACATACGTATGTATATGAGATATATGGTAAATGAGAAATACTGCATGTGTATGTGAAAAGGAGGTTTACAATTTCAATAAGGCAGCCAAATCGTAATAAATGAAATTTAGAGAATTTTAGAAATTTCTTTGTAGGTTTGGCAGCCATTTGTACAATTTTCGTAGCATTTAGAAAATGTTGATTGAGTTGAACGATTTGTGGATATGAATGATCCCCCCACCGTGTGATCAAAGAACTAACGACTATTTTGAAACGAAAAATCATTTCAGACTTAAATATGAGCATTTACAATTTACGATTATATTAAATATTTTACAAAGCAGGGCACATGTTCTACTAAACAGGCACAATTAAAAATTGGTTTAGTTCTTTAACAACTTCATCGTATAGATATCAACCCGCTGAAAGAAAGCTCAAAACAGCAAAGAGTTTGTCATTAGTCTGTTGCAAAATTTCATTTAGATTTCTGGAACTAAAGAAATTCGATTGGCCTTTGTGCCATTTGTGGGAATACCATTTAATCTGTGGTTTTGTTTTTAAATGATCAGTTGGTTGTTATCTGGAGTTAGGATAATCATAGTCTTTAGGTAGGTTGTGTGTGCGACTATGACACAGCAAAACCTGGTTCGTATACCACCAAGAACATCAGTAATTGTTCAGCGATCGCTGGCTTTCAATTGTATATTCCGATCAGTGACAATCATGGCCTAGCTAACTTCATCGTATTTATCGTTTCCCCACATTGCACATACATATAATCTTGAATTGGATTTTTATCATTTTCCAATACCAAAACAAGTCGCAGTTACGTGGCGTCACGCCACTCTGTCTGATAGGATCATCAAAAGCAAGATATGGGCACGCGTCTTGAAAGCCCTCTATGTATACTTGAGATCTTATTCGGTACAGAGTGAGATTTAATCACACCTAACTACAAAGAGACACAATTCACATGAATGAAATAAATATTCAGTGTATGATCTACGACATGGGTTTTTTTTTTCAAAACCCATTATGTGTGGTAAAACTAAACAAATACTAATAGAAACTATTTCAAAAGTTATACATACACCTATGTACAGAGTAGATAAATGTCTATTACACATATGTATGTATATGTTTTCAGGTGCCCTTTCTCAAAATGGAAAGAAAAAAAATCCGAACTTTGCGTTTTTTAACTAACACACATTTTGAATTTTCGCTCGTCATCTCCCTGAACTCAAAACCATAAAAAATAAAAACAACCAGCACTAAACACTAAATCTATGTTTGCAGTGTGTGTCGTCTAAAGTAGTATAAAACAAAACAACAACAACAATAACAAAAAACGAAAATATTAAATTCAAACATGATGAACTGCAGCAACAACAACATTCAGCTCAGCTCAAAATAAATACACAAAATAAAGCAACACCGAAACTCAATTATACACTTTACACAATTGGCTGACTGACTGGCTGGCTGGCTACACTCTTATGTTTAAAGCGTAAAAAAGAAATACTGCGGTGTATCGAAACTAAAGCTCAAACAAAAAGCGTCGAACTAAGAAAAAGACGAAGAAAAACCGATTAAAAAGTGAAATATTTAGTTTAAAGGTACTTTTCATTATCATGCATCATTACTCAGTCATTCAATCTCCCATTCATTCCGACATTCCCACAGCAGCTACCGCGCCTTGATGGACTTAAATCAAGTGTCTATTTACCAAGTAGATATCGTCTACTTAGAGTAGTATCGTCTACTTTAGAGATGCCACCGATAAAACAATCCCCGTAGTTGGGATTCATTTCTGTTTTTTTTTTGTTTAAGAAAATCCCCCAATCAAGCGAAATACAATTTTCCAAAATAATCGAACAATTAATGAGGAACTATTGAAAGAAGCAAATTTTTTAGGTATTTTGTAAATAGAGATTGCAGTTTGATCCAAAAAAATTTAGGAAAAATCCCAAATTTCAACCAAAAAAAACAGAAAATTTGGATAAAAAAAATTTAAAAAAAAAAAACGAAATAAAATATTTTGTATAAAGGGTTTTCCAGCAAAAGATGTTATTTTGAATCACCCGGTAGTTCGGTAGCTGTCACCTTTTGAAGCTTTTAGTCTTTGACATTTGACAAGTAGAAACTACGTCATTACTAAAAAAAAATGGAACGATACACGCATTGAAATTATTCAAATGCACTACAGAAATGGTGAAAATCTTCCAGTCACAGTTCGCAAAACCAAGGCTTTTTGTCGGTTGTCGCACCTTGTCTCAGCGAAATATAGAGATTGGGGGACAAAATGGAGCTGGTGGGACAAGTTAGAGATGTGAGGAATAAAACCCATGCTCGTTGCTCAAGAACAACTGAGAATATTGATGCTGTAGCCCAGAGTGTTGAAGAAAACCCAGGCTTGTTCATTCCTCGTCGTTCATTGGAATTGGGCATAAAGACCTGGGTCTTAAGTCCTATAAAGTTCAATTAACACAAGAACGCAAGCCGGCCGATCATCAACAACGTCGTGGTCTTTGCTGATGCGGAATTCCATCGAAAAATCATCTTGACTGATGAGGCCTGATTTCCATCTCGGCTATGGCTATGTCAACAAGCAAAATTGTCCCATCTGGGGCTCGGAAAACCGAACAAGTCTCTCAACAACGTGTGACTGTTTGTTGCGGTTTATGGTCCGGCGGGGTCATTGGACCTGGTTGAATCAACAGTTACGGTGAATGCATTGCGCTGTCGACGGATGATTAAAGATTCGTTATGCTTGGAGTGGGATGACAACGTTTACTTTCAACAAGACGGCGCTGCGTGCCACATAAGCAACGAAACCATTGCTCTTTTTGTATGGGACTGTATCTTTTGGGGAATTATCTAGTTTTTTTTTGAGGTATTACATCTTTTAGGTGTTCCGTGCCCGATTTAGATTTTAAAAAATTCCCTTATCTGGTATTTTCTTTTTTGGATATTGACGTCTCTATTTGTTACAACCAACCGACTGCTCGAGTTTCAGCTCTTATTTTGATAATGAACTTTGTTGGCATTTGCGACACTTTTTTGTTGTTGTTTTGTTTCTTTTCTGTTTCTTCTTTTAATTATAATTTGTTTTTACACTTTTGTTTATTTGAGTTGTTGTCGCTGCAAACATTTGTCGGTGATCGGACGGATGGCGGTCGGTTGTTGCCGTTGTTAACGATGTTGAAAATAACCAGCAAATTAAGTGGAAATATTTCGTAATCAAATGCCGAGCTAATGATAATTACGCATGCGCAAGATGATGAAGACAACCAACGCCGATCATGATCATGTTGAATTTTTGTTATTGTAACCAACATTAGTTTAAAGATGACATTTCGATTTGCTTGTAATCGAAGGGCTACAATTTAAACTATTTACGATTGTTGTCTAAAATTAAATTATTCCCTTGGATTTTTATTTAGATTTGGCCGATTTTCAAATTTTGCAACGACAAACTGGGTGCACATGATGTAATCTATGTGCGACGAGAGTGACCTTAGCGGGCTCAGCATGTCTTTTTCAACCAATTACCTTTGTTTGACACACAAAGCTGTGTGTTTTGAACCACTGTGTGGGTAATGTTCACAGTTTAAAGAGGGAGGTTTTTTTTCTTTGAAACACCATAGGAGTTTTCATTATTATTTCTTTTTTTCACAGTTCATAGGTTAAGTAATTTAGTGGAATTAATAGTGCAACAAATCCATGGACGGAGTTCAGGGGGGGATGGATAGATATTATGCTAGTTTACGTGATATCATAATGGCCTAACGCCTCAAGGTGAGTCACCCTATATAAAGACTGTCACGCGAATTACCTCGAACCCAGCGAAGGCGTTTACTGAAATATAAACTTTTGCGAAAGCGAATATTCCAAAATGATGCGTAAGAGAACTTCGTTACATCCCTAATGTAGACTCTGTACACCCTTATGATTCCAGGGAAATTCGCCGAAATCGTATGACTAAACCCTCCCCTCACAACCATCCTGAGCGACCCCAAAAAAAAAAAGCTTCTGAGTCCTCTGATTCGGATCAATTTCTGTTCAATTTTATTTTTCCTTTCCCTTTTAACTTTGTTTACTACCGAAAGAAGTTTGATTTAAATCGAATTTAAACCACCACACACAGACACACACACACACTAATGCGTCGGTAATTAATTCGACCTTAATGATTTCTCTTTTTCTCAGTGAAAATGAGCCGAGTGCAAATGTCATTAATGACTCACAACAACATCGCATTGGAGGTCAAGACTTTACAATGTGAGTCAAATTGTATGGACTTTGTATTCCGATTTATGTGGAATTTATGCAATTTTTGATTCCAATGTATAAATTAAAGAAAGAAGTCGATAAACGCATTTTTTTGCACAGCAAAAACAAAAGACTTGGACAGCAAACCTAAGGGGGCGATGCAATGGAATTTGGAATTCTGATCTCATTATCTATTGCTTTTCTCACTACTTAGTGAAGCCGATAAATAAACAGGTATTAGTTTGAAATTTTTAAAAAACCCTAAAAGAGTTTGCATTTTTTGTTTGTTTTCTTTTTATATTTCTTGTTATCTTTGAAAAGTTACCCAACTTATGACCAACTTAATGCCCAAAAAGTGCCAAATTTGTACACAAACGAAATTACAGTTTTATTTCTTTTTTTTTTTAAAGTCTCGCTTACAAACTGGTTATCAGTGTTGAAGTCTTTTATCAATTTTGCCTTAAGGTCGTCTGTTTTCACACTTTTAGCTGGGTTTTGTGATAAACCAGATTTATTTAAACCGTTTGATGACAACTCCGAAAAATGTTTAAATATTGTGCAAAATTTAAATAGTTTTTGTCCTCCCCCTCCCTGTGGTTAGTGGGAAACGCAAAACCAACGCACTGCGGGCAGAGTTGAATTGCCACAGAAAGTGAATCATCACATTGGTGGGGAAGGGGGGTATTTTGGCAATTTAATGTTAAATAAAAGCCACTGACCGTATTAAGCAAAGGTTAATAATATTTCAATAGCTATTTCTGCCTGTCTATCTGTCTCTGTGTGTGTCTAAGTATGTGTGTCGGCATGTAAATCTCTAGGTTGTGTTAATATGAAATGATTGATTTACCAACTACAACAACAACAACAAAGCACATGAGCATGAAATTTTTGGCAATAACTTAATCGCCAGACCGTAATAGACAACCGAATTATCGTGTACCATTACCTCTTAAATATTCATTTAAAACAAAGTCCGCTTGTCGGCAGACCGAGCTTCAATTGAATTATAAAAAAATAAAGACCGAGACATACAGACATTCGTACTTTGTCTAGTTGAGGCAATGCTGAGGTGCTTTGGTAGATATCTCTAATCACGTTTTAGTTGGTGTGGTGATCGATGTTGTTGTTGTTACCATATTTATAATAAGTTGGGTCGAGGCTAAACAGCTGACAGTCAATGTCTTAATGGCTAAACCAATAGAAACACCTTAAGACCGTATGTATGTGTGTGTGTGTGTAATTAATAGATTCTTTCTTAGCCAATATCGTCTATATGCTGAACTTTAGATTAGCTGGCTAACTAGCATACAGCACAAGTTGTGCATGGTATTCTAAACTTGTTGTGTTGGCCTTAAATCATGTTCAATTTGTAATCCATTGTTTTATAACAAAACAGCAACAACAACAAAATAGCTATGACACAAAATTCCACTTTCTAACTTTTACACATACACAGGCATTCAGTTTATATGCTTTGCGATGGTTAATGAGAACGTTAACGTTTGTTTTTTTTGTTTTATTATTATTGATAAGCATACAATGGGGCTGGCTTCTTTTTTTCCGTTTTACAAAAACAATAACAAAAACCAAATTTATTAAAGCACAAAAAAATCGAAAATATAAGCCACACATTCAGATGGTGTCCGTCCGTCCAAGTATGCAAGTATGTATTTTATAAATAGAAATAGGAAATTGGGTCAACGAGAAAGAAAACTATTTACGCACACATTTAAACACACTCACAAAACACAGAAACAACAACAACGGATGGCCACACAGTTATGCCGGAATAAACACGTTTGGTTACATGCATATTTAATCAATCAACAAGCCAACAGCCGCAAACGACCGCAGCCAACCAACCAAATTAAGAAAAGCAAATTAAAAAAGGAATTTTTAATACGAAAATAGGTGAAATTTTGTATTGAAATTCACAAAAGCACCTACACAAATACACGCGAATTAGACAATATTTCAAGGTAAAGAACTCACAACAACAAAAACAATTTGCAAGAGCAACGAAAACAAACAAAACATATTCACACTCTCTTTTCCACTGAACCCCCACAGATGAGGAACGACACATCACACAAATCTATAGAAACTCCTCAAGATTAAACAAACAAAAGAAAGCCTTTGCCGAAGAGCGCCGAGTTGGAATGACACAGGGGGGAAGATAGAGAGAGAGAGTGAAAAATACACTGTTTAGCCAACACAGACTTCACTCAACAACCAAAGACTTAAGCTACAAACTTGAAAGTGAAGGTTGCCCATTTTTTGTTGTTGTTATTAAAGAATTTTTGGAATGTTTTTGTTTTGTTTTCTTTATTTTTTTTTTGTTTTCATGGGCATTAACAGCAATTTTACTAATTAATTTAACAAAACGGAAATAGTTTTGGGGAAAAACCTCTACACACGATGCGTAAAGTGCAGATAATTTATTAAGGAAGAAGAGTTAATTTGAAGCACTCAGGCACGCTTATTACATATGAGTCATTCTATGCCAAGCATAACGATGTGTGGGTTGGGGTAAACATTGTCGTAGATGAAGTGGATTTAAGAAGAAAATACATGCTGAAAAACTATTTCAGACCCTGGGATAAGATAACCCCGGCCGGCTATATAAAAATGTTTTGTATTGGGTATCCGGTGAACACATACTCAGAGGAGAAGATTTCTAAGAACGGCTACGCACACACCACAAAGAAGAAAATCCTCCCCGAAAGCTTGGTTGCGTGTACTTGATGTTTGACATTGTCCAATGGAGATTCCTGTAGATTTCCCCCCCAAAAAACACAACGATGAAACTTTGCAGCTGGTATGACAATAAAACTTAAAGATATTTAAAAACCGATTACAGTAGAAACACAGAATGAAATCGGGATTTGAAATGTGATTTATCGAGAGAAAAAACGAAATTGTCTTCGACTTTTTAAAGATATTTAAAAACCAATTAGAGTAATCTTGAAGAAGTCTTGTTAATCTTTGTCTTTGGGTAGAGATCGAAAGAAGATGCGAAGAAGTCGTGTTAATCTTTGTCTTTGCGTGGAGATCGCAAGAAGAGATGAAACGAGGAACAACACAAGTCATGTAACAAAAGACCTAAGCAGCAAACGTGAAAGTGAACATAGGTCGTGATTGCCAAAAGAAAAAAACATAAACATAAACATAAAAGAACATGAATCGATATACAAAACAATGCTTAATAATTCATTTGAATAGAAATGCCAAAGACATTTTTCCAATAATTCAACAAAATCCACGCAAGAAAAACAAAAGACATAAGACCGAAACTTTTAAAGAGAAATTCTTAAAGAAAAAGTCCAACTCATGCTATTGATTTTCCATATGCAAAGCAAACAAGAGGCTTTTTAGTGTCTATTCAGACTGACAAACACTAATTGGTCGTTTCATAAAATTGTTAAATGGACAAAGGTTATTGAGTTCCTTAGATTTAATGGATTTTCACTTTCTACAGAGGAAAACAAACAACGCTGGTACAATGGGGTTTCCCCCTAAGTTGACAACACAAAAGACTTAAGCCACAAACTTGAAGATGGTCATTCACAGAATAGCCAACCGAACCGAACGACCATGTGTTGTAAATCTGGTTGGGTATTTTCAGCTGAGTCAAACAACATTTAATATAATTTAACTAATTTTATAAACGTATAGGCTATGTGTGTGTGTGTGTGTATGTTTTTGTATATTTATGTGATTCATGCAGTTCATTTTGTACTGTTGTTGTTGTTGTTGGAGTATCATTTATTTAAATATTTATAAAAAAAAAAACAATACTTGAAGGTGGGCACTCACGCACCACTAAACAGACAAACAAAATAAATGTTGGTTGATCGTCAAGGTGATGTCAAGTGGACGTAACAGTTTAATATTGCGATCAGGTAGATTAGATTTGCCAGTACATGGCACCACCTCCTAATGGATCAATGACGTTTTATAAAACAAAACAAAACAACATAACATTAATAATAATAATAATACGTATGCATATGTATGTGTGCGTGTGTGTGTGTATTCATTAAAACAGTTAAATCAAAAGAATACATGCCAATAAAAAATATGAAAGACCCAGCAATAAGATTGAATAAACTATGAATTGTTGCCGGTCTGCCATCTGTCTGTCTGTCTGTATGCTAATCTAACAAATATTTGAGAGTATTGCATTTGAAATGAGTGATAAAAATGATGTTGAACGGTTTACGAACAAGTTCTTAATGAACATGTGGCCGACATTGTCAAACCTTGGCTGTGATTAATCACAAGTTGGATGTAACACTGCCAAGCTCAGCCTAATAATCTTCAAAAAAAAAGTAATGCTTTAGAGATCCACCGCGTTACCATGAAATGTTTTCTCGTATAGAACCATAACAATTTAATGCTCCACAAAAGTTTTTATTTTCTACAAAATAAAGTCAAGTTTTTTTTCACAGTCCACGATTTAAATTCAAACAGAGAGAAAGAATGATCAAAATGTAGAGGAAAAGTTGAACGGACATGTTGTAAACGAAAGACTTAAGCAACAAACTTGCATTCGCTTTCATTTTCAGTTACACGAGCGAGCGGCATCCGTAAACGTTTCATTTCTATTTGTTGTTGTTGCTGTTGCTTGGTACTGTTTTTTCTCTGAAAATAAATTATTCACAGTTAAACAATAAAATGTGAACACAGTGGTGTTAGGCAATTGTGTTTGTTGTAGTTGTAGAAATTACACTTAACTGCAGTGTGTTGATAATCAATTTTCCCAACGAAATTTATTGTTTTTGTTGTTGTTGTTTTAGAAATAAAAACGAATGAATATTACAGAATGAGAAAAGCAATTTGTCACTGAAGTAGTTTGAGTTATGATTTACAATCGTGGAGAGAAAGCAGCAGCTGCTCTCTAGGAATTGTTGTAATTTGTTTCAGGCTAGTAGTTGTCGGCATGGAATGGAAGCGATGTCAATGAAATCGTCATAATAAAGTGTATATATGATAGTTTTATCGATTTAAACAAACGGGCCGATAACACCACATGGCTGGACCAGCGGAGAATTGTAGAGAATTGTTCCTTTTATCTCTAAATATTTTCAACAGGCGGACACAAAGAACGTGGATATATTTTGTAAGGCTTTTTCTGAGAAACAAGATTACAGTGCACTCTCTCTAAAGCGGACACCTAAGGGACTAAGAATGTGGTTGGCATATGAGAGAAGTACACAAGCGGAATGGTACTGAAAAAAGTGTCCGCTTAGGGAGGTATCCGCAAGAAGACAGTACACTGTATTTTCGTTTAATTTCCACAAAGAGAACGTGGATTTTTGTGAGAACCTGTAATATACGGTGTGGTCCATCTAGTTGTTTCTTTTTGAATCGTTTTTTATTTTGAAAGAGACCGAACTTTCCCACTCGTCATATGGTCGGATTGATTACTGATGCGAATTTCGGATTCACTCGACAATTTGTCTTCTTTTTGAAATGCTGGTGGATGCGACTTTTCGGGTAAAGATGAGGTCTGCAGAGACATGATAAACCATTTGTTGTGGCCGGAAATTGAATATATGGACGAACTTTGGTTTCAGCAGCATGGCGCACCAGGACACACAGTTTACACCATAACCGGGCTATGGGTCACCCCACGAAAGCTGCTATTTGATGCCGTTAAACCTATTTTCTTGTGGAGTATCCAATGTTATCCGAACTGACCCTTAAGGCGCATATGGAGCAAGACATTCGTGAGATAGAGCCGGGTCCAGCCGCTGTGCGGCCACTGTCTTGAGTCACTGGCGAACTTTTAAATTACAGAAATTATGCACAGTTTCAGTTGGATGTAAACAAATCGATAATTGGCAAAGATATTTATAAGGTTGGCTAATGGTTTAAAACAACAACAACAACCGACATAAGACCACATTACAATGGTGGTAATAAACACGAAATAGAAAGTTTGCTGGTATTTTGGGAAACTATCTTTGGTTAAAATTTCACAAAAATATTTCAACTATTTATCGTTTTTCTTTGTTTTCGGTGTATAATTATGGAAACCCAACGTGTAAATCATTAGATAGATCTTTTAGATAATAATATTTATAATACCCATAATAATTATTAGATAAGTAGTTGATAATAAACACGAATTAAGATGTTCAACATGAGATGAAATATTTCTCGATACCATTTCTAAAGAGGTGCTAATTTGTGGTGAAGGAATTTAAAAGGCAATTTGATGAGTTTATAATAAATGGCAAATTTGCTCAACAAAAAAAAAAGATGATTAATAAAAAAGAAATCAAAAATTTCCAATCGATTCCAAAATAATAACAAAAAAAAACGTTCATTAACTTTTCAATGTGTGTTTGATAAACGATGTCGGTTTTCGCCATCGCCGAAGCCGCCGCCGCCACCGCCAAACACAGAAAAAATCCACAAAAATAAATAAACCTCAATCAAATTAAATGGTGGGTAAAAGAGCAGAAAAAAAATGAAAATAAATAAATACCAACGAAATACAAAAAAAAAAAACGAAAAAGTGAAAGTTGGTGCACACAAACATCCAAGAAAAAAAAAATACCCAACCAACATGTTGTACTATGGCAAGGCGCGCTGTGTGGTTTGCCTGTCTACCCAATCGTGCAGTTTCTTACACATCCATATGTACGACTGAGTATGTGAATCGAAGACACAACGTCAGACGTCAGACTGCCAGACGTATATACACGCTGACACTACTCCAGTGGAAGTCTGTATCGTTGGTTTTATGTACGCGGATGTAACAAACCGCACCAGCCAGCCAGCCACCAAATACCTTAACATATGTTACAACAACAGCAACAATATTAGCACAACAGAGAGACGACCAAAAGCGAGAGGAAAAAAAATTGCTGCATAACTAAATGAAGAGGGTCAAGGACGTAGTTAAAACTCGTCACATGTGTACGAGTGAGTGCACATGTCACAGTATGCCTGTGCATGCGCCTGAGAGTTGATAAACACATGTATGGAAATCTGTGAGAGCGGTGTGTACCGTTTTTTGTTTTGTTTTTTTTTTTTCAGGTTTTCATTTAATCAATGTTTGAAGGTACGGTGTTATGAAGTCGTCGTCGTTTAGCACTTGTTCCATATGGACACGGTTGCACAGTTAACAGTGACGACGTTTTCTTCTGTTGATGGTGTTGGTTTTGTTGTAATATATTTCTACACACACAGGCACCCATACAGAGACGTCAGTCATGATTGCATGCAAATTGCAAACTCACATACACGCACACACACACACACACATATACGTGATAATCATAGCGGCGATGACAGTGTTGCAATCAAAAATCTTTAATTTTAATGTTGTTGTTCATCTTTAAGGCTGCTTAAACGCTCACAACTAAAAAGTGTCCATGGTCCAAAGAAGGGGGGGTTGTGGCACGTTTTCTCTATTGGTTTATTTATTTTTTGTAATAGAATGCACAAAAATGCAATGCTGTCTTAAGGAGAGCTTGCCAGACCGAAGGAAAAAAAACAGATTAACACGAAGGAGAAAGTTTTTCGACTGTTTGAAATTATAAACATAACAAATAGAAAAAAACCCAGTTTTTGTCTTCATTTTATCTGTGTTTCGTTAAGAAGATATCATTGATAGAAAAAAAATTAATAAAAGCAGAAAAAAAAACACATTCCAAGGAGTGGACATATGATTAATGGCCTCTTTAAGCGAATACAAAATACCAACAGCTAAAGTTGCGAGATTTCGTGATAATTCGGTGTTGAAATGGAGAACACCTGCTGATGGATGACTAATAAATAAACTCTTAATTGAGATGTAAATTTTTAAAGATTTTTGTGCCGGAGACAAATGGCTCAAATAAATGCTGTTATGAAAATGTATTTTAGCTTTTAATCTCTAAACCATTGATGGATGCATTTTAGAAAATCGTGCCAAGCATCTTCAAGGTATTTAGTATTTGTAATAGTGTCCACCGCACGCTGAATTATAATTTTCAACGTAAAAAAAAAAATAATAAACGATTTAGATTAAAAAAAATATATATATAATATTTTAAACATATATTAATATGTAATACTACACTTAAAATTTAAAATCGAATTCACAATAATAATAAAAAAAAAATCATTTACATGTTAAGGTGTCGATGTCTGTCATTGCCGATGACGCCTCTGCCCAAGATCGAAATCGATATTAAACTCTCGTATTTTCAATCGAGAAATTCTGAAAAATTATTCGAGTTGGTTGTTGAAATAATGTAAAACACTGATTTGAATTTAGAAGCTGTTAAACTTAATATTTCATGATTTAAAAAAAAAAAGAGAAAAAAGTAGACAAAAAAACTAAAGGTACAGTCATGAGAACTAAAGGTAAGAATTTTGATTTTAAAAATTGCTTACATTTCATTTGTTTAAATCAAACAAAGAATTTTGGGGCTTTCAAAACTATTAAAAATAATGTTATAGTGCCTCGAGTAAAAATTGTGCCTCGAGTTCTACAAGTCTGCTGTCTGCCATTTATATATCAGAATTTGACAATCAAAATACGAATTTTTGTGTTTGAACAATTGCCACAACCTTTTATTATTGGGCCATGCATTTACTCCCGTATTCATAAAAAATTATAAAATGTGTGAAATTTATTTTTTTGTATTTTCACACATTTTTCTTAACAAGGGTTTATAAAGGTGTTTTGAATTTGCGTTTCTCAATTTTTAGTTTATACAAATAAAAGCGTATAAAAAATTGTTCATCGTCTCATTTTTCATATAAATTATAACAATAATAAAGGGGTTAGACGAGCAAACTGATCGTTTTTTTTTAAACACGATGATCAGAACGTTACGTTTTATTATTACCTTCCCGACGAAGTCAGCAATTACAATTGGTTTACCAGATAATATGAATGAAATCTTGTCGTCGTCGCTGTCGTTATAGATGAACTGATCATTAAGAAACATCCACAATTCCGTGTAACATCAGGTGAAAGAAGTCAAAAAACTCATTTCGGCTGACAAATAAAAAAGAGACAAGCCAAGCCAAAAACTGTGCAAAGTATTTAAAATATTTTGTATGGCTTCAATGACCGCTTAAACCTTGATCTTTCTTTAAAGGTAATTTGTACAATTGCTAGAAGTTTTATGGAGCAACATTAAAATAATTTAAAAATCATCAAAATAAAATGATGTTTGAACGTGAAGAGCCAAAAAAAAAAAATGGTCGTGAAAAGGTTGTTGCAAAAACTCTTAAGAAATACCAAAATGCCATCGTCACCCGCAGGTGTCTTAGTTGTAAAGCAGCGACATATGAAAGACTACCCAAAGACATGACTCAATAATTAATGAGCTGATCAAACGGAAATCGATTGTTCCCCCAACAGTGGTCGGCTGCAGCGTTTTCCACGAACGAAACAAAAATTGCATTTTGTTTTAAGAGTATATGATTAATAAGAGAGGCGAGAGTTTGCAGACATGCTATTAATTCTTTATATAGCAAAGAGACTCCTCAAGTCCACTAGATTGTCTTGGAAAATACTTTAGAATTTCAAATAAATTTAATAATTCTCGAAATTCCTTGAGAAAAAAATGTCGATGTCACAATCTTGTACACCCTACCGAGTAAGTGCTTCCAAACATGGAACTGGCATCTCTCTCTCTCTCATAGGTGTCATCTACTCATCAGCAACTTGTTGTTGTTGTCAAGGTTGGTTGTTCTATTGAAAACCAACCAAATATTTTGTTCAATAATCGCCATATTGTGTGTGTGCGTGTGTGTGTGGCCTAAATGAAAATTCAAATCCAGCATGATAAGTATTTTCTTTCCCATTCAAAGATGATGAAAAAAAACCACTCAGGGCCTCCATACATCAAAGTTGAAAAGTTCATTATACCATCGTTACAATAACAGCAACGACAACAACTGCATTAAAGATAATAACAATATAATCATAATCATCATCATCATACGCGCTTGTCATATTGTTATGTCGTTCAACATTATCATAGCGTGATTTGAGAAGCTTTTTGTTCGTTCGCTTGTATCTTTTTTTCATCGTAGACAAATGTATCTCGGTTTTTTTGTTGCTTTTCTTGACGATTGACGATTGTACTACGCACACTTTGGCCTCCGATTTGAGTTGTTGTATTTCATTTTATGTAATCACACTGAATTTGAACAGATTGTTACGATGCAATAACTTGAATTGGTCCGGTTTCTTTTTTTTTTTTCGTTTTCTTGATTTTTGTCTTTTTTTCCGAAACTAAAAACTCATGCAAATCGTATATGAGGAGGCACAAGTGTCTGACGGCGTGCGTCGTGTCAGTGTATAAGTCGAAAAGTGAGACAGTGATATAAGTTAAGTTAATAACAACAACAAAAATAAACAAATAATAATCATAATTTATTTGTTTCTTTGTAAAGAAATCTATTAATTTCAAATGAAATAATTGCATGCATTGCAACAAACTAACGACTGAACATACATGTCGCTCTCTAAATACAAAAAAATCACAACTCATAAATTTATTCAGATTTTTTTCCTACATGGAATTTGATTTCTTCCCTTACTGTGGCATACAAAACCATCGAACAAATTCTAAATTATATAAAAAAAATCAATATGGGCAAATACAGGATGTAAAAAAACATGACAATGGGGTTGAGACTTTGGTCCCTGGGATCCAATAACAAGTGCTTTTATGTAGGTATATCCAACTGATTGTAAAAAAATTTATGTCACTTACTAAACCATTAAAGAATAAATGTTGTTGGACTAATCGCATCTACAACTGGATTTATTGTTAACTCTTCGGACCAAAAATAAAATACATCTACCGAAACTTCAGTGAAATCGCATGACTATTTTTAGCATTTTTCCCCAATTTAATGACTAACCCTCGTATTCATAAAATTTAAAAAAAAAAAAAAACTTTAAGAAAAAATATACGAAAATACAAAAACAATTTTCACACATTTTTCTTAACAAAGTTGTTTTAAGTTTGTATGAATATAAAAAATAGTTGTTGTTTCTCATAGCTATACAATTTTGGATATATACATTAACCTAAGGACAAAAAGGATATACCTCTCACCCGCAGTTTGTTGGGAATTATTGGGTGGGTTAGACTCTTAGGGCCATCTCCCAATCGTTTGTGGTGGACAGCGATGGACGTCCAGTTAAGAAAATGAAATATCTGTCAGCAGCTTCCAGTGTGAAGTGCCACACGAAAGTTAAGGCTGTGTTTACTTAAGAAATTCGAACCGACATCGTGGCAGTCTGCATGCCTTTGTTCTAGTGTAGTTCCTCGATTATTTTAATTACAAAAAGGCCATAATTGGCCTTAAATTTCTTGGGCAAACATTCGATAGACCTTAAATCTCAGCTGGCTACGATCTCATTATGGCTTGATAGTTTAAAATCCGAATTAATATTAAAAAAAAAAAACACCCTTACGTAGATGTATGTATGTCGGTTCAAATACATACAAACAAACACACGTACAACATAATTGTTTTTATTGTTTCTTATTCGGTGAAGAAACAAACAAAAACTGCATTTAAAAGTGTAAATTCATTGGGATAGAAGAGCAAGAGAAAAACCAAAACCAGTTGCAGTTTTATATAACTGAAGAAAAACAATTAAATGTTCAATACAAGACACTCTCAAGCCGCCAGACAGACATAGAGACATTCAGACATACATGTGTAACTCGGTGTATGTGTGTATGTAGAAACATGTGTTTACAATTACCGTTGTATCGTTTACGATATATACAAAAGTATTCGTATCGTATTTACGGCAAATCTTTATACGGAGAAAAATCGCACATCCGATCTGTTATTTTCATGTTTGAAGAAGTAAATCGTTTGTGGGAAATTGACCCAAAACTGAGTTTATTACCTGTATGGATTGAATGTACATACATATGTATCACTGGCAGGTATTAAATAAATATATTTGCCGTACATATGTTATCTGATCAGGTTGATCCATGTGTGATGGCTTTGGGCCAGGTGCAAAAGAAAGTGTTGCTTATGAAATGAAGAAATTATTGAGATTTGTTTTGCTCGATTCACGTTCAACTTACCTTGGGGCCGTTTTGGTCGTTTAATCCAACAGAAAGCAGACACTGAGTTGATGATCACTTGTCGTCTTCTGGATGTTCGTTGTTTGGTGATTTATGCAAAAAAGAAACCAAATATTTCAAAATCGCCGTTGTGTTGTTTGTTATTTCTTCTTTTTTCTTCTTTTATTTTTTTGTGGTATCACGAATATTTAACAGTAATGATGAAATCTGATTTCGAGGGGTTTTATTATTCAATATCTCACCTCACTGGGGGCATTATATAAAAATTAGTGGCATTTTTTCTCTAAGGGGTGAGGAATTTATTTCCACTTTTTCTATAGCACAACTCGATCGTTTTTTTTTTGGTCACAATTAATTTTCTCTTTTTTTATTTTATTTTGTAAAAAAAATTCAAATTTTCAAACCGTTATTAATACTATTTCGTTTTTTTTTGTAAATTATTCTTTTGGCGTTTTCTTTTTTATTATTATTTTCGTAGTCCGCACGCGAAAGCGTACAAATTTCAACTGACGGCTCTATTATTGCTCCCAAGATCCGTAACCGCCGCCGCACACTTTTGCGCTAAATTTTGTTGGTGCTTTGTTTGGGTTTTATTGCTGTTGTTGTTGTTAGAGATCTTCTTCGAGGAGAAACTGGCGAAAAATGAACGACGCTAAGCAGCGTCTGTGTGAGAGTTCGTAAAACGACAAAAGGCGTTCGCCACTGTGAGCTCAGCTCGGCGATGATGATCTTTACAAATTTAAATGACAAATTTAAATATGAATTCAATGCACAGTTTAACGACTTTACGGTGAAAATCCCAGCTAGCGCAAAGCAGCCGAAAACAGAAAACAAGAAAAGTTTATTTTGTTACTTTAGTAGCTTGTGACGAATTTTCTTTTGGGCTATTACACAATTATTTGTACGTATTCGTCGTTTGTACTAAATTACACACATTTGGTCGGCGGAAAATTGAGAAACACTGAAATGCACTTTTGGTAGACGATGATTTTCTCGTTATTTCTGTTGTCTTAACGCAGCAGGCGGCAGGCTGGCAGACAGCTTCTGTCAAGATCACACACAACCAGCGCACTTGTTTACCACCAGCACCGGCTTCACCCGAGAAAGACGTGCAGCACACGCACACATATACACACAGACACTCACAACAACAGAAAGAAAACTTCATAAAAGAAGAAAGTAGGTTTAAAATGAAATGAATTCGTTAGTAAGGCAGGTCGTCGTCGTTGGATTTAATTTTTCTGCCGTTGCGTCTTTTGAGCGCTTAAGCAAGTCTTTACAGTCGGACGTTCACGAGTTTAATAACGGAGGAATGTCGTTCGGCTCAAGAGTTTAGCGGTTTGCATAGTTGAGCCACACTCCGTACATGTGTTGATTTTACACTCTTAGTCTCTCTCTCTCTCTTCCAGGTACATGGGCCAACAATCACTGCACTGGACTTAACCGCGCAACTCTGTGGTGACAAACACCTATGGCTCAGCTCTCTTATCTCTATGTTTCGATGGAAAATGAAGTGATTTTGTTCTCTAATATAATTTGAGAAAATGCACACACAGGTGCGAAATGATCGTGAAAATGCATTGCTTCTTGTTTTCTTTTTTCTGTGTTTATGGTTTTATTGCTGTTTCCCTAAAATTGTCTGCGTTTCGGAGAATTTCGCCTTTGCTACTACGACCGTAAAATATGAATTTAAAGGGATAAATTCAGGCGTTGCCCTGCCAGTGTTCAATTTTTCGCCTTTTTTCCAGAGAATTCTCAAATTGTGTAAAAGTAGCTGCGAAAAGGCGTTACAATAATTTGGTTTTTCCCTTCGAACACCACGACAGAGCGCTGCCAATCTACTTCACCTGTCCGTCTATCACACATGACTGTGTATGTACAGTGTAACCTCGGAATACTGACTACTGAATAACAGACCCTAAGAAATATATGTAAATCTGGAATATATTTCTTAGACGAACAAGAATGTCGACATGAAAAAACACAATACGTATGGGGATGAGGAGCTTCTTTCAAATCTGTGTGCTGTGCACAATATAATTTGTATACTCATGGGCTTAAAGCCGGCTCCAAACGGTAAATGATTTTTCTAGGTGGAAAACGGTCAATGAAAACTAGTTTTCAGATCTGATTCTTGGTTTGTTGTGTGATAGTCACACAACACCCCAAGATTTCAACAAAAAAAAATAATAAAATAAAAATTAAAAAACAAATTTTCAAAGTACTTAGTACTTTTTTGAGTACACCTTTCTCGTATTTAATGCTTTGTTTTTTCTCTTGGGACTGTGAAAATCGCACGTTCTTAAACGGAAAATAAAAAAGAAGATTCGAATTGAATTTTCAAGTGTACAAGTGTAATTTCAAACACTCAAATCCTTGTAATTTGACATGGGGTCCTGCAATTGTGTGCTTTTTCAATGTGATCGACGCCATTCACTTTCCGTTAAATTCAGAAAATTATCAAAAAATATTGAAAAATGAAATCAGAAATCAAGCAGCCAATCATTTGGGTGACCAGAAATCTAACTACAACTTGGGTCAAGAGAGGCATATCGCCAAATACGTTCCAGAGGTAAAATGTTTTACCTTCTAGGTGTTACCCAATTGATTGGCTGTTTGTAAATAATACACTTAATCTCGCATATTCCTTTCTAAGCTAGTTTATCACAAAAATTACAGAATTGGTTTTCTGTAGACACAAATTCGCCTCGACTATTGCCTTTCACTATTTCCGGGCTTCACTGTACCTCCGTGTGTTTGTACGGGCATATGTACATTGTATACTCTTGAAAACTCTTTACAACACAACCAAAACAAAAAAAAAGCAGCAACTGCAACACAAAATGCTTTATTTATTACCCTTTTACTGACATACTTGAAAAACAAATGCCTAAATATTTACTAACCAACTATTAACAAAATTTAATAATAAAATAAAAAACAAAACCGACGCTCAAACATTTAACTAATACGGTCTATTTAACAAAAATGCAAAAACGAATTGTGTACCAACCAAAAAGAAAAACCTGAACCAACCGAAGATGGCGGCATGAAAAGTTTCGGAATGTGTTTACTACATTACAGATCGATATGGTTGTATATCAATATACATATACTTAATGTATTCGATTTCTTTTGGACGTTATAGTTGTTTTAATAGATGGATTAATTAATGGAATTCTCCCAAATCAAAAATTGAATTTGTGTTTTCAACATCATTATGGTATGTTTACATTGTAAATATTCAAATATCCATTGGACATGTAAGGAGGCCCAGTGATAAAACGAATCGTGGTATATGTCAATGAGCCAGGCGCCAATTGATGTATTCTTGTCTAAAATCTATTAACTCACAGAACGTTTACTAAAGTCCTCATCGCATTAGACAAAGAAAAAAGTAGTCGTTAATACGAAATATGCCTATATACTTCCAAGTCTTTGTAGAGCGAAAGTAAGCCTAAATCTGGACTCTAAGCTATCGATATTAATATGTTCTACACTCAAGCCCGATTAAATCCAGACTTACTCGATTACAATATAGATTAATTGGCCTTATAATTAAATCTCTAATCATTGTTGCCATTGTTACAGTTATATTCTTTTTATTTAGCATATTTTGAGAATTTCTATGAAAAACTTATGAAGTGACTTCACTACACTACAGTTAGCCCTAACCAACAGCTATTGATAACAGATTGTACGGTATTTTAATCCTGGCTATAGACACCGGGTAAATGGCATCAAATTAAAACACTGTCATCCATATTCACAATGTATATGTAATTTTTCACCCAGTGTCTAATTACCTGCCAACAGTAGGCATCTATGGTTTCCACCTAACTTATCACACTGCTCCTCATTAAAGTTCAACTGTTCGCTTAATCATCGTGCACATCAAACAAGTGCATAGTAGTAGTATTTACTCGTATCATCATCCACATCTTGCATACACTGCACGCTGTACTCGTATGCCTGTATGTGTGCAACAACCTGATCTTAGAGTGATATGGGGCTTTTCCATTTCCATGACATGCTCTCCCAACTAGCAGCAATGCAAATAATTTCACTACGCAGCGCAGATAATCTCTTGAGATCTCAGTCCCCCACATCAAATTGGACGGTTTTAAAGTACTCAGTGTATGTGAGTGTTTTACTTTTACATGAGATTTGCTCGTTCGTTTGTTTGTTGTTGTGTTTTTTTTAGCGGAAATATCAATAAAAATCATTTGGTTTTTATTTCATCAAACGATATTTATTAGATACGAACGAGAATGAGACGACGCGCACATCATCAACACCAACCAACAACAATGTTTTTGGAAATTGTATCTTTGAGTAGACTGAGTGTGAGATATCGTACGCGATATACGAACATTTCAATTTAATTTAACGAGCGGTGATACTTTTATTTTATGTTCACACCATCGCTCAGTCGATTTTATACGAGTGCATGGCTACAGCCGGTACTGAATACTCTCTGGACTGGCTCTCTGAATGTTTTGTGTTTGTGCCTCTAGACATTGAGGAACAAATTGACATAATTTATTTAATTTTTTTCTTTTCAAAAATTCCGGGTAATTTTATATGAATACAGAGATGTATTGTTTGTTGATAAGCAAGTAGACGCAACTAACTGAAGTGCAGTCAAAAAATCATTTATCATTTTGCTACAATATTTTGTTGTAAATCTAATTACATATATTAATGAAATCTGCTAATCTTTTAGAAATTGAATGGAAATTGATAGCCGAAATGCGGTTAATTGCAGTCGTATGTGTCAAAAGCATTGCATATACTATATAATCATATATATATGGGCAAAAACTTGTAGAACATATTTCGTACAAGTGGTTGTCTTTTATTGCAGGTTTCAAAGATCTGTCAAAATGTTCCAGCACTAAATTCTGAATAGAATAGTTGGCGGGTGAAAGTTGATCTTTTGTTCAGTTCGCCAGTCAGTCAAATCTCTTTCTTTGTGATTTGTATGGTAACAAAGGTGAAGAAGAATATTGTAAAGAACAATAAAAAATACTTTTTAATATATGTGCAAAAAATTAATTTAAACTATAATGGGCGAACAAAAATAACAGTTTTCGTTGGTCTGGGAACTGACAAAGTTCTTCTCTGAAATTATAGGTGAGTCTTAGAAAACTACTAGAGTGGGTTTTATGCTGGTATTTTAATTATTTCCGTCTCATTTAAAACTTTGTTAGTGTTATTTAATGGAAACTTCTTATTAGAATGAAATCCTTTGATATAACTCTTTGGAAGATTTTTTTGTCTGCATCTTCGAAGTTAAGAAGCTATCACCAAACTCATTTATTAGCGGTAAACATCTTTTTGGACAAATGTTCCTTCACTTAACATTTACTTAATTAAAAGACCCCGTTTGTGAAACCTAAAAATATTAAAATTAAGAAATGGTTAATCAATGGCTCAAAATTCCATTAAGTAACTACCTAGTAACTGACAGATTTTGTCTCTTAGAGATCAACTTCTTATTCAAAACGTCTCCGGCATTTATGTGGTATACGATTGTTAACAAAATTCACAACACATCCATCTGGACTTAGTATACCAAACACACATTTGTAATGTACTAGCGGTTCATCGGCTGAACAGTCGATACGGTCAGGATACAACAATTTGTGAAATTCAAGGTATAAAGTGAAGATACCACGTAGCAATTTGTAATCAACGTAAAAGTCGCACATGCTAGGGACGAATTCTACTGAAGGAGCGTCAAATCGAATTAAAAGTGCACGTCTCGTATTGAAGCCTGCTAGAGCGATAATGTCATGTACATGAACGAAAATGTATATTTTATATGTAGCTCCATCCAGATTGGAGGTTCTGCAGCTTTAGAAGTCCCACATAAGATTTGATATTCAGCGACCGTGTTTTCATTGAGATGAGAGATCATATTTGGGCGATTCAAGAAAATTCACTTTATTTAGAATTTTTCGCCTCTGAGACAAGTCCCACCGCCTCACAGAATCTGTTTGTGAGATAAGAATTGGGCTGTGCTTGACTGGTCTTTCAATTGATTTACGCATGCATTCGGATACATAATGCATTCATACTTATTTGCTCCGTAATAGGAATTGGAGGAAATATATCAGATTCGATTTTCTTCTATTAGGCTTAGTATAAGGCAGACTAAACATGCATGTCACACACATCTCGGATCTCCAATCTTCATCTAATGCCATTAATTGAAAATTCACTCAACAAATTGATTTATATTTACCATACCTTGCAGAATCCAATTTGGCCACAGAGTTTTTTCATCCGCTTTGTGCTTCTCCCATCAATGAATTGTATCATTCCTTTTTCAGGCTCATCTTTCTACGGCATTTTAACTTCGGCCATCACAATATAGGCCACATCCACGTTAATAGATAATTAATAATATTTTTCACGTTCCTTGCAAACTATAACTGTAAAAAGTGGTCTTCTTCTTTTTCTAATGAAAATTTGTTGTGTCATTGATCGATACCTCCAATATGCAAAACCACCAAAGAGAACAAAATCTCTTATCGATAACAGTTATCGGCAGAAATAATGATTAATTTTGTAATGAAGGCGTTGGCATCCCTAACAAAATGAGGCTATCGATCAATGAAAACATCAAAATGTTTCAGTTATTATTTGCACATAGATTTTTCTATTTTTCTCGGTATTAAGTATTAACACCAAAAATTAATAATCTAAGCTGAAGTAAAGCTGACGATTTTTCCTTGTATGGAGAATGGAGATGGGATAAACATCAAATGAAAACTGAAAGCAAATGACTCCAACTGAGCAGAACAAGATACATCGAGGAATTGTCAGTAATGGAGGTGCTTAGCTTCCCATTATTGGCCTTGGAACGATTACACATCATTACTTGTAAGTAAAAAAACGAGTAACCCTACACTTCCATTCAATCTGCTACAGGATTTGATCTTATTTTGGAATAATTTATGAATAATTTTTATTAATTTCCTGACTTCCAAAGCCAAAGGTACATTTGACCAATCCGACCTGTTCGTCTACTGCTTAATATTTCATTGAATTTGGACATGTTCCCCAGACATCAAATTGGAAATCGATTTAGTTTTCATCTCTGGATGTCGCCTAGTTTTCCTTTAACCATATCAGCTCAAGATACCGGTTTCAATCGTAGGCCCTTATCAGCGAACAAAAATAAGGCTCAGATCATTGAATGAGACGTGTGTGGAGTATTTATATTTTATAATATTTGTCATTCTCAATATCACTTATTCCTTGTTATTTTAGTGGTGTATTTTTAAAGTACAAGTGGCGAAGATGTGAAACACAAGATAGTGACAATTCATTGGCTAGGGGGCCTGCACACTACCTTTGTTCACATAATTATTTATGGGAAAAAGATGTCTTAACTCACGTATGCACACAGACACACACCTATCTGACAAAAGTTCAAATAAACAAAAGGCGTTCAATGAATCATTTAGATTTGCGAACGTGCTGCAACCACTTGTTGTTTCGAGTTTGTGTTGGATTTTTCTGAGGAATCAATGAAACAATAATTTCAGGAAGAACTATACCGTGTTATGACTTTTCTTGCTTGGTTGCACCTTATATGTTAACAAAAGTAATTACATTTCCATGAGCGAATTTCAATCACATTATTGGCCGATGAGGTTTTTGAAACAAAGAGGAGCTACAGCAACAAATGACATGGGATTATGATGATGAACATCGAGACACTTGGAAACAATAGAGGCCGTGCGAATGATTTAAACGATGTTGCTTTAAATGAAGAACCAACTGGCACATTCCCAGGGGCAAGGAAGGGCCTGTGCGTGGCCGTCTTAGTGAGCTACAAAATAGAGGCACATTTACAATTAACACCGAGTTAAATTGCAGATTTTGCGTTTACAAGACAATATCTTCCTAAAGGGTTCATATTGTTGTGGAACAGTATTATAAGGGTTTCTTGTTTGTAACACCCAGAATCATTTCCCGATTAGATTTAAAAGTATATCCGTCCATCAGCTTACCAAATTGCCAAGCGCAATTGTTGTGCGACATCACTGAAATTTCCATTAGAGCCATCGATGGTCGTTTGGAAGAAATCAATTGAGGTCCGCATATAGATGCCATAAATTCCACCTGTCGTTCTAGAAGCCATCTACTGCAACAGCTCGACCAGCTCCCTTTTTCTGTTTTTGGTATTGCCCACAAAGGTCCAATGCTACATAGTGGACCTTCCCGGTTCAATTTTTTCTATAGTCCATCTTTTTTTTGTTCCTAGTCTTTAATTAATTTACTTCTTTTAATTTCGCATTGATAACAACTTCCATGCTACCTTCAATCACCAGTCATTGTAGCATACCTTGAGTGCGGGGGCTAGTTGGAAATAAGAAGCCACTTGAAGTGGCTTTCTGGTAGGGAAACCAACATTGTTATTGGATCTTTCTAATTCAAAATTAAGAATAAGAATGCTCATAATGAAGATACTACAGGAATGAGGAATGTATACGGAAATTACGAAAAGAAGATACCATTTGTCTGGTCTTCTTAGAGTAATAACATGGGAATTTGTGCGTGTCTTTGTTGTTTCAATGACTGGTTTTGGATCTGAAAAGAAGATATGGCCTTGCATTTTTCCCGTCTGAATCGGTTGACATCTAAATCTATACAATTAAGATTAAGAGATACGTTATGCATGTGTGTGATGTGTCCGTCTTCTTATGAGAGCATTTGAAAAAACTTTTACTTTTCGTATCTTTGCGGGTAATCATTCATTATTCGTTATAAATGTTCTTCTGTGGAATTTGTATACATGCTATTTCCTGGTTTTCTTTTGCATCTAATGTCTTTTTCTAAATGTTCATTGGCTTTAATGTTTATGAACTTCCTAAAGCATTTAAAAGCCGACAACCAAATCAAAGAAAAATCGTCATCTGCAGTGTACAGTGTCGGTCGAATTTTGTCGTTATTCCGCAAATGATTTCGGAAACAATAAAATGTCGAGCAATAGATATGCCAAAGTCATACTGTGTGCCGACGTCTTTATGTGTTAATGTAGAGTTGTTTGAATTATCAGTTGTAAATAATAATAGAAAATGGTCTGAAAAAGTTGACGTCGCATAAAGCATTTCATTTATTTATCTTGATTTATAGCTTTACGGTCAATGCAGGACAAATTACAAAATGCACACATAAAATTAAATGGCAATAAAATCACATCGCAGATAAAAATTAAAAAAAAATTTGATAATAACTCATTAATGGAATTTTGTATTTATTTTGTAGAAACACCATAGGAATCGGAAGTCTACAATGGCAGAAAAAGGACATTCCAACAATTTAACTACAGAGTTTAGTCCATCACTGTACTAGATACACATACGTATTAATTTGCACATTCAACCGAGTGGAAAATGTCAAGACAATTGTGGCAAACACGTTTCAATTGAATTTGTGTGATTAACTAAACCCGACTTAAAACAGATGTAAAACGAAGAGGAAAGTAAAGATGTTGGTGTGTTCCTGCGTATGTTTGCGGGTTTAGTGTTTCCGTATAAACACACATATCATTGTATCATACGCGAAAAGTACGAGTACAGATGGCAGCCACAACAGAATAATGCTTCATAAAACTACGCTAGAGTATAAATAGGCTTTTCTGTGCATGGCCGTGTGTGTGGCTGTGTTTGAATGACCCATTGTGAGTTCATGCATAAGTATGTATGTATAGATGAACGCCACACACATGAATATAATGAAATCGTAAAAAAATAATCAACTTTTAGAGCTCTTAACTCATTTAATTAGATTTAATACACAACAAATGTTAGATGAACTTATTTTCGGTATCCATAACAGATGCGACTGGGGAAGCAAACATTGTGTGTGTACATTAGGGTAAGTTATCTAGTAACTTTCGAGAAAATATAAAGTGGTCTGGTATAGCCTAATATGACATTTATTCATTAAAAATATTTTTTCTGTCTAAATATGTGTAAATCGCGAACTGATGACTTGCCTGAATAATTACATAACTGATCAAAGTAGGTCCCTGTATAATTAATATTTCATTTGGTTTGCTTTTTAAAATATACACCTTTTTGTCCATTTCTAGTTGTTTTAAGGCCTAGAATACGAAGCGGCTGTTCGTTTGAAATGAAAAGGACTGTCATTGTCGAAATAACAATTGATTCAAAATGAAAACAGTGGATTTGACAAGGTATGACAATATTACTAATGTAGTCCCAGGCCAGCGTCGCAAAATCTTGATGGAAAAAGTCGTAAAATCCTTGGCAGTACAAACTACACAGGTCGCTCACATAAATCTGTGTTTTTAAACAAAACTAATGTAAGTGCACAATCTGATTTTGAATATATATTAAAAGTTTTTTTTTTTAAATAGAACCAGTGTTTCAAACAATAAATAATTTTTGGAGATTCCGGGGAATTTTCGTATAAACAGAAATACCTGAAAAAATCTAACTGTGTTGTCGCCAAAATGTTCCTTAATAATAATCACATCACAATGTGACAAGTAAGTCTCAGACCAACCATATAATACTCACCCTCATGTACAACGTGGTAATATGTGTTTAGTTTAAATGAATACCATGAAATCTTAGCTTTGACTTTGAGATTCTTTTTCACTTCAAACTCGACATGTGCGTGTGTAAATGTTAGTGACAATGTTGTGGTTATATCGGACCAGGCTATTGTTATCTTCGCGCATAATTTGTTCCTTGATTCCTCTTTTGTAATATTTGCGAACCATGTGTCTGTCGTCCCCCTCCTCCCACTCTCATACACGTACAATGTCAGTCAATTGCTCTTTTAAATCATAATTATGGAATTACGTTGTTGTTGCTATCACATTCGTCTTTTAAATGTGTGATTGTGATCCTCATTTACAGACAAACAGATTGACTTGTCGGACAACATAAACAAAATATACGTTGATATAATCATAATACTATAATTTTAATATTTACGATATGTACAGCCAAACATTAAGCTTCCATGTAGACAAGTTTATATTGTGGCTTTGGGTTAAAGGCACATAGACGATTGGGAAGTTGTAATTTTTTAGCAGGGTTTTATCGACAGGAAGTAACCGTTTAGGGTGTAATTAATTATATGTAAATAATTGTGATATTCTAAAGAACTGATGTGATTGAATTGTAGAATTATTTGAAGAAATACTTTGAACGTAAACGTGGCAGCACGGCTCAGGAAATTGCAACGATAGATCAATCAAATGAAAATGTACGTCGTCTAACTGAGCGATGGCCTTAGAGTTCTACAACAAATCATATTGGATTCAAACAAATAAAAATAGGGAGAACTACAGTTTAAACAAATAAACAGGAGTTTCAAAAATATAGTAAGGGGTGACTTTCTGTGAACCAATAGAGAGCCTAATTGTCGACAGATGCTAAGCATTCCTTCAGGACACAAAGTCTTTTAGAAGCACATTTACTAATTGTATAGGTCTCCGAAAATGTGGAACATAAGAAACATTTTTGTGTGCGTATTTACATCAATCAATATGCTTTTGATGACGACGATCTTCCGGGTTCAGAGTGTAGAAATTATCCGCGTAGTATGAGAGTTATCGACAGATTGAGTATTAGTCAGTAGAATTTAATATTCCAGACTATCGACCAATACCGTACAAATTTTGTACATCTCCATGGGAATACGAAGATCAGAATTTTGCAAAAATCTATGAATATCCAAAAAAAAGTGAGTATTGCCAAGTTTTGTCGAAGATTTGAAAGTAAAACCATTATACTGTAACCAAACCTTTAGACTAATTGCTTGCCAAAAGTTTTTAGAAGAATAATTAAAACCAATGGATTATTTTGCACTACAACAAATCGGCGAAAATGTCGGTTAGAAACATCGAATTAATGGTTGAGGGTTTACAAATAAATGTTTAGATCGAACTCTATAGCTCAGCATAAGCAGATTTTCTTAAAATGTAATCCGCTTAAAAATGTTGTCATACGCACAACAAAACCCTTTTGAAATTAACTATCACCAATATCGAGTTATTCCTTGCATATGTACATGTTTAACAGCGACTATAATTCGTCGTTCCATCGTAGTATTGCTAATTTTACACATCCATCTAAATATTTGTACATAATCATTTTACAAAAGACGCAAATCCGCAACAATAATAAAACAAAAAGCAAACCAATATATATTTAAAATATAATTGCATATAAATTCACAGAGTACAAAGTGCGCTCTCCGATATGTCAGCTACATGCTGGTTTTTCATCTGTGGTTACCCCAAAATAATGTTGTTTTATAGTCAAACTGTCTGTTTGTCCATTCGTCCCTCTATCTGTCTTGGCTTGTTCCGTATGTATGTTTGGGTTGGATTCGGTAGCAACTAACAAAAACCGGTAAAATGTAGATTTGTGGTTGTTGTAGATCTGAAAACGATTTGTTTTTTCCCCCCTCTGTCTTCCCCATTTGTTTTGTTATTGCCAAAAAAAAAATATTGTTAACGACACAACAACATATTGACATTATGAAAGAGTTAAAATGGCAACAACAAACAAACAGCATCGAAGACACAGATAAATGCAACAAAAGCGGTCAAGTACAAAAGGCGGCAGCATGGGTGAAAGTATTTATGGCTTTAATGAATGAACGATCGACTCCAGCGACACGTACGGTAATAATTGGTAATTACCACCTTGATGTTTAGAACCGAGTTATGCTTAAATAGTTCTCTGCAGGATGTAAATGTAAGGACATGCAGCTGACATCGACACACGCAGAGAGTCCACCTTCAGAAGAATTTATTTATTTATTTTTGAGCAGACAGTTGGAAATTCCACAATTTTATTGTCATCATTTGGTTTTGGAACTGCACTGTATCTACAACATGGAAGACATTTTTGATAGCTTTCAACACACGGTCGCTCAGTGATCCAGAAGTAGTATTTGAGTTCTGAGTTCTGTAAAACAGGTTATTCATAACAGTGGTACAAAGACAAGTCCTTCAAATGCTAAAAACCAAGAGCCTACAAAAAGTCCAGAATCAGGAGAAACAATTTAAAGGTATTTTGATGCAAAAGAATGATAGAAAATACTAATCAGGAGAAACGATTTAAAGGTATTTTATTTATTTATTGTTAATTACAATACAAAGTAAATTTATATTCTAATTCTCGGTCCAAGGGTAAACCGGGTGACACAGACCAGATGGCTAGATTTTTGCAACGACAGACCAAAGCCTCTGGTAGCAATCAAACCCTCAATCCCCAAGCTGATAGGCAAGCACGCTACCAAGTCGCCTACCGGGGCGCTTAAATCTAATTTATTGACAAGGTATGAAAGAAAATAGTAATACCGAAATATATATTTTTCCTTACATACGTGAATTAAAATTGACTGTTGTAAAATAGAGATTTTGAAGTGAACTTTTGAAAATATCTATAGAACAGCGAATACTGCCCACGTTCCGGAGATGTTGAAGAACGATAATAGTGTACACGATCTAGAGGCTGTGAAGGTATACTTATAGCATCTGCCCATATCTGCAAGTAATATTTCCATTTTTGACCGTATGTAGTTGGTGTAAATATTTGCGAGATCAGATGAGGTCAAGTATTTACTGCACCGCTTCCCTATCGAGCTTCAAACTGAATCTTCATGACCAGAACATCAAGAGACTCTGATTCGACGATATCACCCATACAGATTGACGACAATTCCGAATCATTGATACGTTTAGATGCTTTTAAATCTACTCTGTTGATTTGGTTGACATTGTCATAAAGACACCCTTTCATTTAAATAAAAAAAATGAAACGAATAAATTACCTACGACTTTGGACACTTCTGCCTATAACGATATGTATGTCTACAAAAAACGCCAAATTTTATCCCCATCTCATTTCAAGTAGCATCACTGGAAAATGTTGCACAACAGCTGATAAATATCAGCTGTTCGGTAGGAAAAATTTCGTGATTACACACCAGATTATTTTTAAAGGAAAAAAATAAGAAATAGTCAAAACATCTAACATTTCTCAAATAACTATGAGCATTAGAGGCTCGAAGTCGACGACTTTAAAGTAGCAGTTAATTGTACACACATACCCCTTCACGAGTGAGGTACTGTAGCAGCGAACGGCAGAGCAGAGGCTATGGATCCATCCGATTTTGTTTTGGGTGGTTCGGCATCAGTGGGTGCCACATTATTCACCAATCCCATAGAAGTATGTATGATATCTCGTAAATTATAAATGATCAGGAGACTGATATCGATTTTCATTCAAAGGTTATCAAGACACGCATCCAACTTCAAGGAGAATTAGCGGCACGTGGCACTTACGTTGAACCATATAAAGGTATTGTTAATGCGTTTGTAACAGTAGCCAAAAATGATGGCATGGCCGGTCTACAGAAGGGTTTGGTGCCTGCTCTATATTTCCAATTTATCATCAATTCGTTTCGGTAGTTGTTGTGAAATGTTGTTGTATTATTTCTGTTTAAATGGAATTCCCCCTTTCAGTTTGAGCATTTACAATATGGCCTCGGACAAGAAATGGATGCACAAGAAAAACGGAGATGTATCGTTCGGCTTGGGTCTGTTGTGGGGCGCTGCGGGTGGTGCCATCGGTTCCTATTTCTCTAGTCCCTTTTTTATGGTAAGTTCAAGTTAATGTAATGCCAGCTAAGTATATAACCGCTAAATCTCATTTGGCATTCGGTTATGGCAAGTTTTATGATGCAAGAAAGTTTAAACAAATATTTGGAAGTATGTTAATTCAAAGCGGTCACGAAGTGGTGCAAAAATCAATTAGTTTTTTAAAATAGTAACCACTAATTGCATGCAGTCCATTTAAAACAAGAACTATTTTAAATCTCAAAACAATTGAACCAACAATAACATTCTCCTGCCCAACTATAAATATGTGTATATTATTTATGTACATGTTATACAGTATACTATATTTTCACGTCACATTCAATGATGCAATCGGTGAATTTCATAACTATAATGAGAACCTCCGTAAGTGAATTACTACAGCTAACAAATTATAAAATCACTAATGATAAAACTAAAAAATTAAATTACAGCAAATTTTTCTTTGGATTTTTCTCATTTTCATATCCCTATCAACTTATTTGTATCAATATCAATCGCAAATTTCGCCAAAATTGCCAGTCTTTGGAAAATTACTCGAAAAATGTAATGTCCGAATAAAAAATACCAGTCATGTTCCCCAGCTTATTAAAACCAGTTGTCTGATTCAAAAACAATGTTATCATTCATAAGTTTCCCTAATTACTTATCACAATATACATAATTGTTTTATTATAAACAGATAAGACTAACACCCCCCCCATCAGCCTAGCCAATTATAGCTCTTCATTACTCTATTTTTTGTGTGTGCAAATTTATCACTATCAACATGCAGAAAGCAAAACAATCCAGAGTTTGTTTGGATACTCTTCTAAATTATTTTATAATCAAATAGATGAGATGTTGTTTAGGGGAAACACTATAAATGTTGCTTTCATAAATGATAATTATATAGGTATATAAATTCCCGGTTAAACACGAAGTACATACATATGGACAGACAACCAAAAAAGGTTATTAAGGTTAGGATATCCATAATCCATTATGATAATGCGTGGTTGGGATGTTTTTTTCTTCTCTTATATTTTGGTATTCTGATCGTAAAAGCCTAATTGCTTCCACAGAATAAGTCTAGTTCTCTGTCCTTCTCTATTTCATATTTTCATTGTCTACTTGTTGGGTCAGACTGTGATCCAAATCAACACAATTTATGCGGATGACAACAACCTCTGTCATTTCTATTCATTTGACCAAGTCGGCCAAGTCCTCTAGAGGTCGGGGACAAAATGTCAACGACGATTTGGCAGGTATCTGCGAGTGGGGTGTCACTTATCCAGCACTGATGTCAATGTCCATGGGTGATACAGATATCGACGCAGGCTCTTGATATTGTGTGTCTGAAGATACAGGGTGACGTTGGTTGGAGCATTTAAGCAAATACGTTACAGGGGGCTTGAAAGTTCTATAGATATTTTAACGGTAATTGTTCGGGAAATATCCAACATATAGTCGCTGATGTTAGGACTTACATGCAGGACTCTCATCCGTGTGCCCACTACATACTAGGACTGATTATTGCGAAATGATTATTACAATCATGTCCATCTAAGGGAAGATTAAATATTTAAAGTGGAAAACTACTAACAAATGAAATAATCTTTTATTTAGATTTAGAATCTTCAAAGTTCTGATACCAAACAAAAAATCAAATTTAAAGTTGTTTCTTTCGTTTTATTCTTTTTCTATTTGTTGACTCCAGTTCACTATCATTATGTACGAAATTCTGTGTTAATACGTTTCTGGCTACTATAAAAACTAAATGTTTCCTTATCTTTTGTGTATTGTACCATTTTATAGCACAATGTATGTCTGTTAAAATGTACATATATGTGTGTATTGAATAATCTTATTATTTTGTTTGTTTTCTTCCGCATTTCAGGTTAAAACACAATTACAGTCACAGGCAGCCAAACAAATTGCCGTTGGTTATCAACATCAGCACACCGGCATGATGGATGCTCTAACTCAAATCTACAATAAACGCGGTGTATTGGGTCTTTGGCGTGGTTCAATGGCCGCCATACCACGTGCGGCCATCGGTTCAGGTGCACAAATTGCCACTTTTGGCAAAACCAAATATCTGCTCAAAGAATATGATCTTGTCACGCAACCGACGTTGAACTCGTTCAGTGCCGGTCTCATAGCCGGCTCCATAATGTCCGTAGCCATTACACCGCCCGATGTTATATCCACACGTCTGTACAATCAGGGCTGGGATGAGCGATGTCGTTACAATGGTTGGTTGGATTGTTGTGTGAAAATCCTGAAGGCGGAGGGTGTTTATGGCTTATACAAAGGTTTCTGGGCCAATTACCTGAGGATAGCTCCGCACTCGACGTTGGTTCTACTGTTTTTCGACGAACTGTTGATTGTGCGTGACAAGTATAGGGATAACAAGTTGACTTTTTAATTCGACTTCTGCAGCTTTAGAACAAAATACAAAAAAACAAAAAAAACAAAAAAGAAAACTAAAAATTGCAATATTGAGATATTATTGAGTAATAATTATTATTTTAATCAACTTTTATTTGCCAATTGTTTTTTTTTAGCATTTTAGTATTTATTATTTTTGCCAGTACAAAATTTGTTGACATTTTTTAGTGTTAAGTTTTTTTCGTAGCTTTTTTACGATGACTCACAAGTGCCTTCTTCCCGTAGTTAGATATTAAACACAAAAACAAACGAATAGCTAACAATAAAAAAAGAATGTTTATTTAAATGTTAACTGATGTTTGATTTTTGAAAAGAATGCATAAGGAAATCAAGGATATGTACATTTTGAACGTACTGTAAGTTTGTTCAATGCCATTTCCCAACCTGTTGTGAGCGGGCGTCAAGACACAGTTAGGGTTCAATTATTTTCGGGTTTGGTATTCCGTTGATGGGCGACAAATCTACAAACATTTGGCTTTTCTGAATTAAATTAAAGTTCCATTTTACAATTTTGGATTAAATTTTCTAAAATTGCATTTACATTTTGGGAAATTTACCTACAGTCAGTTCAAAACAAATGGGGAACTGTTCTCAAATCGGTGAGATATGACAATTTATTTTGTTGAATACTGACTGAAAGAGAAAATTTGGCATTTTCAAATCGAACACGATCGCTGTCAGATATTCCTACCGGTATTCGACTTCGGCTTTGTTCTGTGATAGCTGTACTCTTGCTTGTAAGTGAACATTTTTATTTTAATATACACGATTTATAGGGAATCTAATGAGTCGAATTTGCCAACAAGTATTTGTGGTTTAACTTAAAAATTGTATTTCACGTGAAAGCTGTACATTTCACTTTGGTGGAATGAAAGTGGAAAGTGAAACGAAATCCAAGTGAAACTGGAATTGAATGCAATTACAATTTGTAAAGGACGAAGCGTTTCCCATTTGTAATAACCCTTTCCCAGAAGATATGGTACATTTATTCTAAAAAAGTTACTTAATTACTTTTTGTCTCATAACATTTCTTAATGCTAAACCATATTCATTTGCAGGTGCTATTCTTACCTCCAACATCATTAGAAAAATGGAGGCTAGTTAAAAATATAAGGAAATTACCTTTCTCCTAAAGGACAGACTAACACATTTTCTGCAGCACATGCGTGGACCTTCCGTATAACAAATGATGACATACAATTTGATTTAATTTGGAATTACATATAATTTTAGTGTTTGTTTGTCTTTATTATAAATATACGCAACATTTTATCTTACATTGGTTTATTGTAAAAAATGCATAAAAATATCGAATGTTAAGTTTTGTTTTTTTTTTCGTTTCGGTTCTTTTCCAAACACAATGGCTTCTTAAAACACAAGATAACAATTAATTGAGAATATTAGTTTAAATCTTACAAACTACAATTATTTTGACTAAAAACTAAAGTGAAAGCTTTTGAAAAAGCTGTAAGTATTATCGTTTCTTGTTTTTTTTTTAATATAACTTTTCCTATAAGTAGCAAAAATTTTCGTCTTTTTTTCCTTGAGCAATTAAATTGACATTTATTACACAAAATACAAAATCAAACAAACTAAAAATGTAATTAAAAGTTAAAAAAGTTTAAAAAAAATCATAGTTATTTAGGCTGATTAAGTTTAGAAAAAAAAGAAATACTGTTAACGTTCTGTATAAACTTAATGGCATTAACGTTTAGAATTTGTTCTTACAACTAAAGCAGCTAAACAATGGCACTACAAACATCGTATAAAAATATTGTTACTTTGTCTTTTTTGTTTTGTTTGTAAATACTCGTACATAGAGTATATAGTTATATTCGAATGTGTAAGTTTCAGTAAATATTCGTAGTATTTTTATACGATTTTTTCCTTTATTGCTATATTACTATTATCAGGCACTTGGAAACTTTATTGATTCTCATAGTTTCCTTTTACTTTTATAAAGACACACACCAGTATGTATGTGTGATTTATATATTTATTAACATTTTTGAGCAATTATCCATTCCATTTATGTCGTCGTATCGTGTGTCGTTCGTTATGATTTCTTTTGCTTAAATCGAGTATTGATTGATACTTAATATATACGTGGAGATTCTTCTTTCTATACATGCGTTGTATTTATCTTCTACATGAGTTGTATTAATATCTGGTGTAGAATTGGGATCGTGAAATGGGATGTCGTTTTTGTTTGTCATGATCGGCATTCCGATTGACTTGGTGGGGTGCTGGTGGTGGGATGATTGTTGAGGACGGTGATGTTGGCGACGTAGGTGATCCCGTTGCCATTGGCTTTGTTGTATCGCTAATTCGATTGTTATTGTTGTTGTGGGTTTTGGATGTTTTCTTCGGATCGCTAAATTTGGCATTTAAACGATGGACTTTCTCTGGACTTAAAATAGTAAGGCGATTGGTTGTTGCTTTCGATTGTGGTGAAGTGGTTACGCTACGATTTCTAGAAGCTGAAATTACAAAAAAAAAAAAAAATTCATAGAAATATTTTATTTAATATTTTATTTGTTATAGAGGCTTGTGTCCTAAGTCAGATGCCAAGATTTCCAATAAAGGGCAGGCATGTTTTTTCCATCAATGCAATATTGAATTTCTATAAAACTAGAGTTAGTGTCATCTGGCGTTTGCAGCTGATCGGAAAGTCTGCAAAACCGACATATGACTGCGAGGGTCGCAAATTCAGATTGTTACGTATTGCAAGCTGAATGGCGATATACACACTCCATCCTGTGGTTGTGGGTATACACTTGACAAAACACATGTTCACTCGTTCCTATGGTGGTGTGTATAAATAGAAGTCTTCCTTTTTTTATGTGACGTTAAGCAGATGTCCGTTAGCATTTTAGTTAGTTCTAGGCAATGTAGTTCAAATTGTACATTGTTTGAACAATGCATTACAAATGCAAACAAAATATGCGTAAAGAAAAACTAGAACACATTTGCGATTCACAATATCGGAAAACTTACTTGTTGGTAAATCCGGTTTTGTCACACGCTTGGCCTCACTTGATTTCGTCGGTGACAATGTTCGACGACTAAAACTTTTTGTTTCATCATTCCTCGCCGACGATGAGAAATTCAAAGTTTTCCTTAGGCCCAGCAGATTGGTGGAAACTTTCAGTTTGACATTGCTATCCCTTTTCGGCGGCAATTCTACTACAACCGGCGATGTTGACGGCGTTATATCCAAAGATGTTATATAACTTTTAAAAGTGCCCTCTTTGGGCAATTTGGCTCTCTTCGCTGGACTGGTTTCTTTCTTATCGTTTTTATTGCTATCTGACAAACAGATTTTATTAAGATTTTCCATTGAATCCGAATGGGGTTTATAGAACTCTGCCGGCTTCTGTTGTAACTTTCGGCCAAATACTGGCGTTTGATTGACTCGGTAGGTATTCTTCAATTCCGTTCTATCGATGCCCGAGACCGAGGACGTGCCCATTGTGGGCTTAAGGCGATGGAACATCTTCAAGGACTCCGGTGGTGATTTGTACACCTCTTCTGTGGTATTGACTTTGAAAAGTGATCGCATCGAGCTTTGCGAATTATTGTAGTTCCTACGATTGGCTTCTTCTATGGTGTCGAACTTTGTTTTACACAAATTCAGTCTTGTTCGTATATCCTCAAGGGCAACTTTGTACGATTTGTCGGCAAGATTACGTTTAACGTTATTTAGAGAATCCATTTCATTCAGTTCTTCGTCAATTGCTGCATTTACAGAAATGCTGTACGGTTTACTATCCCGCCTTTCTTTCTCATCATTTCTTTGTAGCTCTACTCTATGTTTGGATTTTCCATCGGTATTGTCGTTTTCCCGTATCGTTTTTAAACTACTGTCTTTGGTGTCCGCCGGGACAGTGACTTCGTTGTTACTGACTGGAACTTCTTCCGCGGCATTATTGATTTCGTGGTAATTGAGACTGGTATCACAACTTGAATCAAAATCAGACAAATTGTTGAGGTCTCTTACGTTGTTGATGTTTAGTATACCGCTGCGATTGATGTCCAATATAAAGCCACGATCTAAATTGCGTCTATGTGGCCGGAGCTTCTGACCATCGACCTGCAAAGTATCCTTTACAGCCTGTAAGACTCTTTCGGTGCTCTGTTCATCGAACGTAAGGCCTGAGTTCTGGGCTTGTAAGTAACGCTGTCTGCGTCTGGCCCGCATGCTATTGTGTATACGCTCACCCGATGGTGAGAAATCTTTTCCCAAGTGTGGCGATTTCGGTATACCGTCGGGTAAGTAGCTTGTTTCAATCTTTTCTACAACGCTCTCCGGCATATCTTCTTCGGGCGAATGTTCTATGGCATTGGATGACGTTGTCGTGGGTTGTGGAGTCCCCACTTCATCCAAATTATCGCGACTGAGATTTGATTTTGGAGTCAAAATATCGACTGGCGTTGAACTGATACTACCACCCTGGTAGCTTTCAATGTCGTACAAGAGGTCTTGAGGTACGGGTTGACTTAAGGCGATGTGTTTCTGTAAACTCTCCAGCCATACTTCCAATATTTCAAATGACGGTCTGAAAAGAGTAATGTTGTCAGAATATACACACATTTATGTTTCATAATTCCCCAATACTTGCCTTCGGTCTGGATTTAAATCGCAGCACAGAAATGCTATCTTGTAAAAGGCCTCCGGACACTGATAGCAAAATGTTTCGCGGAAAACCTTTTGGTTCAAACCAAAGTCGTTAGTCCGTGGCAGAAAGTCGGGATCTGCTTGCACTCGTCCAATAATCTAGAAACGCGGAAATAGAATTTAAATCAAATTCACTACGCTCGGATATTTTCGATGGAAATACCTCGCACAAAACTATGCCGAACGAGAAGATATCGACTTTTTCATCATAAATAAAGCCCTTCATCATTTCCGGAGCCATCCAGTAGGGATTGCCCACAACTGTGTATCGCTGTCGACGTTGTCTGCTCTTACTACGTCCCCAAGTACCTGTGCCACCGCCTCCTTCACCATTCGCAACGCCACTGGCGTTCTCGCTTCCACTTGGTTGTGGTGTGCTACTGCACTTTTCACTACATTTTGCACTTAACGACGTGTTAATTATTCTGGCCAAACCGAAATCCGCCACTATTATTGTTTTGTCCTCTTTGACCAAACAGTTAAGCGAGTTTAGATCGCGATGAATTATGTCCTTCGAATGAAGATAACACATGCCACAGGCAATGTCTTTGGCAAATGAAATACGCTCCGGCCAAGTCAAGGGTAAACCCGAGTCGTGCAGCAATTCTTTCAAAGAACCACCCGCCACGTACTCCGTAACCAAGTGCAACCGCTTGTCTTTGTACAATACTCCTATAAATTTCAACACATTCTTATGATGCAACGACTTAAGAACGGCCACTTCCTTGAGAAAATTTAACTGGGCACTTTCTTCCACGCGATAGAGCTCCTTCAACACCATAACCTCCTTTGTGTTGCGGTGTGTGACCTTAAAGACTTGGCCGAAAAATCCTTTACCCAACATTTCACCCACCACCAAGTCGGAGGGGCGGAAGACTCGAGGCGGCTGTTGCTCCACTCGAAATGATTTCGTTCGCGAGAGGTCGTTCATTTGTTGGGCTTGATCTGTATGTGGATCTCCCATTAACTTGGACATACTGGAACATCTCTCTTTGCCTCGAAACGAAATGGAGGTAGAGCTGTTCGTTTCGCTTTTGCAGCATTGATTTACCAAATCACTAGCGGCCATTGTGTTGAGATTCTTATATTTACGGAGCTGTCTGGTTTTTGTACCACTGATGTATCCTTCGTCCTTGCGCTTGTATATGCGTTCCTTCTCCTGCTTCGTTAGACGCGTTGGCGAGCCGTCTTTTTGCGTTACGGTAGTGTTGGTGCTGGTGCTGCCACCACTATCGTACGTACGACCAAATACTTCAACGCTCGACGCTGAGGTGGCCAAAGGCAGAGATACTTCGCTAGTTACCTTCTTGATATCGACATGACTACAGCTGCGACACACTTGTATCGGGTCGTGTTCCACCGTCAGTTGTAAGATTTCCGTGCTACGGATCATTTTGTCAATTTGTTCGATAGAATTATCACTAACTGGGGTACCATTGACTTCTAAAATACGATCTCCCACATGCAGGTTGGTGAGATTTACATCAATTCTACACATGTCGTTGAATAGTTCAGAAATATTACAAAGAAAATCAAACACATAACATTGATTAGTTCCGATATTTGCCAGGAGCGCAATGCCCTTACAGCTAAAATGATGTTTTTTTGTTTGTATGTTTTGTTTATTACCTATAAGCCCCACAACACTGATCAATAACCGATGTGATTAGGGAGAAAACGTATTTGCCAACACGTCCATAAACTCTACAAATGAATCTGGTTGGTTTTAGTTTGCAAAAAGCGAGGAGGAGCGGTATGCGTTTAAAAGAAAAAATGATCGAGTGATTTAGTAAAGTGAATTGTTTGGTATTAGTAATGCAACTAACTACATACATTGTTACGGAATACAAAATGAAGCATCGAAGATGACTAAATACCTCGAAGTGATCGTCATTTCATTATTTGTCCATATTTTGTTATAAATAATAAAAAGCAAAAGCAAAGAACCAATGCGATTACTTCAAATGCGATTTCATTGCAGATAACAAAATATGTAAACAGTAAAAGACGATCATAGCATACAGGTAAAATATATACATAATCAGTGTGTCTGAATGTACAATATACATACATGATATCAAGAAGAAGGATTTATTGTTATTATTAAAAAGATTGTGTTAGGAATGATAAGATTAAGAATGCCGTCTCTCAGATACACCAATTAAGCCGGAATATATTTAAAAGTGCAGTTTGATCCATGATGTAGTCTTAATATGTACCAGATGGTGACCTAGACTAAAATGATACTTATTTATTTCTATATTCATAGATTTTCTCATTACTATTATATTCTTAGATTTGCTAATTTATTTTTATGCTCACCGCAAACTTGACTCAGTTCTTCAGTATCAGAAATACTTACGGTGAGTATTAGAAGCTAACCTGCCGCTACCGATGTCAGTTTGTTTGGAGAATTGAAATCAAAAACTGTAATTTAAACCGTAATCGGAATTTATCAAATAGAATTGAATCCATAGAATTGACGAATTAAATAAATTTGAAAAATATTGATAATATTCTCTGAACATTCCATGAAGAAGCCAATGGGTAAGTTTTATCAAGTCATTGATATAATTTGCATATTTACGTCTGGTGTAAATTACTTTTTCTAGATTATTTTTTTACGTCGCTTCACCTCTAAGTCCACCTTTCTCGTAAAGTTGCCAATATCTACAATTTTCAGTATCTTGCGAATTACAAATGTTACTTTAACGCAAACGGATTTTTGCAATTTCTGCATTCGGGAATAATCACCGTAAAATGCAATTATGCCAGGAAATTCATTGCGATTCTGAGCCGGCTTTAAACACATGACTTATCTTTTATTGATACTATCAAATTCGGCAACTAGAGATACAGGAGAACAGAACGGAGGTATTCTTTTTTAAACCTCGACTTACACACGGTCAGACGTTTTCGATTTTAATTGTAACTTAAATACATTGAATAATGGGCATACGGGCATGTTATGACGTAGGTGTGCGACGTAGGGTTAAAAGAGGCTAAATACGTTTATAAATATCCATGTAATTAGTAATTTGTCCCATACAACAGAACTTTTTCTTCTAATACCCCAACCTGTTGTCATCTCTGATCTTCACAATGAGCAAACCGACTTTTAAATATATGACCCAATTTTATTTTATAGATTCCATACATTTTAATTGTAACTCACTCAGATATACGAACAGCAGGGCACAATTCCGAGGAACTACCTGCCAGCAGTCCACCCTTGCCATCCAAATGTGACGACGATGATGATGAATTGTATACACGAGCATACCAGTGTTCGGCACCACCACCACCACTGAGATGATGGCGTTGTGTCACATTGATATTGTCCACCGACAGCCGCAGACTCGGGGTAATATCTTTTGGTATTTCCACCAAACGGATAGAGTGCAAGGGCTTGATAATACCATCCAATGTGGGATTTTTCTCCGATTTATTTAGCTTCTTGTAGCATCCGTCACAATACAGCTTTGAGCGTTCCAGCAGGGCGAACGCTTCGCCAAAGCCAATGAATGACGAGCACACCGTACAGCAGAAACATTCTGGATGAAATTTATGATCACCCGCCACCATTACCGGGCCCGATATAACGTCACTGCATTGCTGACAGGCCTCGCCAAAACGTTCGTAGTAGTCATCTCGACAGAAAAGGAAGCCGTCCTTTTCAAAATACCAATTGTGTAGATGGTTGTCACACACAGAGCATCGAAAGCAATCAGCATGCCAGTCCAAACCCAGAGCCTCGATGTACTCCTCATTGTTGGCAGACTGTAATTCATTGAGGCAACCTGCACAGGTGGTTGTCAGACGGGGCAGGCTTTGGGAATTATTGTTGTTGGAACAGGATTTTTGTAAATGCGACTTTGTTGTGGCGTCGGAGGACATATTCTATTTCGTGGGAATGTGATAATTAACTGCAACAGTAATAAAGAACAAAAACATTGTAAAATAAGCAAACTAACAATTTCATTGTTGTGGATCTGCTCTACAAACACAAGCATTTTCAATGATTCATTCACGGGGACACACGCACACACACACACGTCCAGCGACATAAACAACTAGGCAACTATATACGCGTACGTGTGTAGGGACGGACAACCAAACATTAAAAACATGAATTAAATGCATACAGTGAATAGATAATTACGAACAGTCGCATAATATATTTACTAAAATCTTACCAATCTTACCTTTAAAAAAAAAACACGAAAATAACTATGGGAATTGATTAAGCCCACGCATTTTTCTTGGCAATTCACAATTTTTTTGTTTTTTGCAATTTTAATGTTTTTCAGATTTTCTTCTTTTTAATAAACTTTTGTTGTAATTCTTCGGGAGATGGGTTTTCAATTTCTTAACTAGAATACTGTTTTATTTGTTTATTATGTTTAATTTCTACATACTTAAATTTAAAGTTGGTTGGTTGGGTAAATTATTGTTTTTCGTTCGTATTAGAGGTGTCAAACTATCGATGGTTTACTACAATTATTGTGACTATCGATTATTTTGTAATAAAAGAGGCCCATACACCATTCCAAAAACTGACGCCATTATCGATAGTGCGGCATCTCTAGTTTGTATGTCGTTCAGTGCTGTCAGCTTATTCATTTCGGGATAATTTATTTTGTTTATTAAAATACAAATTTTAATTGTTGCGATTATTGCTCACATTAGTGCAATGCCAACAGGATAATCATCATACTTTAATCCAAAACTTTATATATGATTGCCGTACTATTGTAGTGGAAGTAATCACAAAAATACACTAGTAACTTATTATTCAACTTCTTCGGATTTTCTTGACTTTTGATGTTATAGTAAAACCATGATCATTTCTGTCTAGGCAGGAAAAATATAGAAAATTGACATCAAATTAAAATAATATTAATCGAAGTCAAATCAGTTAACTCCATTGAATGAAAAATTGTAAATGGTGCTAATCGAATTGTTAGAGTATATAATTACAATTTCATCTCGTGTGTAGCACAACAAAAACAGCTGGATAGTTATGTTACTTAACAGTTGACATCACTGGCAATAATCGAAATTGCCAAACGCGTACCCTCCGAGATAGTACAATATCATTTCTCTACTTGTTTTCTTATCGATAGTTTGTTTATGTTGCAATGTTATCGGGATATCGCTAGATGCGACAGACACAGCTGTGTTGCAGTTTTGTTATGAACGGATGAAAGCAAAGAAATTATATTGTTGGAAAAATTGTTTTTTCATCTTGGTGAAAAATGAGCTCCTTATTTCGTAGTTTGAATAGTGGATTCTCGACAAAACGTGAAGCGGCTGTGAAAGAAGCCATTCTTGAATCTTTACAGGAGAACGTCAAAGAAATTGAATACGATGTAAAGGACACAAACAAAGGTAAAAGTTGCTTGTAAAATCGTATCTATAAAAAGTTGAATATTCTCGGGATCTTATACAATTCGTTCATAGAAATATTGGAGCTTTGTGAAAGTTCGAATGCTTTGGTTACTACGGTGGAAGCTATATTTCTACATGGTCTTAAAGATTCGTTCTTGTGGCAGACCTTGAACATTATGGCCGAAGTGGAACGTCGACCAGAACCGAGTTTCTGGTCGCCAATTATGATATTCATGCACAAGGAGATTATAGAACAGGTAAGCCCATACCTATAAGTGTGTATAGTTTTTCTAAAACTGTTTCTTGTAGATTACTACTCTTACCCAAATAACTTCGGAAGTGGGTCAATGTCGAGCGTGGGTTCGTTTATCGCTCAACGATGGCCTTCTCTCGTCATATCTTAATAATATGAGCAAAAATTCATCATCACTTAATCCATACTATAAGAAATTCGCTCTAATGAAGGACTCAGCTCGTCTGGAGGTAGCTGCCAAGCTATTGAATAGCGTAGAGTGTTTCGTTCAGTTTAATCTGCCATACAATACAAGTCTAATGAATCAATGGCCTGATTACGCATTGCAATTATCAGGTCTTTGGACTCCTACTTTAAAATCATGTCCCATCAGCAGTGGCTTAGATGTAGCAGGCTCTTTGGTCGAGGAAACAATGGCAATACCCATGCCGCAGCCCTTGTGTACCAATGAACTATTTTCAGAGTCCATATCCAACAGCCCTTTTCAAAGGAGTAACAATTTTCCTGTTGAAGACTTAAACACCCGCATGAGTATCGATTTGTTTTTGCAGAAAGTCGATGAAATGGAAGAGGACGATTCAAATGCGGAAGTCCTTGATGAACCGCAACCATCATCTACTCTAAGTAGTAATCTTAAGAAAAGTTCTATTAGTTGCGGTAATAATGATAAACCGGAAGGTTTCTTAGAGTCCACCCACAGTGGTAGTAATTCTTTAAGTAATCTTATGCAGAAATCGTGGTGTTCCGATATAAACTCAACTGAACCGACCGATGATAAAGAGCGGCCATTTAATTTTCAGCGCTCTTTAAGTTTGACAAGTTCTGCCAGCTCCTTGCGTTCACCTGGCCCGGATAGATGTAGCTACAATGCATTACTACGTAAACATGAACGCCAACGTGAAGTAGACTGGACGGAAGTATGGGAAAAGTTTCTCTTAGAAAATGGCAGTGGTTTAGGAGTTTCGGAAACAACACTCAACTGTGAAGACGATACTGCCGAATGTGAATCGAATAAATCAGACTTTGAGATAGTCTCCGGAGTGTCCCTGGAGAAGTTTGACATACAAGAGCTGCAAGAGATGGTGGAACAATTGTGTAAGTTGGCGTTAGAACCTGGTCTTGATGCTCAAGGATTTTTATGCAAATCATGTCAGCATCCATTGGGAATCGGCTATTCAAACTTTAGGTAGATAAGATTACGAGTAAATATTATCATAACCTGTCCTTATTGGCCTCTATATTTATAGGGTTTGTGCATTTAGCGGCAATTATTTTTGTGACAGCTGCATGGACCTGGAACCTCTTCTCATACCTGCAAAAATTATATACAATTGGGATTTTCGCAAATATTGTGTCTCCAAGAAAGCCTCTTCGTTTTTGGCTGAATTTCGAACACAACCTTTTATTGATCTTAAGGTACATAATTATATACTTCAATTCCTACAGTATCCTATGTATGACAACAATTTTTTTCAGCTGCTCAATCCGGATATTTATAATGCTGCTGAGGCTATGGCCGAACTACAAGCTTTACGCATACGTCTAAACTTTATACGAGCTTATCTTTTCACCTGTAGCCCCAAGAACTTTGAAGAATTACAACGTTTATTTTTCGGCAAAGAATATTTGTACGATCATATTCATCAATATTCTATAGGCGATTTGTCATTGATACAACGCGGTACATTGTGTCAGCAATTGCAAAAGGCATTCAAGATGGGCGAAAGCCATATATTAAAATGCCCCTTGTGTAGTTTGAAGGGTTTCATATGTGAGATATGCAACAGTTCGCGAATTCTTTATCCATTTCATATAGAGACAACATTTCGAGTAAGTATATACGTACATATTGACATGTATAAAAAGGGATGTGCGATTTGGTTATATATATTCTAAATATGGGCTTTAACCAGTTAGTCACAGAGAGTTTTTTGAGATGTTCTGATGTGCTCGTTTAATGTAGGGCTGTTACCACTACAGTTTTAGGTTTTGTTGATGATTTAGTTAATATGATATATGCGTTAATCAGATACCATATTTTCGGTGGAGCACAAAGAACCCCCGAAAATGTTATTTCAAGAATAGCTTCAAATTACTTGATCTATATTATCATTTTTTTGTTCAAATATGAATGGGACACATAGACTGATATTTTTTTTATTATTCTGAGCTGAAAATACATTTTTAATTGTGCTTTGTCTTTCCCAAAATTAGTGCTCCACCTGCGGTGCCGTATTTCATGCAGATTGTTTGAATGAGAAACAGCCATGTCCAAAGTGTGAACGTCATCGCAAACGAACTGTCTGTTCGTTGGCTCCGACCGAAGACTCTGAAAAATAGTGTAATGTGTCACTATAAGTGTAAGTTACATAATTATTATGTATGTGCTATGTATATTTGGTATTTATTTACAATGTAATTGTTTCGTAATCGCCTTAAGTCGTTGATAACTATTGTGGAGACTATAATATAAATAAGTTGAATACTATATACTGAAAATAGTATGATCGGCCATCCATTAATTTTATCTACCTTAATTAACTTCAATTAAATAAATAATTAAATCTTGCGTGTTGCAAAATTCTGTTCATACAGACTGTTTGCTTTTTAATCAATGCCATGATTTTTTTTCGATAAATCGGATGTTGTTTAAAGAAATATCTTTCGATACACTGACATAACTCTAGTTCGTATTTAATGTATCAGCAGGCAAACAGATTCGCAAAACTTCCTCCCAGGCTGCCTGATTATCTAATTTTTTAACCTTAAAAATGTAAACGTAAATGAGGAGATGAATGGACGTCTTGTAACGGATACGGCGAGACTATTACAATAAAGCGAAAGTTGTTTTCCAACCTATTGACACCAGTAGAGCGTGTTGAAGAATGTCAATTACCCTGAATTTAAAAAAATGATATGCTTCGTACTTACTGCTGCTCTACAACGTGTTGTTCGCCTTCGCATGCGTCATTAAATATAGGCAAAGCTTCAGTTTTGTATTTCATTTTCTGCAGCCCTTGCGGAAAGCTACCATGTTGTGTCAGAAGACTCATTATATTTCGTGAAAATGTGATAAACAAACGCACTTTCATTGTTTTAGATCTGCTACACGAGTACACGGGGACTGACGCATCACATCCAGAGGCTTAAAGAATGGTATCAAAGTACACTGTATACGTGTGTAGGGACTTCACTTGATATATTATTTCAAATTTTTGACAAACATATGAAAAATAGAAACAATTATATTCCCAGCAAGCCATATCAGTCCGAAAAGAGTCTTTTCTGACACCTTTTCCGGAGCGTTTACGCTCTTTATGAGCCCAGAAAAGAATCATAATTGCTCCGAAAACCTTCAGAAAAGAGCGTCATTACATATTATTACATAATGTCAGAAAAGAGTCTTTTATGAAGAGTTTTCTGGGCTCTGAAAGGGCTCTTAGATAATGTCAGAAAAGAGTCTTATGAGGGGTTTTTGGCCTTTGATAGAACTCTTAAATAATGTCAGAAAGGAGTCTTTTATGAGGGTTTTTGGCCTCTGAAAGAGCTCTTAAATAATATCAGAAAAGATCATTGCAATTTTTATTGTTTTTCCTTTTAAATTGCTTAAATAAAAAGGGACTTAATTTATAAATAAACTAAATTAAAAATAGAAAACAACAATTTATAATAAACAAAACTGTCTATTGTGCTTTTTGGCGTAATTTATTCTGTCCTGGGAAGCCTGGAACCACTTCGCAGAGCAACCATTAAAAATTTTTTTCGTCAACTGGGAACGTCTCCTGTAAGAAAAGACAATACATATTTATAAATGCAATGGCTTCATGTTGAAGCTATCCTAGAATGCTCTTTAGTTGAACTCCAAAAATGCTCGTTAGTTGTGACTCATTTTTCGGAGCGATCCTAGAATGCTAGACGACTTGTATCGACCAGTGATCCTACATTAAATGATAAAAACTTTATGAATCTATGGTTCATAATTAGTTCTTACTTCATTAAGGAGGCGCAAAAATTCAGATTTTGCCTCTGTCTTTGTTATTTTCATGTAATTAGAAAGAAATACATTGATTTCTTGCTCCAGAGTCAGTTCCTCAGGTTCTAGGAAGAAATTAGCTAATTTTAAAAATAGCAATAGATCTCTCTTCAAGGGCTTTTGTAATTTTTTTTGTGCCGAGCGGCGACATATTTTTTATAGGAGGGACAGCCTCTCCAGTTAGCTGGATGCCCTGTCTCTTCGCAGTTAATGCAGTACCGGCATTCGCCGGGAGCGTGCTCTTGATCACATTTTACACATTTGTAGGCCGAGTTAAAGTTTCGTGAAATGTGACCCCAACGTTGACATCTTCGACATTGAATGTCACCTTCTTTTCTTTTGGGTTTCTCCCAGGAAATAACCTGGTAGTGAAGTCCACGAATGTGGGCTACATCACCGATATTTTCCCCGGAAGCAGTGTTACCAAAAACAGACCAGTGTCAGTACCATTTTTATTTGAATTTGGTGTTTTAAATTTTGTTACTTGCGCAAAGGTATCTGGAATTGTTTTGTCCAGTTCAGAATTTATTTCATCTATATCCGACTCAGGGCTTGCGTTTTTACGGGTTGTGGACACTCAATATTGATGTCTGCCAGGACTCCAAGAATTCCATATTTGTTTGCATCATTGGGGTTGTGGTTCGCCAATTTTTGGGACAGTTCAGAAATGTCGATATTTATTGGGGATAACGCACTCTCCATTCGTTGTCTTTTGCGTTCATTAGTTTTATTTGTTGTATCTACCGCCTTTGATGTACTTTGTACTGATGCAGACAGTGGTGGTTGTTGGGAGGTTTTCGCCTCCACCTCAACGACATCGCAATCCATGTCGGGGGGGCAAAGAACCAGGCATCTTAGTTGCAATATACTGCAATTTGTATGCCCGAAATATTTGCAAAGTTTAATTAAATTTTCGCGGTATAAAAAGTACGTCGACTTGTCTCCAGTGTTGCCATCAATTACTCAACAAAGACCAGCAACAGTTGTTGGTTATCGTTTTACATCACATGTTATCGACTTATCATATGTTACCATCACTAATGTGGACTTTTGTACCTTCACGATCTTCAGTCTTGGTCAATTTGAGGTGAGTGGTGGGTTATTTTCTTTTCAATTTAATTAATTTAATCTATTTCAGCTGTGTGGCTTCATTGTGCCAAATTTGTATTATATTTTGATTGTAACAACAACAATATGTTCAGCACCAATACTGCTCGCAGCCTATTGCGTACCAGCATCGTATGTTCACGTGTGCCATATATTTTCCATGGATTTTTCACAGATTGATTGTATTCCAGGTGCACCGTTGCAAGAGTACTTTGGTTGTGGCTGAACACAATAATGATGTCTTGAATCCAGTTACATTGAACACGATTGCTGCTGCCAAGAAGATCGGTGGTGACGTCACAGTTTTAGTAGCAGGCACAAAATGTGGTCCGGTAAGTTGAAATGTTTGCATAACACTTATTCGTTCTTATCATCATTTGCTGTCATCCCTCTAAAGGCCTCTGAAGCTGTCGCCAAAGTTGAGGGTGTTGCTAAAGTTTTAGTGGCTGAAAATGCTGCCTTCAAAGGTTTCACCGCCGAATCATTGACCCCTCTAGTATTGGCTGCTCAAAATCAATTCAAATTCACACACATCTTGGCTGGTGCCACAGCTTTTGGCAAGAATGTTTTACCTCGTGTTGCTGCCAAGTTGGACGTCTCACCCATTTCCGAGATTATCGATATTAAGAGTGAAGACACCTTTGTGCGCACCATTTACGCCGGAAATGCTATCTTGACATTGCGCTCAAAAGATCCTGTCAAAGTCATCACTGTACGTAGTACCAACTTTGCCCCCGCTGCTTCTACCGGAGGCAGTGGTGTCGTCGAACCTGCACCCGCTGGCGATTATGCCCAGAGTCTAACTGAATTTGTTAGTCAAGAATTGACCAAGTCTGATCGTCCTGAATTAGCCGGTGCTAAAGTAATTGTGTCCGGTGGTCGTGGTTTGAAATCGGGCGACAACTTCAAACTGTTGTATGACCTTGCTGATAAATTCGGTGCTGCTGTCGGTGCCTCCCGTGCTGCTGTCGATGCCGGCTACGTACCCAACGATTTGCAAATCGGTCAAACTGGCAAAATTGTTGCCCCTGATCTATACATCGCTGTTGGCATATCTGGTGCCATTCAACATTTGGCTGGTATGAAGGATTCCAAAACCATTGTGGCCATCAACAAGGATCCAGAGGCTCCCATTTTCCAAGTGGCCGATATTGGTTTAGTGGCTGATTTGTTTAAGGCTGTTCCCGAATTAACAGGCAAATTGTAAGCACCATAGCACTACATATTTACAACTTAGAAAATGAAAATCATGTTAAACTTGAGGTCGATCAGCTGCTGTAGCCACTACTGATAATGTATAATTTGAACCAAGTGCATTTACAAATAATATAGTTAATTACTTTAAGTAAAAAAGATATATTGATTCAAGAATAAATGTTTGGATGACTTTTATACAGAACAAATGAGGGATGATCGACCCAATGTACGTGTGCTTGTCTATTTGATCTTGTTTTGGGCGATATGCCTATGAGTTCTAATCGTAAATAACTTTTGTTGATTTTTATTACACAAGCAAAGACATTGTTTTGTTATTAGAGCGTTCACTATTGTCTAGAGTTGCCATTTGCGAAGAATACCGCAAATATTTTGTATTTCCAGAGCTCCTCAACGGAATGAAACTTATATTAGAGATATTTTTAATTTGAATTTTGAAAGTTGCAAAACTGAATTTGAAGATGGATTTTCTTTCGTTGTTTGGACGAAACAGATGTCCCATTCGTTTTGGAGAAACCGGTGGTAAATTAATTGTTTAAATATAAAAATATATATAGTTGTTTGTATGTGTTAAATAGAACCAGACACATTAAACGTTTTTCGTACAACCGAACGGCAATCTCTTCTTTCGGCATCTATGAGGTGTCCGCTGAAATATGTTGTATCTCCTAGGAATTTCATTTTTTTTGTTAGAGGAATATTGGTGAAAAATTGTCTTCGGCCTTCAAAAGTTGGTAGCTGCTCAACGGGTATTTGACAGTTTCAATCCCCCCCTTATTTTGCAACAAAATCCCCGATTAGCATCACTTCGAGACTTACTGATATGTAAGTTATGGGTTTATTGGACCTTTATATGATTACAAATTGTTTCTACTAAGCAAAACAATATTTTTAAGTTTGACCGTGTGTGAAATGGAAAGTTTTTGAATTGTGTTGTTGTATTTCTTTCAGGGGAAAATTCTATCTAGAAATTTACCACGCACGTTTAAAAAATAATTGTATTGTTGGACAAATTTATTTCCATTTGCTGTATAAAATACGAACACAAAATGCTTACAAATGCAATTATTGAAATTTTATTGTTGTTATCAGTTCCATTTATTAGCCATACTTTGTAGTAGCTACTGAAAATCATATAATGAAAGATTCCATTTCATACACACATATGTATGTAACAGTCTAAGATTGAAGACGAATGATCAATTATTAATACGTTGGCTGGGAAATGCCTCCCAATGGTTACGCCACAAACTTCAGTAATTAAGTAGTACCCCGAAGCCACAACTGGCTCAGGGAGTAACAAACTGTGATTACCCAGTGAAACAAAGCGTTTTTTATTGGTCACTTTGTGTACATACATATGTATTTGTTTATTTGATAACAAACTTCCTTTTTGTTTGGACACGAGATACGGAAGAGGGAAGTGGAGGTCTATACAAATTGCTAGTTGTCAATCAGTCGTTGAAAAATAGTGTCTCCTTCTGCATGTGACACAATAGTAACCAAGAGGGTGTGTGTTAGTTATGTCTTGCTGCTGTAGTAGGTAGTTATCGGTTCTCGCCGCTGACGTTACTGCTGCCTCCGATGTCGTTGTTGAGCCTCCATTAAGAGATAATGTTGTTTTTGTACAATGATAGTAGAAAACTCAAGTAATTTTCTGTAATCGTAAGCAATCCAGTCTAGTAGGCAAAATACATACGTTGGCGATAAACGCTACACTTGGTAAAAGGCCGCCCGATTGAACATTTTCCAATTAAGGAACTGCTCAACTTCCGGTTGGTCGGCAGAAATTTCCTTAACTAACGGCAAAGAAAACTGGTTTCTCAGTGACGTGACCAAATCAATTTACATTGTTGCCATTGTCTGCGAAAAGTGACGAAAACCAGTTTATGTGTGTGTCTGTCCGCCTGTAGGGTGTTGCTTGTTCATGGACTGTTTGTGTGAATCGTTGGCTATATCGCTAAATCTATCTGAGTGATGATTACAGTACGCTTTTAAACTTATTAATGAACGGTTGATTTCTAACGGTTAACATCAACAATGACAATACGTGTGTGTGTTATTGGAGCTGGCACAGCTGGACTATCGGCGTTGAAAAATTCCCTAGAACATCAGCTGGAGGTGGTGTGTTATGAACAGAGCACGACCATAGGTGGTACTTGGGTCTACGAAGATCTTGTGCCCAATATAAACGATGAATGTGAGATTCATAGCAGTATGTATCAAGGATTAAGGTATGGGAATGCCAACAATGTTCCTCAACATAGAATTGTACTGACTTTGATATTCTGGTATTCTTTAGAACTAATCTTCCCAAAGAGGTTATGGGCTTTCCGGATTTCCTTTATCCTCAAACACTATCGGAGTCCTTTGTAAGTGCCGGCGATGTTCTAAGCTTCCTGCACTTATATGCTGATCATTTTGATCTTAGAAAACATATCAAATTCCAACATGAAATTATTCGAGTCAAACCACGTAACAATAGCCAATGGGAGGTAAATACTGGGATAAGTCATTTTATTTATTCGTTCAAAATGTCTTGGTGTTTTTTTATTGCATCCAAAGGTCCATGTGTGGAATCATTTGACCGACCAATGTTACGTTGAGAATTTCGATAGAATTTTCGTTTGCAACGGACACTATACAAAACCGCAGTATCCACAGATCGATGGCATGAATGTCTACGAGGGTGTACAAATGCACAGTCATCTTTATCGTGAACCACAAAGATTTAAGGGTAAGATTATACGAATTAACAACACTCGTGAGCGCTGAATGATAATGAGTTGGTTTAAACATATTTCGGCTTGTTTAAATGGAAAATCACTACAATTGCCCATTACAAGTTTACTGTGTCCGATACAAATCTACTGGGTTCCTAGTCTTATCTTGGTTAAAATGGTCCTATGAGATTTGTCAATTCTAGTGCACGACACATTTATTTCCCCTCCCCCAGTCAGTGAGATAAACAATAAGCAGATCAAACACCCCTCAAATATTATAGTTTGTCAGAAGTTATTGTTGACTGTCTGTGCGGTGGAATGTTTTTCTCCTAACCTCATTGACGCTTTTCCAATCCCATGCTACGCAAAACTCCAATTGTGGCGTCTAGTATGACAACATTACTATAATAAACAATATTGTAGAATGGATTGGAGGGATAGAGTGCTTCCGAATGAATCACCAATTTGGTAATTTGATTTTTCCATAATACATACAAACATGAGTGGAATCCTGTACTGTGACTTTGTCAGCCTACACTGGACTTATTGCACTTCATGATTCAAATGACAATCTCAACACTGTTATAATTCCTTATCGCACTACTCACTGTTCATTAATTAAATACTAAGTCGTATGTAAATGAGTCAGTGTAGAAACTATTGCAATTGCATAACACGATTTATGAAGAGTCAACCAACCAACGTCGTACGTGAAATTTATATATTTTCAAGATTTCATAGAAATACAATAAAATCACGTACTCACTCGATTATCAATTACCTAACAATGTTGCAGATGAAAAGGTGTTGATCATAGGAGCCGGACCCAGCGGCATGGACTTGACCAATCACATAAGTAAAACTGCCAAAAGAGTTTTTCTCAGCCATCATTTGCCAGTGGCACCGTCCACCGATTTTATGGGTGAATCTGTGACCCAGAAAACCGACGTGAAACGTTTCACCAAGACTGGGGCCATTTTCAAAGACGACAGCGAAGAAGAATTTTCATATGTTATATTTTGCACCGGCTATCAATATTCATTCCCTTTCCTGAGCTGTGATTGTGGCGTATACGTGGCCAATAACCACGTGCAGCCCCTCTACAAACACTGTATAAATATACAATATCCCACCATGGCGATTATCGGATTACCATTTTTGGTTTTGCCCACCCAATGTTTTGATTTGCAAGTTAGATTCGCATTGAAATTCTTTACCAACGAAAGAGAGCTGCCTTCGCAACAGACAATGATGGATGAATTACATCGGGACTTGTCGGAGAGAAGGGAAAGGGGCTTGACAGAAAGAGAAACTCATAAAATGGGTGAAAAACAGGTGAGTCAACAGTGGCGGTATCCGGCTAACGGACGACTATAATGTATTGTTTGTTGCAGTTTGATTATTATAAAGATCTGTCGGAAATAGCGGGCATACAAAATGTAAAGCCAGTCGTAGCTAAAATGATGAAGGAATGCGCCAAAAAGTACATCTATGAGTTGGAGACATACCGTCAATACCATTTCAAAGTATTGGACGATGAGAATTTCATTAAACTGAGTATCAATTAATTCCAAGTGTTTATTGTTTTTCTAATAACATAAATAATTTTAATAAACGAATGACAATAAAAAATTCCACAGTACTTTCCACAGAAATTATACAATACATCGCCTACAGCATGTGCGGTATATATATTAGGTTTGGGGTATTGTGTTTGTAACATCTCTATATGGGGACTCCATAAAGCAGTAGAGCCCACGGCCTATATTCTGACTGATTATTAGCTTTTGTAGAAACTTTAACGCACACACATACATAACACTATACAAACAATGCCGTCTATATATTATTGAAGCACCAAAACTTGCCCATGCATAGCAAAAAGATATGTTTTGTTGGTACAAATTTGGCGACAGTTGTTCTCACCATAGATTTTGCTCTGCCATAAGGTGTTGTCCATCGCTGCTGTAATGTATATTCTCCATCAGTGAACGAGACAATCTAGCCTAGTCCTTCCGTCGTTTAAAAGTACGATAGAGTCCAAATGAAAACACCTAGCAGCTTCCGGTCGATTGCGAACAGGCGAAATAGGGTGGGTGTCCTACTTTATGGAGAACATAAATCGTCGACATAGAAGTATTGAACGTCCCATAATTGGAAGTGGACTCATGACATACGGAATTCAAAATGAAGAGAAATCCAAATGTGTTGTATTCCCAGATTCAGATATTAAATTTCTCAACGAATCGAAATATGCACCTATTTTAAAACCGCTGGGTTAATTGCTGACCACAGAACCATGAGCTCTAGAGCCACATTAAAAATGTGCATTGGTCTTACGATTACAATTATAAATACTTTGTTAAAATGTTAATCGATTGAAATAAAAAAATATTCCTTTGGTCATCGATCCGGGATAATTGATATTCTCCGTTAGTTGAGTCAACGCTCAACGAAAGGAATATCCTCAGGGATATTTGCATACACATTTCGATCATTTACTTCAATAGTCTTATAACTCAATACAGTGAACTCTCTCATAAGCGGACACCTTAGGGACTGAGAATTTTGTCCACTTATGAGAGATTCCCGAAAAAACTAGAAGCCTGTATAATACACTGCTGAACAAAAGTGACCTTAAATCTGTTTCTTGAGCAAAAAATAAAGTGAATTTTGACAGTATTGAAGTAAATGAGCAATTTGTTAGCAAGTACTGTCCCCATTGGAACTCAACAAATCGGAACACAGAACATAATGTTTTTACTGACCTATTGTCCAGGTATTGTGAATAAAATACAATATTTTACCTTAAGATTCGATTAAGGAACAGATGGGACACCAGATCTCAAATAAGTGAGCTTTCAAAATGTTTTCCATTTCAAACCGAGTTTTTTTTCAAAAAAAAAAAAAAAAAAAGGTTTTCAAAACACAAATACTTGTACACCGGCATACCGCAATTATTGATTTTTTGCTTTTCTTGTCTTGTTACTTCTCGATATCACTTCAACACATGTCGCATCACCATAGAAGTGTATTCCGTTCTCTGCTTTCTTATCGTACCATTGGGTCCTTTCTTGCCGCCATCGGTTACCAATTTCTTCGTGGAGTTCTGCCTTTGTTCCATGACCCGAAACATCGAAATTATATCGTATACAACTCGCCGAATTGAGAGAATTTCGCCACACTCGTATTTCCTTTTTATCTTAAATAATACTTTTTAAATTGACAATCTGAAACATGAATTACTATGATCATTTCATAGTGAATGGGTGACTGATGAATGTTGCTACTGTCGTACTGTTACTATTTATGGAGATCGTTACTTAAAGACGATTGGTATTGGATTTCAGATGAACAAAGGTAAAATAATGTATATGAATTAAAAAAAAGTTATTTCAGCTTAATGTATGTTCATACATTCATTAGTCACCCACCCTGTACATAATCTATAAAAAGTAACAATATGATTTAATAAATATTTTACTTAAACAAGTTCAACTTCTATTCACGTATATGAAGTAACAAACCTATTATATTCCTTTGGCTATTAACTCAATTTGTCTGCGAATTATAATTATATATCAATTGGGAGAAACAGTCGTAAGGTACAATAATAAGGGGTTTAAATTCTAGTTGTACCGTTGACATGGAGGATGGCTAATGTTTTTATTAGGATGTCGAAGTATCACAATACTGTATCCCGCGTATAATGCTGTTTCAGCAATTATCTTCGAAAAGAAATCGGCAATTTCTTGACGACATATGCAATTCTACTAATATTTTCTTCATCTGTGTTTGGACAATAAAACAAATGGGTATTTTTTTTTGTTGGAAATTAGAAATTACAATTTATTACATTCTCTTTTGTATATTCTTGTTTGCTGATCTTATAGCATACGGTACGGTATATCTCGCTCTTCAAAAATGCCTCTAGAAAGGATGGAAGATGGGCTTCTTTTTATTATGTTACCGAAATAAGGGAAATAAACAACAATAAACGTTTTGGTTTCAATGAAACGATGGCAACAAACAACTGTCCCAAAAAGATATGAACCGTCCATTAGCAGCTTGAACTCCTCCACATTTTCAGCATCACAAATGTCTTGGCGAACAAGGGCCCAGAAGTTCAATCCTGTGGTTTTGGGGCAGTCAGTGTGCGCACAGCTTCTTGAAACGGAAAACGTTTACGGTTCTGTATTTCCCTGGTGTGAATACAAATAATTAATTTCTAATTAAAATATTTGAGTGTGTGTTGTTGCGGGGGGGATTTTACGATTTTTTTGTAAAGGATTTTCTTTTTTTTTCTTCTTCGCATTCTTCTCTCGCTACATAACATTTTCTTTAGTTTCATTCTTCTTTGTTTTTATATAATTTGCTACTACAATTTGTTTGTTGTTACTTTTGTTTGTTATGAATTTTACATTACATTATACATAATACATATACATACATATATAATTTTATTATATATTTTGTTTTTTGTTGCATTTCTATACATAACAAAGAAAAAATAATAATGTGGTTGGTTGGTGGTTCCAAAAAAGAAGAGAACAAGTTAACTACACATCGCCAGAAATCGTTCAATCATACACCACATTCCTTCAGAACAAAAGTAGTGTGTGTGTGTGTAAGTAGTAGTCTTAGTCTTTTTTTCCATCTGTGGTAATTGTGATGATCTGGTCTATTCGAGTGTTTAACTTATCCTTTTCCCTTTCGATATTTTGTATATGCATATTATAATATGTATTGAATATATAATATAAATACCATACGTTTGTTTTATAGCTTATCACAAAATGAAAATAATCATATAATTATTCATTATTATTATAGTTAATATTATTCTTAGAATTGAACAATAATTAAACATAAAAATATATAGGACTTATTTTTAGTTATATAAATGGTTGTTGTTGGTTGGTTGTTGTGTGTTTCGCAGGAATGATTAGCAGTTTGTTTTCAATTTTAAAAATAAAAATATCCAACAGACTGTTAATCACAATTTTTGTTCAAGGTTTCAATTAAATATTTGTTGGAAATAAAAATCTATTGTTCTTTTTCGTAAACTTTCTCTCGTACTCTGTCGATGTCTTTCAGGTCGGTGTTGGTTGGTTGGCGTGTGTGAGTGTGTAAGTTTCTTAGCAAAGACTACTTTCTGTAACAGTCTAAATTTTTATTTGTTTAAAATATTTAACTAAAACCTAAAAGAATGGATGTTTAAAAACTTGTATCTAATGTACATCGGACGATTATGCCAACACAACACCACAAACTAAATAGATCTCTCCACTCTTTCATACCAGAGATGGAGAAAATGTTGGATGATAGTGGGGGTGTTGTTTGCGGATGTTGTTCGCGTGTAGGATAAGTGTCCTCTGTATAACTCCATTTTGCGGTGTCTTTGTTTTTGGTTTCTCTCTTTGTCGCTTTCTTTTTTTGTTGTTCATTAAGTATATTATTGTATAAGTTGTTATTTGTTGTTGTTTTTATACTGGTGGTTTTCTCACTAAATTTCTTTTAACATTAAGTATTTATAATATGATGAAATGGTTGATTTTGTTTCAATTTAAATTACATTATTTGTATATTATTATATTTAATAATTATGTGTGTGTGTGTGTGGTTTGTGTTCATGTATGTAATGTTGTGATTGATTCAATTCAAAATTTAGTTGTTGCTTCAAAAAAAAAACGAGGATAATGTTCTCAGAAATTTTGTTTGTCTATTTAACATTCCTTTGTTTTTTGCAAATAATTAACGAACGACCTACGACACGGTCTCGCGGTTTACAATTAAATTAAGAATTATGACGAAAAAAAAAACAATTAAACAATAATATAAGGTAACGCAAAAAAAAACTAACGAAAAATAATAATTAAAAATATAACTTTTGTATTAAATAAGAAACAGGCCAATGAAAAGAAAAAACAACAATCTATCTATATCTACTGTTCCCTATAGAAAACTGCAACAACATAAAAGAAAATACAGTCGTGCAGACGGACACACCTCAAACAAAGTAAACGGACGAGCAACGCGATGTGCTTTGAAGTCGTCGCCAGGTTCGGTACTTGACAGATTCTGTTAGCAGCACTTTCAACTCAAATCAATACAATCTATTCTATATATACAAATTGTATTGATCGATTCACCGACAGATGATATATGGACGATGGTTACTTAAATAAAAACATTTTGGAGTGTGGTTGGGTTGAATGCTTTTTTTCGCTATAATTTTTTGTACAAATACTTTGTTTTTAAGGTTTAGATCCTCAACTAACACTGTGTTTGTCACATCACATTCTTTAATAAAAACCTTATTTTCTTTTTCAATTTCCAATGATATTTTGCATCATTTGTGGTTGTACATACGCTTACTTTGTTAGCAGAAGATGTGGAAGAAAACCAATAGTGTTGATGACGACAATGGATGGTTGTGGTGATAGTGTTCTAAGTCCATCTTCTCTACTGGCACATAACCAGTAATTGAGGTTGGTATCGCCGCTGTCAGTGCTAATGCTGCTGCTGTTGTTGTTGTTTTGTGTTGCTTTAACAGGTTGTTGCGTTTTTGTATTAGAATATTGTTGACATTGAAGATGATTGTTTTTTTCTGATGATGGTTGGTTGTTTTTGTTATTATTGTGGTTGTTGTTCTTATTGTTATTGTTGCAGCATAGTTGAATAATTTATTTGGTGTACAAGTAAATGGCAACAATGAGACCGTACAGACCCAATACTTCAGCGAAAATGAGAATCAAAATCATACCGACGAACAGACGAGGCTGTTGAGCAGTACCTCTGACACCTGCATCACCAACAATACCGATCGCAAAACCTGCCGCTAAGCCGGAGAAACCTACAGCCAAACCAGCACCCAAATGGATGAAACCCCTGTTAAGGTGAGAGAAGATATTGTCGTTAGAAATATGGAATAATGCAGGACAACCGGCGGATCGATATAAAAACATTGGACACTTACTTGAAAAGAGTGTATTTCGATGGTTCCTCCAAAGCACCAGCAATAAGGACAGCCACGACCAAACCGTAAATGGCAATGATACCAGCCATGACAACGGGAATGATAGATTTCATGATCAATTCGGGTCTCATGACTGACATGGCGGCGATACCAGTACCTGATTTGGCTGTACCATAGGCGGCTCCCAAAGCTGGAAAATTTACATGCATTTCACATTTAGTTGGTAATTCAAGTAATTGCATGAAGTCAAGAATATTGAAACAAAGAATTCCTTTACCTTAAAACCTATATCGATGATCATAGAGATTATTAACGCCATTAGTTTGTATATCCTACTCACACAGTAACAGTAACAACCAAGCGGAATACATATCATATACTCTGCTACTTTTGAAACATTCGTAATACATTCCGTTTTAAATATGTCCGTCACTTCCGCTTGTGATTTATTATCATTATTAGACTGGACGATTGAAAAAAAAATGCATTACTATTCCTAAACTGGTTCATCTTTTTCAATTGAGAATGTACTCAGACTCAGGCGGAATAGGTTTCAAGTAAAATCAACACAATTCGGTACTTTCTACAAAACATTCGAGTAGTTAGGCTAAGGTTGTTTTATTGTGAAATTAAAATGCATAAAGAAAACGGAAGGAAAAAACCTCATGATTTTCAAATAATGTTAGTGCATATTCAATCATCTGTTCCTTAAATAGGAATGTTTACAATCTGTTGGTATGCAAAATGGGGGGTTTTAATAACAACGATACCTATTTGTTTGTACAGTGAATGAATTAATTCGCTTCAACTTTAAATCTGATGGAAACTGATTCTCAGCATTGTGCCAAATACGGTCTAAACAAGTTTCCTTACACGTGATGGGTCATTTTTGAATAGGTGCATCTATTATTTGTTGCAGTTCCCATCTTTTTCTGTATTTATGTCTATTAAGAATGACTTCTACAGTTTTCAGAACAAGTTAAAAATGTATTTTTAACGTGAAAAGTTAAATTGTGTATGTTCTTAATACGGGTTATCTAAAAAAAAAAACGTGAGGCGTGAAAGTTTATATATTTCGATTCATTTTTAAAATCTACCAAACAGAGACAAATATGCATTCCATCAACTAATTGGTCATCGAAACAATTAAAAAGTCATGAACTGATCGATCGTACGAAGGGGATTTTGTGTGTGTTGAAAGTATTACTTGGTATTATTCATTATGTCAACTTTGTATATTTTTTTTCAACAGTCATGTGATACTTTCAAAAAAGCTTCACATCCATATATTTTAGTAATAAAAAAGCTTTTATTGCTGCTCAGATTGAGTTAGGAGAGCAACAACGTTAATATAAACGATGTTAAAAAAAAATATAAGTAGCCTTAAGAAAGCCATATAGAAACCCAAAGAGGGGTGTCGGGGGGAGTGAAGCAGACGGAAAAAGCCGAAGTTATCAAATGAACCACATGACTATTATCGTTTTTAAACGCCTTTTTCGTTTATTCATCAGTAGGCAAACAAACGCACAGTGAATGATAAGAATTGTAAAAAAAAAGACGAAAAACAGTTATTTGTAGGAAAAAAGAAGAAGAAAAAAACAGCTCCATGATATTACGCACAGAGCGAAAGCGGCCCAAAGGGAGAGCGAGCATGAGAGCAACAAGCCAGGGAAAACGTAATTGGTTCATTACGATTAAACAAAGAGAACAAATTAAAAATGAACAACAAAAAAAACAGCAATACTTTGAATAAAAACCAGTTTCAATTGCAATACTTTAAATAAATTATATTCTATGTGTGTGTGTGTGGATATATTTCCAATAAATTAAAACTGTTCAATGTTATTTGAGCTTGCGAGAGAGTAACAATTTTACGAATACAAATTAATGACTGCCAGAAAACACTCAGTGTAAAGACAAAAAAAGGAGTACGTTGTTGTTGTTATTTTTTGGAAGGTTATGACGAAAAGTACAACAACCAAGCGTGAATTCAGTCATGTGATATTTATTTATTTTTGCTTTATACTGACTTCTCTGTTGTTGAATTAATAGTTATTGAAAATTGATATTAATGGGCAACAACAATAAAAATATGTGTAGATATGTAAAAACATATTAAAACAGGTAAAAGAGAAAATAAAAAAAGGCACTTGTCATGCAAACCGGCCTGGCCACCTGTTTATTTTTATTTATTTTTAAATCAATCGCAGAATGTAGTGTACGATATTGTAGAATCCGTAGTACAATACAAAAAAATAACAATGATTTTCACAACTAAAGGCCTTCAGTTAACACATGAATGTTTTTTTTTTTTTAAAATAGAGAAATAAGTTCTGACTGGAAAATAATGCAAACATTTATAGTTTAAGAAAGGAAGGATAATAAATTGAGTACATTGTTTCATTTGCACACATTTTGACGGTCCTTTGATGTAATCAGAGAACTATGCATCATCGTATTTTTAACATTCCATTCATTGATAACTTTCGTGATGCTGGTGGGGGTGTAGTAGTGGTATTGGTTTTTACAATGACCTTTTTCCGGATTCCTCTTCACATTTGTAAAGTATACCAGCATATTTTTAGTACAATGATACGCATATATATCGTTGTACTACTCAACACATACATACATATGTATACATGCATATGATGGTGGACTTTTATTTTTATTCCCTCCTTACCTAAGATAAAAAGGGAGCTTGCGCATTTGAATTCCTTTTGGAGAAACGGTTTCTACAATATGCTAAGGAAAACTGCCTACATACACATACGAATGGAATAAATCAATTATTTAAGATAATTGCAAAAAAGAAATATAATTTAATTTGATGTCGCTATATTACGCCCCTTTATTATGAATAATAGCAAAGGCAAAGCTAACTTCCCATGGAATGCCATTAAAATAAAAAACAATAAATGCACTTAGCAAAGAAATTGTACTGAATGTATGTATAAAAGAAGAGAAAAGGTGCAGTCTTTTTAAATTTGATATATTGTTTTTTGAAACTACGTGCGTCGTTTGTACACTTGTCAACTGATAATATACCTACTTTTATTATCTTATCAGCGTTTTCATCCACTAACAAGCATGTGATAGCATATCATGGGGTGGGGGGGAGATGGGTGTTTGGTGTAGGGAAGACATGTGATTGTTTTCCATGAGCTCACATGAAACTTCTTAACTGTAAAGTGAAGTTGTGATGTGTGAGGTCTTCTGTGAGTAAATCGAAAAACCACTACACAGAAGCAGCCCCAAATTTTGGCCAAGTGGCAACTCCATGTTGAACCAAGTCTTGTGACTTGTCAAATGAGTTAAAAATTCAACACAGAAATGAAGGTTGACTTAACCTACAAAAGTAGAAACACGTAAACTATGCTCTCCCTCCCTCCACTCTTTTCCATATATATCTCACACAAAGAGAGAGACTAGTTTAGTGTGTTTCTTCCCTACATGTTTTTGCCCATTTTGTCTTGAAAATTTTTCATTTGTTATAAACATTGTAGAATTTTTGTTTTCCCGTCAAGATTTTCTTTCTTTTGTATTTGCAGAGCTCTCTTTTTCTTTTTTGTTATTCTCAGTTTTCTTTTCCTTGGTCGCAATTCGTAAATTGCGTGTGTATTGAATATTTTTTTTCGTTTTCCCTTCTACTCTCTCGCTCTCTTTTTTTTTCACAAAAAAATCTTCTATATTCAGCTTAATTTAGTGGCTGTGCTGTATCTGCCAAAATATTCGATTTTCCCCCAACTATTGTTACACCTTATATACTTTTTCACATTTTTTTTCCACATTTCCCCAGGAAATTCTATAGAGAATTGTGATTGTTTCATTCGCTTCCAATCGCAACTGTTTTGCGGAATTCAGAATTCTTTGTTTCATTTGGAAAGTGTGACTGTATGTAATTGATTACTCACCACTGAAGATGATAGCTGACGCGGCTCCCATAACACCGAAGAAGGGTCCGTAGATAGGATTATCGCTTCCAGAATCTGCCATTTTTGATGTGTGTTTTAAATTAGGAGGTTTTCTACAAAAGAAAATTCGATTTTAAGGATTGAAGTTACTTGTGTAATTTGTTTTATTCGATTGCTTTTTTTATTTTGTTAGCAGCTGAAGTGATTTCTTTTTTTTTTCCTTTACTTTTATTTCTTTTTATGATTTGCACTTCACAAAACAATTGCGCTTTACTTTCAGATGAGGAGCTGCGAGTATTCTCTTCGACGGTTGCTAAACGACTGTTTTTTTTACTTAACACGACGACTACAAATGAAAATGTATGTGACGTTGTCATTCATTCACCCATACACCAACAAAATGAAGGCGACTGTTGTTTTGGCGTTTTTTCTGATAAGCGCAAATCCCCACACCTGCAGATATAATATCCACTCTGAATTAAGGAAAACCAGAGATCCAGTCTTTTTCACATCATTCGCAACAAAATGATGAAAATAATTAATGAAAACTGTAGAAGGCAATGAATTTGCCTGTAAAGATTTCAATATTCCACCAATTCGTTTGGCGTTTTCATAAAGATTTGCAGTCTGGCAATATGGAAAGAGAGTTGTCATTGTGTAATAGTATTTGTGAGATACCAGGTTTGAAAGTTCGAGACTGACGCTAGTGCCCACAGAGAGTTGGCAAAAAAAAAAGTTAATTTAAAAAACTAAAATTTTCCATATTTCTGATCCAGTGTGCATTTGTCCTCTAATCGAAGATTTCGGGAATTCGTATGGTTTTTCTATCCTCTTTTCGTTCTAGGTGGTTTTTTTTTGTCGAGCAAAAGCAATTGTTTCGTGGTGTGCGTTTGCCAAGTTCTTCTTTACGTTTTGTATTTGTTTTATTTTTTCATTTAATTTTTATTGGCAAATGTTTGAAATTTTATATGATTGTATTTTGTTTGTACACTTTGATTGTTAAAGATGTTATCACTCACTTGACTAAAATAAATTTTACTTTGCGTTGTCAAAAACTTTAACGTTTTTGCCTTCTTCGGTTTTTTTTTGGTGGAGTTGCGAGCGAGTGATTGCGACTGACTGAATTTCCAAAACTTCCAGCGTAACGTTACAACTTTGAACAGCCGCAGAAGAGAATACAGAACATTGCCAGATGTGTGGAGTCTCGTGTTGTTGGTCACGAGTTTCAGTAGATAGCTGAATTTTAAAATTTATCGATAATCAGAGTCGATTTTCACCACGATTTAATCGATAACAGAGTTGCCGAGCCTATTTTATACCGCCAAATCGTACGGGGATGTGCGCTGCGAAGAAAATAATACAATTTTGCAGTGAATTTCAGGAAACACGGCAACTCCAGTTTAACAAAATATTTCAGCTGTTAGGTGCAAACTTATTTTCCACATATTTTTTAATTTAATTATTCATATTCGTGGTGTTTTCGGCAATCGGAAATTACTTGGTGAATTTATTATACAGATTGGCGTAAATTGTCATGGGCAAGATTTTTTTTTGGCTTCGTATTTATCGAATTCAAACTATGTATGGAAAAAAAATTATTTGTTTTCCATACAGAATATCCTAGCATTAACACTTCATAACAAACAAAATACATCAAGAAATGATTAAATATTTACGAGTTTACCGATTTGACTTGGATGAACTTGATGAGTCCCGACAATAGTCTATCCAACATCATACGTTTCTCGTATCTTCTGACACACACATCGTATCGACAATTCCATATTGGCGCATTACAACCAATTTGTGTTTAGCATGTTTTATTTGGGAAGCTAGAACTTTCGCAAACTAAGTTTTATCTCAGATAATTCTTTCCAAATACGAATTGTAAAACTGTGACCTCTATTATCAGATGTTGGACCACGCAAATGACAACAAACAAAGCTGGTAAACCATAATCAGTTTAAAAAGGGCCACCTTTGTCGGTTCATCCATGTACTATGTGTATGTAAACACGTATAGATATATATATATGTATATAAATATTTCGGAAGATATGTAGTCATTTTGGACTACAAATAACGAAACATAAAGGTTTCCTCATTGCACATCATAAAAATGATACGTCAGCATAAATAAGTCGTCACAAAAATTGCTCATTTTATCAGATACATAATTCCTATTAATAATGATGGTAACGTTATTATTGATCAGTAAAGAAGGTTAGAATCGTTAATACTGTGAATTTCTTTCGTATATGCGAACAAGGGCTAATAAAACATCTTATATGGGAACTTCATGAAAACCGATAAAGGTGGTAATCGGCGTATATCGTTTGAACAAAGACTTATTCACAATGTTAGGGGTGCAATTACTTGCTCACACTACTTGCTCGTACGACTTAGTCGAATTGGGTTGATATGGCTGAAATCATACAACTAGCGATTGGGGTATTAATGAAGTAGAATAAAATCATCCAAGTCCAAAATGTTCGTGTTACGGACCCCGAAATATTGGAGATCTAGTTAGCCCTAACTCGTTTATCGCCTCAAAATAGGTATCGTTGTATGTCTTGGCCATAAAAAGAAATACATACCTACATATAAGCCACATCTTGATTTTGGACGTTTTTCATAAAAATAACAAGAAAGTCATTTTAAATTGGATGTTGCCTCTGCTGGAAAGGTATAAGCTTTCCAACGATACCCATTTTGAGGTGATAAACACATTAGGGCTAACTAGATCTCCAAAATTTCAGGGTCCGTAACACGGAAGTTTGGACTTGGATGATTTTATTCTCGATCCGATATAAAAAAGAAGAATTAGGATAAACAATTTCTCCGAAATGAAACATGTCGCTTAAATAAATTTAAGCCAATTTGTCGGAAATACTTTTGTTGCCGGCTAGTCAGCAAATGACATTTCACCTTAATTTTATTATTATCGCGTATCTTTGCAGAATTCCTGCCATTCAAATCAGATGAATAAAATTAGAATGCAATACTTTTTTGGAATCGAGTTAAATTATATTCACACAAAAAAGTTCGCGTAAAAACATAATTATGTAACAATTATTTAATACAATTTGTGCAAATTGAAAAATAATATTAAATGACTTTTTTGTTAATGTTTATAATTTGTTATCAATTAATATTGTTTATTCCTGATATTAATATTGTTTATTCCTGAGCTTGAGAACTTATAATTACAATACAAGGAAGACATATTGTTGGAATTAATCAAGCAGACTTATTTTTAAAAAAAAATGGTTTCCGGCATATGTCCGCCACTGCAACGAGAAATACATTTTAAACAATTAATATTTATAGTATCGTTAATCATTGCCTTTCAATCCGAACAAGAGTTTCTAAGTTATAAACGAATTTCAGAATTTTGTACTCAGATGACAATAGTACATAACAATTTCATAGTGGTGATTCATTTAAAAACTAAATTTTGTTTTTTATAGGTACGAGCGTAGACTTTTGGAGCAACGGTTTTTGAAATGTAATTTTTTTAAACTATGAATTATTTTGAACAAAATGATAATATATCTGAATTCCTCAATAGGTTTTAGTATTTTTTAACTTCAGCTTATAATTGACAATAGAATGTGGACGGCCGTGATGTGGTAGGTAGCGTTTGTGGCTTTCACATAGCAGAACCCATGTTCAAAAGCTGACAAGGCACCAAAAACATTTTTCAGCGGATGCTTTCACTTTACGAGTAAGAGAGTAATCTGTAAGCCGTGTCAAACTTTTCTAGACAAGCATTTTCCGTCCAGAGCCGGCTATAAAAAGTGGGTCCCTGTCAGTGAGTGTACAAATCATATCGTGCAAAACTCACGGATTTGAGAGAAGTTCCCCCATCTGTTTCTGGAATGTAAATGGAAACTAAATAAGTAAATGTGTTGATAATAAAAGATTTATTATGGCAAATATAATCAGCGTTTGAGCACTATAATGTATTTATCGGACGGTATAACTTAAAATCCTATCGAGACTAGGGGAATACTATACAATTTTACAATGTAGTAATGGTAGTTGACCCTCTTTAGTGTCAATTGATTTTCACAATTTGAATTACTGTAGAATAGTACTTGGGGCACAAATTCCGAGAATATATTTGAATTCAGGAGCTCCAACTCTATAAAACATCATGTGGTTCGATCCCTAGAATCCCTCACGCTTACCACGTGAAACTGCATTAAAATACAATCACGTGAGTCTTCCTCAAGCAGGTGCCAAATTGTAGTAGAAATCCATGAAAATAGCGAACAAAAAACAACCACACTAGAGTTGGTACACACACTCGCATATAAGTATACGCATGTATGTATGTATGTGTTTACTTTTATTATTATCGGTCCAATTACACAAACATACATGAGAAGTCTAAAGTTAGTGTATATGGATTATTATCACCTTATCACCGGTTTTTTGTCAATGCAATTATCATTATTAATATGAAAAAAATCCACTCCAATCTTATCATAACACAAACTCAACCAACGTCATGTGTTCCATCATATGGCTGGCAAGTGTATTTGGTAATATTGAAATAAAAATCATATGTTCTAGACACACGGATAGAGGCAGTTATCAAAAATGATTAGACTTGGAAGAGTTAAGAGTTCGCTAAAGTATCCTCAGATTGTTCGCAAGTAAATATTCAGAATTAGAATTTTAGTTTTAACGTAAATACAAACTGATGTACACGGGCTACGCATTGGCACTCATCTACAATTTTGCGGAAAAACAAAACAAAATATTATAAAATAATAAAAGAAAAAACATTACAAAAATGTTTTCACATAATGTTGCTGTTTTCTGTATATTGCTCTACTTTAAGTACATTCTACAGAGGAAAAAGTTCTGTTTACGGTTAAAAATTCCCTGATTATATCCGAATTTGTATTATGATGCAAATATATTTAACAGCAAACTTATTACCAATGGTAACAAATTTCTGTTATGAAAAAAAGTTTTATTTCAGAATAATATCCCATATGACCAATGAAATAGTCTCTACAGCCATGTACAATTTATTCCCCAGTTTCAGGACTGCAACGAACAGTTTCAATGGATTTATTGACTAATGAATATTGGTTTTTCAAAAAATGAGATTCGAAACCCCTTCCAAAGAATTCCCTTCAACGGAAAAATATATTGGACACGAGTATGGTGAAAAATTAAAGCTCGAGTTTTGGACTATTATTAACCCATATGTTGTATACTACGACCTCTTTCCAAGGATTTATTATGTATCGAGTGGTGCACTCTCAAAATGAATTGTGGGTCCATGTATATATTTTTACTGATGTTATCATTTTGAAGGGAGAATGCATTCATGAAATAAAGATTTGAAAATTCGTAATAAAAACACAATTCTGCCGAAAAAAAAATGGGTAGAATTCATTAAAATTTTGCTAATGCATAACGGACCTCAATCTGAACAAGGCGATGTTTTCATTTCTTCAGATTTAAGACAAACCCTCACATCGAACCGTATTGAATTTAATCCTATTACGCTTCAGTTTTTAAACTGAACGGACAGTTTGGGAGAAATGGGATTTCGAAAATGGTGCCAAATTAAAGCTGGACTGTAGGACTATTATTAATCCACTGAGGGTTATAGGTTACAATCATTTTCACAGGATTTATTGTCTATCAGATGGGGCACTCTCAAAATGAGTTTTTTGGCCATTAATCTGCAATGGCTAATGTTTTATGAACATTATGTTCCTATAATAACATCATTTCGAACGCAGAAGACATCCAAACAAAAAAGATTTGGAAATTCGAAAAAAAAAATTTTGGCCAAAAAAAAAGGAAAGGGGTTAACCCATCAAAATTTTGGATTTTTTGAAAAAATAGATTTCTTTGAAAATGTTCTCATACATAGCGGACCTTTATCTGAGAACGACGATGTTTTAATTTTTTAGATTGAACATACAGGTTGGGAGAAATGGGATTTTGAAAATGGGTTTTCTTAAAATTAGAGTTTCGAAAGTCGCTTGAAACTATTTCGCCAATTTGTCAGCAACGGAATAAGGTATCGGCACGAGTATGGTACCAAATAAAAGCTGGACTTTAGTATTATTTTGAGGGTTGTATGCTACGATAATTTTCTCAGGGTTTATGGTGTATCTGATACGTCGCTCTCAAAATTAGTTTCTTAGCCATTAATGGCTAATGTTTTATCAACAGTGTTAATAATGATCGCCGATCTCCGTCTATGATAATTGTTAGCCCGTCATTATCTTTAATTTTGCTCATACCCATTTGACCAGAGGTGACCTTTAATTATAACGCTCATAGAATGTCCAAAGTGTGTGGAAAATGTTCCGATCAGAAAGTGATCAATGTGATCAAATGTTTATAACGAAGTGTTTACACTTCAATCCCAGTAACAAAATATCTACCAATGTTAACCTTCCTTTACATGTGCTACAGGGTATGTCTGCAGAACTTGTCCCAGATGGAAAATAGTTTTCAAAGTTAGTGTCAGTGTTGTTATTATTTTATTTTATACATTCTTAACATTCTTATGCTAATTATGTTAGTTTAATTTGGTGAACAGATTATTTCATTAAAATTACAAGTACGGATAATTTAATTATGTATATTATCAAAAGCTATGCTTACTGATACTGCCCCTGGTTAGGCTGACCTTGGCCAAACCCGGCAGACTTCGATATATCAGCCAGCACGCTGGGATCATCTGTTGGTGGCATCGGATTACGAAACTGTTCCGATGATAGTCTTGTGAATAGGATACCAACGCCTTCAATCAGTGCTAATAAAACTCCTCCAATTATTGCACTGCCAGCCATGGCGGGAACGCCATTTCTTGCCGCCAATATACCGCCTGTTGCAAAGCCACTGATTATTGAATTCCATGGATCCTCTTTTTTGCGAAAATGTACCAACGTGCAATCAATTGTACTGAACATACCGCCCCATACTGCAAAATTTCCAGCAATTACAGGTGAACGGGTCTTAATGGCGGATAAACTTCCAAGCATTCTACGGCTCATGCCAGACGGAGCATTTCGGAAACCCTTTATCGCCTGGAAAACACCGCCGCCTATGCAACCCATTGCAAAAGCGCCGCCACAATCATCAACTATCCGGAAGGGACATGGTTCTCTAGCGTATTCCTCCATTGTTTATGTGTCTGTGCTGTAAATAGTAACAGGAAATCGTTATTACATAGATTGCATTTTTTTGTACACAATCAATATAGATATATGGCCTTATAGGCTTTGTATATTACAATGAAATCAATTTTTATCGAATGTTGTGCAAATGTATTATAACAAAAATGGATTTCTGCTAGTCTGTGCCTAAATAAACAGAGTTTATTCATAAAAAATACAACCCGAAACTCTGGATATTTGCTTTGAACGAGTATAATTATTTTTGGGGACGTAGGTTCTATTTCCCACAGAAGAAGGCGAAGATATAGGACAGAATACTTTTTGAAATACGTTGACTTCTTGTGATACAATAGATTTCTTAGAAGTTTTTTACAAAATTGAGCATAGTTTGATAAGGTTCAAAATTCTCAGATTTAAGAACTAAGCGAGGTCTTAACATTTTTAATGGGCGGCACATGAACAAAGAGTTTATTGTTTAAAATACACCAATGTAAATGCATTTCTTATCATTGCTGAGTCCATAAAAAGTATTTAGATGCTCAAGATAATTAATTGTTTATTAAGTAGGTTTCAAAGCGAAACTTATATTTGTTTATCAGTTTAAAGAACGGTTTATGAGACGTGACTCATAAAAGAGATGAGGACAAAATAGACTACTTTTAAAAGATGATATTGGGAAACTAAAAACGCCCACAAGAGTGTCACTAATACATTGATTGGGACAAGTTTTGCATTCTTATCTTTCGAACGGGATTGAAGAACACCAATAACGCTTCATTAAGCCTTTCTGCGTAGTTGGTCATAGGTCAGCTCTAGATTTTATATTTGTACATGTTTCGAACATTTTGTTATAATTCTGTTTTATGGATAAATTTAGAAGGAATAATTCTTGATGTTCTTCAATATTTGGAATTATTTCTTTTCATGGGGTGGTTATTATTTGAAGACATCAGCATAATTTTGTATGGTAGTTTGTTTTTAAAGCCCCATACACCTTAGAAACATTAATAAAAGTTTTTCCGAAATGTTCGGCCATACTGAAGAGGGGAATGTGTCTACAGTTCTAAACAATTCTCTTGCGGCACCACAGACATCAAGTGTACACTCTTCGCCCCACGCCAATTCAGACGGGTGGCAGAGGTTTTTTAACTGCGACAGATATGCCAATTAGATTCATCCACTCCACTCATCATGTAAGACGCTTATTGCATCATGTTAACTGAGCTAATGTATTACAATCTATGGGGCCGTGCCCCCTCCAGACGGGTACTCAGTAATATACAGTATAGTATATTGATAATTACAACGAAACATTTGTGTATGGTAACTGTCGCTCATTGTCTTTGCAAACGAGAATCATTTCAATAGACATTTTTTCTGTAGAATGTCCGAGAATCGGAACTTCGCACATGATGGCGTTACATAATGTTGTAAAATACCTACTGACTGAGAATCCTAACACAAATGCAAAAAATTATATTCTTACTCAGTTATAATTTATTAAATAAATTTTTAATTACATTATTTTGAGGTTTTACACTAAATTTGTTGATTTTTAACCAATTGCACGTTGGTTTGGTATTTTTTTTTTTTAATAATATCTACATATGTCAGAAATCTTCTTCTTGCACTCGTAAACATTCACAAAAAATCGATAACATGCATACCAACCACCGGCAATTTTTCACTACCGATTATTTGTGACAAATTGAACGAGCTTGGTACTAAAAGGGGCCAATGTCAACATTTTTTGTTTATTTTTTACTTAATATTTGTAGTAGATTTATTTTCATGCTCTCTTTCTTAATTCTAAAACTGTCGAGGTCAATTCTAATCAAATTTGTTTGGAATGTAATTAACAGTTTTTTTTTGAAAACATTTGACATTGATCCTTTAAGGCCACAGAACTAATACCCGACGTTTAAGAGATGCCAATAGCAGTATGAAAGTTAACCACCTAACAAAGCGTATGCTTTTCTACCGGAATTCGGGTCTCAGTTCCATAAAATTTTTTAAAGATTTTCAATATTCTATTATATTCAATTACTGATCACATAGCATGCATGCGAGAAACAATACATTTTCAATAAAACGTAAAACCAAAAATATTTCAATTTATTTGCATTTCCCTTAATATTATAATAGATTTCTACATGAAATATGGTGTTGGTGAGTTTATATGAATGAGGAGTGAGACTGCTTTCGGATATTATCCAAACTCTTTTGTGATCAGATGTATTTCCGAACCAAATCCCCAATTTACCATCCAATATATGTAATTGGGTACTCAAAGTAATCGAATACATGATCACTATGAGACATCACTATGTGATGTGATTTCAGACAATTTGAAAACTACACGTTCAACGTGCTGTTGTGTAAAATCAACAAATTTAATTTAATTTTTAATAAAATAAAACAATACTAAGTTGTTAAAATTGTAATTGTTCTGAAAATGTCACTTGCAGCGCGTTTGTTTCGACTAACAACAAGTGCCACTAGATTTCAACGTTATGCAACCCGCCCTGTAACTCGGATCAATAGCACTTCCAGAGTCCTAAGTAAGTACAATGATATGAATAAAACACGACCTTACGCTTCCGACACAAGATTAGGTTCATTGCTCAGATTTATACAAAATGATGGTTGAAATCTACAGTATTTCTGTGTGGTTGTTGTCCATATTTCCCACAGTACCGGCTGCAAGGAATACGATTTATTACGTCGGCCGGTTTCGAATGAAGAATTGTGTTTACGCAGTGAGTTGCTCAACTCGGATTTAATTCACCTATGAAAAGCAGTCATCAATTAACCCATTGCAATGCCATTATATTCCATTTTGTAAAGCCGTTTTTCGACGTTGGACTTGTCCGACAATACAGGGAGGCTTTCTAAGGTGTTGCGTATACTTACACTAAATTTGCTCCCCTTTTCTTTTGTAATTGCATTTTTAACTTACTTTTTATTATTCTAGGTGTAATTCATAATGTACGCACTTACAGTGCGGAATCTTCAACCGGATCTCAAAATATAGGACAAGCAGAAAAACCTTTGGGTTCTCCAGATAAACATGAATTCCAAGCGGAGACAAGAATGCTGCTGGACATTGTGGCCCGTTCTTTGTATTCTGAAAATGAAGTTTTCGTCCGAGAGCTTATTTCTAATGCTAGCGATGCTTTAGAAAAGTTTCGCTATACCATCCACACAGCCGGCGAGGAGGAAAAACTATATGAAGGCACCGATCGCTCCATGGAAATTCGTTTAGTTACCGATAAACCAAACATGCAACTTACCATACAAGATACGGGTATTGGTATGACTCGTGAAGAGCTTATCAACAACTTGGGCACAATAGCCCGCAGTGGTTCGAAGAAATTTATGGAGCAAATACGCGAACAGGGCGCTGCTGCGGAAAACTCATCCAATATAATTGGACAATTTGGTGTGGGATTCTATTCGGCCTTTATGGTGGCCGATAAAGTGGAGGTTTATACACGATCCTCCAAAGTCAATTCCCCTGGTTTATGCTGGTCCACCGATGGTTCGGGCAGCTATGAAATTCAAGAAGCTGAGGGGGTCGAACATGGCACCAAAATTGTTATTCACCTTAAGCCAGAATGTCGGGAGTATGCGGATGAGGATCGTATTAGGGCTGTCATTAAGAAGTATAGTAACTTTGTCGGTTCGCCCATTTTGTTGAATGGTCAAAAGGCTAATGACATTCAACCCGTGTGGTTGATGGAACCAAAAGATGTCAGCAAAGAGCAGCATGATGAGTTCTATCGGTTCATTGGCAACACCTTCGATATACCACGATTTGTGCTGCATTATAAGGTAAACAACTAGATTGGAAGTTAATGAGGAAAACGACGATAATTTTCTTCATTTCAGACCGACGTTCCCCTAAGTATACGAGCTTTGTTATATTTTCCCGAAGGCAAACCGGGTTTATTTGAAATGAGTCGTGATGGTGATGTGGGCGTGGCACTGTATACGCGGAAAGTCCTCATTCAGTCTAAAACTGAAAATCTAGTACCAAAATGGTTAAGATTTGTAAAAGGAGTTGTGGATTCCGAGGATATTCCACTGAACTTGAGCAGGGAACTCCTTCAAAACAGTGCCCTTATCAGGTGAGACATATATTATAGCATAATGAATCGACATCTAAATACACACGTTTATATTTACAGGAAACTATCAAGTGTTTTGACCAGTAGAATTTTACGTTTTCTGTTAGAGAAGGCTACTAAACAGCCTTCGGAATATGAAGCATTCTACAAGGACTACGGACTATTCCTTAAAGAAGGCATTGTTACATCTCATGATCAAACTGAAAAGGAAGATATTGCAAAATTGTTACGATTCGAATCGTCAAAAACCAAAGATGGACAACGCATCTCTCTGGAGGAATATTCCAAAAACGTGGGCGAACAAAAAGACATTTACTATTTGGCCGCTCCAAATCGTGTACTTGCCGAATCCTCACCGTATTATGAAAGTTTGAAAAAACGTGACGTGGAAGTGCTTTTCTGCTACGAACCATTTGATGAGTTGGTATTAATGCAACTGGGTATGTTTAAAACAAAGAACTTGGTATCAGTGGAGAAGGAAATGCGTCGTGATACCTCGTCAGACGCGAACATCGATTATGGTGAAGGTAGTCTGTTGAGATCCCAAATAGATGAGCTTTTACCATGGATAAAGGAGACACTTAATGGTAAAGTGGCAAATGTTAAAGTCACCACAAGACTCGATAGTCATCCGTGTGTGGTGACTGTGGAGGAAATGGCTGCCGCTCGTCACTTTATCAAAACACAAAGTCACCAAATGCCCGAGGAAAATCGTTATGCTCTGCTGCAACCTCAATTAGAAATTAATCCAAAGTAAATTCCTCCTTAATGTCACCTTACTATTCAATTGCTAAATAATTTGTTTTCTTTTTAGGCATGAAATTGTAAAGAAATTGTTTAAATTGCGATCAAGCGATTTAGAATCGGATGTAGAATTAGCCAATTTATTGGTGCAACAATTGTTTGTTAACGCCATGGTGGGAGCAGGACTTGCAGAAGATCCCCGAACACTTTTGACAAATATGAATGCCTTGTTAACAAAAGCTTTGGACAAATATTAAACGTACATGTTGATTTAAATTAATGTAATAAATAATCTATTTTTAGGAAACCAAATAGTTTTCAGATGTCTACAATTTATTCGAAACCGTGTTAGACCTTGTTTCTTCGATATTGCATCGTCGTTCCTTTCATTAAGAACACTTGTTTTTCCCAAGGTTATGCTGATTAGTTGTTGAAATTCGAAATATTTAAGAAATATTTCTGTAATAATCCAGTTTTTTTTGAGATGTTTGCGTACCTGGAAACAATTGACTTGGATGTATTCTGCTGAAATTTCAACTAAATCTATTTTTTTAACACTGTCTAACATTTTTTTTTGAATTTTCAAATCTTTTGGCCATGGATGTATTCTGCCTTCTCACATACTGTTGATTTAACTTCAGCCAATGCAGATAAAAAGGCGAAATAGTTTCAAGCGACTTTCGAAACTGAAATTTTGAGAAAACCCATTTTCAAAATCTCATTTCTCCCAAACTGTCTGTTCAATCTAAAAAATGAAAACATCGTCGTGCTCCGATTAAGGTCCGCTATGCATGAGAACAATTTCAAAGAAATCTATTTTTTCAAAAAAAATCCAAAATTTTGATCCTTTTCTTTTTTTTTGACCAACAATTTTTTTTTCGAATTTCCAAATCTTTTGGCCTTGGATGTCTTCTGCCTGCGAAATGAAGTAATTATAAGCAGATAATGTCCATAAAACATTAGCCATTGCAGATTAATGGCCAAAAAACTTATTTTGAGAGTGCCCCATCTGATAGACAATAAATCCTGTGACAATGATTGTAACATACAACTCTCAGTGGGTTAATAACAGTCGTAAAGTCCAGCTTTAATTTGGCACCATACTCCTGCCGATACCGTATTCCGTTGCTGAAAAATTCGCGAAATAGTTTCAAGCGACTTTCGAAACTGCAATTTTGAGAAAACCCATTTTCAAAATCTCATTTCTCCCAAACAGTCCGTTCAGTTTAAAAAGTGAAGCGACTCCCAGTGGGTTAATAATAGTCCTAAAGTCCAGCTTTAATTTGGCACCATACTCCTGCCGATACCTTATTCCGTTGCTGAGAAATTGGCGAAATAGTTTCAAGCGACTTTCGAAACTGTAATTTTAAGAAAACCCATTTTCAAAATCCCATTTCTCCCAAACTGTCTGTTCAATCTAAAAAATGAAAACATCGTCGTGCTCCGATTAAGGTCCGCTATGCATGAGAACAATTTCAAAGAAATCTATTTTTTCAAAAAAAATCCAAAATTTTGATGGGTTAACCCCTTTCCTTTTTTTTTGGCCAAAATTTTTTTTTTCGAATTTCCAAATCTTTTGGCCTTGGATGTCTTCTGCCTGCGAAATGAAGTAATTATAAGCAGATAATGTCCATAAAACATTAGCCATTGCAGATTAATGGCCAAAAAACTCATTTTGAGAGTGCCCCATCTGATAGACAATAAATCCTGTGAAAATGATTGTAACATACAACTCTCAGTGGGTTAATAACAGTCGTAAAGTCCAGCTTTAATTTGGCACCATACTCCTGCCGATACCGTATTCCGTTGCTGAAAAATTCGCGAAATAGTTTCAAGCGACTTTCGAAACTGTAATTTTAAGAAAACCCATTTTCAAAATGTCATTTCTCCCAAACTGTCTGTTCAATCTAAAAAATGAAAACATCGTCGTGCTCCGATTAAGGTCCGCTATGCATGAGAACAATTTCAAAGAAATCTATTTTTTCAAAAAAAATCCAAAATTTTGATTTTTTTTGGCCAAAATTTTTTTTTTCGAATTTCCAAATCTTTTTTGTTTGGATGTCTTCTGCGTTCGAAATGATGTTATTATAGGAACGTAATGTTCATAAAACATTAGCCATTGCAGATTAATGGCCAAAAAACTCATTTTGAGAGTGCCCCATCTGATAGACAATAAATCCTGTGAAAATGATTGTAACCTACAACTCTCAGTGGGTTAATAATATTCCTAAAGTTTAGCTTTAATTTGGCACCATACTCGTGCCGATTCCTTTCTCCGTTGCTGACAAATTGGCGAAATAGTTTCAAGCGACTTTCGAAACTGCAATTTTGAGAAAACCCATTTTCAAAATGTCATTTCTCCCAAACTGCCTGTTCAATCTAAAAAATGAAAACATCGTCGTGCTCCGATTAAGGTCCGCTATGCATGAGAACAATTTCAAAGAAATCTATTTTTTCAAAAAAAATCCAAAATTTTGATGGATTTCCTTTTTTTTTGGCCAAAATTTTTTTTTTCGAATTTCCAAATCTTTTTTGTTTGGATGTCTTCTGCGTTCGAAATGATGTTATTATAGGAACATAATGTTCATAAAACATTAGCCATTACAGATTAATGACCAAAAAACTCATTTTGAGAGTGCCCCATCTGATAGACAATAAATCCTGTGAAAATGATTGTAACCTATAACCCTCAGTGGATTAATAATAGTCCTACAGTCCAGCTTTAATTTGGCACCAAACGCGTGCCGATACCTTATTCCGTTGCTGAAAAATTGGCGAAATAGTTTCAAGCGACTTTCGAAACTGCAATTTTGAGAAAACCCATTTTCAAAATCCCATTTCTCTCAAACAGTCCGTTCAGTTTAAAAAGTGAAGCGACTCCCAGTGGGTTAATAATAATCCTAAAGTTCAGCTTTAATTTGGCACCATACTCGTACCGATTCCTTTCTCCGTTGCTGACAAATTGGCGAAATAGTTTCAAGCGACTTTCGAAACTGCAATTTTGAGAAAACCCATTTTCAAAATCCCATTTCTCCCAAACTGTCTGTTCAATCTAAAAAATGAAAACATCGTCATGCTCAGATTAAGGTCAGCTATGCATGAGAACAATTTCAAAGAAATCTATTTTTTCCAAAAAAATCCAAAATTTTGATGGGTTAACCCCTTTCCTTTTTTTTTGACCAAAATTTTTTTTTTCGAATTTCCAAATCTTTTGGCCATGGTTGTCTTCTGCCTTCGAAATGATGTTATTATAGGAACATAATGTTCATAAAACATTAGCCATTACAGATTAATGACCAAAAAACTCGTTTTAAGAGTGCCCCATCTGATTGACCATAAATCCTGTGAAAGTGATCGTAACATACAACCCTCAGTGGATTAATAATAGTCCTAAAGTCCGTCTATAATTTGGCACCAAACTCGTGCCGATACCTTATTCCGTTGCTGACAAATTGGCGAAATAGTTTCATGCTACTTTAGAAACTGCAATTTTGAGAAAACCCATTTCTCCCAAACTGTCCGTTTAATTTAAAAACTGAAGCGACTCGCAGTGGGTGAATATTAGTCCTTAAGTCCAGCTTTAATTTGGCACCAAACTCGTGCCGATACCTTATTCCGTTTGAGAAACCCCAATTTCTATTTGATGGCTCTGTGTTGCTTACAGGAATTGTACAGGATTGCATGAAAAAAAATGAAAATATCGTTATTTAGTTTCCTCTAATTTCATTGTGCGAAATACCGAGTGTGACATCCGTATCCTAAGGATGCGTTAATAAGAATGAAATAAAACGGCAGCCTTGTTTTCATTTTTTTTTTTTTTTTGTAATATATTGTTTATTATAGGGTTTTTGTTGTTGTTTTAGTGGTTGTTGGGATGATGATTACTACATACACATATTTATTATTAAATTATGGTTTTTATTTGTTGTTCTTGTTTTTTTCTTTACTTCTTTACTTTTAATGTAATTTTATTAATACGTACGTTTTTATTTAAATACATTTAATACTAAAAAAAAAAGAAAAAATTAATACACTTTCTACAATTGTTGTTGTTGTTTTGTTTGTGGTTTTATGAAATATTGGCTGCGCTTACAAGGGGGAAGTGGGGGAGCAGGTTTTCCTGGGGTGGGGTGGGAGTGGGAGTATGGGTTTCGGTTTAAGAGACTTCCACATACCGTACGAATGAATGGGGGTTTTCTATTTTTTGTTTTGTTTGTTTTCGCTTTATACTTTTCGTTTCGTTTGTTTTCGAGTAAATTCTAGTAAAAATGTTATATTCCCATGTTGTTGTATTTGTTTTGCATTTGTTTGTTGTTGCGGTTTTCGGCTTTCGGCTTTCGGTTTTTTTTTTATTTTAACTTTGTTAATAATGCTTCTTCTTACACTTGGTTTCTGTTTGTTTTATTTACGTGTGTATGTATGTATGTATGTTGTTGCAAAATTTGTTGAGGTAGTTCTTAGATCTTTCATATTTTTTGTTTGTTTGTTTGTTTTGTCTTTAATTCAATATAAACTATGTTTATACGTTACATTTAGTTTTGTCTTGTTCTTTTTCCTAAAAAAAAAAAAGTTGTTCTTTTGTGCATTTCAAATATGGGCTTGATTGTGGGCTTCTGGAGGGGAATAGGGGGGCTGGGGGGCGTAAGGGGCAGAAAGGAAAACAAATACCAGACATTTTGCATTGAATGTACACAGTTTGATTGATCGTTCGGCATTGGAAAACAACTTAAATATATATATTTTTTTTTTTTTTTTTTTGGAAACACCCAATACAAACATGCAATTTTTTGGTTTTTCTTTTTGGGGTTTTTTTTTTAAAAAGGTCCTCTTAAAACTTTGCATACTTTTTCTATAAAAGTAAAAAAAAAATTGCGAATATTGCTATTTGGTTGTTGATCAACGGTTGTTAAATGTATGTCAAAAATACAAGAAGTGGAAAAAAATTGCTTCAATTGATTGTAATTCATTTGCATACGTTCGTCCAAACCGATGGACTGATTGAAGAAAACTCATGTTGGTCGCCTTTGAGCCATCCTTTTCATCTGAAAGTTGACTACATTTTGTTCAATCATCACTTAAGTCCACTAGTTTAGAGGTATTCGGGGAACTGAATGTGACGATCTTAGAAAGGAGCTTTAAAAATGAACAACAACAAAACCAATAAACAATTGTTTGAATGAACATCCGAGTTGTGCTTTGTGTAATGGTAGTCTGATTATTTGGGAATGACGCGGCTGGGCTTATTCAATTGGAAGATAATCGAAAGGACCTCAAGTGTTGTTGTCATGATTTCTTCATGTGACCAGTGAAAGAAAAAGTGTAAAATTCACCACCACCTCCACAGTTAAAGGTTAAATGGCTTTGGTGGAGTTTTTCTATTTGGACTTTTGAATAATCTGGAAAAATCCTTAACCTTGAAAACGGTTGATCCCGATCAGTGAGTATGCCAGTTTAGTGATTTGAGGGAAGTTCCTTGCCCGTTCCTGCAAGTCTGTACAGTATCATAACTCCGTGAAAGCAAATGAATCGCATTACGGTTTTAACAAGTTTGTGAAGTCCAAACAGAGCGTTTATTGTAAGGAACTCAGGCCACCACCGTGCTATAATTTGCTCTACGACGATAGACTTTTTCGTTGTGAGATATGTGTGTTATGCCGACAATGACTTAACAATTCAGATCCTTGAGATAGACGGAGCGAGAAGCTGTCACCAAGGTCTTGCACATCAATGAAATAGTAATGGAAACACTTGCTCTATCGATGGTGGCATACAAAATATATAGACAATTTCAAACTAGGAAAGTCATTAAAATGTACAGGAAACCACAGCATAATATTTTAGATTGTTGTTGTTTTGTGTACAGTTTTTCAAGACTCCTCCGATTTCAACAGTCAACAGATTTTTGTGCAAAACATTGAATGTAAAAATCGAAAGGATTCTGTGAATATTGAAATGTTGGACAATTTTGGTTTTTCTGTGAATATTGAAATGTTGTCACCTTCAACAAAAACATTTAAATATATGTACACTTTTCACCTAGCATTCAATTAAAGAACACTGATCTATGATGTCACTTTTATGGGATCTACTGTTTAATGACAGCGTTTCAACTGACCCACTTCGTAAGGGCTAATGTTGTTTGTTTCAAGTCGACATTAATGAACGACAAAATAGACTCCAATATAATTGGTGACAATTTCATTATGTGTCCCTGCATTGGCAGTTCCTTGGTAAGGGTTGGACTGTTCCAATTTAAATAAGAAAATTGTGTTTTTACACAAATTGTTGCTATTGAACATAAACAAGTGTGTGGTCTTTTTGGCTTTTCCTTAGTCTCCCGAATACGCACACTACCATAAACCAATTGAGCCAACGAAATTTTCTTCAGACATTTGTTTTGTTTTTGAATATTTTGTTGTGTTCACGAGTTCTCCTGACTTAAGTCCATAACGCACAATTTCGAATCCTTGTAAACTAGTGTTGTAATTGGTTTAAGATTTAATGTTGTTCGGTGTTTTGTTTTCTTTTTGTTTAATGTTTTTTCTATATTGAGTTGATTATTTGTTTTGTTTTTTGATAAATACTTACTTTATTATTACTACTACACAGACATATACATATATATATACAGGTATATATATATAAATAATTTTGTTGTTGATTTGACGTTTGATTTCTCCTATATAAAGTTTTTCGTATGTACTTTACATTTACTTATGAATCGTTAGGCGATTTTGTTTAAGAATACTCAGTCGCAAATTGTATTTATCATTTTGTTTACTGTTTTTTTTTCCATAGAATTTCCTTCTTTTTTTTTAGTTTTTCCCTTTGGCAGTGTTGATATTATTCTTTGTGTTGTTGTTTTTTTTTTTTTTTGTTATTCCAAAATCTTCCTTCGTGTTGTAGGTGATTGTGTGTGTGTGTGTGTGTGTAGGAGGGTGTTGTGGGGGTTTCTGGGTTTCATTAGTCGAAAATTATCCCCTTAATCATGTATGAGACGCTTTACTGAATACGGTTGATTTTGGTTCAACACTTCTTTTGTTTTTTAAATATTTTTGTTTATGGTATTTTTTTTTTCGAAAAGGCACCAAACTTAAAAATATAAAAAGCGAACAATTAAATACAATTTTTGTTTGTTTTTTGTTTTGTTTTTGTTGTGTTTAAATGTATGTATTTTATTTGTTTCACGGAATAATAAAAAATAGTTTTAACTAAGAGAAGAAAAAAAAACTAAATTACACATTACAAAAAAAAGGATTCGTGTTCGTGGAATCTTTTGACTAATTTTGTCAGCAAACTAGCATTGAAAGAAAGCTTTGAACATATTAATATGAATATATGTAGGTATATACTTTTTTTGTTCTCTTTTGTTTTCATTATTATTATTATTTTTTACAGTGGATAATGTTTTCCATTTTCTTTTGCGATTTCCCTGGAAATTAAAGAGTAAGAAGCCAAGGAACTTAAAAGGTCGTATGCTTACAATTGGTTTTTGTTTTTTTTGCTTTGATTTTGAAATAAAAATAATTTATTTGCATTTTATTGGCTGGAGTTTGGTTATTTACATTTCGATTTATCTCGTGTATGAAAATATAAATCAATTACAACTACATAATTTAATTACATTATACATTTACTAAAAAAAAAAAAAAAACATTATACAATTTCTCTATATTAGAGATCAGGGGTTGCTATTCTATTTTCTTCCATTAGAAAATGTTTAATTTAGAATTTCTGTTACGCGACAATAGAGGTGGCTACTAAGATTGAAAGAGAGAGAGAGAGACTGGGAATATTGTCAGCTGATAATTTAAGGAATATGGGACTCACTCTGGGCCGAAGTCTACAATTATTGGAAATACATTTTAAGGAATATTGAACATGATCTTCAAGTCACAAAGTTATAACACCTGTTCATAATTGACCTCAAAACAGTTTTGCTTTAGAATATTTGTAAATTGGCTACGTTCTGAGTCAAATGTGAAATTCAAAAATTTGCATTCTGCAGAAATATGCGAAATAAATACAATTGGAATTCTCAATACTTTTTTTTTTATCTTAATGATGAACAAAATCACGTGAAATAATTTCAATTTTTATATTTAAAGGGCAGCTACTGAGAAATTTAAAGTGATTATTTCAAATTCTTCTCATTCTCCTTATTTGAAATTTAAGTTTTCAGCCAATTTGCCTTTGAGAGCTGTTCATTTCCATAATCTGTTGCCACGCGTCTACTTAAAATCCAGCTGACAGTGAAAAAACCATCTCCATTTCCCCTTTCTCCTGCTTAGAATTGACACACATCATTGCAGTTCTCTATTCATCCCGAACATGAAAATTCTTTAAATTGTATTGGAAAACTTTTAAAAGAAGAAACGTTTGAAAAAATTTAAATTGGAGTCTTTTCACGATAAGAAATGTTTTTTTTTTTTTTTAATAAATTTTAACAAAAATGTTTTTTCTTTTAAAGTTAGAAAAAAAAATCAAACAAAATTGAAAGCTTGTTCCAAATACATTGTTTGCGGAGGAGGGGGGGTTAGGGAGTGATTACAATTTGTTTGTTCTCAATTTATTTATAAAACAAATAAATGAAAATCATCATTAATCGCTTGCTGTTCAAAACATTTTATAAAAATTTTCGAATTAACGCTTCTCTCTCAATTTTTTTTGTTTAATACATTTTCATTAATTAGGAATTAGGCTAAATTTATAAAAAAAAATATATATAACATAAAATAAAAACAAGTCTTGTTAAAGGTTGGAGTTGTTGGGCAGGGGGACACATGGTAATGGGTTTCGTTTACAAATAAAACAGAAAAATATTTAAAACAAATAAAACTAAATTCAAACAATACAAAATTTGTTCTTAGGGTGAGGTGGGATTGAATGGTACACATGTGGTCGTGGTTGTATTTTTATTTTTATTCTTTGTGAGCTATAGAAATTTGAGTTGCCACCACTAAGTTTGGTTTGACCGAATCGCGATCATTGGACCAAATAGTTCGTTCCCGGTGTTGACAACTTTAAAGTTCTATAGCCGATTAAAAAAAGAACAACACAAATGTATCGAATGAAATAGTAAACAGAAACTTCAAAATCTACAATAATTTGTATGTAAACTATAAAACAAAGGAAGCCGGTGTGTTTTGTTTTTGTGTGGCATCAGGGGGAATTGTCTAAAATGCAATTCATTCATTCATGCCAGTATTCACGACGAAAAAGACAAAAAACAGAAAAGAAAAGAAATAAACTGGTGTTACGGCGTTTTTTGTTTCTTCTTCCTACAAAACTAAAGCCTAATGATTGATTATCGTTTAATTAATTGCTATATGTATGTATGTATGTATGTAGGTATGCATGTATGTACGTAAACATAGTAAGTGTAAATTATGTAAACCATCTTGTTCTTACATAGTCCTAGTTCTATTTGCTTTTGTTTGTCTGATTAACTTAATATTTGTTTTTTTCTTATTTCTTTCCATATGGCAGTGATATGCCTATTGATTTATGCACACATAAAACTTATGACTCTATACAAAAATAAAATAAAAATACAAATACAAATAAATTTAAATATCATCTTATCACCTTTTGCTAATACAAAAAGCTAAACCTTGTCACTGTTGCTCGTTTGTCTTTCAATTTGAAATGAGTAGGGGGCGGGGATGTTGGATGGATGTCAGGAGTAGGGGTGGTTGGCAGGGGGGTGGGGTGGCTTTACTATGTAGTACATATGGATTACAATTATGTATATAAATATTTACAAAAACAAAAACAAAAAAGACTAAAAAAAGAAAATACTTTTTTTTACAGCACCACTTGGTATTTGAAGAATCTGTCTGCGCCGTTCATGTTGGAACAGTTGTGTGCACTTAACGTGTTACAGATATGCGATTTTGCGGTTTTCTAGGATGTTTTCGACGTTGTTGCATCTGTATATTGGTTATGGAGAGGACATTCTGATAACTGGAGATAGTCTCGGCCGATGTCGTAGCATTATCATCATCATCATCGTCGTCGTCGTCGTCATCATCATTATCATCCTTCTCCTCCTCATCCTCATTGTTGTCGCCGTCGCGATCGCGATCGCCATCCTCTTCAGTGACCTTGGTAACCACATCATTAGCGTTTTTCAAACGTTGATGCTGCTGACTTAAAGCGTAATCATTTTCAAATATCGTAGGAGAATATGGCAGTTTGTAGGCAGTCATAAGTAAACTTTCCACTTTATTCTTTTCCGAGGGTTTCATTTGCTTAATATTGATCGTTTTCAAGTAGCCCTCCTCGTTCTCTGCCAGCCATTCATCGGAAATTCTGCAAACACAAAAACATATTTCATTACATTATAGCCAATTACATCTCCTACGGAGGATATTGATGGGGGACTTACATTTCTCGGGGGGACCATTGGATGTAACATTCATGTTTGCCACTCAGCGCCTTGCGTCGCATTATGCACTGACCTTGGAACGTAATGGAATTGCAGCCATTGGTCAGAGTAGAGATTTGCCGTAGACGGTGCTGTAAACCTTCCATAATGCCGGCATCAAAGAAATCAAACATACGAGCTACAGCAGAAGGAAAAAAGACTCAATTAGCAATTGCAACCTCATGGGGAACAGTTTATCGATTTACCTGAAAACGGCTGACGTCTGTAGCGCAACTTTTTGCCATTTTTACGCAACTGCTTCGGTACGGGCGGATCGGAGGTTCGCTTGTTTGTACTCTCCTTGTTCTCGGTAGCAGTGAAGTGGTTGTTGACGTGCTTTTGCAAAGCCAACTGTTAAGGCAAACGGAAAGACAAGAGATTAATGACTGATAATAACAAACATTCGACGCCGTTCGATTCTTACCTGAGATCCGAAACGTAAACCGCAGCCTTCGACAATGCACTTGAATTGCTTAGAACCGCCGTGCGACAGGACATGTCGTTCCAGCCAACGGCGCGAGCACGACTCCTTGTTGTACACCTTGCAGCCCACCCACAGGCAGGAGAAGGGCCCCGTCTGGGAGTTGACATGCTGCTGTTGCATGTGATCCAATAGCTTGGAGTTGCTATCGTGTTTCTTATTGCATTTATTCCAGTAGCAAATGCCATCGTGTCGCTTGTTGCCCTTGCCCGAAACCGGAAAACGTATAGTCTTGGGCTGTGACAGTATCGGCGATATAGCGGACTTTGGTAGGCCGACCGTCGACAGTCCGACCAACGTTGTGTCGATTGTGGTTGTTAGGAAGTCAAAGGACTTCGAAAACGTATCGTCGGACTGTTGAGTTGATTGGGACGACGAATTATTTTGTGATTCCTCCATACTGCTGATGTCGACATTAAGGGGTGTCGCTGGCGGTGTTTGGGTGTCCGAAGTCGGCGAAGGCACCGGCTCAGATGAGGCAGAGGACAAGGCGTCGGACGTTGAGGACTTCGATGAGGAGTCCATGCTTTCGGTGTTACTTAGGCTTCCGCCGATACCAGATTCCGGCGTGGGTAGATCGCGTTGTTTGTCGTCGTGCTCCTCGTTACATTTTGCCTCGCCCATTGCGTGTTTGCCATCCTCATTGTCCGGCAGTGATACACTTATACTGGCTTCCGACGAATCGGACGATATACAAGTGGAGGTAACCATTTCACTAAGCATGTCTCTGGATGATGCACCTCCGGTCTCGCAGGAGTTCGATGAGTTCGAATCGCCCGCCGAATTGGAATTCGAACAAGGATTTGGTGCAGCGAATTCGTTATTGCTCGTATTAAGTGGCGACAGAATCGAACAACCGGGGGAGGGCGCTTCCGAGCTACTCGTGATGGAGGCGGGTGTTGAAGCCTCAAGTGACAAATCTGCCGCTGACGATATCGAATTCGAATTGGAACTAAAGGAAGACGAGGAACACTCATGATTCAATATGTTTGGCTGTGGCGAGCAGGACTTCGCAAACTCCACGTCATTGGTGGGCGAATTCATCAGTTCCTCCTCCTTAATGCTGATATTATTCGCAGACGGTATCTGACCACTAAAACTTGTGGGCGTCTCGTGCTTAATAACATCCTTGTGCCCCAATACGGCGGTTGGTGCTGCTGGTGTTGGTGTGGGCGTAGATAAACTACGCGATGCCATACTGCTCATAGGAATATCGTCAATGGGCTCATCCTTGATTTTGCCAAAGTTTTCTAGTGGTAGCGAAGACTTGAAGGTGTTGGAGGAGGAGAAATTGAGTGGAACATTAAAGGTGTTTGCATTAAAGGCGGCCACCGTCGGTACTGAGGCGGTCGGAGTTATGCTTATGGCCCCGTTGGAATTTTTAACCAAATCGAAAAGATCGGAGGCGGTCGTCTTTGTCACGGGCGATTTCGTTTTGCCCACGTTGTTGCAACTGGCGGTGCTCGTGGTGCTGGGGCTGGTAACACTGGATATGATTGCATTTGTAGTCTTGCTGGCGAACTTGAACGTTTGTGTGGCGGAAGCTGTTGTGATCTTCGGCGCAATATTGACCAGACCTTTTACCGCCGGCACCGTTGAGGCCGGACTGATGGTCACACTGCCGCATGTTATGCTCTGGGCAGGTTTCGGGGCGATTGGTGTAGTGTGTGTGGGGGCAATGCTCACTAAAGCCGGCGTGGGCAGTTGTGAGGTTTTCGATAAATTCGTAGCCGTGGTCGCTCGTATTCCAGGAGCGGGTATTGTGGTCAATGCCACCGGCTGTTGCATGGTCGGCACCAATGGAGGCGGTGTCGTCGGTGTGGCAATAATTTTCCCATTGGCCGTCGTTATTTTGCCCGTATTCGTTTTAGTCGCGGTCGCGATCGCAGGAGCAACGGACGATTTCACCTGATTGCCCGGAGCTTTTGGAGATCGCTTCTGGTATGGCTTGGCCAGAACTGAGGGCTTTTGGTTGGCACAGCTGACACTGGTGTGAGTGGTCAGGTGAGTGCGTGTTTTGGCGTTCGATATGGTGACTAATGGTGGCGGCTGTGAACTCAATGTCGTGAATGCAGCTGGAGCGGTGCTGGCTTTAACAATGGCCAATTTGGCAGTGGTATTTTGTTGGGATACAATCGGCGCTTGTGTCGTTAGACTATTCGAGATGTTTATGTTGTTGTTGTTGTTGGAACTGTTGTTATTGTGCGTTAGATTAGAAGCGTTCGCCGGTATGGCAACCGAAGACAGTGGTGGTGGTTGGGTGGCAGTGATGAATTGTTGCTGCTGCTGCTGCTGCTGTGCTAAAACCAATTGGGCCGCCAAATGTTGCTGTATGTCGTGTTGTTGGTCCGTTTGATGCTGCTGCGACGGTTGTGGGGCAAATATGGAACTTAGGGCGGGCAACGGCGCCTGTTGTATTGGTTGCAGAGCTGGCAGTGCTATAGTCTTTTGTTGTTGCTGCTGCTGTTGGTGGTGGTGGTGGTGTTGGTGCTGCTGCTGCTGCTGAGTGTTAACAGCCAGAGCGGCCGCTGCCTGGGCCAACATGGCCGGCAGCGAGGCGGCATTCAAGAGTAGACCGGCGGGAGTCGCCATGAAAACGGGCTGCTGCATATTGGCGGCAGCTCCCAATCTTTGTAGCTGTTGCAGTTGCGCCTGTTGCTGCTGCTGTTGATTGGCGGCAATGGCAGCGGCAATTTGCTGTTGGAATATCTCTTGGAAGCTCGTGCCATTTGCCGTGGCCACAGCTGCCTTCTGTTGCTGTTGGTGCTGCTGCTGCAATTGTTGTAGCTGCTGTTGCTGCTGCTGTTGCTTGATCAGCAGATCTTGCAGATCACTCGCACTGAGCAAATTGAACGGATTGACATTTCCAGTGGCAGCCGTCGTCGCCGTGGTAGTCGTGGCTGTTGTAAATTGCTGCAACTTGAAAACGGTGCCGTTCAAGAAATACTGAGCGGCTGCTGCCTGTGCCGCCTGGGCCGAGGTGGCCGATGCCGCCGCACTGGACGTTCCTGCCGCCGATGTTGCAACATTCTTTGCTACCGCTGCCGCGGCTGCCATGTTATTCAATTGCATTATGTTGGCTCCGTTGGCGGCCAACAATTGGGGCAGTTGGACTAGATTCGGTAACTGGACACCGGGCAACTGATACAGAGTAGTGGCGGCGGGTGCTGCAGATGTAGTGCTGGGGACGGCTACAGAATTGGTTGCCGCATTCGCAGCCACCGCAGACGTTGTAGTCAGCTTGCTTGTGGTCATTGTTTGTTTCGTTTGTGTCGTCTGCTGTGGGTTGGGCGGCAAACGAATGGCGGCCAGAAGTACAGCCGGTTGTTGAGAGGACTGGGGGGACTGCGTTGCTGTGGCCTGGCCGTTGACCACGGGCGATTGTTTGGCATTTTCTTGTTTGGATGACATCATTTGGTGGTGGTGTTGTTGTTGTTGTTGCTGCTGCTGCTGCTGATGCTTCATTTCGGGTGTTCGGGGTGCGATGGCAACGTGTTTTTTGGCGGGTGATTTGCCAGTTGCCGTTGACAGGTTCGCATAGTTCGCATTGTTGCTGGAAGGTGTTTTCCTTAGATTCGGAGCCACTTGGGCAATTTTCGTGGGCTTGGGACGTTCGATTTTCTTTAGGGCCGGCATTGGCACAGGAGCTATGGAAATTGTCTGCGCTTTACTTGGTGTTATCGTAACGGCCGATGTGCTCAGGCTGGTCGCTACGGCCGCTGCTGCTGCCGCCGCCGTCGCCGCCGCCACCACCGATGTAACAGCAGCCGTTGTGGTTGGTTGTGTGGAGGGTGGAAGTGGAGGTGGTGGTGGGGTTGCCACAACCGCATTGCTACCTGTTATCGCACCATTCGCCGCTTTGCTGTTCTCCTTCAGCTGAGCCAAGATATTGAAGTATTTGTTAAGGGAGGCCGTGGTGGCCGGCGCACTCATTGTCAGCGCATTGGTGGTCATTGTGTTGTTGTGGTTGGAACTGGTTGCCGTCGTTGTCATCATGACATTAGCATTGGAGGACATGGCAGCGTGATGTGAGCCCTGCGACGTCTTGCTGTTGGCCGCATGCATTTGTGCCTTCATTTGCGACTTGAAATAGCCCGTGATTTTTGTTTGTGACTCCTCCAGAGCGGCGGCCTTCAGTCTTTTGGCTCCGGCAGCGGTGACCAGCTGATGATGATGATGATGGTGATGATGATTATCTTGTTGTTGGGCATTTGCATTGGAACGAGCCTTCTTGGCCGTTGTGGCCGCCTCAGCAGCCGCCCCACCATTCGTGTACGGGGCAATGCGCTTCTTGGCCTGATTGGAAACACTTGTGGTGGCGGTGGTGGCCGGCGCACTGTGAGTTATATGAGTGTTTGTACCTGTTGTCGAGGTGGATGCTGGTGTCGCGTATGAGGACGATGACGATGACAATGGTAGGGATGCAGTTGTTGTCGTACTCCATGGCCACTGCAGAGTGGGTAAATTTGAACATCGACTTGTGTTGGCAGTGATGGAACTTTTTGTGATTTGTGTTTGTGGCAGTTTAGCTTTGTTGGCATTCGTTGCACTGCTGCCGTGGCCATTGGTGGGGGTTATGGTGAGAGAAGCGGGCAGGTTACTCGTTCGAATCGTTGAATTCAGTGACACCGATGATGGCGTCGCTGACGACGACATCGAGATGGATGACGATGCTGCTGATGCTAATGCTGATGATGATGTCGGTGTCCCCGCACTGCTTGCTGTGCTGCTCCCAACGAGTATTGTCTGTGGTGACATTTTGTTATTATGATTCGCTATGTTCGAAGATTGCTTTAATTGTGGCTGCTGCTGCTGCAATTGATGATCCTCGCTCAGACTCGGTTGGGGACTGAATGGAGAGCCTGCTTCGGAGGCATCTTCGCTAGAGCCCGTACTAGAATCGGTGCAGCTCAGAGATGTTGCAACACCACTGAAAAAGGTCACAAAAGAAAACAGACAAACACAAGTTAGTAAATCAATAAATAGTGGTAAAAAAAAAAACAAAACAAAAAATATAATTTCATTGGATGTTCTAGTTAAATCCCAACAGAGTACATAGTTTTTTACAATGCAGCGGCGAAGGAGGGAGGGCGATTCGTATGGGGGGTTGCTGTGCTAGGACATGGACCAATACCATTCAATTTCTGCTCAATCTGCCTTTATCATCTGTCTGAATGTTGCACCTGACTGAGAGATTTCCCGGTCCAGCGTAATGCCACCGCCATACATTTTGTCTACACCAATTTGGTTCATCAAAATTGGTAAAGGGAGGATCGAATTTGTAGCTTCCCGAGTGCTAATGCATGACATCGAGAGAGACATTCAACGGCGATGTTTTGCCACAAACACGGCTGACTAATTTAAAAAGGGATTCGTCATTGGTGGGGGACCACGAGCGTAGACTAAATTCAATAAGTTTCGCATTCGAAATATAGAATGTTGGGCTCAATTCATATTTTTGCCATATGAACTTCGAGGACCCGACTAGATGGTCATACGGGCTAAGACGATGGCATGTCTGATTCCGAGTTCATCAATAATGCCTTCTGAACTTCACTGGCGGATTTATGGTTATTTGTTTTCTAACTGTTTTCATAATGCTAGAGGATGATATTTTCTGATATATCGACCAACTTCAATTGCTGATCTACGACTAAGGTCCTATATTATTTAACTTAACTTAACTTAATGGCAACTTGACATCAAGGTATTATTCATAGGCCCCCCCAGAACTAGGAAATATTTAAAGGCATAAACTGACAAAAGTATTTAGTCACTCAAATGAGAATAGTCTGTGTTCACTTCTGTATTCAACAAAAAAAAGAGGGTTTGAATCAGATTCCGGCAAACAACCGAAACCAACAAAAAAAAAAAAGAATGAAATGAAAATGAAATTGTAATTAAAAATTGACAACTAAGGTCCTTAGGTAAAATTATGAGAAACCACCCGCAGGGCTGACGTAGTGAAAAAAAAAATCCAACGAAAGAATATTTTAAAATAATTATAGGTACAAGTGTTGTATTTTGTTGGATAGAATTAGAGTCGTGTTGGTTATCTCCCGATTATAGCATCGAGACGGGGAGATCCTTAGAAAATGTATCAATTGAAAATCACTTCATACTTAAACGTTGTCTTACGATGTGTGTGGAAAATGTGTGGAATTTTCCCCAAGAACTAAAAAGGAATTCATTGCAAGAACCTTTAAGTGATAATTTGAAATCAAACAACTCCACTAAAAGCTATTTCCGTTCTAGATGGATCCTCAAGTTAAGAGATCTCCTTTTGTTGCAAAGTATTATTTCAGGGTAAAGTCATACTATTTCAGGGTATTTTTCAATTTGTTGCACTTGTTTTTGCATCAACTTCGAAAGAAAGTCCCAATTCACACTAGGCAATTCTAAGTTTGTTGGAAAGAGAGGCAAGGGGAATGGAAAAAATACTTGTTTTATCGTATTTTGATACTTTAAAAGTGATTTGTATTTGAAAAGACAATAACGAAAACAAAAAATTGCCGAAAAAGAATTTCCTTGTGTGAATACAAGAGTCAAGTTACGAAAGGGAATTAGAAAAATGAACGCAAGTAAAATTGCCTTGTGCGTGTTGGGACAAAGACTAGAAAGTACTTCTGCAATGGAATCGATGCGAATCTTGACAGCCAAGAAAACAGACGGCAACCGAAAGAAAGTGTATGGCTGACACACGAATTCGCTTGACAATCCATAGACTGTAGAACTTCCATAAGTCAAATTTTCTTCAAGTCGAAGCACTTCTGGTGAAAGCAAAGACCATACGGAGGGCAGTGCTCCCAAGTCGTTTGCTGAACATTTCCAAGAGGATATTTAAACTGTGTTTGTTTTGAAAAAACATTATTACTGACATCTAGAGTGTGTAGCCGAACTAATGTGTGAAACAACAACTTTGGTGGACGTAAAGCAGACAAATTCCCCTTAACAATTTTCTAAGTAATTCCATAACTCAAAGTCTCCGCAAGTCGAACTTTCCTATGGGATAATGGAGGTTTGAGTTATGGAAGAAAATGTTTACAGCCAAATTTCGGATTAATTCAATGTCCTAGTAAGAGTTAACCCCCTTTCCGAAATGACAAATTCCGGACATCGGTACATCGTGTGTAATTCTATGAACCCGAAGATTGTGAACTTGAAACCGGATTTGGTTGACTCCAAATAATGCGCTTGCCTTCGACAACAGACTCAACACTCACCACCCACCACCTACCATTCAGATCATATTTACAATACCAGACCGCTACCTATAGACCGGATTATCCGTTATGCGTTCGCCTATTCGCCGCTCTTCGTCGGAAATTTCATAAATTGCCGTCGGCCAACAAACAAACAAACAAATATTCAATAAATCCCAAAGGCGATAAACGTGAGATATTTTGATGTAATCCTTGGAAGGAAAAAAAATGCCGTCAATGACAATGTACTGTTATTATGGTTAGGTAATCCAATATTACGCTGAGAAGGAGACGGAGACGACGGAGTTTGGATAATTAAAACCAAGTATTTGTCATGGTTTTTGTTTTGTTAAAACGAACTTTGTTTTGTTTGCTTTTTGTTTACAGGCACGTACATCATTTGCCGAGAACACACGGGAGCACGTGAAATTATTTGGAATTAATAACTTTGATTAGCACACACACACACATATACACACACACACAGAGACAGCACCAACGAAAGCGGGAAAATGATTACTCAACAAATTGTTATTGTTGCCGCTGTTCGTTCTCCTCTTATTGTTTACGGCTTTCTTTTAACGAATGCACTCGTTCGTTCGATAATCTCACGAATACGAACACCAGCCAGCCCATTGGAAAAAAAGCGGTTAAATTTGTTACACCATTTTTATTTTTTCTTTCTTTCAGTATTATTTGTTTTTTTTTCTTCTTTTTCTTCTATTGAGCTGGGCTGTTAGCTGGGACGGGCCCGTTCGTCCGTCTGTGGTGTGGTGTGGTGGCAATGGTGATTGTTGTAACGTGATTCTGACAGTTTGGTTGTCCGATTCAGGTAATTGACACTGGGAAATTTATCAAATTTCTGTTATCCCATCTGAGAGATAGTCGAGTTTGAATGTTTCAATGTATGTATGCGTGTATGCATGGTTTTGTTTAAACATTTTCTTTTTTCGTGGGTTTTTCTTTCCCTCAATATGTTGGTTCCTCTTTAGAATGTTGTTCTTGTACACACGCACGCACGCACACACACACATCTATACACTTAAATGTATTACATTTTGTTTTCCTAACGAACGAACATGTTCTGGCGTTTGTTTTTGTTGCTGTTGTTGTTGTTGTATTAGGGGTTTGCGAGTATTTTTAGAAAACTACACACGAACAAAAGGGAGAGTGAGAGAAAAGGATTTCTAAAGAGACCTCGTGATATATTGAGAGCATTGGAGCGCGTAAACCGTACATGTGAGAGCGCTGCCGTTGGCATGAGAGAGAGTGGGCAATTGTTTTTTTTTGTTTTTCCCACACATTTAAACAGGAAGACTCGTTTTATTTTATAACAGGATTTAATATCCTTAGTATAGATTTTTTCTTTTTTCGTTTGGGGGCTTTTTCTAAAACTTTTTCACTTTTACGGAGGGGGGCTATTTTAACACATCTTTGCTGTTTTCGAAGACGACTTCCTCCTGTTTCATTTTCATGCCTGCCTTTTCTCCGACTGGCATTGTGTAAAACTGAGAGGAGATGTTTTAAAACATAGAGGACATTTTCGTTGTTGTTGCTGTTGTTTGATTTTCAGCATTTACTCACTTTATTGATTTTAAACTGTAAACTTTTCGTTATCGCTGCAGAATTGTATTTCTGTTTTCTTTGATTTTTTTTTTTTTGATTATTGTGGGCTTATTTTTGGGTTAATCCAGGGGATTTCAGTATTTCCCTTTTTGGTTGATTGCGTTTATTTGTTAATAGTCCACGGGATGGCAGACATTTCCAAATAATAATCCAACATATAGACGGACGCACATACACGTTGTAGTACACTAGTTTATTTGGTGCTGCTGCTTCTTAAATAATACCGTCCGCGTTGTGTATACAACAAAAAAAGAAACTAAAAGAACGAAGAAGAAGAATTCTCAAATGCCGTAAACTTTCATTTTTTCCGCATCCAGCGTCCGTACACAATAAGGGAAAATTTTCGACTGTTTGTATGTTGTGTTTTTTGGCTGCTCTTCATTAATAGCACAACAGCATAAATGCAACCGAGCCAAACCAACATACAGAACAACAACCACAAAGGCAACACCAACAACAACAACAGCAAAAAAAATCCCTGCTTTCTACGACCGACCAAACGACCGGAGACGAGACGACGAAAGAGAACCCAACTCAACAACTCCAGAAGAACTCTTTAAAAAAAACGCACACACACACCAAAACAACAACAACAAACGAGCCGAACCGAACTACAACAACAACGAAAAGTGCGTGCGTTTAGAAAGCAACAACAACAACAAACGACAGCCAGCCACATTATCACAACAATAAGAGTAACAACGGGATTCGGGAAAACGGGATGATAATGATTTCCCTGTATTTTATATGCTCTTGGGTGTGTGTCTGTGTGTGTGTGTGTGTGTTTATGCATATCTATTTTACCTATATATGTGTATGTGTGTATGCATGTGTGTATGTGCGCCTAGCTAATGTCCAAAGTGTGTAGTGTCTAGTGTGTTTACAAAAATGGCTCTGGCCATGGTGCTAATGCCACTTTAATTTCCAAATGCACCATATACACACACACGCACGCTCTTTCACATGCATGTCAACCAACAGGGCACACATGCATGCACACGTATGCACGCACATACATTCTTCTTTTAGTTGAACTATAAAACATTCATAATGTTTGAAATAAATGAACCCACATGTAAAGAAACAACGGCACCATCAACAAGGGGCGGAGGGGTAGAGTACTACAGGGGGGGGAAATACAACATCAACGACAAACGAAACCAACTTCTTCTTCTTCTCTCTTTCAAAACAACAACAACAACAAAAAAAAGACTTTTTATGTTTATAACATAATGTTCCCTTATCAAATTGTTGGGTTTTTGTTTTTGTTTTTTTTGTATGTACGTTCATATGGTTGAGTTTCAATGTTGTCGCTGTCGTGCTGCTGTTGTTGTTGCTGCGTATGTTGCAGGCTGTGCTTGTAGTAGTCGTCGTAGTATTCGTTGGTCGTTTTGTGTTGTATGCCAAGAGTGCTGCTGCTTTGCCTTCATCCCTCAAAATGTTTGTTATAAAAGTGAATTAGATATAGGTAAGGTTGCCGTTGTTGTTCTTGTTGGTTTTTCTTACTCTGAGTATTCTCCCGTGTGTGTGTGTGTGTGTGCGTTTCTCAATCGGGTTTCACACATGCACACTACAGCTTGCTCTTCTATTCCAACTCAAATGGTTGGCTTCGATGATGGGGTTTTCGGCACGTCATGACAAATTCCCCGTATTTTTCTTCCACTTTACTATGGATATTTACATTTATGGCTACTTTTGTTGTTGTTGTTGGTGTTTTCAAGAATCCCAAATCAGTCACGTAGCCAACAACAGCAATGAGAGCAAGACAAGCCAAGTAGAAAAAAAAACGGAACGCAGCACCAACATAAATAAACATTACACGAATGCATGCACTTTACAATTTCCTTTAATTAATCAGGCCTGTCCGTACGTCTGTCTGTCTGTCTGTCTGTCAGACTCTCTGTGAAAAAGCTCATCAAATTATTCAATAGATTCGTTGTCTTTTCTTTGTCTAAATTGTTACGATAGGTTGTTCCATCGTGGATTTTTCGTATTTCCAACAAAACAACAAATCACAGATTTGCACTCGTGCACACATACCCACCAGTCTCTCTTCAAACACCGTACACATTCGGTGTCCTCCATGTGAGTGTCGGTCTGTCTGTCTCTCTGTCTGACTGTGTGGTGTAGATATTTCTATATCCATTCCACACGCACACACACACACACATGCACTAAATGTTTCCTGTTCTCCCATTGCGCGGAGAATGTAACAGTAAAAACGAATTTAACAAATGTTTATTTATTTACTTGAGATTTTCTTGTGGCTATGTGTGTGTGTGTGTGTTTTTTTTGCCTTCTGTTGTTCTAAACTTTCTTAAAGGAATCGCTCATAGTCCCCCTCTTGCCCCACACAAACACTCCACCTTCTTTTAGTCATTCTTTGTGTTGTTGTCATTTTGTTTCACATTATGCTCATTTATAATTCCTGCCATTTGCCGGAGTATAATTTTTCAATACACTGCAGCAGCAGCAACAAAACACTTTAACGTGCCCGGAATATTTTATAACAATTTGTTTTTTTTTTTTTATTGTTTTCCGTAATTAGTAAACATAGCACAGCAAACAACAACAACAACATCAACGTCAACACCACCAACAACAGTCAGAGACATTAACTAAGCCTACTGCCAACAGAACAAGGAGGAGGAATTTTATTACTACACACAGTCCGTCCGCCCGTCCGTCCGTCCATCTGCCGTACAGGTGAGTTCGCACGGACTACATGTTCTTGTCGAGTTGGTTGTCGCATAGTCGTCATCCATTTCATAAACAACGCAACACACAAAAGGCCATCAAATAAAGTCCAAACTTTATATTGACAACGAAACGAACGCCAGCAGCAAAGGAAGAACCCAATCAAACCGAACCGAATAAAAATGCCTTAAATAATACCCGAGTGTATAATTAGAAATCCCCCGCCCCCACCATCACGATAGCGGATAATTTCATGAGTAATTAACGGGATTTAATCGAATTGAATTCGTAACGCACACATTTCCACTGACATGACCTGATCTGATCTTTGAAATAATTAAGTTTGGGGAAAGAGAATTGTCAACCGTGAGAATTTACAATAATCATGCATGAATCTTTTGAGATGTCATACACTTTGGTTTAGGATGAAAGTACATCGACAAAAAACCCACCAAACCCAGCGGAAATACTCGGCAAGAGGACACTTCTCCATTCAGTTCATCGATTAAAGAGTGGTTTACTAGATTTCACTGTAATGACACCAGCCCTGGGAATACTTTCCAGAGTTGTGATGGCACCAGCACACGAAATAGTCCCCAAAGTGCATGATATGACATGGGACGATCGAAGAATAACAGCTCCGAAGCCTGATTTAGTAGATGAAAAAATCTATACGCCGGATGGGTTTACTCAAGTGCCAACACGTTAAAGCCATGTGGACTGGCGGTGTTCAATTGAAATCCGTTAAAAATGGACCCATTGCAATCCACCGAAAAACAGCCGTAGACTTCTCTCGTAGCATTGCTCTACATAAGACCAAGAGCCTGAACAATATTATTCAAAGATTTTGTTTATGTACTGTTCTCCCCATGCCTTATAATTAAAATGTGACATAGATCACAGAGAAATCTTGACAGAAAATCAGTACGAGTATCGCCGTGTAACGTAAGGAATCGCTTGAACAATATTGTACAGGGTTCGCCAACAGGAGGTGCTATTTTGGCGTTCAAAGACAAATTAAATTTTTTTTTTGAGATAAATGATCGGATGTTTATCGGATATTTCATAGGCGGTTAATAATGAAAAACAACATCAGCCAAATGGCCACCACGACCACGCTTACAGTATCATATCAATTTCATGAAATGGAAACATAACCAAATCGCAAAGTGGCTGCCCCATGTTCTCGACAGCCTCACGAATTCTATCTTTGAGGTCTTGCATCGACGCTGGGCTGTTGGCGTAGACCTTATCTTTCATGTGACCCCCAAGGAGGAAGTCGCAAGTTGTTAAATCACAAGATCTCGGTGATCACCTCTTTGAGAGATAATACGGTCTCCGGAAACTTTTTAGTTTTGCGAACTGTGACTGCAGGATTTTCACCATTTTTGTAGTGAATTTTTGATAATTTGTGTATCGTTCCATTTTCAGTAATGGCGTGGTTTCTACTTGTCAAATGTCAACGAATAAAAGCTTCAAAAGTGACAGCTACCGAAATACCGGGTGATTCTTGTTGGAAACCCCTTAAGAAATGCTTCAAGCATTGTTGAACAGCGGTGAATCAAAAACGACCGCTTTGTCGAAGAAAACATTTCACGGCTGGAAAATGCTTATATTTTTTATCGGTTCACCAGGATGTGAACCTGGCGTTAGTGAGATGCACCGGCCATCCTTATTATGTACTATCGAAAGGCACTGACCTTGTACGCCTTTCGATAGTACATAATAAGGATGGCCGGTACATCTCACTAACAAAATGGAGAGAATTTGAAATGTTTTTGGGGTTTTATAAGAAAAAAAAAACACTCCGCTGTAAGTAAGTTTTCCAGGCGGAGTCATTTCGAGTAATCACAACTGTCAAATGTCAAAGCACGTTTTGTGCAATCGACTTAAATAAGAAATAACTTTAAATAATTTCCAAAAAAAAAAATATCTCTTCGCCTTAAATAACATTGAAAAAGGAAAAGATAACAAAAACCGCATCAAAATATTTTCTAATTCGTTTCTTTTTTTTCTCAGCAGACAACAATTTGTTATCACTTGGCCCACTGTAGTGCGTTTGGCATGCAGGTCATCATTGTCATCATCTGCTGGAATATTTCATATCAAAAAATTACACACATATGACACTGTGTGTATGTTTGTGTGTGTATGTACGTCTGAGTGCGCGTATTGTATTTATCTAAATGAAACAAATCCACGCCCCCCCCTTAAGTTCTCAGTTGCTGGTGGCAAGCGGTGAAAGAAGAAGGAACTGCAAAGAAATACAAAATTGAATGGAAAGCCGTAGAAGAAGAAACAATGGAAACAAAAAAGTCAGCCAAATAGAAAAGTATGCAACAACAAAGAAGAGTCGCATAGGGGGTGCAGAGGGATACCAGGGAGACACATCCATTCAAAACAATAGCTAATGACGGTCGGACAATATCAGAAGACCGTAACATATATGTATGTAATGAAAGCACACACTCACACTCTAGATGTGTGGAAAAGTGCGTGTTTCCCTCACTCTCTCTCTCTCTCGTTCCCTCTGTCTCGTGCATGTGTGTGAATTATAACAATTAACACCGTGAAAATAATGACATTGAAGAGATATAAAACAAACCAAAAGAAATCCAATAAAGCCAAACAACACAAATTCTAAATGGATGACGTTATTGATGATCGTCATCATCATCATCATCGTAAGTGTGTGTTCATGATGCTGCCTCATACTAATGACAGCGACGAGGAGAGCAGTCTGCCCGCAGTCCAGGGGAGGACTTTGGCCCGAAATAAAATATATTTTTGTGGCCCAACAAACAAAAAAAAAAACATTACAACACAGCATGATAGCTGGAAACACAAAAAAAAATTAATCAATTCTCTGCGACCCAAAGTGAAGACATAGCAGTGCCAATGCTCTGAATCTCACCGATAAAAAGGATAGTGTTTTGTTGTTGTTTCTATTACACACACACACCAGAAATCAATATCGATTTCTAGACAAAAACAGTTTTCTTCTTCTTCGGCATCTTTCTTGCTGCGGACCATCGCCAGCATGGACGGACCCCACTCCGGGGCTGGGGTGGTGTCATGTGAGGACCATTAAATGAGTTGGGAGTTTTGAATGCAGACGGCAACGAGAGGAAAATGTCTCAAGTCTGTACGACGTGACTTCAGCAGTATTAATGTTGTTGCTGATGGTGCTGGTGGCTGCTGCTGCTGTCGTCGAGATGTGGTAGTTGTTGCTGTTTGCTTATCTTATTTAATTGCCTGAGGCAACACTTAATAATATTGTAAAGTTGTTTGAGTATACACATGTATGTAAAGTCATATCCATACATTGTGACCCCCCACCCCCCCACCAACATCCTCATTGCATCCACCGTGCGGGTATGAACGAAACGAGCCCAACACAGTGTTTGACAAGTTTTTCGGATTCGTAAATATGAAATGGATTTATAAAACCCACCAGAAATTGTGATAGCAAATTTCAAACTTGACTAACGCTTCTCACAGACACTTCTTGTTCATAATTTAAACCATCTCTAATTTGTTTAGCACTTCAAAACACTGTGCCAGAATATCTGTGTGTGTGTGTTTAAGTTACTTATGCACGCATTGGAAAGCAAAACAGCCATCAGCACTTTAACACACAAATATCAACAACTTAAACATTTACTTAAACTGTTAAAATATTAACATTCCACCAACGCCAATGCCATCGCTGCCATCCTTGTCTGCCTGCCTGCCTGCCTCTCTGGTGTGTAGCTGCGCGCCGGGTCCTTTAAATATTTTAATAGGTTTTTCACAAGTCTTTTATTTGTTTCGTTTGAAAATTACAAGGAAGTATACAAAGTCCAGACCTTGCAATGCGGGCAGGCAGTCAGCACGGTCCCTCAGTCAGTCAGTCAGTCAGTTTTCTGAGAATTGAAAACTGTTGAAATGAATCTTTGTTGGTTTTCTCCTGTACCATTTTCAAAATTAATCACATGATTATCCGGCCCTGATGTTTACCTCGTAAGCGTATACGAGGAGTCTGTGCGATGGTGAGCATCATAATAAATTAAGCATGTCAGAAATTAATTCTGCTCACCGTTGCTGTAAAGGCTCGAGATCGGGAAATCCTTTTGGCGTACGACTGTGAAAGGTTAAGTTGTACTCGGCAAACGAACGCCGCCATGCATTGTCGCAATATTGACTGGCATTATCACAGAGTCATCATTAAGTCCATAATTAACGGCACCGGATGACTACACACATGCGGCCGGCCTGTTACGGACATTTGGATGGTATTCTTCGATTCTTGACTTTTATTTTCTTTTGCCGTATTCGAGAAATTGTTGAAATTCTATGGAAGTTGACTGACTTAACAGAAAAAGAAACAAACAACCAAAAATAAAAACAACAAAACAAAGGACAGAAATTGTGTAGTTACGAGCGTATGTACATTAGGTGGTTACGAAGTCAAATCGGCTTAAAAGTAATTGGAGGATGGTACTTTATGCGAAATTAATATAATTATGGTATTTTAACCCCTCACCTCCAAATTTTTCAAATATATTAAAGAATGCAGGTCTGAAGGAGTGCCTTGAGGTAGAGGGTTAAATGGGTTCATTGAAAAAATTTCATTGTTCCAATGAAAATGAATCATTGTATCAACGAAGGTGTTTCATTGTTTTAATTATTATTAAATTGTTTCATTGGCTCAAAGAAAAACCGCGGCTGCATCAATTAGACAGTTTTCAATTACAAAAATTTCATTATTCCAATGAAATAGTTTCATTACACCAATGAAAAAAATTGCATTGCATCAATGAAACATTTTCATTGCATCAATGAAACAATTTCATTGCATCAATGAAACAATTTCATAGCATCAATGATAAAATTTCATTGCATCAATGAAACAATTTCATAGCATCAATGAAACAATTTCATTGCATGAATGAAAAAATTTCATTGCATCAATGAAACAATTTCATTGCATCAGTGAAACATTTTCATTGCATCAATGAAACAATTTCATTGCATGGATGAACAAATTTCATTGCATCAATGATAAAATTTCATTACATCAATGAAACAATTTCATTGCATCAATGAAAGAATTTCATTGCATCAATGATAAAATTTCATTGCATCAATGAAACAATTTCATAGCATCAATGAAACATTTTCATTGCATCAATGAAACAATTTCATTGTATACATCAAAGAAAATGTTGTATTTTGTAAGGTTGGCATATATTGTGATCCGGAATGCCATAAAAACTCTGGAGTTGACCATTAGAAATGGACTCTCCGCCTATTGGCAAGGGCAAGGGCAAGTGCAGACGTGGTATTTTGAAGGACGCCTCATCCTTTGTATAAGTGGGAATATTTTATCAATGCAGCACTTCATTTCATCCAAACACCCAATCATTAAAATATGTTAAAGCAATCAGGATTTTATGCTATTGTGTCTTATGAAGATGTTCATTAATTTGATGTCCATTTGCATTTGCTGTTCATTTTTTTTTTTTTTTGAGTTTTGTCGGCACAACCCAATGTACACACATCATATGTGGATGTGTTCGAACATGATTTTTGCTGTGTGGCATTGGTTTCGTTATCACCATCGACATGCCACACCATCCTCCCGTCCAGACATATCATCGTCATCATCATCATCCATTCTTGAATACAAAATGCACAAAAGTTGTAAAGGAAAACGTTCAACAAGAACCGATTTAAAAACAACAATTCGATACGATTCGAAGGTTTTGTTTTGTTTCATTTTGTTGCTTTTCTTTATTTCTTGTATTCTTTAAAAAAGATCTTTGAAATATTGTAAATAACATTTGGTTGAATGTTGTTCGGATGGACGGACGGACGGACATTCAGATTAACGTTCGTTGAAGCCACATTATGGTCGCATCACTCGGTTACCTTAAGTTCGAAAACACCCAGAATATTTATGGATTTTGGCTTTTCGGCTGGTTCCTTCGGTTGCTACAGGGAATTTATGGAGCCACAAAAGTGGCCCGTAAGTGAGTGAGTCATCCGAGCCACAAGAATTTTGTTTAACACTTTAATTGATTAACAGAAATTGAAGATGTTCCCTTCTGATATCTGGCTGCAAACAATGAGAGAGAGAGAGGGACAGAGAGAGAGAAAAATGCATTTTAATTCATTACTCATGTTACCAAAGAAATAAACAGGCAAACTAATGACTGTTGCTCTTCATAAACTCCAAAGAATCCACTGATCGGACTGATATGAAAAGTGAAACCCCTTTCATATTTGGAAATCATATGTTAATCCAATTAGGAAATGTTCCATCGCCATAAAAGCCCAACCACTGGAGGTGTAACTTCTCGCCCTCTCTATGGGTTGGCTTTTCCCTCGTCAAATTGTCACTTCTGTGTTATTGTAATTAAGTGAGTTTAGAGCTGAACATGATGAATGAAATGCGATCGGCTGTGATGATTCAAACTAAAGATTATGGAAATTATGCTAACGAAATTATTATTTGCCTAGACTGCCATAAAAGAAAAAGAAAAGAAATAAAACAAAAAGTGCCATAAATTTGGGAATCCTCCAGCATATTATGGCGCTTTTAATGTTGGCGGTAATGAATGCACGAATTGGTTTGATGGAACCCGATCTTTATGGAATTCTTGGACAATCTGCTGGAGTTGGTCTGAGCCGGACAGAATATGATTATCAAGATTTAGTTTTATTAGTTCAGAGAAAACAATTCAAAACAGTTCAACAGTTCAAAAAAAGGCACACTGAACACGCCCATCACAATGAAACTTGTTTGAGCCCACTGAACATACCCAGGCATTTTTTGTCCCTATAAAAATCACAATTTCGGTTTTGTTTTCCACAAAAACCATTCAGACACAAAAAAGGGGAAAGGTCCACTAAACACACCCAATATTAGCAACATTGTAGGCTTGTTTTCCCACACAAGGAGGTGATATAAAAACTCAATTTGGATGATTTTCCACCAAAACATTTTACCAATAAAGAAAATGGACCACTGCAAGAATAAATAGACCATGCGGGTGGGATGATTTGTATGGTAGGAAAAGAAAAATGAACAAGGCTTATAGGAAAAACTAAAGGTACGAGATATTCTAAAAATATTTCACCCAGAACCATGGGTTCGATAACACCTGCAAATCGAACCTACTGAACATACGCCATACAAGAAGAACTTTGTGCCTACTGAACGAACCCATGCCATAATTAGTTGACAATAAAAAGGGAACAGTCACCACTGTCCATCTTCTTTGGGAATATAATTAATGATCTCGAGATTTTTGCTGTACAAGTCTACGTAAGGAAATCTATGAAAAATTTAAGCCACGCAACGTTTTACTAAACAACCGCAATAAAAGTCAAACAAGTTGATGGTCCAACTTCGGTTTGCTGTTATCGCCACCGGAAATAGTTTCCATTCTAACCACATTTCTGTTGTTGTTATTTGTAGCGCATAGAAAATAGCGCCAATATTGGAAAATAAACAAAGAAATATGTGTGTGTGTGTGTTTATATTAAATGTTCGTCGTCGACATGAAATGAAACATTTGTGCTGGGTTAACTCGTGCCGCAATGAATCTTGCAACATATCGCACTATAGTTTTGTTTGTGTTATCGGAGGAGGCACACGGCGGGGAGACGACAGACATGAGCACACATTTCACCGGATGAACATAAAGTAACATGTGTACACATGCTTGCCTTAGTGGTGGCTCGGCATCCGCGCGCAACACAAGCGTCACTAATTGAATTTAAATGCAACACAACGTGTGGACTGGCAGGGGGATGGAGATTCATAACTTTATGTATTCGCGCTCTGCTCGTCACACAATTGCAATTCGAATTGGAACTGTGGAAATAAGTTTCATTCATGCAACACGCACTCGTAACTCCAACGAATGGACTACAGCAGTGGCTATTGCAAATTAGCACCTCTGTAACACTTACCACTTGGCCAGCTACCCATAGAATACGAATATGAATATGCATATGTATTTTCATACTCTGTAGCGCTTTTAGTTCTTGTTATCCTCCCTCGGTTTGGCCAAAGTGACCTGCTTCTTTTTCGACGTTTGGGGGGTGATTAGTTCGGATGCACTTCATGGACCACAAATGTGCAAGGACATCCAGCCAACAACCACCACCAACATCACGGTCGCTGTCACCCACCCTGAGTCACCCTTCTGTGGCAAATACCTCGATTTGGACTTTGATGGACGGAACGGTGGCAGAGCCCTAATATGAAATTATTCAATTTAACCCCGTTTGTTGTTGACGCTGCGTTGGGCGCCATAAGCCAGGGCAACTAGGGAGGATTGTTTTAAAAGCAACAACAACAACAACAGAGAAATAAAAATCACAGAATCCCTTGTCACCGGGCGACAACCTTCATGCATAACCATCTGAGAGATATTTAACATTAAGTGCATTGACTGGCGTTGTTGGCACTAGGGTGTCCCTTATTCCATGGGTTGGGTCTAAATGCTCAGATTGTAGAGGTATCGAATCATTGTAACCTGTCTCAAATCGCCATGAATGCGATTTTATCCCTTCCATGCGAACTGCAGACAAAAAAGTCGCTTGTTTGCCGAGCTTGCTGTTGTATCACTGGGCTGTCGTCCAAACAAGGAGTACCCCAGCGTGTCTGCATGTGTGCATGCGTCTCTGGAGTTGTCAACAAATCGTGGGAGAACAACACATGTTCTCGTAGGCGTTCCTTTTGTCCGTTTGCTGTTGCTACACATTCTGAATGCTGCTGCAAGCCGTTGTTGTTGCTGCTGCTATTGACCGTGGCACGAAGTTGTTATGGGGCGCTTAGGGTTAATCCACTTCACAACATACGTCCGTCTTGTCAGCCCGGCGTTGAGCAGCAGCCAAAGCAATTGCCAAACTAGGCGAGTGGGCTTTTGTGCGACGAACGTTGCGGATTTCGACTCACTGACAACATCTGTTTAATTTCGTACATTTTTCACATTAATTAGATTTGCATAACAATCATTTTGAGATTTTTATCTGGGAAATGCTTGAAATTTCATTTATTCATTTGCTCAAAACACAAACAACAAAAAAAAACACGCACATAAGTTGAGGTGATTTTCAAAATAAAATGTTATCTCAAAAAAATCGTTGGCATTACAGGAACACAAAACTATGGGTGGCGGGAGGTTGGTAGAACTCTAATTGGAAATTGTTTTAAGTTGACTGCAGAGGAACTACATCAAAAGCCAGAGGTTTTTATTGGCTTAGCAGAAATCTGCCCTCGAAATATGTGTTTTTGGCTAACAATTATGTGATGCGAAAGTTTCGAATTCTATCTTAATATATATTTACCCTCGATTCACTGACTCTGTCACGCAGTACGTAGGAATTTAAATAGGCATTCTATAATTTTCTATAAATAATAATAATAAAAAAATAATATTTTTTTTTTGTACAGAAATTGTTTTTCCCCAAAATTTTTTTGACCAAAATTTTTTTTTCCAAAATTTTTTTTTTACAAATTTTTTTTTTTACAAAAATTTTTTTTTTTTAAAAAATTTTGTTTTCAACAAATTTTTTTTTTTTTACAAAATTTTTTTTTTTCAAGAAATTTTTTTTTTTTTTCAACCAAATTTTTTTTTCAACGAAATTTTTTTTTCCTTATTTCAACGGGCGCCATAGGCGCATTACAACTTACTAGTTTAGAATATTTCTGAAAGACGCCAATTGATTTTCGCCTAAACAAAGGACGTACTTAAGTGTCCAATATTCAAAAGGGACTGTCATTTCGTTTTATCTTACGATCTAATTCCTTAGCATTCCAAGAAAGAAGAGACGGGGAACCGTTTTCTATTCAGTGAACCGGGCGATGAAATTATTATTCTCACTGTAGGTTTAGTCGAGAAGTTTTACAAGGATTAGAGATAACCCTCTGATTCGTTTTCGGAATTTGCAAAATGGAAATGGTCTTACCAGCATACGAACCTGGGTCTGGCTGAGTGCCAGTCGTGAAATCCTTGTGTGGACTCGATAATTATCCTGTGCACATTCTCAGTTTGATTTTTTTGGGCAGGCAGAAAGTTCTGTCCTTTAGACCTTTATTTGTAAACGAAAAAATATTCTGGAAATTTGTTTGCCAGACTGAACAACGCTAGGCACACTTATTGGAGAAGAGAATAAAGAAGTCAGAAAACTGTAAGATGTTAGAAGGTCCCTTTCAGGATTCTGAGAAGACACCGATGCTGGAGTCCTTCAGTCGAAAAGATCTTCCAGTTTCCATTCTCATGATCTATTGGAAAAATCCAAAAGGATGCGCACAGAAGTTTTCAGTAACTTCACCCTCAAATGAGTCATCAGTGAGACACTTCGGATACCACCCTAATCGTCTAACTTCGGAACGAATCCTCACCCTCGGATTGTGCAAATTTGTATTAACCAGACGAGCTGTTACACACACACACACACAGGCACGCACCCATCCCACGGCTTCGCGCATCTATGAATGAACTGGAGAACAGCACATTGTGCCGAGTGGATGACTGCTGGTGGATTAGATTGAATGGATAACAGCACAGCCAACCAAACACAGGCACCGTGCGCAAGTGCTCATGAGGCTTTGCCACTGGGTGTTGTGAATGGGAGTGCGCGCGGCGCTTCAACTTGGGGCAGCAAACGATCGAGCGTATGGATGGATTTTTGTGAGAGTGCTTTTGGATTTTAATAAATAATTTCATTGTTGGCGTTGTGTTGTTGTTGCTGTGTCTGGCACAATGTGGCCTATTGTTGTTGCGCTGTATATGCTAATGATTCTGTATAATATGCGAGTCGAGCCGTTTCGCTTCTTTGCCCAAAAACCCCGAATCACAGAAACACGTCGTCGCTCAGCAGACGCCAGGCGGCGGACGACGAGTGCTGTATGCGATGATTTGTATATTGAAAGACATGTTTCGATACTTTTGTTGTTGTTGAACAAATCGGGTAAAAAAAAACAAAAAACAAATGCAATGCATTGAGCAGAGGAGTCGTTGTTATTGTCTTTCCCGAATTTGCTGGGCATCAAGTAATGGATAATGGATGGAAACGCGTGCCGCAGTTTTCATTTGAAAAGAGCCCAACACAACACACATTTCTGTTCTTAGGGTGGCGAGCTTTCATCGGCGAGCGAGCGAGCGTGTGTGCGTGTGAATGTGTTGGATTTTGTTATTGTTTCACTTCCAGTTCAGTTTTGCTTAACCTCTTTATTATCATCTTGTTGTTGTTGTTGCTATTTTAGCTTAAGCTTAATGAAGAGTTTTTTTTTTTTTTATTAAATATAAAAGAACTCCGTCGACCACGTGTCACCCAGTTCACATCATTGTCTTTGCTGTTGTGTGTGTGTGTGTGTGTGTGAGTGTATGTTGTTGGTGGGAACTTAAGAGCGTTGTTGTGTTGGGATTAAGTACTGGCTGCTCCTGGGTTGATGGGTTTACTTGCCAGAGGATGTATGACATGGGAAGGATCTGCTACTGATAAGAGACGACTGTTCTTTGCCACAGTTAATGAGGTGATGTTTGTCTTGTGACCAATTACTAAAACTATGGCAACTAATCGCAGTAAAGTAGAAGGTTTCAACAATTTGAAAATTATATTTGGTAAAGTTTACTTAGAGGGCCGTTTACACAATAGAATTTGTCGTTATCGATAATATTGTAATGCTCTAACAACGTTATCGGTCGACAAGAACTTGGAAGAAAGTGGGGGAGTAGCAGCGATGTCTTTGTCAATCATCTGTATTTTTGTACTCAATACTCTACTCCCAGATAAACTGTAGTATCGCATATTCCCATTCAATACATTCTGACATTTCGATAGCTGATGATAAATCGTTTCCTGTGAAATGGCCTTACGGCAAATTAACCGGAATTTAAGAACAGTCTCTTTGTAAAATATATATCGACGGCTAAGTTTACAAAAAAGAAAAAACAAATTTCGAATAAACGATAAACATTATTCAGAAAAACGTAAAACAGCTTTATAAACCTTTGTTAAGAAAAATGTATGAAAATTGTTTTTGGAATATTCACATATTTTTCTTAACAAAGCTTTGTAAAGCTGTTATAAATTTTTTTTTGAATAGAGTTGTACAAATTTAAAACAGCTTTATAAATCTTTATTAAGAAAAATAAGCAAAAAAAAAACAAAAACAATTTTCACATTTTTCTTAACAAAGGTTTATAAAGCTGTTATATATTTTTTTTTAATAGAGTTGTACAAATTTAAAACAGCTTTATTAACCTTTATTAAGAAAAATAAGCAAAAAAAACAAAAACAATTTTCACACATTTTCCTTGACATTTTTCTGAATACGGGGGTATACATTTAAAACAGCTTTATAAACCTTTATTAAGTAAAATGTGTGAAAATTGTGTTTTATTTTATTTGTATACTTAATTTACTTAACAAAGGTTTAAACAGCTGTTATAGTCTTTTCTGAATACTGGAGTATACATTTAAAACAGCTTTATAATTCGTTGTTAAGAAAAATCTGTGAAAAATGTTTTTGGTATTTTCACAAATTTTTCTTAACAAAGGTTTATAAAGCTGTTCTAAATCTAGCCATATGGTCTGTGTCACCCGGTTTATCCTTGGACCCAAAAGTCGAATATACTTTGAATTGAAATTAAATTAAAAAAAATAATTAATATCTTTCTCATCTTTTAAATTTAACAAATCGGAGAAGATTTTCATGATTTCGGGGAAGATATGTTTACGTTGTTGGTCACCCTGTGTCTACACTGGGTGTCTGTGTTTATATAACTTATTGTGGAAGTCATTTACGGAATTCAAAATATGTATTCGATTCGGAACTGATTCTAGGGCTAATTCTCGAACAGGTGCCAAAAGTAACCACAGCTATTTTAAAGGATAACACCCGGAGCTTATGCAGAACTAGTTCTAGAAAAGTTTCGCATCCAATCAACCTTGCAGAACATTTAATATAGAAAACTATTTGGTCGGTCCTGAGAATATATTTCCCTCCATTTTTCATTTTTAACAAAATGTGAGCATTACTTCATCCATTGTTGCCTAAGAACAGGAATAAATTCTATTTCAACTACCTGGGTATGTGTGGAAAAAGTTGAGCATTTCAGTTCATTCAAGTAACGCCTTAATTGTGGGAAAAAATTATGTCACAAAAGGTCGATTTTAAATTATATTTCAAAGACTATTAATCGCCTTGCAAAGAAACTTGCAAGCTCTTAAAGCATTCCGTGTTTGGTGTTATGACTGTGAAACTGTGAAGTGACGAAAGAAGTTCTCAGTCTGGCCGACGACTGGAAATCCCCAGAATGGCATTAAATGGAAAAGTAATTGAAATGCCATCGCATATCATAACAACAGGCAGCAACAAACATTTGCAATTGCATGAAAGACTGAATGGACAGATTAACTGACTGATTAACTGACTGACTGGCTGACGGCCATGATGAAAGTCTAAAGTGAGGCTGAGCCATGCGGAAACCTCAAATGAAAGGGGCAAACCAACGAACGAGCAAGCGAGTTTTGAGGCCGGCCACTGTTGTAATGGACCCACACTGCATGTGTGTGTGTATGTACATGTGTTCCGGGGCCTGATTATATAGAGTATTAAGCCCATGGCCCATGGTGTTGATGATTTTCCCATTAGTTAATAAAATTACAGATATGAGAGCTGGTTGTGTTTTGTGTTGCCTTTTCTTTCATTCAGTCTTTCGTACAGCATGTTGCCGCCACTCGATTGAATGGATCGGGTCAAACAACCCTTAAAGCAATTTTCAATATAAATACTTTGTGTTGTGTTGTTGTTGCTGTTGTTATTGACACACCGAGCCGTGTGAGTTCATGGAGTTGGGGGGGGAAATGCTTAGGAGTCCCTTAAGGCAAATGTACTTGGCCAAATCAAAGTAAACGCTTAACAAAACGAGGGGTTGCCCTGGCGAATGTGGACAGGGAGAACATCGGCAACAATAACTGAAAGTGGAAGAAGAAGACGAACATTGAGTGGTAATGGTGGAGAGGTGGAGAGGAGAGTCTTTGCTACATAACTTTGATGTCTCCAAATATTTGTTAATTCACGTTAATATGAAATTATCCCTTCACAGACTCCATCGATTCCATACATTCACTAATCAAACATGCAGAGCAGACAGACACAATTACCTACCACCCTCCCACCCACCATCGCCATCATCATAAGTAACTGCCAAAGTCGTTATGTCGTTACTTGCTTATGATGAGGTTCTGCGTGGCCAGGAGGAGTGTTGTATGGATAGTTTGGATCTATCAGGTTTAGATGGGTTCGGTGGGGCTGGATGGTTGGCTGCCTCTTAGGCCAACATCAAACACGTTGATTGCACAATTTATCACGTACAACCGCCGCCGCCGACGCCGACGCCGCCACCTCTACAGCTCACACGCGGTCGGTGTTGGCCAAGCCATCCTCCGCCATAACCGAAACAAATAAAAAAAAAAAGCCAACAACAAATTATTTGGCATCGGCGTTGATGTTGTTGCTTTTATGTTTCTATAAGGCATAATGATATATTTTATTAAATGGCTGTGAGTGTGAGTGTGAGTATTTGCAAAAACAACTACACCGCTTAGTTAGTGTTGTTAGATACACACAAACACTGAGAGAAAAGAAGCGCCATGAGAATGACATTGGGGGCAATGCAATGTTGCTGTTAATTGTTTTCCTCAAAGCTCTGAGTCACAGTTTGGCGGGTCCATGTCGTCCGCTTGAATCCAAACGCTGTGGCCGGAAAGGCTTTGGGCAACAACTACCACGGACCACACCGAGAATCCTGTGGAACGACCTTTGTAGCATGAACTTGGGAAAACCACAACGCACAAGACCGCAGTGCTGGGAAATCGTTTATTGTGCAGGCCCAGATAAACAACAGGTGGTGGAGTAAGTTGGGTAAAGGGAAAACGTTTTCTATGAAAACATTTCTTTCAGTGTCCTCAGACAGTCATCCGTGGAGTAGACGACGAAACAAAGCCATGCCAAGAAAACTAAAACGTTTCACATCTGGTTTTATAGGTTTCTAACTGACTGTCCGTCCGTCCGTTGATTTGTATGTGTGCCGAACTGAACATGGGTGTGTATCCGCGTGACAATCTGTGTGAGTGTGTGTTGGTATGTCAGTGTATTTGACATCTTTGACAATAAAAGATGTCACTACATTTCAATCATACTAAAAAAGAGAGAGAGAGAGGGAGAAAAAGTGGTGCTTAAATCGAATGATGCGTAAAACGAATTTGTTTCTTCTTTGGTTAACACTCACAGGGACTTTGGTATCTACAGCTGATAGTGCCATTGCTAAGGAGGCTGTAAAACACAACCCCCATCCCCCCAATGTTAGACTTTCTCATTCAAGATTGAAAGATTAACGATTGAAGTCAACTGAAATTGAATGGCAATCTGCAAATACATATGTGTGTACTTAGCTGTGTCCGTGTGTGAGTGTTGAGGGCCTAGGATATATTTCAGGACTTAAACTACATGTGGGTGAGATATTCACACATTTGTCTAGGATCTTTGGGACAGTGACCTAAACATGAACATTCTATTTGACAACTCTTTAATTTCAAGGCAAAACATTCATCAGGATCTGTTTCGATAATAAACTCTGAAAATGTTCTTTAGAAACAAAATAAACGGCCAATACAATTTGTTGACAAGTCTCTCTGATATCTTCTGGACCTTAGGGTTTAATTAGCAAAACTTCAACCAGAACTTCCCTTGAAACAGAAATCGACTTTGCATGTCTATGCCCCATTAAGGTTTACATCTTAATTGTCCGTAATTTCCTCGGAGCGAAACTGCCGACGTCCATGTTAGCCGCTGCCAAGGACTAAGGTGCAGGCGAACATTTAGCAAAAATATTCTTGACCAACCAAGCAGGCATGTGTTAAGTGCTTAATTATATCCTCTAAAGGCTCTCTTCCGGTGGGTGTTTCACCCACAAAATAGAAAAAAAAAACAGGCCAAAGCAACGGTTGGCCTACATTGGTGGTAACATGGAATAAGCAATCGATTCGATTTATTTATGTGGCCAAATTGGAACAGGAATGCACGAAAGGCCCTTCCCCACCCACCACCAAGACAGAGGGTGACTTTTCAGATGGCCAAATCGGGAAATATCAGGGTGGGGGTAAAATTTTAACGAAAAATAATTTACAGGATATGAGATGAAGCAAAGCAAAGGAGAATGTCACCCGGACCGGGACCAGGACCACACGAGGGAGCACAGAGCTCAATTACAAATTAATGGTCGCGAATGTTGTTTTGGGTACACGTGCACTGCACTGCACCGCACGCTGCACGCTGCGATCATGTTTCCAAACACCACACCACAACACAGTGTAACGCCGCACCCCTAAGCGCAGCCATGCCAACGTTGGACGCACTGAGTTTTGTGCCTGGAATTTAACACTTGAATTTGGTTGCTTTCTTGTCGTCCTTGCTCGTCCGGCGAGCGTGCGTGTGTTCTTTGTTACGTTTGGTTGTTTGTTTTTACTCAGCCTAAGATTAAATTTAATTTTTGTTTATTTTTGATTTTCACAAAAGCAAGAGAGCGCGACCGTCAGCCAGACAGACAGTCAAATGGAGGGAGAGATCAAAATGCTACAAATGTGAGACCATCACAGCACCAACTGAACACACACACACGCACACACACACGTTGTGTGATATCAAATTCACATTTGAATGAAAGCAACACCGACGAACACTCTCCATAATTCGTCGGTCGTAAGTAGTCCATTGTTGTTGCCAAAATCCCGAATGATGCGGACATTTTTCGAATAGACGAGCCCGGTGGTAACGACCCAACGTAAGGGATGATGAGGACGATGACTGTAGCGATTACAGGGCAGAGACCACAGACAGGTACAGGATTTATGCCCAACTGTGATCATTTGCTGGGAAAAGGTCTAACGCACCCATGGTCATGAATAATGAGCATTTCTATGGCTCTGTGTGTGTGTGTGTGAATACCCTTGGGGTGTTGTCGAATGATCGTTGTATTTTGATAAGGGGAGAAGAGAAATGAGGAAATCCCAATGACTATCCTGAGATTGCACTGCAAGGTATAATCGAAAAAAAAACCTCCAACAAAATTTGATTTGCTAGGAAATGGCTTGCCGGCTATCGCTATGAAATACTAGAGAGTATTTCAGAATAAGGCCACATTAGATCTCAAGATCCATGACATTCAATTCTAATGGCGTTCAAATGGTTGTTGCAATTATTTTACTGGTTCACTTTAATGACTGAATTGTTGCGGACTGCAACTAAAACAAAAAGACAATTGCAGCCATTCTCAAATAATTTAAACGGAAATGGTACAATCAATCGATGTTAGTTAGTAAACTACGGTGCGGTTTTCTGTATGTTAAGGGCAGAATCTGGTGAGGTGAAGAAAAACGCATAAAAAATGTTTCAAAGAAAAATGGTAGAGGCAACTGAAAAACAATTGAAATATACAATTTCTGACATTACGATCGATTCAGAGCAAGTATTTTCGGCCGTTTAATATGATTTGTGGAAATTCATTGAACACACAGAACAAATGGTTGATGCAACTAATTTCACTCCAAACGGCTTAATCTGGCTATGGAAACAATTTACTGGAAAGGGTACAGAAAAATCAAGAATTTAATTGCAGACTTTAAAGAAAATTTTGAAACACAAATGGTAGATGCAAATATTTTCAACTGCAGGTTGGGGTTTTAATAGTAATTACGGAATCTGTTAATGAAAAAAAGTACTTTTTATGAAAAAAAAGAAAAAATTGCAGTCATTTAAAAAAACAGAAATGGTAGAGGCAACTGAAATACAATGGAAATATAAAAATTCTGGCTTACAAACGATTCAAATCAAGTATTTTCAGCTGATGAAATGAATGATGAAATGATTTCTGGAAATTCATTGAAAACACAGAAACAAATGGCTGATGCAACTAATTTCACTTAAACCGGCTTAATCTGGCTATGGAAACAATTTACTGGAAAGGGTACAGAAAAACCAAAAAAATAATCGCAGTCATTCCAAAACACAGAAATGGTAGAGGCAATGGAAATATAAAAATTCTGACTTACAAACGATTCAAAGTCAGTATTTTCCGCTGATACAATGATTTGTGGAAATTCATAGAACGCAGAAACAAATGGCTGATGCAACTAATTTCACTAAATACGGAAACAATTCACTGGAAATCGTAGGTGCTATAGAAAAACCAAGAATTAAATTGTAGACATTTTAAAAACAATTAAGAAGCAAATATTTTCAGGTTGGCTTTTCAATAGTAATCACTGAAACTGTTAATGAAAATTTCCTTTTCATAGAAAAACCAAAATTGCAGTTATTCCAAAAATACGAAATGGTTGAGGCAACTTAAATAGTATTATCTCTTGCAGCTTGCAAAAACCACTATTTTCTGTTGTTGAAATAATTTGTTAACTACAGTGTACTCTCTCCTTGCGGACACCTCTCATAAACGGACACTTTTTTCAGTACCACTCCGCTTTAGTCCTTTTGTGTACTGCTCTCATATGCGGACACCTCCGACAGGCGGACCAAATTATCAGTCCCTTCGGTGTACGCTTATGAGAGAGTACACTGTATTTATGGACACACAATAAAATGGTTGATGCAACTATTTTCCTGCAATAGAATAATAATGACTAGTGGCATGGACAACACTCGTTGTAGGGCGAGCACAGAATGTGGCTGTCCTACTGGAGAGTGTGCGACTCTGTCCACGATCATTGACTTGCCATCGATCTCACGATATTTCACGCAACAGAACTCGCTTACAAGGACAAACTCATACTGAGAGAATACTTGTTTGTGAATTTCTCTTTGGAAAGGATGGTCATATTTTAAAGACTGTTAGACCAATGAAATACTTGCATTTAAAAAATTGCTCACACATTTGCCAGTTATTGGCCAATTGACAGTTGAAACATGGGAAAGGGAGTTTGAGCTAAGTAAACAAAACGTAAATTTCTAAGTGATCATTTTGTAAATTTGTATTCCTTAGAGTTTTTGGAAACTCATACAATACGAGTCTTTAGCAAACACATTTTGGGGTTTTTGAACTTCACAATGACTTCGCCTGTGTAAATCTGAAGCATTCGAAAATACAGAAATGTGCCAATCATGCGAAAACTCCGCCCTTTTGGCTGTCCCTCGGGATGATTGGAAGGCAACGGAAGAACCAAACAAGCCATTCGTATAATTTGTTCTTGTTGTTTCTTTAGTTAATAATATTGAAATCAATTTTAGACTTAATTCATTTGTTAACGTAACAAGTTGCCCCCGGAATTGTTTTAATATTTCCACCGTTTGGCCATTTACATTATCATTAGCGTAACGAAGTACAAGACACGGCTGGAAAGAGGACCCCTGAAACTTGAATGACTGATGGAAATTTCGTTCATCCCCCTTTGATGCCACATTTACATAAATTCAAGTTTTCTGTTGAATCCCCTCACACACACACACACACACACGAACTTGTTTGGTTGTTCGTCGACCGTTTCAGACTCGGAAACATCGAAACTTGTTTTCCTTTTGGTCAGCGGGCGCATTAAGATGAGGCGGCACAAGGCCGCTTGACCAGTTCTTGGCCCGTTGGCTCTACTCCGTGTGTGAAAACGACAGCCAGAGCGAGAGAGAGAGAGGGACAGTGAAATGGGGTGCAAAGGAACATTTCCATTTCAAAAGAAAAGGGGTTATCCTTTTTTGTTTTTCTTGTTGTTGCCGCCGCTTTTTTGTTGTATATGCGGGCCTGTGTGATGCGTGCCAAAAACGGTGTGACGCGTGTTGCTCGACAACAATACAATTATGGAGGAATACCGAGGCAACAACAACAACAACATTAACGAGTAGCAAACGATAAAAAAGGGAAAGGGCAAACACACACACACACACGTACACGTACACACTCTTATGATAACATCTGTGCTCATTCTGTTTTTAAGTATTCAAAACATCATTTTAATCAGTTGGGCTAAATTGTGGAATTATCAAAAAAAAAAAAAAAACACACACAAAGAAATATTTATTTCCTTTTTCCCTTTAAGTGAAATTGTGTTTCAGGATATCTGTGCACACACACACACAGGACATTTTAACATTTGTTTTTTGTTTTTCGGTTGGCCTGCCAGTGTCTTATGGGATTAAACCGCATTCACTCGAGTGAGTGACTGAGTGAGCGTTTGCCAACAAGCTGTGTGACAAATGATGTTTGCTTAATTTTTATGGGGTTTTCCAATAAATTTCATTTTTCAAATATTTTCAAAAGATATTAAACGATTCGGGTGTTAGTCCCAGCTGGATATTCCTGGCATAGACTTATTTTCTTTACGTTTCCCAAATGTTTGTGGATTAGAGCAAAAGGATCTTCTTCGAAACGCAATTTGTAAAAGGGAATCTTTTGTCCAGTCCCGCCGTTTCTCTTGTACGCCTAGACTGCTCTTAGCAATTCAATTCTTCCATTTTTCCATTTTTAGTAATGGCGTAGTTTCTACTTGTCAAATGTCAACGAATAAAAGCTTCAAAAGTGACAGCTACCAAAATACCGGGTGATTTAAAATAACACCTCGTGTTGGAGAACAAGGATTCTTCAATTGTTTAGTAGATTTAAGTGTGATCTTCTACGACTGACTTGGGTATCTGAATATTTATAAGCAACATAATTCGAAAAACTTCAAGGACACAGTCTTACTGAAAGAAATATTTGTTTGTGAGTTTGTCTTCGGAAAGGATGGTCCTATCTTAAAGACGGTTTTCGAAAAACTTCATCAGTCTAATGACGAATTATTTCAATGACAAAAAAAAAAAATATTTTCTAGATCATTTGAACTAATTGAAGATGTTTGCGCATTGAAATGAATTGCCCCAACAGCGGATAGAGTTTTGAACCGTTCAAATGAGTGTGTGCCATCTAACGTTTAGTTTGTTTACTTCTCGATTCACTGAGCGGTGTGGGCAACGATTGCCGTTTCCATAACCACAATATCGATTTCAATAAAACGAGTATTTGGCAACATTAGAAAGCCAGCCAGCCAGGCCATCATAAGTTATGGATCCATGGCAGGCTATGAAATGTAATGGAAACCTTTTAAATAAATAATACCCAACAAAAAAAAAAACAGAACAGAACAGAACAGCACCACCGACACTTGTTATCCTACGAAAGCAACAACAACATAAAGAGTTCATGGATCCCCGAAAATTTCAAATGCTCCCTCGATAAGTGACAGAGTGTTGTAAGGACACTGGGGTGTACAAGGGGGAGGGGGGGGGGGGGGTGGGGAGTGTAATAAATAAACAAATACCGGTTGCACTACTTTCAATTCAACATACATATGTGTGTTTTTAAAAACCCACACAGTCCCACTGAATCGTGGTGTCTGTATGATTGTAGTGTGTCGGGCAGGGTCGATGACGGTCCATGTTTGTTTGCATTTGTACTTTGCGAGAACGACGACGATGACGACGACGACGACAAAGAATACCTACAAACGGAAGCCAAAAAGTATTTCATTTTTGGTCTTATTACACGAATTTGTTGCCAGCATTCATGATGGTGGCTGCTCCTGCTGCTGCTGCTGGCCCCTGTACATTTCTGCTGTTTTGGTTCGTGTAGAACTGTTTGATGGGCCTCTCTGCGCGCACCACGACCAGCGACCAACGACCAACGACCTACCTAACATGCCAGCCCGACCATCATGGTTGGCATGAAATGGAATCGGAATCGATGGCAAGGAGCGCAAAATACAAACAAACGGACGAACGAACGACTGAACAAGCGAACCTACAACACAAACAACCGGCTGTGTAATCGCCATCCTTGCTGAGAATGGGGTCGCACGACTCTCAAAACGTCAGGATATTAAACTCACCATCAGCAGCAGCAGCAGCAGTAGTTGAATGCAACGTTGTTGTTGCTACTACTCGTACCCTCGTATTATTTCGTATTGTATTGTTTGTTGTTGCTGTTCGTTGCCTTGTTTTTTTGTTTTTTTTTTGCTGGTCGGTTGTACGAGTGCGAAAATGTCAAGTTCAGTTCAATAACATTAAACGGGAGAGCTGAAGTAAACTAAAGGCAAGGTAAGGTAAGGACGGTCCTCAGTCTCCCCCTTTATCCGTTTAATGTGAATAAACGACACACACACACACGCACATACCAAAGTGTGTAAGTGTGTGTGTGTGTGTGCGAGCGTGTTTGCCTAAATGTGGGAAACAAATAAAACTGCGAGTGATGCCGTTATTTTGTTAGGAATCCATACGATTCAATTAAATTGCCAACATAATTAGTTTTTCGAAATGAAGTTTCCCATATTCTCACTCCCTTTTTTTTCAACCAATTTAAATGTAGACAACATTTAATAATCATCATCATCATAATAAACATGAACATCCATCCCACACTCTGGCCCTCGATCATCATCATCGTCATCATCGTATGTTTTCCATTTGCTGTCTCAAGTTCAAATGTGTGGATTTAGACGGAAATAATAACGTTTAAAGTGAATTTCTTTGGCAAAGTCCAACAGCAAAACGTTTTTCTCCAGAAATTATGCTTAAATTTGTCTATTAAAGCTGGCATTTCAGTCACAACCAGGAAGTTCCCTACACGGAGAGGATGTGTATGTAACAACGTCTGGCAAAGCGCAGGTGCCATGGACAGAGAGTCTGAGAGTCGGAGAGGGGCCGCGTTGTCAAATACATTTGATGAGAAATAGTGGGAAATTTTGTGTGTTTGAGATTTTGTTGTTCCATGTGACTGATTTTTCCCACATGCTGCTGGCAACAAACTTCCCACCAGGGTGTGTTCTCTGTGTGAATCTCCCTTCCCTAGATGAAACAGTGCGCGCGCTCTCTCTCTCTGTCTCTCTCTCGCCGTAATTTTGTCACTACACCACCAGACACTCCACGTCCTTTGGCTCTCTGTAGCCGTGCTCGTTCAGAGAAGTGTGTAAGTGTGACTGCTCTGCCTGTTGTTGTACTTTCTAATTATTGTTGTTGTTCTGGCAAAGATTTCTGTTCATAAATAAACTATTTTTTTTTTCATTTTGAAGTAAACTAGTATTTCATTTTAAAGAACCCCCCCCTGCACCACTCTCATTAAAGGATTTCTTGTTGGTTGTTTGACTAAGTGGTAAAGTTGTTTTTTTTTTGCTGCTATTGTTGTTGTATTTCCCTTTGCGATACATACATATATTGCGCGCGCAATTTTTCTCCCGGATAAAATATTCAACTTAAAGCTGTGGAAAATTATGTAAAATGTACCCATCTCTTCCGGACTTCATCTACACCCGCCACCCGCCAACCGCCACCCCGTCCCCCCCATTCACATTCACACTGCCAACAGAATGGAAAAAATACAATTTAAATATGCGGCATGCTTAAGCACGTGTGAGGAAGGGAAGGTGTTGCAAGTTTGATGAACTTTCAGTACATAGCTGATATTTGCAAAGGATCTAAGACGACAAAAAAAAAACACGAAAAGAATAGAAATGGGGAAAATTGGAGTGATTTTTTTCGTTTGTTGATGATATCTTACTCGATTTGTGGTAGTCACTAATCCAGGGATACATAAAAACTTTCTTTAGGATGTTTTCTTCACCCCCCGCCCCCATTCAATACAAGTATGCAGTGTGGAGATTGGGCACATCAGTAATAGGGTGGACCTTATTTGTTATGTTTGGGAGTTTTTGAAAATGCTGAACAAAAACAGAATCTGGTCTGTTTTTAAACTACCGCATCTAAAGAAGGTTAGATTGAGAAGAGGAGGCAGATTTACTCTACCCCAAGTCGTTGGTATTCGGCTGTGGTGCGCTCTGACTGTTCCATGCATGGGTTGCGAGAAGTTATTTTAGGAACTCTGACATAATCCTTAATTGTTTACCAGTCGGCGCCTCTAAGTTGGGTCGACTCTGTTTACGAGTCATTCTCCAAGAACGCTGAGCATTCTCAGAGGAAATCTTTCATTCTTTCGCCAGAAGCTGTTGCCTCTAAAGAAATGTTCACTAAAAAAAAAAACATTCATAATAACGACAACCTCACTGGATTTTGGATTATTTCTAATTAAATGTAAATTAACTTACAGATCGCCGAGAGTTCAACATAAATGTGAGATCCATGGAAATCCTGTAAACTGAGAAAAGCTGGTACGCCTGAGGAGTCACCAGTGGATTTTGATTCAATATTGGTTAGGGGTTAAGGCCTATCCAACTCCTCTGCTAACCTGTGATTCGTAGCATCCGGTTGAGATCACAACTCCATGTCGTAACGAAGTCAACCTGCGATTTAGATGGGAGACCGCAGTCACCGGGAAACTTCCCCTAGATCAGGTTAGGACAGAAATCCTAGGGCATCCAGACCATCTACGGTGCCAGACTATAGACTTCGATTGAAGTTACATGATTATCAATGGGAAGGCCACTGCTGGCTGATCCATGGGTCACACGGAACCTTTAGCAATGCAACACGACACTGAGCGAAAACTATACCCGCCGAACCGGCTAGTCAAGCCAGTCAGCTGGTTAAGGACAGGTCGCTACTGCTTTGTATTCAAGCGAGGCTACATTTGATTAGAGTGAACGGAAGCTCCTTAGCAAAAAATTACTTATTTTTGAGAGCCCACACGGATTAACCTTTAACTGACGAGGTGGTGGTAAATTTTACACTTTTTTAGGCCACATACTATGGCCAAAAAAATTCACCTCATCAGTTAAAGGTTAAAGCTATTTTTCTCAATATGTCGTGTTTTAATTTTTTTTGAAATTTTCAGTTTTCACACACCACTTGGCTTATGAGCAAATAAAATGACCCTCTTGGAAAAAAGAAAAATGGCGAACTAATTTGTAACGTGTAACAAATTAAGAGCTGCCACCCTCACATGGGCAATGCCAAATAGTAACAGGAAATCGAGAGATTTAATATTTTGTTTTACAGTGTTTAAATAGCAACATCCTGCCGAGATCCTAATCTGAATTTCTGCTTATCTGAAAGGAACACAAGCAAGCGATCGGCCCGTAATCCCATCATAAAAATTCGTAATAATTAGACAAATGTTTTCTTTCCATTGCCTGAAGTTTTATTTATTTTTGGTCTTATGGTGTTGATGTATTTATGTGTGTGTGTGTGTGTGTATTTTCTTTAAGATTACAACGAAATCCCATTAAAAATGCATTGCTTGTGTGTGTGTCTGTGTGTGTAATTATGAGGAGTTTGAGAAATTCCAAAGAACCGGTTTCCTCCTAAACTCAAACAAAAATTTAAAAACCATCCAAAACAACAACAAACATCCCGCGAGAGAGAGAGAGAGAGAGAGAGGGCGAAGAACAACAGCTGAAAACAGCTGTTTTCAAGAGATGCCTGATGATCGTCCCCAGACAAAACAAAGGAACGAACAGCGTAGCCGGAAAAAAAAGTGCGGCCATAATAACAGCAGGTATTCCTTGTTCTCTTCGTAACCTGATTAACCGAAGAAAGACACACACACACACACACACACACACACACAAACACACTCCACACGCTCCTCAATAAATAATCAAGCAGTACAAACAGAGAAAATGAAAAGAAAAAAACTAAAACCCATCACTTGGCCACCAACCACCAATCGATGCCTTGGAACTGCGTCTGTCTCATCAGACCGATTGAGAATGCAGTAAAAAAAATAAAAATACAAATAAAAACAAAAACACAATCAGGTGATTAATGATTAGATGTTGGTGTTGTTTGTTGTATCAGTTTAAAGTTAAAGACAGCTGTTGTCTGTTATCCAGCGCCCCCCGCTGGGCAGGAGACGCAGTGGAGCTGTGACAATTTTATATGGCCCTGGGGGCAAAAGGATACTTTCTTTTGATGGCAGCTCTTGGATAGGCTAGCTGACAAGCAAGCAACACTGCTTTAACGAGAGAGAATCCTTTGAAAAAGATAAATTGGAAAATAATAAAGATGTAAGACAGTGAGGTGCTGTAAAGGGTTAGGTTAGTTAAGAGTTGAATACAATTTCAAAGATGAATTAAACACTTGTGGCAACAAATCTCTGTGACAGGTTGAGACGACATCTTGCCGAACAGAAAGGAAACCAATCTATCATAAACTAACAAATGTCCCCGACATGTACACGGAGGAAAAAAACGGTCTCTGTAACATATTGTCCCAAACATATTTTGTTTGTGTACAAACATATATATGATGGGATGCAAATATATTTGTTTTCTCCTTGTAAGATGGGAAGAGAAACAGTGGGATAATAGGGAAATATTGAGTGATTAAAAGAATAAGTAAAACTTCTCTGGAAAAGCATTAGCCGTTCGTAGCCGACTTTAAACATTAGGTCCCGATCAGTGAGTATACACAATTATATCGTACACAGCTCACTGATTCCAGAGAAGTTCATGGAATGTTAAGGGAAATAAGTAAGTCCAAGAAAGGACGTGTATATCAACAATTATCAAGTAGTGAAAAAAAGTTGAAATGAAAAATATCCAATCAAACGAAATAATTTGACAGTGAATTGAATCCTGTGAATTATTCTGGAAGCTACTCCCGTTATTACGGTGTTCAGCTCAACAATGGCAAAGTGTTACTTGCCTTCCTTGCAGAAACGCTAAACATCCCCCCGGTTACCTTATTGAAGGTGGCGATCCTTCCTAAGAGTCTTAATGTCTTACCTGAAAATAGAAGACAACGAAAAGAGGTGAATTAGTAAAAATCAAAAAAAAGAGTACAAATTATTTGTATACAAGAAATGAATAAGAGAAAGACCCAAATCCACCCTGGGGAAATACAGAGTCCTCAGCGACGAGGCTCACACAACTGGCTCAATTGGGACGCCCACAAACAGAATTGCGGCATTTGATTCGAAAAGGCTGTTCAAAAGCTGGCCATCTCTGTAAGTTTTTGTCTTTCGAATTATTACACCGTGTTACAAAAAATAGATTTTTTTCTGTCCTATGAACCAAATGCACATATTCGGAAAGAGGGGAAAAAATAAAAATACACATGTAACGGCGATTTTCATGTACACGCCAGAAAAAAAATTTAGGAAAATCTGAGAATTGATAAAAATCTATTTTTTAAAAAAATTTGACGTGATACAGACATTTCCACGAGTCTGCCTGCCAAAAATCAGCTCGATTGGATCACTGAAAAAGGGTTAAAAATCGGTCCATAGACCTTCACACAGGCCACTACGAGCTTCATACTTCAAACTTAAAAAAAAAAAAATTCTGACGTGTACATGAAAATCGCCGATACACGTGTATTTTTATTTTTTCCCCTCTTTCCGAATATGTGCATTTGGTTCATGGGACAGAAAAAAATCTATTTTTTGTAACACGGTGTAATTATAAAAGAAAGAGATTTATTTCATAGCCTGACCATTGACTTCAGACATTTCCCACCGCATTCAGAAAAGTTGAAAACCTTCGATAAGAGAGAGAAATGTCTGAATAAACAAAATCAATTTTCCCGCACTTTTCTGAACAAAGGTTTGTAAAACTATTAAACATTCCAATGAATGTGGGAGAAATGTCTAAACTGAAGAATTGTGCCACGCCCTTGTATGAAATAAATCTCTTTCAGATTACTTTGGAAATACTCCATAAGATTGATTCATGTTTATTTTTTTTTTTTTTTTTATCTGAGAAAAAGCCAAAAGCCTTTTGGGGCAAACACTTATTACTTCAAGTTTGCAACAAGTCCAAATCGTAAAGGACATGTGTTCTTAAGGACACCTCTTTGAGTTATTAACGCAATTGCTACACGTTATAACAACATCATTAGCATCTGTAAGTCATGCGACATTCATTCATTACACACGATCATATCGCAGTTTCTGTTGTTTGTAGATCAATTGCCAAAGTAACCGGTATTTGATGCAGCCAGCGAACGATGGCACATGGCGGGCCCTGGCCCTGCGACTGCATTCAGTTGTGTGTTGCACCTTGCACCGTGTAACGTGTACCGTGTACCCGAATGTGCTGTGTGAGATATTGATTATTATTCAGGTCCTGCTCGGTCTAAAGTACTTTCCTGTGTAGATCGTTATTCATATCCTTTTTTTTTTCCCACCCGGCTGGTGGATTCGTGGTTCGTGAGTGAGCTCCTGGTATTGTTGTCTGGTTGACAGCTGTTTCTGGATAATTGCAATTCTTCTTGTTTTTTTTTTATTTTTTTTTGTTGTTGATCTTCTTTTGCGGCCAAATTGTAGAGAGAGAGAGAGACCAGCAACGATCTGTTGTATTCCATATTCTGTTCCCGATGCCGGTGAGCGTAATGAATGGTTGGTTGGCTGTCTGTCTGTGCATGTGCCCGTAGTGTGGTTGGTTGGGCTCCTTTTGTCTGCTTGTGTTCCTGGAGGTGGTTTTCCAAAATGATTATTTATTTGTTCTGTTGTTGTTGTTATTGTTTGCTATTGAAAGGTTTCAATCATCTGTCGCCTGGCTACAGCCGCAAGACCGATCTGTTTTTCCTAAGCTGCGGTTGCAATTATTTTCTGTCAATCACATGTTTGTGTTTTTTTTTTGCTTTTTTGGGTTTCGGTAGGAAGTGCGTTTTTAAAATGTAATTCCTGTGTAATTTGTGAGATATTTTTCATGCAAATTTTAAGGTAGTTTTGGTTGTCATTTGCTTGGCATCCTCATGCACAATAAGAAGGGTTTTGTTTTTTTTTCAAGAAAAAAAATTATGTAATTTCCTTAAAAAAAAAAGAAAAAAAAAGAAGAAAAAACACAAAATATTTTAAAAATAACACTCTTCTTATTGTGCCAGGTCTGGACAATCGACATTTGTCGATATTCCTACACTGAAGGAAAAAATACGTTGAGAAATCATCAACAGTTGTGAACAATTGTAATGTGTTGCGTTCTCAAACTATCGGTGAACGCTCGTTATCCAAATAGGGGAAATTCCAGCAATTTGTGTTGATCGTTATCCAAATAGGGGAAATTCAAGCAATCTGTGTGGACAAATTAGGCCACCACCGTGTACTGATAGCCTCTCATGTCCGTATGTTCGTTTGGTCATACTTTTTCTATGAGTGTACATTGGGAAATCTCCCCGGAAATCTTCGCATACCCGTTTGCCTGGACAACATAAACGCAAGGGCACAGATATCGACTGAACTGTAGACACATATTTGTTTGTTAGACTATTGTTTTTTTTTTTTTAGTCTGGGACAGACAAGTTACCAGTCTTAGTTGGGATGTTGGGGGTGGTTGTTGTTGGTGTTGTTGCTGTCGCAACGTCTCAAAACCAAATGTAAATTGTCAATTAACAAACACATTACCACCAATAAACACAAATTCACTGTTGCCAAATATTTCGTAAATGCGACAACACTGGCAAAACTGGCGTCTGCTGCAGCCGCCGCTGCACTGCATGCGATGTCTGGTGTGATGACGATAAAGTTTCTGAACTTTTTGAAAGTAAACAGCGGCAAACGGGTAAAGTTCAGACAGCTTCTCGGTTACACTACCACTGTCTCTCTCTCCCTCCCTTCCTCTCTCTCTCTCTCTCACACACTCTCTATTCCAAAGCAAGGGCGCCTTTTTGCAAACACACGCTGCATTCTTGCTCAACAACCTCAATAAGTTTTATGTTATTTTAACTCCCACATCTATTTATGAGATTAACAACAGCAACAACAACAACAACTCACTCTTTGGGTTTAACTGACACAGTAGTTCTAAAGTTATAGTTTGCCTTGCTTTGATTTTGGCGGAAAGTCTTTCTGTAGTTTCACTTAAAGAGTTTTTCACACTTTTCCCCTCAGGTGTCTTGCAGCGAGTGCTACTTAAGGCCAAATTCATTTCCATTATGGAATTAAAAATAGAAGACGACTTCTTAGCCCTCCTTCGTAGAAAGGGGAGGGGAAACTTTCGAAATGTCTAAGTAGATGTCATAACTGTTGCAATGCACGTCTGACGCCGGCTGAAAGGCCTTTGCAGAAAAAGTTTGTTCAAACAGTAATTCGGCACTGATGCATGATGTGAGAGTGCGAGTGTGGGCAACGCACAGGGGCTGTATGATAAATTGGGTAAACATTAAACAGTCTAGCAATTCGAGTATTTTTGTGCGATGTTTTTTTTTTTTTTGTAAAAGTGTGTCGCTTCTATCCATTCGGGCAAAATAAAACTGTAGACCAAGACAAATGCGTAGTCGAACTAAATTAATTTTCGAAAAAGTGGTCAACCCTTGACGCCACAGATCCAGGAACCCCCTCTATGTCAAGCCAAAGGCCACCTCTGATAAAGGAACACTCCCCCCTCTATCAAAGATGGCTGCTTATCCAATCTATTCCCCTTAACTTCGTAGCCGAAGTAAATTAATTTTCCAAAAAATAGTCAAGCCACAGGTCACCAATGATCACAGATGGCTGCTTATTCGATCTGCTGCCATCGATTGGCCCATTTCTGGCCAAACTAAATTAATTTTCGAAAAAGTAGTCAAGCCTAGACGCCATCAAGAAACCCCCTCCCCACCCCTTTACGATGGCTGATTATCCAATCTGTTCCCCATCAATTTCGTAGTCAAACTAAATTAATTTTACAAAAAATAGTCAATCCACAGGTCACCAATGATCAAGGAACACTCCCCCCTCTATCACAGATGGCTGCTTGTCCGATCTTCTCCCATCAATTGACCAATTTCTGGCCAAACTACATTAATATTCCAAAATGTAGTCAAGCCTTGACGCCCCATCTCTCTAAACTCCCTCGTATGTTTTGACAATTTTGTTACAATTTCTTTTAGCGGAAGTTTCTTGACATGTTCTAAAAGAATGCCTTTCAATTAGGAAGCTTATGTTGGAACCAAAAAAAAATTCCAAATAGAACGGCACGACAATGAGACCGTAACACGTACGTTCATGTCAGAGGGATAAAACTTAGACCTACTCCGTGACACACTCGCACACACACTCAGGCTCCAAATGAAATATCCAAGACCGACTGCCCGATATTCGTTCAAATATCCACATGATGTTGTTCTATGATTTTGATGATGTCCCCTTCCGCCGTCGCCTGTCGCCTTTGGAACGGTGCGCCAAGCTGTCATTTTAGCGGAAGCATATTCCTGCTGACAGTTGTTTAGACAGTTACACAAATGTCTACTCACATGTAGTGTATGTGTATGTGTGTGTGTGCTCGTATGCCCCGTCGTGCATATGTCGCCTGATTTGTTACACTAGAACAATTTTCTAATGGCTCATAACCACCCCAGAGAGAGAGAGTGACGGAGATATAGAGAGTAGAAACACATATACCATGTGTGTGTGTGTTTTTTTTTTTTAATAAAAATTCTTCAGAGGATTTTGTCCTTAAGTCCTAATGTAATAAGCCGTAGAACAACGTACCGGAATATACAATTTAAAATATATAGCAGACTGTGAAAAAGAGATTAACTGCAAGTCCGCCGAAACTCAGCATTTAACACCCAGAGGAGAAACTACTGAAAATACACTCTAAAAGTGCCAACTTTAAAAATGGTACTTCCATAGAATTTGGGTTATCCTTAAACAAATTAGCAAAAAAAATTGGACGAATCAAAACAATTGAATTTTGTGTGTGAACACAGAAAGGCACAAATCTGAAAGGATAATGCTTTGACTTGGTTGACGTGTGCTTATTCCCTCAGAGGCCAGCTACTCTTGTGAACAAAATTTAGATGGGAAAATACCAACAAATCGTTTCCATTTTTTTCTAACAAAAAGTTCTGCAACGTTGTCGATATTCAGTAGATTTTCAGCCCGATTATGAATATTCCTGGGGAATTTACTTTTTTCGAGAAAAATATCCTCCTTTTCTAAACAAACCGAACGAATAATAATAAGGGACATACAATTTCGAATATTCAGAGTCAGACGATTTGTTTGTTTAAAATAGGAAGATTTTCTTCTCTGAAAAATTTAAATTCCCCGGGAATTATCTCCACGGGAGTATTCAGAATCGGGCTGTTTAAGAAACGAAGGCTCATATTAGATAAAATTGAATGGACATTAAATTCATTAAAAAAAAAAAGCAGAAAAATATTTAAAAAAAACAAATTACGAAACTAGCTGCAAATACATATGTAATCCCACTCAAATATTGTACTTGTTAATTTTAATAAGTTCATAGCGTGTTTTTCTCCCAAACACGCTAATGCTTCTGCTCAAAATACTCAAATAATAATAGCAAATGAGTTTTATTTGCAGCCAAATAATTGTTGCTTCGATGCGAATAAGCTTTGCATGCTACAAGCTCCAAACACGCGATTTACTTGTGTGTAAACATTTAAAAAAATACAGACTTTAAGTAATCCCTAAATGGTTCTTCTTCTGCAAGTTTGTTTTGCCTTCCAAATTTCTGGTTTTTCTTCAACCTTAGCTCAGAGTTATTGACCGGCGTATATTTTAATTAGACTGATAATTATACGATCATGGCAATTAAATCTTTAAAAGCCAACCCCTTTAACAGAGCAGACCCCCTTACAACCAGCCCAACCGGCCGAACCAAAAACATACGGACACACGTAACGTAATGGCAACAACATTTTTCAATCTTCACGCTCGATGCGTCGCTTGTTACATGTACGATTTAATTTCGTTCTTTTGTAGCACACACATGTACGCACCGTCAAGCAAACAAGCAAACAAACAAACACCGTTATAAAATCTTAACGTACTTACACATACACACTCACACCTAAACACCGACGTATTTGTCTAAAGCTCTTAGCATCCTATCACGGAGTATTTATTATACAGCTTTAACATTCTCCGTAAGCTGCACGAGTGCGAGAGAGTGGTGGAGGGTGAGAGCACTGCTACATACTTACACATACACACACACAGACCGCATACACAGGAAACACTGTGTGCAAAAACTATGAGGGGGTGCTGTTTATGGGGTGAGATAGATGGAGAGAGTGTGCGAGTGGGGTAGCACAACGTAACGCCAGGCAAAAAGGTTAAGAGTGTGCAAACATTGATAGAGCAAAGAAAAGAGGAATCCAATAGAAAATACGGCAGTTTCCTTTTATTTCCGTCTGTGCGTTTGTTTCAAACAAGTGGAAAAGCCGGCAACGGACACCGAAAACAGAAGAAGAAAGAAAAAAAAACACTGAAAAACAAATGGATGTGATAGAAAACAAGCAGTTTTCCTACTCTTTTTGTTTTTTGTTTGCCCATTTATTCAACGTGTGTGTGTTGGTGGAAAAAGTTTTTCCTTTTCGTTTTGTATGGCATTGTTGGTGTTTTTGTGTTTTGGTGTATATGCTCACACCTTTTTGTTGGAAGTTTTTTTTTTTTTTTTTTTTACTTTCACGTGCGCTGAAAGATGACGTGAAATCATGGGGACGGTGGGTGGTGGGTGGTTGTGGGGATTGGGTGTTTGAATGGATTACATGAGAGTCAATTTGTTTGTGTGAGTGTGTGTACCCCTACATACCCCCACCCCTGATGTGGAGGTTTTAATGCATTTGTTCATTTCGACTTTAATGTACTCACACACACGTTTGTCCTGTGGTGTGCGTATGTTTGTGAATTTTAGAAGTGCGGTTTGTTTTCATGTTGTGTGTGTGTGTGTGCATGTGACACTTTTGTTTTTTCTGTGCTCCGAAACCTTGTCGCTACTCATGTTTATTTTTATTGTTTTAATATTTTTTGTCGGTTTTAAATTTCATTTTTCTCTTTTTTTTGTGTGTAATTTGTTTTGTTTTGGGTATTAAAAGGGGATTACGGCCAATAAATGTGGAGTTTGCAACAATTAGAAAGGTCGCCGGAGGGATCTTTTATGGAGGGATAATGTGACAACAAAGGCAAGGTACATGTGAACTACATACAAATTTCTCTCCCACATTCCGTGTTGGCACAGGGGTGGCCTAACGTGGTCAAGTCGACCGCAGTAACGAGGTGAAAGATGGCTGCTGACAGAAATGGGTATTATTGCTATTCAGAGGATTTTCATTTACCAAATTCAAAGTCTGGCGTAGACAATTCATAAAAGTTCCTTTCAGTCATGTTACTTTTTCAACAAGGTTAGTAATCGAAAAATCCATTTTTTTTGTTGAAAAAAAAATTTTTTTTTGAATAAAAAAATTTTAGTTCAAAAAAAAAATTTTTCTTGAAAAAAAAAATGTTGTTGAATAAAAAAATTTGTAAAAAAAAAATTTGTTGAAAAAAAAATTTGTAAAAAAATTTTTTTTGTAAAAATAAAAATTTTTGTTGAAAAAAAAAAATTGGTGAAAAAAAAAATTTTTGTTGAAAAAAAAATTTGTAAAAAAAAATTTGTTAAAAAAAAATTTTTGTAAAAATAAAAATTTTTGTTGAAAAAAAAATTTGGTGAAAAAAAAAAAATTGTAAAAAAAAATTTTGGGGAAAACACAATTTCTGTACAAAAAAAAAATATTTTTTTTTTATTATTATTATTTATAGAAAATTATAGAATGCCTATTTAAATTCCTACGTACTTTCCACTTACATAGAATCTCTCTGCCTTTTCTCATTAATTTTCTAAAATGTTTTAATATTTAAAAATTTTGCTTATCGCTAAAAAAAAACAATTAAGATATCCTTAAAGTTAAGAAGGAACAGCGGCATAAAGACATAACACTCGTCGGTGGCATACTTCACATCCTGCACTAACATTTTGGCTTTTTGTTATTATTAACAATGGCAGCGCTCTTTATAGAAAACAAATTAACAATAGAGGGAGAGAGAGACAGACTGAGAGAGAGAGAGAGAAAACAAGTTGCCTATTCTTTATTGAAATAACAGAAACAATAGTGAAGGTGCTGTGGTGAGGGGAGGGGAGGGCAGCTGAGGAAAGGCAAGGGAACAACAAACAACAACACAATGGCTGCTGATGCTGCTGCTTGGCAGAAACAACAAAAGATGAATAAATTTAAAGAATATTTAAACAATACGAATGTGCGCTATACAAATACTTTGAATCCAAATCTCTCGGTAAGATGCCATCTCCTCCCCCCGCACACGGTGAGGGGATAAAAGTCAATGTATGTTTGCATTGTTGCTGTTATTTGTTAAAGAAACACATACCCAGTTCGGGGAGAGGGCCAAGCAAACTGGGTACATAGAATAAAAGAAAACAACTTCGGATTTGGTTTTTTTCTTCTTTTCATCCTTACGAGGGAAAAGGAAACCGCTGGTGCATTTCAGTTTATTAGTTGAAAGAACTGATTTGTTTTGTAAGAAAAGAGAAACAACAAAACTTATTGGCTATTCCATCAAAAGCCGATTCAATGATTATCCCGAAATTAATGTGGGCTAACAATGTTTCAGGTAGAAGAGCTTTTTTGATTTGTATTTTTTTTTTTTTTTATAATTACAATACAAAGTAAATTTATACTCTAAGAGTCTAACAGGGTGACACAGAGCAAAGCCGCTGTTGGGAACCGAACCCAGAATCCCCAGCCTGATAGGCCAGCATAGGACCTCCCGAATTGGCATTTATTATGCTGTGCCATCATTTCATGGTGGTTGTTCATGGTGGTTGATCAAACGCTACATTTCAGCCATTGCCCATTTTTCAGTTCGACATCAATTTGGATTTTGAATTTTTTTTATTTTGGCTTCCTGCACCTGTTAGATGACTATGTCTTTGTAGATCTCTGAAAAATATGAAACATTGCCGTTGGAAGTATTTAATTTTATTCATAAGCAACAAAGTTAGCGAGATTTTGTTGTGTTACCCTACAGCGGTGGGTTACCCTACACTGGCCAAAACATTTTCTTGTTCTCTGTTCTCTCACATTATTACACGCTGAACAAATTTTCTTTTCTAAATGTTACTGACCTCGAGCTTGAACATATTGAAAAAAAATTGGAAATTCGATATAATTGAAAAAGGTCAATACAAAATATTGAACATTATGTTTACACACAAGTAAAACGCATGCTTAGATTTCGTAGCAAGTTAAGCTTACGAGTATTTGCTTCGAAACAAAGTGTATTTGGCTGCAAATATAACTCATTTGCTATTATTATTTGAGTATTTGAGCAGAAGCATTAGCATGTTTGCGAAAAAAACGCACAATAAAAAGTTATTAACTTCCACAAAGTACAATATTTGAGTGGGATTACATATGTATTTGCAGCTGGTTTCGTACTCTCATTTTGCCTCTGCGCTCTTTGAAATAATTACAATAATCGAGAGAGAGATTCACAAATTGTCAAACACAAAAATGTATACATATATATTTGATATTTGATAGCCTACAAACAAGTTAATGTTTGTGGCATTGAAAAATATTTATATGTTTGCTGAAATTTGTTACACAAGGGCAGCATCTCGCCCATTCGACACTTTTCACTACTGCGCAATTTAAATGTTCTTCAATATTGTGTTCGGGGCGTTAAAAAAAGTTTTGGTGTTTTAAAATTATCTTCGGTTAGGCTACAAAACAGGCCGTGACCCTGTCTAATTTTCAGGGTGGCGCAAAAGTAAACTTCCGATGTTTTTTTGGCTGTAATTAAAAAAAAATGAAAAACTTTGATTCTTCTTGTGGATTATTTGTATTTGGTCTTTTAATTTTTGTTTCCATCAAGTCGAGAATATGATGTCATGTAAATGGCCGCCGCCAGAGTTGCCACTGACATTAGGGGCCAATCGCAAAATGTATAGCATTTTCTGATAGGAGGATTACTTTTGCGCCAACCTGTACATATACCTCAAGGAGACAAGGAGAATGTGGCATTTGTGTGACCGGTATCAGAATGCAGATCCATCGATTCTACACATATTTTAACGGCATCTGTTCGTTAGATATCCGTTGTCTGGTCCCTGACGTTAGAACATTTAGCCGGAATGCCCGGCTATCCAGGGAGTCTCATCCGTTCATTGTGAAATGGCCGGCTGACCGGATGACGCTCTATGGAAAAACTTCATTCTTCAGCCGAACTGTTCGTATGCGGAATATTTGCATTCATAGGGGGAATCCCCTGAGTATTAGTTTAAAAAAAAGAAAACATTGCTGGTATCTAAAGGGTCATCTGGATCCCCCCTTTCTAACATCGCAAAAGGCAAAATTGCCGTCACTACAAAATCCGATCCTTTTCAATGTGAGTATTTAATGAGACGACGACACTCATTCTGATAAGTAAACATACACACACACACACACACACATACACTCATTTAAATTACAAAATACTCTGAGGTTGCAAATTTTATTACCACCCAGGTCCTGGGGCGCAGACCACAAAACGCCAGGCACCGGGGCAAGGTAAAGGGCCAGCAGCACTTGTTGTTGCAAAGGGCCAATGTGCGCAATGTCCTGTGTCCCCAGCAAAAAGGCTCTCGTTGTAGTTTTCAAATGTTCTGCAAAAAAAAAGGATAATCATACAAATAGTTTGTGCTAATCTTTAAACCAGCATCGAACAACGGCACTTCCATCCCGCCTCTCTTCCGCCACAGTCTCCCAGAGCGGGATGAACGCCACCTCATGATGCTTTTATGAAAAGTTTTACTGATTACAGATACTTGGGCGAAATAGTTCCTTGTCCTCATAAATATTTATTCATAAACATGGCATCGCCCGCCCCCACATTGTTTGGGAGTTTTGTATGCACCTCCACCCCCTCCCCCGCAAAACTATGTTCATCTGCAGTCATTTGGCGAGTAACGTTTATTCGCCTTGCATTTATTAGCTTTTGCGGTTTTTGTGGCCGTTCGGGATTGGCAAATAGACCACAATATTTTTTTTTTTGGGTGGTGTCTACAAATTCTACGCACTTTTACGCTAATTGTTTGCCATGGCCTTTTTCGGTTTTTATTTTTTGTGCTAATGGAAGGGGGGGGGGGGGGGTTTGTGCAACGAACGCAATATCCAGCCGACTCCATCATCGACTCGTATCTCTGCGGTGTGTTAATGTTGGTGGCGATGGTGGCTGTCCTACAACGTTTGTGTGTGTGTGTGTTCATAAGTGTTACCATAAATCAAAATAAATGTCAACACGGAAACGGAATTTATAACCGCACCCAAAAAGCACAAAACACCACAAATATCCAACAACCAAACAACATTTTGCAGGCAGCAAAAATCTGAACAACTTTTGGTCGAGGTCCCTGTTGCAGCTGAATTGTAATTGTGAACAAAGGACGCACCAAATCACACCACACAAACAAGGCAAATTATAAAAACAAAAAAAAAAAAAAATGGATGTTTAATTTGTATAAAAAGCAAAATGTATTCAGTACATTTTCAAGAACATCATCATCAGCTGGGACTTTTGGTCCCCCCCTGAGGGCAGGAGTTTATTACCAACCGTCCCCAGAGGCAGCGAAGCAGTTTCTTTTTTTTGATTTATTTTATGAGCTAAGCAGTTAGTCTGAAGGCATGAATGTTTCTTATGTTTCTTAAAGACGTATTTAAGGACCAAAGGATAATTTCCTAATTGCCGAAGGAAATTAATCACTCACTCTAATCAATGAGCTGTGCATAATCTTCTCCACTTGAATTGTAAGAATGGTGCTTTTTCCAAATCATCTGCAGCCAACTTCACACTACATAAAACAGAGTACTTGCAAGTTTTTTCCCTTTCCATTCTCCTTACAACTGTCTCCGACAAACTGAAAATTGCAGGTTTCCCGAATTAGCTAGACCCCGGACACTTGTATGCGTAATACACGTCAACTCAAATCAAAGACTAAACAGAGGGCGGACGTCCCAAGTTGTTTTTTTTGACACATTAGTTCGGCTACACACGCTAGATGTCAGTAATTGGCATGGCAATATTTCAAAAGGTTGTCAAAGGAAATAAAAAACAAATAATGTTCAATAAACGTCTAGGGACGTCTGCCTTTTGCATGGTCTTTGGCTTTTGAATTGTGTCACTATTGAAGTAAATGAGCGATGTGTCTACTCTTACTCTTTCGTGTTCCTGACATTTTAAATTAGAAGATCCTTTTTTTTTGGTTTTTTTTTTTCGAAATCCTTCAACAATTCCATGATACTCCACTAATACCATCGGGTAGTCTCGGTGCTCTCTTAAATAATAACTTTTGTGACAGAACACCGACTGAAACTGAGTCTTCTGCTGCTGGAGGACAACAATAACAACAAAAACAACAACATCCAAATAACATAACAATACGACGCATTTCGTATCATATGGTTTTTGAAAATGACACAATATTTCTTTTACGTCTCCGTCTCCGTCTTCATGCTCGCCTTGGTCCACCGCCTGCTCCAGTGTCGTCTTCTGCTATATGTTCTTCTTCTTGCCATGTATCATGTCGGGCCGAACAAGAACAAGATGTCCTCTAAGCTGCCACACTCCTCGTTGGGCTCATGCGGGGGAGAGACAGACGCACACGCGTTAGAACAGACAAACGACCAAAGCACACCACAGACAGATGACAAAGACAGACAGACAGTCGGCCAGTCAGACGAACCGACACATGTGAGGTGTAAGAGCACCTTCAACAGTAACTTAACCTGTATTTCTACTCATCACGAGTTCTGCATCCTACCACCACATATGTGCACAACAACAACAAAAACAACGACGACAATAATAAAGAAATACTTTTATTTTCTGTTTTCGCTTCGTTTATAAAATGCAGACAATCACACACACACTCACACATCTGCTTGGGCGTGTGTGAGTGTGCTGGCATCTTTCCGTACGGCACCCCCTTCTGTGAAAGTGAGCGTGTGTGTGTGTGTGTATGCGCATGCATGTATTCGTGTGTATGTTTGTGTAGATATTCTTGAAATGAAATTTGTTGCTGTTTTTTTTTTCTTGTGTTGTTTGTTTTGATCTCCAGTTTCTTTCTTAACTGCTGAAGAATCTCCAAAACTGGATTTCTTGTTGGGATCTGTTGTGTCTGCTACGAAGGGGGGGGGGGGGGGGGGGCATCACCGTAACATCCGTACAAAGTAACGCGTCTCGTGGTTGTGGATACTTAAAGAGTGTTTATGCCCTCCAGCATCGGGGTGGCAGTGGCGATGGGTCCTTTTGTTTGTAACATCTTGAAATCTCACACATGCATGTCCCGGACAACTTTGATCGATATCAAAGAACATATTTCCCAGTAGCTGTTGACAAACGTGACCAATAGATGGCGGATGAAGATGGTCCACTCTCTGGAAAGAGAGTGGACCAAAACCAGATAAAAAAATATGTCCATAATAGAACTCACCTCCCTATAAAGGGGGCATGGTCGTTAGTATTTTTTTTTTGAAAATTCTCCTCCTATTACACATGCCATCCCTCTCTCCGAAGACAAAAGCGGGCTTTTAGACAATTTTAAATTTTAAAACCCCTCTTCTTATTTTTTGTTTTCAATGTCTTTCCTTTGGTTACAAGTGCTCGAATTCAAACTATTTAAGAGTCTGAGTCGGTGTGTGTGTGTGTTTTTTTTAATTCCTGCATTCTTGGCGACGATGCGCTGCATGCAGAGATCAGACCCCTGGTACGAGCCGACCAGACCAAACCAGGTGATTCATGCCACATTCTAAACAACACACACGGGGCATGTATCCCCAGCGTATCCAGCGGCAAACCAGTTCTGTTTTATGGCCACAGCCGGACAAAGGGTTTCGGTTTAGCGGACCGACAGCATGATGGAGTCATACCTGGTGTTTGTTGTTCCTGTCCTGTTCATCTGGCGTTTGTTTGTTTCTTAAGTTTTATTGCTTGTTCGTTTTTTTTTTTTACAATTTACTACATTTTTTTTGGATGGTTTTTCTTTTCAGCGACTGCTTCAGTCGTAAACCTTAGACTAAATATTACAAAATTCATTTGGAAATCACAGATGAAAAACCCCCAAATCACAAATCCCCACAGACGAGTGTTGGCAAACATTACTCTTCGTCGCGTGGAGCTTTATTTGATTTTGGTATCCTTGGCCGGTCGTTTTTGTTTTCTTCTTCGCATTTCAAGTAGGAGCATTGGAGAGTATTTAGATTTTCATTAAATCCCTTTTGCCTAAGTATTTGATGTTTCGTTTCGCTTCTTTTTTCCGGTGGTGCGGGGGAAAGTTGGGTAGTTTTCCATTTATGATGGCATTGTTTAGTTTTTCGTTTTTTTCTGGTGATTACTTGTACAAGTGTAAGCAAATGTGGAGAAATGAAAAAAGTTTCAAGCGGCAGCTCCTCGAAACACTTGAAAAATTCTACTCCACCAGCGGGTGACTGTGGATGAATGAATGACTGAACGAATACTGTGCGGCACAGTCAATGAGGGAATGGTTGGTTTTTGTCCATATGAGACAGAGAAACACACAAAGTTTTATGAAAAAGGACGAAGGATTCTTGAATAGACAGAAAATACATGTATTTAAATTTGACGCCATGGTGCAACATCAATAGCCGGAAAGGCAAAAAGTCATGCCCAAAGAACCTTTGAATTTAAATTAATTCAAAGAATCCTCTTGGAAAGTTTCAAAAACAAACGAAATTTTGGAAACTACAAAGGTGGGCAATTAAACTGGCGTTTTGGCACTAGTGGAGTTAAATCCCATGAAGGAGAGCCCACAGAATGGTATGGCTCCTCATGCAGTGCCTTAAATAAATCAGAGGTTCCAGTATATCATGGTCATTGAGAGTGCACGTTTACGAATCAATTGAGATATTTCCGTAGGAAATCCCTGGATAAATCAACAAGTTATGGCAAATTCTCCGGCATCACTTTGTTTTCAGATAACAGCTTCCATGGGGGCGTATGATTAATATGATATTTTTAAAAGAATGTCTAATAATGTCTATGGTATTTAACCATAGCATGAAGAGGTATAAGGAGATCTTCGGGAAGCCCTAATGCCCATATTAAGTGATCATGCAGGGAAAATCCTAGAAAAGTCCTTACAAATAAGAGACCCTTTGCAATGAATTGCTGATAACTTTGGAATTTATTCAGAGAGCGTCTTGAGTTCCGTGAGAAGGTTTTCTTATTGTTATGTTTTCCTTTGGCTTTCAGTTTTGTGTCATAAACAGATTTTTTATTTGCCATTTGGCTTTTTTGTTTCATTTCGCTTCGACTGTCTGGTATTTGTTTAGTTTGCTTTTTGGAAAATGAATCGGCTGACAAAAAAAGAAATGTTTTCAATTGTCTCTACCATATCTGTTGCTACTGCCATTGTCAGGAGGAGAGTAGCTGTTTCACAATTCCTCTCCATCCCCGCTAACCACCCCCCCTGAAACACTTTGTGTCCATGACAAATAACAAACAAAGTACGAGTATAAACATATAAGGATTCTAAATAAATAAACAAGGATACCCCCGTGTGTATGTATGAGAGCATGTGTGTGTGTGTGAATGCACATAAATAAACAATTTGTATTTATTTTTATTGTCTGGTCTTTTTTTGTCGGTCGGCTGGTCGGTCAGTCTGTCTGCCTGTCCGTCCGTCGGTTGGTTGGACGACTCAATCATTCAATTATTGTGGTACGTTGTCGTAACTGTTACTGAATCTACCACATAATACACTCACTTTGTATATAAGTTTTTATTATACGAGGAGTATATAGAGTCGGAGGTACTCTACGCACACACACACACATGTACGATGTCTATATATGTGTGAGCAATTTTATGTGCAAGCTACAAAATGATGATGTTATTGAGATCCACTTCAATTTCAAACACTGACAAATGACAGTGTTTGGTGTGTGTGTGAGTGAACTCTCGCAGTTAAGACATTTTTATGGTATCCCTACAGGTGGTAGGATTGTGGCCTGGTAGTTGCCAGATCAAGGGAACTCCTCTAATCCAGCGCACGGATCAGTTACACGTTTTTGTCCTAATCTGTGTCATTTGCATTATAGGCAGGAAAATCCGAATGGGGTGAAAATTAATGGCCTGTCCCTATTATTTCGTTTGGATTATGGGTCCCACGACGATGGCGGAGGTGTGAGCTGGTGACCACAAAATATGTACTTCTTCGGATTTGGAAAACAATTAATAATAATCTAAAAATTGGTTTCGAAAACCCAGGGATCCAAAAAAAAAAAATCTAAGTTCGGTGAATAGAGTCTCAGAAGAAGAGAGAAGTAGACGAATTTGTTGCAAGATTTGCCACGAAAAGGCTTAAGTGGCAGCCACCGATCTGGCTCTGTCAAGCGGTAGCCGAAATTTTTACGATTTTTACTTTTTACGACATGAAAAGTAAATAATAATTAATATTTATATTTTATATATATATATATATTTACCCTCGACACTGATTCACTGATACACTGATTCACTGACTCTGTCACGCAGTACGTAGGAATTTAATAATATAATAATAATATTTTTTTTTGTACAGAAATTGTGTTTTCCCCAAATTTTTTTTTTTCCAAAATTTTTTTTTTACAATTTTTTTTTTTTTACAAAATTTTTTTTTTTACAAAATTTTTTTTTCAAGAACAATTTTTTTTTTTCAACAAAATTTTTTTTTTTCAAGAAAAAATTTTTTTTTCAACAAATTTTTTTTTTCAACAAATTTTTTTTTCCATATTTCAACGGGCGCCAAATGCGCATTACTACTTACTAGTAATATTTATATTGTACAAAAATAAAAGTTGAAAGAGCAACAAAAACTCTATAAATGTTTTTTTTTTTTAATTCAACCTCTGAAGGTTTTTGAAAGTTACAATCACAGAAAAAGAAGAACAATTGCCCGGGTTTGTCATGTGAAAAGTCAACTTGAGGAAAACCATAACAATCAACAACAGCAACAACAACAACAACAAAACTATTATAACAAATGTCAGGTTTTTTCTTTATATTAAAAACGTGTCTGGATGAGATCGTACCCTCCTTCTGCAGGCCGGCCGTTCGGCGTATGTCCTTCCTGCCTGCCTCTGATCCACTCCAATCCATTATTACAAAGCCTGTCCGTCCGTCCGCCGGCTTTCAGTCATCCCCATGTGGTTGCTGCCGTTATTTCCTTCCACCATAATTATTATGCCAATTGTTTTTCCAATAACAATTACAAAAGGACACACGAAGAGTGAGCACGATGCGGCGATGGCAAAATGAATTCATTCATTTCTTCCGTATACGGCAACGGTGGGGGGTGGGGGAGGGGGAAAATTGTACACAGCCCATTTTGGATTTTCAATAGAAATTTCTTTTCGTAATTTAATGCCATGAGAAATTAAGGCAGGCCAATGACGAACGCAAAAAACAAACCCAAGCAGAGAGGCGAACCCGAATGGAAAGGAGGGTGACAGCAGCAAATGAGGGCAAACGCTGAGTGGTGGGGGGGGGGGGGGTGGGTGGAAGGGCATGACAATAAGTATAAGCCGCCAGAAGTTGATATTGTGGTTCTGTGTGACAGACGCGTGTTAATAGTGCTGGTGTTTATGTCGACGAACGTCGTTCACCCCAACACCGTGACTCTCTTAACAGGGTGAGAAACGGGGAAGCTACAACCACGGAAATTCTTAGAAAAAGGGTTACAAGACGTCGACGTGACAGCGCCGATAACTATAAGTGTATGTGTAACACATCTTTGGCATCAGCAGAAAATGGCAACTCGTAAAAAGAAGACGAGCGAACATGATGGCAAATCACTTAAGAGCTGCTTACAATTTTCAGTTTGCTGGGGGGGGGGGGGGGTGGTAAAGACACACGCCTTCTCCTTCCCCTTGGTCCCCTGCAGATGATACTTTAAATGTTACGACTCGAGTGTGCACGCACACATGCACACTCACTCGTATACGAACAATTAACTTACATGTATGATTTCTCATAATTGAACTCATCCCCAGCGTCCTTCACCCACCTCCGCCCTCAACACCGATCGGTCCTCAAGAGAGAGCTGTTTTCTCTTCTTTATACAAAAATCCTTTAAAGGGTTGTAAAGGGGATTTCGTACTCAAGTATTTTAGCTGGCAAAAACTGCCAATGTGACAATAAATATTCGTGGGTAGGTGTAAAAGGTTAAGGAAATATTTCTATATTCAAAAATATTTACACGCAATGAGAGAGATTTCTCGAAAACAAAAAAAGGGGAAAATATCCCTGACTTGGTAAGCGCCTCGGTAGGCCAGTTGGTAGAGTGTTGGTCCATTAGACTTGGGGGTTCTGGGTTCGATTCCCACCAGCGACGTTGGTCTGTCATTGCAACAATCTAGTCTGTGTCACCCGGTTTAGCCTTGGAACCAAAATTAGAATATAAATTTACTTTGTATTCCAATAGAAATAAGAAAAAATTAAAAAATTAAAATAAAATAAATAAAATAAATAAAATAAATAAAATAAATAAAATAAATAAAATAAATAAAATAAATAAAATAAATAAAATAAATAAAATAAATAAAATAAATAAAATAAATAAAATAAATAAAATAAATAAAATAAATAAAATAAATAAAATAAATAAAATAAATAAAATAAATAAAATAAATAAAATAAATAAAATAAATAAAATAAATAAAATAAATAAAATAAATAAAATAAATAAAATAAATAAAATAAATAAAATAAATAAAATAAATAAAATAAATAAAATAAATAAAATAAATAAAATAAATAAAATAAATAAAATAAATAAAATAAATAAAATAAATAAAATAAATAAAATAAATAAAATAAATAAAATAAATAAAATAAATAAAATAAATAAAATAAATAAAATAAATAAAATAAATAAAATAAATAAAATAAATAAAATAAATAAAATAAATAAAATAAATAAAATAAATAAAATAAATAAAATAAATAAAATAAATAAAATAAATAAAATAAATAAAATAAATAAAATCTCTGACTTTGTTTTCAGCTTTCCAGTCTGCTCGAAGGACCATAACTAGCAACCATTGATATCGCTTTTATAACATATTTTGAGATTAGGGGAGCTCAAATTAGAGGATTCTTAAACTTTCTCTATTGTGTTCGTTTGATCATTTTACAGTTCTTTTCTAACTGAACTTTTCAGACCAGCCCAAAATATAAATTGCCCACGCCAAAGAAGATGAATGAAGAAAACTAAAGAAAAATTGCTTCACAATTGTATTAAACTCGAGGATGAACCAAAATAAACCCCCGCCGTTGTTATATTGAAAATCATTCGAGCTCTGCAACGAGACGCGACAATCGATAGATACCACCCACTGTGAGGCGAGTGGGTAATACGCTACAATCAATGTCTGTGACTATGTGTCCGTGTGAGTGTGTGACTGTGTGTGTGATGGGTGTGGAAGATCCGTCTGTGTGGTGATTTGGGCCACATCCCAAGGAGTTGGTTGAGTTATTGCTGCCACGATGATGGTGGTGGTGCCTCCTATCCTCTGCCTCTCTCTCTCTACTTCTCTGTATCATTCTCGGCTTATGCTACTGTCATGTTTTCAGTCATATCCCCAAAGATGAGTGTGAGTGGATGCTGAGGCTGATGAGGACGATGACGATGATGTTTATTTACATTAAGTAGGATTTCTTATGTTAATTTCGTTTTCGAAATATTTCTTTACACGTTCAAGTGAGACCATCGCCCGCCCAACCACTCCACACTCGACCCTTCTGTGTATATGCCGCAGCCACTTGAAGTCAGTCGACGTCGACATCCTCTACATCGTTTCGTTGTCACTTCAGTTTAACAGAACAGCAATAAACATTTACAAAAAAAAAAAAATTGTTCATTCATCGCTTATGCTGCTGGTTTTGTCATTTTTGACAAATTACGAATGTTCTCACTAAATTTATATTCACTTTCCGCTGTCTCTCCACGTTGGCCAGAAAGGGGGGGGTGGGGGAGCAGTAAAAGTAAAAATTTCCCTTCATCATTGCTTAAACAAAGCCAAAGTGGAAAAACCGACCCCCCCCACCCAGCCACAGGCCATGAGTGTGAACTGCTTTGTGGCTGGGGGGGAGGGGGGTAGAAGAGTAGAACTCCAAGTCATGTCAATAAATTAATTGTGAAAATTTTGTGGTTTGAAATTTAATACAGACAAAATATGGAAGAAGGTGACAAATGCCAGTGGGCCAGGGTAATTTATACGTGACACTATTAATTGGTGGAACACTACAGAGCAGAAAGCCTAAAAAGGGACAGTGGCGGGGAGAGAATGCAATGCAAATAAATAAAGTAGGGAAATTACAAAGACTGCTCAGAAAAGACTTGTTCGAAGGTGACAAATGCCAGTGGGCCAGGGTAATTTATACGTGACACTATTAATTGGTGGAACACTACACAGCAGAAAGCCGAAAAAGAGACAGTGGCGGGGAGAGAATGCAATGCAAATAAATAAAGTAGGGAAATTAGAATGACTGCTCAGAAAAGAATTGTTCGAAGGCATTCGGTACAGATCTGAAGTGCATTATTTAAGATTTTCTTCCCCACACATTTTCAGGAAGCCGAAGATCCAAAAATTGGGGGGGGAGTTAATCAGCGCGACTGTCTGAGCTGAAAAGTATGGCCAATGGCTTCTTCTGCCATATGTATATAACATGTCCTTAAACTCTCCTCTTTGAAAATGAACTATCTAATGCTGATTTAAAGAGTTTGTCCCTAAACCGTCAACTCGTTTTACAAAATGAGATTTCCCCTCTCCAAAAAAAAATAAGAAAAAAAAAACGAAAAAGGAACCTCAAACAAACAAGACATCCTTTTATTCACATTTCATATGACAGCAAAATGTTGTTTCCTTCTAACCCCACAAGCACACACGCACACACACACATACCGACACTCACTCACACACACGCCCACTGTAAAAAAACATTATGTTCCTGTGTTATCCTGCCACTTAAAGCGATGACTCTTTTATGAGTTCGAGTGTGAACATTTGCTCAAGTGATACACATACATACATGCATACGTATGCATGTGTGTGTGTGTGCGCGCTTGTATGTATGGGCAAACATGTGTGTGTGTAAATGACTGTGTTATATAACACAATCACAAGGAAGATTGTCAGTGGTTGTTCTGTTGGCCCCACCATTCAAATTCGTGCCCACTCTCTCTCTCCTTCTAAATTCCAACTTTTTGGATGATTACATTTTGAAGATTGCACGAGCATTTCACAAAGAATGTCACTGAAATTTATTCTGTGCTTGAGCCCATTAAACATTCCATGCCATTGAAGACGACCGACGACGACGACGACGGCGTCGCAGTGCGCGTCTGAGTCTTTAAAGTTTCATTGGCCATAACAATAAAATATACGAGAACGAGCGAGCTGCTGTGCCGGCAGTTTCTGTGGACTATTGGCAATCCTGCTTTGGCGTAACAACGTTATCTCGTAATTTTACACCTCGGTACACCGTACGCTGTTTGATTCGATTGTCTTCTCCTCTGAGGAATATGCGAGCGAGCGAGCGAGGCAAGCGTGCGACACACAACCAGCACTCGCGCCATTATCCAATGTGAAGCCAAAGGATAAACCGTAACCCGTAATCCAGACAAGCAAATACGCACTCTTCGATACCGACCGGCAGGACTACGCTGTAAAACTTCAGCTGCTGGTGGTGGCCAGCCTTGGCAACATCTCCGTACGTTTGATAGCTTTACGTGACACTCGCCACACAGAACACACCAGCAGCAGTCGACAAGCATTTGAGGGGGGAGTGGAATGCAATAAATTCGTTTTCTCTCCTCTCCAACGAACCACAGCAACAAAAAAAATGGGTATTGTGTGTCCATCCTTATTGTGCGTTCATTTGGTATGCAGACCAATGTTTGCATATCCCAAAGGATAACAGCAGAACTCCTTGTCGCCACTATGGGTCGATGCTGGCTTATTAATGGCCCAAAGTTACCAAGAGCAGGCTGAGACTTGAAGTTGCAGCTCAACCCAAACAGAAAAAAAATGGCAACAAATTTCCCAAAAATTATTTCATGATTCCTTGATTTGATTTTCGAATCATTTTCCTGGTGTCCTTGAGTGCACACACACCAAGACACATATCCGGGCGAGAGCACAATGCCAGGACATGAATGGTGGAGGTAGCGCAAATCAAATAAAAATCAATGGCTCAGAAAATTTAAATCTAAGAATGTTTACGAGATTTGTTTGGCGACAGACGACGTTGCAAATGTGCTGTTAGCCGGGACAAGTAAGCCCCGCCACCCCCTCGCACCGCTAAATTCACTATGGAAGAGATCTTATTATTGACAGAGAATATGTCACATCAAAGTGTTACCAGCGTTTGAGTTGTTTAACCAGACGTGCTGTGGACTTAACGAGAATTACAGCTTGTGCTTAAAACGAATGTACCGTGTTGACAATTACATTGCATACTTTTAGGGACTAGTGTTCAAGAGTCTTAAGAGTGGGTTTTCTGAAGGAATAGAGAAAAATGAGACTTGTTTTTGATAAGGGAACTTTCAAACAATTACAACTCGACACTTTAAGATCTCCAGGCTTTTAGGGGGCAGACGACATTGCCTATTTGGGGCAGCAGATAAGATGTCTGTCAAAAGAAGACAGGAAAGAGACACACATCTCCGAGCAGATTAATACAAAATAAGGCAAAAACGTCTATCGTTTGCCTGGAAATAAAAAGATCTGCCTTTGATATTCCCTTAGAAGTCAAGGAAATAATGGAAATAGTCCTTTCTTCTAAAGCGACCAATGCAAATAGGGTCATCACCTAATCGGGCCACCCCACAACTCTGATAAATTCCAGTTTTTGTTGTTGCTGTAACAGTTCTGCTGCGTTTTCCGAAACTTCTTGTCTGTGGACTAAAAGTATGAAATTAATTCGTGTCAATTGGAAGGTGCGATGTTGGGAGTTTGAAAGAATTGTGCCAACTCGGTTGGACTTGATCACAAATTAATGGGTCATAGGGAGGAGCTGGCATTGGCTGGACAATTGAAAAAAAGGCACTTTGTCATGAGGGCTTTGTAGGCAGGAAGGACGCCTGGAACAATGCGTTCTCTGTAGCCGTTGAGAATGTTGCTCCAGACAGGATTGAATGGATTTGACTTGGAAGGAGGATGTTAAGGACTCTATTGCATCTCTAGCTTGATAGACCACCAATTGATGACTGATGTTCAGGTCATTCGATATTGGCAATCGGATGACGTCCTCGATGTCCTCACAATAGTGCCTGAAGTGGTTAAGGATGTGGATCTGCCATCGGGATCTGATGGTTAGGTGGGCATTATTTTATACTAGTAAGTTGTAATGCGCCTATGGCGCCCGTTGAAATATGGAAAACAAATTTTGTTGAAAAAAAAAATATTGTTGAAAAAAAAAAATTTTGTTGAAAAAAAATTTTTTTCTTGAAAAAAAAAATTTTCTTGAAAAAAAAAATCTTGTAAAAAAAAAAAATTTGGAAAAAAAAAATTTTGGGAAAACACAATTTTCTTGAAAAAAAAAATTTTGTTAAAAAAAAAATTTTGGAAAAAAAAAATTTTGGTAAAAAAATTTTGGGAAAACACAATTTCTGTACAAAAAAAAAATATTATTTTTTTTATTATTTATTATAGAATGCCTATTTAAATTCCTACGTACTGCGTGACAGAGTCAGTGAATCAGTGTCGAGGGTAAATATATATTAAGAAGAAGAAGATTGCAAAAGAACGCTAAGGGTAATGTGGGTCCATTACTCGATATTGCCAGTAACAAGTGGAGGAAGGGCATTCTCTAATTGTACACAAATTGCTGCTTAGACCTCAACTGTCTGAAACGTTCAGAAGTGTCTTTGGATGGGCATGTCTGACTAAAGGATTAATTACATTCATGACATTTGAAAATCTCTTACAGTATTAACCCTTCAATGTCTTCCTCTCTCTATCTCTCCCACTCTCACATGTAAGTAAATAGTCTCCTGTTTGCTTTGGCAGTTCAGCAATAACTTTTACAATTTGCTTGTCTCTCTCTCTCTCTCTCTCTCTCGCTGGAAAGACAACTCCTTGGGGAAGATGACAAAAATGTAATTATAATAACTTAATCTCATAATTGTTGGTGCTTAATGAATTGCGCCATTTTCATTTCATATTTCCACACAAATCATATTCAACCCTAGACAAGAAGAAGAATAACAACCAAAAAAAAAAAAACAAGAAGTCACACTTAAAGAATTTCCCACATTCATATTTGTTTTGTTGGCAGGAACAACAACAACAATACGAAAGAAAAACCCCTTACTACAAAAAATCAACCCCATCCCAATCTTGGGTTCTAAATGAATCTAATTGTTATTGTTGTTGTTGTTTGGCATAATGTGAATACTTGAAAAAAAACTTGTCAAGCATTCGAGACGCGTCGCGCCTTCCAAATGCCAAATCCGTATGCGATTTTTCACTTGACTTTTAATTATGCACCAACACACACACACACACACACACACCGAGACAAAGGACTTGGCGAACACGCTACGGGGATACATTTCACAAAAGGTAGAGGGGGAGGGGCGAGAAAAGGCCTACAACAATTCCTGATGGAAATTGAGAGATAGATAGGAAAATGTTAAAATAAAGTAAGAATATTAAGAAAAACGTGTACGAGGGCTGATGGGGATTTCACTGCCTCGCTGCCCACTGCCGAGATAAACACTCATATTAAAAGTACAACTAAACTAGCAAAGCCAAAGGTGTGAATGTTGCTCGGTGCCTGCCAGTTCTGAGTGACATTTTCGCACTGCCCCTCCCTCCCACCGATAGCCAGGCAGATCGTGTCAAGCGCCATCTTCATTTAGGCGCCACCAAGACATTTTTGCTGTTGTTGTGTTGCTGTTGCTCTTTAAATATTCATTACAAAAATCTTATAAATATTTAATTTCTCTTGCGCCCGTCTACCAAAAAGGCCAGCAAAATCATGTAGAAGGCCCGTGGCAAGTCATGACATCAAGACATCAAGAAATTACCCGTGTGTCTCGGGCAACTGCCTGTGTTTCGGTGCGTTCGTCTGTTCAGCCGGCAACGTGACGTATCTGAAGAGTGTAGTTGCTCTGAAACATTTTAAATAATCGATAAAGTAAGTGCTCGTGCTGCTTGAAGGTGTCACACTAAATAAGTACTCGAACAAATGACACTAAAAATGACTTAAATCGCTGTCAACACTGTCACAGTTTAACATATTCTTACTTATCTCGGTCGTCTTCGTCTTCGTCTCCGTCTGTCCTCACTCCCTTTGCAGCCTCCTGCTTTGGCGCAGTTCTCTTCTTTCTGGCTTTTGCTGGACAACAAAACAAAAATCACAGTGACATAAACGACAACAATGACTGAGTCTGCAGACCAAGTTTTTCTTGTAATATTGAAAGTCTTTACAAGGGAAAAAAATAATAAAAAAAAAAAAAACAACACAGGGAATATTTCAAAGAAGAAACATGTGTTCTTCTGAGCTGCGCCTTCTTTTGCGAACGAAAATGAATTGTAATGACAACGAAATAAATGTCTGAAATTATAAAACGGCACAGTGGGATGGCGGGGGGCGAAAAATTGCTATTCAAAAGAGTAACATACTTCCCACTCCATTGTAATTGGAGGACTTTCAGAGCGCCTACTTCATTGAAAGGAATTCAAAAGAACTTATTGAGAATTTACCCGGATACCAAATCCAGAAAAACTAAGCAGGAGCCATATTTTTCTGAAGGCCCAAACTCAGGGGATGCCGCCCTATGGAAGGAGAAGGAGAAAAGAGGGAGTAGTGTTTGTTGACATTTGTTTTGAATATCGGAATGTCACAATTGGCAGGAAACACATTTGCGGTTCGGCTAAAGAACGAATTTTCTCTATAGTCCGTCGTCCAGTCAACCGGCCATTTGACAAAGAACAGTTTTTTTTTTTATTTTGAAAGCGCAATCGATCTGGCTGGGAAAGCGTAATATTACAAAGCAGCTGAAATGATTATTGTGAAAGCATTCGCTTCGAATAAAATGTATTTATTTTTGATGTCTCCTATGTGACGCTTGGCAAAACCCAACCAACAATCATAACACCGTGTTACACACATTCTGTCCTATGAACCAAATTTACTTTTACGGAAAGGGAATAAAAAATAAAAATACACGTGTATCGGCGATTTTCATGTACACGTCCGAATTTTTTTTTTTTTTAAGTTTGAAGTATGAAGCTCGTAGTGGCCTGTGTGAAAGCCTTTGAACCGATTGTTAACCCTTTTTCAGTGATCCAATCGAGCTGATTTTTGGCAGGCAGACTCGTGGAAATGTCTGTAGCACGTAAAATTTTTAAAAAAATAGATTTTTATCAATTCTCAGATTTTCCTAATTTTTTTTTAAATGGTTTCGTTTTTTTTAAGGTTTCAGTTCAAAAAACATTTTTTTTCGTTACGCTTAAGTAGTTTAAAATTTTTGGAGTCTCTTCAAGTTATGCTAAGAAAAGTGAAAAAAATATTTTTTTTTCAAAAATAATAAAAAATTGGAGAATGAAAATCGCCGATACACGTGTATTTTAATTTTTTCCCCTCTTTCCGAATATGTGCATTTGGTTCATAGGCCAGAAAAAAATCTATTTTTTGTAACACGGTGTAATGTTCCAATAAACAATTTCAACAAAGAATTGATTTTCTTCAAAAAAACCCAAGTCGAAAATATTACAGTTGTTCAGCCACACAGCAATTTCACGACTACTGCGATAGATTTCACAACCAAAGAAGTATTTTGTGCCACTTGAGCCACCTCGAAACACTGTGCCCACAACAGCAGGCCTTCACAAAACATTCATATTTATTTTTATTGCAGAAAAAGTACAACAAAAAGTGGCACCTCCACCACGACTCCACACAGCATTTGCGCAATCATTGGAATGAGCAACTGGCATGAAGGCAGGCAGGATGGCCATGCCAACCACGTCCGTTCCCGCACTCGTTGTGCCACCAGTCATGCGGTGTTGCCGCCCAGCTACGGCTCCATGTCATGCTTAACCCATCATTGACGATGATGTCGTCTCTACCGCCTGCCAGCCAGCCAGCCTGCGGGTGTGTTCATTCAACTGCAATAAATTGCAACCACAGTTTCGTATGGTTTGCCGGAAATAATGTTGGCAAATGTATGTCTCGGTCTCTCGGTCGGTCGTCTGTGCGAGCGATGGGACGATGACGGTGACGATGCTGATGTTCCCTGTACTCGGGGATGTATGTGGACGAATGATGATGTATGGCACAACTGGCAAACGAACGTAAGCATTGAACACGGCTGCAGATCCAACAACAGCAACAACAGAAAGACCCGGCCATACATCTTTACCGGGGAGCAGTCGGAGATGGAGTTGGAGTTCCATGCTTGACTGACTAAAGGCAAGCTGAGGAGTGCGCGAGCGCGCGCGCTTGCCTTTTTGGCCAACCGATTTATGGTTTTCTGGGGAAATATGCCAGCGATGAGGGCTTTTCGGCGGCGGAGGAGGAGGAGAGGCGGCGGCGCGTTTCTGTTTCTTTGTGTGTGAAAATTATTACAACAATTCCCCTTCCCCTCCCCCCCACACCATTAAGGCAAACCGAGATCGAGTGCCGAGTGCAGCCAGAGTTAGTCATGCGCGATGCTTTTGCGCTGAGACAATCCAAAGGCGAAAACAAGTTTTAGCACGCGCATTAATGATTGCAACATGTTGATCGCGATATTTAGTTGCAGTAATTGACATGTTGTTGAATTGTTGCTACCGTTTCCAAAAGGAGGCAAAACGGCTTAAAACCAAATTAAGCAGAGACGCACGGCACAAAACCCCAAAACGGAAAGGGAGGAGGGCCAGGAGGTGGTTGAGGTTGTGGGGGAAAATATGATAACTGAAATCATGTTTACCACACATGACAGCCCAAAGGAAATGCAGCGAGGAAGGGGAGTAAAGGCAGAAGCTTTGTGTTGCCATTGACACATTAAGCGAGTAACACACAGGCCCCCACTAAAACACACGTACACACACCAAACGACAGCAGCCTGTCGAGGGTATTAATAACAATAACAACAACAACAACTTAACCTCAAATTGAAAAATCAGCTAAACAAATAAATCTTCAGTTTCACTCGGCTGATGCATGACGACGATTTCCTATGGAAATCAGAGAACTGCCATTGAAATAATTATTGAACTTGAATGTGAGCAGAGAAAAACAAAACCGAGCAGCTAGCACACCATTTCACAATATTGGAACTTGAACAGTGGCTGCTGAATGGGAAGGCGGACAATTTGAAAAATGGCTATAGGAATTTGAAGTTCCCGGGAGGGAGGAAGAGGGGTTTGTAAATTGTAGCGTCTGCCATAATCGGTGCCCTTCTAGTCGGATGGGTCATTTCAGTAATCAGGATTACTTGCGATTACTACAAATAATCAAAAAGTAATCCGACAACTGTCAGAGATTACTTTTGATGACAAATTAATTTTTGTTATTTTTTTTTTTTGGAAATTTCTTATAACCGAATTCCAATTCCCGGAAATAAAACAGGTGGGATTTATTATTCATTAATCAGGATTACTTGCGATTACTGTAAATAATCAAAAAGTAATCCGACTACTTTCAGAGATTACTTTTGATGACAAATTAATTTTTATTATTTTTTTTTTTTTTTTGGAAATTTCTTATAACCGAATTCCAATTCCCGCAAAATAAAACAGGTGGAGTTTATTATTCATTAATCAGGATTACTTGCGATTACTAATTAAATAATCAAAAAGTAATCCGACTACTTTCAGAGATTACTTTTGATGACAAATTAATTTTTGTTATTTTTTTGGAAATTTCTTATAACCGAATTCCAATTCCCGCAAAATAAAACAGGTGGGGTTTATTATTCATTAATCAGGATTACTTGCGATTACTGTAAATAATCAAAAAGTAATCCGACTACTTTCAGAGAAAAGTGAAAAAATAAAAAGTGAATTGTGAGTTTGTTATGTTTTCCATAATTGCATGTGGAAATGGTGTAGCCGGCTGCATGTGATACGTGCAACATTTCCAGTGCTTACTTAGAACAAGGCTGAATTCTAAACAAATTAAACGCATGAATACACACATACTTACACACTTGGCTGGCTGGCAAACAGAATTTCCCCCTGTCCTGCCCCCTTTTGAGATCCGTACAAATGCCCCCCATTCACATTCACGGTGGAATGAGACACCACCACACTCGAACACTCACCTGCAAAAGAAAAGACAACAACAAAAAAAGGAAAATTAGTAATCAAATTTAATCATTTTCCGCTCGTTTGATTTTTGAAATTCTAAAGTATCCGATAGAGATATGGAAAAGCACCAAAAAAAAAAGAAGAAAAATGTGGAAACCTGTTAACCACAAACACACATCGTTGGCCATATGTTGGTGGCATGAACGAGTGGAATGGAGTGGAGTGGTGCGTGTTACACGCATCATTGCTAATGTCACACAAATGGCAACACTGCACAATACATGGTTTATGGTTGTTCAACAGACTCTGGCCACTGGCCACTGGAGACTGGCCTAGTCGGTCCGTCAGTCAGTCAGTCGGTGGCCGTTCGCTCCCATGTGCTGGTAATTGGATATTACACCGAATTCCTTTTGTGGCTAAGCCAAAGTTATTGGGTAATTGGTAATCGAATAATTGGGTGGGAAATGTTTAAAAGAAAAACAAACAAAAAAACAGAAAAATATCTAGACCAAATTCAGTAATATGGACTGATTGGAATTAACGATTTGGCAAGAGTGACTCCAAGAGTGATGAAGCTTATTTGGCCAAGCTTTGTTGCTGGCAGTTACACACAGGCTCACAAGACATCACAGACAATCACTTTAGATAGAACTTAATTCTAATCTTAATTCTGCAAAAAATTTATTTGCCTTTCAATTTCCTGAAGGAACCGGAAATCCCAAATGACCAATCACCCAAAATTGAGTCTGCACGCTAAAAAGAAACCTGTCTTTTTCAAATGTTTACACACAAGTAAAACGCATGTTGGGACATTTATTTCCTTCTACTCAAAGCTTATTCGGATGTAAATATAACTCATTAGCTATTAATATTATATATTTGTGTATAAACAATAGCGTATTTGGGAAAAACAGACAACGAATTTATCAAATTCAACAAAGTACAATATTTGAGTGGGAATAAGTGTTTATTTACAGCTGGTTACGTATTTTCTTTATTCTACCTTTACGATCTTTAAAATAAGAACAATAATCGAGAGAAAAAGATGAATTGAGATTCACAAATCGAAAACGACGTAACAAGCAGAATGTTGTGCTTCTCCTTGTTAACCCTCTAAACCGAGGGCAATCCTTTGGAGGCGCATTCGTTTAAAGACTTTTAAAAATTTGGAGGGATGTTTTCTTGTTAAAGCTAAAAAATCAACTAGTTGCTCAGGTTTGACTAAAATCAATGTTTTCCTTTTTCTAAATATTTCCATAAATGTGTTTCGTCCTTGCTGACCAATTGTACGCCTTAGATTATGATACACTCGTAATTTCATTTCCACTTTGAATTCGACTACCCGATTAATTGTTCACACACGCACACACGTGTGTGTGCTCTGGTTAACCGGGTGGATTTCTTACGACTTTTCACGACTCCTTGCATTCACGCAATGTGGCGGCGTTAACAGAGAATATTTAAATTTGTGCCGACAGTAACAACATTTTTCATGCTCTATTTGAAACTATTACAATATTTACTTCGTGTGTGTGTGTGAAGACGGACAGACAGACATTTCCATGCTGTGTGGAAATGGTGGGAAAATGTCAATTTGGTTCCACACTCAAATCCTGAAAAATTATAATCCGCACACATTTGTTTGGTTTGAGCTCTAAGAACTTGTTTCGTTGTTGTTGTTGCTGTTGTTGTTTCTCTAACCAAAACTCGTTTCGATTTCTAAACAAAGCGAATGAACACAGAAAACAAAACGCAAATGTCCCAAAGTTTTACACAGGCGACAATTCATGTTGCGGTGATATTTTCCGGCGGACGGAAGGGAGGGGGGGGGGGGGGGGAGGGTGTGACAGACGAACGAATAAGTGTAGCAGTAGAGATATGTGGCAGTGTGTATTACAGCCAAGTGGTAAGATGGACGGACGAACGGACGGACGGATTTGCAGTTAGGCGGTTTGGACATGTGGACAAGCAGACTGAATGTAATTGTTGACAGTTTGTCGGCTTAAGAAAACCAACAAAAAAAAATAAACAGTTAATAATAAAAATTACTGTCTTTAATTATGTCAATTGGAGGGGAGGAGGAGGGGGAGGAAGAGATGGAGATGAAGGACAGATGAAGGAGAATGATGAAGAGGAAGAGAAAGAGAAAGAGACAGATGAAGGAGAATGATGAAGAGGAGGAGTAGGAAGAGGAGGGTGAAGAGGAGGATGAAGAAGGGGAGGAGAAAGAAGAGGAGGAGGAAGAAGAGGAGGAGGAAGAAGAGGAGGAGGAGGAGGAGGAAGGAGAGGAGGAGGAAGAAGAGTATGAGAAAGAAGAGGAGGAGGAGGAAGAACAGGAGGAGGAGGAGGATGAAGAAGAGGAGGAGGAAGAAAAAAAAAACAAAAATAAAACATTTTGGAATTTTTCGTTTTTTCGAGGAAGCTAGTTATTTTTCATAATATTTGGTGGGTTTTGCATTGGGTAATTTTTCATAAATTATTTGGGAGATTTTTCAGAATTTTTGGAAATTTCTATATTGGAATGGTGGGGGGGATTTTTTCATTTATTTTGGGGAATTCTTAATTTTTATTTGGGCATTTTTCACAGAGTGACGTTCCTTATGCAAATAAAAGGTTCTGAGGGAGAAACTACAGAGCAGTGAGATTTTTTAAAAATAAATACTGCAACGTTGGCCGCCATTTTCAGTTTATTTTTAAATTAAAAATCGATTAATATTTGACAGCCAATCGAAGGAGACAGAGCTCCTGGAGTAAAACAAATCATCACGGAAAAGCTTTATAAATACCATGGAGAGTCTGCATCATTAATTTCACTGATTAGAAGGTAATTTAAGGAATTCCATTGTATCAGTACAAGACACGCCTGACATTCAGGTGGAGCCAAAGGAAAGATCTTCAATAAAATCGGATGATGGGAGACTGAAAGTAGAGCAGGGGCCTGAGGCTGTATACACCTCAACTGAGCAGGTGCTTCACATATACGTTTTTTAACATAAAAATTGGTGTGGCGATTGTTCACACTCGACCTTATGTGAAAAAATCCTTTAACCAATTCAAAGATGTCTTTGGGGGTATTTAACCGAAAGGAGAAGGATTTCTTAACAGCGGCGAAAATATGACAACAGAGACTGCAGGATTAGTCAATGCAGAGACAAAGAAACAGCGCCTGTTCATCCGAAAAAGTCGCATTCATTTTTCATTTCTAAAAAGTCCATAATTCAGTTTTCTGTCATCGGAGGCCACGAAGTTGGCCACAAAAAGTGTCTGATCCTAGACAGACACATGAAGGAAACAATCGAATTTTAAAATATTAAAAAAAAATTGGAGAACTTCTGCCTTAGGAAATGTTATTCTCCGCCGTCATCAATACTATGTGTGCAGCACTTTTTTCTCCCCGAAAAAAATTCCTCATCTCTCTGCGGGAGAGCCTAACTTCTCACAAAGGTTTTATGCGTTTTAGTTCGTTTTGAGGAAAGCCGCTCAAGGTATCAGCGCTTTTCCCCGGAATGCCATACAAAGATTTAGAATTTAATTTTCAGTGGGAATATTTATTAAGTTTCGTATGGCATTTTCCCCCTAGTGAGAAGGAAAAAAACAACCTTAGCAAGTCCTTAAAGAACTTTACTTTTAGTCCATTTTCTTGCACCCATCACCCCCCAACCGGCGAAAATGAAACTTTTTTTTGGCCGCACAATCTCCCTTAAAGATCTTTTACTTTAACACTAGCATTTTATATCCCTTTTAACTTCTCACGACCTTCTTGATGCGCCAACCCGGCCGCCCACCCTCCCACCACCCCACGCCATACTCGGACGCAAGGATTTACCCTCTTCCATGTAAGCAACAAGAGACGTATGGTCGGTCGGCCCTTCATAAATTCCCCCACAAAATGTAATGAAAGACAAGAAAACAAAGTAAAACGAAATACGGAATTTGTACGAACCAACCAAGCGCGTTTGTGTGTGTTTTTTTTTTGTTTGTTTGTTTCATTGCTCCCATTCATATCTTGTTCCGTTGCTCTAAAATAAAATCGACCGACACACACACTTATACAGCGAGGACAACAACAAGCCGCCCCCCCCTCGCTATCTCTCACTCTGTAACAGATACAGGAGGGCGTTGGGAGAGTCAGACGGACGGGCCTGACAGTCTGTGTGCGATTCTTATCATTTTGAAAATTACTTCAACAACACACAGCCAACACACCGCATACCAACAACTGATAGCCAAAGTCAGACCGACAAACAGCCATTCATCCCACCAACAGCCTGCCGGCTTTGGCTTGGCGGTCTCACTACATTTGGCAAGTTCGGTTCACAGCACAGCGAACCCAAATCGTCAACGGCACGGCACGGCACGGCACTCCATAAAATAAAATGGAAGTTAACACAAACGCCGGAGTGGGAGGTGGGAGGTGGAACTAGACCACCACAGCGTCACACTCACCGGATCGTCAAAACGCCACACGGTTGTTCAAACAAAAGCTCTCCTCGTCAGTCGACGCGTAGGGAGGTCGCGTAGGGGGGTCGCTTCAAGAGGACTCAGGACCAAAATGTACGAACGAACGATTCGTTTCAGCGAAATGACAACGAACTCTTCAATAGCCGAATGGCGAATGGCTTTTCGTGTTCACCGGTCGTCGTCATCGGCAGTCGTGTGTTTTATTCATACGATGGACGGATGATACGTTGCATGTGTTGGTGTAAAAGTGGTCGGTAATGTAAGCTTGTGTGTGTGGGCGTGCATTATGTTGTCTGACGTTTCATCATCTTCCTTCCGGGGTTTTTTTTTTTACATCCGCGCATCTATTTTGTATGCTTTGTTTTTTTTCTTACTTTTTTCAGCGCCATTTTATTTACCGCTGTTCGTGACATGTTTAAGAGATAAACATTCATTTAACCCATTGGCCTGTGAAGAGGAGTTAAAGCTTTAAATGGCAGATACGGAGAGGAAAGTAAATTGGGGGCTTGAACATTAAAAACTGATAAACCAGGAAAAGTCATTGCTCGTGAAGAACTGGGGACATCTGAAATTTCGAACAAAATCGAAATTTGGAAAATAATAAAAAAAAGAGAAACATTGATTTTGGCTTTAACAGTTCTTCCTTTCTCTCATCCTGTCTCTTTTGGAAACAAACCCTTTTCTTCTTGTTTGTTTTATGTTCTCAACGGGTTAAAGTCATGCACACACACACATACACACACTCTCACCTTTCATGCGACTGGTAAATAATTTATCGCGACATGAGATTGAAAGTGAAAATATTTTAATTATTCAAATGAGTAGCAAGTCCTTTCTCCTCCCCCCCCCTCACCCTGACACACTAAAAATACTATAAGGATTAAAGGCTAACGGAATAATAATAATAATAAAATGTAGTGCGGCTGCAAATTGCTGTGTTAATGGTGAAAATGTAGAGAACGAATATTTCTGTGGCAACACTTAAAAACATCCCATGGATGGATGGATGGAGTTGAATAAAACGTATGAAATTTTTCCATCGTAAAAGTGAACACGACTGCAAAAAAGCTGTACAATTGAAATGAGAAGATGTTAGGACGTAAAGCTCTATACATTATTTCCGCTTAATTGCCTTATTTACTTCAATTTCTGACTTTCCCCCTTTGGTTTTTTTTTTCATACAAAAAACCATGGTTTATTGTTTAATAAGTCATTTCGTTTAATTAACCAACGAATTGTCTCCACGGACGGCCGACGTGTGGTAGGTAGTGTGTGTAGCTAACACAGGTTCGAAACCTGTTGCTGGATCAATAAATATTTGTAGGTTGGCCGTTTCCACCTTGTAAATGCTGGCGCTATTAGCCGTTCGGAGTTTCAATTTCGCTTAATTGAGATTGCACTTATACGAATTTCGTTTTATTGCCCACATCGGATAATTGCAATTTTTCAACATTATTGGTTAACTAGTAAGTTGTAATGCGCCTATGGCGCCCGTTGAAATATGGAAAAAAAATATTGTTGAAAAAAAAAAATTTTGTGGAAAAAAAAAAATTTTGTTGAAAAAAAAAAAATTTTTGTGGATAAAAAAAAATTTGTTGAAAAAAAAAAATTTTTGTGGATAAAAAAAAATTTTGTTGAAAAAAAAAAATTTTGTTGGAAAAAAAAATTTTGTTCAAAAAAAAATTTTTTCTTTAAAAAAAAAAATTTAAAATAATAAATTCGCTGTTTTCGTTTAATTGAAAGAGACTGCTCCTATTCGAACTTCAATTTACTGACAATGAGTAAAAAAAAGTCATAGTAAAAAAAAAAAATTACTGACAATTAATTGAGATTGCTCTTATCCGAATTCCGAATGGAGTTTTCACTTAAACGGTTTCGACAGTATTGGCACAGATTTATTTGCCGGTCATTATGCTTTAAAAAGCAACAGATTAGTCATGGGGTCTGAGTAAAATTAAGTTCACTAAACAAACTGTCACTGGCAAAAAAATAATAATAAATTCGCTTTATCCGTTTAATTATGCGAACTTGAATTTACGAAAAACTGGTATAACTGCAATAAAAGCAAACATATTTTCAAAAGTTCGCTTAATTGAGATTGCATTAATCCGAATTTCGCTTTATTGCCCACATCGGATAATTGCATTTTTTTTGGCGTTTTCCGCTAAACGAATTCGACTGTATTGGCTCAGATTTATTTGCTGGTTCGTTATGTCTTTAAAACGGAGCAATGAAGTAATCATGGGTTCTGAGGAAAATAAAGTTCACTTAGCAACCTTGCACAGGCAGAAAAATAATAATAAATTTGGTGAAGACCAACAATGGGTGCTGAAAATAATTCAACTTGATTGAATAGAATTCACAGAGTCACAAATCGTCACCAGATATCCCGAATGACCTAACAGACATTGACATTCGTTTAAAGGAGAATGAAAAAAAATTTTGAAATTTAAACATTCTTATTGTGCTGGGATTTTTTTTTGTATATTGAAGTGTACAATTTTGCAGACACATGTATTTTAGGTCATTTCACTAGAATCAATCAACAACATGATTTTGAATTTTTTCATGTTGGGTCATTTTGGATTTCCGGTGAGGAAGTTTCATTCACTGCAGGATTTTCTTATATCAAATAAGGCGAGGGCCCTATTTTTTTGTAAATTATATTTGCAATAACTAAATAAAATCATAACAATAGTTTATATAAAATTGTCACATTTATTAGACATATGGCTTTGTCATTGAAATTTGACAAGGATTTCCCATTTCCATTTCAATTTCAATTTAATAAAATTCAAAACATCACAGAACTCCCCGGTTATTTCCAACTCACCACTCAGAATGTTTGCGAAAACATTTCGAATCGTTGGCACTTCCGGTTTGGAAGGAAACGGAAGCAAAGGAAATTATGCTTCATCAATGAAGACCTCAAACGACACTCTAACCGATGTCCTTTCTCTTTCACATGAAAGGATTATAAGACGCATTTCGGGGTTTTAACCAATACAGTTTTAAGAGTTTTTCTTGTTCTAATGTTTGGCTGTCTGTACGTGTGTGTGTGTGTCGGTTTTAATGTTAACTGTTTACAAGATGGAAAAGATAAAGCCATCATCACCACGGCTGCTGGCCTGGCTGGTTGGCATGGCTTGGCTTGGCTTGCTGCTCCTAAACAATTTCAAGATAATTTATGTCAAGGTCTTTGGATTTCGCCACGATACCCCAAAGTTAAGTTAAATCAACAGCCAGCAAAAAGTCATCAAAACATCTAAGCTCCTATTAAGCAATTGAATGGAACACGTTTTGTGGCCATTTGGTCTCTTTCCTTGCCTACCCCACTCCATTCCGCCGCAGACATAAACCTAACGTTTTTGTTAAGACATCGGCTAGGCCGAGAGACCCTCAGTTATTTGATTTTTCTTTCAGCAGGAGACCAAGATGGGAGTGGGGTCGGACGGAGCGGAAGCTGAGGCTGAGACTGGAGCCTGAGTAGCAGCAAGCAGCGTTGACTAAATAGGAAATAAAAGATTTTTTTTTTTTGATTATGCCAATCGATGTTAATGTTTTCTTGCCACATGCCAAAGTGGAGTTCGCCAGCACAATGCGGGGTCTGTGGCATAAAGTTGAAGAATGTTTTTTCTATGCTGCTGCGGTTGTTGTTGTTGTAGTTTATGGCTGCCTGTTGTACCGAAAACATCGACCATAAATGTTTGATTTGTCTGTCGGTATGCACTCCGAATGCTCCGTGTCCAACATGCAGCTGCATGCATTGTATTACATGGGCAACCTCAAAACAAGTTATGACCAAATTCAGAATTATTTTGTGGTAATGTAAACACTCGAAACACTACAAAACGACGGCCAAACGACAGCCGTAGTAAATGTATTCAACATAAATGTGATTGGTACAGGATGGGAAGGCACGAAGACGGGAAGCGGGGGGAAGGGGAGGCCGGTCAATAGCGACAACAAGTTGGCCATACCGAGAAATTAACAGCAATTGTTTAAAGTTTCGGAAGATCCGACAGGAAATCTAGAAATGAGCACCGAAGGGAAATAAGGGAAGAGCTCGCAAAAAATGATCAACTAGATTTTTCTGTGCCGTCTCCTTCTGGGCGAGCTCTGGCTGTTATGAATAGTTACGTTATGACAATGTTCTGTTTCATTGATATGTTAACCATTCCGTGGATTTGTCGATACTTCATAAGTCAAACAAATTATTTGCCACAGAAAGGATTAACAACGAAATTCTTCACCTACACAATCTTGGGGGGGGGGGGGGGGGGCTTAGCCATGGACTTCCCCCATTCATTGAGATGCCCTTTGTTAGAAACAACTGTGATCTTCACACACTCCAGGGATGGCATTCGTGTTTCTGCGCCAATTCCACCATCCCCCTTGGGGTAGGGTGCACACCGTCATGAAAACCAAAAGTGTTTCCCTCACCCAATAACCAAAACCGAAAACAATACCCACGACAGCAACAACAACAAACACAACGCAAATGTAACTACTGCTTAACGTGTTCCAAGATTTCTATCTGCTCCCAGTTTGTTTATTTGTTTGTTGCACATTTCGGCGATTCGCCGATTCGCACTGCAATTGCAGTTGCACACAGAATGAATGAAGCATGAAGTCGATTTTTTTGGCTGTGTCGAGTTCGTTTTTTCTTTATTGTCGGAATTTTCAAAATAATCAAATGCTGAAGGTCATTCGTTTTGTGTTAAATGAAAGGAAATTGCACAAAAAATGAAAAGTTAACACGTTCTTTTTCCCCGACCCTCCGCCGACTTTAATTTACGCTTTAATGTCAAAACATGCATAAACATGCGAAACCATGATTTTTATGGGGTTCAAACGATAACACCACACCGAACCACCAAATTAACAAAAAAAAAACACTCACACACACACACAGACAAAATGGGGTCAATGTGTATGCGACGGACTTGGACAAATGTGACATTTCCGCTGAAAAGGTGTTGGTAAGTCAGTAACAGAAAATTGCCGACGGATATTTGCTCTAGTCCAAATGACGACGTCATTATGGTGAATAGCTTTTTTTTGTTGTTGGTGTTGTTGTAAGTACTCATGTAATTTTTCCTGTAAGTCCACTTCATAGAGCGGCATTCCCTGGCGACATTCGGAAAAAAAATTCACCTTCACACCGAGGGAGCGCAGCAAGAAAATTTGCAACAAACGAAAAAGAACTGCAAAACTCACGACGCACGGTGGTACAAGGACCGCCAGGTGCGTCAATATTTCGGGGATGTATAATGGAAAATGGGACTGTAATGGAAAATGGGTCCAACTGGTGAAATAAAAAAGTATATAAAATCTTGCGTAACTGATTGACTGATTCATCCGATCCTCACTAAACGGCTGAAGCTGCAATCTCCGCGTGGACATCCACTAAGAAGGGATTTTTAGAAACTCTTATTGGAAGGCGATGAAAATGCGGGGAAAACGGGGGAAATGTGTCCCCAAAAACCCTTTGAAATGTGCAAAAATACAAAATAATCAAATATTGTGATTTTTATTGGAAAACGTACCAAAAGGGGATAAAAAAAGGGACAGAAAGGGGGAAATAAAACAAATTTTTCACAACAACAATGAGTTAGAGATGGGACGAAAAAATGGTCAAACCGTTCCAAAAAGGGACAAAAAAGAGGAAAACAAAAAATGGTGAAACAAATTGTTGGCCAAAGAACGTGGGTAATTGTTATAGAAGGTACGAAAAAGTGTACGAAAACGTACCAAAACGGAATACAAAATGGTAAAAAATTAAAAAAAAGGTGAAACAAATAGTTTGCAACCAAACGTGGATAATTGTTAGAGAAGGTACGAAAAAGTGGCCGAAAAGCGGGATAAAAAAATGTACAAAACGGGAAAAAATAAAAAAAAGGTCAAACAAATTGTTTGCAACAAAGCGTGGATAAATGTTAGAGAAGGTACGAAAAAGTGTACGTAAACGTAACAAAACGGGATAAAAAAATTTACAAAACGGGTAAAAACATAAAAAAAAATGTGAAACGAATTGTTTGCAACAAAACGTGGATAATTGTTAGAGAAGGTACGAAAAAGTGGCCGAAAACGTACCAAAACGGAATACAAAATGGTAAAAATTAAAAAAAGGTCAAACAAATTGTTTGCAACAAAACGCGAATGATTGTTAGAGAAGGTACGAAAAAGTGGCCGAAAACGTACCAAAATGGGATAAAAAAAAAGTACAAAACAGGAAAACAAAAATGTGAGAAAAAAATTGTAATCGACAGGAACGAGCCAGAAAAAAATTTTGTACTGGAAAAGGGGACTAAAAGGGCCCACAACTGGTAAAATGTATGTGGCCCAAACGGGACAAAAAAATAAAAAAAAAAGGTGAAACAAATTGATGGCATGAATAATAGTTATTTTATTTATTTAAATGAAGAAAACGGGATAAAAAAAAGGTACAAAATGGGAAAACCGAAAATGTGAGAAAAAATTGCAGTCGACAGGAATAGGCCAAAAAAGGTTGTAGCAATGGAAAGGGGGTCCAAAACTGGTAACATGTAAATGGAAGTGCAAAGACGAAAAACGGCCCAAAACGGACTAAAAACAAACGATCTACATGATCTGCTTGTGGCAACCTTTTGTCGCAGAAAAGCTCCGCTTACTAAAACCCGATGCAAATGTTGTGCGGTCTTAATGAAGTTTTATATTTTAATAGTGAAATTGA